>JAMWYP010000110.1:0-1458822 GCA_025563575.1 Acacia pycnantha | reverse complement strand
TCAAGAAAGAAGAATGCTGATCAAGGAACGGTCATCAGGAATGTACCGCCTTTCGTCCTACTTTCTAGCTAGAACAATAGGAGACTTGCCACTAGAGCTGGCTCTTCCAACTGCATTTGTCTTCATACTCTACTGGATGGGAGGGCTTAAACCTCACCCGGTGACTTTCATCCTTTCCCTACTTGTGGTTCTTTACAGTGTTCTTGTCTCTCAAAGTCTTGGCTTAGCATTTGGAGCTATTCTTATGGAGGTCAAGCAGGCCACGACCTTGGCTTCGGTCACAACCCTTGTATTTCTCATTGCTGGAGGATACTACGTACAACAAATCCCTCCCTTCATAGTGTGGTTCAAGTACCTGAGTTACAGCTACTATTGTTACAAACTTCTTCTCGGTGTCCAGTACAATGACGATGATGTTTATGAGTGCTCAAAGGGTGTATTGTGTAGGGTTGGAGATTTTCCTCCGATCAAATCAATGGGTTTGAACTATCTGTGGGTAGATGTGGCCATTATGGCTTTGATGTTGGTGGGTTATCGACTTGTTGCTTACATGGCACTACATAGAGTGAGGTAAAGGAGCCAAGATCTGACACAGCTCTAATACAAACAGAACTGAACTAGAAGAGTTTTTTTTTCCCCTTCTTCAACAATTCAGGAATAATACTAGAATTTAGGACTTCTGATGCAACTCATGTAATGAAATTTTTATCAACTCTTCCTGAGTTGGATTTATCACAGACCTTTTCTTAATGTTGTAGGAAATACTAACTCCTCAGTTGTTCTTTAGAATAATTTTTTATTGTCTTATTTGCAAGGGATGTGCCCTTGATAAGAAGCAAGAAGATAAACGTATGTTTTTTATCATCAGAAATTGTCAGAGATGGCTGCCAGATGTCAAAACTCAATAACTCCTAAGGGACTCAATTGTAACCACAAATGTTGTTGTTCTTTATCTCCCTGCATAATTTGCCACATCTATCAGAATAATTGGCCAAAGGGCATATTATTAGGGACATAAAAAGGAAATAATGCTTAATCAGTGAAAAATATCCAACAGTTTCATTCAATTTGTCACTCAAATGCTCAAAAGTGTGGTTCCTTTATGAAGTGATGAAGCGTGAGCAAATCCATTAAAATCATGCCAAGAAAGTGAAATTCATTCCCCCCAATAATGTAAAGTGGAGCCATATTAAGCTTAATTTAGTGCTCATCATGAAGAGTCAGAATGAAATTATTTGTGCTAGAAAGTGGGTAGATGGCCACGAGCTCTGGGTACATCTAGTAGGAAATCAATGAAATCAGGCTGATTCTTCATGCAGATATGAAACGACACCTAAAAGATCCTTGTCACACTCTACTTGAGCATAGTGCATTATCCAGAATCCACTCTAAATCACTTTGAAAGTGAACATAGAAAATGACTTCATATAAACCCACATTGCAGTAAAATTTTCAAGCAGGTACACTATAGGGTATAAGAACTTTTCTGAGCAGCTTGAAGAGTAACTCTGAGGACGCTATATCCATGAAATTGGCATATATGGAGAAGGAAACTGAAATTTTTGGAGCATTAGTAAATCAAAGATGGCAACTTTAATTTTGAACATTTCAATTCTGGACTGCTCAATCAAACCTTGAGTACCACTATGCTACCCTAGTTGTTCATTTTCAACAGAAGTGTTAGGTATGCCAGCTAGCAATCCATGAAGTCGCATTCTTTTTGCTCAGACAATAAAAGGGATAAGATAGGCTATTTTTGCATAATAAAAGCCTAACTAATCCATGACCAGGATTTTTTATCCATGAGATGCTCTAGCAACCAACAAAAAGTTTTTTAAGCATAATAAGGAAAAAGTCATCTAATGCTTACGTCCCGAAGAAAGAAAAAAAAAAAAGTCATAGTTATAGATAGATACCAAAAAAAAAAAAAAAGAGACCGCCCAGTGTATAAGGCTCCCATCAAGTAGGATATGGGAAGAGATAGATGTACACAACCTTACCCCGCGAATTAATTGGAAGCCTTGCAACAACAATAGGTAGAGTGGAAGCTGATAACTTTGGTGGTCCACTTTGGCATCCACCTTGCTTAAGCATCACAGGTGAAAGAACCCCTCCACATGTCAGTGTTTTGCAGCCTCATTGCAATATGTGGAGCTAATTAACCCAATGACCAATCTTAGAGAGAGAGGAGCAAGTAAGTATAATGAACTTCAGTAGTTTTAGTAAATTACAAAGAATGTTACGCAAATGTTATTAGATTTTCACTGCCAAACGTGTGTATGCTTCTAAACTCACTTTCTGACTTCTCCTTTTTCTGGAAAAAGAATCAATGCCATTCCCCCATGAGCAGCAATTTGTATTCCTATAAGTAGTCAGTTACTTCTCCTTTAGAAGACTGAGTAAAAAAATTCTTTATGTTTTTCAACACCATATGTTCAATGTATGACCAAAATAGAGGAAGATAACTTACATACGAAGGAACCATAATATTCCACAATATGAACTTGTTAACTAACAAGCATTCATTTAATCAAGACCCCAGCGGCCGATCAAAAGATAAAAACTAACCGAAAGATTCTGAATTTGGTCAAGGAACCAGATGCCAGGGAGGGGACCTGGGCTGAAAGTGCAACAGAAAATCATTCTAGTTCATAGGTTTTGGAAATTTCCAAGAAACAATTCAAAGGTTGCACATGTGAGTGGGACCAAATGATCTCTTTAGAAAGACAGTCTTCTTCTTGAGCTTGGCATGCCCAACAATAGATTGGTGCTACGGTTGCAGCACGTTGCAATTATCCCCAGTGTCGGCAGTAAAAAATATTACCTGTTGTCTTGTCTTGTCCTTGATACAAGATCGGGTTGACGTTGGCTTTTCTTGACTAATTAAGTTAATCACCTTATTTATGGTTTATCTCCAAAGGACTTATAAACTGATATATAATTTAATACTAGTAAGAAA
This sequence comes from Acacia pycnantha, assembly GCA_025563575.1. Taxonomy (NCBI): domain Eukaryota; kingdom Viridiplantae; phylum Streptophyta; class Magnoliopsida; order Fabales; family Fabaceae; genus Acacia; species Acacia pycnantha. The sequence goes on along the minus strand of JAMWYP010000110.1, from coordinate 1,455,863 downwards.
CAACATATGTTATAATTAAGTCAACTGTTCTTATATTAACGAGCTTAACCAAAGTTGCAAGAAATTTGTGTAGGGATGGATCATCGGCCATATCACCATCATGAACAAAGCCCCTTTATGCTGGGGGGCCTCCTCTTCTTGTAATATGTTCTTTGATTCTTGAAATCGATAAAAGATCTGAGCTTTTGAAATGTACAGATACGATGCACCACAGTACAGTTCTGCTTATTTGCTAGCACGCGGCAAGGCCCGAATTGGCTCGATGTGTGAGTTTAAAGTATGCTATTGGATTGGATCTTTTTGTGAGCAAAGAATCGATCTTTCTCTTTATCCAATGGTGTTCAAGAGTTTTCACTAATAAAGCGATTCTTAACCGAACATTTTAGTGGCCTCTAATTGATCTTGAATTAATCTAGTATTTGATGTCTTGCCTCATAAAATGGGCTATTTGGTTGTAGATCAATCATAGGCGGGTCTTAGATGGCTTTTCTTTTCTTTCATTTTTATTGGATTAGTTTTGATTAAGTTTGCATTCCATGCATATATAATTATTTTATATCATTATTCATTTATATGTTAATATGTAATTTGATTATGTTATGAATTAATGTTTGATAATATTTTTACTAAATGTATAAAAAATAGAATGCTTGTCATAATATTTATTATTCCTCCCGTCCATAAAGCATGAGAAGTTAATATTGGTCTTATATGTAGGACATATTTTAAGTATTTATCAATTTTTTTCCAAAATTTTCCATATTAAGTTTCTTTCAATAATAATCAAATATAAGGAGGGGATTAAAGGAGATGATTATGATGTTTTAGAAGGAAAAAAAATGTCATATTAACTAACTTAACTAATTTTATTAATTTAATCAAATTAGTTAATTAGGTCTTACATTAAGTATTAGTGAAGTTTATAATATTACTTCCTTTACCCCTTTTTCATAAACATATAGGAGTAATATTAAAAAAAATGTGTTTTTTTCCTTCAAAAATACATTATTTATGGGGAGGAGCGAAAGGGAGAACAAGCAGATCACTATATATATATATAAAAGGAGGGTTTGGAAGAGTAAGAATATGCGTTAGAAAGAGAGTAAGTGAAAGAGGGAAAATTAGCCAATAAAAAAAAAAAAAAAGAGGTTTGTCAAAAGTGGGAATTACCATATGGATGATTTATCTTAACAAATACAATGAAATTAATATGAGTAATTAAATTGAACAAAATAGGAAATTAACCCCCAAAAAAACTTGGAAACGGCTTCTAAAAGTCTCAAGTCATATACAAAAATTGCCTCTTAAAAAAAAAAAAAAAAAAAAAAGAGGAATGAGAGAAGGACATAGCCCTTGTTACCAATGATATAGATAGAAGATAAAAGAGGCTTTAAGACAAGTTAGGTAAAATGGCAAATCACTAAAGAAAAAAAATTGGAGGAAACAAATAATAAATGGGTTAAGTTGGATGCAGTTTTCATAAAAAGAAATTGAGTTATTATCCAATTACAATTATGAAAATTATAAATATTTAAGAGAGTTTAACCTTATGCTGAAATTAAAGATATAGAACAGTTACCAACAACCTATTGATTGAGGTGATAATCGATCTCACCTCAAAAAGAAGAGAACGCAAATTCGATTTTCAGAAAAAGCCACTTATTAGGAGAGGCGAAAGTTTTTTACGCTCTAAGTTTCAAAAAAAGGGAAACCTTGACCAAATAAAACAAAAGATATAGAAGGATCAGGGTGTACCAAAGCACCTTATAACATTTTGAATATCCAAGATAGAGATCATCTAGCTTTCAACATAATAATATAAGAGGTACACACGCAATAGGACTTATTTTACGTTACTATGAGCTATCTCAATGACATGTACTATAGAAGGAAAATTTGCATCACAAAAGTATTCCTATAATTATGACCGGAGGTAATACTACTGAAGCTAACTATTATGTTGGCTGGCTGGAGAAAGCTCATTGTGATGTGAATTTTGAGACCATGATCAATACAAATCCGCCTCACACTAGGGCCAAGACCTATGTAGTTTGATTTGAATAGGAACACATTAGTCCTCTAAATTAATTATTTGGGAAAATCCCTATAAGATCCCAAGGAATCAAAAAAATATCAAAAAAATCCCACAGAAAATTTTGATATAAAAAAGGTCCCAAGGAATTGTTAAAATCTACAGATGAAGTTGTTAATCACCTATTGAAGGAGTTGTTAATGAGACTTTCTTTACATTTTTAATTTTTTTTGTCCTTTGGGATCTTAATCCCTAATTATTTTTTTGTATTCCAAAGATATGCCTTCCTTTGCATAAATAAAGATTAATCAATCATGTGACAAAATGAATCGGACTGAAGCTTCAAGGATGGAAGCAAAAGTTGCTCTCATTTGCTGGGCGGGAAATCTTAATCAAGGCGGTGGCGAACCCCATACCTACCTACCCTATAACGTGCTTTTTGTTCCCCGAAAAGGCATGTATGGAAATTGATAGTATGATTTCTAAGTTTTGGTGAGGTTAGCGTGGTAAGGAGGGTTCCATTCACTGGAAGAGCTGGAAGTGCATGACTATGAGGAAAAGAGAGGGTGGAATGGGGTTTATGGATTTGCTTTGTTTTAACAAAGCTTTGCTTGCAAAGACAGTGTGGAGATTGCTTCAACAACCCCAGGACCTATGGTGTAGGATCCTCAAAGGAATTTATTTTCCTAAGGGGAGCTTTTTGAATGCAAAGAAGGGGACTCAAGTCATGCCTCATGGGGTTGGTCTAGTCTATTAGAAGGGAGGGATTTATTGTTGAAGCAGCTATGCTAGAAGGTGGGGGATGGGAGGAGTATCAACATATGGAAAGATCAATGGATTCATGGGCTTCAAGGATTCTGACTTCGGCATGGGGCAATGACAGAGGAGGATGATAAGTCTATGGTGGCTGATCTAATTAACAATGGTTGTTGGGATCTGAGCTCCATTATTAACAGGATCAGCTGTGAAGAGAAGGAGAGAATCTTTGAAATTTTGATTCCTACTAGTTTGTGTGTTGATCGAGCTGTGTGGTTGAGTAATAAGAATGGTTGCTATTTGGTGAAATCAGGCTATGCAGTTGCTAAGAGCTGTTCAGTAGAAATTCCGATCAGGGATCCGAGTACGTCCTTTTCAACTCCTATTGTCTTATGGAAATGCATTTGGAAAAATAATTGTTCCACCAAAAATACATCACTTTTTATGGAGATTATGTGTTGGGGCTATGGCCACTAGAGATGCCCTGTTTAAACGCAAATGTGCCCCTAATCCTCTCTACCCTATATGCTTGTCTGAAAGAGAAACAATAGAACACTTATTGTTTTTATGTCCATGGACAAAACATTGCTGGTTTGGAAGCTCCCTTGGTCTTAAATTTGATAAATGGTCTATGAGGAGATGTGAGGAAGAGCTATGTGATTTGTTGCATGGTCAGGAAATTTTAGATGATTATGGTAGATCTGTTTTTGTTACAATGTGTTAGGGGATCTGGAAAGCTCGATGTAACTGGATTTTTAATGAAGTGCAACCTAATGCCAAAGTGGTAGTAAAGCTGGTTTTTGGATAGGTGGATGAATTTTGGAAGAATAAGGCCCGGAAGGGTGTTTGTAATAAAAAGTTGTTTGAGGAGGTAGTGGTGAGGGAAAATCTATGGAGGTTGCCTGTGGCTGGGAGTATTAAGATTAATGTGGATGGGTCTTTTAAAGAGGTCACAGGTGAGGCAGGGATTGGCTTGGTTTGTAGGAACAATCGAGGGGAATTTGTGGGAGGGTTAGGTAGGGAGGTGACCGTGGACTCACCATTTATGGCTGAATGTGTTGCAATGAAAGAAGCCCTGTTACACAGGAGTAAATTTCGAAGCTCTCATATTGTTGTGGAGACTGATTGTGAATGCCTTTTTAGTCGCATAAGAGGAAAGTCTGCCACTGGTTGTGAATGGAGAAGCTGGGATTTGGTGCAGGAAATTCTTGGGTTGATGGATGCCCTAGAGGGTGTGTCGGTCTCCCTAGTTTCGAGGAGGGGGAATAAAGCTGCAGATAGGATTGCAGTAGATGTCACAAGGAAGATGTACAAGCCGGTATGGTTGGACCTTATGCCATCTTCCTTAAACAATATCTTGGTCCAAGATTTGTATCAACTTAGGGATTACAGTCGTTGTGTTTCAGCTATCTCAGACAGGACTGGTGTGCGTTAGTAAATATGTTGTGGATTATGGTATACTAGTTGAATTGGTTGTTATTTTATTCTTCCATTTTTATTTTGGCAAGTAGTGAGATATAGGTTGTATTGTAGGTTTTTGAAAGGTTTTTCTTGGCTTCGGCTATTGATGGTTGTAATTCTTGATTTTGATTAATGAAATTTGATTTTTCGGGCAAAAAAAAAAACATGTGACAAAATGTAGCCATATTTTACAAAGTCGATACTCTCATGGTTTCAAGTTAGTCACTCAAATGAGGAAACAGTTTCGCTATTGTGCTTTCTTTCTTAACAGATTCTCTCCTAGTCCTAGATATTCCTTCTAGGATTATATTCTCTCTTGCCCTGTCCTTATACTATGTGGCAATATGGTAAATATTTCAATAATTGAAACTCAAAAAAATAAAACAAGAAGAAATATTTGGAGAGAATCTCAACCCTCATATGGCCTCAAGAAAATTAGACTTTTACATTGTGTCTCTGGTTGTCAAACACGAACACGAGCAACCTGTTGAAATGAAAATTTAGACTATCTAAGTTGTGCTTAAAGACATTATCTTAAGAGTTATTCTACGACTACCAATAAAGAGGAAGCGGCACTCCCCATGATTAAACAAACCCTTCTCGTTGTAATTGCAAGAAGGCATAATTGGCAGAAGATAAGAGTGAAACAATGATAAACAATGATAGAGGAGGAGAGAATGATTTTCGGTGAGCACTTCATGGCCTTTTTATAGGTGTGGTCTGGAGAGACAAGGGACACAAAAAGCTTTGGAAGAGACACCCCTAAAGATCGAACAAACATTGCTAAGAGGATGGGTCTACACGTTGACAACAAACAAAACGCTTGGGAAAGCCCTAAATGTTGGGAGCTTTTCGGTCATGAAGGGTTACGAATTTTAAACCCCAAAATTTGAAATCTTTCTAGTAAACTTCAAAATATTATTTTGATACCATGTATTACTCACGCGCGGAGGGAATCGTCGGACCTCCACTACATTTGCCTTTTGGTGGCCCGTTGTTGTGCGTGTGAGCTCATAACTCCTTTTGACCCTTTTACAAGCCCAAGATACTATGATGATATATATAAGCTTATACTCTCTTGATTCCAAGCAATGTTAGACTTGTTTCTTTAGCACACCCACACATATATATTTACAACATCCATTACCCTATGTTTGGAAAAGAATAAGGGACAAACGAATACACAGAAATAAAATTCTCAAAAATAATAAATTTTGTTTAACCGATTTTGGAAGTTATCCTCCCTAGTGTCTCCTCCCCTTATTTTCTCTCACTTTTTTCCTCCATCCAAACATAGCCTTATTGTCTACTACTCTCTATTTACTGTGCACCTTTAAAATGTGTCCCCCTTTGGCTCCTAGTCGAGAGTCTTGGCGACCACCGGAGGAAGACTGGGTGAAGGTGATTGTAGACGGTGCTTTCTCAAGAGTATCTTTGAGAAGCGCGAGTGGAGGGTTGATTCGAAATTTTGCTGAAAGATTTATAAAAGGTTTTATTCACTCTCGTGATGATGGGGATGAATTATCTGCAGAAATTTGGGCTTGCTTAATTGGTTTAAAAATGGCAAGGGCAATGGGTTATAGGAAAGTCTGGGTGGAAACGGATTCCATGGAGACTATGAACCTCATTCGGCATGGACACAGGCAGGTACATAGGGATTCTGGTCTTCTTGACGAAGTGAAAAGTCTAATGGAAATGGATTGGGAAATAAGGGTCACTTATGCACCTCGGTTGGCCAACTATGCAGCGGATTATCTAGCAAAGCAAGGGCTTGGAACAGGGCAGGGTCTTGTTGAAGTGTATCAGCCTTCTGAGGCTCTAGCGGTGCTTCTTTGTAAGGATTGTAATGGGTATAATATTCTTATAGGGCATTAGCTGAGGTATCTTCTACTTTATCAAAAAAAAAAATGTGTCCCCCTTTCCTTGATGATTTTCTTTTTCCTAGGCAAATGTATCATTATATTAGAGACAATCATATTCGAGAAACTCTCGAATACTATATGCGAACGCTTTTTTCAGCAAGGATTCGTTCATTATGTTGGAAGGAACTAGTCCTTTCCCATGTAACAGATTGGCAATAACGACCCCATACACCCCTCCTCCACCAAAATTTTTTTTGGGTCCTCTGTTTGTTTTTGTAAACATTTATTATCCAACTTTTTTTCGCATTTAATAGAAAGCCCATCAATCTAGGAAGGGCTAATGGCCGGTCTTGACCCAATCGGCAAAATAATAAAAAATTAGATTTGGTCTAGCCCATATGTGATAGGCCCGTCATTAAATAAATAGGAAATTAAGAAGAAGAAAATATAAAGCGAGAACGACACGTCATTTATCGGATCCCCCTAACGGGCCTTGGCTTTGTTGTCGGCGACTCCGGGTGGACCGTGCAAAAACGAAAGGATCAGTTTTCGGGAGCGAGTTCGAAGCTGCCGGCAAGTCCGTTCAGAAGGAAATAGACGGCGAGGAAGGAGGTGGTATAAGGATGAGCAAGGAGTTCTCCGATAAGGGCGGAGAGGTAGACTACAAGACCAAGGCCGGCACTGCTTGGAGCCATTCTTATCTCAATCAGAAGCCATGGCACCCTCTTTCCTACCCTAATCAACGCCGTAAGTGGATCGCTGAGCAGACCCATGCCCATAAACAACGACGTGTTGAGGAGGTCGCTCGTGAGGTGAGTTCCTTCTCCACTCCCTTTGCCTTTCCTAACAGACCCGGAAAAATATTGTGTATCAATGTAACTGGAAACATCTTGTGCTATCTTATATCGGTGTCAGATATGCGCGACAGGATTCAGGTTTATTCCTTTAATTCATATTCATCATATCTATTCCTGATTCTTAGTTGTTTACATCTGTCTCTTTACTCTCTCTTTACAGTATGCTCAGGAGCAGGATTTCTTTAACCAGACTGCTCTCATCTCCAAGAAGGAGAAAGAAAAGGTTCGTCTCTGCATCTACCTCATAGTTGATCACTTCTTTCTGTCCTATGAAGATAAATTTTGTTTGATTTTAAAGTAAATTGTAATTCGTAACATATAGGTGGAAATTATGCAAGCTGTTAGCTTCATGTATGTTCGGCCTCCGGGGTACAATGCTGAAAGTGCTAAAGCAGCGGAGATGGCAGATGAGAAGAAAAGAGAGGAGCCTCAGCCGCCTCAAGATCCAAATGCAAACGCAACATCCTCTTCCATGTACTTATCACTTAGTATTGTTCTTATCTATTGTTAGTTGCTATATATTCATGTATGTTTTTCACTCCTAGAACTCGTCTTGTAATGGGTGGACTCTCCAACGAGTTGTTTTTGTGGTCGTAACAAGCTTACCTTGTAGGCCACCTGAAACCTCGCGTGGTGTGGACCAATTGGGTGGAGAAAAGAAGAAGCCAAGGCCAAAAGATGTGTTTGGGCGCCATCTACCAACCGAAGAAGAATTTGAAATTCTAAAGAATGCTCCACGGTACGTTAGAGTACTCCCATTGTAACCCAACAGAGAATAACGTTCTTCTGTTTTTTTTTTTTTTTAATTTTTGAAAATCAATCCATGTAATGCTCTAATCTCTTCTATCAACCTTTAAATTCCTTAGTATTTTAGCCAACATTTGTTGTCAAGAATAAATGAAGCGCTAACTATAGATAGTATCAATTCATCTGAATTGCATTTGTACATAGAAGCTGAGTTTCTCATCGATAGTAGAAAGTTATTATTTTATCCTTACTTTGACCACATTGATTTGAGAGCTGCACTAAGAAGTTACTGTTGATGATGTATGTTGTTTATTAGGGAAGCCGAATCTTTGTTCTTGGGATAATTGGCTGGCTATCATGTTGAGTGCTATAGATTGAAAAAATGCATCTTGTGGTCCTAAGATTTACTAAATGCATATGTAGTGATTTGGTAGGCCTCAACATTAGATGAGAGTAACATCTTTTTCTGATTTGAACTCATGGGAGGCTCTAGATCTGCAGGAGGATGTTCAATCTGCAATGTTGTAATTGCATAATTAAACCCCATGGAGTATTTCTGACCTGTGCATTGAAGGGGAGGGGTGATTCTCCGTGATCATTACATCATGGAAAGGTTGTTAGACATCAAATATAAAGCTATCCATGTAGAAACCAATTGTAGAAGCCTGCTATAGTGTAGGCAGTGTTGTTCCCTTGCCGGGTAATTGATAGATTGACAGTGGTCTGTCAGATTGCTATGTTAACTTGTTCAACAAACCTCATTCTAACATGGCAGTTTATATAACATGCTTAATTTTTTTTATTTTTTTTTATGAAGATAATATAGATTGTTTTGAACCTGTCTTTAATCGTAGTTTTAGTAATTGGATGTTTTCAGGATGGACACAGGAGTTGCTGGCAGGGTGAAACCTTTTGGTGTTGAAGTCCGCAATGTAAAGTGTTTAAGGTGTGGGACTTATGGTCACCAAAGTGGCGATCGTGAGTGCCCATTGAAGGACGTTATAATGCCTAATGAAGAGAGTAGGTTGAAAAGGGATGATCCTTTGAATGCTATCCTTGCCCACGGAGATCCAAATGAGGTCAGTGTCTCTTAATATTAAAATTTTGTTTGGGATACACAGCACCCTCTTTATGCCCTTATGCATCAGTGGAGTTTGGTATAATCCATAGATTGAAATAGCGGCGCTTTTGCGCGCTTTACCGGTACAGGTGCGGTTAGCGGCACCTGACCGAAACTTCCGCTCCGCAACGCAACAGTTTCAGGTTGCGGACGGTGGCGGCCGCTTCTTCCAGTCGCGGTGCGTTGGGTTTGCGGTGCAATAGCGCCGCTAATGTGATGAAGAGGCAGACGCAGCATGGCATCGGAAATTTGACAACAATCAGGGTTAAAATGGAAAAATGGCCAAGTTAATGAAGGGTATGTGGGTCATTTTACCTCTGAAAAAAAGAGGGAACCGACAGAATTTCCCACTTTTTTCCCTTGCTCGATTTCTCTTATTCTCTATTGCTTCATCTTCTCTTTTCGGTCACTTCATCCGACACCGTTTCCCTCTTCCGCCTCCCTCTTCGTCCCTCATGCATCAAGAAGAGACGCAAGTGGGGGTTCTGATTGTGGGTTCTTCGTCTCATTCAACACGCTCGAAGTGGGGGTTCTGATTGTTGCAATCAAGAAGAGACGCAAGTGGGGGTTCTGTTTGTGGGGCTCTCGGCAATCAAGAAGAGACGCAAGAGGTCGGTGGATTCTGATTGTTTCACATTAACTGGTGGGGGTTCTGATTGTTTCCTCTATTCTGATTTTAGTCTAATCCCTCTTGCCTCTTTGCCGAATCTGTTTCAGATTCTGTTCCTCTTCCCTCTTCTGTTCTGTTCCTCTTCCCTCAAAGAGCCATTAAAAATTTGTATTTAACTCTACTTGGATTGTTTATGTTTCTAGAATGTTATTAATTTAGTTACATTCAATGAACTAGTATGGGGCTTCCTTTATATTTCTTGAATCCTTATTTTGAATGTGTAATATTTTGGGTGATTTCTTATCTTACTTTGCATTTATATATGTGGTATAATTTATTACAAGTATTTATATGAACTTCATAGTAGCGGCTTTACCGTTACCCGCTATACCGCTATACCGTTTTCGGGGTCGGCCGCTACCGGCCGCTACCCGCTATTCAAAACTATGGTATAATCAACATTTGTTAGCACCTTACTTTGATGTTTCGACATTGTTCTTTTTTGCACTGCTGATTGATATTCTTTGATTGGTTAATAAATATACTCTATTTTGATTCATATTTCACCCTTGCTGCTGCGACATATTTCAGTCTACTCGCAGAAATTTTACTGGCATGTGGTCCTTTTGAAAACATATGACTGAGCGCTCATCTTATAATGAAATAACTTACCTCTTTTTGCCAATGAAATAACTTACCTCAATCACAACCTTAAGTTTTCATTTGCTCAGAGTTATGTGTGAACTGATGTTAACTCGGCCTGCTTGTCTTCTTGTAAATTATCTCACCATCACATCCTTTTGTATATTTAGTTTCAGTCCTAAATTCGCTATTTGTTGTTTTTTGAAGTCTTTCCATCTCTCTCTGACTTCACAACATATATCCTCTTCACATTTCATATTATTTAATGTAATTCACCTTAACCATTTCTATCCATAGTTCATATAGTTTGCACTGAAAAGTAAATTGACATCATAAAATAAAAACTATTCCCACGTTGGATTTGCCTGAGAAAGAGTGAAAAAACTAAAGAGAAGTTTAGGTTAGGAAGAATATTAATTACTTAATTTCTCCTATCTCCTGGGGAACATAGATGACTGAAATATGAACATCAAGGGTCAGCTGAAAATGCCCCATTTTCCTCTCCTCTTGGTAGGAAACTTGTCCAAAGAAGGGCAAGTCTAAATGCAACTCTCTGCTCCATTATTCTCCGTCTTCACACAAACTAAAAGAGCAGGAGAAGAAAATTTGGAGTCAGGATGATAGTGCAAATGGTAACGTCTTTAGGGTCATATATATTGTCTTAAAAATTATGATTATCAAAAAAATATTTACCCTTCCCCACCTTTTCCTTCAACAGCATGGTTCATTGTTGATTACTGTTACAGTATCGTTGCTTTTTTCATGTGACAATGAAGATGCAAGGAGATATATATCAATTTTCCCTTTAAGTTGCACTAATGTGTCTTTTCTCATGTGTATGATACCATTGCAGCTTTTAAAGTGGGAGCTGAAGCAGAAGCCGGGAATCAGTCCTCCGCGTGGAGGATTCAATCCAGATGATCCTAACCAGCAGATAGTTGCTGAGGACATATTTGATGAGTATGGAGGTATCCGTATTTTATGTATAGTTTATTCTAGAGAGCATTCATGTTAATCCTTTACATGCAATGACCACCATCTATGTTGCAGGTTTTCTTGGTGGTGGCGATATCCCTGAGTTGTTGACAGCCTTCTCTAAGAAGCCCAAAAAGAAATCAAAAAAGAACAAGCACAAAAAACGGCAATCAGTATATTCCGAAAATGAAACTTCTTCAGAGGGAGAGAGGAGGTCGAAGAAGAAAAAACTTAAGGTGAGCAGAAGGAAGCAAAAACATTCCAAGTCAAGTTCTTCAGACACTTCGGACTTTGAAAAGGATCAAGAAAATAGCAGGCACAAGCAACCCTGTTCATCAGAAGATTCTGATAGTGATAGGGATGATCGAAGAAGAAATATCAGACAAAAGCAGTCATCTAAAGATTCGGACTATCCCAGGCATAGGAGCAAGAACAGCAGACAAAAGCGCTCTTTTTCATCTGAGGATTCTGATCCTAATGGGTACCATGGAAGTCACAAGAAGGGAAGTAAGCACTCTTGTTCTTCTGAAGATTCTGACAGTAAAAGTGATGATATAAGTAGAAAGACTAGACGAAAGCATTCCAGTTCAACTATGAAGTCTGGCCTTACTGGACATCATGGGAGTAAAAAGAGCAGAAAAAGACATTCTTATTCGTCTGAGGATGATTTTGGTCCTGATGGAAAACACAAGAGCAGAAATGAGCGTTCTTATTCATCCGATGATTCTGACCATCAAAGACATTCGAGGGATAAGAGTAAGCATAGACACGGATATTACAAGAACAGAGATGAGCATTCTTATCTATCTGGAGACGATCAAAGCAGAAAGGCCAAACAAAAGCATCCCAAGCGTGATAGGAGTAAACATAGTAAAAAAGGGCATTCTTATTCGTCTGAGCCTGAGGATTCTGGTTCTGATAGGTATTATAGAAGTCGAAAAGGCAGGAGTTGGGGCCAAAAAAACGAAGAGAGCAGGAACTAACATTCTTGTTCATCTGATGATTCTGACCTAAGAAATCTGAAGTGTAAAAGGAGCGGCCACTGGCACTAATCAACATCATTGGCAAATATCATTAGTAATTTAGTACCTCAGGAAATGAAAGCGGACAGATCATACTGTTGCCTGCTTGATTCACATTGATTGTTCTGCTGTATTGAACTGGAGGCAGGAAAGGCCAGCTCCGTTTATTTGTACTATTGATGTGGTTCTGATAAAGTTTTCGCTTTACATTTTCTAAAAAAATTAGACTGCTTGAAATATATTTTAAGGACAATGACAAAAATAGAACTTTAAAATTGTTAGATCTTAAATTAAGTTTGTTATTTGATAAAGTAATGACGAGACTTAATAAGTAATCCATAACTCTTTTTATAAGAAATATTCCTAAATATAAAATAAAGTTTATAGTGCAACTAAATAAAAGATAAAGTTCGCTCCTATATTTACTTGATTTAAAATTTTATAATTACAATTGATAAGTTCTTTTTTGTCGTTCTCTCTATATCTTCTCTCGATTAAAACGTGTCCAATATCTGACTTACCGTCATCTCAAGTGTATTTTTCTTTTTGGTCAAGTCATCTTAAGTTATACCAAAAAAAAAATAAAAAGTCATCTTAAGTGTATGACTATGGTTTGACTACAAAAGAAGCGCCGCACGCAACTTATGAAAGTTATATGCTTATCATGCAATATATTTTGGTTATATTATTAGGAAGGTTTGAACCATGCTAAAATACAACATTATACAAAAACGGAAACCCTATTTTTCCTTTCTCCTTCCTCTCTCTTCTCTACTGACACTTCTCTTCCCCCATCTTTAGCTCCCTTTCGTCGGCGACTTGTATCTTCATCACAAGCCGCAGGCAAGTATCATTTTCATACCACAGATAGGTCAGAGTGGTAGATTGGAGCGTAGATCTTTCATGTGCGGCCTTCTCCCTCTGAGTTTTGTCGGTTGTGGTCTTCTCTCGTCTTTGTGACGAGTCTTTCCCTCTCCTTCTCCAGATCTATTCTGCGGTGGTGAGAGCTATCTGTCTTTTGTTTTTATTCTTGTGATGCTGGGTTTTGTGGTGGTGTTATTGTTTTCTCAAATAATAAACAGATATGTGAGATCTGAGTATAAATCTTCTTGGTTAGATGGTTGCACGTTATTAGATCCGATTATCATCTGGTGGCTCGGATTTGCGTTCTCGTGGGAAGATTTCAAGAAGTGTTATTCAGTGGGTGGTCGAGGTCACCATATTTGCTTGAATGGATGAGCAGAAGTGTTATTCACAATATCATGGGTCTTATTTCTTCTGAGGTTAGGTTTTCTTTAATCTTTACCCCAATACGGGATATTTGTGCAACTGCTCCAACTGCAGCTAATCCTTATAAGAAGGTGTGCCCTTTACGATCAATTTTACAACTTTCGTGTTTCTTCTAACCTTGGATATCAAGGAGACCGGTTCTATCCATGATTCTACTTTTACTCTTAACTATTTAATGTACGACGATTGATTGTTCTTGTATTTAGCTTATTTTATTGTAGCTGATTTGCCTTTGTTTGCATTCATTGTGTTTTCATGTATTGCATCGATTTACAATATTAATATATATATCCTTTGGCCAAAAAAAGAACCATGCTAAAATAACAACAAAAAATCTTATACCATAAGATTTCTCCATTTTAAATACAAGACTTTATTAGAAAATTTTAACAACACACACACACACACACACACACACACACACACACACACACACTCACTCTCACTCTCTCTCTCTCTCTCCCCCCCCCCCGCCCCCCCGCACTCCCTCTCCCTCTCCCTCTCCCTCTCCCTCTCCCTCTCCCTCTCCCTCTCCCTCCCTCTCCCTCTCCCTCTCCTTCTCCTTCTCCCTCTCCCTCTCCCTCTCCCTCTCCCTCTCCCTCTCCCTCTCCCTCTCCCTCTCCCTCTCCCTCTCCCTCTCCCTCTCCCTCTCTCTCTCTCTCTCTCTCTCTCTCTCTCTCTCTCTCTCTCTCACTTAAAGTTACATAATTAACAACTGGCATTTAAAAATGAAACTAAATTGCACATTATGTAAACACGATGGAAAAACCTTTTTACAAGCACCTATACTCTTTTCTCAATTTTTAATTTGGTACCTACATTTTTTTCAATGATAAATTACTTAATTTTGCTCTTCTAATACTGCACCCATTAGTTTTTGTCCAGGAACAGTACTAACAAAGAAATATAAGCTCTATCTGATATATAATCCTGCTAATATAAAAGTTATGCTAAGGACAACTTAATAAACAGCGTATATAAACCCACAAATACCAGACAATATACGAGCAGGTTCAAACCAACATGTCCTGCACATTACAGATTTCCAGGTTTCCTTGGTAATTGATAGACAAAATGGATAAATAAAGCACGTATTTTGAATCACAAAAGCCCAAAGGAACCAGGTAAAAACACGAAATTAAAACTGAGCTAGTCAATACAGTAATCTTCACTAAGAGCCCTACAAAGAAGAGCTTTAGGCCGATTTCACAAAATGGTTAGACAGATATCTGGCAATCTCTGTGAACGATATTTTATCTTTCCCATCAAAGATGGTCTTCAACTTCTCATCGCAAACAATTTCCTTCTTGTTTGCAGGATTCTGCAAAAGAATAGCTTAGTCATGCTACGGAAAGGACAGAACGAACAATGAAACGGAACAATGATGGAGGACAAAAGGGAAAAAATCGATAATCTAAAGAGGACATATTATATTTACTTTCAGAAATAAGAACGATTGAAGCTTGCAATGACCCTTAGCAAGTAACTGAGAACAACATATACCATGAAAGGAAATTCAAGGAGAATTAATAAATAAATAAATAAAGGCTGCAGATCGAACCCAATTAGGTAAAAACAAACCAATCATCAAACAATTAACAGTTTAACACTATGCTTGATTTCAACTCAATAAAAAGAATTAAATAAACATACTTGGTACATTTCCAGGCTAAAGATAAAAGGTAGATGCTCCAAACTAAATATATTACTTTTATGTCATGACTTCTTTTTCAAGACCGTCATAATCCAAAATATATACACAAAAAATATACAAGCCATCGACTTATCTGCATTTTCAGATCCAGGTAAATTTCACTAACCAACTTCAAAAATACAATCATTAACATGCGGTTTAAGGGGCAGACAAGTTAGAGTAACAACTAACAAGTAGGTTACAAAAATTTTAATGCAAAGAATTGAGCAATAGGCATTAAGTAAAACAGAGTTTATACAAGCTGATGTGTTGGTTACTTCACATTATATTTAACACAGCTAACTCAATATTAGCATGAGCATGAAAGAATTTAGAAACCAGGTGATGACCGGAAGAACTGTGACAGTAGCAGACGAATTTATACATTCAAGATCACAGGCTACCGGTCTACTGAGCTCGTGGAACAAGTCATTTATTTGCTAAAACTATATAGCAATTTTGTTGCATGAGATTTTGATGCCGGCATGAGAGCAAACAAATTCGCGCTAAAATACAGCATATGCAGCTAGTATTGTTGTATAGTGCATCAGACAAGCAACGCAATCAAAACAGATAAATAAACGGACTCCATTGGGGAAAATAAACAGATTCCATAACCTAATATAAAGGAAAAGGTTAGAATAAAATCCAGAACGTATGTTTAACTTGCAGACAGAAGATTCTCACAGAGCGGAGAAATAACGCAGAAGCTCTTCTGAAGATTCATAAACCAGGTCCTTCAAAATAGCCAGAGAATGAAAAGTTTTGAAACCCTTAAAACACTCCTAAAGGAACCTAATGTAAAACATTTCCGTATGTTTTCCCAGTAGCTCAACTGATTTCCGGAATAGTACAAGTGGAAAAGGCACAAAAATAATTAAATATAAATATATTGTCGCATTGATCAACAGAGACAGAAAAGAAGACCTGAAGGTTATGGAGTTTGATGTGCTCCCACACTTTCTTGACAGCATCGGTGCGTGAAGCTTCAGAGGCACCGAGAAACCTGCCGAGCTGCGGAGAGACAGGGATCATCTTCTGTAAGGCGTTGCCTCTTTTTGGTGTGGCCGTCTTTGCAGCAGTCTTAACACCGGATGCAGCCCCCTTCGCCACCGCCGCCATCAATGCTCTACTACATGCTCCGAAAACCCTAGTCGCTGCCATACTCACCGGCGAAACGCCTTTCTCTCGATTTCTAAAACCCTAGCAGTGTAGAGAAACCGCAGACCACAGTTCACACAGTGAGACCTTTGAAGTTTGGTTCCCCCAGGCTTATTATAAGAGCCTCCAACATATATTTCATAATATAGCATATTTAGAGTTGATTTCACAATAAAATGAATTGTGTATTGCTTTATTTTTTTTTATTTTTTTATTGTCATTGTTAACAGAATTTTTTCTATCATTTTTCCTATTATTTTTTCACCTAATCTCCACAACTATCTATAAAACTTAATCACCAATGAATAACTAAATTATTCTGGCTAATAATTTTCATTGAGTTTAATTTTAAAATTTATACAAAAAAGTAACTACTTTGAATTAACTCCTATTATGAAAATAAAGGTATATATGAGATAAGAGATAAAGAACAAGAACAAAAGAGGAGAGAAAAATTACACGGAGAAAGGAAGAGGAGCAATTCTCATTCTAGTGTTTATTTTCAATGCTTATATAATACTTCTATTTATAGGAAATTTACTTGAGGATAAAGTAAACTTGGAGAACAAGTAAAACAAGCTTGGGAAACAAGTTTGTTGGCTTGGGGAGTAAGCAACTTATTCCTTGGCTTGAAGAGCAAGCAACTTGTTGGCTTCGAGATGAAGCTTCTTGTTGGCTTGTAGAGGAAGCTAATGGACACCCACATAATTAATATTCGTAACACTCTCCCTTGGATGTCTATTATGAATATGCCTCATTAAAAACTTTAATTAGAAAAAACTTAGTGGGACAAAAACCTAACTAAAGAAAAGAGTATATCATTTATTGATACATTTTCCAATGTTGCCTCATTAAAAATCTTTCTAGGAAAACCTAATGGGATAAAACCAAGATAAGGAAAAAAGAGTACAGCGTGTATTAACTATCCCTCTTAACAACATCATTTGAGATCTTTGAATTTCCGAAAACCGATGTCATGGACAAGCTATTCAAAGATTGTACTTAAAAGTGACTTGGTGAATAAATTTGTTAGATTTTCACTTGAACCGATTTGCTGGATATCTATTTCACCATCCTTTTGTAGGTCACAAGTAAAGATGATTTTTGGTGAAATATGCTTCATTCTATCGCCCTTGATATAACCTTCTTTAAGTTGGGCAATACGTGCAGCATTATCCTCATATAGGACAGTTGGTACAATTTTATCTGAAGATAAATGACAAGTTATTCGTATGTGATGTATTACCGAACTCAATCATACACATTCTCAACTTGCTTCATGTATTGCTAGAATTTCTATGTGGTTAGATAATGTGGCTAATATAGTATGTTTCATAGATCGCCATGAAATAGTTGTACCTCCACATGCAAACAAATAGCCTATTTGTGATTTACCATCGTATGGATCAGACCAAAAACCAGCATCTGCATGACCAACCAATTCATGCTTGGATACATTTAAGTAGTATAACCCCATGTCCATAGTGCCTTTGAGGTAACAAAAAAATGTGTTTTACTCCATTCTAATGCCTTCGTGTTGGTGAAGAACTATATATTGCTAATAAATTAACGATAAATGATATATCAAGACATGTGTGATTAGCAAGATACATTAGTGCTTCAATAGCACAGGTGTATGGTACTTCTGGACCAAGTAATTCTTCTTCACCTTTTTCGCTAATTACTCAAGGTTGGAATGGATCTTTATCGACCTGCAAATACCTTACAATCATTGGGGTACATAATATATGGGACTCATTCGTATAAAATCGCTCTAGGACCTTCTTTATTTAAGTTTCTTGTTATACAAAGATCTCATTCTTTAAGTACTCGATCTGTAATCCAAGACATAATTTCATTCTTCCCAAGTCCTTCATTTCAAATTCTTTCTTCAAACAATTAATTGCCTTTTGAAACTCTTCGGGAGTTCTAATAATGTTGATATCATCAACATAAATAACAATTATAACAAATTCACGTCCAGATCTTTTCATAAAGATGCATTGGCATATTAAGTCATTTTTATACCCTTATTTCAACAGATATTCCCTGAGACGATTATGCCACATGTACCCTGATTGCTTCAAGCCATATAGAGACTTATTTAACTTTATTGAGTATTGTTCTCGAGAACTTGAATTAGATGTTTCTGACATCTTGAGTCCTTAAGGGACTTTCATATAAATATCACTATCAAGTGAGCCATACAAATAGGTAATCACAACATCCATTAGGCACAAATCAAGTCCTTCATTTACTTCTAGGCTAATCAAATAACGAAAAGTAGTTGCATCTACTACTGGTGAATATGTTTTTTTCAAAATCAATACTAGGTCTTTGTGTAAAGCATTGGGCTACAAGACGTATTTTATATCTTATAATTTCACCCTTTTCATTTCTTTTTCGTACAAAGACCCATTTGTATCAAATTGGCTTTACATCTTCAGGTTTATGGACTACAGGTTTAAATACTTTTTGTTTTGCGAATGATTTTAATTCTACACTAACAACATCTTTTCGTAGGGGCCAATCCTTTCATTGTTGGTACTCGCTAATGGATTTGGCTCATAATCCTCATTATCATTCATTACATTATATGCTATATGATAAGCAAAATTTCGTCAACGTTGACTTCATTTCGGTCTCATCGGATACCATTCATAACTTAATTTATTGAAATCTCATTATTTTCACATATTTTGGTTGGGTCTCTTATAGGACTACAACATTCTCTTCTAAAGATATCTCTAGTGGAGATGATAACTCCTCAGGAGATGACTTTTTTAGAGCTACTAATTTTTCTTGATTGTCCTTGACTTGACCATTTATATTCTTAGCTCATTTTCTCTTTCGAGAATTTGTATCTTTGGAACCAATGGGTCTACCACACTTCAAGTGTGCTTCAAATTCATTTAGAATAGGTTGTCCTTAGGGACACCAATTCGAATAGGAGCATTAACAGCTGTGATATGTGACTTTGTCACATTTTTTGGGTCAGTAAATGCTTATGGCATTCGATTAGCTAAATTCTCTAAATGAATTATCTTTTAAACTTTCAATTCACATTGTTTTCTATCAAGATCAAAATGAGCCAATGATAATTGATTTTAGCTAATCTCTTTACCTAACTGCTTATTTTCTCCCCCTAATGTTGGAAAAATCGATTCATCAAAATGACAATTGGCAAATCGTGTTGTAAATAAATCTCATGTAGATAACCCTAAATATTTTATGATCAAAAGAGATTCATAGCCAACATATATTCCCATCCTTCTTTGAGGACCCACTTTGGTGTGTTGTGGTGGTGTTATTGAAACATATACTGCACACCCAAAAATCTTTATATGGGAAATATTAGATTATTGACCAAAAACCATTTGTAAGGAGGAAAAATTTAGGTAACTTGTTGGCGCGAATTAACATTGTTGCTTGCAAAATGGCATGACCCCAAGCAGAAATTGGGAGATTAGATCTCATAAGTAAAGGTCTTACAATAAGTTGCAATCGTTCAACCAATGATTCTGCAAGTCCATTTTACGTATAAACATGAGCTGCAGGATGTTCGACATCAATTCAAAGGGACATACAACATTCATTAAAAGCTTGTGAAGTAAATTCACCAACATTATCAAGATGTATTTTTTTGATAGGATAATTAGGGTAATGTGCTCTTAATCTAATCAATTGAGCAAATAATATCGCAAACGCCAAGTTGCGAGAAGATAACAAGCAAACATGCGATCATTTGGTTGATGCATCAATTAAAACCATATAGTACCTAAACGATCCACATGGTGGGTGTATTGGCCTACAAATATCTCCTTATATTCGTTCTAGAAATGTGAGAGACTCACTTTCTACTTTGCTTGGTGAGGGCTGAATAATTAACTTTCCCTTGGAACATGCAACACATAAGAAATCATGGGGTTGTGGTATTTGTTTACACTTTAAGGTATGTCCACATGAATTCTCAATTATTTGTTTCAGCATGGTTGACCCAGGATGACCTAACCGGTCATGCCAAACATTATATTCATTAGTAAACTTCTGGTTTACATTGACAAACTACTGGTTTGTATTGGTAAACTTTTGGTTTACAATAGCATGTGTCTCAATTGTCCTTATAAATGTATAACACAAACCAAAAGAAAAAGCAGGAAAACCTTATAATATGCATTTTCTACCAGAAACTATATTTGTGAGAACAAGACATTTCTGATTATTTCTAATTGTTGTTTCTATATGATATGTATTTCTACGGTTATCTTTGAAACTCAATAAGTTTCTCCTAGATTTGGTAGAATAAAATGCATTGTCAATATATAATTTTGTTCCTTCAGGTAACAAAATATTAGCTCTTTTAGAGCCTTCAATCAAATTTATATTACCAGATAAGTCTAAATAGTGGCTTCTTGCATTACCAAAGAAGAAAAATATTTATCATTTTTTAGTATGGTGTGGGTTGTTGCACTATCAATGAGACATAAATATTCAGGATTGATGCAAATGAAATTCATTATTCATTAAAAGAGACATAAAAACATAATTAAAAGAAGGGTTAAGGTGCAAATTTTCCAACGAACTATTACCCGATGAGCATCTGGCACAAAAAACAATTGAGGGTACCAAAATTACCAATCAACAATTAAAAAGTGAAAAAACACAATAAGGTGCAAATTGGCCAACGAACTATTACCCCGTCAATGTCTTGGTGTCTCCGTCTTCCATTGACTGTCACAGTGTCGGCGACGTCGGTGTCTCCAAAGTTTCCATTGTTGTTGGGTGTTCCACTCACCCTCTTGAACTCATCAAGGTCCGTATGCAACTTCAAGGCAAGAATCACACACCGAAACCAAATCCAGCAGTCCACAGCGCCTGCTCGCATGGGTCTCATCTCTGTTGGTGTTTGCCTTATCCAACAATAAGGCTTAACTGCTCTTTTTTCCAGCGTCTCCGCCACCGTCCTATGTCAGTGCCTCATATTTTAACGTAATTGTGATAGTTGTTTGTTTTTTAATAGTTATTTGGTACTTTTTTCAATTTTTAATTGTTTATTGGTAATTTTGGTACCTTTAATTGTTTTTTTGTACCAGATGCTCCTCGGGTAATAGTTCGTAGGCAAATTTGCACCTTAACCCTTAAAAGAAATACATATGATAGAGATAAACATAGTAGTTTACATAGACAAAGATAATTTATACTAAGAAATCAACAACATCTAAATAGGATTCATGTCACCATACTCAAAATTATCATTCTTATCAATATGATTTACTTCAACCTTTGACCCTTTATCATTATTTTTAAGTGATTCTTGTCAAAGTTCAATCAGGTGTCTTGGTCTACGACAGGTACGAGACCAATGAATCCTACCACCGTCAGGATAACATAGATTTTCAACATATTTGTTATACTCACTTGCTTCCCTTTTGTGATTCTTATCAATCTTTCCCCCTTTTGGGCGAGAAATTAAACCACCATGATTTCAACCATGGTCACGGCTATAGCCACGTCTACACCCATGTCATCGGCCACAAATAGATTCATTAGTTACTATATTCGCTTCTGGGAATAAAGTTGAGCCTGTTGGACGAGATTCATGATTTTTCAATAAAAGTTCATTATTATGTTCAACCACAAGGAGGCAAGAAATTAATTCAGCATATTTCTTGAAACCTTTTTCATGATATTGTCGGTGGATGAGCAAATTGGATGCGTGAAATGTGAATAATATTTTTTCTAACATATCTTCATCACTAACATTCTCTCCACATAATTTTAATTGAGAAGTAATATTGAACATGACTAAGTTACACTTGCTCACAGTTTTAAAATCTTGCAAATGCAAATGTATCCAATCATAAGGAGCTTTTGGGAGCATGACCATCTTCTGGTGATCATACCTTTCTTTTAAATTGTTTCAAATAACAAGTGGTCTTTTACGGTCAGATATTCAATTTTTAAACTTTCATGCAAATTGTGGCCTAAAAAAATCATGGATTTGACTTTATATTCTCTTCTTTAATTGTGTCTTCCAAACCATGGGCATTCAGATGGATTTCCGCATCCAACATCCAAGATAAATAGTTCTTTTCGGTAATATCAAGAGCCACAAATTCAAGTTTTGCAAGATTTGACATGGTTCAGACTAATTAAAGAAATAAAAGAGAATTATTAAAATATTTAATATAAAAACATTAATGATGATAACAGGAAATTCATAAAGACAATAAATAATTAATAAAGTAAGATATTACAATAAAAATTAAAACTTCATGGCTTCAGGCCATTTAGGACTCATGGCTTCAGGCCAATTAGTTTCATGATTAGAAATTAAATCTATATGGCTTGTGACCATTTATCTTTAGGATAAATAAAAGTTGAATATTATGGCTTTGGCCATACAATAAAATAGAAGATGAAAGCTATATAACTTATAATAATCTTAGAATAAGAAATCAAAGGCGTATGGCTTCAGGCTATACTAAAATAACAATATCAATATCATGAAACTAATTGGCCGGAAGCCATGAGTACTAAATGGCCTAAAGCCATGAAGTTTTAATTTTTATTGTAATATCTTACTTTATTAATTATTTATTTATTGTCTTTATGAATTTCCTGTTATCATCATTAATGTTTTTATATTAAATATTTTAATAATTCTCTTTTATTTCTTTAATTAGTCTGAACCATATAATATTAGAATAAGAAATCAAAGGCGTATGGTTTCGGGCTATACTAAAATAACAATATCAATAAATAAAAAATCGTAAAAGAAATCAAAATGAGCTATAAAAACAGTAATAATCTTCAATCTTAGTCATAGAATCCAATGTTTAAAACAATCGGTAAAAGTATTTCTTTAATTTCATATAGTGGCTCAGATTATTCTAGATAGATAAAATAAACATATAATTAAAGAAGGTAGATGAAATAATTAAAGAAAGGATGAGAGGATCATACATTTGTTAAAGCTCTTGTGTTGATAACGTGTCATGAAAATAAAGGTATATCTGAAATAAGAGATCGAGAATAAGAGTAAGAGAGGAGAGAAGAATTGATGTGAATCAAGGTATCCCCACAGCCGGAAGCCATGAGACTAATCCTCCGCCCCGGGTCAGCGCACAAAGCGTAAGAGTAAGAGAGGAGAGAAGAATTCAGAGAAAAAGGAGGAGGAGCAATACTCATTCAAGTGTATACCTTCAATGCTTGTACAATACTTCTATTTATAGGAAAAATTGATGAATGAATTCACATGGGGAACAAGTAAACTTCGAGAACAAGTAAAACAAGTTTGGGAAACACACACAAATATAAAGTTGTTAGGATTTTTTGCCAATAGTTGTTAGGATTTATTTATAATAAAAACGCTTAAATATTTCATTATCTCATAAATTTAAGGGAAAATCCATCTCACGACCCATATTGACAAAAAAAAGTAAAAAAAGATTCAAGAAAAAGTCCATGTCAAAAAAGGCCTTAAGACCTTTTCAGGTATTATTTCATAAAACGTTAACAATTAAATCAGTCTCATTAACAACTAAATTAATACATGTTAACAACTAAATCAGTAACATTAACAATAATATCCTAACAACTTAATCAGTTTCATTAACAACTAAATTAGTACTCGTTAACAACTATTATATCAGTTCCATTAACAACTAATGTTTTTTAAAATAATATCACAAAAGATCTTGGGGCCTTTTTTGAGATGTGACTTTTTCTTAGATATTTCTTAACATTTTTTTTTTGGTCAGTATGGGCTTGAGATGGCTTTTCCCAAATTTAAATTTAAAATCGGATCTCTCACGTCAGTATGCCGTATGCGTCCCTTCTTCACAAGGAATCCGCCGATGCCTTGGGCGCGTATATGACGCGTAATAGCGCGTTTCTAAATTCAAGCGCGCTAAAGCGATCATCAATCGTCACCCTTGTTGATATTTCCTATAAATCCCAATTGCCCATCTTTACCCACCTTCTTCATAATCCGCTGTTATCTTCTGGTCTTTCTTCTAATCGGTTAGTTCATCTACCTCCCTTTATGCTCTAACTTTTCTTTATCTTCGTTTTTGTTTTTCTATTTCCTGGTCAATTTTTACAACCTTTTGAATTTGTGAATGATGATCGCTAAGATTGATCCACGTATTACCAATAGTCAGTCGTTCCGAATCTGCATGAATTTGTGAATGATAATATTTGTTGCTGTTATTTGCATGCGTAGCGAATTAGATTTTGCAATAGCTTGTAGTAGTTCCTGTTTTCTGCGATTTGTATCGCAGCTTTCTGAGCACGCCTAGGAGAATTTCCTTTCTCATGTGAATCAATTTGATAAATTAGCCTCGTGTGAAATTAGAATTAGAGTCTTGCTCGTTGTGGTATTACTGTTCGTTAATTCATTCGTTTTTAGCTCGACGACGGATCTGTTTTGTTGATGACTGCACATCAATCGAGAACCAAAAGAAAAAAGACGGAAAGGAAATAGCAGTAAAGAAATTTTTTTGGTTACTCTTATTGGTTCTGCTTATAGTTTATTTGCATCTGAATAATCGTCTTTCTTGTTTCTTGTAAGCTACACGGATACTTCTTGTGTCTTAGCTTTCATGTTAAGTACTGATCTTACTCGGTCAATGAATTCTGGTTTTGTAGAATCAGCTCTTTGCTTCAAAGATGGGAGGTGGAAATGATAATAATGAATCTGACAGAGGACTTTTTTCGAACATTGCGCAAGGGTTAGCTCACGCTGCTCATGGGGCTCATGGTTATCCACCTTATGGGGCCTACCCTCCGCCACCGGGGTCCTACCCTCCGCCACCTTATGGGGCCTACCCTCCGCCACCTCATGGGTATCCACCGTACGGTGGCTATCCTCCAGCACCAGCAGGTTATCCTCCTGCGGGCTACCCGCCTGGTGGTTATCCTGGTCCCTCTGCTCCAGGTATAATACATACATAAGTACATACTTGCTTGTGTGTTGTAGATAGTTCGTTCATAATCTACAAGCGATTGAATGGTTTAATGTACTGTTCTGGAGAATTTGCTGTAATAATGAAAAACTTTTGTGCATCTAGATGTTAGTTTTGGAAGCATGAAGTAATTCTCCTGTAAAAATTGTGATATGTGACTGTCTGATAACAACGTTGTCCCATTTACTTGGTAGTTGCTTGGGCTTATATATATACACCACATTCGATCTTTAATATAAGATCGTGTTGGTAATATAATTTGCATTACGAACGAGATCTTATATTAAAGACCAAAGAACGAGATCTTAAATTTAAATTATGGACCAGGAGTGGTGTGTGTGTATTTGTGACTTTGCATTGCATTGCAGTGTTATAGAGAGATTTACGGCTGTCTGCATTAGCGGACCTAGGTACAAGGTTAGGGGGGCAAGTGCCCCCCAATTATTTGGGATTAAAAAAAAAATACATGTTTGAATATTATGCACCCTTAAATTAGGTGTTCACCCTTAATACATCAAGGCTACACTTTGTAATGGAATGAGGGGTGAATGGTTGAATGATTGTTTAGTGCCTTATATTGAAAAAAGATATATTTGATAGCATTGATAATAAGGCAATTATGATGGAATTCCAAAAAATAAGGCTTAGAATGATGACATTATAATTATTTTATTATAATATACTTTTTTTATTAAAATATATGTACTTGAACTTATTGAGTACCTACCCTTCATTGTTATTTATGTATTGCATTTATTTCTAACAGTACTTAGCATTGCTTTTCTAAATAACAGGTTTGTAAAATAATTGTCTCTCTTATCACATCATCAGTATTTACTTGATTTCATAATTTTTTTTTTTCTTGTTTATTTATTATTTTTTTTGAATGCATTTAAAACTTTCCTTCAAAAAAAAAAATTTCGGGGGCGCTGCCCCCGAATCCCCCACCAACTGTGCCCTCCCTTCTATATTTTTCTGGGTCCGCCACTGGCTGTCTGTATAATGTTTATTTCTATGGTTGGACTAATTTTGTTTCTATCATCAGTGCACGGGCATGGGTACGGGCAGAGTCATCATCATCATCATGGAGGGTCTGGGATGGGGGGATTGCTTGCCGGAGGAGCTGCTCTTGCCGGCGCTGCATATGGTGCTCATCACCTCAGCCACGGACATGGACACGGACACGGACACTTTGGATACGGTGGTCACATGATGGGCCATGGGAAATTCAAGCATGGAAAGTTTGGGAAACATGGAAAATTTAAACACGGGATGTTTGGAGGAAAGCATTTCAAGAAGTGGAAGTGATCTTGCATATGTGCAACTCCATGATTCTGAATGCTTGTTTCTGATTGCTTATAAATAAACCATGATGTCAGTTTTAATTTTGACAGTTTGCTTTTTAAACTTTGATGCCCTTAACTCTGGTAGGTTTTTGAATCAGAACTAGCAGCACTGATTGTATTATAAGTGTGCTAGTCTTGATTTGCTGCTGACGGCGAAAACATATTGCCTAATAGCATTTTTTTCCCCTTCTTTTCCTTTCTTTTTTGATTCACTGGTATTTCAGTATTTGTATAGCATTACTGACTGGATTATTAGTGTGCTAGTCTTGATTTGTTGCTGACAGCGAAAACATATTGCCTAATAGCTCTCTTTTCTTCTTTTCCTCTCTTTTTTGATTCAATATGGTATTTCAGTATTTGTATGGCATAAATAAATATTAAAAGCTATAATTCCTTTTTCTCGTGGACAGCTTACTAGAGTAGCCTGAACGCCAAAAAAGTATTTCTAAATTAAAGCAATAAGTATCCTCTGGTATCCCACCAGCAAAATGTGAGAAAAGAGAATTACATATGTGATTGCGTAGGGAGGGAATTGCCGGATTTTAACTACTTTTGCCACCCAGATGTTTGGAAGACAACATTTCATGAAGTTGAAGTGATCCTACCATGTGTTTCTTCATTAGCACAAAATATTGTGCCTTTTTAGATTAGCGGTAAAAACTTTTACAATATACAAGATAAGTTAGTGAGGAGAGTGTTGTCTCAACTTACGTAAATGTGTTTTTCCAACGTCAACTCAAATAAACCTTTTAGAAACTATTGCCTCAAGAAAAATGTTAAAATTAATTAAAAATAATAAACATATAAAAAATATACCTTAGGTAAATGTGCATTTAATCAAATAATCAAAACAAATCTTATTAAAAAGAATGGACTATTTCAAAAATTTGGCCCTTATAGTGAGAGACAAAGGGAGTATTTGTTAAAATTAATTAAAAACAGATAAAAAAATATACTTTAGGTAAAAGTGCATTTAATATGCAAATAACCAAAACAAATCTTATAAAAAAGAATGGACTATTTCAAAAATTTAGCCCTTATAGTGAGGGACAAAGGGAGTATAATTTATTCTCTCATGAGCAATAAACAATGTTTGAGAAGAATTCATACATTGTTAGATTTATACCATTGGTATCAGAGACAGACTTAGATTGATATGGGCAGAGACTTGAGTCAACATAGGCGGATGTGTTCGCCAAGACTAGACTCAAAGGTTGTGGTTGTGGAGTTTGATGTGCTCCCACACTTTCTTGACGGCATTGGTGCGTGAAACTTCAGAGGCACCAAGAAACCTGTCGAATTGCAGAGAGACGGATCATCTTCTGTAAGGCACTGCCTCTTTTTGGTACGGCCGTCTTCGCAGCAGTCTTAACATCGAACACAACCCTCTTCGCTGCCGCACCGCCATCAATGCTCTACTACATGCTCCGAAGCTGCCATACTCACACAGGAGAAACGATGATCGAACCCTTTCTCTTGATTTCTAAAACCCTGGCAGTGTAGAGAAACCACAAACCCATAGTTCACACTTCATATTGACGCGCGAGCGCAACGAGACGTTTGGCCTTTTGGCTCCCTCGAGGCTCCCTCTACATTTCTATGTTTGCTAGTTCCTTCAATTACGGTGCGATTGGTGATGACATGGCTACTTGTAATTAGAAGTTGTTCATCTGTGTTTCCATACCAACAGTGACTGTGATATAAACAACGTCATGTATCACTGTGATCACGGGAAACTGATCACTCAGAATCCTTCGTCCCTCATTCAAATTTACGGCCCACGCCTTGTTTCCTTTATCATTTGTTGACCGAACTCCTTGTTTCCTTAGCGGGTAATCCATCGATTCGGCAAATATGGTAAGCTTCATGGAAGCTTATGTTACTTGCGCGACAAGATATTGGCTTTGTTTGAAATACTGTTTATATTTTTATAACCATATTTGAAATATTCTTCACTTGACAAGAATATAGCAATATCACCATAAAAGGTAATACTAGTAATATTATCGTAAATATATGCATAATATAATAAAGTTCATCAATAGATTATAATATGTTATTTGCTTAGTTGAAATTGAATTAGATTTGTATGTTTTTTTTAAATATTTTTTGGGGTTCATATTATGTTTCTTTTATTTTCTCCAATTATTTTGTTTTAAGGTAGGTGGAATACGCATTTCAATATTAGTTTGGTAGTACTATAAGAATTAATGTTTAATAATCGGGACAAGGATTGCATGAAGTGTATCAGCCTTCAGAGGCTCTTGAGGTCATCATCTATCAGGATTGTAAGGGGTGTAATATACCTGTAGGAGTTAGTTGAGGTATCCCAATCTTATCAAAAAAAAAAAGAATTAATGTTTAATGACACAAGATACTAATTAACACTGACATCAATATATATTCTGGGCCACCAAATTTGTTGTAGGTTGAAAAAAGATGAGTAAGAATAAACAGAAAAGTATAGATGTGTTCTTTAAAAATAAAATAACTTCAAAAAGTGATATATATTTCTAAGAAAATAATTTCTAAAAGTGATGCACCTTGTAATAAGTCTCCTTCCAAACATCATATAATTTTTGTTTACTATGTTATATTTTGATTTATAATTGTCTGTTATTATTTATTTGTATTTTTAATGTTATGCGATATTATTTAATAAATATTTCAATATGTTTATTTTTAGCTCGGACTAAAATAATTTCCTGGTTCTGCTACTGACCAAACACCTACTTAGGTTTAACTTAAGCAAGAAGTTATAAGCTCAACCTTCCTTAATATGATGGGTGTGTGAGCTTCTTAAGCAACTTTATGGATAAGGTCCCTATATCCATGGGCGGACCCAGGTTATGTCAAGCCCCCCCTTAAATTTGAGATGTTTTTAAAAAAATACACACACACACATATTTAAATGATTGTCCACCCTTAAATTAAATGTTCACCCTTAATACATCAATACTACACTTCGTAATCAAATAGGGGATGAATGTTTGAATGATTGTTTAGTTCCTTATATTGAAAAAGATGTATTTGATAGCATTGATAATAAGACAATTATGATGGAATTCCAAAAAATAAGGCTCAGAATGATGACATTGTAATTATTTTTATTGTAATATACTTTTGTTATTAAAATATATGTACTTGAACATATTGAGTGCCCACCCTTCATTGTAGTTTATGTAACTGCATTTTTAACCGCACTTAGCCTTGCTTTTCTAAATGAGTGGTTTGTAAAATAATTGACTCTCTTATCATATCTCAGTGTTCACTTGATTTCATGAATATTTTTTTGATATTCTTTTCTTTTCTTGTTTATATTCTTTTGTTTTTAATGCATTTAAAACTTTTATTAAAAAAAAAAAAAAAATCGTGGGCGCTGCCCCCGTATCCCCCTACCAATGGTGCCCCATTCAGTAAATTTCTAGGTCCGCCCCTGCCTATATCAACAACATGATTATAATTAGGGTTAAGGTGCAAAAATAGACAAATGCTTTTCTCAAAAGAGCGTCCAGTAGCAAATACTTTTTTTTGGCGCAAAAATAGACACGTGGTTACAAAAGTGGAGCAAAATTAGCGTTTGACCGTTAGTTGACCGTTAGTTTGATCAAAAACATTAACATGGATGCTGACTCAGCAAATTTTTTCCTACTTGGCAGTGCAAAAGAAAGAAGAAATAAAAAAAATTCCACACCTCCTTTTATTCCTTCCTTCCTTTCTTCTTCCTCCTTCCCCGTCGCCCCCAACTCCACGATCGTCGCCCCCACGCCATGATCGCGCCCCCACGCCACGATCGTCGCCCCCAACGCCACGATCGTCGCCCCCCCCCCCCAAACGATCTGGCACCACCCCCAAATCGCAGAACACAAAAGTAGGCGTCGATCGACACCAAGCGAGGGTCCGATCTGTGAGCGAGGGAGGGTCCGGCGGCCTGTGATCGACGCGAGCCTTCGAGCGAGTCAGTGGGGGTTCGATCTGCGAGCGATTCCGATTTTGGTCTGGATTTCTTCGATTTCCTTGATTCCGATTTCGATTTTGATATATATATGTTTCTGGGTTCTTGTTTCAAGATTCGATTTTTTTTTCGATTTCGATTTCTTTGATTTCTCTGGTCTGGTGCCTTCAGATTTCTTTGATTTCTCTTGATCGATTTCTTCGATTCTTGTTTCTGGGTTCTGGGTTTCTGGGTTCTTCAATTTCGATTTCCTTGATTGATTTCTTCGATTCTTGTTTCTGGGTTCTTCGATTTTGGTTCTTCGATTTTCTTGATCGATTTCAATTTCGATTTTGATCGATTCTTGATTTTGGTTTCATCGTTTTGAGCTTTTGGGTTTTGGATATGATAGAATGATCACCGGAATCTGGGTTTTGCATCACCGGATCTGGGTTTTGCATCACCTAACTGGTTTTTTGAAATGTATCTGGGGCTGAACTATAATTTATAAAGCATTAACATTCACGTCATCATTTTCAGTTCAGAAAAAGTCAACTAACGGTCAAACGCTAATTTTGCTCCACTTTTGTAACCACGTGTCTACTTTTGCGCCAAAAAAAAGTATTTGCTACTGGACGCTCTTTTGAGAAAAGCATTTGTCTATTTTTGCACCTTAACCCTTATAATTATTTGTTATAAATAGCGATAATATTTTCTTTTTATTTCCTCTTTTTTCTATTTTCTATACTTTCATTTCCTTTCCTTCCAACTTTTTTTCCCTTCAAATGGTTGGTTCATGTTTAACTTTTTCATTTTCATTCTAATGAGATGATATACACATTCTTTCATTAACTCAAAAATCTCAATATAAAATCCCACGGTTGATAATTCTGATAGAAGGGATTTTGATGATTTAAACACGAGGCATTGAATTATAGTCCATATGAATGCAGAAAAAATACTTTTTGGAGAGTCACCCTCCCTTGGGTGATAATATTTAAAATTTCCCTAATTAGATAACCATATAAAAAAAATCTCAATATAAAAAGAGGAAATGCCCTTCATTCTAAAAGAACAACATTTCAAAAATTTATATTCCTTCCTTAAGACCTATTTGTTATTTACATGTGTTAACAGACCTTTTAGGATTTTCCTAATTCACATGGTATTTATCTAAAATTCTCCATAAATTTAATTTCTTTTTTGGTCAATGTTGATAAATTTAATTTCATTGCTTTGATTTGAAATGTATTCAAATTAAATCTGTAGCATTGTAAAAATTTTAATTATTTAATCATATATTTTTAATAACTTTCCCTTTCATAAAAAGATTAAGAAAAAGTAATTAATTCAAGTAAAAAGAAGAAAAGACGAAAGACCCTTTATCACGGCATGTATTCCTCCCCTTCTTGATGCTTTTAAAGCCATGAGTGGTGACCGACCCAAAGCGGACAATATTAAAAGTGAGGTGCTGGAATGTTACAATATGTCGAATGAGTTTCAATGTAGACTAACAGCTTGTTCGATTCTTTATGTTGAGATATGTGCCTATGCCTCATAGGTTTTAACCCTGCACAGTCGTTCTACTTTCTGTCGCCTCCTTATCTTTAGGGTTATCCTAATTTACATGGTATTTATGTTTCTTTTTCCCTTACTCTTTCATTAGAAGGTTGAATTTAGAACATGGTAAGCTCTTGAATTTTATTGCTAAAATCATAAAATAAAAAACTGTTAAATTTTAGGGAAAATGATTTTTTTAAAAAAAAGAATTTTAAAATTGTAAAATCACAAATCAAATTTGTTATTAAGAATTGATAAAATAATAACGAGATTTGATAAGCAATTCATAATCCATTTTGTGGGAAATAACTTATTTGAGATTTTGCAATTTTAAAGTTCATTTGCCAGTCATTCTCCCTAAATTTTATTTTTTATGTCATGACTTTGTCAACATTATATATATTCACAAGTCTTGATTTTTTTTTTCATAAACAAAATTTTAGGGGAGGGGTTGGGTTCACCCACAATTCAAGGGTAAAGCGCTATAGCTATACTCCCCAGGACATACAGGAATGAGAGTATACATGTCTCTATCTCAGCTGCGTTTCCACAAGTTCACATCACCTAGGATGTCTCCCCCAGCGCCTTGACCAACTCTAGGATCGAACCCCCTCCTTTTGGTGAGAATATTTGGCCCCTTTATCAGTTGAGCTCAAAGACAAGAGGTACATGTCTTGAATTCTTGAATTTTAATGTGATTGCTTCTAATTGTATTTCCAAGTATCTCATTGGCCTTTTTTAAAATTTGTTTATCCAATTGGTCTTTTACCTTGTCTTTTCTGGGCCATCAAGCAAATATCCATAAAAAGGCAAATAGGATTAAAAGATTGAAAAGTTCTTGTTCCTTCAGCACTTAAGCTCCAAGTCACTCACATATTTGAAGTATTCTTCAATCGCATATATTAATTCCAAGTATAATTTATAATTGAATCATTGCAATATTTTCCTATAAGAGCTTTTCTTTTTCAATGATAAACTAGACAGATTACATCAAGCGATGCATGGGCCCTTCTTTTAGAAAAGGAAATTTAAATTATCTATAAATTTGAAAAATAATTTAAGTTGGGGTTACAAATGATTAAAAATATGAAAGTAAAGTAGAGGTAACACAAGTTAGTAGAAACCATATACATTATTTATTAGGTTAAGGTACAAAAATAGACAAATACTTTTGTCAAAAGAGCGCCTAAAGAAGAAATACTTTTTTGGCGCAAAAGTAGACACGTGGTTACAAATGGAGCAAAATTAGCGTTTGACCGTTAGTTGACTTTTTCGACCAAAATGATGACATGGACGATGACGTGGATGTTAATGTTTTATAAATTACGTTCAAATTTCCAGATGCATTTCAAAAAATTCAATTTAGTCCCTCTATAAACTTTTAAAATTTTAATTTAAGTCCCGTGATTCAAGGTGATCTTCAAACCCCCAACCTGCATTCCGGTGATCCAACCCGATTCCGGTGAACCCCCAACCCAGTTCGGTGAACCCCCAACCCGGATCCTTCGAACCCCCTCCCAACCCGCATCCTTCGAACCCCCTCCCCAACCCGGATCCTCGAACCCCCTCTCCCAACCCGCATCCTTCGAACCCCCTCCCCAACCCGGATCCTTCGAACCCCCTCCCCCAACCCGGATCTTCGAACCCCCTCCCCCAACCCATATCCTTCGAACCGCCCCAACCCGGATCCACATCCGAGAAGGGAAAATCCAGAAAAATTTAAAAACAATTGTCGATGCAACAGTAAATTAAGAAAAAGTCACATTCGGAAATAAATTAGAAAAAGTCTTCGAGCACTATAATCCTTGAAGATCTCCTCCACGGTGCGCGGACTAGAAGCCATTTCCATGAACAACAAGCGAGATTCGAGCGAAAGGGTTCGAATTGAACACTAGGAAGATAAGAGGAAGTGAGGAGAAAAGAAGAAGAGAGCACGAGAAGAAGGGATCGACGAGATCGACGGTACAAAGAAACAACGAGAGGAAAAAAAAGTCACCGCGAAGAGAAGAGAAACGAGAAAGTTTTTTGGGGGACATCGCGGGGGGGAATCCATCACAAAGACACCGAAAATTAAAATCCATCCGAGCTTTAATAAAGTCCATCACAAAGATTTAAAAATTAAAATCAGATTCAAATAACAAACGAAAGAAGAGGATCAAGGAACCAAATCTTTCTTCGACTCTCCGTTCTTTTCTTTTGTTCCGTCTCGACCGCCTCGGGGCTTCAAATCGCACTGTGTGTCTCGAGATGGTGAGATCGGAGGTCCGACGGTGGTGGTTGGGTGAAGCCGGTCCGACTCGAACTCCTCTCTATTCTACCACTCTGCGTCACTCTTAAGTCGAATCTTGCCGACGGTGAAGAAGTGGATGGAGGTGTGGTGAATGACACTCGCCGCCGACCGTGGTGGAGAAGGAAGCCGCCGACGGGAAGAAAAATAACGGTGAAGGTGGTGAAGAGATCGAGATCGAGATTGAATGGCGACCGTGGTGGAGAAGGAAGCCGCCGACGGGAAGAAAAATAACGGTGAAGGTGGTGAAGAGATCGAGATCGAGATTGAAGGGGATGGGTGTTGGCCATTTTCTTTTTTGGGTCCAAATCCAGATTGGGGGAGATCGAGATCGAGATTGAAAGAACAAGAAAGAAGGGAAGAGAGAGGAGTGACACGTGTGACATTATTTATTAGCACCTGAAGTTTGATAATTGATAAGTGAAAATAATGTGAAATTCCCAAAATTAGCTACATTTGTGTTTATCTTCAACAGCTTTCAATCTTCTTGTTATAATCACTTATTATGCACCTTCAAAAATTTAAATTGTGGTTACTGTCACCCTAACCTTATATGCATTTTGAGTCCCGTTAGATATTTCTTCCCAGTGGTGTTTTCTGCTTTCTCACAAGTGTTATTGGGTGGATTTATTTTTATTTGAGTGTGTGCCTTCTTTTGCATGATATCATATAACACGTTACTCATTTTGTATTTTATATAGTATTTATATAGTATTAATTTTTTCTATAAAATCCTTCATCAACATTCTTTATCTATTTTGCCTTAATTACACCGATCTCACCCTTATTTTAAAAACATACACTTAAGTCTATATTCTTAAATCTATTAAAAAAATTCTAAAAATATATTTTTAATTATTATTTATATAAAAAATAATATTTATTTATTAATTTTCCCTTAATACCAAATCCAAATTTTTGTTGGATGAAATAAAACAGCTCAGATGAAGCTATCTCATTCTCACATCTGATACAATCAGGAGTTGCTTGATTGATGATGGGACGAATGGGATTGAAACACTTGTATCGTATTGAATTCCACCAAAGAAAAATGCGCTTGGATATATGATATTTGGAATTTGGTAATTTCAAATAATTATTTTATGTGTCAAGTACAATTTCTCAATGGAACCAGAGCCAACACCGACTGGTAAGGACAGAACTACAGAAGGGGAAAAGCAAGAAAGGAGAGAAAATGCGAAAAATTCAAAATTTGAAGATAAAGTTTCAAATTTGAATTTGTGAATACATTATAAAATGTGAAATTTAAAATATTATATATTAGTTACTTAATCATTTCATATGTTGTATATCTTTAGATTATATATTAGTTTATTAGTCAAACTATTTAGTTTGAAGAAAAAAATATATTTTATGGTAATTTAATTAGTTTCCTTAATCTTCCTAAAAAAGTCAACTAGATCTTATAATTAGGACCGGAGGAAGTATAACAACATACTAATGACGAATACGCAAAATAATGACCCGGACAGTACACTTGGATTAATCATCAACAAGTTAGCAGTATTATTGATAGTTAAAAGGCACCAACTAACAAGTTTATTTGGTTTTTTTTATAATGTACTTGCTTGTTCCTAAAGAGCATTAATTATTATTTTTTCCATATATGCCCATAATTAATAAGAGTAGTGGGTGAGAGAATAATTAATATGATATTATAATTTAAAAGGATTAATATTGGAAGTTACTTAAATTTTAAGACAACTTTATTGACTTTAACTGCTTTTATTGGTTTGTGAGAATAATTAGTTGGTGACTTATAATAAGAAATAGAGAGAGTATCGATTTTAGAAATAGTCTTCTATTAAAAATTTATTGCTAAGGACTCAAACTAAACTTTTTTTTTTGGTATTCTATCCGGTTCATCGAACCTTTGGTTCCGACTAATTCGGAGTTCGTTCCGCATTGGGCATCGTGGGGGAAGAGCTCCCAACACCTTTTTTTTTTATTCTCACGCTTCGAACCGATGACATGGTGATGGGAGAACAAGTCCTTTACTTCTTATTTCCAAAGTATGTTGGTAAGGACTCAACCAAACTGATGTTGCTATATGTGGACAAATTTCACAAGGCAATGTTGCTTTACGTAATTACGTGCATAATTTTTTTTTCGGCCAGTCTAACCAATAAAATTTTTAATAGAGAACTTTTCCCCAACTTTTCTTATTTAAAACTAACGAATATTAACGGCTTAAGTTATAAAGACTACTCCCTCCGGTCTTAATTATAAGATAACATTTGAGAGTGAGTTTTGATCCTAATTATAGGACAACAATCTAATAATTGTCAATTTTTTTCCTAAAATACCCCTATTTTATTTTCTCAAGTGTGTTTGATTTTTTGTGACTATATATATGTGCACGAGTATACTCTTCCAGTCAACGAAACTTTTAGATATATATATATATATGTGTGTATCTATGTATGTATATATGTGTGTGTCTACACACAAATATCTATAGACATTATAGACACACACACATATATATGTGTGTCTACATATATGTATGTGTCCACACACATATATTTTGTGTGTGTGTGTGTCTATACACAAATATATGTGTGTGTGTGTCTACACATATATATTTTATGTGTGTGTGTGCGCACACAAATATATATAGACACCCACCCACCCACACACACACATATTTATATGTGGTGTGTGTACTGTGTGTGTGCATATATGTATATTTGTGTGTGTCTGTCAATATGTGTGTGCACAAATATAAACACACACACATATATACATGTATATCTTTGTGTGTTTATATGTGTGTGGGGGTATGTGTTTGTTGATATATGCACACACACATGTGTGTGTATGTATCTATATGTATACACATATATATATGTATATATAGTAAGACCATTATTTCAATTAGATAGTATGTGGAAAAAAAATAGGTTGGAGAGGCATGTGGTAGAAACTATTGATTTACTTTCACTTAGGTCATTTTAAATTTATATAATGACATTTTAGGAAAATGAGTAAAATTAACTAATTTAACTTTTTTCCTTAATCTCCCCAAAATTGGTTAAATATGTCCTATAATTAGGATCGGAGGGAGTATTAAACAATGAACGCAGTAAACTCTTGAAAATTTAAGAAGCAGGGATTTCATAGAACTAGTTTTGAAATCTAGAGTCTTTAATAATTACTAGTAGTTGACAACAAAGATATTGCCAGATCCTTGATATAAAATCTAGTTCACTTTCTTAAAAAGATTAAGAAAACTAAATAAATTATTTTAAATTATTTATATTTGTTTTTTATGTCAAAATAATTTGTCTAACTTATAAACTAATATATAATTAAATGATACAAAACATATTATATAATTAAAAAAATATTTAGATTCTTTAATCTTTTCAAAAAAATTAATTGAATTTTATATTAAAAACTTAAACTAATGATTTTTTTGTTTTGGTTGCCTATCTGATATCCAAAGTTTCGTCATGACTAATCCGGATTCGACCTGCGTCGCGCACCTGATTATGGTAGAAAAGTGTCCCAGGGGGCTTTTCTGCATTCACAAGACTCAAACTTGAGACCTCACTCAAGGTATACAAGCCGTTTATCACTTGTGCTAACTCCTAGACTAAATTTTTTTTTCTTTTTTGCTAAAAAAGTTTTAGGAAAGGGGTCGGGCTCACCCACAATCCAAGGGATTCCCCAGGGCATACTGGACAGAGAGTACACATGCCTTCACCTCTACCAGCTTTTCCACTGCTTCCTGCACCCCTGTGACGCCTCCCCAAATGATTGACATCGTGTGAGGATCGAACCCTCCCTTGAGGTGAGGAAGTCCGACCCCTTGCCAGTTGAAGGAGGGTAACTCCTAGACTAATGATATGGGATAACGTAATAGATCTGAAAAATATATTTCATACATAATATCCAAAAATTGTGTCAAGGCCCAACCAAAGGAACCTTAAATTTAAGATCGGGCGGGTTGCTTTGGATCAGGGACAGGTTCGGACTCAAACAGACTCGATTGAAGGAACCCTAGCTACCTGCTTTTCTGAAGCCTGCCTGCCTGAAGAACGTTCCCACCACGCGACCTTCCCCACCCAGCATCCCGTCCCTCAAGCCTGGTATGCCCGCTGTCTCACGCCATCTTTTTCAACTGATCTTGCAATCTTATCATTTTCTTTATTGCCACTAATTTTCGATTTTTGTGCAGTGCGACAAATTCAGGAAGATATGGCCGATCGGTTAACTCGTATAGCCATCGTCAGCGACAGGTGCAAGCCTAAGAAGTGCCGGCAGGAATGCAAGAAGAGTTGTCCTGTCGTGAGAACTGGTACTATTTCGTCTGCTGCTCTCTCCTGCGTTGTGACGACCTTCTAGATTTTACAAAGAATAGCCTTTTTTTTTTCCCTAGGCTTGATTTGATCCTATTGTATTCGTTGGATTGATGGAAGCATTTTATTTATTTTTGGTATAGACTTAGTGTTACTGAAAATTGGGCGTTTTAATTTTCGGATTTGGTTTGAGGGTTCTTGGGGGATCAAGCTAATGTTCATGGATTTGGGAATTGGGAAGAGTTTCGGTTGCCAAACCTTGGATGAACCCGAGAATTTATTTGCTTAGTACGATTTTTGTTCATCATTTGGGGTATATTGTGACCAATTATGTGTGTGCAGGTAGGTTGTGTATTGAGGTTACTGACAAATCTAAAATTGCTTACATATCCGAGGAACTGTGCA
Source organism: Acacia pycnantha (assembly GCA_025563575.1). Lineage (NCBI taxonomy): Eukaryota > Viridiplantae > Streptophyta > Magnoliopsida > Fabales > Fabaceae > Acacia > Acacia pycnantha. Next base: position 1,416,809 of record JAMWYP010000110.1, on the reverse strand, counting down.
TTGGGTGCGGTATTTGTGTCAAGGTACGGTTTCATTTTTACCTCATCTTTATCACACTTGGGGTTATAAATGTTGAGTTCACTTGACAAGATTATCCCTTGCTGCAGAAATGTCCATTTGAAGCCATCCAGATTATCAACCTGCCAAAGGACCTGGACAAAGACACAACTCACAGATATGGTCCTAACACTTTTAAATTACATAGGTGAGTCAATTAATTGTATTTCCCATAGAATTTGTGACACTCAATTTTCTTCAGCTTGTGACTTGCCAAAATTACAATGGCAGGTTGCCAGTACCCAGGCCAGGTCAAGTGCTTGGTTTGGTTGGAACAAATGGAATTGGAAAGTCCACTGCTCTTAAAGTTCTTGCTGGAAAATTGAAACCTAACTTGGGCCGTTTCAATGTAATACCTGAACTCTGCATATCATTCTTATTTTTTTTAACCTTTTCTGGCATAAGGAAACAAAAGTAATAGAGTACAAAATTAACCTTTACATACTGCATTATTACCTGAAATTCTTGCTCACTACTTGTTTTTCACCCTTTTATTTGTAGAACCCACCCGACTGGCAGGAAATCTTAACCCATTTTCGAGGATCTGAACTGCAAAACTATTTCACTCGCATCCTTGAGGATGACTTGAAGGTGATTACTTTTGAGTCTGTTGTGTGGCACCTGATGCATATATCTGTTCACGTTGCTGTTTGATATGCCTTTGATTTGGTAGTTAATTTTATTTGCTACTTCTAAGAATGAGTTATGTTTGCTTTTTCATGACACCTTTATTTCTTGTTTAATTTAATCTTCTCATCAGCCAGTTATATGGTACTGCCTCTGGTGCTAAATATAGGACCAAGTTTGTAGTGCAAATTTGCACTACAAACTTTGTCCTATATTTAGGACCAGAGGAGGTATTAGAAATTCTATTAACGGTTCAGTCATAATCTCTTAAATGATGAAGGGCTGCAGTATTAAACTCTCCCCTCGCTGTATCTGCTAGTGTTCTAGGTGTGTACCTTACAATCAAACAAATGAAGTGTGGACATGTTGTCTTCATTTCTTATTTTTCACCACCAGGTCCGTCATTTTATGGAAGATCACACGATCTTTTATATTCTTTAACTGAAACTGTATGCAATTCATGTGAATTGATTTGGTGGTATTGAGTAAAAGTTATTAGTGACCAGCCGACTAGTTCAAAAGTTGTTAGCTGTAGTTATTGTGGAAGTTTGAGCTTATTGTCCAGTAACTTTAATTGATTTTGTTATACCAGCGTCATAATTATGCTATAGTTATTTCCCATGTTGCTTTCTAATGATTATTTTTTCACAAATTCACATGGTCTAAGATAATATCATTTATTGAAAAATTGCAACTCTGCTCATAGACAAAACTCAGTTCATGAGTAATTCGTTCATTACCATTTAGATATGCTAGAAATAAGATTAAAAATCATGTACATATTTGATTGGTAATTTACTATGAACCATGCATGAAACTATATGATAAATTTATAATAAATGAGTGGATGCTTTTTGTGTTTGTGTGTGTGTCTGGCTGCTGTCTTCTGAAAATTGAACTGTTTGAGGGAATTAGTAATCCTTAGGAAGTTAAGGTGCTCTCAAAATCTAGCATTACCTTGCATCTGAAAGTAACTGATACTGACATATTGAACAATTTTAGATGACCTTTCTGAGCATTCCATTGCTATCTCCAGCTGTTAAACATAGTAGATGTTAACATACGATGCTGAATGTGCATTCATTATATAGTCACTTGATTTTCCTATTTATTAGACAGAAGTCACAGTACATTGCTTCCTCATAAATTTATTGATCACGGATTGTTTTGTCTATTTACGTGTGTAAAACAGGCAATTATAAAGCCTCAATACGTTGATCACATCCCTAGAGCTGTGCAAGGAAATGTGCGGGAGACACTGGACCAGAAAAATGAGAGAGATGTGAAGGAAGAACTTTGTAAGAATCTTGACCTAAACCAGGTTATAGATCGTAATGTTGGTGATCTTTCTGGTGGGGAACTCCAAAGGTTCGCCATTGCAGTTGTTGCGATCCAGAATGCTGAAATATTCATGTTTGATGAACCTTCTAGTTACCTTGATGTAAAACAAAGGCTGAAAGCTGCCCAAGTTATTCGATCTTTGCTCAGGCCTAATAGGTCTTGTTTCCTTGTCTCATTAGTTCCTTCTTTAAACCTTGTCTATATTAGAATGTGGACCATTTTTATTTGATGTTGACTTATCTGCACTTTTCCTTTTCCAGCTATGTAATTGTTGTGGAGCATGATCTTAGTGTCTTGGACTACTTATCAGACTTTATTTGCTGTTTATATGGAAAACCTGGGGCATATGGGGTTGTAACACTTCCTTTCTCAGTTAGAGAAGGAATTAACATCTTCTTGGCCGGTTTTGTTCCAACAGAAAATCTGAGGTTCCGGGATGAGTCGCTCACCTTCAAGGTAAATGTCAACATTTCATTATACATCACTCCTATTATGTTTTTATTTTGCATACTTGTTCATTGTTCTTTTGATCTGTATAGGTTGCTGAGACTCCTCAAGAGAGTGGGGATGATGCTCAAACATATGCTCGATACAAATACCCAACAATGACTAAAACTCAAGGAAATTTTAAGCTTCGTGTTGCTGAAGGAGAATTTACCGATTCTCAGATTGTTGTGATGCTGGGTGAGAATGGGACCGGAAAGACAACATTTATTCGTATGCTGGTATCAATTTATCCCTCATTAGTTTCTCATGAACTTTAATTTCCCCCCCATTATTTTTCCAATGTCAAGTGTTATGATTTCTGTTATATTTTGTCTTCTAATGTTTTATATTTTGCAGGCTGGTATATTGAAACCTGACTCCATAGAAGGGGGTTCTGATACAGAAATGCCTGAGTTTAATGTGTCGTACAAACCTCAGAAGATTAGTCCTAAGTTCCAATCAACAGTCAGACACTTGCTCCATTCAAAGATACGTGATGCATACACACACCCGCAATTCATCTCAGATGTGATGAAGCCACTTCTTATTGAACAATTAATGGACCAAGAAGTTGTTAATCTTTCTGGTGGAGAGTTGCAAAGAGTTGCATTATGTTTATGTCTTGGAAAGGTAGATATTCTAAGCTTTTTCCATGAGAAATTTCTTAGTTTGTTTATGCTTCTTAATCAGTATGTTTTGCTCTTCCCCCCCCCCCCTTCCTTTTCCTTCACGTGATCTACTTTTTTTTAGAATTTCTATGTAAAATGTTTTTTTTAATTGCTAATGCCATGAACATGAATGTGGAGCTAATTTATGAACTTCTGGAACTAGTTTACAATTTATTTTGACAGTCTGAAGTTTTGATGGGATTAAAATTATTGTTACCTGATTCGTTGCTATTCAAATAACAGCCTGCAGACATCTATTTGATAGATGAGCCTAGTGCATATCTTGACTCAGAGCAGCGTATTCATGCTGCCAAAGTTATCAAGAGGTTTATCCTTCACGCAAAGAAGACTGCATTTGTGGTTGAGCACGATTTTATCATGGCAACATATCTTGCTGATAGAGTTATTGTTTATGAGGGGAATCCTTCAATTGACTGTACTGCTAATTCACCACAATCATTGTTGACTGGGATGAATCTATTCTTATCGGTAAGTCTAGCTGTTTGCTTCTATGATTTTTGATATTACTGCTAAGCATATTCAAGTTTTAAGTGTTTGTATGCATATTGCTCAGCACTCAGCTAGTATTCCCATCACAGCTTAAAAATTTTACAATAGAAATTGGAAAGTTTTTGTTAAGAATAAAATTCCATTATGATGCACTTTTTTTCTAATGCCCTACTCACTAGTGTCATAATATTATTCAGCTAAGCAAGCTGTGATATGGAGTGGCTTTCTCTTTTCTCTTCAGTTTAAAGAAGAATGGATATTCTTTTTTTTCCCTTTTCAAGTACTTATGTTCTGTGCTTTTTCCTGTATACTCCAGCACCTGGATATCACATTTAGAAGAGATCCAACTAATTTCCGCCCAAGGATTAACAAACTAGATTCAACCAAAGATCGGGAGCAGAAGTCAGCTGGCTCATATTATTACCTTGATGACTAAGTTTATAGTTGGGGACAGGTCAGCCCTTTCTTCAAATGTGTTCGAGAGTGCTTTTCATGGCACCAGGAACTGAATTTCTTTATCCACTTTGTTGCAGCCGCTCACCTTGCCTATTCTGCAAACGGTGCATCGATTTGAACCTTCAATGGGATCTCAGCCTCCATTCCTCTGATGCCTTGAATATTTGAGTGTTGTTTTGCCCATTTAAGGCGTAGCTTTGTCCATATGCATTGAAAAGCCCGCTTGCCTGCCATTTGTTGGTTGGGGTGTTTGTATATGCTATTAAGCAATTCACCTGCTCATCACCAGTTTTGCCATGACATTGGTGGGAATCTGAGTTTTACTTGAGGTGTTACTTTTTTTTAACCTTACTATCATGTCCAAAATTTAGAGGAGCAATCTTGATGTCATGGGAATGATTGTTACTTCTGTTTAGTTCACTATATTCTGTTCAGTTTACCAGACTCCAAAGCGCATTTTGCTTAGTTTTGATTTCATTTCGATAATAATTTCTTTCTTCTCTGTTCAATCTTGATACCAATTGATTTAATTGCTTCTCTTGTTGAGTTTAGTATATTGCTTGATTGATTTAATTACATCATTCTTTTAATATAATCAATATTTTATAAAAACATTTTAACGATGCATGCAGATTTCGTAGATTAATTAAACAGTCCTGATTTCTGCATGTGCAATTCGAGTTGTAATAACATTCAGTCAAGAACAGACGTAATTGCCATCCCTTCTTCCTTTGTCAATCTGGTCTGCTTCGCTATATTCCAAATCGGGATTTTGAAAAACTAATACAATTTTTAGTGCATACTTTCTACCTATTGTTACAAAACAACACTTGAATGATTTAGGAAAGAGTTAAAAGAAGAATTTGTTATGCCAAAAATTGCAGTAGACATTAAATTCTATAGCAATCGAACTCGCTTATTGAAGCAAAGAGAGAGTGGTCAAGGTTTTCTCAATTCCAATCGCTCTATCAACAATGAAAAATAGAGTTAGTACACAGAATGGGAAACGATGGTTCTAAACGGTAAGTGATTCAAAGACTAGATACCGAGACTTGCCCCTGGTACAAAGTCAAAATTTTGTTCACTATTGTTACACAAGAATCGCGCAGTCGCATAAATGGCTTACGCATAAATTACTTCGTTCTCGAGAAGTTCCTTTGTCATTGCAGCCTTTTGAGCCTTCATTAGAGATCTCACTAATGTGGATGATCATCCTCAGACGATTGAGGAGGGATTGGTTTCCAGCCAGGCTTTTCATCCCAATACATGTCATAGTATATGTGACCAGGAGTGTGATCCATCACACAGCACCATATTCCAACATAACGCTTGACACGTTTTCTGAATTTATCTCCTCTTTTCTGCAGATTCAGTTTTGAATGGCACCATATATCGTAAGTTACTCAAAATTTCTGACTCAAATTACGTAACAGAACAAGAAAAATAGGCTTGCCTTGTCAGTGAAGCCTGCAAAAGCATCTTGCATTGAAGAGAACTGGATAACTTTCACGTCCATGAATGACGAGAATACTTTCATGAGCTGCAAATTGAAGTGGAAACAGTCATGTTCAACAAAACGTTTCAATCAGATGTATATTAATCATAGAACAGCAGAAAGTTTGCAGCTCTCTATATTAACTTGAAAGTTTGGGAATAGGTGACATTCATTATAGGCCTTCGACCAACCATAACTTACCTCAGACACTTGTGCTCCTCTTGGACATTTGTTGAGACAAGAATTATAAATAATCACGTATCATTTCAATTTTGATATACTGGGGAAGTAAGTACTAACCACCCTAACTAAAGGCCAAGCAACCAAAATGATCCAAAAGTAACTTTTGAGGAAATGCCTACCGTCACAAGGGAGGTTTTGTCTAGAGATGCTTCTAGGACTTCTTTCCCTATTGTTGTATTGGGCCTAGTCCCTTTTTATAAGGTCCTCTTTGATGTTCACAATATAGATGGATGAGGAGAATGTTTTACCCATTACTATATTAGTTAACATTAGTACAATAAATAGTATTCCTCTGGTCTTTAATATAAGATATATTTACCTAATTTGATTATATTAAGGAAGTTAATTAAATTAGTTAATATGAAATGCATTTTCTAAAACACCCTAGTCATTTTTCTTTATTCCCTCATTCCCTCTTCTTCTTGATTATTATTGAGGGAGCATCACAATAAGGTAAATTTAAAAAAGGTTGACAAATATGAAAACTATGTCTTATATTTAGGATCAAGATCAACTCCCCAGATATGTCTTATATTAAGGACCGGAGGAGTAAGACGTAGTAGAAATAACTTAATCAACCTTCCCAACCCAAATATCCAAAAAAAAAAAAAAAACCAATATTAGTACATGAACTGATCATTCACTCCAGGAAAAGTTTTCAAACTATAAAAACTACCTAGCTAGAACATTCAAAAGAGTTAATTTGGAATAATTGAAACAAATGGAAAAGGAAATTATCATTCTACGCTACAATTCCTCGAACATTGTCCTTCATCTTTCAGCATAACAAAAATGCAGACCAATAGAGCACGTTCTGTAAACAAAACGCTTATCATCTGGTATCCTGTTTTTCTGTGTTTACCAACCAGATCCTTGATAATTATGATAATATTTAGTTGATATCACAAGGTATTAAAAGGTACACGCTGGACAATTTTAATCACATCAACTTACTTTATAGGTTGGGTTTTGAAAATTTTGAGCAGAAATAAGAGTGTTATATTGGATTTGAACAGAACTAAGTATACCGTTTCGTCATTGCTATGCTTCGGAAGTCTAAGTACTCCCCCAACAATGGTAGCATTTGATGCATCGCAATCTGGGGTCCCATCTTTACAGAGATGAACATCAACCCGTGACTTCTTCACCTGAACTCAGAAACCCAACAAGCAAGTTTTTACTGAGTGACATAAATCCAGAAACAAGACTGAGTAATCTGGAATTAGACATAATTGAGTGAGGATCATTTACCTCTGAGGGCATAGAAGGATTATCGAGAATTGAGTACTCTCTGATACCTATGCCTGGGCCAAACTCTTCCTCTGCGAGTGCTTGCAACATGACATTCACCTGCAATAAAATGCATTTCCGTGAAGCACAAGGCAATTCGAGAGACAACTTGTTATGTAAGTAAATAAAGAAGAGAAAGAAAAACAACGGATATGTAAGGGACCATATTAAAAATTTTCCAAGTGTTCAAAGATTTTTTATAGTTACTTTCAAAAACTAGTGGTTCAGAGGGTTGCTTTTCAAATGTGCTCTCATAAGCTGCTTGTGCTCCACTTTTTTTGGCAGACCAAAAACACATGAAACTTCTTTTAGAAAATTAAAGAGGGATATGTCAAATTTTTGTTTGTTGGAACTTTGATAATTAACTTTGAATTCCGTCCATGTTTTTCTAATTTTTGTTTTACCACAACTACCATTATGACAAAAGCCTTACGTTTATGAAGATTGTACTTACGTCTCTTACTGATCCTAGATCACTGTCTCACAAGATCAAAACTATTGATTTTTTATTCTTCTAGTGGCTATGAACCATGCTGAGTTTATTCTAGAGGGACAGTTAGTTTAGGATCCTGCTAAGAACACTGTTCCACAGACCTAAATTTTCCACAGATGAAGCAAGTTGCAATGCATCATCATAATTCACCTGTCTTATACCTTACTATTTTTGTTTTTGTGATGAATACAAATGTGGTGCGAAATCATTGTCGGGTACTAATACCCAAATTTGACAACTTATGACCAATGCAATTTTCCAGATGTACTAAAAAAACAACTACAACGAATCATTCAAACAAACTGGAAATACCTCAAATACATGGTCCAAAGGACAAAGAAAAGGTTGTCTTGTCATAGTCCCCTCTAGAATACCAGGATGAGGAAACCATAGCCTATCGAGCCTGCACCATAGAGGAGGCATGACCTAAACACAAAGAAAACAATTTAAGATCAAAATATAAGCTTTTAAATAATAAAGTTAGTCACTAAGGACCACCAACTCAGCCAGCTGCACTTGCCTCAGTGATAAATTGCAATCAAAACTTAGCATCAAAACAAATTATATCGAATGGTAACTTGTGTAAGGCCATCAGAAGTCATAGTCTAGTCTGTTTTAAATCGCATGACTGCCAGTAACTTTCAGCCATGAGATAGTAGTGAACTCCAAACTTTCTTATACATCAATAACATCTTTTTGGAAGCTTTTAATGAATTAATATTTATTGAAAGGAAATAGAGGGGAAGGAGAAAGGGGGAGAGTGAACAACCAAGATCAGACATCAGTCATGGTATGAGACATCTAATTTCATTTGAATCCTACAAGGCCTCTAAGGAGAAAATAATAATCATAGAGAAGACTTGTTTCTGTTCTTTACAGGCAGAAATCCTAGGTTAGAAAAAATTGATGCTAACAATGACAGTTGTTGCCTTTTGAGTTCTAATCGATTGTAATGAAATTGAATTTTAGTAGGGGAAATTTACAATCAGTTATCTTCTGTCATAAATATATAGATGTACAATTACTATTTACATTCATTTGGATAACTTAAGCAAACAATGCCTTCGTACTGCACAAGTGCAGAGTAATAAAGTAACTCGTCAGTTCTGAATTCCAATATTAAGGATTTTACTATATTGTGAACCTGGTCTAAGCAGTATTGATCTTAGAAAAATGTACCCTTCATATCATTGTCAAATGTTGATCGCTTCACAAAGAAATAGTACCTAATAGTTGTACCTATGATGACATTTATCCACCCTGACGAGACAAAATGCAAATCCACAAGTACTGTAATAAGCATTTATGTTTGCAGAAAGCAGTTCTCACCAGTGTTCTGTTCAAGAGGGAAGCAATAGCAAGTGCTGTCCTTATCTGTTTTATCTGGAAAAGTTAATGAACAATAAGATTGCAGGGTGCAGAACTATTTTTCCATTCAATTGCAGAAGTAAAAAGGAATAGGTCAATACATGCATACTTGATAGTTAACAAGAGAAAAATGCGATTCAGTGGTATGGGCCCCACTTAGCAACAAGTTCTTCGGGATTGATGGCTTAAATGACAAAAAACCCCCTGCAAAAGTTCCTCTGATAAGTTAGTTTGTGGAACCATCATGCAAATAAGTATCAACGATGAGAAGATTCTGCATTTAACACATGGAAGCGTCAACTTCCATCTTCAGTATTTTATTGTGATATTGGCTCCAATGGAGGATGGAATGGAAATCTTTTAATACAAGTTATAAGGAGCAAGTGAAGATAAATAGTGAAATGAGTGTATTTATACACTTATGTAAGGAATAATTGAGTGGTATACATATCTAAACTGGGGAAGAAATGAAAAAATAACTACCAGGTGGATTGTAGTATTCAGGTGGATCATAAAAGACCATGGCTTCTCGAAGTCGATGGCGCTTCCCTGCCGTGCCTGCAAATTGAAATGTTGTGTGCACTGCGTAAGGCTCCAAACTGAGTTGCTGATACATAGCCTGCAGTTAGAATGCACAATTACATTCTCAGAGCAAACTTGTTGGCCATTTAATTTCTGAGGCCCTTTTGGTAGGGTGCAGCCATTTTTTAGAAAAATGGAAAGGAACAGGGAGAAGGAGAGAGGTTTCAATGGAAAGATGATTTTTGGATAAAAATGTGTTTGGTAGGCAAAAAAAAAAAAAAAAACACTAGAAGTTTGAAATGAAACAATCAAAAAAGAAAAGGAAGGAGTCTAAGCAGCCAAATGACATGAATACTCTTACTTAAAATACTCAAGTTGAGTCTTCAACCTCATGGGCACTATTTCATTATAAATAGAACGCTAATATTTTTGACAAAAATGACATGGAAATATTTATATAATACTACCTCCGGTCCTAATTATAAAACCACTTTTGTAGTGCAATTTGAATTACAAAAGTGTTCCTATAATTAAGATCGGAGGGAGTAATACTTATATTTAAAAATTTAAAAATGAAAATATTTTATATGAAGAAGGGAAAAGAAAAAAGTGACTAAAAAGATAATTATAATTTATAACCATTAAAAACTACTAAATAAGTCCTACCTGGACAAAATATGTATGTCCGCTACAAAATATACTCGCAGGCAAAATTCCCAACTTCAGATTTCCATCAAAAGCATAAACAAGTCCAGTGTCCTCATCAACAAGTGGTCCTAACTGTTTGCGTACAAGTTCATTAAATCCATTTTGATCCCATATCTTGTCATCAGCGAAAAGCATTTCTTTCCATTCCTTTGCCAACTTTATGGCAGAATCTGTAGGTCTCCAGTGGAAAATTCCAACATTGTAGGCACCAGTAACTATTAAAGACAACAGAACAGTACCATTAGTATGAATTAGGGTGTAAAAAACAATGCAGCAAGTGCCATAGTATGTAAAGTACAATCAGAGATGAGAGAAGCAACAAGTGAGTAAGAATATCAAATTGGTTATTGCGATTGTAAAACAGTAAAAGAAAAATCCGGGAGGGGGCTGTGATTTGAAGGTTGCATGTTCAAAAGTATTTTTCTAGTCCTTTGCTGTTGTTATTACTATTATCATTCTCCTAATCTAAAGCCATACCAAAACGCAACAAGGCAATCTAAAGGGACAATGGAAAACTGAATTCAACATGAAAGTGATTTGAAATTCAGAGAATGGAACATTTGATATTCACATCCACATACATCATTTGACTTGCAAATGTAGTTAATGTTGTGTTACAGTTGATAAGGATGGCAAATAAATGTACCATGATAACCAATTTAAGAAAAGCAAAAACGATAATGGTGAATTCTGCCCATTTTATAATCTTCACCTTCATGCCAGACCTCCAGACTATCATCAACCACAGTAGGTATAACTTGATCACTTGAAGTTAAAACATCAGCCCCTGGATAACGAGCAAGATATGGAATTGGGTCCTGTTCAACAACAATATATTAGTAACGTGAATACTAGGATTAACAATGATCATATAATAGTCTAGTGAAAGGACCCTATTTGATTGTAAGACCCATGCAAGGAAACCTGGGAAGACACAAACAATACAAGCAAAAGGGAAAGAAGCTTTTTAAGGTTGCAGGGCTAACTTTTATGTTTGCCAACTATTTTGGGATAAGGGTAGGATACATAGCTGTTCTTTAGGGTGGCTTTTTGGGTACTGTGAAAGGTGCTTTTTGACTATATTAGCTGTTGAGAGGATTGGGGAAGGTAGACATTATTTTGTATGAAAGTTTAGTGAGGAGAGGGGATCAGGTTCTGCCTATGACCTGAAACTTTCTTGGCTGAGGGAGTGGTTTGCTCTTTTCAGATTGTGTAATCCTTTAGGATATTAGCTGAGTAGGAGAGGGGGACGGTTCTGGAGTGCAGACCCGTGTCTTTCTTGGCTGTGGGAGCATTTTGACTCTCAACAGATTATTGTAATCATTTTGTGTCACAGCTGGTGTGTTTAATTAAACCAGTATTTCAGATACTAATTGGGGGTGGTTCCTAACATCTAGAAACTTTCAAAGAATGAGGATGAAAAATAGTGATCCATAATGAATATAATACTACCTCTAGTCCTAAATATAAGATAAAGTTTGTAGTGTAATTTGCACTTCAAACTTTGTCTATATTTAGGACCGGATGTAGTAGTAAATATCACAATAATGACATAGGAAGATCAAAACAAACAATACTAAAGAAGATTTAAGAACCGAATGGATGTTACAGCAAGCAGGAAAAGAATTTCTACAAATCTCAGATAACTAAATTACATACACGAGACATCACACAAAAAAAAAAAAAAAATGCATGAGAGAGAGAGAGAGGAAACAAGAAGAAATTATGGTCAATATGCATTCTGCTGTTCCTTTTGAATAACTCATTTGGTTCAAGGGGAATGGAGGGGAGAGAAAATTTAAATGACTTCAATTTAATAAAATTAGACAAGAGGGGTTGAAAAAATTTATTAAAGAGAAGGTGTAAGAGGAGAGGAAGAGGAAGGAGAAGTAATTAAAGTTTTTCAACCCCACTTCTCCATTTTTTTTAAATTCAAACTTATTACAATTTTCCCTCCTCTCCATTCCCCTCGAACCAAACAGTAGATTAAAAAAACTTAATTAAAATGACTCAAAAAGCACATATACATAGAAATGGAAGTGAGCACCTTTAACCAGACCATGTCAGTGTCACACATCAACAACTCAAAACCATAAGGCAAGACTGAGTCTATCAAAATAGCTTTCTCTCTCCCCATTTTATGAAATGTTGGAGATCCCCAGCCAACATCTATTGTGCTCATGTGACTGCCCATGTCAAAAACTGGTACACCTTTCCAATACAATGCCTCCAACAATTTGGTGTCCATAGCACCTGAAATGGTAGATTTCATACTCATTTTACACCCTCTATTGAACAAGTTAGGCTACTCTAGCAAGGAGTGATTAAAAATATAGACAAATTACATCATATAGCAGGATAGAAAGAATAATGCTTACCAACAAGAACATTAGAAAGTCCCAGATCTGTTAAGTGTTTGACCCAATTCAGAATAAAATCCATGAATGCATAGTTACCAAAAGTCACTATTACGATATTATCCTTCACTCTTTGCTGAACCAACTCTTTGGTCAGTCGGAAATCCTTCGAAGGGGGCATCTTTTCATTCTGAGGTGGGACTTCCCAAATAGGCCTTGCCCACTTATTTGGTGTCCCTGGGGCATAATTTGGCACAGCATGTGTTATATCTGGCTTCGAAAAGTTATGTGTTTGATCTGTAAGGCGTTGATGTTCATCTGAAAAATCATGTTCCAATTAAGTTCCAAAACATATTCATATGGAAGAAGCACAAGGATTGATGAATCGGAGAGTGCCTTGACAAAACCAAGAAAGATAACCAACAAGCAAAAGCTACATTAATATTGCTGCTCCCAAGTAAAGCAGGTGCACTGAATGGCAATTCTCACCCGCATTAAATCAAAAAGTAAAAATGATTCATGTAATGATGAAGTTAACTGTTGAAATACACTCGAACTCATTCCAGCAACATACATCATGAATCATCTGCAGAAAAGCATGGACATGAACACAAGGACAAAACAGAATCTGATACAATGTCCAAGACATGATGAACACGTACGCAACTACCTTTTGAATTGCCAGAGGTTCATAGCTTATATCTTTGTCAGTTAATCTATCTTAGTCATATTCTGTTTTCAGAAAATAAAGAATGATTATGTCATATCACAGCAGAAATGAAGAACCTCCACGCTTTCCTTCTCTAGCAGCAATTAGATAAACATCCCGAACTCCACAATCAACAGAATTTCAAGTGCCATTCTTCAATTCAAGAGTTTAGCTAATACTCTACATTACATAATTGACAAATCTTTGAACAATCCTACACCACCCCCAGTTCTATTGTCCTTGAACGTGCGAATAATATACAAAAATTAATGATGACTGCAAGAGATCACCATGGAAGACAAACATCCATGACACATTTGTTATTTGAGGACGAAATATTAGGAGATCACTTAAGCACCAACTTGTCCTGTTCACCTAAAGGGGTGACTGCAGGGACAGTCCAATTAAAGACTCATTCATTAGTACCATAACCTAGATTCCTCAGAAAGCTAATACCCAACAAGCTTTCTCACCACGAATGTTCAATCCGACTCGTTAGTACTGGATTATGTCTTCCTGTAAGATCTGTTTACATTGCCATACCATATTATGGTTTCTCCACCTGTCGATTCCAATTCAGTGGGTATTTCACTTGCAAGCTAACAATAACAAAAGCAGGAAGTAATCCAGAAAAGGCAAAACTTCAATTCAATCAAGAGTATGATGCGAGCATTACAGTGAACAGCGTAAAGCAGTGGACCAGGAAAACTTACTCAAACCTGGAGCGAAAGAGGAGGGAGAAGAGAGCCAGCTGGAAGTATCACCAGCGGGCTTGCTTGAATATATGGCGGAGAAGACATACAAGGACGAAACGACGATGCCAACGATCACAGTTGTGTAGATCGTCAGGAACAGAGGCTTCGAATGAGCCACATCGTCACACGCATTTCTCCAAGCCATACCTTACAATTCTTCTTGATACGCCCGGTTTCTGTCTTCTTCCAATCAAACATCACATTCAGAAATCACATGAAAACAACCAACTTCAGTTCCTGTATTTTCGCGGTCATGTAGCTTCTTCAAAAACACGAAGACGAAAATGGCCGAATGAGAAGAAATTCCAGATGACTGATTGAGAAAGGTGAGTGGTCTAGTAATTGATAGGCGCAAAGAGGCCAGGTCTCACCAGAGAAAGGTCAAACTAGTAAGCTGGCCTCACCGGAGCATGACCATGCCACTTGCCAAACGAATCTCAACAACTACAGAATTGGATGGATCAATTGCAATGTAATAATGTTTATATCATTTTCCGTGTTTTTAAAGAAGCTAAATAACCATTCCTGGTCAAAATTACCAGGTGAATGGCATTATCACATGAAGAATTGACTTTTTATTTACCAAACAAAAAAACAAGGAAATTTTTAAGAATCCTTCGAGATAAAGGATAAAATACTCCCACTTAGAGCTGGCAATCAGGGTCGGCCCGGCCCTCCAGGGCCGGCCCGTGAAGGCCGAGGCCTATGAGGCCGCCCTCCAGGCCGAGGTAAGAAAAATACATGTTTTCCAACGCCCTACCCGAGCACTGGGCCAGGCAGGAAATTACTATTCCAAATTTTAATTAATTTTCCTATGTTTTTTAAAGAAATATAATTAGTAAATTACATCACAAATCATCCAACAAATAAGCACAATCACTAATTCATAATCAAAAGCAAACTATGTTCACAAATAACTCACATAAAACATAAGAAACATACCACTAAGCGACATTAGTACGATGACTATTATTGTAACAAATAATTTAATCTGTTAAACATCGAGTAATTTTATTTACAAAAAATAATAAACCAAATCATAAAATTAGAGTATATTTATTATGTATTTGTAGTTAAATGGATAAATAACTCTATAACAAAGACAAAAATATATAAATTAATAAATTAAAAAAGAAAAAAAGAAAAAGCTACGGTGAAAAGGGCTGCAGGTGGCCCGCGCCTCTCAGGCCGCCCGTTTAAACCCGAGGCCCTCCAGGGCTGGCCCTACAGGGTCAATTTCAAATATCTCGTCTATTTTTCAAGCCCGGCCCTTGCAGGGCTAGGGCCTAAACGGGCCGGCCCGATGGGCTCGGCCCGATTTGCCGGCTCTACTCCCACTAGAATGGAGGGGTAAGGTACTTGTTCTCCCTTTTCGGCCAAAAAAAAAGGTACTTGTTTTCCCTTAGACAAGTCTTTAATTCCAAGTTGTGAATAGAGCATGTGGCATTTTTGACCCCGATAAATCCTTCAAATTAAAAAGAGGTAAACATGCCTATAAAATAAATAGGGTTAAGTACCAATTTTGCCTTTGAAATACTCGCCTAGGAGCAATTTTGCCCCTTAAGTTTTCAGCGGAGCAATATTGTCCCTGAAGTATCAAAACGGAGCAATGTTGCCTCTCGGTTACAAACCCTAACGGTCAACTTAACGAAGGGGCAACATTGCTCCGTTTTTGATACTTCAGGGGCAACATTGCTCCCCCGAAACGTAGCAATGTTGCCCCTGAAGTATAAAAAACGGAGCAATGTTGCCCCTCCGTGAGAAACCCTAACGGTCAACGTTGAGGGGCAACATTGCTCCGTGGCAAAATTGATATTTAACCCAAATAAATAAAATAAAATAAAGTACTCCCTCCATCAAAACCCTTTTTTATTAAGTCATTTGTTTTAAATAATAAATTTTTTTATATCCATTTTACCATCCATTAATTTCATACATAGCATAATTAAGCATTCCCTTATTCTCTTTAATTTCATATATTGCATTTTTACCCCTTTTCTTCAATTAATTTCATGATTAAATACCCTCTCATTCTCTTTATTCCCTCACATCAGTTTTCCCTATCCAGTCTCTTTTATTATGTCTTGTGATTACTCTCCCTCTTATTCATCAGTCAACAAAAGCATTTTTAGGGGAAAAAAATTATTTTTTCTACAAATATACTTCCTCCGGTCCTAATTATAAGACAACATTTGAGAGTTGGTTTTGGTCCTAATTATAATACAACATTCTAATTTTTGTCAATTTCTTTCCAAAATACCCCTATTTTATTCTCTCAAGTGTGTTTAATTTTTTGTGAGTATATATATGTAGGTGTATAGACTCTTCCAGTCAGTGAAACTTATATATATATTTGTGTGTTTGTGTGTCTATGTGTGTATATATGTGTGTGTCAACACACAAATATATATAGACACACGCATGTGTGTGTGCGTACACATATGTGTGTGTGTGTCCGTCAATATATGTGTGTACATAAACACACACACAATATATACATATATGTATCTTTGTGTGTGTAGATATATGTACACACACATACATATATGTATATATGACAAAACTATTATTTCAATTAGATATCGTGTAGAAAGAAAAATTCTAGATCGGAGAGATATGTGGCAGGAGTTGTTAATTCACTTTTACTTATGTCATTTTAAATTTATATAAGGGCATTCTAGGAAAATGAGTAAAATTAACTAATTTAACTTCTTTCCTTAATCTCCCCAAAATTGGTTAAATATGTCCTATAATTAGGATCGGAGGGAGTATCATTTTTAACTAAACTGTTTTTTAAACTGTGCAATTCAGTTAAAATAATCTTATGCATACCATCAGAGTAAGAGAGAGTATTACTTACCTATCAAAGAAGAGAAATTTGTGAAAAGACAATTTGCGGCAAAAGAAAAGGACTAATGAGCCTGCGAGCTCATAAGTAATAATAAAATAAATGATAAGATTTATATATAATTTTTTTATTAATCTCAAGCATAAATATGCTTAGTTAGTAGCATTATTCTTTCATTTTTACCAACTCAATAATTTATCTCGCTGAAGAATAATGAAGATCTAACAACTAAGCACATAATTTGTATAATAATAAAAAAATATGGGTCTTCTCATTATTTTACTATTTCTTCAGATCTAGCTACTGCGCCCCCTCATGCATAAAAAGAAAATTCCTCGCAAAATAATATTAATTGATAATGTATAGTTGTAACTTCGACAAACCATGTGATTCTTGTATAGTTATAGATTATAGATGTGTTGACAAAAAAAAAAAATATTATAGATGTGCTATTGGGCCACCCTTATAAAAGACAAATCAGGTGAAGTCGTGGGCTTTTGATAAAGAAATGGAAAACCCATGAACAATTTATCATGGGCCTTTTCAAGATGAGTTGGGCTTCATTTTAAAGGGTATTTTTCCATGCCTTATTCGTGGGCTTCAAGTGCAAAATTCTCTTTTACTTGAAAAAACAAAGAACAAATGTATAATTGTAACAAAAACAAGATCCAGCGTATAATGGGCTCTTAAATCCATATTTGGGCCTCGCGCAGTCTACATCCAACAATGGGGGAAAAAACAATTTCCCCTCGTGAACAACAAGTGTCTGCTTGACTGATAAAAAAAAAAAACAAGTGTCTGCTTGACCCTTGTCCTTGGGCTCAACTGGTAAAGGGGTCGGACGCTCTCAACAAAGGGAGGGGGTTCGATCCTGGAGTTGGTCAAGATGCTGGGGAAGACATCCTAGCTCTTAGGTGCCTAGGTTAACGCCTGAGGGTAATAAATGGCTCGCTCTACCCAACATCGGTATTACCTAGGAGGAAGGGAGATTTCGCCCTGCTTTTGGATCGTGGGTGAACCCAACCCCTTTCCTAAAATTTTCTTATAAAAAAAAAAACAAGTGTCTGCTTGTTTTAATTTTTTAGAAGTAGTTTTACAGTGTTCAAAATAAGCAAGTGAGATAATTTTTGTTTTGACTTGCATAAAAGTGTTTAAAAAACACTTTTTAAAAGTTGCCATACGAGCACTAAGATGGCAATTGAAGAACCAACAAGCATTGATCATAATGGAAAATGTTTTGACTACTTATGTTTAGAGTTTGAGTTTGAGTTCGTTCAAATGCAAAATATACTTTGAGAAAGCTACTCCAATTAGAATGCAGATCTTCTCATGATCTATTTTTCCCATTACCCCTCATGAATCCATCTGGACCGTTGATTGCGGAGATGACAAAAAAGTCAAAGTACTATTATCACATTTCAAATTGATTAGACGAACATTATTTAGAGATTATAAGGGATGATGAGAGAAACCTGACCCCTCAACAAAACTCGAACATAATCATCCAATCAGATAGATAAAAAATGGTGATTGAAGAGGTGGTTTCATGAGAAAGTTGGGCTATGCAATCCTTGTTCCACAACAGAGATGATAAGGTCTGAATCCTTGTTGGACTCAATTGCACATCCAATTGTCTGACTTCCAAGGGAAAAATATATATACAAGACTGATTATGTGGGACCAAATTTTTTTTTTAGAAGTGGAATTTAATTATGGTACAATATAAAAATAGAAATCTTCCTTTTTCACCTGCAATTTGGTGATCATTTAATTTTGTTCAGCAACATAATCACTATTTAACACTATTATTTTTTAGAATATGACAAAATTTTTGAATCTGTAATTGTTATGCTATTTTTTATTTTATTTTTTTTTATTTTGTGTACGAAACAATCGTATAATTTTCATGTTAAAAAGTTCAAACAATCAGTCCACTACTTTGTATAAAAATAATAATAGAATTGGTAATTTATCCCTAAACCATGATGTCATTAATACTCCCTCCGACTCTAAATATAAAACAGAATTAACTTTTTTAAAAAAGATTAAAAAAAGCTAAATAAATTATTTAATCATATCATATGTTGTGTATTCTTAAATTATATATTAGTTTATAAGTTACGCAAAATAATTTAGAGAAAAAATGAAAAATATAAATATTTTAAAATAATTTAATTAGTTTCCTAATATTTTCAAGAAAGTCAACCCTATCTTATATTCATCCGGTCCTAAATATAATATATAGTTTGTGGTGCAAATTTTACTACAAATCTGTGTCACATATATTTAAGATCCGAGGAAGTATTTTTTATTTTATTTTATTTATCAAATTAGTGTAGTGAATTGGAATAAATTAAAAAACACTCACTTGATTACATGTATTAACGTGACAAGTTATAATAAGCCAAACGATGGTGAATAAAATAATTATTGGGCGTCTAAGAGTAATTAACTCAAGTTGTTAGTATGATGTAATGAATTCAGAAAATTTTGTATAAAATTCAAAGTCTCCTCTCTCGTGCGAGTTTCATTCATTGCCAAGGTCGTTTCTGAAACACAAAGTCCAAATTCATCCACTTGTGCATTAATATATAAATAATCTATATAATTATTTTGAGCTAGCCTGGCTTCCATAACTAGAACCAACAATTCGAAGCCTAGTGGAACTTTCCTTTATTTAAATAAATAATTTTTTTGGGGACTCCTCGAAATTTTTATTTAATTAATCTGATGTCATTTATTTATGTATCACATAAAATGTACATAACTAATAAGTCAAACTCTTTGCCAGCAGGCCAATTCTTAACTAGTTGCTTGGACATGCATGCATGGCTTTTTTCTTTTAAAAAATTAAGCTTCATTCATGAAATAAATATGCAATGAAGCAGTGGTGGAATCAGAAAATATTTTTTAGCCCGAGCCAAAAAATAAACATATTGAACTATTTATCAAATAATATCACATAATATTGAAAATACAAATAAATAATAACCGACAATTATAAATCAAAACAATATATAAGATGATACTAACCTTTCTAGTAAGTATCTCAAACAAGAATTTTACTTTCATCTCACAGTCCAATGAATAATGAACCAAACATTGTTTTTATATATAGAGAAGATAAGAAATTAACTGAGGTCAAATTATTGGCCAAAATAAAATGTCATATAATAAATACATATATATACTAACAAATTTTAGAAGGTCAGTTGAGATCAACTGGGCCAAAGCCCCAGTTAACTAGCAAGTGGTTTCGCCAGTGCAACGAAGCTACACTCATAGCTACTTACTAATATGTTTAAAATATTATTGCACATGATCCTAGATAGAGCCATGGGATAGCTACATATATAGTATATTAATTATGTTGAAAAATATATATAAATAAAAATAATAGTAATATACTTCCATTTCTTGTGCCATCGACGGTGGCATTGATGTGCCTTGCAAGCAAATGAAATATAGAATTAATTTTATAAAATAATTAGGTCAATTTAAGCCTATTATTTTGTTCGTTTGTTAATCACTTGATCAAGTAGCATTATTCTAAACCCGTAGCCTAGTCAGAATTAACTAATCCTTATTAAGTTCATCATCATGTTTGGATGCTAACAATCTAAAACTCTTAATTAATAAAATATAAATTCGGTAAAAATATATTTCTCTCCTAATTAACTATGCTAACATTGGGTCATTTACATGTACTTATAATACAGTATATTATTAGTCATCATCAAATATCTCCATATTCAAATAATATTAAAATGGATGAGAAAATAAAGTCTACCCATTTTATAATAAACTTGAATATGGGCAGGTTTATATATATATAATTTTTAAGAGATTACTTTTCTTAGCTTATGATATTCAATTAAAAAAAATCTAAGATGGAATTTCATAGGTAATTTCCGACAGAAAAAAATTCGTCGGTAATTCCGTGGGTAATCTGATGTTTTTTTTGTAGTGTATATTCCATAATTCTTATTTAATAATAAAATTTTTAAGTGTATGCATATAAATTTGTAACTCATGAATAACAAATTTTTTTTTGTGGGTATTGTAGAGTCTTACATGAGCAATAATACTTTTTTTTTTTTTACTGTAATAAGTGTGTGCTTGTACACTGTATGAATGAATTGAAGAGTTCGATTGTTTAATTATCGAAAGCATTCTGAAATTATATTATATTGTCACACACTCACACTAGCTAATTTATAAACTTAATTATGATTGCAATTGTAATTGTAAATTAACATAATTATTTTTTTAATATACATCTAATGGAAATGAGATTGATTTTTGTTGAAAAGTCAAAGTCATCATGCCATTTGTCTATCGCTCCTATTTATATATAACAATATTAATCCAGGTCCTATTATTTAATTGATGCTTATGAATGAATTGTTATGGTTGTAATGCACTTTGCACAAAACCCAAGTTAATATATTACTATTCACATGTGGTTTCTTATAAATTTTATAAATATAATAATAATAATTAAGTAATCCTTTTTTTGCCTATTATTAATTAACTAAACCTCTTAATTAGTTGGAATATGCTTAGTACTCTCTGTTAGCCATAAATGAATTGTTATATTATTACTTCTGTCAAGTACTTAATGCAACTGGCTTTATATTGCCTTGAGAAAAATTAATTAATTAATGAAGCACAATGTCAGGAGGAAGCTTCATCCCCCAATAAATTATGTGTTTAATTATAGGGTTAAGGTGCAAAAATAGACATGTATTTTTGTCAAAAGAGAGCCCAATATTAGCAAATACTTTTTTTAGGTGCAAAAGTAACTATGTGGTTACAAAAGTGGAACAAAATTAGCATTGACAGTTAGTTTGACCAAAAACATTAACATGGATGCTGACTCAACAATTTTTTTTCCTACTTGGCAGTGAAAAAAGAAAGAAGAAATTAAAAAAAAATCCACACCTTCCTTCCTTCCTTCCTTCCTTTCTTCTTCCTTCCCCGTCAGACCTTCTTCTTCCTAAGAGTCACCGAGTCGTAGACCCAGCCCCCCCCACTCCACGATCGACCGCCGCCCCCCACCTCCACGATCTGCCACCCCCCAATCTCGATCCGCCACCCCCCCCAATCTCGATCCGCCGCCCCCCACCTCCACGATCTGCCACCCCCCAATCTCGATCCGCCACCCCCCCAATCTCCCCGGGAACATTGTCTGTCAAAGCTTGCGAAGGTTAGTCGATATCCGCCACCATCTCCAGCATCGACGAAGCTAAAGCCCCGTTCGTGCGAGAAGTACCGAAGCTAAATTCCTTCTTATTAGAATGTCTGCTTAGCCGTTCTCTATGTTCTGAACCCTAAAACTGTGGGAGTAGTTCAGATTCTCCCTGTGATTTATGCTTGCAATTTGCGAAGTTTTGTGCATTTCTCCCATTTCGTGATTTGGAGCTCGGATTGAAGGTCCGTTGTCTCTCACTTTTTGAGTTCTGACTTTCTTTTGACCTAGTCTGGTGCTTTGTGGTTGTGATTTTCGGTTTTGTTTGTGATTTTCTTTCTCAATTTCTGGACATCGGCGTTGAAAACAGTGCTTTTCTGGCCCAAATTTGTTACCTTTTTGTTATTGTTGTTGACTTTCATTCGTCGTGATCCGATTTTCGTACATGAGGTTCACAAACCTTCAATTTTTTTGTGCGCAAATGTCAGTTTGTGTGCTTTGTTCTTCCCTGCTGCTATTGGTTGTATAGATTAAGAACTTTTTTTCAACATTTGGTGAGCCTGTAATCGTGATTTGGTACCTGGGGAGTGTTTTCTTCTTTTCTTTCATTTTGGCTAAGATATGTGTTTTCTGGAAATAAGAAGAAGGTTGCTGTAATCGATATTTGGTGAGCCTGTAATCGATATTTGATTCTTAGCAGAAATTTCAACCCAAATGGAAGAGGGAGCTCTTCGTTGTGTTAGAAAGAAGAAGAAGGTCACTGGTCAAAATGCAAGTTTTGACCAGGGACTTAAATGAAAATTTTAAAAGTTTATAGCGGGACGAAATTGAAATTTTTTGAAATGCATCCGAGGCTAAACTGTAATTTACAAAGCATTAACACCACGTCATCGTCCATGTCATCATTTTCAGTTCAGAAAAAGTCAACTAACGGTCAATACTAATTTTGCTCCACTTTTGTAACCACATAGTTACTTTTGCACCGAAAAAAAATATTTGTTACTGGGCGCTCTTTTGACAAAAGTATATGTCTATTTTTGCACCTTAACCCTTAATTATATATACACGTACTTTTAAGTGTTCTCTCTCTCATTTTAATTATAAGGCAAAATAATTTAATCTGAAATATAGTCCCTCCCTTGTTTATTACTATTGTTCTCGTAATTTTTTAGGGTAATAAGTGTGCTTTTAATTTTAATAGGACGCTTCATTGTAAAAATTATTAATTTCAGTGAAAGGTAAAATTGAGAAATTAAATACTCTCTTTTGATCCTAATTATAGGAACACTTTCATAATGTAATTTATACTATAAAAATATTCCTATAATTAAGACCGGAGACAGTAATTTTTAAAAGTTTAAGAATGCGTTGCTAAAAAAACAATAAGTTTAAGAATGCCAACTAATGAAGTATAGTTAATTTTGACCAATAATTAAGTTAGAAAGTCAACTTCATCAAAATACAAATATCTATGTATATTACGGCTGTACCAATAATGTACTTGAACGTGTACATATCGAACTAATTAAATGGAAGCACGTGTCTCTGGGTGCATGGTTTATTACTTAGGAGTATTAAATTATATAATACTCGTTTATAGTATATATCTATAAGTCAAAAGGGGTTTATTCATCGTTCAAAAAAGGGGTTTATTCATAATGTATATCCATAATTAATAATATTATAATGAGTAAAAATTAAGTAGTTTTTCTTACATAATTAATAATTAATACTTTTCCTTAATTACTTTACTTGATAATTTTGTTTTCATTGGGGTTTATATTGCTTGATATATATGAATTTATTCACATTATTAAAGGTATTGCAGCTCGTGAATCCCATTTGGTGTCACGGATACGAGCTTTTTCTCAGCGTCAATGGTGTATTCGGTTCTGTCATGTTCGACGGGAAGGAAACAAGTGTGCGGATTGGTTGGCTAACCATATATTGGCTCATGTAGAGTTACCTGATGAAACGCACTACTCGGATCCGCCTACTGGGCTCCACACCTATTTACTTGCAGATCTGACAGGAGTTGAGCACACAAGGCGTCGTCTGGTTATTTAAGCATTTTGTTTTCCTTTATTCTGTTTGGTTTTTTCGGTTCATTGTATCAAAAAAAAAGTTATATAGATGAATTTTATAATGAGTAAAAATTAAGTAGTTTTTTCTTACAGAGTAAATGGATGGATTTAGTAAATTGTAGTCATTTCCTTGTATAATTTTTTTTGGGTTCAATGTTGTATAATTATTTAAGGAAAAATTGCCCATAAATCCTTATTTGAAAATTTATTTGTTAATTAGGACCTAGAATCTTGTACATGTGTCCCTCTTTGAGTGTAAATAATTATGATAGAAGAAATACAAAATTACCCTTAATGAAAACGTTCTTTTTTGTGCAATTATCTTCCATTGTGTGCAATTTATCTTCCTTTGTCTGCATACTCCATTGTATTGCAAAATTAGTCTGATGTGCAAATTACATTATGTGCAAATAATCTTTCTTTAATGCAAACGATCTTCCATTATGTGCAAACAATATTCTTTTTATGCAATCCATCTTGCTAAGTGCAAACTATCTTCCTTATGTGCAACTCATCTTCCATATATGTGCAAAATTAATTTTGGATGTGCAATTATATTTTGTGCAAACTATCTTTTCTTATGTGCAAATGATCTTTTCTATATGTAATTCATTTTTTTATATGCAAAAGATCTTTCCTTTTTGCAATCTATCCTTTTTTGCGTAGTTCATCTCCTCTAAGAAATCCAAGATTTTCAATTTCTTGACCCATAGTTCATTTGTGCCCCTCCTTCTTCAAGCTTGTGGTCTTTCGACTTTCATGACCAATGACAACCACCCCGCTCATCAATGTCGTTGCCACCATTGACCTCCCTAATCATTGATGTTGCATCCACCAACATCGATGACCACCTTCATCTACTTCACTGATATTCGCCTCTTCCATCTTCTCTACCCCCACTTCAAGATTAGGCTCATTGTTGACACCTGTACCTCCCTCTTTATAGATCTGGACTCTCTTCAATCTTCGTCTTCTCCCCACTTCTAATCACTATCTTTATGGCAGAAGCAAGACGATGTCTTTACTCAATGGTGGCTTTTTTATAGATCTTCTTCTAAAGAATATGGCATTTAGCTCAATGGTGGCTTTTGTTATTATGTGCATTTGATAAATTAAATACATGATTTTTTTTTTTTTAATTCATTGGTTATGTGTGTTTGATTTCATTGAGATTTGATTATTTCTAGATTAATTAATAATATTGTGCTTGAAGATTGTGAATTGCTTCTGTGGTTCTTCAAGCTAAACCTCGTTGAAGGTTCTCTGATGAAATCAGTATTGGTGGAGGAGAATTGTTTTATGACGAGTGTTTAGTTTTTAGGGAGAGATTGCACAAAGGGAATGTTTTCCTTAAGGACAATTTTGAATTTCTCTTATTATAATTATTCACATTCAAAGATCTCACGCATTTACATGATCTCATGTCCCATTTTACAAATAAATTTACAAATAGAGATTGTGAGAAATTTTCCCATTATTTAACTCATCATAAAAATGTAAAACTTTTATAAAATACTACCTCTAATATTATATTGAAAATATAAAATTAAAAATATATAAAATTAGGCATGCATGATCATTATGATCACGGTTGGACTATTAATTCTTTGAACCACTATCTCGCTGGATTCAATAATCGATCGATCGGATTTTTAAAACTTATCAACACAACAGTATTTTGCTACATATTTACTAATCAGTGGCTAGATTATTATTTTTTAAACATTCACAAAATCCAGGTAAAATAATTATATATAATTAATGTCTTATAAATCAACTAGGCTTCAAAGACCTAGCTAGCTAGCTAGGTCTTTTCACCATGTATTTTATAATTAGCCAGAGAGTATGACCGTGGAAGGAAATTAAATAATTAAAACATCTAATCAAATAGTAGAAACTTTAGTCATTTATTATATTCTCTTAGAATAATGATTTTCTTTGATGGATGGATAAACACAACACGTAGAAAAAAAAAAGGTGGGCTAGTTTTGAAAGAGTGGTTTACACCCAGAAAAGTTGCAAATCAATCAAGTGACAAAATAATAATAATAATAATTATGTCATGTCCGAGTATTATAGAATATTATGATTATTTTTTATTCTTTTTCCCTTTTCCTTTTTTCCTCTCATTTTCAATCCATCCCATTCCCATCCTCTCTATTTCGTACTGTCCCATTCATTGCCAATATAATATATATATAACTTAAGAGACACCAGATTCAGCTTTGACTCTATTACGCGTTATAATATTATTATAATAATAATAATTAGTATTATTGAACTGAGAAAACCAAGTGTGTGAGAGCTATTCTTGTGTAGATGTGAAGCACAAGAGTCCAAAAATTCGATAGGGAAGATGCCCAAAATGGGTTAAATGTCCGAGTCAAGTGATTAAAAAACGGGGGTTTGAATAATGAGGAATATAATTATTATTATTATTATTATTATTATTATTATTATGAGTATATATTCCAAAACAGCATAATAATTAATACAGAACGTATCTGGATTGACCACGCACTGGTTTCGGTTTTGCGAGTTGAAGTGGTTTTGAGAGCTCACAATCTTAAAAGTTGAAACCCAGTTCTGGTTTATTGGTTTTTGCCCATAGGAATATGGTCGCAGATTGGATCCATCGCACTCACCTCAAGTTTTCAACAAAACAAATATTTATTAAAACCTCATCCACCATTCCTCCACATGCATTAATTAACGATTGAGATAGACGCGCACACGACACGTCGACACGTATGTATGTATATATATATATAAAATCTCTGATCCTAAATATAGGACATAGTTTATAATTTACACTATAAATTATATCTTATATTTAAGACCAGATGAGTATATATGCTTGACAATGCTCCATGGTCCTACTTATTTATAAGGGAGGCAGAAACTTTTTTCTGTGATATTTATAAGTCTCTTTATTAAAATCTTCCTATATATATACACACAAACATATGAATATATAATTTTAAATTTCATTTATTATATAGACTTTATTCTCATGGAGTATTATGTATATTGAACAGGAATAAAGTTTGAAAGATATTAAATTTTAAGATTTGGTTAATGAGGTTTAAGATTTTCCTTGATTTAGGTGAAATATATTATGAGTGATTTATATATAGGACAAAATGAGTACTAAATAATATAAACGAAAAAAAAGAGTACTCTAAATACTATATATGGGTTTGTTTGATTTTGTTTTTAAAAAAACAAAAACAATTGTTTGGAAAACTATTTTCAATAAGTTGTTTTTCTTAAAAAATTAAAAACCAAAAACATTTTTTAGTTGTTTTCTAGTTTTTTCTTTATATATATATTTATTTCTAAACTTGTGTCTAAAAATAGTTTTATAAAAATGCTTTTGAGAACAAAAAAAAAAAAACCGAGAATAGAATCAAATTTTAATTTATTTATTCTTATTTTTATTTGATAAATTAAATTTATTACTTGTTAAAAAATATATATATATTTTCAAAACTTGTTTCTAAAAATAGTTTTATAAAAATGCTTTTGAGAACCAAAAAAACAGAGAATAGAATCAATTTTTGATTTATTTATTCTTATTTTTATTTGATAAATTAAAGTTATTACTTGTTAAACTGTTGTTTCCATTTTTCAGATTTTAAACCAAGAATATTTATATAATTTCACCCCGAAACTTAATTTAATCATAGACTAGTCCGTAGGAACTTTACAATGATCCAGTCATTCTTGAATCAGGATATAAGGTGATATATATATAATTAGAAAAGCAGATGACTTGACCCTCCAAAAAGTCTTAGAAATTAAACTAAAAAATAGTTTAGTAGTTGGAAAAGAATTAAATATTGAAGAGGGAGAAAAGGGGTAAGTGGTTTCTCTCGTTATCATTTTTTCATCATCCCTCATCGTCTTTAAATCATATACACGGTCAAAAGGGGAGGAGAGAATATATGCAGTCAAGATTTAATTATTGGGTGAGGATATTTTGGCATCTGGTCAATGCATGTTTTGGAAGAGACTAGATCGGGTGGCGTTAGTGTAGTGAGAAGGGAAGCAAGTGGAGAGTGGCATTGAAACAAAGGTAGCCCCACTTCAAATCATAATGTGGAGACCATCAAACACAAAAAGTAAGAGTGTTTCTGTGTGCATGCATGTGTGTGTTGACCCATAATGTTGTTGTATGTGCAAGTAGCTCTATGAAGAAGAAGATCGGTAGTCGTTGCTAGCTATAGCATTCGCCATTCAATCATGACACAGCCTGAGTCACTTTCAATATTCTTCGGTCTTCTGCTTCATTCTATATTCTGTGTTGCAATTTTGAATGCATTATGTACGCATGCAAGTGGCCTTTGGGGTTGGCCGGATTCATATAATAAATATATGGTGGTGGGGTTTTTATGCCTTCTTTGCTTTCCAACTGCGTCCCTTTGGGACTGGGGTGGCCGTGTCCAATTTTGGAAATTCCTACTTCACTCCTTCAACTACTGTGATGACTCTATGATATGATGAAAAATGTTTATATATCCACGGAGTAAGAGATTTTAAGTGGGGTCTGCCTGCCAGGTAATCCATATTAGCGGACCCCACGCTTTATATTATTTTCATCCTTATTATTATAAGTTACTTTTAATATATTTTATTGTGATTAGATAGAAGGGAAAATTATGCTAAAGGACCTAAGAAAAACAATATTTATTAAGAAGGACCATAAAAATGAAAATTATTTTGAAGGACCAAAAATTAAAACATGAAAATAGAAAGACTAAATTACCTTTAATCAGAAATTAGTTTGAGACTTGTCCCTATCTCTTCTTCTCATCCTTGTAGTACCGCTCACTCTTCTTATCCAACTTTCAATCAAACTACTGCCAACTGCTTCAAAAGTGGCAATTGTGATTCCTTGGACATGATTTTTCTGGTTTTTGGAACAGTAAATGGAGCGAAGTGAGCAAACTGTAAATCTAGTAGATGGGAGATTTCTTTGGTTTCTCTATCGCTTTCCATTTCATCCTAGATGTTTCTTTTGAATTGCTTGCTCTGTATCAGTATTCTTTCCATCTTTGTAAATTGCATATGCACATGCTTGGAGATGTGATTTGGCGTGTTGCATGCATTGTGTATATATGATATCGTAGTAATAATATGACACTAAAGCTATACCCTTGCAGCAATCAACTACTAGCTAGAACTCTTATGTGATTTGTGTTTCACATCAATTTGATTGAAAGTTGGATAAGAAGAGTGAGTGGTACTACGAGGAGGAGAAGAAGAGATAGGGACAATTCTAAAAATAATTTCTGATTAAAGGTAATTTAGTCTTTCTATTTTAATGTTTTAATTTTTGGCCCTTCAAAATAATTACCATTTTTATGGTCCTTCTTAATAAATATTATTTTTCTTAGGTCCTTTAGCATAATTTTCCCTAGATAGAATCTTAATACTAGTTGAATTTTGGGTTTGGATCTGCCCTTGACGGGTCGGATTATTTGATTATAAATGTGAAGCCTCTCTGATCAACTAAGTAATCAAATCAACATTTATTTCCTCAAGAGAATTGAGGTGCAATAAATAAATATTTCCTAAAATGAGAATAGGAAAAGTTTCTTAATATATGGAGATTCCACAATTATTCTAAATTATCGTCCACCTGACACTATAAATAGGAGCACCTCCCTCACTTGTTTTTTTTTTTTTGGGGGTTATAGATCTCCCTTCATCTCTCATCGTTTCTTATGTGGTGTATCTGTTGTGTCACTCCTATTAAAGCGTTAATAGTCTAAACCTTGTATGAGTAATCAAAATGTTTCTTCTTCTTCTTCTTCCTCTTCCTCTTCCTCTTCCTCTTCTTCATCTTCTTCGTCTTCCTCTTCTTCCTCTTCCTCCTCTTCCTCTTCCTCTTCCTCTTCCTCTTCTTCTTCTTCCTCTTCTTCTTCCTCTTCTTCGTCTTCTTCTTCCTCTTCTTCTTCTTCTTCTTCTTCTTGTTTTTGTTTTTTGATACAAACGGGACACCTCAGCTAACTCCTATAGGAACATTGCACCTATTACAATCCTGACAAAGAATCAACTGTAAGTCCTCAAGAGGCTGATAAAGATCATGAAACCCTTACATACATAACCTTCATCACCCAATCCATATGAATCAACTTCTTAGCTTCATTAAGAATGTCAGAGTCTTGATGACTAATGCTTTGTTCATGCGTGAGTAACTCAAAACAATCAGTAGAATTTGTTTCCAGCCACCTTTGCCTAAACCCCATGCCCATGCTCTTTTAAGCCCCAAAAGACAACCCTAGATCTTTGCAGACAGCTTATCCCCATGTTCAATGGGATGTATGAATCCTTTCAGGAACCTCCCGGATGCGTTGCGGAGAAGGCCCCCACACGCACACTTATTTATAGCTTTGGATAGGCCCCGTCAACATTCACCTTCATCCACCCCTCCTCTGGTGGACACCAGATCTCTCGTCTAGATGCCAAAGTAATACCTCCAAGTCTTGTTCCTGCTAGGTGGTCGTTGGTGGAATTCATGCATTCCATCATGACACCTGTACTAGCAAGAATGTTGTTGTTCAAGGTGCATTTCTTTTCAAACACAAAGAGATTCCTTCATTTCCATATCTATCAGCATAGGATAACAAACCTGGATGCCCACGCCTTACTCATTTCTTGCTGATCCTTAACATTCCACATTCCCACCATACCCAATCCGACAAGGTCATACTATAAAATAGGCGCCACCTCTCCAATGGCACCACCTTCCTCCATAATGATCTCGAGTGAGCATAATCTCGAAAAACATGAATGGTGTCCTCAGAACAACCCCCACATAGGGGGCAACTCGGATTTGTTGCTAAGCCCCGTCATAGCCGATTGACATTTGTGAGTAAACACGGCCAAGCTACCAACTAGGTTAATGTCTTGCATCTTTGTGGCGCTCGAACCTTCCAAAAACAAGCCTAGTCCCTCCTTTGCTCCAACACTTCCCTCGAAAGAACTCTTTATGCAGATTTCACTTTGAATTCTCCATGTCTCTCCTACTTCCATTTTACGCTATTAGCTTCATTTGTAATTTCAATACCCTTAAAGACTTTATCCCATGTTTTCTTAATTCTCGGCTACACATTAGAGCCAGGCCGTTTCGGATCAATATGAGGAAGGAGATCCTCTCCACATTTATACTTATCTCGTACAACCTTGACTCAAAGGTCATCTCTATGTGTCACGAGCCTCCAACCCAGTTTCATGAGGAAGGCTTGGTTCTGATACTTCGCATGCCTCATCCCTAGGCCACCCCTCTGTTTGACCTTACACACTTCATCCCAAGCTACTAGTGGTACTCTCCGACTATTCGTTGTTCTCCCCCATAAGAAATATCTATTCTGCTTATCTAGAGTTTCACAAATAGAGCTGGGTAGGCGAGAAGTTTGTATCGTATTATGCTGGGATGGCCGAATACACTGAGGAAATAAGTGTGCCCTGCCAGCTAAAGAGAATGAGCTAACTTTCTACCTACTCAACTGTTCCTTCACCTTATCAATTAGCACCTAAAACGACTCCTTAGCACTTTTATAATGAAGTTGCACCCCAAGGTACTTCCCCATATCAGTCGTTTGTGTAACATTGTATAGATTACAGTAGTCCTAATGTTTAGAAAACAGAAAGCGGAAAGGAATGCGTAAAACGATAAAGATAAAGCAATCTTGTTGCATGCCTACTCCGGTACTTGCCTCGATCCACGATCCGTGGTCCTCCCGACCTGAAGCTACAATGTTTGTGTGAACCCAAGTACCGGCGGAAAACGTACTTTCTACGGAGAAACGTGCAAGAATCCTACAGGGCGTCGGCAGCCAGAATTGGCAGCAGAATCAACGTCTCAGATATCCTATGAGAATAATGTCACTTCCATTAGTAATTTGACATTATAATCGGCATTTTAGGTAAAAATTACCATTTTGCCCCTATACCCCTACTTGGCGGAATTTCGCCGTCGCTTCCGCTACATAGGCTATTTTCTTCCCAAAATTTCGCGAACTTCGACGCATTTATGATTTTCGAAAATAAAGACTAAAATAGCCCTCCCATATGATACCCAATCATACTCAAAATTTAAAGGCTATTACTACCCCTAACCTTTAAAAGAGCTATAAAAACTACAACTTTTCAATGACTCGATCCCTACTATGTTTACACCTCGCATATTTTTCAACGCAAACAAGGCTCTAAAACATTTGTAGGAATCTTGTCACCTACTTTCTAAATCTAACTAACAATTCTACTAACTACTAAACTAAAAACTAAAGACTAAAGCCCGAAAGACTTACCCGTTGAAGACTATACTAAGCTCCGTGCACCTATTATGATTAATATTTTTGGAGAAGAAGACTCGGGTCTAAGAAGCATTTACCTTGAGCCCTGAGCATTCACAGAAATGAGACAAACAATCCCGTACCATCTCCGCTTGTTGGAGAGAAGTTTCAGTAAACAGTATAATATCATCCGCAAAGAACAAATGGGATATCGGTAGCCCCTTCTTTGTGAGACAAATCGGCTTCCATTTTCTCGCCTCCATCCGTTCGTGAATAATTTGAGCTAACTTTTCAATACAAATAACAAATAAATATGGTGAAAGATGATCACCCTGTTGTACTCCTCGTGATGTATTGAAAGACTTTGCCTTGTTTGCATTCCATAAAAGTTGAAGACTCGCAGTGTTAACACATTGCTCCACCACCCGAATAAGATTAATAGGAAGATTAAGTTCATGTGGACACTTAAGAAGGAACTTCCAATTAACCCTATCATATGCCTTTTCCAAGTCTATTTTAATAGCCATATATCCCTTTTTCCCTCCAATTGTTCGCATCGAGTGGATCACCTCTTGGGCCACAATAATATTGTTCGAACTATGTCGACTTGGCACAAAATTACACTAATTCGGAGATATGACATGTGCCATAAAACTTTTCATTCTATTGGCCACTATTTTTGTAACTAGCTTATATATGACATTGCATAAACTAATTGGTCTAAGGTCTCTAAACATCTCAGGGTGATCCGTTTTCTGGATTAAGACGATGAGTGTCCCATTAACCTCACAAATCCTCTTAGGATAGAGAAAAACCTACTTGACAAAGTAGACAACAGATTCTTTAACCATCTCCTATTGGTATTGAAAGAACAGCGCATGGAATCCATTCGACCTTGGTGATTTGAGAGCCCCTATACTAAACAACGCTTCACGAATCTTTGCTTCTTCAACTCCCCGTCGACAGATACGTTCATGAACTTCTATGAGCCTTAGGTAAGAAACATTACACTTAAGATTTGAGAGCTATACTACCTCCTCCTTAAATAGGTTCGAGAAGTACTTTGTCGCGTGAGTTTTAATACACTCCTCTTCAAAGCACCATTCCCTCTCATTAATACAAATGGCATCAATTCGATTGCGTTTCTTTCTACTATTAGCTTGAGCATGAAACAACTTAGTGTTTCAATCACCATCAATCAACCAATTGATCTTAGCTTTTTGAGCCCATAATAAAGCTTCCTGTGTTAATGTTTCATATAGCTCTAACCAAAGGTTCTTCTGGAACTCTTCAAGGAATTTGATAGTACCGCCCTTGGTGATTGCATGAGTAATCCCATCCAATCTACGAATTAGTTGTTGCTTCCGTCTCTGGATATGGCCAAAGACATCCCTATTCCAACGTTAGCAAGCCTGAGTGAAGCTTCCAATATTGGCCCCCTAATCTCTTGAACAACGATCCATTCCTCCTTAACCATAGCATTAAATGTCTCATGAAGAACCCATGAAGCAATAAAACGAAACAGCCTCTGAGTTGGCTCGTCTGTTGAACCCCTCTCCATTCTCAATAGTAAAGGTCTATGATCTGATTTATATTGTGCCAAATGCAATACCTTGGTATCAAGGGCGGAGCCAGGAAAGGAAATTAGGGGGCGAAAATTACAGAACAAAACCCAATAGAGTCAGCATTTGAAATTTGGGGGCGAAAATTACAGAAATGGACCCAAAATTTTTGAAAATTATGCTTTAGCCTCATAAATATTTCAATATTTTCATTTTAGTCCCTCTATGAGATTTTTTAATAAGGACTAAAGTGAAAATATTAAAATTTTTAAGAGGCTAAAGTATAATTTTCAAAAATTGAGTCCATTTCTATAATTTTAGGGGGCGGGGGCCACCCCTAGCCCCCCTAAATCCGCCCCTGCTTGGTATCCATGTACCGAGCACACCATTCTTCGTTTGCAAATATCCTATCCAAACGGGCTTAATTACCTCGTCTCTTTCTTTACTTTTCTTACAAAACTCATATCATGTGTGTCTTCTTCTCTTTCTTTACTTTTCTTACAAAACTCATAAATTATATTTAAAAATTTATTAAGTTTCCAACTTAGCCCCTATTAAATATACGCACGTTAAAAATTAAATAACATACACAAATATTTAACGAGGGGGTAAAAGGAACAAATGATAAAAAGTTAATGCATGTCTTATAATTATGATCCAAAAATTTCTCTTTTTACCGTATAAATGGGACCGCAGTGGGATAGTTTAACACAAAAATTAAATCAGTGAGTTTATAGATCTTTTTAGTTACATATTTCTTCTTTGGCTTAACTTTATCTAATGTGGGATTTTTTACCTCTCACAAATAAAATTAAATTCACTCACAATTAGCATCACAACAGGAAAAATACTTAAGGTTTCTTGAACAAAGTCAATGATTTAAGCTTTGTGAGTGACAAAAAATATATATTAACGAAAAAAATTTAGTCAAATAAAGCTCGAATTTGAATCAACAAGTGTTTGAATTAAGCTGAGAATTGAGATTGACTTTGAGTAGTAGTAAGAAATGACAAATTATGTTTAAAGAAAAGGCATAATATTCGAGCCCAAAAAAAAAAACAAAAAAAAGGCATAATCAATTCATCATCCTAAAACGTGGTTTTGATGAGGGAAGTTGTACAACAACCCAAACATTCATTTAATTAATGCTTTTAAATTCCAATTCTCTCAAAAGGGAAAGTATAGAATCCCGTTAAATAGTTACCAATTAATATGTTAAGTTAATTATAATCGGTCAAAGGAAGAATTATTTAAGAAATGCAACAAATAACAAAGTGAGGGTAAGAGAAAAATTTATCCTAGATTCTACCCTATTATTTACATTCCAATTGAATTATAAATATTTAAGAGATTTTTCCAATTATAATAAACTTAATAATTAGAGTTGATAGTTTGGCAAACTCATCAACAAGTAGGTTTTAGCTCAACTAAAATTTCCTCTCACTCAAGCTCTAAGGGTTTTAACTTTTAAATAGGCTACCCCACGATTTATACAATTCAATGTTTCAAACACCAAATGAGAAAATATTGACAACACACAGATGCATTGTGTGTTTGTTTTTAGTTTACTTAATGTTCGTTTATCAAAAGTCATTGGCAATTGTAATAAAATTTTTGTTTGAATACATTTTTAAAGAGATTAATTTGGTAAATTAAAAATAGTTTTATTTCGAAAGCAATCCATACCAATTTTTATAAAGTAATTGAATGCTGTTCGAAAACTAGAAGTAATTTTTTAAAAGCAACCCAGATTAGTTTTTGATAAATGGATTTTTA
Source organism: Acacia pycnantha (assembly GCA_025563575.1). Lineage (NCBI taxonomy): Eukaryota > Viridiplantae > Streptophyta > Magnoliopsida > Fabales > Fabaceae > Acacia > Acacia pycnantha. The sequence goes on along the minus strand of JAMWYP010000110.1, from coordinate 1,380,960 downwards.
AAGCATTGCAAATAGACTTTCTGAAGAAAAAAATTACCCAAACAAGACTTTAAAATCTCCCAAATAAAAGAATTTTGGTTGAAATTAAACCAAATATGCCTATTTCTTGCTAAGCTAGATAGCATTACAGTAAAACTCCCTATGCACAACACTTGATTATTTATATGTTTAGAATATATCCATTCAAGTGAATTCCCAACAAATAGTAAATGTTCCATTCTTGCATAATAAGGATTCAACAATGTTCATTTTCCATTCCTGATTCCAGTCAAATAGTCAATGTTCCATTCTTGCATAATAAGTTCAAAATATTCTCTCATTTTCTCTCTCTCTTTTTTGGTGAATATTCTTCCCTTTTCTGTATCTAGACAAATATTCTTGTAAGATAATATTCAATATAATTCAATCATATACAGTAAATCAAATACATATCTTATTAAATTTGCAATTCATATATTATATATATATACATACATCTAATTATATACTACCTCCTACTATATACAAGGAGAAACTACTTTGATCATAGCTTGCATTTATAGTTAATCTCTTTTCTTGACGTCTTTAATTAAAATCATATTTATCTACAAATAACAAGAACTTTTATCTTGTATTTACTCTATCAGAAAGTTTAAGATTAAATAAAACAAGTAAAGACTCAAAGATAATTTTAATATATAGATCTATTCTCTTAAAAATGTTTTTTTCCCACCTCACACTGCTCGATCCTCATACATCCTTTATAACTGGAATAATTTTGTATCAATAAAACCACACAAATCACAATTAGAAATGATCATGATCAAAGTCATAATTTCGAGACTTTATACTTTTTTTAATACAACGATTTAAACACATATACAAACATGTTAACGATCGAACTTAAAATTGAGACCTCATCTGTGGATTGTTATTATATTGGAGCACCTCGCCGTACTTCATACTATTATAATCTATACAAAGAACAAAATTTATAAAAATAAAATTCATCAACACACAAATCTCCACCTCTACTTTTTTTAAGAACAAAAATCGGGAGGAGTAAGCCTGAGGTGTCAATTTTCTAGATGAAAACCAGACCTAATAATTTAATGTTGATGGGGGGATCCACAACCAACAGTGGTGTGTTCGTTAAAAAGGCAAGAGATCGATCGATCAGAGACACAGAATCTTGTGGCTGATGAAGGATCGTGCATAAATCCAAAGCAACTTTTTTGTACTACAATTGTATATATTACTATGATAGATCGTGTTCCTCTATCTATCGAAATCCCTATATTGGGGTTTTAATTAATAATATTACATCATCCTTATGGTGAATGTCCCTTTCAACTTGTCACTATTACCTGGTATAGTGGCAACTGCCATTATATCTCTCTCTTACTCACTTTCTGTTTTGTATATATCTCTTATCTTTACCTCTCTCTCTCTCTCTCTTTCTTTTTTGAAGCTTTACAGTCGAATAATACAAAAGTGATAGCTGGAGGCAAATTTAGTACTTCTCATTTCTGAAAGGGAAAGTAAGGATGCATGGGGCTATAGCAGCAATATCAAATTGACTTGCCTTATTTCATTCATCATCATCACGGGGTGATCTCTGCTTTTTCTTTGCTTTTTTTTTTTTTTTATCAAATAATTTATTATATTATGCTTATGTATCTTTGTGGCTGATACTGCCACTTATTATGATTTGACGATTAATAAAACAAGTTGAAAGTTTGTTGGGAGAATTAGTTTAACATGGACGTAAAGTGGTCGATCAATAGCAGAAAAGGTTGAACTTGAACTTGCTTTTTACTAAGAAATATATAATAATATAATATCTACAATAATACGCATTAGTTTTATCAAGTTGTGCAGCATGAGAACATTTATCAAACATCTTATTATAAAGTATTGGGTTTTATTGTTGAAAGTGGATATGTTTGTATATGAACTGGTTAATATTATTAATTAGTTTATAGAGTGTGTATGCGATTTAGTTGCATCTTCCATCGATCAATCTTTGTCGACTTATATGTAAACGTGAATGTTGGAAACAGCTGTTTCTTTCTTTCTTTCTTTCTTTCTTTTTTATTTGGCTTTGCTATAGTGGTGCTTTCGTTTTTTTTGGGGCCAAATCTTAGTTGCTGATATAGATGTTACTGTGTTTAATTATTAGTGGATTTTTCGGATTAAATAATAACTTATTGGGTATTAATCCTAACATATTTGATTTGATTTTGCCTGTGTGTGTGTGTGTGTCTTTCTTTAATTAAATCATCATTCAACTTTATACTAGTTACTGTGTTTAATTATTAGTGGATTTTTCGGATTTCTTGATTATTTTTTTGAAAATTCTGATCTTGAGAATTGATAATTTTTTACATATATATATTAAAAATTAAACATAATATACTTAGTCTGTAATAATTAAATCATCATTCAACTTTATACTAGAAATCTTGTAATGCCAGCTTCAAAACCGGTTACACTATGTACAAAACGGGACGGATAATCATATCATTAAGTTAGTACTGCGGGGAAGTTAAGAAGTCTTCAACGGGTAAGTCTTTCGGAAGAAAAGAAAGCTTTTGAAAAGTCGGTTGTTACATTTTGGTATCAGAGCAGTTGTCCTGGCATAGATCTAACTATGTTATTACGGATTTGGCTTTTTTTTTGGCTTTGCTATAGTGGTGCTTTCGTTTTTTTTGGGGCCAAATCTTAGTTGCTGATATAGATGTTACTGTGTTTAATTATTAGTGGATTTTTCGGATTAAATAATAACTTATTGGGTATTAATCCTAACATATTTGATTTGATTTTGCCTGTGTGTGTGTGTGTGTCAATGTGTGTGTGGAAGAAAAAGTTTTAATACTGGACCTAGATCCGAATCATATCTAGATGATACTTTCTTGATTATTTTTTTTTGAAAATTCTGATCTTGAGAATTGATAATTTTTTACATATATATATTAAAAATTAAACATAATATACTTAGTCTGTAATAATTAAATCATCATTCAACTTTATACTAGAAATCTTGTAATGCCAGCTTCAAAACCGGTTACACTATGTACAAAACGGGACGGATAATCATATCATTAAGTTAGTACATTTATAATTACATTAATAACACTTATTCAGTTAATACCCGTTAAAATAATTTCCTTTCTAAAAAAATAAACACAGATTATTCCCTAAAATAGACAATTTCCCTTTACTCTAGAAACGTGGACCTCTTCAATAATAACTGTGGGTTACAATTATGCATTTCGTTTCCGAGTTATTTAAATTTATTGGGATATTATTCCCATTTAATTCCCAATTTTTATTATTGGGGTTTAGGCAATTTCTCTTTACTACTTCTTCAATAATAACTACGGACTATAATATTATTCTCATTTTGAAGATAAGGTAATAAAATAAATTTAAATTAAAAATAGGCATTAAATCATGAATCATACGTTATAATGAATAGGCACTTTCCAAAAATAACTAAAACTCTATTTTTCATGATTGTAGAGATATCTAATCCAAATGAGAATAATATTATAGTCCGTAGTTATTATTGAAGAAGTCAAATTTTATGGAACAAAAAGATATCTAATCTATTTTTGAAGAACTAATGTTGGGATTTATCTAAAAATTAATGATATTATTAATTTAATATTCAAGAAAAAAAACCATATTCTAGAATTTTACACTTAGACTCTGATTTCAATTGTAAGGGGACATCTTCTGGTGTTTTAGTTTCTTATAGAATTTACCTTTTATATTTGTGTAATGGTTATTGGTCATATCAGCATTGGACTTTGGTTTCCTTAATCTACAAGATTTTTTTTTTCGTTTATATATTACTCTGGTTCTATTTATAAATCATTTTTAACTAAATCTCATATACCAATAAAATGTAGTTAACTGAATGATTATATGGTAAATTTTCAACTTTATCTTTATTTATGAATGAGTTTTTTTCAACTCTTTCTTCTCTCTCTTTAAAATTTATGGGGTACAATCAATATGGGCAAAATTATCACAATTTCATTTACTATCCTAAAACTAGATTTATAAATAGGACAAATTTTTTTGGTAAAATAAAACTTATAAATAAAATCATAGTAATATGTCTAACGCTCAAATTCAAGTGTGTTGTTTCAATTTTCCAAACTATTATCGTCAACTTTAAAAATAAATTAGTCTTTGATTTTCATGAATGATAATAATAACCCCACCAACAACCAATTTGACTAAAAAAATTCATTATTTATCAAATGCATTATAATTCATAGATTTTCGGAAATATAAGAAATGAAGTTTATGAAATATTATGTGTGATATTAATATGATAACAACTCTTATTTCAACTTTTGATGATAATTGAATATTAATTGAGACATTAACAACTTTAAATTAAATACCCCTTTGATTTTCATAAATGATAGTAATTATTTTCATAAGCAACTAAAATATGAATAGAGATTAATTCCTGCAAGGTGGTGGAAAATGAAGTTTTCAAATATTGATTAATAATTGGGATATTAATACTGTAACATCCCATTTTCTAAAGCGATTTTTTTTTTTTTCAAACAGAGTAGAGCATTGGAGCGAAAGAGTATCTGATACATAACAAACATTAACCATAGTGTAATATAGCATGATTACAGTAGTCCTAGTGTTTGGAAGTAAAAACAGGAAACAAGAAAGATAGAACATAAGCACGGAGCAATATGCAAAGCCCCATAGGGTAAACAATAACAACAACAGCCTGCACTATTCACCAGTGCCACGATACTCACTCGTGTCCTCAGCGCTAGGAAAACATAACGGCATTACCATGACATAACCCGTGTAAAACTGTCTGTATAACGGTCTACGAACGTATCTTTGACATATATGCATTTAAGCAGCACAAGATTAGTGTTACAGTATGCGTCCGTACCTTCGTTGATGACGTTAGGCACTTTTGGCGGAAAAACGTACTTTTTATGGAGAAACGTGCAAATGTCCTACAGCGGCACGTCGGGCAGCGTAACGGCAGCAGAATCAGCGTTTCAGATATCCTATAAGAATAATGTCACTTCCATTAGTAATTTGGCATTATAACTGGCATTTTAGGTAAAAATTACCATTTTGCCCCTATACCCCTACTTGGCGGAATTTCGTCAGCGCTTCCGCTACATAGGCTATTTTCTTCCCAAAATTTTGCCAGAACTTCGACGCCATCATGATTTTCGAAAATAAAGACTAAAATAGCCCTCCCATATGATATCCAATCATAAAAATAAAGACTATTCTAGCATTTCTAACTATTGAAAGAACTATGAAAGCTTAAAGCTCTGCATCTAAAACTTACCCAGAGCTTCGCTCTGATTTTCCCCTACCTTCTCCTTCCCTCTCCTCTCTCTAGATTTTCGGTTTGGAGCTCTTGGAATTGTGAGAAATGAAGAGGAAGGGGGGGTATTTATAGAAACGGGGGAAGGATTTCGGCCGTCGGATCAACTTTATGAAAAACGATCTGAACCGTCCAGGGAAACTTTTGGAACAAGTTTTTTTCTTCTTCTTATCCCTTCTTGGCCGACCTGCCCCATGCTTAGGTGGCATCCATTGGCCAATGGGAGGTGGCCACGTGTCACCTTCCAGAAGCTTCTGGAGCCGATTTTCCCGATCGGCATTCCGATTTGCGTAATTTCGGAGAAATCTCAAAATTCGGTTAACTAGCTTTGAAGACCTTCTCTTCCATACTAGAAATTTCTATTCCAACTATTTTTCTGACTCTGCCTAGGCCATTTCCGGGTTGACGGAAGTTTTCTCAAAAACGTGTCCGAACATGTCCTATTCGAAACGAAAATCCGGAAGTTCCAGCTTATAGTCATAGATGCACTGATTTCAAATATGTCCATAAAATTTCCCAATTCTTTCTCAGTTGTCACAACTCTAATTTTGAAGTCTTTACTTCCAACCTGGCTATCTGTCATTTTCTCAGAATTTCCCTATTTCGTCTTATTAGGAAAAAGCCCTATTGGCTTCAGAATTAACTTCCGGGAGAGTTTAACGGAAGATAAAAATTCACTGACAAATATTTTACCTTGAATTTGGAATTCCTATTCCTAGATCTCTAGATAGGGTCCGTTTCCTAATTTATATATTACTATTCATGCACTTTAATTATATTATTAAATAATAAAACACATGTGCTTAAATTGAATAAATATCATGATATTACAATTTTGATCCAATCTTCATTTTTTTGTCCAAGATTTCGGCTGGGCACTTTTTTTGGATTTGTAAATCTTTTTCATGAATTATTTAATTATTTAATTAATTACTTAATTCAATTTTTATTAAAAATTCCCCAAAATTCTCTAATTGGTCCATTCTTGTATTTAGGCTTAAAAATACCTAAACTCATCTATTTTTCCCAAAAATTTCCAATTAATTAGCAAATACATTTTTACTAATTTTAAACCAAAAACCACTAATTTTAGGGTTTTACATAATTATTCATGAATTTCCATTGCTTATGCTTAGGTAATTAGCCAATAAATACCTAATTACTCAGTTTTCACTGGTTGATAATTTTCTTAATTAGAGTACCTCATCACCTCATAACTTTTGCATTAACATTGAAATTTTCATTTCTTCTGCATTATTCTATAATTTACAAGGGTAATTCAGTCATTTTAATACTTTTTGAGCATCTTTATTCAATTTCTCCAAGTTCATAATTTATTAAATTACCATAATTAGAGATAATATGTTCTCATAATTCACTCGGTCATTATACTGCCTTTTAGGATTTTTCATAATTTTTCCAAGTTATATAGGCACTATAGGGGTATTTTGGTCATTTTGACACTTTGACCCTTAAATTCCCTAATTTCCTACAAAATTCACCTTAGAACACAGGCTACAAAAGCACACATCTGGAGATCAAAATTCCACTTATCAGAAATATCCACTTTATTTATAATATTCCAGATATTAAAAATCCGGGTATTACAAATACCACAATAATTATAATTAGGGTAGTATTCAAGATATTAAAAATATTTCAAAATGATATTGTTGACTTTAAAAATAAATTGGATTTTTACTTTGATGAATGATAATAATTATCGCATGGGCAACCAATTATACCTCAAAAAATATAATTCATTATTTTTCAGATGCATTATAGATTTTTGGAAATATATAAAAGGAAGTTTATGGAATATATCAATTAGGATATTAATGGGGATACAAATATAACAAGAACTCTTATTTCAACTTTGGATGATAATTAGATATTGATTGATATATTGATAACTTTAAAATGAAATTTTCTTATATTTTTCAAGAATGATAGTAATTAACTTCATAAGCAACCAATTGAATTTCTAAAGAATAAATTCATAATTTTCCAAATGAATAGAGATTCCTACTAAATTTTGTTCTTGTTATGGATTCAAATAATGGGCCTACCAGAGGAAGGCCCAATAGAAGGACTCCTGGCGGGAAGCCTCCCACAAGTCAGGCGCTCCGTCAGCCACCTCACAATGTGCCGAGACTCCAGCAATTGTGCAGGAATGGAAAGGCGCACGATCGTGGCCGAGAAGGAGGCACGATCACGGTGGAAGGACTCAAGGTAAGCAAAACCCTAGGTAACCTCTATATATAGGAGGTTATCTCCCAGGTATGTCCGTACGCCGAACATTACATTCTTATAGTTCTGTTCCACCGTGCACACACATCACCCTCGCGAAAGCCACCCCGTGTAGCACAAAGATCCACCGGCGACCGCCGCTATCTCCCCATAGATACCAAAGTGGACGCTACCTTTGATCCAATATCAATCATACCTAGCCCCAAAGGCTAGACACTTGTGTTCTACCACGTAACATTGGCGCCGACCGTGGGATCGTCAACAACTCGATTCCTAAAATCGAAAGCTATTCGTAACCACCGAATATGGCCGCGCACTAGAAGTCGCACCAATGCAACGCGACCACCGCTGCCGCCACTAGATGAACCACAAAGAACCTTCTAACCCGGACGCTTTCGCGACACTCGAATTCGGTAGACCGGAGCGAGATGGTGGGAAGAAACCATCGATATCGAGACAGAGGACACCGCCAATTCTCCCCATCCAAATCGGGAATTACACCTGGCACGTCAAGGAATTCAAGTGGAGGGTTTTCCTCATCCTTCTCGAGAATTCCAGATGGAGCATCCCGACTTACGCCTGCTCCATAATACGATAGGATCGTTGATCCGGCGTATAGACGGCATGGAATACCGACATGAACGGCAAAAAGACGAGAACACTCGGATTATTCGAGAAGAATTGGAACGTCAAAATATGCTGTGGAGGCAGGAGGAGCGAGAGAAGAGGCCTCATGAGACGAGAGAAAGACAACTCCGGAGCGAAGGTCGAATGGTGAAAGCTCGAACCGGATCGCTGGGTCGATTTTGTGCAGATCAACCAGATGAAAACCGGAGAGGAGAGCATGTCGTGATTGGTGAACAAAAAGACCGAGAGAAGGAAGCCGACCACAAGATCCAGCATGAAACGGTTAAAAGCACGGACACCGTGGCTAAGAGCCGGTCGCCAAGGAACGTATCGACAAGGAACAAGATGTTGCATCCCCGCCTCCCAAAAAGACGTTGGGCGAGGCGGATGAAGATAGAATTTTGGGTCGGTTCACGGATAAAGTTATGGCGGCAAGATATCCTAAGGGATTGAATTCGAGGAGTTACCCAAGTATGATGGAACCCAGACCCCTTGATACACCCGAACAACTTCAAAATGGAGATTATGGTCAAGGGGATAAACGGAGACGTGGTACCCCGACTTTTGCAGAACGTTCGGGAGCGGCGCAGCTTATGGTTTCATTCGTTGCCATATTTGTCTATCCCAAACATGAAGACTTTGGAACAAAAGTTTCGACGCATTTCGCAACCAAGAGGCGGCAAAAAAACGAGTTCCAATTGGCTCAAGTTAGGCAAGGATCGGGAGAAGCTTTGAGCAAATACCTTGATCGCTTCAACAATGTAGCATTGCAGATTCCGGATCGAAGGAAGAGGTAAACTTGCATTGTATAATAGCCGGATTGGATGTCTCATCCCGGCTAAAGAAGTCTATCATGAAACGGCGGCCTACATCCTTGGCCGACTTTCATGATAGGTCTCAAGAATATCTTGATTTAGAGCAAATGGAGAGGGCGGCAACGCCGAAAAGAAAAGGCAAAGAGCCCACCGCGCCGAGAGAGGAAAACCGGAAAGAAATCACCAAGATGCTTACGAAAGACTCCGCGTAGCCTAGAAACCGGTGGTAAAACCCGGAACCCGTGTTCGATGATATACACCGTTAAAAATCTCCCAGGCAAAACTATGGAAAGAAGTCGGCGCGACCGAAATGAAGAAGGTGGAAAGACCTCGGGCTCTCGGTAAGAGAGCAACGGCCGACAAAACCAGGTTTTGTGAATTTCACGATCAGCATGGTCACACAACAGGGGATTCGTCTAGCCAGAGACGGAAGTATTTGAAGGAAGTATTGTCGATTAAAGATGCTCCAACATTTAAAAAGGACATGAACAAGCCCGAATCTCCTGTGTTATGTTTCACGGACGAGGATTTGAAAGACGTTGCCCCGGGGCATCATGACGGGTTGGTGATAACGGAACACCGGTCAATTGCCGCGTGAAAAGATCTTCGTGGATAATGGAAGTGCCGTGGACATCATCCTCTCGGGATGCGTTTAAGAGAATGAATTTTGATTCCGACGTGTTAAAACCATGCAGGACCATGTTAACCGGGTTCAATGGTCAGGACACTCGTCCAAAAGGGTACGTAGATCTTAAACTAACCTTGGGGGATAGGAATGCCTTCAAGACAGAGAGAGTCCGATTTATAGTTGCATACTTTCCTTCTTCTTACAACGTGATCCTGGGACGACCAACGATTCACAATTGGGATATGTTGGTATCGTCAAAGCACCAAAAGCTTAAGATGATTAGCAGGAAAAATAAAATCGTTACGGTAAAAGGAGACCGTAAAGAATCTCGTCGGTGTTACTTCAACACGCCAAGAAAGATTCAACCCGCCAACGCACCCGGCCGGACACGCGTGGGAAGTCGGTAAATTTGGTCGAGTTGGATCTTCGCAAAGAGGAGAAATTGCAAAAGACGGAACCAACCGGAGAGCCGGAGGATTTCCTTCTCGGTACAGAGCCTGGTCAAATCACTAAAATTGGCAAGGCTTTAGATCCCGGGATGAGAGAAGAGCTCGAAACACTCCTCAGGAACAATAGAGATGTATTCGCATGGCAACCTTCTGAGATACCCGGATCGATCCAGACTTTTGTTGTCATGAGCTAGCAATCCGACCGGGTCTACCCCTGTCCCGTAAGAAGCGGAAGCTCGGGAAGACAGCGAAACGCTTTGGAAGCACATGTTGCGAGCTGTTAGAAGCCGGCTTTATCCGAGAAATACAAGACACCACATGGTTATCTAATGTGGTCCTTGTGAAAAACCAAATGGGAAGTGGAGGGTTTGCACAGATTTTAAAGATTTAAATAAAGTGTGCCCAAAAGACTCCTTTCCGATGCCTAATATTGACCAGTTAGTGGACAGTTCTTCCGGTTTTCGGTTATTATCATTTATGGACGCATACTCCGGGCAGAGAATGATGAACCGAGTTTTTGAAGATCAGATTGGTCGGAATGTGGAAGTGTATATTGACGACATGATTGTCAAATCTTTGAATGAGGCCAACCACATTGATGATTTACGGCGGACATTCGACAAGCTCGGAAGGTATAGGATTCGCCTCAATCCGGCGAAGTGCGCTTCGGAGTGCCGTCAGGAAAGTTCCTAGGATTCTTGCTGACAAACAGAGGCATAGAGGTTAACCCTGACAAATGCCAAGCAGTTTTAGACATGCAGCCCCCCTGTTTGTAGACGGTTCGTCAAACACCAAAGGGAGTGGAGCGGGGATCATCGTGGAGAGTCCAGAAGGTATTGCTCTTGAGTTATCCCTGCGCTTTAATTTCTCAACATCTAATAACCAAGCAGAGTATGAAGCATTGATAGCGGGTCTGCTCCAAGCTAAGGAAAGTGGAGCTCGCAGAGTGCATGTTTCCACGGATTCTCAGCTGGTAGCTTCGCAAATCAATGGGACCTACCAGGCGAAAGGACCGTTGATGATCAAATACTGGGAAAGGTAAAGGAGGTTATTACGGAGTTTGACGAGGTCACAATAGCACACATTCCAAGAGGAGATAATGTTAGGGCCGATGTTTTATCCAAATTGGCAAGCACCAAGAGCCCTGGAAGTCATCGCACCATTGTACAACAAAATCTTCGAGAACCTAGTTGCGTGATGCTGATTTCAGATAGTGGCGATTGGAGGAAACCCATTGTAGATTACATTGAGAGAGGAATTCTGCCGGACGAGTCATTAGAGGCGAAAAAAATCATGAGATCGGCGGCCTCGTATACACTTGTTAATGACCAGTTGTACCGAAAAGGAATGCATTCTCCAATGATGAAATGCTTGGCGGCGAATGAGGCCCAGAAATTCACGAAGGAATAAATGGTCACCACATGGGGCTAAGGCTTTGGCCAGAAGGCAAGACGGGCCGGTTACTTTTGGCCCACCTTAGCGGCCGATGCTAAGACTCATGTCCAAAAATGCGACAGCTTGTCAAAGGCATGCTAGCACTATCGATCACCTCCGCCACTCTTCAAACAATCTCTGCGCCATGGCCGTTTTCAAATGGGGAATGGATCTCCTAGGACCATTCAAACGGCCGCCGGACAGCTTACGATGGCTCATCGTGGCGGTTGATTACTTCACAAAGTGGATTGAAGTGGAACTGTCGCCACAATCACATCAAGCGGGGTGCAAAAGTTTTTACAGAGAAACATCATAGCACGTTTTGGCATCCCACCAAATCGTTACTGACAACGGAACACGCTTTATTGATAAAAGCTTTCGAAAGTTGGTAGCCGATTTCAATATTAAGCATCACTTCGCGTCAAGAGAGCATCCACAATCTAATGGGCAGCAGAGGCGGCTAATAAGATCATTGTGGATGGGCTAAGAAAGCGGGTGGAAGATGCCACATCTAGTCGGGTGGACCAGCTTGCCTTATACCTTATGGGGATATCGAACGAGTGTCCAGACATCAACCGGTGAAACGCCTTTCAAGCTGACGTATGGGTGCGAAGCCATGATTCCGGTTGAGATTGGAGAATCATCTTGGAGGCGAGTCACGGCACTGCAAAATGAAGAAGAAAACGGTAATGCGATTGCCGTCGAGCTAGATCTGATAGACGAAGTTCGAACGGCGGCGCATTGCCGAGATTTAGCAGCCAAGCAACTAATATCAACACGTTACAACCGAAGGTTCGACCTCGGGCTTTTGACAAAGGGAGCCTCGTACTTCGAAGGCGTACATTGGCAATAAGAATGCTCGTGAAGGAAAGCTAGCTCCTAACCGGAAGGCCCATACCGAGTCACCGAGAACCTTGGTAAAGGCGCTTACAAGCTAGAAACGCTGCAAAGCAAGGCGATAAAGCGAACATGGAACGCGGATAAGTTGAAAGTTTATTATAGCTGAAACATTCAGATCGGATGTCGGCAAGCTTCAGAAAGTGGCGTGTGTAGTTCTTTTCTTTTTAAACGTGTGGCGTTTCGTAAACGCGGATGGATGAATAAAGAATGACTGATCCCAGTTTTTTACGATAGAATTGTCATCTGCTGTTTTGAAAAACATGTAGAAGCCAGGTACTGAAAAATCCGGTTTCCAAAATCATGTGTGATAAAAACATGTAGAAATCAGGATGCCTAAAAATCCGGTTTCCACAATCATGTACGATAAAAACATGTAGAAACCAGGATACTTAAAAATCCGGTCTCCAAAATCATGTACGATAAAAACATGTAGGAACCAGGATATTGAAAAATCCGGTCTCCAAAATCATGTACGATAAAAACATGTAGGAACCAGGATATTGAAAAATCCGGTTTCCAAAATCATGTACGATAAAAACATGTAGGAACCAGGATATTGAAAAATCCGGTTTCCAAAATCATGTATCATAAAAACATGTAGGAACCAGGATATAGAAAAATCCGGTTTCAAGAATCATGTACGATGAAACATGTAGAAACCAGGGTACTTAAAAATCCAGTTTCCAAAATCATGTGCGATAAAAGCATGTAGAAGCCAGGATACTGAAAATCCGGCTTCCAAAATCATGTACGATGAAAACACGTTGAAACCGGGATGTTTAAGAATTCGGTTTCCAAAATCGTGTAAGTTGAAAACACGTAGAGGCCAGGATGTTTAAGAATCCAGTTTCCAAAATCGTGTAAGTTGGAAACGTGTAAAAGCTGGGATAGTAAAAAATCCGGTTTCCAACATTAAGCATACCGCTTTAATTCAACAACACAAGCAATTACGGGTGAAAAGCGATAAAACTACAGTACGCCGGGAGAAAAAGTAAGGGTGCACATAAAAGCCCCTGGTGCTTTACTAAAAGAAAAACTGAGAAGCAGTTAAACCCGCGAATGTGTCGGGGAAGATGACTCGGCATCACTATCTTCGCCACCAGGAGGAATCAACCTACCTTTGCCGCTAACATAAGCCTGAAGATGTAACCCTAAGCAGATTCGATTGACAAGTGGGATTGAGCACCCGAATCGAGCCACGGCATTTTCAAAAGATAAACGCCCGATTTGGCCGTATTTTGCAATCTTCGTTCGTGCGGTGGCCAGCTCGTCATCTTTTTCTTTAAGAACGCCGGCAAGGTGCTCATTGTCCGAGATCATTTTTTCTTTAAGAAGCATATCCTCCCGACAAATGTTTGATAGGCGGAGTACCTCGGCTTGGGCATGGGCTAACTCAGTTTGCTTGGCATCTAATCCAAGCTGGGCCAATTTCAATTCAGCTTGAGTGTTGGCCAGATTGTTTTGTGAGAAAGACAAGTTGGTTTCAGCAATAGCAATATGTTCCACCGCGGTGACAAATCTTTTGTTAAGGGCAGCCAAGTCTTTACGCGCCTTCTCTTTCTCAGCTCGGGTTATCTCCAGCTCCTGTTGGGCCCGGTCCCTCTCGGCGAACCTTGGGTAGATCTGCGTTGCTTTTCAAATTGTGGTTCTCAGAAAGAAGTTCATTCTTTTCTTTCCTCTCAAGCTCGAGACTACCGTTCAACGTGGAGATTTGCTTGCTTCAAGTCATTCACGGACCTTAGCCGAAGAGCGTTCTGAATCCTGAGAGCAGCATAAGGCCGAATTAAGGAAGCCGCCTTGTAGGCTTGTCGTTCCATCTCAATCCACTGGAGTTTTTCTTCATTAGAAGGCATGGAGGGGGAGTACAGTTGAGCAGTGGACGCATAAGGTCTCGAATAGCTCCGTTTACCCCTCTCGACCAAAGTGCTCCTCCATTCATAGTATCATGGCTGTGAGGGATCGAAAAGGAGGATGGCACCGAGTTGGTGGACGAAGTAGGTACGGCACCCGTGGTAGGAGTCTCTCTAATGGGCGAGGCTTCGGCAGGAATAGAAGTAGGAACCTCTCTAACAGGTGAGGGCGGTGCAGGAATCACAATGGTTTCTTCTCCAACAACGTTTTTGCTTTTGGGCACCCGCCTCCTTTTTCATCATGTTTTGGTCCACCTTTGGGCGCGGAACGCTTTCGGAGTTTTTCACAATACCTGCTCCCTGCAGGATTGGAGCTCCGCCACTCACGGTGGGCTCATCTGCTAATAAGGGGCAAGTGCTTTAGCGGGGTTGATGGCCGCTTCGCAGCGGCGCCCTCGTCAAAGGCTTCAAGAAACTCAGTCTTCCCATCGGACGTCCCGTGGAAACAACAAACGATGTCGATCGTGGTAATAATGGACAAGATATACGTCTCGCAAAATTTTTAATTGCACATAATCCCATACTCTTTTGTCGCGTCTACGAACAAGAACGGTGGGAATGTGATCGGCAGGGGTCCATCAAAGATTTAAGTGTCTTGGAAAGCTCGGTAAGTTTCACAACCGACGCTTCCTCGGTTTGATAAGACGGGAGGGCGAAGTCCGCGGTTTTGAACTTATGGTGGGTATTTGTCCAATACAAAGGGAATACACCTTCTAACTCCCCACACTTATCAGGGCGAAGGAACCACGGACACTTAAAAGGGTGGGCTTCGACTTTTACGAACGCCTTTTAAAGTTTTTCCAGACTCGCAAAAGGGTTTGAAGAGCATATGTTCGCTTCTCCCGCGCAGCGAGGTCCACCCAAAAAGGTCGTGGCGGTGATCGAAACCCGCCGAGTTCCAACGGAGAATAGAAGGTCATAAATACGGCACGGTGCAGCAAATATCCATTTCCGTGAGAGATTCTCAAAGGCTATGGCAAAAGCCCAACCATTGGGATGAAGGCGGGTGGGGGCTAGATGCGGAGTGATTCAAGAGGCAAATTTGAAAGTCGATAAAGGAAATCTTACACCAAGGCGGGCGAAAACATCTCGGTAGAAGAAAAAGAAATGGGGCACGTGAGGTTGGCTTTTCGGGGTCGGACGGTGGCAACCGACTCGGCATCCGAGAGGAAGCCTTATTGAGTACCCTTCGCCATCTCTCACGCCAAGGGAAGGAAAGTCCGTGTCGATCAGGGTGTTCTTCACCTCGGTCACCCTACAATGGACAACTTTCTTGGGAGAGTTGGGATTCCGGACTGACATGGAAGAACTACAATCATCCACGGAAGGTGATGATTGCATCTGAGAAGATGATGCCATCTAAACCTAGATAATGCAAGGAAAGGGCAAGGTTAGCACACAAGCCACACTCGTAGGGGCCAATCATATCAAAAACAAGAGCAGTTTTAAAGCTAGCCTGGGCACATTGCATCTCTCGGAAATGCTATCAGTGGGATCAGAACAATTCCTGGGTTGGCAGAAGGAAAAATTGGGGACGTAACAACCAAATTAAAAACCTATCAATTGGACAAAGAAGATGGCAATCTAACAGGGAGTAAGGAGCAAAGACTACTCAGACGAAACAGATATGCCAAAAACTCAGCGAAATATATCCAAGATAGCGACGCAAGGCTTGGAAAATTTTTCGCGTATATCGATGCAAGCGGGAACCAAAAAGATATAAAAGTTAAGGAAAATACGATCTTACCCGACCGAGGAATTCAGCGAAACAAAGACAAAAACGATTAGGTTGTTTGCGGAAGGTCTTGCGTAAAAACAAAGGAGAAGCGGCGTTGCTTTTTCTTGGCAAAGAAGCGGTGGCTCAACGAAGAAATATATAGTTTTTGATTTTCAAAAATTGAGAAACTCTTGAATTCAAAACGTCAAGAAGAGTGATAGCCACGCGCGAGGAGGCGTAGGTCAGAGGTTATGTGGATTTCTCTCTTTTGAATTCAAAACGTCAAGAAGAGTGATGGCCACGCGCGCGAAGGCAGAGTTCAGAGATTATGTGGATCTCTCTTTTGAATTCAAAACGTCAAGAAGAGTGATGGCCACGCGCGAGGAGGCAGGGTCCAGATTTTGTACGAATTTCTCTCTGAAGCGACGTGCGCATTGATTCGGTTCGGTTTTCAAACGCCTATTGACAGGTGCGCAGGGTTAGAGGCATGGTTACACGTTACAACGTGTCAGTTTGGCTGAAAGAAATATGTCTTTTCACATTCAACTAAGGCATTTCAATTGAAGTCCGCCAGCAATAGCAATTCGGTATGGGTCACGGCGGTTAAGACCGGGATGATATAATCGAAGCAACGGCATTGCGATTTTCGGTGGTTTTCTAACGCGGTTGCTTAGGAATGCAATACACCGGATACGAGAAAACGTAAAGTCCAAACAGTAGTTAGTTAGGAAATCAAATGCGGAATATGGACATTTGCACAAGAGGAATTCAAGAATGAGATACAAGTGGATAACAGGATAGCCTTTTATTGATGCTCAAACAGGTAACATGGTTTTCTTACAAAGAAACAAGTTGGCTAGCTCATTTACAAGGACAATTACAACAACACAGTACAACAAGGGGGCCAAAGTTTGTAAAGGACATTTATGAACACACTAATTACAACAGGTTGATGGTGGCTAGCTATCCATCACGCCTTGGATGGGTTAGCTTGCGCGGAGACTGCATTGTTATTAGGTGGAACCATCTTGTTGCTGAAGTTCCCACCAAATATGCGCAGACCCTAGGAATGCTTAGAGAAGTCCAGAGAACCGCTAATCAGGCCTCGGGCCTCCCTTGATGGAGGAAAATTCGACTAGAAGATGCTCAAATACGGCTTGATCTCCCAGGACCCTGTACGACATTGAACCAGACGTGAAGACTGGCAAATGCGTTTGGGATCCCAGGCGCCCACCATGGAATATGCTTGAAGACTGGCAAACGCGTTCGAAACCAAGGTTGTAGTCCTTGGAGGGGCTTCTTTTCTTCTTCGATCGCTGTCTTTTTCCCCACATGACCGGAAGAATGAAGGACGCTGAAGTTCTCATTGGTAAGCTCATCATCCTTAGCAGCATTTGTTAGAAAAGAAAAGGTGGGGCAGACCAGTGGCACAAGAAGATGAGGAGTGATGAAATTATTTATAGCCCGGGGGATCGTAAGGGTCGAGCGGCGGTTGGTGGGACGTTTAAGAGAGAGGACGTTTCGATTCCCATGACGTTTCGGTTTCATGAAAGAAATTATTACTAACGTTAAGAAACGTGAGTAAGCGGCGGTGGTCGCACAAAGATTAAATGAGGATAGGATGGAAAAATGGTGATGCGAGTTCCAAGAAAAGGAATAATGGCATAGTGTCGGATGAGAAGCGATACGCCATACGCCAGTGTCCCCATCCGCCAAAATTGGGGGACAAATGGCTGAATAGGAAATCCTCAAAAAGACAAAAGTCAATACAGTCCGGTGGGCAAAACGACAGGCGGGTAAAGCAAGTAAGCCGTTGGTAAAAGCAAACATGGCAGCGTTATTACAAAAACAACTAGGGGTCGCGATCAAGAAACCCGGTAAAAGACAAAGCCCGAGACTAATCCCTGAGGTCCTGTAGATAAGGCAAGTCGGGAATTAGTTCTTGGAACTTAGCCAAAACCGAGATAGACACAACGGGTAGAGCAGAGATAGAAAAATCTCGGCGGCTCGAAACCCGAACTCCCGAGCTTGGGGGCAAGCGTTATGGATTCAAATAATGGGCCTACCAGGGAAGGCCCAATAGAAGGACTCTGGCGGAAGCCTCCCACAAGTCGGGCGCTCCGTCGGCCACCTCACAATGTGCCGAGACTCCGGCAATTGTGCGGGAATGGAAAGGCGCACGATCGGGGCTGAGAAGGAGGCACGATCACAGTGGAAGGACTCAAGGTAAGCAAAACCCTAGGTAACCTCTATATATAGGAGGTTATCTCCCAGGTATGTCCTCACGCTGAACATTACATTCTTATAGTTCTGGCTAGACACTTGTGTTCTACCACAGAACAGTTCTTATACATATCCAAATTAAATAAATAATGTTCTGACATGTCTCATATCTAGCATCACTCTTCGTGCGACATATATATGGGGGAGATATATAGCTTGTTATATTGAAAAGTTGTTAGCTTTTTCAATTTATTTTATGTTTTAGCACCTCCAAAAAAATAATGCTACATATATATTTTAAGCGATTCAGTTCAATTTGCTAAAACAAATTAAGCAAGCATGGAAATTATTAGTTAGGCGACTTTAATCAGTTATAAACTAACAGCATGCAAATCTCAAATTAAGCATATACTTTGGATTTGTCGGAAGATGATTCTCTCATTTTCTCATTTCTGCCCATCCCTTACAGTTTCATCCTGACCGTCGAAATCTTGATTCAAGGGTTCAGAATAATTTTTGTAAAAAACCGCATGCGGTGTTGTTACCGCATGCGGTTTTTTTAAAAATTATTCTGGATTCTTGGATCAAGATTTCGACGGCCACGATTAGAGGACAATGAGGGATGATGAGAAAGTGGCATGTGAGAGAAACCGGACCCGGATTTGTCTTGGAATGACGAAACACTTAATTATATCAAGCCACATTATTCTAAAATCGCGATCATGAGTAGTATATTTATCTTTAAGTATGGTGCAAATGATGCAAGTGGTGCACTCTAAATTTGTATAGCTCCAAAGAGATCGATAGCATAGATATTTGTGAAATATATTTCTTTTTACTAAATTTATTATTTTCTCCTTTTTTTCACTTTTGGGTTCAACAAAAAAATTTACAAAAAAACTTTTCTCCTTTTTTACTTAACAACAAAGCATGTTTGGAGCACGTTTAATCTCTTCAAGAGTGATTTACGAAACCAAATAATCAGTTTCATGTCAAAATATATGTTTGAGATGGCTTTTGGAAGAATAAGAAACTTCTAAATCAAAAGTTAAAGTTAGGTTGAAGTTGAAGCTAGTTTTCCTTTGAGTTTTGACTTTTTTTCATATTTGAATAGAGGTAAGAAAATAGGCAGGTCGGCTTTTGACAGGCATGAGCCTAAAAGGATGAGGCCTGAAGAGTCTGCTTAACCTAAAATACCCTTAGGACCCGTTTGTTACAAAGAAAGCTTGGGGAGGGAAAGGAACTTTAGAGGAGGGAAATGAATGGAAAGGAAGATTTGAAAGATGAGGGAAGATGACTTGAGTTGTTTGGTAGGAAGAAAATGAAGAGGTGGTAGTTGGTAAGGAATTAGGAAATGTCTATTTTACCCTCAAAAGAAATTAATTCAAAATAATAAAAAATATTTTGTTTTTCGGAGGGAAAGCATCTTCCCTCAAATAAGGGAAAATGTCCAATTCAGTGAGTTCTTGACTGGACTTTCTTTGTAACAAACACCCAAAATCCATGGGAAGATTGAGATCTTCCCTTTCCCTCCCTGGACTTTCTTTATAACAAACGGGTCCTTAGGGTACGTTTGGTTTGAGGGAAGGGGAGGGAAGGGAAGGGAGGGGGAGAGAAAAAAAAGAAGGGGAGAAGAAAATATGTAGGCCCTACTACACTCAATTTTCAAAAAAAAATTTCTCTCCTCTAATTTCTTTTCCCTCCCCTTCCCTCCCCTCCCCTCAAACCAAACATACCCTTAAGGGTTTGTTTAGTTTGAGGGAATTAAGTGGGAGGGGAGGAAAGGGAGACTAATATTTTGGGTTATTAGCCCAAAACATTAGTCTCCCTTCTAACCCAAAACATTAGTATCCATTTTCTCCCCTCAAACCAAATAAACCTTAAGGTCGTAGTCTGACCCTCAAAGTCAAGGGCTCGAGTTTGGCCCACGGACTTTAGGCCTTTTTAAAATTTTCAACATTTTTTTTACTTATTTTCAAATATACAATAAAACTAAAGATCTTATAAAATTCTTATTCAAATCATAAATATTAGCGAACAAAAATACCTACTATTATCCAAAAACATAATAATAAAATATCCGTAATCATATAAATATCTTGATATTTTTGCATTATGTTTTATCATGTGATTTACAAAGGATTAAAAGAATTTCAAATAAATACTAGCTGAAATTAACTAAATATAAATATCAAAATGTTCACACACAAAAATATCTCAAGTCAAAAATATAATATTATGCGAGGTTGCCTGCCTTTAACAGGTTTAAGCTTAAAAGGGAAGGGCCTAAAAGCCTGCTTACTCTAAAATTATATTTTCTTTGGAGGTGTGGCCTTCAATTAAAAGTGCACAGCCATTTTTTAAAAACTGAATTTTTAAAATATCCAAAAAAAAAAAATTTGCTCACTTTGTATAAAAGTCTATTCAAACAAATTACATTACATTAATTAGTTTTTACATTTCTACCTATGTTAATCCAAACAAGCCATAAGTTATGAATAAATAAGTAGGGTCGGCTTAAAATTAAAATAATGGGTGACAAAGGCTTTCTGGAAAAAAGACAAATCATGAATGAGTTCCGTAAATTTAAAAAGGGAAAATATAATTATCATTCTCTAAACCTGCTCACAATTATTGATTTAACTCTTAAACTTTGACTGATATAACAATTCAATTCTATTAGTTCATTAACCAAAAAATTATATATAAGGGCTGAGTTGTTTAATTTTAAAAGTTATAAAGAACAACTTAATTTTTAAGATAATAAATTATAAAGACTGAATGAATTGTGTCACCAAAATTTAAAAACTAATTCAGGAATTAAAACTTATTTTTTTTATTTTTTTTTTTTAAAATAGAATTCAAACGCATACACATACAATAACAGTAAAATTGTTATGAAATTTAACTATTTGATTAAAAGCAAGCTTATGAAACCTGGACCGGTTAGTAAACCGGTTGAGGTACTAGGTCAATGGTCAGTAGGTTAGACCGAAGTCCAATCAGAGCTAACCCGAAGCGAAACCAATGAAAAAATAAAAATTTCAGAGTTATTAATATGAAATTCTAAAAAAATTGAAGAGAATCAATTTTGTTTTAAACGAACCAATTTGATCCCCAGACTAGAGGATCTAGATTTTCTAAGACTCCTTCCCCTTAGGGTATGTTTGGTTTGAGGGAAGGGGAGGGAGGGGGGGGGGAGAAAAAAAGGAGGGGAGAGGAAAACTTGTGGGCCCCACTACACTCAATTTTGAAAATTTTTTTCCCTCCTCTCCTTTTTTTTTCTCTCCCCTCACCTCCCCTTCCCTCAAACCAAACATACCCTTAGTATCTCTCAGTATTTGTCCATCTTGACCGTCCAATATTTGATCCAAGCGTCCAGATAAAGTCATGTCATCTTTTTCAAATTACCTCACAAGGTAAAAATGACATTTTAAAAAGTAGATGACGTGGCTCTTTTTGAACGTTTGGATCAAATATTGGACGGTGAGGATGTACGGATACTGAGGGATACTAAAGGAAGGTATTCTAAGAGAATCCGCTCGCAACACTAGACTGATTTTCTGGTCTGGTCCGGAATTCAAAACCTGGATAAAAAGTACTCTTATATTTTTTTGGTCAAATAAAATTGTCCCCCTTTTTTTGAGCAAAACAAAAAAGGGACAATTTTATTTGACCAAAAAAAAATAAGGATTGAAAGGGAAAATAATAAAGCATTGGGCTATACTTTATAGCTCCGAATTTACGTCATGTGTGACGCCACTAGACATTATATTGAGAAATTGCTAAAGTTGAAAATAACTTATGGCAGAGGTCACATGGAGTCATGCCAAGTGTCCTTCTATGATATTATTTGGCCAAACTTTTATAATGTTTGATATGTACAGCAAACTTAATTGTCAACTTCCAACAAAATTTTGCCTAATATTATAAATTGGTCAAAACAGTACTCATTCACTGCATAATAAGCATACTCAGCTCCCTTCAATAAGAGATGAGTATTAATTTTCAACAATAAAAACTGTAATTAAAAAAAATTAGTTGACTAATGGGTTGACATAAGTAGTAAGCGGCTTGTATTACTTAAACAAGGTCTCGAGTTCAAGCCTTGTAAATGCAGAAAAGCTCCGCTGGGAGACTCACCCACCATAGACAGGTGCGCGACCTGGGTCGGAGCTGGATTAGTCAGAGTGAAGCTCTGGATATCGGATGGACAACCGAAAAAAAAAAAGAATTTAGTTGAACATAAGATTATGACTGAGTTTGAACTCAATGAAGAATATAATGAATACATGAGTTATAATAAAAAGAAATTCACCCAAGAAGGGTTGAATCTAGTAGAAGAATGGGTTAGTCCCTTATAACATTGACGAATTAAGGTTCGAATTTTCGATGAGTCACATAGAGGCAATATATTATAGTGGGAAGGGTAATATCATATTGAGCACACTGAGATGTAATTCCTATAATTTTTTAAAAAAAAAACCATTTTATATGTATTTATAATTTTATTCTATTTCAAATTTGATATTTAGGTATCTTTTTTCTTATTTAAGTGCTTAACTTTGCTATATTAGCACAATTAGCTCTTGTGTAAAGGTTAAGAGTGCTATCAAAACAAAGTTATATATGAGTTAACGGTGAAATTGAAAGATTTAATTAATTAATAAAGAAAAATGCATAGGCGTAAAAATTGATAACATACATACCTGCAAAATAATTTTCCCTTCTTATTATAAAGGAGTTTCCCAAAAGGATGAACCGCGCTTATTATTAATCCTTTGTGTTTTTATTTATAGGGTAAAATTTTGGAAGGTAATTCTTTTTTTTTTTCGGTTGCCCATTCGGTATCCAGAGATTTGTCCTGACTAATTCCAGATCCGACCCGGGTCGCGCACCTGGCTATGGTGGGTGAGTCTCCCAATTTACAAGACAAATTATAATTTTAGAGAAATATTTAGTCCTTCTTCGAGTTCTTTTTATAAGCACCCAAAATTTAATTTTTTTTTACCCTTTTTAGTTTTATAAAAACCCGACAATAATTGTTTGAAAATTTAATAAGTTTTTTTATATTGCCCCTCATTATATATATATATTGCATTAAATAGAAATTTTATACTACCTTGATCCTAATTATAAGATCTAGTTGACTTTTTTTAGAAATATTAAAGAAGTTAAATAAGATATACTTAATCATTTCAGATGTTGCATATATTAGTTTATTAGTCAAACTAATTAGTTTGAAGAAAAAAATAAAAATAAAAATACTATAAAGTAATTTAATTAGTTTCCTTAATCTCTCTAAAAAAGTCAACTATATCTTATAATTAGAACCGGAGGAAGTAATACTTATATTTACTCTATTTCTCTATTTTACTTGCCCCTTATAAATATTCACATACTTGAAAAAAAAATTATTTCAGACTTACTTATTATTTTTAACCAATTTTGATAACTCTTTTATACCGCATAATTTGATTATCAGGTTCTTATAAATATGATTGGAGAGAGTATTTTTAATATACTCTTTTTTTTTTTGTCCAACTGTATACTCCTATTTTATGTATGGAGCGAGATTGTTGTCTTTCCCGATTAAAGGCTACTATTTTTTTAATGCATCCAAGTCCAACACTCTCCGTTCAAAAAAATAAATAAAAAAAAAATCCAACACTCTAATTTTATTTATGGGGTCTGATATTATTTTTTTAGTGCTTTTAACAACCTAATCTTCAAAAAAAAAAAAAAAAAAAAAAACCTAATCTTATTCATTATTCATATTTAAGTAATAGTATTAGAGTGTTAGATGTTACGGGGGAAAAAAAATAAGGATGCAAAATGCTACTTTACCTTTTAAGTAAAATTAAAACATGAAAACCGAAAGTAAGGTTAAGATATGAATTTGTTAAATTATTTTAATTAATATATGAAAATTAGGAAAGTAATTTTTTTTTTTATATAAATGAAAACTAAAGGAGTCCAAGTTAGTTGACGTGGTATTAATAAAATATTTTAATATTATCTTTTGTGATTAATTATTATAAAGAATGTCATATAATTTTTTTAAGAAAACTTTATTACTTTATTATTACTCTTTCCTTAATGCAGAGTTTAAATATAATTAAAATTATTTTTTAAATATTTTTAGATAATAAAAAAATTCAATCATTTTTCTTTCCTTCCATACATGGTTAGATAGAGGTTTTTTAACTCACGTTTTGAAGTTACAAGTATTATTCAACCCACAACTTAAGTAGATTTTTATATTACTAGATTAATATTAATAAACTTGTTAAGAATGATTCTTAGAACCTTCATTGGTTTCAACCGCTTAACGTGTTAATGACAAAAGCTCTAAATGATCAGGTAAGGTTTGTATTAGTTTTTTAAAATTAATTTTTATAAGATAAGTATATGAGAAGAGTTTTGTCTCATTTATGAAAAAAAGAAACTTATAAAACTATCATTGATTTCCAAAAATACACTTAATAATAAGATCAGTGAAAGGAAGGAAGTATGCATGGAAATAGGCCAAACTAGACTTTGACTAAACAGGTTTGAGCCTATAATGGGGGTAACATGTTTTTTTTAAGCTCAGACCTGAGTCTTTATAAGGCCTGGTCAGACCTGAAGCCTTTTTAAGGGCATACAAAAAGGTCTTATATTGCAGGCCTTAAAGGCTATAAGTAGGTTTTATGTACTTTGAGCCTATCAAAATCTATATAAATATAAGAATAAAAAAATAAATATTGTGTTATTTATATGATATAAATATAAATATATTTATTTAATGTATAAGCAGGCCCGATCTTAAAAAAAATAGGTATAACTTATTTACACATATAAACCTTTAAATAGGTTTGACTTTTTTAACAAACACGTCAAACCTAACCAGGTCCTAAATACTCCCTCTGGTCCTTATTATAAGGCACCAACCACCAATATTTTTTGGTCCTTATTATAAGGCACCAACCACCAACATTTTTTGGTTCTTATTATAAGGCACCAACTTACTTTAACTAACTCATTTATTACTATTTTTTCATTATGCCCTCATTTTTAACTAACTCATTTAAACCTACATCATTAAGGTAGGGGTAAAGTTGGAAACATTTATTACTTTTAGACCTCATTAATGACTTAACCTCCATTCCTTGATCCACGAAAAATGATAGTTGGTGCTAGAGCCGGCAAATCGGGCCGAGCCCATCGGGCCGGCCCGTTTAGGCCCTGGCCCTGCAAGGGCCAGGCTTGAAAAATAGATGAGATATTTGAAATTGGCCCTGTAGGGCCCGCCACAGAGGCCCACCACGGAGGGCCTCGGGCTTAAACGGGCCGGCCCTGGAGGGCCTCGGGCCAGCCCTGCAGGCCCTTTTCACTGTAGCTTTTTTTTTTTTTTAAATTTATTAATTTATATATATATTGTCTTTGTTATAGAATTATTTATCCATTTAACTACAAATACATAATAAATATACTCTAATTTTATGATTTGGTTTATTATTTGTTGTAAATAAAATTACTCTTATGTTTAACAGATTAAATTATTTGTTACAATAATAATCATCGTACTAATGTCGCTTAGTGATATGTTTCTTATGTTTTATGTGAGTTATTTTTGAACATAGTTTGCTTTTGATTATGAATTAGTGACTGTGCTTATTTGTTGGATGATTTGTGATGTGATTTACTAATTACATTTCTTTAAAAAAACCTCGGGCCTGGAGGGCCGGCCTGTAGGCCCAGGCGCCTTCACGGCCGGCCCTGAGAAGCTGGGCCGGCCACGATTGCATTCTAGTTGGTGCCTTATAATAAAAAGTAAAAAACTAAGAGTAAGTTAGGGACTTGACTTATTCTCATTCCCACCCATTGAAGGAAGGAAGGAGAAGATAAGATACAAAAGAGGGGTGGGGGCAGTGGACGATAAGTTCGAGGCGTAGGGGGCATGGGGACTTGTTCCTCTCATTCATTCACTCTCTCTCTCTCTCTCTCACCTAATCCCGTGTCATCTGCCTTCTCCCTCCTCCCATATTGTATATACTGTACGGAGGAGTAGGAACGTGTACTTGTAAACTTGCCATCCTAAGACGTTAAAATAACTTTCCATTTTTATTTAAAATGTAAAAGTAATCATAATTAGAGTAAAAATAACTTCAAATTTTTAAAATTAAGATAAAAATGTTAAATATAACTAACTTTCATCTATTATATGTAATCAAATTTTTTTATTAGGTCCGTATAATTTCACATAATTTTTAATAAGGTCTCTATATTTTTTATATATCAATTTTATTTAAAACTATAAAATAAAAAACATGACAATATTAATATTTATAATTAATTTAAATTAATAATTATATATTAGAAAAATAAGTTATCTAATAAATTTCCATATAAATAATAAATTTAATTATAATTATATTGTATTATCAGAATATTTTATTATATGATTCAAAAATTTAATTATAAAATAAATAAAAAATTGGAATTAAAAAATAAATAATATTAAAAAAAGTTACTTAAAGAATTTGAAAGAATATTATATTAAAACTACTAGAATAAATTACTATTTACAGAATATTATTATTTGTGCAATAATATTTAAAAATTTATATTTGACAATATCATATTTTATATTTATAGAAGAATATTATTAGAATGGATATAGAATAAAGAATATAAAACTATAAGGAGCTAATTAAAAATTAGAAGAAATTATATGGACTTCATAAAAATAAAAAAAATTATAGGGACTTGATTGAAAAAAATGAGGACCTGTTTAAAATT
The DNA here is from genome assembly GCA_025563575.1 of Acacia pycnantha. Taxonomy (NCBI): domain Eukaryota; kingdom Viridiplantae; phylum Streptophyta; class Magnoliopsida; order Fabales; family Fabaceae; genus Acacia; species Acacia pycnantha. Next base: position 1,353,849 of record JAMWYP010000110.1, on the reverse strand, counting down.
TGGTTAAGACTATTAGGATCTATAGATTGTTTATCCCTTATTTTAAACTTAAATTATACTCTCATGTCCTTAATATAAGACATACTTTTTAGAGGGTTGATCTTAATCCTAAATACTATAATATATGATGAGAAGGAATGATGAAATTAAGAAATATGATTATGATGTTTTAACTAATTTTCTTAATTTAATCAAAATAGTTAAATATGTCATATGAAGTACAAAACTCCCCGGTTAATGCTATATATATAAATAAACTCTCTAAAATTCAAAACTTAACAATAAACCCCCTTAACTTTTAATGAGGATGACATGACAGTTGACATTGAAGGAAAAAGTCCAACATACATGAATTAAGAACTTTGTTATAATATACAAAATTTCTAAATTTTGGGTCAGCCGTGACATACTTGGATATAACTTCCGGATATATTAAGTTTAAATTGAACCTCAATTTTTTTTAAACCTAATTCAGTGTAATTATCATGTGTCGCTATAGTTCTCTGTCAAGTGCCAAAAGACCCAATCTCGGCATGAGTGTGGCTGCTATACCGTGTGATGACCGTAGGGGAGGGCATTGAATATGAGTATCACAATACATATCCATTCATAATTAATGCATAAAGTTACAAATTGTATATATGTCAACGTTGGCTAGCTATGTTGGTGTATGTGGCCTTGTGTCTGCTTTTCAATGAACTAATGTGGAAGAAGAAGATGATCAACAAGTTGCAATTTGTCGCCGCAATACAGACAATATATACCATGATCCAAATCCCTTTTGTGCTTTCAAGTTCATGCATATATATATATATATGTGTGTGTGTGGTTTTTAATAAAATATGATATGATACACAACATATGATATGATCAAGAAATTTATTTAGCTTCCTTAATCTCTCCAAAAAAAAATCAACCTGATCTTATAATAAGGACCAATGGTAGTATAAGAAAACTCTTGTCACATTATAATCTCCTTATAAAAAGGATCAGATGAGAGCATATATATATATATATATGTGTGTGTATATAAACAAAATAGTTCTAATGGAAATCAGAAAATGGATTTTTTGACAAAAAAATTATAAACAATGAAGAGGGGGAGGAAAGTTTTGAATGAAAACAAAGGCGAAAAGTAAAGAGAAAATGATAGTAATAATTAAAAGAGGGACAGGTGGGCAGCATTTAAGCTAAAAAGAGAAATAGTTGAGATGGACATATGATGAAGCTTTTCCTTGGGGATTTAAATTGTCACGTCCCCATACATACATTTATTCACCCTCTTAGCTTGGACCACTTTATATTCATCCAATATAACAGGAACCCCCCAATTAAAACCAGTACTCTTTTATATATATATATATATGTTTATCGTTTGTCATGTCACTTGATATAAGATTATGTCAAGTGAGCCTAAAACTATATCGTTTTGGGAGTTAAGAACATTAATGAAGGGTGTTTTTGTATTTTTTTTTTAGTATTTATTATATGAATTTTATTATAAGATCTTTCATTAATTCCCCTGATCTAAAACTACGTCGTTTTGAGAGTTCATTAATTCCTCTAACTCTAAAATAACGTAGTTTTGGAATGACTTGACATAACCTTATGTCAAGTGATATGACAAACGATAAACCCTATATATATATATATATATATATATATACTCCATATATTAAAAAAGGTAAATAAATAAACAAGCTAGTGAATGTGACATGTTTTATATAAATGGTGTTTCCTAGGGTTTTAATTTATATAATTGTAATTAATTTTTGATAACTTTGTTGTATATATATGATGTAAACCGAATCATATATGGAGTTGTGCGCACGCTTATGTGTCCACAAAAACTCAACGATTCAGAAGCAGCCAAATGCACTTACACTTTTTATTTCTTCATTTTCTAATTCATATATAATTAAACATCACCCTCATATCTTATACAATATTACACAACACATTGTCTTGTGTGTGTGTTTTATTTGAACCAAAAAATTATTAATAAAAAATATAAACAGCAACATATATATACACACACACACACACATACTGGGTTAGGTTGATATCGACATCTTCTCTGAATGATCCATCAAAACTTTTGAACTGTATATTTCGGCAGGTAAAAAAAAAAAAAAGTTTGCTGATAATGACTTGTAATTAATATAAGTTTGATTTTCTAGAAGTATTTTAGCTCATAGATTATGAAATTTGATGACACGTGTTATCAAAATTTCTCATAAAAGAGGCTAGGTAAAAGTTCATTTACTGTTAAATGTCGATTAAAAAATTCAAAAGAAACGGCAGATAATATTTTCCTCGGGGTTGAAATTTTTTATATAGAGATATGGTAGGAATGAATTTTGTGGGCAGTGCAATATAAAATATTATATATATATATATATATATATATAAAAGTTGATCTTGATAGTGTTCATAAATGGCATTTTCTAGGGAAATGTATTTGTCCAAAAGATACACGGATCTTCCTCCCAATATTAGGCGTAGAAAGTCGTCTTGTTGAGTAGATATTTGTGTATTCATCTTTCTTATATTAATATTAATAATAATATCTTCTATAATACGAGCAATGCCGTGATATATATATATAGACAAAGGAAAATATAAAATATGATATATAGAAACATGCTTAGGCCGGCTATCAAAGAAATTAAAAGAGTGAGAAATGCTTTAGTTATGATATGATTAATTAATTAATGCTTTAGATAATCGCATACGTGCGTGCATGCGTAGGAATTCTTATACAATAAGTAAAGTAGTAAAAAAAATAATGTAAAAATATATATATTTTCAATATTTTCTACTATTATTTTAAATATTTGTTAGGAGGCAGGCCAGGTAGTATATATATAAAAAAAAAAATTCATTGCGATGGAAGAATTCAATACCTTGAAGAGATCAGCCAGCTCCGAAATCCTCACCGATTTCTTGCCAGTTTCTTCAAGATTATTAATTTGGAAGGTTCTTTAACTTCTCAATTAAATATCAAATACTACAGTAGTTCTTTTTTTTTTTTTTATAACAAAGAGATACCTCATCTATTCATCAGTGGGAATACTTTCCCATTACAATCACCACTAATAAGCTTTGCAAGATCATCAGCCGGCTGATAAATTTCGTGGTGACCCATCCGTGACTCCAAACCATTCTTCGCTAGGAAGTCTACCGCAGAATTACATGAACGAGGCACATGAGTAACCCTAGTTTCCCAGTCCATATGTAGCATCAACGAAACTTCATGGAGAATGCTAGAGTCCCTGTGTGCTTCCTTACACCCATGTAGAACAAGATCGAGACATTCCGTGGAATCAGTTTCAAGCCAAACCTTCCTACAGCCCATGGTCCAAGCCATTCTTAGCCAAGAAGACACGCCCAGATTTCTGCATTTAATTCATCTCCACACTCAAGAGGATGTATGAAACCTTTAATGAATCTCCCGGCATTATCTCTAGCCAAACCCCCACAAGCAGACTTCATCGCTGTAATACCCCAAAAATACGTATCATAGTTTGGTAAAATTATACCTATAGAAAGTAGGTGAATATGGGATATCAAATATTAGGTTATAATTATTTTATTTTCTAAAGGAAAATCTCTTGGAAATTAGAGAATCTAAGGGCCAAAGTGCCAAATGACCAAAATGCCCTAAGGGACATAAATGATTTAGGAAAATTGTGAAAGCTATAAAAGAAGCAAGTAAAAATCTATTTGAAATAGGGAAGGATATTGTCCCTAATTTAGGTAATTTAATAAGTTACAAACTTGGAGAAATTGTAGAAGAATACTCAAAAAGTAAGGAAATGATCGTAATACCCCTGTAGGTGCTAAGATAATGCAAGAGACATGAAAGCAAAAATGTCAATACAGAAGTTTTGAGGTAATGAAGCATCCTAATTAATAAAATTATCAACTAATGATAAGAAAGTAATTAGGAAATTATTGGCTAATTACTTAAGCTTAAGTAAAGGAAATTCAGGAATAATTATGTAAAACCCTAAAATTAGTGGTTTTTGGGTTGAAAATTAGTAAAAGTATATTTACTAATTACTTGGAAATTTTGGAGAAAAATAGTTGAATTTAGGTATTTTTAAGCCCAAATGCAAGAATGGGCCAATGGGAAAATTATGTAAAAATTATGTAAAAATAATTATTTAATTAATTAAATAATTAATTAAAAAAAACGAAATATAAAAAAAAAGGGCAGAAAAAAAATGAAAAAGAAAATAGAAAACTTAGTATGTAAGTTTTATTATTTTAATAATATAATTAATTAAAGTAAAAAGGGATGAATAGTAAATTAGAAATTAGGAAACGGGTCCTATCTAGAGATCTAGGAATGGGAATTCCAAATTCAAGGTAACATATTGATCAGTGAGTTTTTACCTTCAAGTGACCTCTTCCGCCCTATATGGAATCAAAATTTAGGTTAACTTGGACATTTCTAGTAAGAGAGAATATGTCTTCAAAGTTGTAAATCCAGAATTTTGAGATTTCTCCGAAATCACGCGAATCGGGTACCGATCGGGGAAAATCTAGTGGACCGGGCATAAAGTGAACAATTTAAAAATTCCCACCTTGTCCTTTCAAAATCCTATAAATACCCCCCCTTCCTCTTCATTTTCACACCATTCCCTTTCTTGCTCTTGGCCGAAAAAGCTAGAGAGAGAAAGAAGAGAGCAGTGCTACGGAAATCTTCGGTGAAGCCACAGTAGAATTGTCAGGAAATCTTCAACGGGTAAGTCTTTCGGGCTTTAGTTTTTAGTTTAGTAATTAGTAGAATTGTTAGTTAGATTTAGGAAGTAGGTGACAAGATTCCTACAAATGTTTTGATCCTTGTTTGCGTTGAAAAATATGCAGAGGTGTAAACATAGTAGGGATCGAGTCGCCGAAAAGTTGAAGCTTTCGCAGTTTTTCAAAAGTAGGGGTTATAATGTTAGGATAGCCTTTAAATTTCAAGTATGATTTGGGTATCATATGGGAGGGCTATTTTAGTCATTATTTTCGAGAATCATAATTGCGTCGAAGTTCTGGCGAAATTTCGGGAAGAAAATTTGCTAGAGTAACTAAGTGCTGGCGAAATTCCGCCAATTAGGGGAATAGGGGCAAAATGGTAATTTTTACCTAAAATGCCAGTTATGTTGTCAAATCACTAATAAAAGTGATATTACTCTTATAGGACATCAAAAACTCGATTTCTTTGCCGTTACGCTGTCCAGAAGTGCATTGTTGGACGTTTCGCCGTTTTCGTAAACGTGCCATTTAAAATCAAAAGTACCGAAGTACCATCAAACGAAGGTACGTTCGCGACGCTTTGTAACACCGACTACGATGCTTATAGTGCGCTTATATATGATATGGATAGTTTCATAAGCCATGGGTGGAACTCATTACGGGCCATGCACGATGACTAAGGTAATAAACTTAGATAATCACTTACGACTTTACGGGTTATATTAAGTATAATACCGTCATGTTTTCCTAGCGCTACGGACACGACAAGACATCGTGGCACACAATTAAAGTGCGAGACAGATAACTTTGCTTGTAGGGCGGTTGTTATTTAATGATCATATATATCATTCTTGTAATTCATTTTAGAAATATATGTTGATCATATCTTGTTATATAAGCATGAGGTTAACCGTTACACGAGATCCGATGAACGTTGGATCTCGGCTCTTACTATAGCATCATAACAAGGTGCGGAGAGAGAGACCATGGACGGAGGGTAAGAGTAAGCGAGCGAGACATCACACATGAAGATGAAGACCACGTGAAGACCGAGTAATGATCGTAGATGAAATATAAAGTCATAATCAGATAATATATTAATCTTTATGAACAGGCAGATACGCCACCATTATTGTTATAATCAGTTACTCAATGTTTTTATTCCGCCGATGCTCTACTCTGATGTTTTAAAAAAAAAAAAAATTGGCTCTGAAATTGGGATGTTACAATCGCTAAAGCGGAGAATGCACCATCAACATTAACCTTCACCCAGTCACCTTCAGGTGGTCGCCAAGACTCACGACTTGGGGCCAAAGTGACGCCCTGAATTTGCAACCCCGCTAGCCGATCATTAGTGCGAGTCAGGCTTTCTACCATCGCTCCAGCACTCGATAGGATAGTGTCAATGGGAATAAGTTTCTTCTCGAATACAAGCAAATTCCTTCGACGCCACAACCACCAACATAGCACAGTAAATTTGGAAGCCCACTGCGACCAGTTTCTGATTTCCCACGAAGATTCCACTACACCCAATCTGAAAGGTTCATATTACAGAACCTACGCTACTGGGACGATCCCACCACCTTCCGCCAAAGAGCTTTTGAGTGCACACAATCTCTAAACACATGCAAAATGTCCTCCATACCTACCCACAAACTGGGCAACTCGCATCCTCAGTTAGTCCCCGCCTCATTCGGCAGGCGTTCGTAAGGAGACTCTTCCTAGCTAGTAGCCAAAGGAGTGTCTTGCATCTTTGAGGTGCGCAAACTTTCCACACACAGTAGTTCATTTTGAATGAGGACAAATAATACAAAAAAGAAAACATTGAGATCGACTCATCGGGAAAAATCATTTGTTCATCCGGATCAAATTAAATTACCATCCTGTAAAAATGTAACTGAACGATCGAACACCTAACTAATGAGTTAAGATAACTTAATTGAGATTATATATTCTTTATTTTAATATTGTATATGTGAAATACGATAGTATTAAAAAAATTGTGGGTTTTCATTATTATTTTAGATGTCACTAGGTAATACTCCATCCGGTCATTTTTATAAGAGCTCAATAACCGTATTACGTGGTTTAAGAAAAATATTAAAATTGGTTAAAAAAATAAATATGTCTGAAATAAAACTAAAACTATTAAATGTCTCATTAAAATTAAAAATACTTCATCCCCTCCTTTTTATAAGAGCCCAAAATTTGAATTATCTTGATCATTTTTATAAGAATGCAATCAGAGTTATCTCAATACTTAAATACTCCTTCTGGTCTTAATTATATGAACATTTTTGTAGTACAATTTGCACGTCAAAAGTGTTCCTATAATTATGACTAAAGTAATAGTTGGTAGGAATAATACTTATGCCTATTCTATTTCTCTCTCTTAGGCTGTGTTTGTGTTATCAGATTATCACCAGCTGCAATATTAAGTAGAAGTAGCCTCCCACGTGTCACTAGTATTAGCTGCCCTCTGTTATATGATGTGTCAAGTAGAGTCAAGTTGTCAAGTTGCTAGACTTTCTGTTATTTCCTTGTTATCATTATGTTATGCTTAAACAAGTGCATCTCATAGATCTGATGCTATATATAATGTACCAATCTTCCTTAGAGTAATAAGATTGATTCTTCATCTGAATTATATCTCAATTATTGGCATGGTATCAGAGCCATAGCCACGCCGGCGAGGCTCTGGTTCTCCGGTCAAACCAGAAAAAATAAAAAAGACGTTGCCGATGGTTTGTCTCCAAATCAATTGGATAGATAAACCATCAATACAATGTCTACTGTAGCTTTTCCGACGTCCAACAATTCAGGCTTGAATAATCGCAGTTTCACCAACAAAAAGAACATGGTGAAGCTCGATGACTCCAATTATCTCATCTGGAAGCAGCAGGTCTACTTCATGGCGAAACAACATCGCTTATTCTCTTATTTGGACGGTTCTGTTCGTGTTCCTCCGTTGAAGGTCCAAGATAATGGATCTAGCTTGGAGGTTGACAATCCTACTTTTGATGTGTATGAGCAACTTGACTCTACTTGACAGGTCATATAACAAAGGGCAGCTAATACTAGTGACACGTGGAAGGCTACTTCTACTTAATATTGTAGCTGGTGATAATCTATTAACATTCTTCCTGCTGAGATCCAACCCGACCGCTTGACAATTCTTCTTGCTATCAGTACATCCATGTGGAAGGTTTGGCTTCAGCTGGGTTCACCATTGTAGACTTCATCCAGAGAGATGATATTCAACTTGTTGTGGCAATAGGCAAACATACCATACACTTGTGGTTTGGTCAGGATATCTGCAACTTGATATGAAGTGTGTCTTGAAATAAATATGTTTTCCTACTGTGTCCTTATCGATAAGGGTCAATTAAACACAGTTTGGTTTGAGGGGAGGAGAGCTTCCCTCCTAGAATATCCCACATCATGGTCATATTTGACTTTTCACACTAAGAAGTGAAGCTTTTCTCCCCTCAAACCAAACACAACTTTAATTGACCTTTATCGATAAGGACATAGTAGGAAAACATATTTATTTCAAGACACTTGTTATTTTTAACTATTTTTAACCATTTTTCTTAAACCGTGTAATTCAGTTATTGAGCTTTTATAAATAAGAGTAAGGGAGTATCTCAGCTGAACCAAAGGATAAGCTGAGTAGGTGAGGCTTATAAATAAATAAATAAATAAACAAAAGAATCCAAAACGTAAACGAGACTGGAAGAAACTGCGAATGTATATATGTGTTAAATTTCTATTGGTAACAAGAGCAGACGTGTTGAGAAACGTGTTACAACTTACAAAGAAGGTATTGTTCTATGAATTTGGTGCATGTTTCTTGATGAATCAATGAGTTATATACATGCATGATGCACGCACAGGTACAAATATATGATAAAGAAGATATTTTCATTCATTGTTCATCCTTATCACCTCCTTCCAACATGCTTCTTATTTCATCTCTTTATTATATGTGTGTGTGTTGCAGCCTTATATATATATATATATATATATATATAACACTTGAGATTTTAGAGGGTAAAGGTCATATATGGATGCATAAAATATTTTATATTTTGCATGGGACGGTGGATTTGTTATTGAATGTAATTGGTAGGTTATATTTGTAATTATCAATTAAACCTTATGTTTGAGGCACTGTTAGATGCTAAATATGGACACGTACATCTTTCAGCGATGATTCGAATATTGGCTTGCCACCTTGTGAGAGATTAGCTCATTCTACTATATCCAACCCTGTTAGTACGTAGCTCACTCGCTCTAATTATAACCTCAGGAACTTGGTGTTTGTGGCTATTTGATATCTTTCCCTTGTTTTGGGTACTCACTCCTGACTTGTTGCTTACATTTGTGGTGTGAAAAAGACACAGAAGCGCTTGATGCTTAAAATTTTGGATGAAAAATTATAGTCCATTCAATCCAAAATGTAGAGAGGAACACCCTCCTAGGTTTCAACAAATGATACCAAAACGAGTACATATTGGCCTGCAATGATGTGGCAATGAAAGAGCTACCATATATCTTTGACTTTTTAAGAATTCATAATATATATATCAAAACATCAATGATTGTAACTAGGTATTATCTCATTCTATATGTTTTATTTTAATGAATATGAAACTCTTCCTTGGATGTGTTTAATTAATTATTTTCTTGAAAAAAAAAATCATAAAATTGACCAGGAGATAAAACTTCACATGTCATCAAATTAGCACTTGTCACGATTTAAGTTGAGGATGTTTACTTATAACATGGGAAACATCGTCTTTTAAAAATTTCTGAAGTGCAATCATCAAATCGAGGGTTGAAGAGTAGTGCTTGATTTTAAAAATCGTTCAAAGTCTCATTTATCTAACCACACGAGTTCATCATATCTGTTTAAATTAAATTATTAATTGCAAACAGACTCGGGAGCTTATTAATTAATTTCCTTGCATTATTGTATTCGATCATATATTACTATGATCCACCAAAGAGATCCTCGTATTAATTTATACGAAGTCAAATGATGATTTTTCAAAAGCAATGTCTTATTATCATTTTACTCAATGATGCGTTTGATAGATCCATCTCAGATCCTTTGTTATTAACTCTTAATTTGTTAATAATTTCGTATGTATAAGCCATTTAGTTGTGTTAATGTGTCAACCACCGCCTAAGTAAAAAATCATTCCATAATTATACATTTATACATCTATAACTAAAATATAAAATTGTAGTAATTAGTTACTCCTCTGGTGTTATTTGTAAGGCAACGTGATCGATGAGAATTTTTTCCCCATTTATAAATCACATCATTAAATTTTTCATATAAATATACTATTTTAATTTTTATTTATTATTGTATATATTTTATTCTCACAATAAATAATGTATACTAAATAGGGGTAAAATTATTAAAATTTAAGACACAATTAATACTACCTCTGGTCCTAAATATAGGATAAAAAGTTTATTAATGAATCACTGACTTATATTATGAATAAGGAGTAAGAATTTCTTTTAAAATACTCCCTATATATACTTGGGATTAATTAGAGGGAGTGTGTATATATTTCAAAATCATTTTTTTTATTTTAACTCTGTTTGAAGATTCCAATGGCTTCATCTAGCTAATAATAATTAATTGAGTTTATTTAGCTACCTGGTTTACATATATATGGTGACCATAGAGGGAATACAAGTAAAAACTGTAATAGTATTGCTGTTTTAATTGCGATTTTTAATACGGTATGTATACCACGTGACATTGACACATATCACGTGGGCTCATGCAACGTGGCAAAAAACCGATCGGCAGATATATTAATTGAAGGTTTTGAATATCTATGTGATCGACATCGTTGACGAATTAACGATATTATATAATCATAGATATCATCTTATCTTAATTAGTTTATTCTACGAACCGCAGATTTTATCTGAAAATGAAATTGAAAAAAAGAAAAGAAAAGAAAATATCACTTGAATTTTGAAATTTTATATCAGTCTTGGTACTTATAAGAATATCGGTATCAACTATACGAACATAATAATTAACAACTTATTTAAAGAAATAATTTATTTAAGATTTAAAAATTCTTGGGATATTTTTTTTAATCTTGTTCTCACATAAAAATAAAAATAGCTATAAACCTACGAGGCTACTAGTAGAAGAAGAAGCAAAATTCAAATGAAAAATGACAACCAAATTTCGGTGTGACCAACATCAAAATGTAGATTGAATGCGAACAAGATACGATACTTATAATAAAATGATAGCCTACAATCAAATATTCAGATTTGGATAAACTTGTTCATGTTAATCACTTTATCATCATCGAATGAATGAATTGATTTTATTTTCTTAAAATGTTCCTTCTTCTGGCTCTATTTCTTATTTTAATTAATAGCACATTACTTGATTAATTTATGGTAATTATTTTTTATATGGCAAAGTGATGGTGTCGAATTTGATTATTTTTGGATCCAATTGAGAGTAGTTCTTTCCAAAAACATTTTTTATTCTTTGACATTCACATATGTTCGAAGTTAAGACCTTGTCTCTCCGTCCTTAATTATGAGACTCAATTTTAATCTTCATCGGTACCAAAAAGTAGTTAAAATTGGTTTATTTCTAAGTTTCTTCTTCTTTTTCAATTATGCCCTTAATTAAACTCTTAATTAAATATAAACGAATTGCAAAATTTTAAATGCGATTTCTTATTATGGTTTAATAATTTATTAAGGGTATATCTAGAATTGCAACAAATAAAAAGTTTTATAAACATGGAACATTATAACCTTCAAAACTAGATCTTATATTTTGAATAAGAGGAAGTACCAACGTCCATGTGTTGATCCAACATTGATGAGCACATTATATTCATTAAAAATTAATTAACAGGTTGTTTTTGCCGGAAATAAGAGGTTTATAAATTTTGATCATTGGGAAATTCCTCGGATCAGTAAGGATTTTAAATTTTAAATAAAAGAAAATAGACCTACGTAATGTGACTTTTTTTAAAAAAAATATTTTATTTTACCAGTAATAATGGATCAGATGAAAGAACTTAATCCCTCCAACAAAAAATTGGAATTTAGGAAACAAAACTACAACTAATCTTTAATATAATATCTAGTTTAATTTGTAGTTCATTCAATTCAACTACAATGTAAACCTTATATTAAGGATGTGAGGTAATATATCTAAAAGTTACTAGTCCCTTCAATTAAGCGTAACAATACTTAACTCTATATAGAAAAATAAATAAATAAATTATATGCATATATACTCCCTCAAGTATTTTCATCCATCATCATGTTCTTTTCTATATATCTACCAACAAGTTCAGATTAACTTCGTCCTATATTTGTATTACAGTAGCTTGGATGTTATTGTATAACCTATATATGCCTCTGGTCTTTATTATAAGATACTAACTAATAAGTGTTATTAATCCTTTTTATAAGGCACTTGCTTATTTCTAAAGAACATTAAACTTTTTTTTTTCATGCATAACCATATTTAATAAGGGTAGTGGAAGAGAATAATACTCCTTCCGGTTCTTTTTATAAACAAATTTTTTTCTTGATTGTGCATAATGAACTAACAATTAAGGTTAGTTAAAAACAATAAAAGTGTCATGTTTTTTCAAATATGCTCATATTTATGAAAAGAGCATAGGAAAGAGAATTAATATAAATTATGAGAGAGGATAACAAATAGATGATTAAACAAAAGAGAGTTAGTGGTGACTGGTGAGTGAGATAATTGATATAAAGATATGTATTTAATATGGCTAAAAAGGGGGGGGGGGAATAGTTTAAATTTTGTGACAAAAGAAAAAAATTGATTATATCAATTACTAGCCCAAAGAAAGAGAAAGTTACTTATAAAAAAAACTGGAGAGAATAATTAATATAATATTAGAGTTAGTGTAATTAGTAAAGGCAATATGAGAAATTGCTTAAATTTTAGGATAATTAGTGTAATTAGTAAAGGCAATAATTGATTTGTGAGAATTATTAGTTGGTCCTTTATAACAAGGACTGAGTATAATTTTATATTTTTTGAAGAAATACAATTCAAGCTTGTAATGTATCACTATGTTCCTATTTATAAGTCTAAATTAACTAACTCTCACATACTAATGAGAGTTAGTTAACTCATTAATTATAGGCTAATTTTTCTATTTTCCCCTTATCTATGATTTCTTTCAAAAGTCAACACGGACAAATTTTTTTTGTTTATTACAATTAATAGGGGGGAAAAACATATTTACTACTCTAAATTGAACTTATAATTAAAAAAAATTGTCAAATAACTTGTAAATAGAATCAAAGAGTGGTATGAATAAATAAAAAAAGTTAGTTTAAGGTGGGCACCAAGCTCATTAATGAAGACTCCACTTAAACATGCAAAACCTACTTATCACATGGCTGAAAAAAATGATCCAGAAGAACACACTCACATTAAAACTTTTTATCATTGAACCCACATAAACCAATCCTAAAGTAACACTCAAGAAAGCTAGTTAGCTAGTTTCTCACATTATGTCCCAGAATGGCAATTAATGTTTGGCATGGCCGTACAAAATAGGTTTAAAAGCAGCTAAAAAAAGTCCAAGTATATAAAGTTGTATAAGAATACCTTAATTAGTACCAAGAAAACGAGTTAAGGTGGGTTAGGCAGAAAGGTACAAAAAAAGATGAAAGGGATTCTTATACAAATTAGTATCAAACATGAAACAGATCAGTTGTACGGATTGAAGTAACCAAAAGAAATGGCTCTTGCTCTGTTTCAAGAGTTCAGTTTTGTCGGACCAACAGGGGTTGACACAAGTGATAAGCGGTTTGTGTCACTTAAATAAGGTCTCGGATTCGAGCCTTGTGAATGCAAAAAAAAACCCTGCTAAGAGACTCTCCCACCAAAGTCATGTGCGCGACGCGGGTCGAATTCGGATTAGTCGGGGCGAAACCCCAGTGAACCGGGTGGGCAACCAAGGAAAAAAAGAGTTCAGTTTTGTCTCTGCCTAAGAGACATTTTTTCCCTCTCTCTCTCTCAGAATGATGTTTTTCCTCCAAAAACAGAGACTTTCTACCTCAGCTATATAACACAAGGCACTCTAACTAATTTACGAAATATAATAAATGACAGTTAACTTATTAAATATATCAAAAAAACTAAAACTATATTTCACTTCTACCCTTATTAGAAAATGTGTTTGATAATTTAAAGAGAAGACAAAATGAAAAATGAGTATTACTTACAAAGACAAAACTGAAAAATGATCATTAGTTATCTTACCCATTCATGTCCACAATATAAGGTCCTTTTAAAAGAATAATTTAATCCAAAATATAAGTCACTTGTAAAATAACTAATACTTCCTCCGTTCCTAACTATAAGAACATTTTTGTAGTGTAATTTGCACTATAAAAATGTTCCTACAATTAAGACCGGTAGTAGTTGTTTTTTAATTTTATCCTTGTAATGAGTTGCCCACACATTCAATTTTCAAACGAAAAAAAAAAAATCAGTTTTCACTTGGTCAGGCAATGTACTAAATACTAATACTATAATACCCTTGTAGTGGTTTTTTTTTTCTTCAATCCTCTCTTGTGACACGTGCTCTCTCTCTATCTCTCTCTAGAAATAAGAATTAAAATTAGAGGGAAAAAAGGGAGCGAATGAGCTGGAGGGAGAGATTCCGTGTGTGGGAATCGAGCTGTAATGGAAAGCCTCTCCCACCACTTTCCCCCTCTCTTCCTTCAACTTCATCTCATGCGAATTCACTCTCTTAATAGCCTATATATACCTCTTTTGTTCAACTTCTTTCTCCTCACACATAACACTCTCTCACACACCTTTCTTCTTCTTCTTCTTCTTCATCTTCCTCCTTCTACAGAGTATCTCACAGACATGGAATTCAGCACCATGTTTTGGTGGTTTTCCTGTTTTCTCATCATCTTTCTCCTCAATTCACTCATCAAGTCCTTCAAATCCAAAAGAAGTGGATTGCCACTCCCACCTGGAACCATGGGTTGGCCTTACATAGGAGAAACCTTTCAACTCTACTCTCAAGACCCTAATGTCTTCTTTGCCGATAAAATCAAGAGGTACTATATTCTCAAATAACCCATTATTCAGCCTCAAAAAAAAAAAAAAAAAAATGGGGGGTTGCTCACAAAATTTGATTTTTCTTATAGGTTTGGCTCAATCTTCAAGTCCCACATTCTGGGTTGTCCCTGTGTGATGATTTCAAGCCCTGAAGCTGCAAAATTTGTGCTTAACAAAGCTCAGTTATTTAAGCCGACATTTCCTGCAAGTAAAGAGAGGATGTTGGGGAAACAAGCCATTTTCTTTCACCAAGGAGAGTACCATGCTAATTTGAGGAGGCTTGTGCTTCGTACCTTCATGCCTGAGGCTATCAGAAATATGGTTCCCAACATTGAATCAATTGCCCAAGATTGCCTCAAATCTTGGGATGGCCAATTGATCACCACTTTCCTAGAAATGAAAACGGTAAGAACACGGAACAGAGCAAGACAGAGCCGACTTAACTGTGTTTTGTTTTGTTTTCTCTCTCTCTCCTCAAATTTTTTTTTTTTTTCATTTTTACCAAAATAATATTAAAAACTATTAATAGTCATCACCAAGTTGTGAACTTGCGATTGCGATTACTCATCGATTCCAACAATATTCTAGAAAATAATAAAATAATGGGTTTTTATAACCTGATTCACTTCACCTCTGTTTCCCTCAATTTGTACCCATTTTTTACCCGAACAATATATAATCGTAATAATTACTAATTACCATATCTTATTTTCTACTTTATTTTGACCAAGAAAAATAATGGGTTATTTTTTTTTTAATATTCTCTTGCAGTTCACCTTCAATGTTGCTCTGCTCTCGATCTTCGGAAAAGATGAGATTTTATACAGAGAGGATCTGAAACGCTGCTACTACATTCTGGAGAGAGGTTACAACTCAATGCCAATTAACATTCCAGGAACACTTTTCCACAAAGCCATGAAAGCAAGAAAAGAACTTTCTCAGATCTTGGCTCAAATCCTGGCCAAGAGAAGGACGATGAAAACAGAGCACAATGACTTGTTGGGTTCATTCATGGGTGAGAAAGCAGGGCTCACTGATGAACAGATAGCAGATAACATAATTGGCGTCATCTTCGCTGCTCGTGACACCACAGCCAGTGTCCTTACGTGGATCGTTAAGTACCTTGGAGAAAACCTAAGTGTCCTACAAGCAGTAACCGTAAGTATCTGGGTCCTACACTTTTTAAGACACCCTCCCCCTAAAAATAAAGTGGGTTTGGTTGGTCCACTGATCTTGAAACTTCTCTCACTGATTCTGGTTTTTGTTGCAGGAAGAGCAAGAGTCTATTTTGAAGAGTAAGGAAGAAAAAGGAGAAGAGAAGGGGCTGACTTGGGAAGATACTAAGAAGATGCCTATAACTTCAAGGGTTATTCAGGAGACTCTAAGAGTTGCTTCAATTCTATCTTTCACTTTCAGAGAAGCGGTGCAAGATGTTGAATATGAGGGTCAGTTTATTTGTTTTTGTTTTGTCTTGTTTTGGGTCAACCCAAAAATTGCTTCTTCTTTTTTCTGGTTTGAGTCTCACTCACAGATTTTGTTCTGTTTTTTGAACAGGGTATCTGATACCAAAGGGGTGGAAAGTTCTGCCACTTTTCAGAAATATTCACCATAGTCCAGAGAACTTCAAAGAGCCAGAGAAGTTTGATCCCTCAAGATTTGAGGTAATTTATATTATTCTGAAGAACTCAGTTACTGATTTTTTTTAGGCTACTTCCAAACTTCAAATCCTTTCCAGATTTTGATTGTTGACACATTTTTGCTATTGATTTTGCCAGGTTGCACCAAAGCCCAGTACTTTCATGCCATTTGGCAATGGGACCCATGCATGTCCTGGAAATGAACTAGCCAAGTCGGAGATGTTGGTGCTTCTGCATCATCTGACCACAAAGTACAGGTTGGAACAAACTTCTCATTATCATTCATCACTTATGTTGTTGGCAGTTTCCTTTCCTGGAAAAAAAAAAAACTGTTCACAAATGAACGGATTCCAAATTCACAATCATTTCCGAAGCCCTTAATTAATAATACTCTGTTTTTTATGATGCAGATGGTCTATGGTTGGTGCACAAAATGGAATCCAATATGGCCCTTTTGCTCTTCCCCAGAATGGCTTACCCATCAGATTATATCCCAAGAAGTAAAAAAAAAAAAAAAAACATCATTTTTGAATTCTCAGAAAAAACGACATGCTTATCAGATTCCACATATGATCCAAATAACAAAAAGGAAAAAAAAGGCTTCCAAGTTGAGAAATGGATTCAACTTTCTTGAGGAAAAAAAAATGATGGCTTGGTTATACCAAGAGAGAAAGAATTACATAATTTGGAAAAGGGAATGGAAAATCCTTTCCCTTTTCTTTTTGACCCAAAAGGATCCCCAAAGGGGAAAAAGTCCTAACTCTCACAAGGTTTATTAGCAAACAAACAACAGTGAAGTCAACTGTACAAAGGAGATTTTCTAGCCAGAGCAGATCAGATAGTGTTATTGATTTCATTCTTCACTTTTTTCTTTTTAGGTTCATTTGAGTTTAATTTTCCATATATATGGAGGAAAAGTCCTCTATAGATTGGATTGTTGTATTCATCTAAGCTTGTATCCATAATTTTGCCGCAAGGCAGAATAAAAATATATTTCATTCTCTAAGTTTAACTCACATACTCTGTTTTCTTCTCAACCCAATTTTCAATTTTATTATATATATATATATATATATATATATATATATATATATATAAAGTACATTAATTGTGGAAAAATCAAAAAAAAAAAATGAAGAAACAAAATCATGTACGGCTCTGGTTGTTGCTAAAAAATAATTGTGAAGAGTCAAGGTGTTTCCCATCTTCCTAACATGTATTGAAAAGCAGACTGTTACATTGCCCATATTGCCATTCTATCAAACTCAGAACATCTACTAATTTCGTACGATGGTTGCTCCTCTGTCGTTTTCTTCCTTTTCATTATTTCATTTTTAAAATAATTTTGATAAATGTATTGTTATCCTTAAGCATTCTTGTCTTCGTTTATTGGTGTTACAAACTTACAATACACAATTATTTTCATAAGATTAAATTAAAAAAATGGTTTATTCGTATTGTTTTCAAACAATACACACGAGTTTATCCAAAATTAATTCAATAGTAGTGAAATTGGCCTGAGTTGAACCTCTCTTTATAGATAGGATTATGTGTTTGATGGTAATTAATTAATATGAACTGAACCCTTTTAATCTTGTGAACATATTTTGAATGTCTATGACACCAATAATTTATGTGTTTGGTAACCTTTATTCTATACAAAACTCAACAATTATGTTTCAAGAGGTTGAGTATTTGTTTTTTCAAAAGTTTTGAGTACAAATTTTGTATATGGTTAAAATTACTAATAACCAAGTTTTATATTCATGTCATGTTAGTTTGACCTGACTTGATCCGAATTAGTTGGATCTTGTAATTTGACTTTCAGAAATCCTTTAACATTAAGAAAAGTCAATCAACCAATTAATTTTGGGCACATTGATCAAAATAACTTAGCCCCCACAAATTGTCTTCCTCCCATCCTAAATATAAGATAGTTGACTTTTTTGAAGAGATTAAAGAAATTAAATAAGTTACTTAATTATATCATATGTTATATGTCATTGTATAAATTAGATAGAATAGTTTGGAGAAAAAATAATAAGTATAAATATTTTAAAATAATTTAATTAAATTTCTTAATATCTCCAAAAAAAAAGTCAACTCTGTTTTATATTTAAGACATTGGGAATAATTTTTTGTTGACGATTAAATATTAGTCATGATATTGATTATTTTAATTAATGAGCAGTATTCTTGTGGGGAACCCCATTTGAATTATCCTCCTCCTTTTGTTTTTATTTGACCTAGTTAATTTTAGTTTTTGAGTTGTTTTATCAAATAAAAAAATTCATCAAAATTTGAATTCAATTCTTCTATGATCCAATACATTGAAGTCAAGTGTTTAGGTGAACTTAATTTATAAATTAATTAATTAAAAATTAATAAATTTCAAAGAATGCACATCCTAATTCATAGGATGCCTTTATTGTAAGTTTAATATTACTATATACTGAGATGAAAATATCTTTTTCTTAGTATTAAATATGAAATAATTTTATTCATACAAGTACCCTATACTTGTTCTCACAAGGGTAGGTGGATATTCAGATTACCATGAAATATTCTCATTAACAACTTTGGATTACATGCATGTAGACATTGAAATGCTTTAATATTTTAACACACTACATTCAAATTCATAAAATTTTATATGATCTTATTTCTTATTTATAAGCATTTTCAATATGTTTCATGATATAGCATATCATGTTTTGTTTTAAAGTATTAATCTTTGAGCCAGTTTCCTTAACTAATTATAAAACTTCCTAACTAGTTAAACAAATTCCTCTGTCTAAAGACTTTTATTAAATGTAATTTTGATATTTTATAAGAAATTACTAATTTTAACTGATTTCATTAATATATGTAAAATTGTTCATAAGTGTGCTTAAAATTAATTAACAAGGTCTGGAGGGAGTACTCATTAAGCATGCATGAAACCATTATTATATATATATATGGAATTGGAGGATCATATTAAGTTAATCTTCAAAATTACGAACTACAATTTTTTGGATCCTCTAGTTAGACAAGAGATTTACCTAAGATCCCATCTGAGAACCATAACATCCTTTATTAATATTACCATTTTAATTCAGTCATTAATATTAGATTTTGTTGATAGTGTAATTACACTATCTTATATTAAAAATAGGAGATAATACGTAATATTCTAATATTTCAGATTTAAACCCTTATCAAATTAGTCTCTTTACATTAGTCTGCAAATAATTTATTTGCACCCCTTAACTCCTAAAACTCTATCTATTTCTAAAAATTAGACCACTTTATTCACACTTAATTAAATGATGCCAACGTATATTTATATCTATATCACATTCACATACATATATTAATATATATGATCACCATATTGAATTTTATTTCCAATCATACGTACGAACACAGATACAAAATTAAATAGTTGGGACTTGGGACAGTACAGTGAACAAGGTTGCTAAACACTTGTATGGAAAGAGGACACAAAGTTGAACATCCAATAACAACACACACACACATAAATTACAGCTTCACTCATCTTTAAACAGTACAGACACACACACACAAAAACTCACTTTTGTTGTGTTTTCTTGTTCACCCATAAACTTAACATGCATGAACAACTACCATTCTTGAAAATACATTATTCATCCAACAGCTAAAACCTCGTTGTTGACTGTCTTAACCCAACTTCCTCCATCACTTTCACTTTCACTTTCACACAAATATATATATAGATAGATAGATATAGATATATTATCCTTGGCGTCCAGCTCAGAACACAGACATTGAGCACTGTCTGATATCTTAAACGAAGATGTTGTAGTGAAACGTGTCACTTTAATTTCAGGAGGCTGGTTTTTAGTGACTGTTGAGATATTTAATGATCTGAAACAGCCCTCTCTTTTAGACTTTTTCTTTTGGTTCATTTGGATTAATTATCAACCGCTCTTTAACTTTGGCAGGGAAAATCTCATCACGTCACATGAAAATGTCTTCTTCTTCTTCTCCTCTCATCAGAGAGAGAGAGAGAGAGAGAGAGAAAACACGTGGCTACCTTACCATGCAGCTACATGAACGTTGGTCACATGTCAATCACACGTCATTGTCCTTGGGCGAGACACGTCACCCTTACAAGACTACTTGAGAAGAATCAGTCCCACTTTGAGGCTGTCTAGCTAGCAAGCTTGGCCATTAATTTCTAAGTTCATTACAGAATCACAAGTGTCTCACATGTGTTTAATTCGATGTGGATTTTTTTTTTCGAATTCATTGAAAGATATTGACGTGGATCTATCTTCACCTCGAGGGTACGTAGCCATGACAGCTATATATATAAATATATTCAGAATGATTATATCTATAATTTGACCAAGAAAAAAAAGAATGATTATATCTATATATGTTCACTTTTGACTTTTGCATGGATTAATAATATATACAAATGTATTTGAATAGATCTAGCTAATTAATTTGTTGTGTTTTGATTTTTAGGGGCATCTAAAGTCAAGGGTCTCTCGTGATTAAGAATGATGGACATGTATAATATAGTCAAAAATTCCATTATTGATGAAAGAAAAAAACAGAAAGAAGAAGAAGAAACAAACGGACGAACCTCTCCTGATACTAACATTAATAGTCATGGTTTTCGATCAGTATATATATAGTTGAATATTCAAATGATTTGAATATATTGTCAAAGAACAAGAAGGGGTAGTTAATTGAAAAGGATTCTATGTGGACACGTACAAAACATTGGTGAGATTAACGTTATGTCAAAATTAGAGGCACCGTTATGTTCAAATGATTAGGACAGATAGATACACTGGTATTAGCCAAAAAGTTGAACCATTCGGTGATGTTGATTAAATTTAACCACCAGTACTAGTACATCAGCAACAACAAGCGTTATCTCATTGATCGAAGTCGGCTATATATGTAATCTATCAATAACTAAATCTTTAAATAAATTATTAACCAAGAGGTATAGTTCAATAACTTTATTTGTGCTTTATTGGATTTTCCTCTACCCCAAGAAGACTTCATACGGCTTGATAATTAAATTCAATATCCGGGAAACCAAAACTTCTATGATGATGTGTTTTAATTGGGAAAATGTGGCCCATTTTAAAGGATTGTAACTTCTTAAACTCACAGAGAAGGCCTGAGGTCTGTTGGGACACAGTTGCAAATGAGTTATACATTTTGCTGGTTTTGTAAACCATGAAATATCAATTGCAAATGTTGAAGGTATAGTTGTAAATAATGGAAGATCAGTTGAAAATAAGTTTTGAATTAAACTTTTAGGA
Organism: Acacia pycnantha; assembly: GCA_025563575.1. Classification (NCBI taxonomy): domain Eukaryota; kingdom Viridiplantae; phylum Streptophyta; class Magnoliopsida; order Fabales; family Fabaceae; genus Acacia; species Acacia pycnantha. Next base: position 1,332,013 of record JAMWYP010000110.1, on the reverse strand, counting down.
TTTCTAAAACTTCTCACAATTTGTACAAAATGATTTGGAACTAATCTTCCTCTATTTACAACTGAGTTTTCAATATTTATAACTCAGCCTTCATGATTCATAAAACTTTTAGTCCTTCCCTCCCCTACTTCCACTGCCCTCCAAATTTAGGGTTTTTTTTTCGAGGTGAAAAATACTATGTCTTATCCTGACTAAAATACCCATGTCAATTTTTCATTATCCCAAATTTACCCATTTGAATATAAAACCCATATGATGTTACTAGGATAAGCTAGATAAATCAGAAAATATATCTATCTAATAAAAATATGTCTAATAAAATCTATCCAATCAAATATTATCTTTGCATTCAAATCAACCATCTTTCTCCCTCATGTCATTATTTTCCCCTCTCCTCCTCCCTCTTTGTAAACGCCACCTGCTCTTCCACCCATTGCCACCGTCCGCAAGTAGCTCTTCAAGTCGTCCAAACCTTCTTTCAGGCAGGTGTCCATTTGTATATTTCTTTTGTATGATACATCACTTTAGATAAGTTTATTGATTTATTTTGTAATTAAATATGTTTTAATGTTATAATATGATCAGAAGTATATACCTCGAATAATAATCTTAGATAAGTTAGATAAGTTTATAATCTCCCCTTACATCCTCCCTGTAACATCCCAATTCCAGAGCCAATTTTTTTTTTTTAAAAAAATCAGAGTCGAGCCTTGGAGCGTAAGAGTAACTGATTCCCATTAAAACGGTAACCAGAGTGTAATACAGTGTTGATACAAAGATCCTATCGTTCTCATAGGTAATTACGGAAAACGATAAAGCGACATCTCCGTCTCAGAGCTCACTCGTGCTACATGCCCTCCAACTATGAGCTTACTCGTGCAGCTTGCCTCGATCTCCGATTCGTGGTCCTCCTAACCCTGAAGCTATAGCTGAGATTCAATTTATCGAATTGAATCTCAGGTAACGTTAAAGCGGTATGTATAAGTCCTACACAATTATAGCTCGCACAAAAACCAAGTGCCACGATGATCGGTCATGTCCTCAGCGCTAGGAAAACTCTAACGGTATTAATATCTCTATAACTTGTGTGAATCAGTATGTATAATCGGTAACCCCGAACGTAGTCTCTAACCGTGAATGTATCTCGGTGACCCCTAACAGAATCTCTATCCGTGAATGTACCTATCACATATATGTATATGAGCAGCACTAGATTAGTGTTACAGTACGCGAACGTACCTTCGTTGACGGTATACGATACTTCCTTCTAAAACGTTCTTTCTACTAAAAACGTGAAACGGCTCATTAGGCGCAGTAATGGCCGCAAACTAGGATTTCGACGTCCTATAAGAGTAATATCACTTTCATTAGTGATTTGGCATTATAATCGGCATTTTAGGTAAAAATTACCATTTTGCCCCTATGCCCCTAATTGGCGGAATTTCGCCAAGACTTCGTTACTCTTACAAATTTTCTTCCGAAATTTCGCTGAACTTCGACGCCATCTTGATTTTCAAAGATAAAGACTAAAATAGCCCTCCCATATGATATCCAATCATACTTGAAAAATTAAAGGCTATCCTAGCATTACTACCCTTACTACCGAAAGAACTACGAACACTAAAAGCTCTGCATCGAAAAACTTACCCGAGCTTCGCCGCGAATTTCCTGACTCCTCCCCCGAGCTTCTCTCTAACTTCTCTCTAGGATCTCAACTTTGGTGTGAAAATGAAGAGGAAGGGGGTATTTATAGAAAGGGAGGTAGGATTTCTGTGTTCGGATCAACTTTGTGAGGATCGATCCGAACCGTCCAATCCTAACTTTTCCAACAAGTTTTTTTCCTTTTCTTTCTCTCTTGGACGTTCTGCACAAGCTCCAAAGTCCAAGGGATTGGCCAATGGGAGGAGGCCAAGTGTCTCCTTCCAGAAGCCTTCCGGTTGAATTTCTCCGATTGGTACCCGATTCGCGTGATTTCGGAGAAATCTCAAAATTCTGGATTTACAACTTTGAAGACCTTCTCTTCCTCATCAATAATATCTATTTAAACTTGAATTTTGACTTTAGACAGGGTTCCAACCGTCCAAATTGAAGTTTCTCGAAAACGTGTCCGAACGCGTCCGGTTTGTAACGCATTTCGAAATCACCAACTTCTTCAGAAAAATTCACTGATTCCAAATATGTCAAAATAAATTCAAACTCATGCCTAGATGTTGAGTTAGAATTTATTTTTCTTATATCCAAAAATATCCCTATATGCATTTTTCCCTATTTTGTTTTATTAGGAAATGCACAAACGACTTCAGAATTTTCTCCTAAGAGTATAACTGAAGACAAAATTCCACCGATCATTATTTTTCCCTGACTTTGGAAATCCCATTCCTAGATCTCTAGATAGGATCCGTTTCCTATTTCCCATTTTACTATTCACATAATTTTACTTTAATTAATTATATTAATAAAATAATAAACTTAACTTATCAACTAAGTTTTCTATTTTTATTTCTTATTTATTTATTTTTTTTTCGTTTTTTTTTCTTTTATTTTCTGCACTTTCTTTTTTAATTAATTAATTATTTAATTAATTAAATAATTATTTTTACATAATCTCTTACAACATTTTCCTATTGGTTAATTCTTGCATTTAGGCTTAAAAATACCTAAACTCATCCTTTTTCCTTCAAATTTTCCAATTAATTAACCAATATATTTATGCAAATTTTTAGCCATTTATCACTAATTTTGGAGCTTTACATAATTATCTCCGAATTTTCTATACTTGTGCTTAAGTAATTTGCTAATAAATACTTAATCACTCAATTTATAACCTACAATGTATTTAGGGACCTATTTGCAAATTCCCAAACGTTTTAGGGACCTAATTGCAAATTATCCAATTTCAAGAGAAATTACCTTAACAATAAGGTAAACTCAATACAAGGTGTTTGAAACCTCATATTCACATTTTTCCTAAGTTATTTACTCCTCCCGGGGTATTTTGGTCATTTGGCACTTTGGCCCTTAAATTCCCTAATTCAAATTTCGGGTATTACATTTCTCCCCGTTAAACAAAATTTCGCCTCGAAATTTGTACCCAACCCACTATACTTTGTACTAACTAGACTCCGTCCTACTCGGACTCTGAGCTATACGCGTCGGATCTTCACTTTGTCTGTCAGCTGCTCCTCCTGGTGATCGAGAATTCGCTTTGGTTTGACTACTACGATCTTGTCATTTCGTACTTTGATATATAATGTTTCCCCGTGGTTCCCACACACCGCGGTTAACACTACAAATACCAAAATGGATACCAAAAATGTCCCCATGGTTCCCACACACCATGGTAACATAAGATACCTCCTACTTAATGACATGATCACGGTCGAATATAACTTAAGAAATATGGAAGAACGTTATGGAAGTCTAACTATGTTCGGGAATAAGGCTATCTAATAGCGACCGGTTTGTTTTCAACGAATACTTGAATGATCTCTTTAAATGATCTCACGAAATGCGAACCATACATTCGCCCTTGAGGTGTTATGTTGACATCGGCTTTGAAGGATATACGATCATCACAATCACCAGAAGACTCTAACAATCCTTTGTGTTTTTCCTAAACTATGAAATGTGATTGATTATATCTGATCTAAAAAGTTTCTTCTCCGACTATTCCACTGAGCAACTTAAGTGTAGAGTAGCATGTATAATCGGTGACTTTAAACAGAGTCTCTATTCGTTATGTGTAATTGGTGACCCTCGCAGAATCACTATCCGAGTCGGTGACCCTAACAGAGTCTCCTTCCGAGTCGGTGACCTTAAGCTGAGCCTCTATCCGCTATGTGCAATTGGTGACCCTCGCAGAATCACTATCCGAGTCGGTGACCCTAACAGAGTCTCCTTCCGAGTCGGTGACCTTAAGCTGAGCCTCTATCCGCCTTGTGCAATTGGTGACCCTCGCAGAATCACTATCCGAGTCGGTGACCCCAGACAGAGTCTCTATCCGAGTCGGTGACCCTAAGTGGAGCCTCTTTCCGCTATGTATGATTGGTGACCCTCACGAATCCCTATCCGAGTCGGTGACCCTAGACGAGTCTCTATCCGAGTCGGTGACCCTAAGCCGAGTCTCTATCCGCTTGCTACTTAGTCTCTACATTGCTCACTAGTTTTGGTTCGAACCTCGCTTGCTATTTCAGCTTTGATATGAAATTTGGTATGGTGATCTGGATATTGAACTTATGCGAGGCATCACCAACAGAGAATTAACTTGTGACTCGAGTTGTCTTTGAATAAAGATTTGGTTTCCGCATTAGTTCTACCTCTGATTATGAGAATAATATATTCTCTCTAAGTACCGGTAATGCTCTTCCTTTACCGTTATAGCTTGCTGTGCGGCTTGTTCATAGTCGGCGCTTAGTATGTCCACCAGCTCCCCGTTTTGATCTAGGACATGTTTCAGGAAGACAGGTCTATAACTGGTATGAGATTCGCAATCAGAAATTTCTTGGTTACCGGACTGAGAATTTTCAGAGTTATCTTCATCAGACGAATGGCCCGATAAATCTGGTTCTTCTGACCTTGACGGAGGTTGAGCTCTATTCGGAGTGCAAGATTTATGAGTTCGAGCTCATAAATCGGTTCAGTGGATACTCCGGTCCAAAATTTGGTATTCGGTGCAGAACGTACTCGATTTGGGATTGTAGATCGGTCCATCTCCGTCCATCTTCGTTGATTTGGTTTACTCGAAACGGGCATGGAAACACGTATCGGAAGTTCCTATACATGAGTCAAATATCGCATGTTCTTATCTTAGTTTGTCTTGGAATTTCATCTAGCGTGACCCACTCTGCGTATGAGCCTTGGCTAGGATAGAATGACCGTCCAAGACAAACGGCGGTTTATCGAGTTATCAAAGACTCGATAACAGGATTTATCGAGATCGACATCCGAATTACCCGACTCGCGTCTTAACCGACTTCAAGATCTATGATCTCCGGGTAGTCGATTTGTCATCGGTAGGTGCCATTTTCAGGTTTATCGCAGTATCCGGGTTTCGTATTCGTCCCTATCGTCTCCGGAACTACGGATCTACGAGCGTTACGACTGCTTATCTAAGTTTATCACTACAACATTACACTAATGTCATATCGCACTCGTTTTCAAAATGTGCTCCAAGTTTAAAAGGCTTTTGAACATAACTCCGTTAACCGAACAGAATGGCCAGGTAAGTGTCTACCATGGGGGCCTCACCGGGTTAGCGGCGACTGATTGGCACACCCACGTAGACTAGCCTTGCCTTCGGCACCAAACCGTTCATGGTAACATAGTTAAATACTTGCCAGAATTTCTGGCTCTGATACCATAAAGTGTAACATCCCAATTCCAGAGCCAATTTTTTTTTTTTAAAAAAATCAGAGTCGAGCCTTGGAGCGTAAGAGTAACTGATTCCCATTAAAACGGTAACCAGAGTGTAATACAGTGTTGATACAGCATCCTATCGTTCTCATAGGTAATTACGGAAAACGATAAAGCGACATCTCCGTCTCAGAGCTCACTCGTGCTACATGCCCTCCAACTATGAGCTTACTCGTGCAGCTTGCCTCGATCTCCGATTCGTGGTCCTCCTAACCCTGAAGCTATAGCTGAGATTCAATTCATCGAATTGAATCTCAGGTAACAGTTAACCTTATGCTCAAATAAAACAGTATACGGATGACGAGATATTCAAAACATAACAAAGAAGATATCACTTATGCATATAGCAGATGCATGATTGCATGATTGTGACACAGACAGAACATAAGCGTTAAAGCAGTATGTATAAGTCCTACACAATTATAGCCTGCACAAAAACCAGTGCCACGATGATTGGTCATGTCCTCAGCGCTAGGAAAACTCTAACGGTATTAATATCTCTATAACTTGTGTGAACTGTATGTATAATCGGTAACCCTGAACAGAGTCTCTAACCGTGAATGTATCTCGGTGACCCCTAACAATCTCTATCCGTGAATGTACCTATCACATATATGTATATGAGCAGCACTAGATTAGTGTTACAGTACGCGAACGTACCTTCGTTGACGGTATACGATACTTCCTTCTAAAACGTTCTTTTCTACTAAAAACGTGAAACGGCTCATTAGGCGCCGTAACGGCCGCAAACTAGGATTTCGACGTCCTATAAGAGTAATATCACTTTCATTAGTGATTTGGCATTATAATCGGCATTTTAGGTAAAAATTACCATTTTGCCCCTATGCCCCTAATTGGCGGAATTTCGCCAGCACTTCGTTACTCTTACAAATTTTCTTCCTGAAATTTCGCCAGAACTTCGACGCCATCTTGATTTTCAAAGATAAAGACTAAAATAGCCCTCCCATATGATATCCAATCATACTTGAAAAATTAAAGGCTATCCTAGCATTACTACCCTTACTACGAAAGAACTACGAACACTAAAAGCTCTGCATCAAAAACTTACCCAGAGCTTCGCGCGAATTTCCTCGGACTCCTCCCCAGAGCTTCTCTCTCTAACTTCTCTCTAGGATCTCAACTTTGGTGTGAAAATGAAGAGGAAGGGGGTATTTATAGAAAGGGAGGTAGGATTTCTACTGTCGGATCAACTTTGTGAGAATCGATCTGAGCCGTCCAATCCTAACTTTTCCAACAAGTTTTTTTCCCTTTTCTTTCTCTCTTGGACGTTCTGCACAAGCTCCAAAGTCCAAGGGATTGGCCAATGGGAGGTGGCCATGTGTCACCTTCCAGAAGCTTTCAGACCGATTTCTCCGATTGGTACCCGATTCGCGTGATTTCGGAGAAATCTCAAAATTCTGGATTTACAACTTTGAAGACCTTCTCTTCCTCATCAATAATATCTATTTAAACTTGAATTTTGACTTTAGACAGGGTTCCAACTGTCCAGCTGAAGTTTCTCGAAAAACGTGTCCGAACGCGTCCGGTTTCAGAACACATTTCTGAAATCACCAACTTCTTCAGAAAAATTCACTGATTCCAAATATGTCAAAATAAATTCAAACTCATGCCTAGATGTTGAGTTAGAATTTATTTTTCTTATATCCAAAAATATCCCTATATGCATTTTTCCCTATTTTGTTTTATTAGGAAATGCACAAACGACTTCAGAATTTTCTCCCTAAGAGTATAACGGAAGACAAAATTCCACCGATCATTATTTTTCCCTGACTTTGGAAATCCCATTCCTAGATCTCTAGATAGGATCCGTTTCCTATTTCCCATTTTACTATTCACATAATTTTACTTTAATTAATTATATTAATAAAATAATAAACTTAACTTATCAACTAAGTTTTCTATTTTTATTTCTTATTTATTTATTTTTTTTTCGTTTTTTTTTCTTTTATTTTCTGCACTTTCTTTTTTAATTAATTATTTAATTAATTAAATAATTATTTTTACATAATCTCTTACAACATTTTCCTATTGGTTAATTCTTGCATTTAGGCTTAAAAATACCTAAACTCATCCTTTTTCCTTCAAATTTTCCAATTAATTAACCAATATATTTATGCAAATTTTTAGCCATTTATCACTAATTTTGGAGCTTTACATAATTATCTCCGAATTTTCTATAATTGTGCTTAAGTAATTTGCTAATAAATACTTAATCACTCAGTTATCACTGCTTAGTAATTTTCTTAATTAGAATACCACATTACCCCTTAACCTTTGCTTTAACATGAGATTTTTCATGCATTCTGCATTATTCTGCATTTTTCCATAATCGCAAGGGTATTATGGTCATTTCCTTACTTTTTGAGTATTCTTCTACAATTTCTCCAAGTTTGTAACTTAATAAATTACCTAAATTAGCGACAATATCCTTCCCTATTTTAAATAGATTTTTACTTGCTTCTTTTATAGCTTTCGCAGGGTATTTATAACCCACAATGTATTTAGGGACCTATTTGCAAATTCCCAAACGTTTTAGGGACCTAATTGCAAATTATCCAATTTCAAGAGAAATTACCTTAACAATAAGGTAAACTCAATACAAGGTGTTTGAAACCTCATATTCACCTTTTTTCCTAAGTTATTTACTCCTCCCAGGGGTATTTTGGTCATTTTGGCACTTTGGCCCTTAAATTCCCTAATTCAAATTTCGGGGTATTACACTCCCACCTCCCCTCATTTAACTTCTTCTCCGCTCTCCTCCATTAAACCAAACAAGACCTATATCTCTCTCTTACTTGATTATTATTAATGGAACATCAATAGAGACATGTTAGAAAAAGATTGATACATATCAAAAATAAGAATGGGAAGAGTAACTAACTCATTTGCAAATGATCTTCCGAGATTTGTAATTGAGATTCCATGATTTGCAATTGCAATTGTAATATTCTTTGTCTAACACTATTATATATCATTACTTCTGTAATTACCGAAAATCCCAAGTGAATGTCGACTTAGTAAGTTTATATATCATGGATACCAAAAATTAACATCAATTATGGACACTATAAACTTTTCTTTAAAAATTAACATCAAGGGTAAAAATTTCTATGAAAAAAATACTCCTAAATATAAAATCTAGATAAGGGTTTGTTTTTTATCATAAATATAATACGTCAATCCATTTTGTCGCTCAATTTTATAATTTTGTTTCCAAAGCATCACTATTGATTGCATATAATAAGGGGTTTTCATCAAGTTACAATGTATTAGAAAGGGCATTATAGGAAAACTAACACATATTTATTATATATAACTAACTTATCGAATTTCCTTAAAATCCTCAAATTAGTTATTTGGTTCTTTTATTAAGGATTAGAGGTAGTATTGAATAAGTTATTTTAATTAACTCTAACAATATTTGAATATGACCTGATAATATATAGCCCGTTTGATTTAACATCATTTGAGGTCATGTTTGCAATGATAATCATGATTGCATTATATATTAAGAGAAGAGTGCTTGATTACTCTTCAGTTTGGTACATGGTGATGATTTTTTTTTTGGTATCCCACCCAGTTTATCAGAACCTTCGGTTCTGACTAATCCGGATTCGGGTTCTACAGTGGTAAGGACGACCCTCCCAACAATGGTAGCTCCATACAAGGCGGATTACAAGTGTGTTACCGTAGCTCAAACCCTAAACCTCTTAAGGGAATCCAGCGCCACATTCCACTGGACCAACCACCTGTTGGTAGTACATGGTGATGATGATAACAAAAAAATTGGGAATCCTCACTTGTACCTACCCGAGAATACTATTTGAAAGAGTCCAGTTTGTTCAGTTCTTTCATTGCACCCGCGAGGACCCGCCCCCCAAAAAAAATTTATTGCCACCACCTCCACCCAAAGAGAGACAATGAATTTGGGAAGAAATGAGTTTTTTAATATATATTGAGGGGGTATTATGAACTTTTCATTGTTATTTTTGTTTGGTTAAATATAAAAAATAAATTTGTTACTTAATCTTCTCAATAGCATACCAAACATACTAATGTTACATTATATTCTATTACATTACCCTCCCCATTGAACCAAACTGGTGAAAAGAATCTGTCACATGATCACGGAGCATATTAAAAACTAATGTTATATTGAAGGAAGATTGAGAAATGGCTGCAAGGGTGAAGTCTGAAATTTGTTCGAACAGTCAGAAGCACGGGAAAGAAGGGAAAAGGGTGATAGTAGGGGCAGATTCAGAAAATTATTCAAGGAGGCACTAATGGCGGGGGAATTCGAGGGTTTGGGAGCAGCGCCCCCGAAATTTTTTTTTCAAATTTTTTTTTAAATGCATTAAAAAACAAAAAAATATAAGCAAAAAAAGAAGAGAATATCAAAAAAAATATTCATAAAATCAAGTGAATACTGATACGTAATAAGAGAGACAATTATTTTACAAACCTGTCATTTAGAAAAGTATGGCTAAGTGTTGTTAGAAATGCAGCTACATAAATTACAATGAAGGGCGAACACTCAATAAGTTCAAGTACATATATTTTAATAACAAAAGTATATTACAATAAAAATAATTACAATGTCATCCTTCTATGCCTTATTTTTTTGAAATTCCATCATAATTATCTTATTATCAATGCTATCAAATACATTTTTAACAAAAAGGTAAGAAATCCACTAGGTAGATCCACCTATGGGTGCTGGGGAAGACCAAGAAATAGAAGAGAGACATGTAACACAATCTCTCGTCTGTTTCTTAGATTTTTCCTTTTCTCTCTTGTAGACTTTCTGAGTTCCGTGCTAACTCATCTATTAAATATCAAAGTTATAACAAATAATAGTATTTATAATTTATAAATTATGAATACTGCAACTTAACGTTTAAATTTTCTGCAGTTTACCATGTCCAATTTCTAGAAGCTGAGTAACCTTCATTTTAAATCATGTCACTGAATGATTCAAATCCTGAAATTAGGTAACTCCATTATTGATTTGGAATATCTTAAATAGACCAATGAAACTAGATCAAACTAAATAACTTTAGATAGATATTAGACGGAAGTTTCCATTACCACAAATGGGTTCAAGGTTCTGAAACCCGGACCGGTCTAGTGACCGGTCCAGGTACTGGATCAAGGGTCAGTGGGTCAGACCAGTGAAAAATGAAAGATTTTAAAGTTATTAGTATGAAATTCTAAAGAAAATAAAAAATAAAAAAAATCAATTTTTTTATTTTTTTAAAAAAATTGAACCAGTTTGACCCCTGGACCGGTTTACCCGCCGGTTCCCGGTCCGGTCCGGGTCTGAGAACCATGAATGGGTTTTCATAATCTATGAAGCACGAACACTCCTATTTTTTTTTTAAGATATGCGTGTTAGACACTCCGACACCAAAAAAATATGCGTGGCTTTGAATATTACTGAATTTATGATGAATTTTTCTTTTGTATTTTTTTTATTAAGGAGGCAAGGCTTTTATGATGATGCCGAATCTAAGATGAGCCAAAGCTAGAGGCTAGAATTTTACAAAATATTGAACTTGAATGTAAATTATAATATATATATATATATATATATATATATATATATATATATATATATATATATATATATATATATATATATATATATATATATATATATATATATATATATTTAATATCAAAACGTGTCCTATCGAAATTTAGATTTTTTTAGGATTAATATGTCAAAGTGTCGAGTCGTATCTCGTGTCCCATGTCAGTGCAACATAGTTCATAATTCATTCGGTCTGATTTTCTTTCATATAACATATTTACTCAAAAAGAAATTACCATCACGTCATAAACTCTGGCAGAATAACTACTTCACTCGATCAATTCATGCAAACCAAATGTCAAAGCAGCGTGAGCATTTTTTTTTTTTTAACACATGGCAACCGCCCTAGTTTTCACCGTGCTCTTAACCAAAGTATTTAGATATGTTAATAAGGCGGCTCAATACACAAGGCTCTCACCAAGTGAGGTCTAGAAAGAAATACATGTATATGGCCTCACCCAAACTATTTACCGGATTTGAAGCCGTGACCTTCAAATCATATGACAACTTTACCGTCACTCTAAGCCTCACTCTCCTTAACCACCGTATTGAAGGCCTAAAATAATCCCATACTGAGGAACTCTTTTTTATAGTTGATCAAGCGGTACCAATAATCAAACTTGGGTCCTCTAGGACCTGGAAACTCAAGACGTGAGGACCACAACTGGTTAATGAGGAACTCTTTAAACACTGCCTTTTGGTGGCTAGAATCTCTTGAGGCTTTTGCAACAATATTGAAGGAATATGGAAAGCATGAAAATGATCTCCCAGAAGATGAACTATTGTACCTAACAAGCATCAGTTTATCAAGATACAGCCATGCAATACACCCAATTATGGGCACAATGATCCTTTATGAAGGAATGCATTGACACTTCACCATTCGGTATAAAGAATCTTAGTTATGGAAAAGTAACATCCATACCCCGAGAAAAGAAAAAACAAGGAGTAATACAAAGATACAATTGTTGTGAAAGAATGATAGTAAAGTCATAATCGTTATATATAGCACATCTTATTTTATGGCTTGCCTGAAAATAGAATCCGTTCCCCTTCATGCCCTTCGTATATCAAATAAGACATAACATTGACACGAATACAAAAGTCATACATCAAACTAATATTTTCCGCATTGTCAAGGATCTCATTGTTCAAATAAGTAATCATATAAACAAAGCCAAATGCACAAAAATGAGGGGGGAAAGATACAGCAGTGGGGTAACAACAAAGATGAAGCGGACATTTCCCAAGAAACTCAAATGCAATGACTGGGTACAAAAGTAACATTAAAATTTCAAAAGTGGACTAGAACCTGGCAGCCATGAGGAGAACCTCATTTCATTTAGTTGCCACAGACGTTATTCTGCAGGGTGACAAAACTACCTGATTCTGCTATTATTCCTGGACAAGAATCACCCTGTTCTGGGTGCCTGAAATTATCCACGCCTGATCGTAATTTACACCAAGTTTTTGCACCCCAATTGCTTCACAAAACTCAAATGGTTGCATGTCACAAGGCAATCTATCCTCAATCATCACAAAATATAATTTGTCATAACAATATTAGCCAAGCAAGTCTTTGAACAGGTTTGGATTTTGACTTGATGGGTTCACACCCAACTGCCTCACTAGTGCATCCTTCTCCAACGAATCTTTAGGGTTTGGACCCTTCACAGATTGAGATGATGTCACAGTCATTTCTCCAGGAGCACCTCCAGCAGCTGCATTTGACAAGCCAGATAAAAGATTTTCCTCTCCACTCACAGGGATAGAATAGCCACCACTTGTGCTCTGCTCGCCAGTGGTTGTCCCTCCATAAAGCGACATAATATCAGGAACTTTTGCAGTAGCACCAGCACTATGATCTATTGTTGGACCAGGGCTTGAGTCAAGAAGTCCTTCCAACTGTTTGAATGGGTCCACCACAGAAGGAGGATCAGTTGTGACGGTTGGTTCCCCCAAGTCAAGCAAATCGGGAGGAGGTTGATGATTTGTTTTCTCTGCTGCTGCTTCATTGGACGCACCTGAAGTCTTTGATTCCTGAGATCTGTCTGATGCACTGGCATTTGCCTTTGGAGCCTTGTGGCCAGCTGATGATTTTCTCTCAGGCTTACTCGAACCACCAAACAATAAACCGGCAAGTTTCTGCTTTTCTGGAGAAATTTCAACCGGTGCCTTCCTTGAATCATAACTCTCCCGTACTCTTGAATTTACTGCACTTGCACCATTCACCTGGGTCATTCCATTTACTGGTTTTTGGGAAGAAGATTCTGAAGTATTAGATGGAGTTGGAGATGAATATGTTGGCTTGCCCCACTTCTTTTGAACACCATCAAGCCGAAGCTTAAGTCCTGATGATCCTGCTTCTGATGCTGATGCCGCTGATGAGATCTGTTGAGACTCCCTAGAATACAATGCCTCAGGTACTGGAACTAGGTCTGTTGAGGATGCAATTGAAACGGGAGCAGCTTTTGAAGGTGGTGGAGCCTTTGGAAGTTCATATGCCTCAAATCTCAGTACATGATGTGATGGTTCATGCTTATCTTGGCCTCTGAAGTTGCTCATCTCCCCCATTCCAGCACGCACATCCTCAGGAATGTAAGGCTGAGCACCCCTTTCTATGGACTGTTGGACGTAATCATTGAGGAATGAAAGATTCTTATCAACCTAAATATAAGAACACTAGTAAAAATGGATTACAGAAACGAAAAAAGAATTTAAACATAATAATATAAATTGATCCAAAGTCCAAAATTCAACTTAGTATAAAGAGAGATGAACAGGCTTTTGATGCAAACAGAAACTGCTATGCAAAGAAAGTTGTCAACAAGCAACTGGGTGAAGGATTTCATTGTTTTGGAAGCAGAAGAAAATAAAATTAATCAAGTTAATAATCAGAAAACTACAAATTAGAACAATCGTAGATCTGGGCAGAACAGAAGCTAAAATATTTTCCTTTCTTTTCACAAAAAAGTAGGTGTAATATTTGAGTAAGGGCAGACAACCACTGAGCAAGGTAAACTATTGAGCAATTATTTGTCCTCCAAGCATCATTTCACCTGAAAAGGTTCTCAACCAAACAATTTTGATTTTTGGTTACTAAATCACATGGGCGTGGGTTAGAATCCCCGCAAGCATTTTAATTTTCCATTTAGTCAATCAAACGTGACAATATCCAGCATACAATCAACCTTTTGCTTGACAGTTGTAATTCTGACGAAGCTGCCATGACCAAGAGTAAATAAAACCTTACAGCCCAGAACTTAATGAACTAAATTCCAATTAAGTAATTCGTTGGTTAAGATTTCAATTAGCAATAGAATTTAGAAGACATCAGAGTTGAACAAATGCCTTCATTTCCCAATCCAGATAATGAAAATAATCCTGTTGGGTTGCATGTCTAATGTATCAGGATGCTCTTAGATAAAAGATAAACAAGCCTAAGCAATTACTCATGTTTCAAAAAGGCTAAAGATTGCAGACAATAAAGGCTTGAATAATTTTTATAACCACAATTTTACAGTGATTATTGAAAAAGAATAAATATCAATCAGTGGATAATCTGATTCCAAAACTGTCAACAAGAAACTATGATAGTGCAGTAGTCATGCAATGGGTGTATATTCAGAATCATCTTTACAAATTTTATTTTTAAGACTGAAAGTTTAGACTTTAGAATGGAGAGGGATAAACAAAAAGGTAAGGAAAATGAGGCACTTCAAACATTTAAGCCATAAACTAAAAGTTTATATTTAGATTACAACATTGCCATATAATTCAAAGTGTCAAATAATTTGACACCACAAAGCTTTCAACTCTGAAGACCCAAAGAACTTTATCTACGCAAGTTAGGCTGTTGCATTGGCAGAGTTTGACTGAGACAGAGATCACAGTGGGAAATAATTAGGGCTCATTTGGTACGCTGAAGAGATGGGAAAGGAAGGGAACATGGGCAAGTTCCCTTGTTTGAAACACAATTTTCGCTTCCCAGGAACTCAAGTTCCCGGGCCCACCAATATTCCTTTAAAGGTGGGAAGATGAGATCCTACCAAAATTAGTGGGAATCCAAGTTCCGTATGTGAACTACCCCTTAAAAACCAGTTCCTTGGTTCCACCTGCGATAGAGATGGTGAACTTTAGTGCAACAGAGTTGGCAACGCAAATCCAGCATCTCAGTCTTAGTTCAGCAAAAGAGATTTCCAGAAAGTGAAAATAGAATTGGAGAAGAGAAATATACTAGATTCAGTCGATTGCCTCCCGACTCCGCCATGTTTTGTTTCCTTGTTACAATCGTTGATATAACATCTTCCTTGGAAGATGCAGATTTGAGAATTTGTGGAGATTCAGGAGCAGGTGAGAAAGATTAGAGAAAGGCCAGGAAAGCAGGTGAGAAAGGTTAGCAGAATTTGCGATGGCAAGATGAGAGGGGATGAAAGCTTGCTTTGTTTTAGAACAAGTCAAAGAGAATTTGATTATCACATTCGAATTTCCCTAGCAAATTTGAATTTTGACATCCTGAGTAAATTCAAATTCAAATTTCTTTCTAAAAAAAAAATCCCATTTTATTAATAAATAAAATAAATTTGATTCAATATTTTAACAAAACACAATTTTCATATTATTATTTATTTATTATTTTTATTTAATCAATTTAATCATTAAATATCTTAATAAGACGTGATCTTTCACTTTCAAACATGCATAACGGTGTTGATCTGAGATGACATCCATGGAAGTAGTTGCAAAATGAGTTTGAATTTGAAGGATGGATTTCCGCCACGAATATGGGAGAAATATCTTTGTAATAAACTCACTCTTAATTATTTAATGAGTAAATACCCTTTCTGGTCCCTGACAAAAAAACACAGACCCCATTTTGGTCCCTGACAAAAAAAATGTCCTTTTTAGTCCATAAAAAGGACGAATAAGGGTCGATTGGTGGATATTTTGATCCCTCACAAATTTCCAAAAGGTCCTTTTTAGTCCCATAAAAAGGACGAATAAGGGTCGGTTTTTTTGTCAGGGACCAAAAAGGGTATTTACTCTTATTTAATATATGTAGCTTTTCTTATATTTATATTGAATATTCACATTTATTTAGTTATTTTTAATTATTTAAAATCTTTGAGAAGTAGTTGCAACGTGGGTAGAGAGTCACTGCAAGGGAATATAGGAGAGAAATCTTTAGGATTAATTCAAGTAATTGAAGCCATAAGATGCACATTAGTTAAATTTGTGGATAATTTGAAAGAGAAATATTATTCTGAATCTCTTAATCTCTCTCTCTAAATCAAGGAGTACATACAAGGCCTTCATATGGCAAACCTAGAGCTAACCCTAGAATCTAATCAAATCAAAATGATTAAGATATAATATCCTAAGTAATCCTAAGATATGATATATCTATATCTAATATAATAATAAGATAGTAACTAATCTAAATAATTCATAATAAATGCATAATATTCCCACACTCCCTCAAGTTGGATCATAGATGTTAATCATGTCCAACTTGCTTATACAACTTTCAAATGTAGGTTTGAGTAATTTCTTGTAAAGGCAGAGGCTGTCGACAATGTTGGGAGTTGCCCTGTTGGAGAGAAGCGGATACTTGACAATGTTGGGAGTTAGCGGCTGCGACAAAATCGATGAGCAACAGATACTCAACAATGTTGGGAGCTATCAGCTGACAAGATCAAGGGGCAGCATACTTGACAATGTTGGGAGTCACCCGCTAGAAAAATTCTCTCATTATTAACAAGCAACTAAGCAGTGGCAACCACAGTGAGCACAGGTTAATGCTCGACATTGTGATCGGACGATGAGCGACGGATCGAAGATGAAGGTCTTACAACTGCTTGGGTTCCAACAACACCATTCCTCTAGTTCTTATCCAGTGAATTTGACAAATGACAATTTGGTCTACGGATTTGACAAATGACAGTTTGATCCTTGTCAAAACTGCAGCGTTTTATAGTATCCTTTTCGCTCTATTTCAGAATCAGAACTCAGAAGCAGATGATGATGATTTAAAGGACGGAGATCACAGACAAGATCACCGGAGATGGAAACGAACCAGAGGACGCCAAGATTGTCAGCGTCAGACAGAGACAGATACCACGGATCCGAGAAAGGTTGCAGACGCGAGAGCCAGAAGACGCCGCCGGACGAGTTGAGGACGACAATCTGGAGACTTGGCTCTTCGGACAAATGAAGACGCCAGACTTGACAAGAGGGATCAACACGGAACCAGTTGACGATGATGGGACTGGTCAAGAATTGAGACGATGTAGGTTGCAAAGACAACATTAGTTGAGGATGACAACACTGTGTGAGGTGCAGAGACGAGGTCGACACTGGTTTGCTGAGTGCAGAGACGAGGTCAACGATCTGCTGAGTTGAGGACAACGGGACAGTCGTCGGACGAGTTGTAAGACACGATGACAGAGGAACTACCACCGACGATGACAGGCTCGATGACAATGAAAGCGTCGAAGAGGAGATGGGTCGTCAATGAAGAACTGTGCCATACTGACAGAGAGATAGACGAGTCAAGAGTCTGCAGAGGCCAAGAAGAACCAGGAAGGTTTGCAGAGACGAGATCGAGTTTTGACATGGACGGACTAACCTGAATGGTGAACCCTGACGGCGCTAACGATGCTGAGAAGGCGAGAATTAACAGCGCCAAAGAATGGATTTTGAGAAGAACTCTAATTATTCTTGTTCTTCTTTCTCTTCTTCCTCTTTTTCTTTTTTATTGGCTTCTTCTTTTTCACCATTAGCACTCTGATACCATGTGGACAATTTGAGAGATAAATATTATTCTAAATCTCTTAATCTCTTTCTCTCTGAATCAAGAAGACTACATACTGGCCTTTATATAGGCAAACCTAGAACTAACCTTAGAGTCTAATCAAATCAAAATGATATAGATATATTATATCATATCTTAGGATTAGATATAGATATATTATATCTTAGTATTATGTATGAATAAATAGATAAAACATTGCAATTTTGAATGATATGAGAAGGTTCAAGAATTATCAATAACCTCAATATCTTCACAACTTGCGTCCTGCGGCATTATAGCCTCAACAGCTTGTCTGTCCAACCCAATAAGAGCTTGCAATTCATAGGCTCGCTGCTGCAAATCTGTAGAGTGGGATGCTAACATTTCTTCAATCAACGTTTGACACTGAAAGTCAACAAGGAGTTAGTCAAATTTCAGCATCAATTTTCCATAGAGATAAAGGATTTACATTGTTCCCAACAGCCTAGACACATGCAATAGGATTATCAAAACTATTGAGAATATCAAGTTTAGAAATATTAATTAATTATTATTATTAGGGATATCATTTAGTATTTATTAAGATTATATATGAATATTATATTTTAGGAATATATCTTTAAGATATTATGATTTGATTATATTCGATTATGATAGATTTTAGGGTTAGCGTTAGTCTATTCCTGCTTATGTAAAAGGCCTCATTCTACTCTCTTTTATACTCAAGGATCAATAATATTCAGAGTATTTTCCCAAGTGTTTCAATGGGATCATTCAATATCAACAAACACTAACAAAAAAAATCTCTACTGTCAAGGGAAATTATTTATAATCAGTGCAAATAGTAGGGTCTCTTGGGCAATAAAATTTGTAGAACTCAAACATGCATAACTTGAGAAAGAAACTCCCTCAGGAAACTTGAAGAACCAACAACTTTTAACATCTAGTATTCATTTCTCTCGGTGTTAACATACTTGAGTTCTCAATAAAAACATGAAAAATGATACTCCATCCATCTGTTTAGATAAATGAATAGTTGTCTCAGTACAAAGGGTAATGCCTTGAGACATGGAAGCATTTCTAAAATACAACGGCTAACTCTTTTGTGTGATGAAAGAGAAGGGATAATCAAAGGTTAGAGGATACTCCAACAGTAATTATCCACTTCAATCACATAAAGCCCATAAGTGGCAAAGCTACATAAACTTAATCCAAAGTCTTTAAGACTATACCTCAGGAAGCAAATCCACTTTCCTTCCAGCTGCCATTTCAAATGCATAAATTTTCATCAGAGCTGAAGTTGCATATGCCTTCACAAGAAGCAACAAGTTAGTTCACAAGGAAATATGCCTGGAAATCCATTAAATGGACATAATTGCAAGGACCAGCTAATAGATGTCTAATTGGAAAACATCTACCACAAATGCAAACACATCCCTATACACGTTTACCAAAGAATCAGGCACATAAATATTGAATGACTCTTTTTTGCCTGAATACGGAATCAATCGTTTACTTGCCAGCAGATGAACAATAGCACAAACTTGCACAATAAAAGTGATGGATGCTAGTCCACAGAAATATTTATTGCAATAAGATATTGCACCCTCAACCAACTAGATAAAGCAAAGAAGTGACAAGCACATGCCTAATGCCTGTCCCAGCATGAAATCTTCAATGGAACAGGAATGCAGTTAAATTATGCTTTAAGCTCGCACATCAATAGTGTCTATTTTGAATTGATAGCATGTTCTGTTGACAAGCAGAGTTTCCTTAAAGAACTTTTTTAAGGGGGCAAATCCCTTTAACTTTACTAGCAAATATTTAACTTTCAATTGATACCTTAACAGTTACATCATCAGAATATGCCTCTGCCACATCACATAACTTCCCAGAGATATAGGATGCACTATGCTTTCCATCTGCTGTACCATATTCTCCAAGAACCCAACAAATGACCTGTAATCAGTATTGAACATTATGCCAGCAACAGATTGAAGTTCTTGGCAAAGTGAAATAAGTGGGGAAGAAAGTACTTGAAGAAACACAGACGGCAGCTTTGGCTCTCCAATAATACGCAAATATGACTCCACCTGCACCTCAGTAAACAGTTTCAAGTTAATAATGTGTATATGAACCTCTACATGCACATTTTACGAGACACATATTATGTAAACAATGAAATTATCAAAAAGCATACAGCTGATGATCTCAACTGACTGTCTGCAGCGTCATCATCCTCTCCAAATCCCTCTGCAATCAACCGCATCAAATTATGTGCTACCTTGACATTTACAAGATCTCCAGCATGCTCAAAAACTTTATTCATAGTCTGTGAAATTAAAGCACCAGACATTATTAGTTTGAAATGAAGGCAAGTGCAAAATATAAAAGGCAAAGTAACAGATATAAAGTGAAGAATTCCAGTAACCTGTATAAACCAATGATTACTGGGTGCAAATTGCTCAGCAAGTTCCACACACTGAGATGCTATATAGGTTTTATAATGATCATCACTAATACTAATCATGTATTCAATCATACGGTCAACAATCACTTCTACATTAGAGGACTTGGTCATCTTGTATAGCAATTTGAAAGTTTTCCGCTTCAGAGTATCATCAGGGTCCTGCATCACACATCAGCATTTAACCAGAATTGCAAAGGAGCATAGTTATATATACAGATGTAACGAGCCAATTAACTGAGAACTGTGATTTTAAGGGATGTAAACAATAACAGTTGCTGGTGCACATACAAAAAGCACAAATCCCTGAGCTTGTGACAACAAAATATTAAGTCTAATTCATTTTGAGAATATTCTTTCAAAGTTTAGTGGTGCCATTTTAAATTGCCAGGGATTGGGAATTTAATTATTGGGGTGATTACTAGAGAATAACTCATGGCAAACATTTTTCTAATAAGACCAAGCAAACATATTTTGAACTTACCAACATTAAATCAAACGAATGATTGACACTATCTAAATGCATTAACCAGTTATTGACTTGATTAACTTCTTGTTAATGCCACTAAACTGAAAATACATTGGCTAGGATGAATTCCCAAATTTGTAAGTGCTTGTTTGGATTAGCGACGTGATTTCCGATATACGAGGTAAGTTTGTAAGAGAAATTTTGTGTCGACTAACGTGAACGTGCTCCTCGAACACTAACTAAAACAGGCCATAATTCTACCTTAATAATGTATCTTCAAGTCAAAAAATTTGCAGGAAGTCATAGACTCAAGAAAACAAGATCTGGATGGTTCTACATCTTGATGAATCAAGAGTTATTTCAGTCCCCCAAATGACAATGTTTGTCACGTAAATACCAAGTGTCAGTGATTATAGACATCAAAATCTCACAAATCACAAGATTTTACAGCATATTTGTTTCTACAATGCGTTTCACTAAAAATATGCTTGACATATGCATCATCCTCTAGATAGTCCAACATCCAGGAAAATCAGGATTTCTTTCCCACCCCATTTCAATGAAATATACTTGCCTCTAAGCAGTCAATCACGGCCAGTTGGTGTTGTTCTGCAATTTGCGGGCTTAACTTTATCAGCCGACCAAGGGCATCAATGCCCATGTACTTGAGATTATGAGTGTCACTCTGGTCACATTATAATAGCATATGTAATGCATAACATTCGCATGCAACCTAGTATAAAGTATAAGCTTGAAATAAAACTGAACGGGGTAAGACCTTTAAAAATTTTGCAACCACATCTGCAGCAGCTTCTATTAGCTTAGGATTGGGATATATAGAAGCGGCACAGCATATGCTATCATATAGAATAGCGTTCCCTATATTGCTTGATGAATCGCCCTTCCTGATTATATCACTAATAACAGTATACATGTTTTCACTTGCTTGTTTGTCACCACTCCCCAACAAAGCCAAGATTTTCAGCAATTTAATCTGCATATTAAGAAAAAAAATGCTAAAGAAACTTGGATTGCATCCGTGCTAAGAAATAACAGAAAAATAATGCACATAGAAAGAAAAGTCGAACAAAACAAGCTCACTATAAATGGTTTCGGTAAACCCCGAAAAGCAAATATCCACATTTTAACTTAAACAAACGAAGTTGGCATCAGATAAGAACCAAATATGAATCAGAGACGAACTTAGACAATGTTGAACCTGAATGAATGGAGCGGGCATCTGATGATAGTCATAGCTCTTTGGCAATCTGCGTTCTGCTACTTGTTTGAGAATGCTCACAAAGCTGATGACGAGATCTTTGTAAGAATTGACATCATTGGCGATGAGGTCAAATAGAGGGCATAACGTGGCACCCATTACACCAGGATCATTATCACACAATTTCTTGCGGAAATTGGAGATCAAGTGTGAC
Source organism: Acacia pycnantha (assembly GCA_025563575.1). Taxonomy (NCBI): domain Eukaryota; kingdom Viridiplantae; phylum Streptophyta; class Magnoliopsida; order Fabales; family Fabaceae; genus Acacia; species Acacia pycnantha. Next base: position 1,309,825 of record JAMWYP010000110.1, on the reverse strand, counting down.
ACTGAAGAAGGTGACTTCTGATGGAAGCGATGAAGAGCCATGATAGCCTTCTTACGAACGGCCTCCTTAGAATGACCCAAAAGCTCAATCACCTGAGGCAGTACAGCTGGAATAGTCTCTTCATTAATCAGCCTACAGACTGCATTAAGAGCAGCACAGACAACTAAATAATTGTCGGACTTGAGGTCCTTCTGAATGGTATTGACAATGAGGATGATCAAATCGTGGTCTTCATTCAGAAAAAGGGTGACAGCCAAATACCCAGTTCGTTTAAGGACGATATTGTCATCGTGTGTCATCTTAACGGCGTGGATGTAACCAAAAGAGGCATCGTGACCCAACATCTCCACATAAACAAGGCGAATGATGTATTCCTTCATCTTGCGCTTGGGAATGTCAGGCTCAATTATACGACGCTTGAGGGTTTCGATCTCATTGAGGACGATACGGTCCTCTTCGGCCTTGGATCGAGCTTCACCAATGGACTTGACCAGATCAAGAAACTCCTTGGATTGCCCGAACCCACCCTGGGAGCCCATGGCGAGCTCCCTACCGATTGTCTTCAATTGCTCCAGCTTTGCTTCTTTATACTGGAAAATCAGGGGTCAATTCAAATCAAAAAAAGCTAAAGCATTCAAATTCGTTGGTCTCTGAGAGACCACAACTATAGCTTAACACACTGTGCAAGTGAATTGGGAGAAGATACCCAGATCCGATATGTTTCAAAGGCTTGACATGCGTGAGAGAGAGAGCCGAGGGAAGTAAAACGACAATGTGTAGAAGAAAAGAAAGGGTTTTGGTGGCCTTTTGGGATGGGATGAGATGGAAACGACGTCGTACAGACTCAATCGGGAGTCACAGTCTCGGAGGAGTGGTAGAAGAAGAAACTGGAACAGTGAAATCCAGCGGTAAAAATGGTGAAAATTCAAGGGTTCGTCGATGCCATCCACGAGTGAAGATGATGAAGTAAAGTAGAAATGGGATATCGCCACGAAACAAACGTGGAATTCCCGATTCAAGGAGGTACTGTACTCTTCTGTGTTTGGACTTTGGCGTGGCCCATAAAGATAAAGTTTGCGTGTAGGGTAAATAAATAAATAAATATTAATATGATGTGATATAATACAATATTATAAAAATTTCATGAACGTCTCGACAATCTGAATTGATGCCTCGTGTCACGCAGCCCAATCAATTAATATCCCCCTTATCTCTATTATTGTGTCTCCACAATCAATATATAATACTCTCCGGTTTTAATTATAAGACTTAGTTAATTTTTTTAAAGAGATTAAGAAAGTTAATTAAATTATATTAGAGTATTTTTATTTTTTCTTCAAACAAATTAGTTTGACTAATAAACTAAGGGATTTAAACTTCTCATGTTATATGAGAAGAAAAAGATTCCTACATACACATGAAATAGTGGGACACACATGAAATAGTGGGACTCACACATATATACAATGCTAATTATATATATATGTGGGTCCCACCATTTCATGTATGTGTGACATGAGAAAACACTTCTCCTACAACATGAGAAGTGTTTTTCCCATAAACTAATATATAATCTAAAGATACACAACATATGAAATGATTAAGTAACTTATTTAACTTCTTTAATCTGTTCAAAAAAATTCAACTAACTCTTATAGGTAGGACCGGAGGTAGTAATACGAGTTGCTTATTTTTTGAAGATTAAGAAAACTAATTCTAGTATTATAGAATATTTTTATTTTTCTTTTAAACTAATTAGTTTCACTTATAAACTAATATATTCCCTCTGGTTTTTATTATAAGGCACTAACTAGCAAATATATTTGGTTCTTTTTATAAGGCACTTGTTTGTTTCCAAGAAACATTAATTATTTTTTTCATGTATACTCATAATTAATAAAGGTAGTGGATGAAAGTAATAATTAATATGATATTGGAGTTTAGTGCAATTAGTAAGGGTAATATTGGAAATTACTTAAATTCTATGACAACATTTTTTTTTTTGTAAAAAGATCGGGGCCTTAACCCAGTATTACTCTATATCAGTATGGAACGAGGGTAAGAAATACCCACAATGTTTCTGTACAGGCAATCAGACAGCTACTGGAGGGGAGTTATAACAAACAATTCTATGACAACTTTATTGACATTAACTGTTTTTATTGGTATGTGAGAATTGTTAGTTGGTGCCTTATAATAAAGACCCGAGGGAATATAACTAAGGATACGAAACATATTATATGATTAAATAACTTATTTAATTTCTTTAATCTCCCAAAAAAAGTTAACTTTGTCTTATATTTAATGAGAGAGAGAGAGAGAGAGAGAGAGAGAGAGAGAGAGAGAGGGAGAGGGAGAGGGAGAGGGAGAGGGAGAGGGAGAGCGCGCGCATTAGCTTACTACTGCCATGCCTTGTACTGTATTAAATTTGGTTAGGTTACATCATATATAACTTTAGATTAAAAATCATGTGCATATTGGCTATTCTGGAAAAATATTCAGAGTTCTTAATGAATGATGACAATGCATAATTTCAATTATTCATTATCTTTCGTGATATGGACTAATTAAATAAGTTAAACTCAAAATTTATATGTTTGGATCAATAAATTTCAGGTCTATCATGATTAATATTACGAATTAAAGATGAATAAGTTGGAATTACATATTTAAATATGCAGTTAGATATTACAATAAAGTAAATTATTTTCACCAACAACTAATGAACATCACATCCCCTTTTAGGTTAGTGGAGTTCCTAGGTACTTCAATCCTAAATCTATCTGGTTTATAGTGTAGATTGCGTTATAAATTGAGTCGTTCGTTTATTTATCAAATGCAGTACTATTTTCCTTAATATCTTGTTGCCTTTTGGCCTTATAATCAACTTTGTCCTTTACTTAATTACAATAAATTAATAGTCACTTGCTTAAATGATTTATAGTTGTATTGTTGCTTATAATGATCAATATGAGTATTGTCATATGTGAGTTGTGACGATAATATAAATAGACATTCTAACTCCACTACGAAAGACAATTTTTATTAATGCTTTAAAGGAGGACTACTTCTGGTCCTAATTATAGGATAAGATTTGTAGTGCAATTTGCACGACAAACCTTATCGTATAATTAGGACCAGAGATAGTAATATTTACTCACAACTTTTATTTTAATAATAAATGTCAATAATTGAACGATAATCTAAATCCATTCTTTCAACTTCAACAAACAAGATCACCCGAGCAATGCAACTATGAATCATGTGTGGAGTGCAATCTTAAGGTAAACGTTGGTGACATGCTTAACATATGCAAATCAGACAGGAGGTCGTGTTTCCAATAGCCGACGTGTAAGTAACACATAAGAACATGTCTTTTAGAAAGGAAACAACACTCAACACTCATAGGTTGAAAGGATGATTGACCACATGGAGAGTAATAAAAGGCTCAAACTCCTACACAGGGCAGCAACAGATAATTATTAGATATTACCTTGCTCATAAGTTAAAAATTATGCAATTTTTCCTGAAAACAACCATCACATTTCACTTTAACCAAAGAATTAGTTTGTTTGCCGCGAGGTGCCTTGAGCTAGCTGATATAGACCGAGTTCTTGACCATAAAAGGTAAACCATAAACAATATGGAATATATGGGCCGGCCCAAAAAACTTAACTCATGCTCAACACTAATGATGCAATGAATTGAAGGGTTTGTTGGGTTCGCCTTTTTCTTAGAAACCACCTTAGCATGGGTGGGTTAAATTAGACGTTGATGGCCGCATGTCAGGGATGGATTCTCAGGGTTGTTTGATATGAGGAATTTGAAAGGGAGGGGAAATTTTTATGACTTCAATTTAAAAAATTTAGAGAAGTAGGGTTGAAATTTTTTAACTATTTGATTTTACATTTTATCTTTATTAAATATAATCTCATTTCTCCAAATTTTTTAAAACCAATTCATACAAATTCTTCCTCCCCTCCCACCAAACAGACCCCTAGGCGAGTTGTGGTGGGATAATAAGGGACCATAATGAATGCTAGATTGTTGGATTTTCTTATGAAATAGGACATTGTAGTAGGGATGAGTGAAAAACCCAGTGGTCCAAGTAACCCAGTTCGACCCGACCTGGTCCAATGAAGGAAAATTGGCACAAGCAATATTGGGCAGACCATACTAGATTGGTATTCTCATGCTGGACTGAACTTCTAACCAAGGCCTCAGACCCTTTGGCATAGTCTAGTTTAGCCTAAATATTGTTTTATTTTTAATCACCACACTGCCACACACTCACACAATACACAGGCCAAATCCTTTAAGCTCATGTTGGCGATGGCCCACCTTTGATCATCAACCTTGCAACGACAACCTCCTCAGTGACAACAATGGCCTAGATCGAAAAATTGAGCACATCGCGATTTCAGAGAAGAACCCCTAGATTCGCCTTCTTCAAAGCTTCAACGATGAATGCTATGACTTCCCAGATTTGAGCTCTAGTGGATTTGAAGATGGAAGCTCAGGAGCAGAAAAATTCCAGCAACCACTCATCTTCCTCAGCGATTGACACCCCTTTCGAACTCTTTTTTTCCTTCTAGATTTTTTGGATTTTGGATCTGGGCAAAATTTGTTTGTTGATGGAAAGCAAGGTGTTTTTTGCTTCAGAAGATGCTTTCTTATTCTTCATTTCTAATGTTTGATGGATCGAGTATCCTAAAAAAAACTAAGTAGGTCCTATCCATGTAGTCCACTGTATCAGTTTGGTCCAACCCGAGCTTAGGCTGGTGCTAGACCAGACTATACCTTGGGCTGTCTTGTACAACCCAAGGTACTATCCAAACCAAATATTAAAAAAAGAATTGAAGGGGAATAACATGAGATATACAATGGGCTTTAAACTGGAAATAAAATTAGAGGAGAAAGGAAGTTATGAAGAAAAATTCCTAAAAATAGATTTTTTTTTTTTATTGATGAAAGTTTTTCTTCTTAATATTCCCTACTTCTATTTTCTTTTCACTTTTTTCTCCATCCACTCATGGGGTAAATGCTGAAGAATGAGAAGGGGGAGCTCATAGCTGCAACGTGGCAGGCTGAATGTCGTTCCTGAAAGAGACGGGTGAATTTTAATGATTAGGTGTATGTATAGGGTGCACATTAGGTGACTATAGTTATGTACCTAATTATGTGCTCATATCTCTATTCGAGGTATAAGCATATTTTTTTTATATATTGTATTTATTTAGATTTAAATTATATGCTACTTTATGGATTTTTTTTGCACCAAGTATCTCAAATTAATTAGCTTTCAGTTCTGCATTTATCTGTAACACCAATATCATGGAAAATAATTAATTTTAAAATACTGGATGCAATTTTTTTTTTTCAGAAAGCAGCATATAATTTAAATCTAAATAAATACAATATATAAAAAAATAAAATATTATAACTATAGACACCTAATGTGCATTCGTATGTATGTTGGGGATGCTCCTTGCAAAGTAGAGAATCTGAATCTGAATGCCAACTAAATGACAATGGGAAGGCTCCACTCAATTTACAAATCAGACTTCTAAACACACTTTTGCACCAAATAAGCGATTTTGAAGCTCCTCTTTAATTTCCACTCTCATTTCTAGAGCTAACGCACACACATTTTCTCTATATGTAATTATTGATTATTCTTTCAATCTCTTTCAATCTTCAACGTAAATAATCATAAATTAAATTAAAAGAAAGAATGATATCTTAGCATTATCTAATCCAGTGGATAATAAACACCTCCTCCAGTTTTTTTTTTTTTTTTAAAGATGTAGTTTGTCGGGCAATTTACAATATAAGCTAGATCTTATATTAAGAACTGAAGGCAGTGTGACAAATAAGATTTGGAAAAAAGGCAACGCTTCAAAAGCCCTTGTAAATTTTGGATTTCAATGTTTTATACTCATTCAGTTCTTAATATAAGATATATTTGGGGAGTTAATTTTGATCTTAAATATATAACATATTTTTCATATTAGTCAACATTTTCTAATTTACTCTTATTGATAATCTCTCAACCATAATCAATGAAGAGAGGAAATAAGAGAGTTAAAGAAGATGACTAAAGTAGAGCCAGTAGTTAGGGTTGAACCCATGGGTCGAACCCGCGCAACTTGTAAAGCCTAGTGGTTTGGGTTGTGAAAACTGGGACTATTTTGAACCCACCTAACCCAAACAAACGACCGATTAGCTTGTTTTTGTTTGTTTTTTTTTTTTTAAAAAAAAATCTTAAATTCTCTAAAAGTGTGAAACCAAACCCTCTCCTACTCCTTCATTCACTTCAATTGAACGAGCCCTACCAGCCAAACACCATTAATATTGTGTATTGTATTGAATGTAAATGATGAAATTTGGATTTATGTTTAGTTTGTAATATGTGGAATTGTGATGCATGCTTAATTTTAATTTGTGATGTTTGAAATTTTGAATTTGATGTTTTATTATCACTTTATGGTTTTATAATGTATTTTAGTTTTGGGTAAATGAGTAAAAATATACATGTGCTTTATCCTTGGGAGCATCCAGCACCATATGTTTTTTTTAAAAGCAAAAATACACACGTGGTTACCATTTTAGAACAAAAGTCACATCCCACCGTTATGTTACTGTTCACTTCAGCTCTTTCTCTCTCATCACAGTGAACAGTAACATAACAGTGAGATGTGACTTTTGTTCCAAAATGGTAACCACGTGTGTATTTTTGCTCCCAAAAAAAGCATATGGTACTGGGCGCTCCCGGGGTAAAGCACATATGTATTTTTGCTCCTTTACTCTTTAATTTTAGATGATTTAGATTTGCATAAAAGATATTTTATTATATGGTTTAAAAAAACTTGAAAAAAACGCAATATGAAATTTTTAAAAAGAAAATGAAAAAAGAAGAAAAGAAAACGAGTTGGGCGGGCTAACCCACCAACCCACATGTTACGTGTTGGGTTGGCAAAACTTTAGGTCATTTTAATGTGGGTCTGTTTAGCCCAACACAGTGGGTCAGCCTGAACCCAGTGGGCTGACCCATATTACCCAACTTTAAACTAGAGTGTCTTAGAAAATACATATCATATCAGTTAACTTAACAAACTTTTTTAATCTAATCAAATTAGATAAATATGTTTTATATTAAGGACATTGGGGAGTAATTTCTTTAGTTATATTTTAATTAAAAATACCATTATATATTTTTTTAAAAAAATTGTTTCATGGAATAATATATTCTTGATTGATTTTTTTTGAAAAATATTGTTAAAAATCCCTCATTAAGGTTTAAAAGTACTTTCAGTTTAAGACGAGCAACTTTTATCTAGTTTTAGGGTTGGTCCTTAATATAAGTAAATTTTTTTGTGTCAAAATTTAAACTGCATTTTTCTTTTCTACCTCTATTAAATGCAAAACTTTATATTAACTATCATTTACTCATCATTAATTCTCTTTCATTTCATCATTTACACACTCCCTTTCATATTTTTATTCATCAAATATATATCACTAAACCTCTAAGCCAATCAATCATTGGTACACCGTGGCTTGACAACTAAGCATTCACTTCATCATTCATTCGTCATTAGTTGTACACATACTTATGAATCCACGTGTGCGTCTTCGTCATGTCTATTCCTTTTTTTTCAAACCCAGTCGCATTCTGTTCAGTTGTCAACCTAATCTTCAATATCATTCGTCGTCCAAATTAATATCATTAATTACAGTGACTATTCCAATGGACCTATTCAGTTCCCCATGCATCATAAGTGAGTTTTGCGTTTCCCATGCATAATTTCCGACGATTGACAATGCACATCTGCATCTATTTATACCGTATTGTTGAGTATTCCGTTTCACAGATGAATATCTCATTACAGTATAATCTAACTACAGTATAAACGTTCATCATTTTAATCCTTCTCACTCTGAACGAAAATGGCACTTGGGAAAGGTCTTTCCTTTGGAATGGGTACCATTAGGGTTGCATCATTCTCTGAACTTAATGAGAGCCGTTGTGACTGGTCTATATTAGTTAAAGTTGTTGAGAGTTTCTGGGACATTCCACCAACGAAAATGCACAAGCAAATGATGTTTAATGTCGTCCTTGCTGATTGTCAGGTTTGTTGAAGGTTTGACCATATGTTATAATATATTTTACAACTGTGAAACTTAACGTATACCAATTGCATTAACTGTGAAACTTAACGTATACCAATTCCCTGATAACCCTTTTTGTACTGTAGGGGTTCATTGCTTTAGCTGTCTGTCATCGTCGTGATGTCATCCGTAGGCTTTATGGAGTTTTGATCCTTGGGTTTTGCTTCCTTATTACCAGATTCTCAGTCCAACCGGGTCCAAATATACTTAACTATGATCTGAAGTTGATGATAGAGCCTTATACTAAAGTCGAATTTGTTAGGGACGTCATTAGAGCGCCGGACAAGATCTTTAAGCCACTTCGTTCATTGGCATCAAGTGCCATCTGTGAATCTACCCTTTTAAGTATACTTTTTTTTCATTTTTTAAAAAATCGTTTTACATTACGGATCGTTTTACCCCAATCCAATCTTTCTCAAAAAACGAACAGTTTCGCTTTACATTTTATGCGCCTCTTTATTCCTTCTGTTGTTTTTCAAAACTTCCAAACTATTTAAAAACAGTTCACCTTCTCATTACGTGTTGTTCGTCTGAGTTCTCAATTTCTGACTTTACAATTCTTCCCTGGTTTTTTCTCATACTACTAGCCTCTCGAAATGGCCATCAATATGATAAGCAGTTTGAAAAACTTCAGTGAAGGTTCTTCCGACATTATGTTGAAAGTGAAAGTTGATAGAATTATTCACAGATATGTAGAAAGGTATTGCGCTAGCCATGCCCGGCCCTTATTAGAACTTGAGAGCGTCGATCTCATTGTCTTTGATACAACGGTTATGGTTTGATCCTTCTATTTTAGTTTAATTTGTTTAAAAAATATTTCTGTTTTCCGTTATTTTTCATGTTTTCCATTTTTCATTCAGAAGGATACACGGATGATGGTTAGATTGATGAATATCACTCTCATGGACAAGCACTGCTGGAAATTGACGGAGGGTGCCTGTTATGAGATGTCGCATTTTTTAGTTCGTGATGGAGGCGAAGGAGTCCATCATTCCATTCACATTGTAATCACGAACAACTCCATAATAGCTCCTTCCATCCACGATTCAATACCACGTCATTGTTTCATGCTTAATTTTGTTGACGACACTAATTGGTGGGGGCATCCAACTAATCATCTTTGGATCGGTAAATAATCCATGTCATTGTTTACATTATACGAATATTTTTCCCCCAATGTGTTCAAAATTATTTATACCTTTCTTTTTCCCTACATTTAATTATTCAGATGTGTGTGGAATACTTCGAACGTATCATCGGTCATCTAATTACAAGTGTAGGGGGATATACTCCATGTCTTTGATATTGGAGATCGAAGACAAACGGTATACTGCTACAGTGCCAAACACTTTTACGTCAGAAAATGTTAAAGGAATATTTAAAAAAACTCATTTATTTCCATGACCATCCTTCTTAATGCTCGAGTCAAACAATGAACTTGCTGCTTTATACATGTTTGTGATTTTTCTTGCCGCCTTGCAACATTTACTTTGCAGATTGCATTCTTTTTCCCGCGAAATATATCCTCTATAAAAAGCTGAAAGGCTCATGTTTTTACAAAATGAAAGAACAAAGCATAATACAACTCTGCTATCAAAGATATCTCTCTGTTCATTTCGTTAAAGAAACCTGTAGTAAGTAAATACAGTTTCCACTCCTTACACCTGATCATATATATTTCTCCAGTTGATCGATAAAATGCTTTTAATGTATCAAGCGATGGACTATACTTTATTTTATGATGTCGACGATAGCAAGGATACATGGTCACTAGTCGCAAAAGTTTTGCGGAAGTGGGTCGTCAGAAGGAAGGTTGCGCCATATGCGGTATGGAAAGTTGGAATGTTACTCGCGGATGAAAAGGTACATATCTTTATGTTCGTAAATCCTGTGTCATTCGCGACTCAACTATAATTTTCTGTTGTTTATACTTTAAGTTTATAAATCTAAAATATATATGATGTGTTAGGGTTCACGAGTTGAGGTTTCTGCAACACACAAAAATCTCATTGACAAATTGAAGGACCAACCCAGAGAAGGAATTGTTTACAATTTCCAGAATTTTCAGGTGCTGGAAAATGATGATAAGTATAGAATCACCACAACTCCATGGAAATTCAACTTCCACAACCATACGTATATCGAAGAAGCTGATGTTGTTATTTCAAATGAGGCATATAATTTGAAGACCATTGCAGAAATACAACAAGGCAATATTAGTGATGGAGATTTAATAGGTTTGTCCAGTATATGTTAACAATGATGAAGTCGGCATTTCAATTTTCCATTTATAAACCATGATGTTAACATTTCAAATCACATAATCACAGATGTCATTGGATTTTTGCAAGCTTTTGGACGTTTGCAGGATCAAAGAAGAGAGTTTGATATTATAAAGAGACTAAATTTTAGCATTGCTGATGCGAAGTAATATACCACGCTATATTTTTGTTATCATTTTATTGACATATTTCATGGTATTATACTGATTACTTCAATAATAATTTTTTCCGTAATGTAATTCTTGCATTAATTTTAGTGAGAGCATAATAAATATTACTCTTTGGGGGGATTGTGCTGAGGAAACTTATGGGAAGAAGCATGAGGACATGGAACCTCCAATTACAGTGCTTGTCCGTTTTGCAAGACTGAATAGAAACACAGGTTGTGCACAACTCATGACATTTTCAATCATCTAATGAAGGACTAAGTTTTACATTTTCTGAAATGATATGATTGACTGGTAGCCATTTGTTCTTATCAGATTATGGACATTTGAGTAATGCCTTTAATGCTACTTTGGTGACTCTAAATCCTGACATTCCAGAGGCAGCTTTCCTGAAAGAAAGGTTGGATGACACTTTTGCACATGAGTATAATAATTACAATTGCTAATCTCTTTCTTTAGTTAAGACAATATATTTCAACGTTGACAAAATATCATTTACAGACTTAGTCAAGACTCTGTTGGCAGCCAATTGTTTAGCCAAATATCAAATTGGATTATCCAACATACTCATCTGAATCTCTTCTAACCTTCCGAACAAGGATTCCTTTGTGTGACATTTCTAAGTTAGAACGAGTAAGTATCATGTTTTTCGTCTATGCCTTATTATTGCCAGCGTTATTAAGTTCTACAATTTATCTCAATGATGCGCATTATGATGATCACAGTTTGTTAACATGAAAATATTACACTATTGCTTTATTGTGTAGGAGTGTGATATTGTGACAAAGGTTACTATTCAGAAATGTGAAACATTATATGGATGGGTGTACGATGCATGTCCGTGTGATAAGAAACCTGAGTATCAGTCTAACGGTTCTCTTAGGTGCACAAAGTGTGATAAGGATGTACTTATGACTGTTCCGAAGTAAGGATTTTATTATTATTATTATTATATTGTTCACAAAAAAATGAAAAAGTTTGTTCTGATTGGCTTTATAAACATTTCAATTTAAATTGATAGATATAAGGTTCACTACAAAGTCTACGATGACACTGGAAAATGTTCAGTCATATTTTTTTATCGTCATGCAACTGAGTTATTGGGTCAATCTGCATCAAAGATTAAAGAAGACATGCAAAAGGTTGTAAAAAACTCACTAAATTGTATACATGAAATTAATTTATATTTATGTAGTATATTAAGTAATTTTTTATTTCTTTTCTTTCTTTTGTTCAAACAGGAGGGTAGAAACACTACTATACCTAAAGAGCTTGATGAAATTGCTGGGAAGGTTGTAATTGTCAAACTTCGAATTAAAAGCCACAACATAAAACATCGGACAAGTAGCATTGGCGTTACACAGTTTTGTGCTGAAAATCACTTGCTGGAAAATTTTAAATATTCAGATCAGGAGGTAAATAATCTTAGCATATAAGAAAAATCATTTATTTGTACTATTGAATTTAAATGATACATTTAATTAACTGTATGTTGTGTTCATACTTGTAGGAAGAAACAACAAAGATGGTAGAGGTACAACTATTTCTTGAAGAATCTAATGGAAATTATGTTGTGATATTGCTTATATTACTTCATTTTCTATCCTTGTAGGAATCAACTGCCTCTAGGGAGACCGTGCGCACAGAATCACAGGATAATGTAATTGAAGATGATGATAATACACTGTCACAACTGATAACACCACCTGAGGCTAACACAAAAAGGAAGACACTTGGCAATGATATTCCAGTTGTATGTGAAGACCTTGGGCTTGCTGAGTTATACATCCCAAAAATGAGCTCCACGAAACCTATGAAAAACATCAAGAAGGAAAAGTGAATTTTGTAATGTTAAGAGTTTTTGCTATCATGATTATCTCGATTTAATAGTTGTCTTTCAATACTTTAATTGTTTTCTAGGTTGCTTTTTATGTGTTCCAGACTATGTCACAAGTGCTCTATCAATTTCTTAATGTTATTTCTATATAAGCTATAATTTAACGATTTACATCATGTTGTTGTTTGCATTCCATGTTGGATCATCGGCAATATATAAATTTGTTCCCAAATGTCTTTACTAAGGTAGTCCAATACTATCAAACTTTTTAAAAAATATATTCCAACATAAAATTAAATGTTTCCCTTCATGATTTCTTTACTGAAATAAAATTTACAATATAAGAATATATGTTAAACACAAGATTATGTAAAGTCATACATGTAAAGTCGACAATTATATTTGACTTTTGATTAAATATATTTCAACCTAAATTAAAATTGTAAGTTTTTTTTGTCTGTTAGAGATTTACATATTATTCCTTATAGAAATCAAAAGTGTAAGCAACCATATTTAGGATTAATTATGAACTTAATGTTTTCTATAAATGTTAGATGAAGATTATTCGTGGTATACTGATGCAATATTTTTGGCTGACTAGTGCAATATCATTTATAAATTGTTGTTATAGTTTCAAGAATATCAAAAAGTCTCAATGTTATAAAGGTGTGAACGAAAGCTTATTGAGTAATAAACAAAAGTAGTTGAAATAACTGTATATAGAGAGGTCAATGCATTAATTAGAAAATATAATTAATCGCAACTGAGTTCAACAAGATAATTAATTTTGATGAGACCTATTTTTCAATCACAATTTTCTATAAGCAATGAATATCGGTCATGACAACTGTTAACATTTTTCCTTCGTCCTTCAAATTTTATAGTGGTTTATCATTAATTAAAACGAAGCTTTCTTATATGACGATCCATGCCATCAATTGAAGAATCAAATGGAATCTATCCGTCCATATAGGTTCAATTGAACATTTTTCCTTCGTCCTTCATGATTTCTGTACTGAAATAAAATTTACAATATAAGAATATATGTTAAACACAATATTATGTAAAGTCATACATGTAAAGTCGACAATTATATTTGACTTTTGATTAAATATATTTAAACCTAAATTAAAATTGTAAGTTTTTTTGTCTGTTAGAGATTTACATATTATTCCTTATAGATGCCAATTGTGTAAGCAGTCATATTTAGGAAAAATTCTGAACTTCATGTTTTCTATAAATGTTAGATGAAGATTATCCGTGGTATACTGGTGCAATATTTTTGGCTGACTAGTGCAATATCATTTATAAATTGTTGTTATAGTTTCAAGAATATCAAAAAGTCTCAATGTTATAAAGGTGTGAACGAAAGCTTATTGAGTAATAAACAAAAGTAGTTGAAATAACTGTGTATAGAGAGGTCCATGCATTAATTAGAAAATATAATTAATCGCAACTGAGTTCAACAGGATAATTAATTTTGATGAGACCTATTGTTCAATCACAATTTTCTACAAGCAATGAATATCAGTCATGACAACTGTGAACATTTTTCCTTCGTCTTTCAAATTTTATAGTGGTTTATCATTAATTAAAACGAAGCTTTCTTATATGATGATCCATGCCATCAATTGAAGAATCAAATGGAATCTATCCGTCCATATAGGTTCAAGTCGAATCTGTCCGTCACTTCATTGAAAGAGAATATACTTACCGCAGTCCAGTTTCTACATTTATGACAATGCGCTATGGATGATGAGCTCAGTGATATTCAAGTTATTCATAAAGATATATTACATATATGGAATGTTGAATAATAATTCAATAATGTTATGAATCGAAAACCTGTCACGCTTCAAACAAAATAATACCAGATATGAGGAAGAAGCGGTCTGAGTTTCTTAAAAGCAATGAGAATGAAGGAAGAGGTCAGTCATATTTATTTTTATTGAAATGTTTTTAATTAATATCCGCTTATGTTTGACTGTATCGAATTTCAGTATGTAATCATTTTTAAACAATTTGTTTTTGTAGGTAAACGTATATGTTCAGAAAGTGGTGACGAAAATAATTTATGTAATTCTTTTTCTGTTACCAATAAGAAACTTAACCAGTTGATGATGAATTGTTTTGGTGAAATAAGTCACAATGACTTGCCGAGTTCTCAGTCTTCTATGTTAAATCCATTGTCAGAGGACAACATCCAACCTGTATTATATGATATAACCAACACACCGAGTAGCTCAAATTATATGCAAAGCAACATCAGTTGTTTAACTTACAGGAGCAAACTTACTCTTAGTCCATCAGTTCACCTGCCATCACAACCAGTCAATCAAAAGAAAAGTGTAAAGAAATCTTCGAAATAAATTCGTCAAGTAGCCACTGATTTATGCAGTAGGCTAAATCCTCCAGTATACCAAAGTAAGTATGTTTTTTTTAATTTTATTTAGCTTTCCATGTTTTTAATTGTACATATTTATTTGACCTTCAAAAATGTTTTTTTCAATTATTATAGTAGATTCCAGAGTTACTAACGATCAACATGATCGCACAAATCATCATAAAGAGGCGGAGAATAATCTCAGTAGTATGTTTCGTTCCACCTATTTAGATGATGGTGATGCTTGTCATGAATGTCAAGTTTGTGGTGCTGAAATGTGGCTTGCAGAAAGATTGAAAGGTGTGAAGAAAAATGAAATGCCACAATTTGGTATTTGCTGTTGTAATGGAAAGATTATTGTCCTTTTATTAAGAAGGCCTCCTAAAGAGCTTGAGGAACTCTTTTTCAGCAAACAATCAGTGCAGTCAATTTTTTTTTTTGAAAAATATCCGTACGTACAACAACATGTTTTGTTTCACCTCTATGGGTGGAAGAATCGACCATTCAATAAACTCTAGAGGAGGAGGTCCTTATGCATTTGTCCTTTCAGGTCAAAACCACCATTTGATTGGCAGCTTATTACCCCCTCAGGGGAATCCTCCAGTTTACGCCCAACTATATATTTACGACACCGAAAATGAAATTTCAAATCGAATTTCAACGGTGAGGTAAGATTTGTATAAGTTTTTTGTGCCATTGTACAATACTCTTTATCATATATATCACAATTTGAAAGAATTATTGTACTTTTTTTCAGCCGTCATGTTGGTGCTGAAAATTTGGATCACAACATTGTTGAAATGTTGAAAGAATGCTTGGACAAGCACAACTGTGTGGTCAAACATTATAGAAAAGCAGCGGAAATTATTAAGGAAAATGTCATCCATGATGTTAGTATAAGACTAATTAGAAGTAGCAACTCAAGTGGGCTCTCTAAGCAATATAATATGCCAACAACTACAGAGCTTGCCGCTCTAATTGTAGGTGACTTTGACAATTCATACACGAAGAGAGACATAATTGTAAAACGACAATGTGGAGAATTACAGAGGATCGATGAGCTACACATGACATACCTACCACTACAATATCCATTGCTTTTTCCATATGGAGACAACGAGTACGACTCAACAAATCAACACGCTCAAGAATCACTCTCAGCAACAAAAAAGAAGAAGAAACTAACACCTAGGGAATACTTGACATTCCGGTTAATGAGGAGGAAGTCTGAAAGGTCAGTCATCTTGCATGGGAAAAAATTACTGCAACAGTTTATTGTTGACGGCTACTCAATGGTTAAAAGCGATAGGCTTGACTACATTAGAAAGCACCAAAAGGAATTAAGGGTAGATCTTTATAGTGGACTAACAGATGCACTCACAAGAGGAGAGACAGACCCTTCATCAACAGGGCGACGAGTTATTCTGCCATCTTCTTTCACAGGTGGCGCACGATACATGATTCAAAACTATCAAGATGCTATGACAATTTGTGCATGGGCTGGTTATCCAGATATATTTATCACATTTACATGCAACCCTATGTGGCCTGAAATTACTCGTCATTGTGACCAAGATGGTTTAAAACCATGTGACAGACCAGAAATATTGAGTAGGATATTCAACCTCAAGTTGCACAAATTAATGCGGACTTTGAAGGATGAGAAGATATTCGGATCAATTAAATCAAGTACAAATTTACAGTTATTTCTACACAAATGAAATCATCATTTCATACGTGTTAAACATTTACATATAATTGATAATATACTTTGGGATTTTAATCATCTAGATAACATGCATTTGAAGTTCTAAATGCTATTTTGTTTTTAATTTGAAAAAATTGACTATAACTTTCTTCATGTCAATATAGTAATTAGATTATGCAAAGTATGGTGATAGGTTTTAATGATAAAAACTTATTTTAAATATGAAGTTTACTTGTAATCAGTATAACAATTTTTTAATTATTTATGAATGCAGATGTATACACTGTTGAGTTCCAAAAAAGAGGGTTACCACACGTACATATCATACTATGGTTGTCTGAGTCGGACAAAATAAGATCATCATTTGAGGTAGATCAACTAATATCAACAGAGATACCATATAAACTTCAAGACCCTGAACTGTATGAATTAGTTGGAAGCTACATGGTTCATGGTCCATGTGGTCGATCATCAAGAAGTGCGCCTTGTATGAAAGATGGTAAGTGTTCAAAATACTTCCCAAAAAAATTTTGTGCACGTACATTGTTAGATGAACATGGTTATCCAACATATCGTAGGAGAGATGACGGTAGTATGGTGTCAAGAAAGGGTGTTCAACTCGATAACAAATCTGTCGTCCCTTATAATGCTACATTGTTGAAATTATTTGGTGGTCATTTGAACATTGAAAAGACAAATCAATCACGTGCTATCAAGTACCTATTTAAATACATAAGTAAAGGGAATGACCGTGTTATAGCTGGTATATATAACAACAACGATAATCCAGGCTCTCAACAATCATTTGATGAAATTTCTCACTACCTCAATTGTCGGTATGTATCTTCATGTGAGGCGTCGTGGATAATTTTTGGTTTTGATATACACCATAGACATCCACCTGTGGAGAGATTAAGTTTTCATCTTCCTCAACAGTAGTCAATTTACTACAACCAAGGTGAAACAATGTCTTCCCTTGTGAACAACCCACGGGTTAAAGAATCAATGTTCCTTACTTGGTTTGATAAAAATAAGGATGACCCATTTGCAAGAACACTTACTTTTTCTCAATTCCCCAACTACTTTACGTTTGTTAGGGAAAAAAGATTTTGGAAAATTCGTGAGCGTGGATTCTCAGTTGGAAGGATGGGTCATTGTACACCAGCTCAAGGAGAACTATATTATCTTCGTTTGTTGCTTACAAAAGTTCGTGGGCCAAAGAATTATGAAGACATCAGAACTGTTAATAATGTAGTTTTTCCAATATTCAGGGAAGCATGTTATGCACTTGGATTATTAGATGATGACAAAGAGTATATTGATGCAATTAAAGAGGCATCATCATGGGCATCAGGAAATTATCTACGTCATTTCTTCACTAGCATGTTACTAAGCCATTGTTTATCGCAGCCCGCTATTGTTTGGGAGCAGACGAAAGAATTTATTTGTGAAGATCTGTTACATATTAATCATGGAGACCAACGTTTTCAAGGTATGTGACTATGTACAATTTACAGTTTTACTTTAACAAATTAGTTGTACATTACAACATTTCCATATTAACATTATTATTATTAGTTGAACATTTCAACTAAGCATCCTACTATATGAACTAAGTTTAGTATAATTATTACTAATGTTAAAGTATGAACATGTTTTGGAATTATTGTATGAGTATATTATCTGTCTACTTAATATGTATGTTCTATTTCGCATATGACAAAATTTTAAATACCTTTTATTGTTTCAAAAAGATTTGCAGATTTCATTCACCAATAAAGAGGCTGCAGGCCTAAGTATAATTCAAAAACTCTTGCTTTGCACTTGAAAGCACTTGAAAGCTTCTTCACTTCGGTGCACTAATATCCTAGGGCGTATTTATCTTAGCCACAGGTCAACTATCGCAACATTAAAGACCAACACCACAAACAGCAGTAAAGTAGTCTATAGAATTAAAATTATAAAGTTGCTGTGATGAGTATTAAAGTTAAAAAATTCTACAATGCAATAACCAATAATAGTTTCTAATAGTTAGGCCAATGTTGCCGAACATTAATTCAGCAAAGGAGACCACAATAGCAAAACTCAACGAGATGCATTGCTAGGAACAACAAAGAAATTTCTAGGTACTACTTAATAGGATCATCTTTCCATGTCTTTAAGCTTCTCAAATTGTGTTTCAAATTAAAAAGGAATCATAGTCAGAATTTATAACGGATACATAAAACACACCGATAAACAAACGCAAAAGTAAAAAACGCACCTCATTGATAGCAAGCACTTGGCCATAACCTTCTTCGGTTTAGTATAATTATTACTAATATTAAAGTATGAACATGTTTTGGAATTATTGTATGAGTATATTATCTGTCTACTTAATATTTATGTTCTATTTCGCATATGACAAAATTTTAAATACCTTTTATTGTTTCAAAAAGATTTGCAGATTTCATTCACCAATAAAGAGGCTGCAGGCCTAAGTATAATTCAAAAACTCTTGCTTCGCAACGGCAGAAGTCTAGACGATTATTCATCGCTGCCTAGACCAGATGAAGACAACATCATTGATATCTCAGCTGCTAATATCATCATTTAGGATGAAGCACCAATGGTGAAGAAACATTGTATTGAGGCTGTTGACCGCACGTTGAGGGACTTGATGAAGAGCAATTGCATTTTTGGTGGAAAATGTGTTGTCATGGGTGGCGATTTTAGGCAAATCCTTCCTGTCATTCCAAAATGTGGGCAAGCTGAGATTGTAGATGCATCTATCAACGCTTCCTACCTCTGGAATGAATGCAAATTACTGCGATTAACAAAGAATATGAGGCTAAACTCTTCCAACAATCTTGTAACATCCCAACTTTTCAAAAGCAGTATAATTTTTTTTTTCATCAGAGTAGAGCACCGGAGCGATTGAGTAACTGATATGTATATATAAAATGCCGTAAGTCTGGCTGGATACAAAAGCGGTACAAAAACCGTGTTGTTCGAAAGTATAATACAACAGAAAGAAATCTTCAACCGGATCTTCTACGTGGCCTGCTTGCTTCTCTCCTCGGCCCTCGGTCCTCCGGACCCTGAAGCTATAGCTGAGATCCAATTTAGCGCATTGGATCTCAGGTAACGGTTAACCTCATGCTCAAATACAACAGGAGCCTCTATCCGGGTTGTATCTATCACATATGGTAAACCTAAGTACAATTCCATAGGCACGGTGCATATAGCACCGAATAGAATGGCCAGGTAAGTGTCTACCATAGGGGCCTCACCGAGGTTAACGATGACTGGTTGGCACACCTACGTAGACTAGCCTTTCCTTCGGCACCAAACTATCCACACATCATATCATCACATATTTGCATACTATAAACATCAGAGTCAGTGTTACAGTACGCGAACGTACCTCCGTTGACGAACGTCGGCAATTCTGGCGGAAACGGCACATTTTACGAAAAACAGTGAAACGTCCAACAGCGGCACGTCGGACAGCGTAACGGCAGCAGATCAAGATTACTGATATCCTATAATGATAATATCACCATTATCAATATTTGACATTATAACGGGCATTTTAGGTAAAAATTACCATTTTGCCCCTATTCCCCTAATCGGTGTAATTTTGCCAGAGCTTCGCTACTTTAACTCCGACTTTCCAAAATTTTGCCAGAACTCTGACCCCACCATGATTTTCGAATTTCATACTTAAAATAAAACTAAAGATCTATCTAGCATTCCTACTAAAACTACCGAAACAATTAAAGACTAAAGATCGGAAAAATTACCCAGAGCTTCACGCAAAATCCCCGGACTCCTTCCCTATCCAGAGCTCCTCATTCTCTCTTCTCTCTAGGAAATTTCAACTAGAGAAGTGATTTTTGGTGTGAAGAATGCAAAGGGAGGGGCTTGCTATTTATAGGGAAAATCTGGTGCACTATTCACACTTTATCAGACGGATTCTGGACCGTTGGATCGCACTTTTTTTGAAAGGCTCCATCTTGGCCCTTCAACTCCCAAAACCAGCCCCCCTTGGGTTGGTGGATTGTCACATCAATTAATGTGATGTGATGCTTTTGCTTTATGCACTTGTACCGATAAAGTTCCCGATCGGTGTCCAAATCGCGTAATCTCAGAAAATCTCAAAAATCCATAATAACAACTTGGAAGACCTTTTCTTTCTCATTAGAAATGTCTAAGCTAACCTAATTTTTGATTCCATACAGGGTTTCAACGGTCCTGCTTGAAGTTTATGGAAAAGCGTGCGGTTACACTTTAACGAAATTCTAAGCTACCGCCTATGGACAAGAATGCACCGATTCCAAATATGTCCAGAAAACTCTCAACTCTTCCCCAGATGTCGCATCATGACATTTAGATCCTTAAGTTTTAACTTGGCTATCCGGCTTTTTCTCGAAATTTCTCTATTTCGTCTTATTAGGAAAATGCTCTACCTACTTCTAATTGACTTCCTAAAGTCTAATGAAGGTAAAAATCCACTGATCAATATTTTACTTTGACTTTGAAATTCCCATTCCTAGTTCTCTCGATAGGATCCGTTTCCTATTTATTCCATTACTATTCACCATATTTAATTATATTATATAATATTAAAACTTTGTAAAAATATCATGATACTTTACTCTTGTTCTTATCTTCATTTTTTTTTTCTTTTTCTTGGGCAAATTTCGGCTGGCCCTATTTATTATTTAATAAATATTTATTTTTTTATTTAATTAATTATTTAATGATTTATTTATTTAAATTTTCTCAAAAATCCCTAATTGGCTCATTCTTGTATTTAGGCTTAAAAATACCTAAACTCATCTATTTTTCTCAAAAATTTCCAATTAATTAACAAATATATTTTTACTAATTTTAAGCCAAAAACCACTAATTTTAGGGTTTTACATAATTATTCATGAATTTCATTTGCTTATTCTTAAGTAATTAGCCAATAAATACCTAATTACTTCCTTATCAATAGTTGATAATTTTCTCAATTAGAATTACTCCTCATCTCATAACTTGTGTATTGACATTAGTATTCTATGCCCCATGCATTTTAATAACATTTACGGGGCATTTTGGTCATTTGGCACTTAAATTCTCTAAGTTCCAAGAAATTTTCCCTTAGAAAATAAGATAAATTTAACATATTCTTTGAGACCACATGTTCACCTATTTTTAATAGATATTATTTCACCAATTTATAATACAGATTCTTAGGGTATTACAAATCCAATTGAACAACAAAAAATAAAATCATTTTCAGATTGGTTGCTTCTTGTAGGAGATGGAGCCATTGGATTACCACATGATGGCATTGCAGAGATCCCAATTCTTGAAGATTTATTGCTTCATGATGATTGTAATCCAATTAAGTGTATAGTTGAATCTACTTACCCAAATTTAATAGAGCGTTTGTTCGATGAAGATTACCTGAACAATAGGTCCATCCTTACCCCAACAACGGAAAACGTCGACACATTGAATGAGTACATTTGTTCATTGTTACCGGGAGATGCGGTAGAGTACTTTAGCTCAGACTCTATAAATCCGATAGACAATGCAAATGAAAGCTTTGAGGATTTTTATGATGTAGAATACCTAAATGCAATTAAATGCTCTAGTATCCCCCATCATAAATTGGTATTGAAGGTTGGTGTACCTGCAATGTTAATAAGGAACATTGATCAAGCTGCAGGATTGTGCAATAGAACAAGGCTTCAAATATCGCAACTTGGGAAGAATGTGATTAAGTCAAAGGCATTGAATGACACAAGCATTGGTGAAGAGATTTTGATACATAGAATGGATATGAATCCATCTGAAACAAAATTGCCTTTCAATATGACAAGAAGGCAATTTCCTATAATTATTTCTTTTGCCATGACAATAAACAAAAGCCAAGGTTAATCGATGTCAAATGTAGGTCTTTACCTACCAAGTCCGGTTTTCTCCCATGACCAACTATATGTTGCATTGTCTAGGGTCAAGAATTTCAATGGTTTGAAAATCCTAATACTGAATGAGTTCAGTAGATGCAGCAAGGCCACATTAAATGTTGTTTATAGAGAAGTTTTCCAAAACTTTTTGTTACATTCATAGAAATAAGGTAGTTTATACTCTGAACATACCATTATGTTATTTGTAAAGTATCATTTAATCAATGAAATGCTCAAACTTTTACAGTATATGCAATATTTTTTTAGTCATTGTAGTATAAAAATATCCGTGCAACGCACGGGTCGAAAGTCTTGTTCTCTTTCATATATTTTTATTCATTCTCTTTCATTTACTTTTTTTTATAAATAAAGACATATTTAGAAAAGGGAAAATTCCATTAAAATACCATATGAATTTGCAAAACCCCCAGAAGTCTGTTAAATTTGTAAAGAGACTGAGAGGTACAAAAGACCTATGAGAGATATGCAAATTCGAGTGAAATTACCCTTTTGCCCTTAGTTTTAAATAAATAAAAAAATTAAAAAACCCTCCAACCCCCACCACTGCCGCCGGCCGGTGGTGGCGATGGTGGCCGGCGGCGGCGGTGGTCGCCGGCGGTGGCGGTGGTGGGGGTTGGAGGGTTTTTTAATTAATTATTTATTTATTTAAAACTAAGGGCAAAAGGGTAATTTCACCCGAATTTGCATATCCCTCATAGGTCCTTTGTACCTCTCAGTATTTTTACAAATTCAACAGATTTCTAGGGGTTTTGCAAATTCATATGGTATTTATTTAGAATTTTCCCTTTAGAAAAGATATGACATTTTGATACATTTATTATTTATAAATTCTAAATAATCTTAAACGCGAGTTTATTTTACGTACCACTCTGGTCCTATTTATAAGTTCAATTTGACCAAATCTCACATACCAAGGAAAGTTAGGTATCTTAATGATTATAGAGCAAATTTCCAATTTTATCCTCATTTATGAATGGGTACCTTTTAAAATTTATTTTCAAATCTCTCTCATCTTTTTATCTTCCCAACATAGCTAGTCAATCTCTCTCATCATCATTAATATGGGCAAAATTATCACAATCTCATTTATTTGGTCAAAATAGACTTATAAATAGGATCAAATTTTTTGGTCAAAAATTTGCAAAGTGGGATTTCTCAATAATTGTTCATTTCTTTTCATATTTTCTTTCGGTAAAAAAAAAGAGAGAGAAGAGAATCGGACGACAAATTATCTCTCTCGATTGGATGTCCGAGAGGGAAGAAAACGCCACCAAGTACGAGGGTACGACAAGGTATAGATAGATGCCGCGGGGCCGAAACTTGTCCAAATTCGAGCCCGCGTTTTTCTTCGTTCAAGAGCAAATGACGATTCTTGTTCTTGGGTTGTACCCAAATACCACACAACCCTGCAGTTTCATCTTCACCGATTGAAGCAACCCTCCCACCAAACCCTAACGCTACAATCTATACCTCTTACTTCGTAGATTTTCCTTCCTCTTCTTTTCCTCCACATTTTTCATTTTTGCTAGTTCCTCCCTCTTCCTTCATCCCCAACTTCGCTCGAATTTCTATTTTCTCGAACATCGCTCATCTCATTCACTTCATGGCGAGTGATTCTGGCGCCAAACCTGCCCCTGCTTCTTCGTCCTCAACTGCAGAGGAATCCTACATTGGGAGCTTTATCAGTCTGATTTCCAAGTACGAGATTCGTTACGAAGGCGTTTTGTATCACCTCGACGTCCGTGATTCCACCATTGGCTTGAAGAGCGGTACCTAGATTTTGTACTATGCCTTGCTTTCTATGAAATGTTACTCTGTTTTAGACTTTTTGTCAGGTATGCGCGATTTTTTGGATGGAAATTGTTTGATAGGTTATGGATGGTTAGAATTGATGTCTCCTTGATATTAACTTACTGGTTGGAGGGAACATGGACCTGCTGTTTGTTAATACAATGATTGTAAGTAGTCAAAGCACAGTAACCAAATAATTTTAATCCCAACACATTCAGTTATTGGTGTAAGATGTAATTCACTGGTGATACAACCTTAAGAAGACTGAATCATCACTCTAGAATGTAAGTCATTGATGTGAGTCATTTGAGTGGAGAGTCAAGACCAACATCTGGACTCCTGTTTTTTTGGACAGAGACATTTGGAATTTAGAGAAGACTGAATCATCGCTCTAGAATAAAAGAGTAAGCTTGGTGATCATACGGTTTGTTCTATGAAGTCACTTAGACCAACATTAACATTTGATAGTGCCTTTGTAATCGACCTCTCTTTACCCACTTTTTGTATGTATATCATCTTTATGACATCTTTACCCAACTTTCTAGAATTGTATAGCTGCACTCGTTGACGTAATGAGCATTGATGCAATTATGCTGTAGCATCATGTGTTTTTTGAAATCTTTCATGTTAAAATGGAATTGCCTCTAGGTATTCAGTGAAAATGTTAATAATTTTTAGATTAGTGCATAATGTGATGATTCTAACTTGAGCTGCAGCTGATGAAATTTATGCAAATATCTTCTCAAATTTGAATTGGAATTTGAATTGCTTGTTATGTGATATTGCAGTCAGATCTTATGGGACAGAAGAGAGAAGAAAAGATGGTCCACAGGTTCCTCCAAGTGACAAGGTTTATGAATACATTCTTTTTCGAGGGAGTGACATTAAGGTAAGCATATTATAATTTCATCCAGCATCATAGTTTAACGTGGCGTTGCCAAGAAAAGTAACTGCTCACTTGGGCATTCCAGTACCCATTTCTTTTGGGGTGGGGGTTCTGATATAGTATTATTATGTATAAATGAATTTGCAATTGAGGATTTAAATCTGTTTCCAAGTCCTTTATTTCTTGCACCAGCACAAGTTTAATATTGGTGACAGAATCTAGATCTGTTTTGTGAATGAATTTTAATTTCAGAAATAACCTACATTTTTTTTTAATGTAATTTAAATATTTGGTGTCTTTAAAATTTTTATGATCTTTATTCTAAGCTTGTTTTATTCTCATCGCAAGGTTAATTCTTTTCTGGAAACCAATAGATCACCTTAGTCCATCATTGACAAGATCTTTTTTCTATCTTTTTTTTTTTGCTGGTTTTTTCTGAATATGCGCACACTTAGTTTCAAATTGCTGACTTATATTGGCCTCCTTCAAAAGGAGTTTTTTGTTCCTGTGGGATGTTCTGATGCTTTACTGTATTTCAAGATTTTACTGGGCAAATTATAACTGAATTTTGGCATAAGTAGGCTTGTTGGAATTTGAAGAATTGATTGATCAGAATCAAATCTATCATCAGTTCTATTAAACATAAACCCCAACACAAACCAATGAAGAATAACTGAATAAGTCATCCTAACTGGAGCTGTGTTTAAAATGAGAGAGCTACTGATAAAATCTAAAGTAGAATAGCTAAGGCTGATGTTGAACAGACTCCTTTTCATCAATAATAGTGATCTGAAAGTTCCAAATAGGCTTATTTTTCCAATAATTAATGTTATTTGTTGATTATCTTATAGTCGATTCCAAATTTCCAAAGTAGGTTGAATCTAGGCTATCTCCCCTAACTTCAACAGCTTGTACATTCTAATGAATGTTTTTCCTTTTCAGGATTTGCAGGTCAAGTCCCCTCCTACATCTTCCAAAGAAGAGCAGATATTTAGTGATCCAGCTATCATCCAGGTACTTATGTTCAAACTTCGTAAATGGAAAAAAATTGCCGAGGGTATTTTAGCCCATGGATATAAGTATTTGCCTTGAAATTTTCTGATTTCTATATTTTTCCAGTCACAATATTCTGAAGTGCCTTTAAGGTTTCCCACGGCTTCAGTGGGTGGGGTCAGTTTGACAGAATCAATTCAAAAGCTAGATACTCCTGCTATGATCAGTAGAGACATTCCTCGTTCTGTTGGGTTGCCTTCTCATCAATCTGCAACGTTGACGGGCTTATCAGCTCAGTCTGCTGCTACTCATGTTTCTGGTGCCCCTTCTTTCTCTGCAACAATGTATTGGCCAGAATATAGTGGGATACCAGGAAGCAGCTCTCATTCTCTGCTGCAGTCTAGTCCTTTTCAGTCCCCTTCAGGAGTGGCACCTTTAAATACACAGAGCTGGGCCCAAACTCCAGAAAGTCAGTTACCTTCTTCAAAAGTGGGCTGGACTACTTTACCAGAGCATGGTGAACCTGTCGCATCTGTTACTACTCCATCTCTTGTAAATCCGTCTTATGAACTTTCATCTTCCTCTTTACAAACTTCTGATTCTCTAGATGCTCCATCACTTTTGTCTTTGAAGACACCGTTGCCCTATCATTCTTCTTTGGCTGAATCAAATATGCCTTCATTTTCTTCACCGTTTCAAGGCATAAATTCTGTCAAAGATCAATTTCCTGGTCAAATTTCTCCTTACATGGGATCCATGTTTCCTGGACAATCTGCCCATCATTCTGTTTCTCCTTTGATTGATTCTACTTCAGGCTCCCTGCCAAGACCTCCATCTTTTTTATCTCCAGATCAGTTTGCTCCTTCGAGACAGGATTTTGTATCTTTATTGCAGAACCAGATCCCTGATCAGAATCATATG
Organism: Acacia pycnantha; assembly: GCA_025563575.1. Lineage (NCBI taxonomy): Eukaryota > Viridiplantae > Streptophyta > Magnoliopsida > Fabales > Fabaceae > Acacia > Acacia pycnantha. Next base: position 1,282,719 of record JAMWYP010000110.1, on the reverse strand, counting down.
GGTTCTCTGGCACCAACATCCTCTAGCTCCTCTTTTCTAGTAATTTCTCCAGAATTTCAAGCACCATTGTTGCCTTCACCACCATTGCCAACATCAGCGCGCAAGGTCAGAATATTCTCTCATTTGTTATTTTGTGGCAGCTATCGGTGATGCTGCGGAAACATTGATGACAACCTGCAGACAATTCCCCTGAAGTGCACCCTGCACTTCAGGAGAGCTAAATTCCATATGCTGTGCTGTTTATTTGTTGTTTTCATTTTGTTTGTATGAAGTCAAAGGTAATTAGGGGAGCTTTTAAAGATAATGATATACTTCCAATACAATTTGGATATAAAGGGATACAAAACAGAAAAGTGAAAAGGACATTAATTATTCAAGATTCTATGCAGTTTAACATGCCTTTGCCTGCTGGCTGGTGTTTGTGGCATTTTGAAATCTCAGTTCCTGGAAGTTTTACATTTAAGCAGCTCACTGATTCCTGTTTGAAGTATGTTAAAAATCAAAATTTAGTAACTACCCCCAACACACAATTTGCTGAGCCTCCATGACTTGGTAGGTTCAATATATATACAAACTATGATTAAAAGGAGAAATTATAGCGTACTCTATGATAAATTTGTGTGCTTTCATGGCTATAGTGCATGAGTTCTGCTTCTGCTTTTTGACTGATTGGGGGCACTACTTTTTGCTAATTTTGGACCTTGTTTCATTTTACAAATGCTGTTTAGTCTCTCAGTTTGGGTAAATTTCAATGCATGCCGTGAGTGATTATAATATATGTTCTTCATTTATTTTTGCAGCCTCAGCACTCAGCTTCACAGTTCAGTGAAGAGTTTGATTTTGAGGCCATGAACGAGAAATTCAAAAAGGATGAAGTATGGGGTTCTCTTGGGAGGGCATCTAAGACAATAGAAGGATTGGAGGATAATGCTCCAACTAACAGCTTGGGTGACACAGTGTGTCGTGTGTTTCAACCTAACCCAAATACTAAGGTAGGACTTGCAGTGTTTGCGTAGATATTAACATATATTCAGTCCCTTAATTTGTTCATTGCAAAGTCACAAGTTTTTCTGAATGCTGTCTTTGCAGTCTAAAACATGTGTACTTAATAAGAGGTTGTGTTCTTGGTTGCAGCCTGCATATAAGAAAGACGACTTTTTTGACACAATTTCGTGTAACTCTCTTGGTCATGCGTCAAGGAATGGACAGAACCGCCTATCTGAGAGAATGAAGCTGGATTCTGAGGTATGCAAACACATCAAGAACTTAAACTGCTGGTTAGGAATTGTCCAATAACTGACAAGATTTTTTTGTTAATTTATGTTATTTTTATCTTCTTTTTTTCAGACGTTTGGCAATTTTCCTCGGAGCCCTATAATGGGTTATGCTGCCTATGGCAGTGGACGTGGTGAAAATTACCGGAGCTCATACAATATGGGAAGGGGTTATAACTATTATGGTGGAAGAGGGCGTGGCAGGAATATGCCTTTCTATTAGCCAGCCATTTTCTCTAGACCTATTGGTTTTCCTTCTATCTGCTACTGATTTCTCCTCTGTCTTCTTCCTAATGATCCTTGGCTTTGTTTTGGTACGACGAGTTTTGATAAGAATATAACCTTAACACGTCTCTTGTGACTTCTCATGTCATGGCAAGGTGCTAGAATACCAAACTCAAACATAACAGCCAGCTTCATGTCTTTTATTTTGTCTCATGACGGCGATTTGGCTTGTACTTTGTCTTTTAAATCTTTTTTGTTTTTGTCTATATAACAAATAGTAGCTGATAAAGCCATATAATGAAATACCAGACAGGTTTCCTCTGTATTCTTCTTTCCATTCTGCCTCCTAATTTTCTCTGCATACTTATTTGTTGCTCTGTTTTGGGCGTGATTGTTGCAATGATTATACAAATGGATTGACATTGACTCAATATTTTCTTGATCTCTGTCATCTAAAAAGCCTGGTTTGAAATATACAGTCTTGGGGGGCTACGAATTGCTTGATTTTAGGAAATAGAATATTCAAACTTAGTACATCTTATATTCGAGAATTTGAATTTTCAAATCTTGTTTCTTAATTGTTGACTAAAGTGTGAAGCTGAAATTCAAAGCAAGAAGGTGAAGCCAATTCCGAGACTATTCTTGTGTGGTCCTGGTCCACGGTAGCTTAGAATAAAAGCCGAAAAAAAAAAGATAAAACGGTGGATCCAATGCAACTGAACAGAATATATAAATATATATAGACACATGACAGACAATAATTAATTTCTACAAGTGGAGCCCAAAATGGAGTTCCTATCTGAGACAGCTATGCCTGGGAAAGGGACGGTATACAATAACTGTCTCTCTATCGTAAAAAAGCTAGAAAAAAATAAGTAAGTATTGATCAGAGGATTGGCTGGATGACAAGGTTAAATATCATAAGTGGGTCCAGTGAGCCACTTTTTTTCTTTTGGGTATTCAACAAAAAAGAAGAAGAGAACCATATAGTGTTCCTTTCTTTTGAAGCCTTTTATTGCCCTTTCTTTTCCAAGTTGCATCAGTTTTTAAAAATTCTGTCATCCTCCTCCACACCATTCTTTGTGGTTTGTACCAAAAGAAACCTCTGTTTTCTCTGTCTTTCCCTTTTTCTTTAACTGTAATAAATAATAACAATAATGTATGTAACAATGTTACCCCATTTGTGCGTGTACTTTACGATTCTCCTCTACTTGCGTGGTCTTCACGGTACAGAGAAATGATCCTGTGGTACAAGAAGCAAGTGCCACAAGGATCAACATGGCTGATCCAACGTAAGTGCCTCCTTTTACTATGTAACACTCACCATTCAACCAACCTTCTCCATAAGGTTGTTTTCTGCTCATGCTTGTTGCTGATATTAGCATAATTACTGCAACCCCAAAGCTCAGCCTGTGCCAAAGTTATGATCTTTCTTAATTTTAGTGTGCATTAAAGGAGAAAGATTTGATCTTTCTAATGAATTTGTTTGTTTTAGGATTTTATTTGTTTCGTGAGCTGTTTGCAGGGCCTACCAGCTTAATCAAACAATTTAAGAGAACATGACCATCTGTCATTCTGTCTCAAGTTATTTTAATGTTTGATTTATGGGAAACCGAGTTTGTATTATATTAACATGAACAAGCTAATGTGTAAACATGTCAAACATTAAAAAAAGGATAAATTATACAAAACACCCATAAACTTTGGATTAGTTGCATATAACCCCTGACATTTCAAAGTTTAAATTTAATCCACTAACCTTTCATTTTTTAACTATTAACCTTCTACCGTTAAGTGACTGTTATGTTTTTAACAGAAAATACCATGTCATGTCAAATTATGAGATGACACTTTGCATCCTGTGTAAATTACTAATTTCATAAAACTCTCATGAATTTTGAACATTTATAGAGAAACCTTTGAACTTTGATTAATTACAAATAACCCCTAATATTTCAAAATTTAAATTTAATTCCCTTAAAATTTTGATTTATAATATTAAACTACATGCCGTTACTTTCTATCATTTTAATAAATTTATGAAATATTTTACTATCATTTATCAATTAAAATATTTTAAATTTAATCCACTAATCTTTCATTTTTTAACTATTAACCTTCTACCGTTAAGTGACCATTATGTTTTTAATAGAAAATGTCATGTCAAATTATGAGATGACACTTTACATCCGGTGTAAATCACTAATTTCATAAAACTCCCATGAATTTTGAACATTTATAGAGAAACCTTTGAACTTTGATTAATTACAAATAACCCCTGATATTTCAAAATTTAAATTTAATTCTCTTAAAATTTTGATTTATAATATTAAACTACATGCCATTACTTTCTATCATTTTAATAAATTTATGAAATATATTACTATCATTTATCAATTAAAATAGTTCTTTTGTATGGTAAAAACTAGAAGAATAATATTTAGAAAAATATAAAATAAATGTTGATCCTCTAATTCAAGAAAAAAAAATATGCATTACTAATAAACACTAATTAATGAGGGCGAGAGCTATCCTCTAACAAAAAATGTAATATTTAAACTATCAATGCTTAATCATCCCAAAAATATATTTAACACAAATAATGACAATTTTATACTATCAATGCTCAATTAACCCAATAAAATAAGTAAATGTTATACAAATGATGACATGTTTTTTGAAAAAAAAAATATTCTTCTAGTTTTTTCCATACAAGAAAACTATTTTAATTGAAAATGATAATAAGAAACTTAATAAATTTATTAAAATGATTAAATTAACAACATAAGGTTTATTTATTATAAATCAAAATTTTAAGGGAGTTAAATCTAAATTTTGAAATGTCACTAAGGTTATTTGTAACCGATTAAAGTTTAGGGGGGTTATCTGCAACTATTTAAAGTTAAGAGGTTTTATGAAATTAGTAATTTATACAGGATGTCATGTAGGATGACACATGTTATCTCATAATCTGATGTGACAATTTCTATTAAAAACATAATGGTCACTTAACGGTAAGGGTTTAATAATTAAAAAATGAAAGGTCATGAGAGTTAAATCTAAATTTTGAAATGTCAAATGATTATATACAACTAACTCAAAGTTCCGGGGGGGGGGGTTTGTATAATTTTGCCTTAAAAAAAATCAAATTGATTACTAAATCAATCATACATAGACATAGTACTTCCTTATGTCCTTAATATAAGACATATTTGAGGAGTTGATTTTGATTCTAAATATAAGTTAGAGTAGTTTTCATTTTTGTCATTCTTTTCTTAATTTACCCTTATTGATGCTCCATCAACAATAATTAAGGAGGAGACGAAATTGGGGAATTAAGGAAGATGATTAGGGTATTTTAGAAAACGCTAGTCATATTAACTAGCTTAATTAACTTATTTAATCTAATCAAATTAGGTAAATATGTGTTATATTAAGGACCATAGGGTGTACCTTTTACCTCATAGCTAATTTGTGGATATTCAAAAAATTAGTTAAGTTAGTTATTTGTAGTTGTAACTAATGATTTGGTCTCCCTAAACCACCCATTTTAATCATCTGTATTGAAACTACACTTGATAAAAACCCCTTTAATATGCATAATTAATAAGAATATTTTGTGAAAAAAGTTATAAATTTTGGAGATAAAATAAATTGAGTTCTTATATTTATAAGTAAAGCAAATGCCCCGTCTAGCTCTAGTGGAGGTGGTATTTGCTTGTTGAAGAAATTCTTGTGCTGATTTATTTATTTTTCCCCCTTCTAAGCCATCTTGATATGCACGTGGCCGATTCGTCAATAATCAATAATGGCGAGCCAGACAAGAAACAAAGTCTAACAAAAAATGATCTGGCGTTCTATTTCATTGTCAAAAACAACGACAAAGCATGAGAATAGGAAATTTCGATTTGAGTCTAGATTGGGGAGGTGGAATGCCACTTTCCAGAACCTGGATCATAGATTATCAAACTTCCTTTCTTACTTGTAAAAACGTCAATTCCCATTAGGTAAAATTGAAGATAATTTAATATCCACTAATTAAATCAATCAATACGATTTTGATTTCTGGTTCTTGAGTTGATGTTTTTGAATGAGAAGTAACAACTAACTTACCAAAACAAGTACGCAAAAGAAGAAAGAAAGAAAAAAAAAAACAGAGAGAGAGAGAGAGATTGATCAAAACCTACCAAGAGATCAGAAGAAGAACCTTTGCAATTACTGGTATCTTAAAACTGACATTTCTTTTGCCTCCTGAACAAGAATTCCTCAAAAAAGTAGAATTCCCAATAATCTGGGCAAAGAATAAGCTGACCAGAGCTGCAATACCAAACCCAAATGCAGGGCTTGATGGCATAAAACACAATCTTCCATTCCATTTCAAATCCTTCTTCTGCCAAAAAACAAGCTCATATCAGTAACAAAAAACACAGGAAGAAAAAGAAACCTTATAATAACAACAGACAATGATAAAAGAACAAACTTCAAATTAAAGGAACAAAATTTCACCTTATTTCTCTTGAACTCAGCTACAATACAAGAGATGAAGGAGATTAGGCCAAAGAAAATGGAGATGATGATTATGAACAAGATTCCTGTGAATCTGCGTCCATGAGGTGGGTTTTCCATGGTGGGGTTGGAGTTGGTTATGTGATAAAGAGACTCGCAGAGAGAGAAAGAGCGAAGAGATAGAGAGAGAGAGATCAATCAAGAACAAAGATATTTAAAAGGCTTGGAAGCTACTCAAGGAACAGAAGAGAGATGATGAGTTAGTTGTGCCCTGAAGGTGTATTGGCCATCATCACCTTCCTCCTCTATGTTCTTGAGCAGCTTCTTGATTTGTAATAGAGCTTCTTGTTCTTGTTGATGTTGTTGTTTTTGTTGTTGAGACTTGCTTCTTAACAAGTCTTTCATTTCATTAATCTGAAGGTGATACCATTCCTAACTGTATGTGGACGGTTCTTTTAGAAAACTCTTTTCTTCAAGCAAAGCCGCCGAACTTTCCAATCCCACTTGGTCAATTGCTTCAATGGACTTCTAAGCACAACTATTTAATCCACAAAACTTGCTTTTTATAATAAAAGATGCAAATTAACCATGATCCAATATCTAACTGGATGGTTGGTATATATCAAAAAAACTGGATGGTTGGTTAGCACATCAATCCTAAGGTGCTTCTTCTATTTTTTTTTCCCTTTCTCCTAATGATTACTAGTCATAATCATAATCAATTGCTAGTTGATAACTTTTTGGGGGAGGCTTTTATGGGTTTTTTTTTTTTTAAATATCTGACTTGGGGTGACATAAGAAAAGTTTATATTTTAATTTTAGGTTTTAACACCAAATTAAAAAAAAAAAAAAAAGGAAACGGCCATATCCTCTTTGTAGGGGGTCATTGACTTTAGAACCGAAATAGAGGGAATGATATATTATTAGAAATGAAGATAATCGGCCTAATCCCCCATTCCATATTCCCTTCTCTCATTTCGCGGAGGCTTTGAGGTTCCTTCTTTGAGGTTTCCTAAACGATTCAAACTTTATTTTTTTTTAATAATTTTGAGATTCGATTCCAGTGAAGCATGCGGACTTAGGGGAGGCATTGATGCCATTTTATTTCTATTTTTATAGAATAATCAATCAATTATCTCACATATAAGTCAAAAAGCTCTTGATCACCACAGACCCTCTTAAAAGGAGGAACCTGTGGATTCTAGCCTCGGTCCAATGGGTGTTTGGATATATTTTGATTACTGAAATTTTATTTTATTTATTTTTTATTTTTTTGATAATAAGGAGGCCAAAAGGCCAGATTACAAGGAAATTAAAAAGAAAAGGGGAACAATCCCGAAGACTCTTGATCAACCCAAACCCTCAAGGAGTCGGGGCAATCACTAAGAAAGCTGGATTGGGATAAGCCCAACTTAGCTAAAGCATCAGCTACACGGTTATATTGACGAGGAACAGAACCTAATACCACTAGCCAGTTGCGGGCAAGCATAGACCGGATATGGGAGATTAAGAGGCTCTCCACGGAAACAGAATTAGAAGTAAGCCGAAGAATAATGTCAGCAGCATCCGATTCCAGAACAACACGCTTAAGACCAAAATCCCAAGCCAAATTCAATCCCTCAGAGATAGCCCATTCTTCAGCAGTTTGAGCATTACAGATCCCAAGCATTTTGGTAAAACCCACCTGCCATACTCCTTTATCATCACGGATAACTCCTCCACAACCAGCGCGGGAGGAGCTTAAAACCATAGCTCCATCAACATTAATTTTACACCACTCAGAAGGCGAGGGCTGCCAAGAATCAGTAGCAGCCAAAAGCGAAGGGGGATCAGAACATATAAGGTCTTGATGCAAGGAATATTTCCTCCATAGCTGTAGAACAATTCTCCCAGGAAAAGATGGCTTGACAAACCCCTGTTCAAAAGCAAAAAGATTCCTCCATCCCCATAACTTCCAACAAGCTACACCAAATATTAAGGGCCAAAAGACTCCCATTTCACGCCCAAGAGAACCCTGCAAATTCAGCATTAACCAATCCTTCAAACCAGGAGGAAAAAAAAAAAGAAGCATACCTGCTAGGAATGAGATCAAGCCACAGAATTTTAGCATAATTGCAATCCCTAAGGATATGGAGAATATTCTCAGAGTCAGCATTACAGTAAGAGCACACTTATTTGTTCTCAATATTCCTCAAAAGCATGCAAATGGGCTGGGCACAAGTGACAAATTCGGGGGCACAATGCGTTGTAATAAGATCCATTAAAATATCATAAATATTCAAGAGAAATGTGTGTACATTAAAATACCACCGGGCTGAAATATGCAGAGAGGGATGCTGGACTTTTAGGTATTGTCTCTGGTGATAACCAACGAATGAGATTATATTATACTCGGAGAGAAGGAAAACGCATCTGGTGGCTTGGGATACTGTGTGTGAGCCAAAGAAGAGGGGGGGTCTTGGGATGAAGCATCTTCATCGCCAAAACCAAGCATACATGATGAAGTTAGGGTGGGGCCTGATTAAACGAAGGGATGAGCTTTGGGTGAAGGTAGTAAGAAGTAAGTATAACTTTGGTGATGATGTTTTACCAAGCATTGATTTATCAAAACGGGGATCGAATGCTTGGTCGGGGATTAAGAGCTCCTGGGACAAAGTGTTGGCAGGTACTGTTGTTGATACAGGCTCCGGGGCGGTTGGATGGAGGCATGATAGGCATGGGGAATTTAATATTAAATCAGCTTACCAAGCCTTATCTGATCTCTCAATGGGGGATGAAGGACCATGGCAACAGATTTGGAAGTTGCAAATAATGCCACGGTGCAGGACTTTTATGTGGCTTGCTCTGCATAATAAACTTCTCACTAATGCGGAGCGAGCCCGGAGAGGGATAGGAGGTAATGGAAGCTGTTCTTGGTGTGGTGCGGAATCTGAGAGCCTGGTCCATGTGTTGCGTGATTGCTCTGAGACAAGGAAGCTTTGGATGACGGTTGTGGATCCATTGGCTATGCGTCAATTTTTCCAGTTGGAGGTTAAATCTTGGATCAAGCGAACATCCACCGGTCCATGATCGAGGAAAGGGGGTGGTGTGAGTTTTTTCCACAACCTCGTGGGCCGATTTGGCAACGGCGGAACACCGGGATTTTCGATAATGTATCTACCAAGTAATGAATCACTCGTTATTAAAGCCAAGTCTATTATTTCGCTAGTTCAAAGACGAGAGTGCGGCTACGGGGTTAACCTAAATAGCCGTTGTGTCTGGCCAAGAGGTGGAGCATGGGCACCACCGAGACCCTACTGGGTCAAGCTAAACGTAGATGGAGCATGTGCAGGCAATCTTATAGCAACATGCGGGGGGTCCTTCGAGATGACAGTGGATTGCTCAAACAGGGATTTATGTTCAGAGCAGAGGAACCTGCGCAGATAGTCTTCTAGCCGAGTTATGGGTCGTTTTGTTCGGCCTTAAGATGTCTTTGGGATGCCGGGAACGCAGAGTGTGCTTGGAATCGACGCCGAGGAGGTAGTGTCGCTATTGAAAAACCTCTTCGGATGGGTCACCCGGATGCGCTTGTGATTCAAGAGATAAAGAGCATGATAGGAAGAGATTGGGAGGTCTTGGTGAATTGGATTCCTCGGGAGGCAAACATGGCGGCAGACTATGTTGCAAAGCAAGCGTTTGATACGTGGCTGGTCTCCATCAGTTTCATTCCGCATTTGGAGGTCTACATGATTTCCTGGATAAGGATAAAGAGTCTGTAATGCATAGCAGTGGCTTTGGTTGAGGGATCTCCCTCCTCGTTTAGTATAAAAAAAAAAAAAATACCACCGGGCTGAAATATGCAGAGAGGGATGCTGGACTTTTAGGTATTGTCTCTGGTGATAACCAACGAATGAGATTATATTATACTCCTCTAATTCTAAGATATATTTATCTAATTTAATTAGATTAAATAAGTTAATTAATATAACATGTATTATTTGAAACACCCTATTCAGCTTTCTTACTCCCCTTATTCTATCTCTTACTTGATCATTGTTGAGGTAATAGGGGTAAATTAGGAAAATTAGGAAAAATATTGACAAATATGAAAACTATATCTTATAGTTATAATCAAGATTAATTCTCTAAATATGTCTTATATTAAGGACAAGAGGGAGTAATATCCTTTTCTAACTGTTCTTGGGTGATTTGGGATATGGCTGTTCTATATTTTTGACATGTCAGTATTTGTTATATACTGTTTCTGATATTGGTCTTGTTCTACTGCTGCAATTCTGGGTTCCAGTAAATGAATATAGGCTTTTGGACTTATGATTGGAAGGTTGCTCTTAGGATTGCACATGCAGCTTCAATGGGGGAAGTGCTTGAAAGATTAAGTGCTGGGAAGTACTTTTTGTGTTTTCATTTTTACCTTGCTACTGTACTAAATTGTTTCGTTTGCCATTTTCCTTTATGTTGGATTTTTCTTGTTATTGATGTTTATCTTTCTGTACTGAGTTTTGGGAATGAAAAAGTTCGTATGTTTCAGCCAAATGAAGTGTAGTTTATTTTCAAGGAAATTATGCCATACAGTACATCAGAAACAAAAGTGCATATCCAGTGTCTGAAAATATTAAGAAATTTTCATAGCTGTGCTCTGGTTGACAGTTAAAAAAAAAGGCATTATTGAAATTACCTTTGGTACATAAGAAGACATTACTAACATTCTCACTAAAAGTCACCATGATTGGGATAATCATTCTGTTTTTTGTCATGCACAAATCTTATTTGGACAGCCCAGTGATCTCAGTACCAATGAGCTCCCACAGCTTGGACATGACATGAAAGTGAAATTTGTTTCTTCTTCTCATCTAGATTTCTTCCTTCTAAGAACTTCAAGCACAGATTGTGCAGTGCAATAAGCAATAGACTGAACAGTTAGCATAGGATTGACACCCAAAGCTGTTGGGAACACACTTGAATCTGCCACATAAAGCCCCTCCACCTCCCATGTCTCCCCCATCTGATTCACCGCCGATTCCCTCGGATTCGCCCCCATCCGGCAACTCCCCATTTGATGCGCCGAGCATAATGGAGACGACAAGTCTGTCAATCGCCTTGTACTCTCCTCCTTCACAAATTTCTCAAACTCATGATAACTCACTTTCTTCACATTCAAGCTCCTTCCTTTATCATTATGTGTCCCAATTTCTTCAGCCCCAGCAGCTGCTAGAATCCTCAGCACCTTCTCAATCCCTCTCTGCAGATTCCTCTCGTCACTCTCCTTCATCTTGTAACTTATGTTGTCACGTGACCTCACCGTCCCGGATCCCTGGTCCCTCGCGAGGGCAAACACGTGGGCTGTTCGCGAAAACTTGCGCATTCTCTCTTTCATGTCGCTCCCGGAAACCCAAGGCATTAGAAGTGAGAACATACCAGGATGTAATGCTGGTGTTTGTATCACAGCTCCATATCCAGATTTCTCAAAATCCGCTACCACTGTTGACATTGCTGTCATTATCCCTCCTTCATAGCTCTTCTTATGTTTCTCAGGCCAAACCTCGGAATCATCATCAGATGATGAAGGTGAGTCTGGGAAATATCCCCAAGCCATTGTTACTGGATGAAGATGCAAGTGTTTTCCTATGTTCTTGTTCTTCAGCCCACTTCTTTTGAGCAATTCTGGTGTACATAATGCTCCACATGCTACAATAGTAACCTTTGATTCCACCATACAAATGTCCTTAACCCCTTCGTATTCATACTCAAAAACCACACCTTTCGCTGTTTTTCGATCTTCGTCCCTATGTTTCTTGTGGACAACCTTGATTGCTGTACAGCTAGGAAGGATAGCTCCATTACCAGATTTGACTAAGTCAACAAGCCATGTCTCTGATGTACCCTTCTTCTTCCCATCTTTACAGCCCATACCACACCATCCACAGTAATGATCAGGTGGAGAATTTCTAGGAATTGTGGTAACCGGATAACCCATTTCTTGACAACCTCGTCTTAGTACGGCGTTGTTGAAACCTTCGTCGTTGATTTCAGATTGAACTCCCATTTTCTCTGATACAACATCTAAAGCTTCTCTGTATAATTTACTCTCGAAAAGTTCCAGCCCGTGTTCTCTGCTCCATTCTTTGCGGACATGTTTTGGGGTTTCGATACAGGCCGACCAGTTAATCGCAGATCCGCCGCCGACCGTTGATCCGGCGAGTATAAACATGCCCATGTCGTCGGTGGCAATTAGACCATTAGAAAGGTACATTTGATCCAAGCTTGGTCCTTCGAGGAGAGTGAGGTTGTTTCTTGCAGAGTAGTTTCCTTTCTCCAAGACCAGAACTTTGTAGCCAGCTTTTGCTAGGACTCCAGCGATTAAGCCGCCGCCGGATCCGGAGCCGACGACCACCGCGTCGCATTGGATGACTAAGGAGGGAGATGAGGAGGTGGGGGGTTTGTTGGTTTTACGGCGGAGGACGGTGACGTGGAATCCTCGACGGCGGAGAGCATCACTGGTGATGTCACGGGGACAGTTCATGGGGACAAGACCCTTGTAAAGGGGTCCCACAACCTCTTCGGCATCGTCTTCCTCGTCATGATCTCCTCGTTGATGTTTCTGGTCTGGGCCTCCTCCTGGTTCCGTTGACGTTTTTCCCTCAAGGAAATGGGTCTTCAATTGGGCATTGAATTCCGGGTCGGGTCCTGTGTATCCTATTGCCTTCCATGCTAAGTTTTCTTCTGCTTCATCTAGCTGCTCACAATTCAAAGTTCCTCACATAAGCTCAAGGCTTCAGTTTCATAAGAAACCATAAAAAACACACATGCACATCATCTTATCACCGAATGATTAACTTGTAACCGTAATCTATAAAAACTAAGAAAATTAGTTAGGTTAATCATCTATAAAACTATATGTATTACTCCCTATTGTCCTTTTTTTTTCAATAAAATATTTCTCCAGTTTTTAATATAATATTTATTTATTTAATTAGATTAGATTAAGGAAGTTAGTTAATATAACATGTATTTAGCATTAATAGGAGTCAATTAGAAAAAATATAAAAAAATATCTTATATTTAGAATGAATACCAATTCTCTAAATAGATCATTATAGGATCGAAGGGAGTAATTTATTTAAAATATCTTTTTTTTAAACGGGATACAATCAAGTTACTCCATTAATTCAAACCTTTAGTATGTCAAATGAATAAGAATAGTTTTTAAGAAAATATAAAATTTGGGACACAAAGTTATCAAGGTTTTAGAGGGAGCATCAAGCTAATTTATAAAAACTATAGGAAGTCTCACAATCCTACCTTGAGAAATTTCAAAAAAAAAAAAAAAGGGTGAGATTTATAAGTTTTTGGGTTCTCTAATGTAACATGCTAGTCTTCAGGTTTTGATTTTTTTTTTTTTTAAAAAAAAAAAAACTCGAGGGCCATTTTGGCATATCAGAAGGCAAAGTAGCTTAGTTTTCCCCTGATCCTCTCTGTGGTTTTAACAATGGTTTGGTTTGGTTATGGGTCAGATAATCCCAAATCCTATAACCCAACATAGTTAGAGTTTGGGCTTGTCAATTTCATTAGGCATAAATCGAATTCAGCCCAGCCCAATCACGTCATTAGAATTATGAAATTTCACACACACACACACAATTAAACTAGTGTGCATTGTACAGCCATAAAGTTGAATTAAACTAACCCAAGGTTATTTTCAGTTTCATTAGCAAATATCTAGTCATTTAATTATGCTTCGTGAATAATTGAGCATGCAATGGTTGTTTTTTTTTTTTTAATAAAGGAGTAAAAATACATATGTGCTTTACATTCGGGAGTGTCCAGTACCATGTGCTTTTTTTGGGAGTAAAAATACACATGTGGTTATCATTTTGGAGCAAAAGCCACATCCCACCGTTATGTTACTGTTCACCGTCTCTGTTTTCAGCTCTTTCTCACTCATCACAGTGAACAATAACTTAACGGTGAGATATGACTTTTACTTCAAAATGGTAACCACGTGTGTATTTTTACTTCCAAAAAAAACTATGGTGCTGGGCTCTTCCGGGGTAAAGTACATGTGTATTTTTCCTCCTTTATCCTTTTTTTTTTCCCCGAAAATTTTAAAAAATAAAACTCACATTATATTATAATTTTATTAAAATGTTTTATCAAGCCGCCGTTTTTTTAGCTCTATGGAAAATAAATAAATGGGTGGGCCCAGCTTACTATTTTGCGAAAAAGTCAATCTCTTATCTTGACCAGGGAAGATAACAATGAGCAGAGACTAACAGATTAATGACAATCTTTTTTTTTTCTTTGGGAAAAATCTGGAATTAATAAGAGTTTGGTGAGATGTGTGGTGTGCATAATTTGAATATTTGTTCTATAATCTTCTGACTTTATATAATATTTTAGTTCAGTTCCTTATTTTTTTAAAGTACATTTTTAGTTTTTTAACTCTAACATTCTTAGTTTACAAACATTGTTAGTATAAAAATTAAATTTAATATGTCTACATTTAAAAATGGTTTGTCAATATTAAACTTTAAGGCAAAAGTATATATTTCGTCCTCTAATTTTATATTAATTTTTTTTATGTCTTTTAATTTTCAAAAAACATGTTTTTTTATCACTGGTCTCAAATTAATAACAATTTGTTTTAGTTATCTTTATTATTTTGAAAACAAAAATTAATATGTTAGCATTTGAATTTTTTTATTTATTTTCAATATGTGTATTTTTGTTAACGACATTAGGGTTAAAAGACTATAAAGACATTTTATAAAATTAAGGGACCAAAATATATTATTATATAAAAGTAAAGAACTAAATGTGCATTTTTGTCAAATTTTTAAATCAGTGCCTTTTCTTAACAACATTAGAGTTAGAATTAAAGGACTAAAACAATTTATTTTATGAAATTAAAGAACAAAAATGAAATATTATATAAAAATAAAAATAAAAACTAAAGTTGTCATTTTTTCAAAAAAGATGTGACAATAACGCATGTGTGGATTTGGTACGATCTATATTTACTAGGATACAAATAGCACATTTTGTAAAAGGAAATAGTAGGTGTAGTAACTATATATGCATTGAAGAATATCATAACTAAATAATAATAAATTCCCAATAAATGTGAAAAAGACAGAGTCCAATGTGGGGTTAAAATGTAAAATCACGATACATATGCGTCAGTACAAGTTATTACTCCCTATTATTAGAGTAATATCATAGGATCTCCTTTACATTATCAAATTTTTCCTTAATTCATTTTATAATAAATTAAACAAATAAAGGAACAGATGTATTCATGAAAACCACATTAATATTAGAGAAAAGTATTAATAAATATTTTATTGAATTTTGTGACTCCCCCTCATGTAGACCCCATTTCCCCAGGGCTTTCAAATTTAATTCCTCACTAAATTTATAAAATAAATATATTGTGCATGCATAATTTATTAACAGAATATTTTATCATAGAATGTGTATTAAATTAAATTAAATTAATTTTTTTTTCACATCTATGCTCATAAATAATATACATTCTTCATAGACACACCAATATAATGATGGAACATCTAAATTTTATGCAAATTATTAAAAGTATTGCTCGTAGGAGTAAGATAACTAATTTGTAAATATTTAAAAAGATATTTAAGTTAATTTTTATAAAAAAAATATTTTGGTTTTCTTAAAATACTCATTTTAATAATTTGTAGTGGAAACCACTCCCACTATTATTGGGGTGCAATAATTCAATATCAAATTAGACATTAAAATAATTATTTTTTAATAAATAAATAAATATATACTCACTTTTTGATGCGTTCCTTATTGTAGGGCAGGGGTATGCCCTAAAAGAAGGCATCTTCACAGCCCGTGATTTGGTGGATTCTACCCCACCCGCCTTCCTCACCAAATTTTAATATTCTTCCCTCTTCAATATACATATATACATACAGTGCCGACATTTAGTTTGTTATATCGTTTTCGATTCTCGTTGGAACAAAGAAACTTCGCTTTCATCACATTAAATTCTTCTCCGGTCCTTCGTGTAAAATATGGTTGTTTTTTTTTTTAAAGAGATTAAAAAAACCTAAAAAAGTTATTTAATTATATCAAATATTATATATCATTAGATAATATATTAATTTATAAGTTAGGTAAAATAGTTAGAGAAAAAACGATAAATATAAATATTTTAAAGTAATTTAATTAGTTTTATTAACATCTCTAAAAAATTAACTATATCTTATATTTAGTATTTTTTTTTTTTTGCTTAGAGCATCCGATATCCTAGGGCACGCATGCTGCATTCTCACGTCTCGAACTCAAGACCCGTGGTTAAGCTAGAACAACCCCTTACCAGTTGACCTAAACGTTTGGTGATATCTTATATTTAATATTTAAGATCAAATGAGGGGTACCGACGTACTCATACTGCTACATCAATCACTCCCTATAAATTAATTTTTTCATTTAGAAGATTTTTTTTCTCAAAATAATAATAATTCAAAGCATGCCAGCCACATACTGCAAAAACGCATGTCAACGAGATTTTTACGCCCATTGTTGTGGAAACAAAATTAATATATATATATATATATATATATATATAAAACTTCGGATTTTCGATTTCCTAGATCGAGGAACTGAGCGAAGAAGAAAATGCTTTTAACACCGATTAAATCAACAAAAAATCTTTTTTTTTTAACAGTTATAAAAAGACCTTTTTGTATGAAGTGTCAATCACACAACAACAGAAAAAATACCCATAGATGTACGAAAATACAATGATTCATTTTTTGTGTATAATTTAAAAATAATGGAATGCGTATGTACCTGAGTGAAAAAAGTGAGGACGGTGAGGACTTTGAGGGTGCGAGCGAGCATGCGAAGGAGACGGAAGTAACTGAAGAACCATGAGTTGATGATACGGCGTCGTTTTCGCAGAGGTAACTGATGAACGGTATGGATGAAAGGGTAGCGAAGAGAGACGCAGGGTAGGCCACACAGGATCAAAGTACCAACCCATGTTGACATCAGCCAAACCACCAACTTCAGCAATGGCGTGTTTGGGTGCTTCAGCTTCTCACTTATTATTCCTCCAACCTACACACACATGCACAACACTTCCATTTATCGAGCTTTTCTATGTCTGTCTTTTTTTTTGCTCGGATTTCTATGTCTGTCAGGCTATCTATCTATTTGTATATATCCAACTTCCCACTTAATTTCACACACGATATATGTATATCCTTTATTTTATTTTCCTCATTTCTTTATTTATTCTTTAATATATTGTAGCTTATTTGTTTATTTTTCAATATTAAAAGTCAAGTACGCCAATTTGACATACACCCCTCAAAATCTAAAATCTTAAAATATTACTCCCTCCAATCATATTTACAAGAGTCCGATAACTGAATTATGTGGTTTAAAAAAATAGTTAAAATTAGGTAAAAAAGTATGTTTGAAATAAGCTTTTCTTCCCAAATATTTATTTATAAAGGGATAAGTAAGAGAGAAAAATATAATAATTATAGGTATCACAAACCTTTTTACTATTAATGCAACGTGTATAATTAATGAAGGGAAAAAATAGAACAAACTCATTAAATGTTCAGGCAGCTCGAAGGAAGCTCTTATAAAAAAATCAAGAGAACTCAAATTCTGGTGGGCCTTTATAAAAAGCACAGGAGGGAGTATAATCTTATATATATATATATATCCTTTTATTTACGTATATGTTTTGTTTATCCAACTTTATCCGGGATTTTTCTACTTCTTCTGATCATCATATCAACTCTCAAATTTGAAAAAAATTTGAAAAAAACTTTATCAAAGAACTCAAGTTTGCATGGTGCCTCTTCACTCTACACATGGCAACACCACACAAACACTCATTGACAAAATTAAATACAGGTGTGCCAAGTAATGAACATATTAAAATTATGTCAAAAGAAAAAATTATCAGATTCAAGAAAAGCATACAATGAACACAAAATAAAGAGACACAACCATAAATTAGAATAATAAACTCTGAAACTAAATTGAGTTTAAAAGTTGAAGATGAAACATGGTAACTGATTAAAAGAAAGAAGAATATAGAAATGAAACGTACACGTTGGTCAGTTCCGGCCATGGAAGCGGAGGTGCGAAAGAAGGTGGCAAGGGAATCAAGGGAAGGGTCAAGGGGGAAAGCGACGTCATTAATAGCAGGTAAGATAGCATCACAGAGAGCAGTTAGGGTTTTCATCTGTCTGGAGGAGAGAGAATTGGCTGGAAGGGTTCGAAGATGATGATGCCTCTCTCTCTCCCCGGTAAGAAGAAGCCTGTGTGTGTCTATATTCCCAAGTTGTATCACCGTCTTATCATCCTTACAACCACCAAAACCGCCACCACCAATTCTCTTGCTCACTGATCCTAACCTGAAACTTCCCTTCCTAAAGCTCCCACTCTTACTTCCTCCTCCTATCATCATAATCTCCTCCTCGTGCTCCATTATCTTTTCTTCTCCTTCTCCTTCTTCTTCTCTCTGTGTGTGTGTGTATCACACAGTGCAGAAGCAGTGAAACCCTCTGCGTTTATATAACATATGTGAGAGAGGAGGGGCTTGTTAATTAATCTTCAAGCTTAAGGTCAAAGCTAAACCGAAAAATTTGAAGGCATATAATATATACCATCAAGTCGGCTTTTAAAGCTTGAAAGCTTTTATAAGGTATAGCTACAATGTGGAGGACGTACTTTATCATAATTAAGAAGGAGAATATGAAAACCTGCTATAGTGATGTGTATGTAATATATTGTAATGTATGTATATTGGAGATATAATACGTATGGTATTTAATGATATTTTTGCAGATATAGGAGTTTTTGTGTTCGGAAGTTTTTGGAGTGAATGAATATCTCTATGATTTGTAGTAAGATACTTCATTTTATTATCAAAATAAATAATTACACGCTGTTTTTTTTTTTTAGTTGTTAAAGCGGTTTTCTACAATTTCTTCAAGTTTACATTTTAGTAGTGTTAAGTAAGCTCCTGTAATTTACGATTTAAAATTAATTAGAATGAAATAATGAAGATGGTTATATGTCTTAAATTAAAGCACATTAATGATAGTTTTCCTCTTCTGTGGTCTGAATCGTATTGCTTACTATCTTTTCTAATTATCACAATTAATGTTTTGATAGACACCTAGCTATGACCTAACTTTCTTTTTTAACACACACACACACACAAAATCCTTTTGGTCAAAAAAATAGCTGATCTCGATTTAAGCTACTCCCTCCGGTCCTAAATGAGTTAATATAGGGTAATTTTAAATAATCTAAAAGACATAGTTAAAACAGTCATTTGTAATAACATGTAGAAAATTTGTGACACTTGCTTAAAAATATCTCTATCGTCTAATGACTTAAAATTTAATGTTGTAGAGATAAGTTGGCAACAAGAAAAAAAAATGTGTAGAGATAAAAATGCCCAAAAAATAGGGTATCATAGGAAAGAAATAATAAATATAAGAAATAAAACCAAAACTCTCAAATAAACCTTATAGTATTTAGGAAGTGGGGGTAATTAGTAATCCTTATAATCTTTTTTTATAAGAGTAATCTTTATAATCTACCTCCAAAATAATAATGATGATTAATTACTCTCTCCGTTCTCAAATGTTTGTCATTTTGGAGTTGTTTTTTTTTTTTTGTCAAAGTTATTGTCATTTTGAAACTTCCATGAAATATTTAGAGTAAATATTTTAACCACTCCTTTGTTTTTCTTTAATTGTACAGATCTTCCATCTATTTTGAAAATTTATATAAACCTCCCTTAAAATTAAAATATATGTTACCACAAGCCTCTCTTATATTTTGAGATTTTATTTTCATCCACTCAAAATCGTTAGTTGACTATTAAATTTGACTTTTGGACTTTTGTTATACCAAAATGAGCCTCTTTATTCTTTAACATGAGAATTATATATATGTGTGTGTGGGAAAAAAATTTATACCACAAAAATATGACCGTTGATTCTAATAGATTTTTTTAACTTTCTAATATATTAAAAATTTGTTAATTCTGAGATTAAAAAATTTATAATTTTAATTTTTCACTATATTTATTGATTTTTTTTTTTTAAATGACTAAGAATATATTTAAACACATTCTTTTCCTTTCAATATAGTAAACTATATAGGTTTGAGAGATTGTATAAGTCATTCAAAATTTACAACTTTATATTCACTTAAATTTTTAAAAATTTGTGATATTTACAAGATGTCAATTAAAATTTAAGATTTCGTATTAAGGGTAACATAGTAAATAAATTTTTATTTTTATATAAATTTTAATTAAAAATATTCTTAATGGAGCTAATGATTTGGACTTAAATGTATGTTTCTAAAATAGGACGTATGTGTAATTAAGGCATATCAGAAAGGTGGTTAAAGTATTTTACTCAAATATTATCAAATATTTATTATTTCCCTCCTGTTTTTCCCTTCATTTATCTCTTTCCATTAATAAAGAAAAAGAGTACTCTAGATAATATTCCATTAGTTTAGTAAACGAAATTCAAGTCCATATTAGTGGAGTTATATTTTACCACTACCTCTAGTACATAATATAAAGCTTTGGTTGAAGTGTTTTTTATGGTCCAAAATACTCTTTAAGACATCAATTAATAATTTTTTTATACCAATAAAAACAAAACAATTAGAGTCAATAAACTTATCTTAAAATTTAAGTAATTTCCAATATTACTCGTACTTATTGCATTAAAATCTAATATCATATTAATTATTACTCTCACCCACTATATACTCTTATTAATTAGGGGCATATATGAAAAAAAATAATACTATTTGGAAACAAGCAAGTGCTTTATAAAAAAGACCAAACACACTTGTTAGTTACGTTAGTGCCTTATAATAAGGATCAGGGGAGTATAGTCCTACTCCCACCATTCACAATATAAATCATTTATTTTTTCAATTGGCTTATTCAAATAAGTCTGGGTTGCTAATATTTAGAGCATTTAATATTATTTCTTATTTTTTTCCTTCTGTACAATTAAATTTTATAAGTAGTCACTTAATTCGTTATGATCAATTAATGTAGTAATGACTCTAATTTTGGCAAGATTATATTTGAAAAGTCTTATATATAAAAAGAACCAAAAATACATTTTAAAAGCTACGACTCCCTCTGGTTCAAAATATAAGAACTAAATTTGTGAGGGGTGTGATTTTTTTTATATAAGATATATTTTGTTTTGTATCATTATTTAGGGATTAGATATTGTCACTATCACTTTTTTACGGTTAGATTAAAATCTTATATACCTTTATCATTTATCTCACCTATTGAGATTCTGATATAACGATGAAAAAATGGTAGTGACCAAAATTGGTAGTGACAATATCCTATCCCCATTATTTAATGTGTGTGTGTTTTTTTTCCCCAATTTTAACCCTAATTAATTATATTTCTCTCTCATCTCTTTTTCTCACTCACCATCTCTATAAATAGGGGTTTTTTGAGAAAGCAATTTATATATTTTTTATATATTTATTGTCTTCAACCAATTAAATTAATTTTTTGAATTATATAATTTAGTTATTTGGTGCTTATATTTTCAACCGAAGGTAGTATCTTGTAAAATGAAATGGAGGTAGTGCTGATTCATATAGCCCTCCCTCTCTTAATTACATTAAGGCACTGGTATATTTAACTAAAAATAAAAAATAAAACTATGATGGCAATGTTTTATCAAACTACTAAAAAACATAAAGTAATTTTAACTAATTTTTCTTTCAATTTATGTTTCTCTACTAAAGAAACGATCGAACTGAGAGAGCATATTGATAAATTAATGAAGTAATGAGAAACATGTGGTGGTGAATGGTGATGAAGATGGCAAAATCATAACTTTAAATATTATAAACTGGAAAAAAATATATGGGGCTTTGGAAGGGTCCAGCGAGAGAGAGAGAGAGAGAGAGAGAGAGAGAGAGGAAAACAAAAGATATGAAATAAATGTAACGAATAACTGTGCCAATTCATTACTCTCTCATCTGCCACCATTTAATTCCCGGCAGCTTCCTCTTTCAATTCACACTCAAATTGCTTCGCAAAACAGGAGTATTTTGTAGCTGCCAATAATTTTTTTCTTTTGATATTAATTTTAGTCCCACAAAATTAAAATAATTTAATTTAATGTACTTAAATTCTAGCCTCTATCCCTACTCAACATGCCTAACGTATCATTATCGCCTTGTCCTTGTCTCGATCCCCTAGAAAGGTACTTAAAGTCTTAAACAGAAAAAGAGAAGAGGGTGTTCATTTTCTGATGAAGAATTAGTACTCCCTCTGATCTTTATTATAAGACACCGACTAATAAGTTTATTTAATCTTTTTTATAAGGCACTTGCTTGTTTCCAATGAGCATTGATTATTTTTTTTTATGTCTACCCATAATTAATAAATATAGTGGGTGAAAGTAATAATGAGTTTAGTGTAATTAGTAGGGGTAATATTGTAAATTACTTAGATTCTAAGATAACTTTATTGACTTTAAATACTTTTATTGGTTTGTGAGAAAAGTTAGTTGGTGCCTTATAATAAGGACTAGTGTAACAACCCGACTTTTCTAAAGCAGTATAAATTTTTTTTTTATCAAACATCATTTCAAAATGATCAGAGTAGTGCACCGGAGCGATTGAGTAACTGATATATATATTAAAATACCCATGGTAACATGTTTTGCTGTTTAAACAACGATACGTAAGTGTTTCAAAAGAAATGACAGAAAGGAGTCTTCACTGGGACTCTAGGCGTGCCGCTTGTCCTCTCCTCGGTTCTTGGTCCACCCGACCACGAAGCTAAGTTAAGAGCCGAGGTCCATGCATCGAACCCGGGTAACGGTTAACCTCATGATTACATACATCATATATGTACAATGTACATTCATAGACTCTTGGCAACATTTACTATGGTCGACATAGGATATACATAATGATATGTATAACAATAACAATACAATCGGATGATAGACAATAGTACAATCGGAGTACGAGAAAATAAATACAGTCGGATGTACGAGACAATAGTACTGATCGGATGTACGAGACAATAGTACAATCAAAGTATGCACAATAGTACAATCGGAGTACGAGACAATAGGCATGACAGACAACAAGATACAGTCGAGTACAGGCATGACAGATAATTGGCATGACAGACAATATACACATATGCATACAATAAACATCGAGTTAAGGTTACCGATGCGAACGTACCTTCGTTGACGGATTACGGTATTTCTAGCACGTTTACGGAAAAGCTGTACTTTTACGGAAAATCGTGAAACAATGCACGTCGGGCAACAGAATTCAGCGAAGAAATCGGGATTTACGATATCCCAGAGCTTCGCTACTGATTTTCCCGGCTTTCCTCTCCTCCTTGCTGCCCCTCTATTTCGGCCAAGAGCTCTCAAGAAAATGGTGTGAGGAATGTGAAGGGAGGAGGGGGGTATTTATAGTTTTTCTAGGGACATAAAGGAAATATCCAAATTGTTATAAACCCTTGGATTTGTTTTAGATTGGATGGCAAAATCTGGACCTTTTGAAGCCTTGGTCGACATACATGGGATGAAGTGGCAGCAAGCAATTGGTTCCAAGTGATGATTCATTGCTACTTTATGCCCGGTCTGGCCGACTTCCCCGATCGGTACCCGATTCGCGTAATTTCGGAAAAATCTCAAAATTCTGGATTTACAACTTTGAAACCATTTCCTCACTCAGTAGAAATGTCCAAGTTAACCTAAATTTTGGTTCCATATAGGGCTCCAACTGTCCAGTTGAAGTTTCCTCGAAAAACGTGTCCGATCGCGTCCCGGTTTGAACGCATTTCGAAAATACCAACTTCTTCGAAAAATTTCACGATTCCAAATATGTCAAAATAAATTCAAACTCATGCCTAGATGTTGAGTTAGAATTTATTTCTCTTATATCCAAAAATATACCTATATGCATTTTTCCCTATTTTGTTTTATTAGGAAATGCACAAACGACTTCAGAATTTTCTCCCGGAAGAGTATAACGGAAGACAAAATTCCACTGATCATTATTTTTCCCTGACTTTGGAAATCTCATTCCTAGATCTCTAGATAGGATCCGTTTCCTAATTTTAAAATTACTATTCACAAAGTTTCACTTTAATTAATTATAATATAAAATATTTGCAAGTTGTAACATAATATCTAGATATTATGTTTTGCAAATTCTATCCTATTTTGAGTCCAAAGTTTCGGTCACACATCTGGTCCTTTTTATTAAATTTTCGTTTTATATTTAATTTAATATAAAATAATTATTTAATAATTATTTTATATAATTTCTTACATAATTTTCCTATTGGTCCAAACTTGTATTTAGGCTTAAAAATACCTAAACTCAACTATTTTTCTCCAAAATTTCCAATTAATTAGTAAACATACTTTTACTAATTTTCAACTATTTTCCACTAATTTTTGAGCTTTACATAATTATTTCATAATTTTCTTTGCTCGAGCTTAAGTAATTAGCTCAATATTACTTAATTACTTTATTATCACTTGTTGATAATTTTCTTAATTTAGACACTCCTTTATCTTCAAACTTTTGCTTTTACATTAGCATTTCCATGCCTCTTACATTATTCTATAATTTGCGAGGGTATTATGGTCTTTTACAATACTTTTTGAGCATTTTATTCAATTTCTCCAAGTTCATAATTTATCAAATTATCACAATTAGAGGTTATATACTCTCATAATTCAAATAATTATTTCATTGCCTTTTAGGATTTTTCACAATTTTCCTAAGTCATTTACCCTTCCCAGGGGTATTTTGGTCATTTTGGCACCTTGGCCCTTAAATTCCCTAATTCAAATTTCAGGGTATTACATTTCTCCCCCCGTTAAATAAAATTTCGTCCTCGAAATTTGTACTCTACCCACTAAACCTCGTACGAACTAAACTTCGTTCTACTTGGAATTTGGACTATCCGCGTCGGATCTTTGCTTCTACACACCTATATCGCTCCTCCCGGTGACCGACAATTCGGTTTGGTTTGACCATTATGATGAAGCAACATATTTTTTCCACTACTACTTTGTGAGGCTCCTATAGTTAGCTTTTGTAGGAACGCATGCAGACATTTTATCTATGGCCACACTTTTATGTAGTTATCTAATTAATTAAGATCTAGTACTATTTAATGTGTTAAATTCGAACATTATTATCAGGTTTAATTGGGAGAAAATTTCCTAACAATATTTTTTACATTCATACAAACTCATATATATATATATATATATATATATATATATATATATATATATATATATATATATATATATATATATATATATATATATATATATATATATATATACACCTTCCATTGGAAATGCTTGTTGGTGTTTTGGCCACACTTTGAGAAGGTAACTGTAAAGTGCTTGTTTGTTTTAGCTTTTTAAAAGTATTATTATGATTTATGAGGTAAGTATGTAAGAGGAGTTTTGTTTCGCTTTGCGAAAAGAGCTTCTAAAACCATAGTTTAAGATTTTCCAAACAGGCACCGATGTCAAAAGAAGTAAGAAAGTCTCTTACATGATATAATTTGACTAATATATGTATATGGGTAAAGTAGCATTTAACACCATGATAGATATTGTTTTCCAATTGCATCCAGTACCTTGATGTTATTTTTTTGTGTGGTTCCAACACCATAATCTTATTTATAGAGAATTCAACACCCTGAACCATTAGTAAGATTAGGGTGCTAGATTCTGTTGGAATATTTTAAAATGAAGAGATGTATTTTTTGTAAAGTCGTATTCATTAAATTAAGAAATTTATATGAAGGGTTGTGTGGGGAGTTATAACACTAAAAGTTACCGAGGTCATGTCTTTTTAGTTTTTAAAGACACTTGTGAAAATGTGTAGTATATAATTACTACTTGGTGAAATGCTTTGTTGGTTCTTAAGAAAACCCTACATACTATTAAGGTGTAATCCTTCATGAAAGAGTTATTTTAAATAACTATTGGTTATTAAAGTTATATTGGTTCATGATGATTCATGAATCTAACTTGTGGTTATGACTTTTAATTGAAGAGGTGTTACTTTAAAGAGGCACCACTTCATGGTATATAAATACCTCGCACTATCACTTCATTTATGATAGACATATAAGATCAAAAATCACACAACAAGAAATCAAACTCATTGCCTTTTATCAATGGCGGACACAGGGGGCTAGGGGTGGCCCCCACCCCCCCTAAAATGATTAAACAAAAAACAAAAGAGTTAATCTGTGGATGCATGCGTTGGAATCGAACTTGTGACTAGGTGAAAGAAACGTTCTAATCATCAAGCCGCATGAACCATCAAGCCCCATGAACGGACAGCATGGCTGTGTAATTTAATATGTACTTATCTAAGTTAACTTTATTTATTTTGTCTTATATCACCTTATAGTTTCCTTTTCTTTTTTCTTTTTATGATGTAATTTGATATGCATATTAAGAGATGGAATTTAAAATATCCCAACCCCACCAAAATTGTGTTCATGTTCTTCCTCTCACTCACTTGCTCATTCGCCATTTTTTTCAACGGCTTATTTACAAATTTTGAAAATTAATAAAGTACTCAAAATCACTTCTTTTCATTAAAATTTTCTTCATGAAATTTATTATGCATGATTTTATTTTTCTAATAATACTACCTTTATATAAACTAGAAAACATTTTAGAGTTAGAAGTTTAGATAAGTTTTGAGTTTTGTTAAAAATGGCTATGATAATAGTTTTTTTTTTTAATTTTTTGTATATTAGGTATGCATAATATTTCAAGTACTTTTATTTATTATATAATATTTTTTTTTCTCCCCCCGTCAATAAAATTCCTGGGTCCGCCCCTGCCTTTTATCCTTGAGTACACACAAAGATAAAGTCAAATTATCATTTTGTAAAAAATTTTGTTGTATTGCTTGAGTATTGAGAGTGCAATCTATACTCAACGGTCTTCGTTGTATCTTGTAGGAAATTCGTCCATCAATCCAACTTGCACCCTATAAAATAGGAATAGGTGGGGTAAAAACCTAAAGGAAAATGCTACTCATGTCTTGAAGATATTGTACAATACTTTCTTCTTCATCTCTTATTCTTGTACCCCTCAAATGTCCAGGCCATCCAACAATATTTAGGTTTAATTCATGAATACAAATGGCATCTTTAAATGAGT
The DNA here is from genome assembly GCA_025563575.1 of Acacia pycnantha. NCBI lineage: Eukaryota > Viridiplantae > Streptophyta > Magnoliopsida > Fabales > Fabaceae > Acacia > Acacia pycnantha. The sequence goes on along the minus strand of JAMWYP010000110.1, from coordinate 1,255,439 downwards.
TGATGACACACTTTGTAAAGTTGGAAGGATTTGAAGAAGGATTTCAGATGACTTTGATGGAGAATTGTTCTTTCGGTACTTAAGTTTTGCCAAAGGTGTGTTGTTGACTCAAATGACTTCCCCTCAATGTCTCACGGGCAACTCGTCAAGAGAGTCACATGGTTCGGATTATGAGGAAGCGTCTGAGTGAAGATGAAATGGTCAGCTTGGATGAATTTGTTGAGAACATGAAACGTGATCAAAAGGAAAGATTTGAAGGTGACTTTCTGAGATGGCACCGGTTTTGATTACTAGAAGACATGGATGGTTTGATCCAAGAATTTTGCAAATGACTCATCTTAAATTCATTTGGTCCATGACAAAGGAGAGGTACGTATAAGTATTTATTTGCATCTTTTTATTGAATATGGATTATATATAGATTCATGAGGTTTATTAATGATTGGTTTGATGCAATTATTTTGACTTCAATTATTATGAGTTTTATTGGTTTATTGAATATCATATATATCTTTGTTGATTATGCCAATTTAATTTGTTTCTAATATGAATATATTAAAGTTTTGGGACATTGGGACAGTAATGGAATTGTGATTGCATTCTTTGATGACGTGGTCACTATACTCATGGATAAATGGAGGTCCTGAAAAAGCTTTCTCTCGTGCACTAAAGCTAATAAGGTCGATTTGGGTTTAGATTAATTTTGAAAGGTTTTCAGTTTGTTTTGGCATTTTTGGTTGAGATCAATGCCCATACCACTTTGACCGTACCGCGTTTCCTGTTAGCAGTGGCATTTTTGGATGAGGTACAAAAGGTGCGAATGCTCATAAGAAGGTACATGTAATGGAGGAGGAAGGATATTTTTATAAAACCTCAGAGAAAAGAGGGAATGATAGAATTATAAGTTCTATTTAAATGTTTGGCTATGATAATTTTAACAATAGAAAATGAGTCATGAGAAGTTGCTACGTTACGTTGTTGTTGACATTCGCTTATAACTTTGAGTGTTATTATGGTTCTTCATTGTTTGACTTTAGTATGAATTGGTACTAATATTTATTCATTGTGATAGTCAGTATATTCTTGCAAGGGCTTATAGCTAAGTTTATAATGGAAAGTCAGACATATTGACCTAAGACATAACTATGTGAAGGATTTAATTTTGAATGGAGTAATTTTCATTAGTTATACAAGATCAATTGAATCTTGTAAATCCTTTGACGAAAAGTTTGATAAAGGATTTGGTGTTAAGAACATAAAAAGAATGTGATTGAAGCCTTATAAACCTTGATCACCAATAGTGAAAATCTAACTCACGCTTAACCATCATATTAAGTCTTGAGTTTAATGGTGAAAGTACACTATTAGAGTGATTGCAAATACTTGATTTTTAATATATCCCAGGTTGAAAAGTACTTGGTAACAATAAGACTATAAGGGGGTAGGTTGAGTCTAATTTGGCGATCTTAAAGGACATGTAAGCATATATTTGTTGAATCATTTATCATGGAGATGCTCTTGACGGAGTCTATCTATATAAGAGCGAAGTGAGGCTGCTTCTAAGAGTCCAAGGGCTTAACTCATAAAAGCTCTCATGAAAAGGATGCAGATAAAACGCCACGAGTAAACATGTCATTCAAAATGGCATACAGTGGCATGAGATCCCATGTGTAATTTATGCACACCTGTTCATATGGGATAATTGGTTCAAAGCTTAATCTACCATATTATTTTAGATAGGTGAAATCATGTTTTTCTTTGGTAAAGGTTCAAATCCTTAAGATACCTTTATCGGCAACATGAGATTTCCAAAGTGATAAGAGTTTGTGATCATTTTAAAATGGTGGGGATTGTTGGAATATTTTAAAATGAAGAGACGCGTTTTTTTGTAAAGTCATGTTCATTAAATTAAGGAATTTATATATAGGGTTGTGTTAAGAGTTATAACACTAAAAGTCATTAAGGTCACGTCCTTTTAGTTTCTAAAGACACCTATGAAAAGGTGCGGTGACTATTACTTAGTAGAAGGTTGTGTTGGTTTTAAGAAAACCCTGCATACTATAAAGGTGTAATTTTTCATGGAAGAGTTATTTTAAATAATCATTGGTTATTGAAGCTATGTAGGTTCATAATGGTTCATGAATTTAACATGTGGTTACGACTTTTAATTGAAAAAGTGTTACTACAAAGAAGTACAACTTCAAAACATCACTTCATCGTATATAAATACCTTGCACCCTCACTTCATTTGTGACAGACATACAAAACCAGAAGTCACACAACAAGAGATCAAACTTATTGCCTTTGTCCTTGAGAGCTCACAAAGACAAAATCAAATTATCATTTTGTAAAAGACATTGTTGTTTTTCTTGAGTATTGGAAGTGCAATCCATATTTAAGAGTCTTCATTTTATCCTATAGAAAATTAGCCCGTCAATCGAACTTACACCCAATAAGAGAGGTATATGTGAGAGCGAATTAAGCCTAAAGAAGAGTGTTGCTCGCTCATACCTTAAAAATATTATACACTACGTTCTTCATAATCTCTTATTCTTATACTCCTCTGAAATCCAACACCTCCAACAGATATATCTGGAAGATAACAATAGAGGTTGTAACATCCCATGTTTGAAATGCGGATTTTTTTTTCAAACAAACAATCAGAGTAGAGCAATAGAGCGAAAGAGTAATTGGATTCTTAGCCAAAACATCAACCATTGTGTAACATTGTAATGATTACGGTAATCCTAAGGTTTAGTAAGGAAATAACAGAGAAAACAGAAGCGATAAGATAGATAAATCTTCACCGCACGCCTACTCGGGTATTTGCCTCGATCCACGAACCGTGGTCCTCCTAACCACTGAAGCTACAGTGAGATTCAATTCAACGCATTGAATCTCGTGTAACGGTTAACCTCATACCCAAACAACACAAGATATGGCCAATGAGATATTCTAGAGCTAATACAACAAGATATCATAAGCATACTAGAGATGCATGATCATTATGCCGACAAAACATAAGCACGAGCAATATGTAAAGCCCCATAGGGTAAATAACAACAACGACCTGCACTATTCACCAAAGGTGCCACGATAAACACTCGTGTCCTCGCCGCTAGGAAAACATAACGGCATTCCAAACATAACCCGTTTAAAACTGTCGTATAACGGTCTCACGACATATCCTTGACATATATGCATTTAAGAAGCACAAGATTAGTGTTACAAGACGCGTCCGTACCTTCGTTGGCAACGTTAGGTACTACCGCGAAACGTACTTTCACGGAAAACGTGAACTTCAAACAAGTGACGGCAAGAAAAATCGAGATTCTGATATCCTATAAGAGTAATATCACTTCCATTAGTGATTTGACACAATATCTGGCATTTTAGGTAAAAATTACCATTTTGCCCTTCTACCCCTAATCGGCGGAATTTCGCCAGCACTTCGTTACTCTGACAAATTTTCTTCCCGAAATTTTTCCAGAACTTCGACGCAACTATGATTTTAAAAAATAATGACTAAAATAGCCCTCCCATATGATACCCAATCATACTTGAAATTTAAAGGCTATTCTAACAAATTATACCCTTACTTTTAAAAGAACTGCGAAAGCTTCAACTTTTCGGCGACTCGATCCCTACTATGTTTACACCTCTGCGGACTATCAAACTCTTGGAAATAATTCACTGATTTTTGAGCTTCCCATAATTATTACTGAATTTCCATTGTTAATGCTTAGGTAATTAGCTCCATATTACCTAATTACTCTTTTATCACTTGTTGATAATTTTCTTAATTACAATACCTCATTACCTTCATACTCTTGCATTAACCTTAGTATTTTCATGCCTCTTACACTATTCTATAATTTGTAAGGGTATTTTGGTCTTTATTACCTTTTGCACATTCTTGTACAATTTCTCCAATTTCATAATTTATTAAATTACCATAATTAGAGATATTATATTCTCCTAATTCACTTGGGCATTTTACTGCCTTTTAGGATTTTTCATAATTTTTCTAAGTTATTCCTGGCCCTTAGGGGCATTTTCGTCATTTTGGCACTTTGGCCCTTAAACTCCCTAATTTCTTGCAGAAATTCTACTTAGAAAATATACTGTATTTATACAAGGCCGGAGATTGAAATTTCACTTATCAGAAATATCCAACTTTTATATATAATATTCCAGATAAATATCCGGGTATTACAGAGGTGTTGGATATATATTGGAAACATAATATCTTAGTGTTTGACGCATTTAAAGTGCTCGATTTTATTGAAAAATAATATCAAAGTGTTGGAAGCTATTTTACCATAAACTATTTAAGGTTTTATTTTATAACATATCTTAATCCCCGCTTAAATTGAGGTTGGGTTTGTGGAAGGTGAAAATGAAAGCCCCTTGTTTACGTTACCAAAACAAAACAATATAACTAATATTGTTGCAATTGATCACCACATTGGTTTATCTTTCTATTTTCTTTGTCGGTCTATTGAGTCCCTCCCATATTGTTTCCAAGCTGGCTTCTGGTTCTGCCACATATCTTAATCCCCACTTAATTAAATTCTTGTTTTTTTTAAATTTCAAAATTGAAGTCGAAATTGACTTATTGGAGGAGTACAAACTTAACAAAGAAGTTGCAGCATATGTACTGATGAGACGTGGATAATAATAATAATAGTAATAATAGTAATAATAATAATTATTATTAAGAATCATCAATCGTGTCAATGTTTCGGTCAATAAAATTATGATCACACGATTGTAATCGATTAAAGTCTATGCCAATTAAATTGCTTCCTATATGTGGTCAATTCACAAGGAATAAATCCCATATATCGGCCTTCTTATCTCTGTTAATTATTTTCATCTCTAATTTTAATTTATTTAGTTGCGAAATTTATCTTTCATGTTTCTGACTGTAATTTCTAGTTCAACTGCGAACGTAATTTTTCCATATAGTACTATTTTTTTTGCCACCGTTTTCCATATATTATATAATCAGGAGAATATGAATAATTGATTTTTCTTTTGTGGCAAGGGGACGACTTTATTAGTCACCTTCTCAACTTTTACCTAACAAATCGTGTTTAATTGGCACATCAACTTTTGCGAATCATTGAATTGGCCTTCATCTCCCCCGGGGCCCTAATTAAAGAGCATCTATTTTTAAGCACTCGTGTGTTTAGATTAATAAGAAAATCGAATAAATAAAATAAATCCTACGCAATTAAATGTCCAAATATTTAAAAATTAAATTCTACTATACATAATATGTTTACATGCATGTCATATATCTTAGCTTAGTCATATACTCATTCTGGTCCTTATTATAAGGCACCAATTAATTTTTCTTATAAATCATTAAAAGCTGTTAAAGTCAATAAAGTTGTCCTAGAATCTAAGTAATTTCTAATATTACCCCTACTAATTGCGATAAACTCTAATATCATATTAATTATTACTCTCACCAACTACCCTTATTAATTATAGGAAAACATGGAAAAACATAATTAATGCTCATTGTGAACAAGCAAGTGTCTTATAAAAAAGACCAAATAAACTTGTTAGTTGGTGCCTTATAATAAGGATAAGAGTGAGTATATATGTGTGTAGTTAAAATTTCATAATTCTAATTGGTGAGCCAAAATTAGAAAATGCTTCCCAAATAAAGTTGCTAACAATTAATACATATAATAAATAATGCAGAAATGAAAGGCACTAAATTGTGGACGGCATCTTTTTCATTTATACTTTCAAACAACATCGATGGATTAACATATATTAAATGAGGCATCCAAATCTGAGTCCAGATCATGATTTTTATTTTTTTAATTTAACGTGTGTGTGTAAATCATAGGTGGACGATATTGCAGCATGTGTATACGAGGACGGCCATATGATTTTTCATTTCTTTTTTGGCCAGAAAGAGGACCATATGAACTACGTTATGCGTGGATTAATGCGGCTGTGAGGAATTGGTTTTCCTACCAAGCTTTTTTGTTTAGCAAGGAGAGCTCGTCAGATCTAGATCATTGGATCTGATTTAAACGATCCAGATTTGAGTTTTTAAAATTTAATTTTTAAAAAAATTTATTTTAATAGGTATAGAAATATAAAATAAGTATAATCTCTTAACTACTATTTTTTTAAAAAAATGAATCATCATTTAAAAAAAAAACTCAGATATAGACTATCCAAAATCAGATCTAAATAGTCCATATCTAATGAACTCTCCCTACTAAGCTAAAAACTTAGTAGGGAAACCGTCTGTGGCAGTGGCGAAAGCATCCTGTAGAGGAATTTCAGTTTCCTTCATTAGTGTGTTAAATGAATGCATGGGGAAACAAACATTTGCATGAACCAAATAGTTTTCATGGCTTTGATTCCTAAAATGCGAGTTAAGGTAGGGGCATGTGCCATCGAATTATCACCATCCATCTTGTTCAAAATATAAATCATTTTCAACTACCTTATCGAAAGTAATGAATAACAAAATACTCGTACTCATTCGATCCTTAATATAAGACATATTTACCTACTTTGATTATATTAAGGAATTTGGGTTAAATTAATTAGTTAATATGACATGTATTTTCTAAAACGCCTTAGCTACCTTCCTTAATTCCCTTATTCTCTCTCCTCTTTGATTATTGTTGAGGAAACATCAATAAGGGTACGTTAGGAAATGATTGACAAATATGAAAACTTTATCTTATATTTAAGACCATAATGTCCGTACACCACCACAACCACCACCACCTTGAACCATTTATATTAAAGGAATTAAAAATAATATCTTTTAGACCTCATATTAAAGTAACTGGTCTAAAAAATTCTTTATATTTACGAAACTATTACTAATCATACTTTTTAGACTTGATCCTCTATATCGGTCTAAATGTAGTAGTTTAAAAGGAATTTTTCGTGTACCAGTGTACCCACCACCCAGAATAATGTTTCTACCATTATATATGATCCTCACTACTATTTGAGGCTTGTTTAGAATTGTGATTGAAACTTTCAAAATAACTTTTCAATCATAATTTATCATGTACGTACAAAATAAGTATGTGAAAAGAATTTTAACTCGACTCATCTAAACATGCTTATAACATACTGGTTTGTACTAAGAGAAAATCGAAAGAAGAAAAGGTTAGGGGCCCCTACACATGTATGTGTTACATAGTGGATGATGCATATGCGTGTGTAAGGTGTTTCCCCAGGAGTGTCATCTGTTTCGATACTGATACCTTGGACAATATTGACAAGTGGTGCGCACCTAGTCTGCAGCAATGTGTAGGTGAGGTTATAATAATTTTCTTATTCTCTTTAATATTTCATATGCCATCATAAATAAGAGTATCTTAGTATAAAAAAGTTACAATTTTGATATATTTATTATTTTTAACCGACATTTAGAATCACAAGTGTTACGGACCTAGCCTAGGCCCATTATCTCACTGGCTAGTACAGGGGGCAACCCACCATCCGTGGGACCCAGCCATGACCTTGGACACGCACCCACGATCCTGGACATGCACCCACGATCATGGATATGCGCACACGATCCCGGACACGCACATGACACGTACGGCGTGGGGCAAGGGACTAACTAACTGTATACTCTATATATACAGAGGAGGGAGACGGGCGCCAGGTACATTCATGCTAAGCCTTGACTTATCTACATACAATCACACGGCACACACAAGACCCCTTAGGCGAAACGCCCGCTTGTGTACCATGATCATACCCTCTCCGAACGCTGACCCATAAGCATACAGAAGGGCACCCGATCCTATATCAAACCACCGGACCTTCAATAGGCTGGACATCTGAGTTCTACACCGAATGTGGCGCCGACCGTGGGGATCAATAAACTTCTATTCCCGTGACCACGAGGATAAGCACTCGTGCCTGTGCCAAAGACAATCGGAGGCGGATCGCGGGGACAACCGTCAACCACCGCGTCAACCACCCCGTAATGAGCAGCCGATTAACCAAGATTTATGGAGACCATCGTAAGGAGAAGATCGGCTTTCTCACCAAGAACCATTGATTCCCAACAATGAACGACATCAAAGGACAACCCGTCCGACACGGAGTCCTCGGCTCCACGAAACCAAGACCGTGGACCACGAACTCCACTCGAGGAGGCCGGACATCCCACATGCCGAGCCGTACTTTCGATCTCTTCAAGCCTGGATGCTTGCGATAATGAGACGGTGGACAACATAGACAAGCGCCATACCCTTCACTATCGCCGAGCGGAAGAGCTGGGAGAAAAGGCGACCCACACCCTTTCCAAATGAGGACTCGGGAAGATAAAACTTGAGAGAGGACGACGATGACGAGAGCTCGGCCGCGCACCGACAGCGGAAGGCGGAAACCGTCGACAGCCAGAGGGCCAATAGGAGGAACCGTAACCGGATGAAGAGGGTCGACTCGTGCGAGGAACCATCGAGGTGACAGGACGGTTCCCAAGTGGTTTCCCAACGACGGAGATATGTCGCCCAAATGCACAATAGCTTTTTCTCCAAGGAGATCCGTAACGCCCGATTCCACGAGAAGCCGAATTTGGGCGAGTTGACAAAGTATGATGGCACACAAGACCCGACGACTCATTTAGAAGACTTTGACGTTCACATGTCTGCTAGAGGTCTCAAGGAACCAATTGTGCCCCCGCATCTTCGCCGCGACGTTAAAGGGGCCTGCGTTGAAATGGCTTCACACTCTTCCCTTTGGGTCGATCCACAACTTTGAAGACCGGCCGAGGCCTTTGAGTTGCACTTCGCGACTAGCAAACGGCAACCAAAATCCCGCATTCTCTCTCCAAAATCGACAATGGCCGGGAGAGCCGCTCCAAAGTTACTGGACCGCCTAATCATGCGGCATCTGCAGTGCGCGGACTTAACGAAGACGTACACGTTCACTTATTGGTGGACGGCCTCGATAAGGAGTCCCTACTCGCGTAATCCTTTTTAAAGGAGCGAGCAAAGAATCTCAACGACTTCATATCTCGCTCAAAGAAGTACTTGGACGTCGAGCGATGCGAATGGCAAACAATCCCAATTCGAGGCGGGACCAAGATAGAACCTCCTCCTGTGGGTCGAGACTTCTCCGACAACAGAATAGGGATTCCTGAGAAGGGGGAATGAAAGCAAGAGCCGAGGTGGAAAATTTGATCACGGAGCAAGTACGAGAAATATTCGGCCACGACGGTGCCTCGATCTCAAGTTTGGAAGGAGGTAGCAACGACCGAGATGAAGAAGGTCGATCGGCCTCGTCTATCCTACCGAAGATCCGGATAGACCAGTCTAAATATTGCTCGTTCCATGATGGTCGAGGTCATACAACCGACGAATGTTACGAGCTCCGGATGCAATCGAACGATTTGTTCTGGAAGGCAAACTTCAACAAGACGTCATAGAGCATCAAGGAAAAGGTGGGAAACGAAAGACCAAGAACCGCAGTAGGACCCCTCCTCGAAAATTCAAAAGCAGAAGATAAACGAAAGGCTCCTGAAGCCGGCGACGAATTTCTTAAGCGGAATTCGACCGTAATGTAATCAGCGGAGCAATGGGCGGTGGCGGTGATACTATAAGCCGCCGAAGGAAATACCTTCGAGAAGTCCCGTCCGTCGTGGACCGACCTAAATTCAAGGAACATCACGCTGAGGTAGCACGACCGCCTTTGTTTTTCACAAGAGACGACCTCAAGGACGTTGTCCTCGGCCATCAAGATGGGCTAGTGATAACCGAACAGGGCCGCCAACCGCCGAGTCAAGCGGATATTCGTGGATGCCGTAGCTCGGCCGACATACTAAGCCGGGAAGCGTTCAAAAGAATGAGCCTGGACCGGGACGACTTAAAGCCTTGCAAGACAACCTCATCGGGTTTAATGGAGAACAATCTCGTCCGAAGGGGTTTATCGACCTCGTGTTCACCCTTGGAGTCAAAGACGCCTTTAAGTCCGAAAGAGTGCGGTTCATAGTGGCCGAGTTCGTTTCACCTTATAACATAATATTGGGAAGGCCAACCATCCACAAGTGGGACATGCGGTGTCTACAAAGCATCAAAAGCTCAAGGTGATAGGCAACCAAGGAACCGTGGTCACTAGAATCGGGGATCAAAGAGAATCTCGACAAATGCTATTTTGAAACCGTGAGAATTGGGGAGGCGGATCTTCATCGCAGCCCCAAAGAATCGCCTATCCGGACCATTCGGACCGGGATTCTCCTGACGGAAGTTAATACTGTGGAATTAGACATCCGAGACGATGAGGCTCGCCCGAACCGGCAGGAGACCCGGAAGATCCGGTGATCGGAGACCTCTTCGCACCACCAAGATTGGCAACACCTATCTTCCGAACTTAGAAGTCGGTTGGAGGAATTCCCGAAAGAAAACGGGATGTCTTCGCTGGGATTCATCTCGTGTACTGGAATAGACCCAAAATTTTGTTGTCACAAGCTAGAAGTCTATCCGGCTCAATCCCAAAGTCGCAGAAAGAGGAACCACGGACTGTAAAAGGAAAGCTACTGAAATTCATATCCAAGAATTACTCAAGCGGGATTTATTCGGGAAATACAAGATACAACCCGGTTATCAAATGTGGTGATGGTAAAAAGCCAAATGGGAAGTGAGAGTGTGTACCGATTACAAGAACTTGAACAAGGTATGCCCGAAGGACTCCTACCCAATGCCAAACATCGACCAACCGGTCGACAACGCCTCGAGATTCCAGCTCCTATCCTTTATGGACGCGCACTGGATATAATCGATAGCGATGTACCCGCAGGATCGAAAAAAAGCCTTCATTACTGAAAGAGCTAACTATTGCTATAATGTCATGCCTTTCGGATTGAAGAATGCGTGGAGCTACATATCAAAGGATGATGAATAAGGTCTTTGCAGACCAGATTGGCCGCAATGTGGAAGTGTATATAGATGACATGATCGTCAAAACCTTGGATCAGCAACGTCATATACAAGACCTGGAGCAGACATATGGGGGTATGTCCTGGCCGAGATTCATGGAGGGGCCAATGGTCAACATATGGGGGCTAAGGCGCTCGCCCGAAAAACCCTTCGAGCAGGCTATTACTGGCCGACGTTGGAGGCAGATTCAAAGACCCTTGTAAGACAATGTGATAGTTGTCGAAACATGCCGAGTTATTTGGGCGCCCCTGCACTGAGCTTCATTCCATCACGGCCCCGGCCATTTTACAAATGGGGTATGGACATTCTGGGCCATTCAAGACGGCCTGCCGGCAACTACGCTCGGCTAATCGTGGCGTGAGACTATTTCACCAAGTGGATTGAGGCCGAACCTCTCACAACGATCTCCTCGGCTCGCGTGCGGCGGTTTGTTGAAGTTAATATAATTACGCGCCGGAGCACCGGCGAGATAGTAATGTAGAACAACGGAACTCGGTTCACTCGGAGTCGGATTTCGTGACTTGATTTACGAATACGGAATACAAGATCACTTTGCTTCCGTGGAACACCCAAGATCCAACGGGCAAGCCGAGGCCGCCAATAAGGTCATCCTTGATGGTTTGAAGAAACGTATGTTGGAGGCGACACCTCTTGGGCTGATCAACTACCTTTTGTCCTTTGGGAAATCGAACAAGCGCCGACATCCACCCAAGAAACTCCTTATAGATCGGCCTACGGTTGTGAATCTATGATTCCCGTGGAAATAGGGATGATGTCTTGGCGCAGAAGAGCATTTTATCACAAGGTGAAATTGCCAATAGTGAGGCGTTAGCGGCTGAGTTGGATCCGGCCGATGAGGCTCTGGTCACCTCCCATTGTCGGGATATTGCAATGAAGCGGTGATCGCGGCTCGTTATAACAAGAAGGTTAGACCAAGAAGATTCCGGCCGGTTGCTTGGTACTTAGAAGGGCCGACATCGGAACAAGAACTCCAAAGACGGCAAGCTTGCGGCTAATTGGGACGGACCTTATCGCGTTCGGGAAACTCTTGAGAGAGGAGCTTACATTCTGGAAAATTTGGATGGAACCCCTATCAAGCGAACATGGAATGCGGACAAATTAAAGGCATATTTCGGTTAGGCTTATCTCGTTGTTTTTCTTAAAGCATCTGGCTTTTTCCTTCGCAACAATTGTTGTGCCAAATATGAATGAAACTCTCGTTCGAGGGTATCTATTGAATTCCAAACATTGTCTTTTTCAAGATTCAATTGTTATTAGCTTTTCAGCTGAAGAAAACACGTCTGATAGCTATCGCAGCCTGTTTCACGCTAATTTACTCCGGGTATCAATAGAAAATGTCATGCCGACCCGATCGGGTCAAAATGCTCGGACGCTATCGGACAAAACCGAACCGGGCAGTGGCAATTTTCATTTACCTTTGGATGACCCGGTTACTATACCAGGAATTTTATAAGACAAAGGCAAACACTAGCACTTTAAAACATTATGGTCTTATGACCAAAAAGCGTTCGCAGATTCTCGCTTTACCTTCATATGACCTTGGCCAGTCAACCGCGATAAGCGGTAAAGTTATATTCTTATACGATGCATTATGGTTGCTAAGTTACCATCTATTGTTAATCGTAGCCAAAAGTGGCCATATTGGCCAACTGTTCAAATAAAGTCATTGCGACGTAAAACAACCTGATAGATTATACAAGTTAAAAGAGAAAGAAAAAGGAAATCAATCCTGTGCTTGGGGGCGGCCGAGACTTCCTCACCTCCTCGGCCTCCAAAGACGGCCGCATCGCCATCTATCCGGGTCTCGGAACCGCCAGAGGTTCCACATGGGGACAATCGCCCTCGGTCACATAGGACCTAAATGATGCCCCGTAGTGTTGAGCTCGATCCCCGGTTCAAAGCCCGGATCCTGGGCAAGTGAATTCTCAAACGCCTCCACCACCGAACCCGGTAGCAACTCTGCAGGCCGGGTTATCTCCGCGGACGAGATGTGTTGAGGACGCCCCCCCCGGCTTTTATCCTGTCCACGTCGGCTCGAACCCGTCCTCTCACTGTCATGGCTTTTAATCGCTCTTCGCTTCTAGCTTGAGCCGCCTTAAAGCCTTCAATTATTACATTGGAGTCCGCCAAGAGCCCTCGGTCTCTTTTAGTCGAAACTCCACTTTCTCCACTGGACCTCACGAGCCTCGGAACTCGCTCAAGCGACTTGCCATTGTTTCGAGCTTCATCGCGGTCTCGTTCGGCACGCTTCGGCTCAGTGGTAGCCTCCGCATATTTGTGGTGCGGGTGAGAAACGATCGGGTCAAACCGGCACCTTTCAAGAAAGCATTTCCCAATGCCTGGACCTCTCGTACGTCTACTTCCCGCAAAGCCACTGGCTCTTGGTAACGGGCAGGAGGCAGGAGTGCAACGCCGAGTTCCTCGTAATACCCTTACTCCACAAATGTGAACGGGAATGACAGTGGAAGGACGAGGGGGAACCGGGGTATCAGGCAAGGACGAGGGCTCGACGTCGGTCGACTTAGGAGGCGGCGATTTCGGGACGGGGAGGCTCGGATAGGAGAGACAGGGTCCGACTTCGGTTCGGGGCTTGGACGACTCCCGACCTTAGGCCTCTTTGGCTCGGCCCGCCTCGAAGACTCTCCGACCTTCGACTTGCCCAACTCCTTGGCCGACCTCTTTCTCCCTTGGCGGCGGGCTCGGGGATCCCAGAAGGTATTGAGGCTCTTTCATCTTAAGACCTCTGACGAAACACATACACCATGTTAGCTACTAGGAAAGCAAAGATGATCAATACAATACTAAGACGCGGAACAACGCCGATGTTAAATAACAAAATGCCATACTCTACTGACGCCATCTCATCTTGACGCGTGCCTCGGCCCGATATTGGGCTACTAAGGAGCCGGCCCTGCAAGCACCGTTCGCTCGAACGTGGTCTATTATGGCATCAATGGCCTTCCTTTCGTGCTTCGGCGAGATTGGACCGCTCCACCTTATAGGCGCTAGGGGACACATTGTGGTGATCTTGACACCAATACAAGTTAAACTCCCGGTCGACCTTTGGAGAGTCCTACCTTTGAGGAACCAAGGAGTTGTACCGCTTTAGCGACGACTTTGAAAAAGTTGCCCTCAAGCGTTTGAAAGAGTCCGAGACTGGGTAAACAAGCGCCGATTGGCTATTCCCCGAATGGAGGTCCACCCTTGAGCTCCGCTGGTTCCTTCCCGCAGCGAGAGGTGTGGGGTTGAAGAAATAGAAGAACATGGAAGTGGTGCAAGGCGCCCCAAGGCTCATGCAAAACCACTCAAAGGCAATCGGGTAACCCCATCCATTGGGGTGTAATTGCGAGGAGCTATACTAAGAAACCGAAGGGTGGCCATTTGAAATTCGGAAAAGGGAATCGAATCCCAAGCCTGGTGATATAGTCAAGATAGAAAAAGAAAAAGGAGTTGTGGCTCCTCCCTCACCGAGCACACAGCTCTTCCTCTTCGGGGAGACAAAGCGAGTAGGTGTTAGTATCTCGAACTGGAAGACCTTCCAAGTCTTCCATGGTCAGCTTCGACCGATAGGATAACACCTCTCGGGTAACCCAAGGGAATTGGTCAATTAAGTCTTGTGGGGGGCTAGCGCGGTTGGCGTTTCCAGATTCTGACTCAGCCGCGTGAGAAGAAGAAGACGACGCCATTATACCTAACACAAATAAAAATATAAGAGATCAGAATCTTCCTAGCATACCTGATGTCAATAATTGAAGGCGAGACTCTACAGTTCTTCCTTGCCTCCACGGTGATCGGTTAAAGCAACGGTTTGCAGCGTTGGACGGGAAGATTCATCGCCCAAAGCCACCAACGGCTTTTTCCCTTGACGGTGTGGCGTAGTTCCGCCGCTTCTTCTGGGGTCATATTCTTTATGTCCTTTGACATTGGGAGCCACTCTACTAAAGGTATTAACGAAAAGGAAACGACTCACTCGAAAAACAGGGGAGTTTTGCACAAATGAAGGAACTGAAAATGAGGACTACGCGAAAACCCACTCAACAAGGGAATTTACCCTGCAATTTCAACTAAATACGGACGCAATCTCACAGGAAACGGCAGATCGTGAGTAAGAACAAAAGAAAGAGGCAAGGAAACAAGAATACCTACCTAGAATATGGAGATGATCGAGGAAGTTGTGCAACGAAGATGGTTCACGACACAGGTTATCCTTCGGAAAGCGAGAATCGTCGGGAGAGAAGTTCTTCAAAGCAACGTTGATAAAATAACAAGGAAGGAGACTTGGCGGGTATAAACCTTTCGAAACCCAATCGACGGGGGCAAAAGCGCCTTTTCCATCGGTAAAGGATGACGTGACCTTCTCATTTAATGCGCGTCTGTCGTGCATTAATTACGCCAAAGCCCGTATAGGCCGAAAGACCCCCTCAATTCGGCTTCACGACGGTTGAGGGACGCCACCGCATAGGCAAATGATAACGTAGAAGAGGAATCGGCAGGACAAGATCCGGGCACAAGGAGCAGGAGTCACGCCAATTATCCCGCTTGCTCGTTAGGCTAATCACCTCTCGAGAAAGGACCCGCATTTGGAGTCCTCGACCGTGCAAGAAGCGAGCCCTGGATGGTCGAAGAACAACAAAATTTAAACAAGCATAACCCGGACCACATGTCTGGGGCAATTCAACCAGAAGACTTGTAGTTCCGAGATTGCTTGAAACTCTGATAGACACCTTATCAAAGTAAGACGGGGGTCAGCTCCGATACAACTAGAGGATCCAGCAACATGTCCACCCCGGTTGACCAGAAACCCGGACAACCCGGCTGGGGGTAAGGACATCATGTTACTTCGCGATCAACAATGACTCAGACTTCAACAAAGACTCGAACTTTCGTTCTTCAAGCGAACATCTAAACTCGGCTGCACAGAGACCTGAGCAACCGAGCTTGGGGGCAACTGTTACGGACCTAGCCTAGGCCCATTATCTCACTGGCTAGTACGGGGGCAACCCACCATCCGTGGGACCCGGCCATGACCTTGGACACGCACCCACGATCCCGGACATGCACCCACGATCATGGATATGCGCACACGATCCCTGACACGCACATGACACGTACGGCGTGGCGGCCAAGGGACTAACTAACCTGTATACTCTATATATACAGAGGAGAGACGGGCGCCTGTGTACATTCATTCTAAGCCTTGACTTATCTACATACAAATCACACGGCACACACAAGACCCTTAGGCGAAACGCCTGCTTGTGTACGTGATCATACCCTCTCCTGAACGCTTGACCCATAAGCATACAGGAAGGGCACCCAGATCCTATATCAAACCACCGGACCTTCAATAGGCCGGACATCTGAGTTCTACACCAGAACAACAAGATTTAGTTAAATGTTTTTTATAAAATGGAAGGGAGGAGGTAGTAATTAATTAATGGTGGCAACTGCCAAGTTGTTTTCAGTTAGCAGTTCAAAAATAAAAAAATAAGCAGAAAAAAAATCTGTGCATGCAGACGACTCCGAGTTTGATAATAACGCATGCATTAGTTGATAACTTGATATAATGATTGACTATTATTGATTTTAATTAATTTTCAGTAATAATACTAATGATTGATGCTTTTCTCTATCGAGAATGGACGAGAGAAAGCGTATATAGATAGAGTATTTGTTCAACCACTATGTTAAGTAATAATCACTCTTTAATTTGAGTGTTGATTGATGTGAGTAGATAGAGCTTGAAAATTTTCGATCAAAAAAAGCTTGAAAATTATAACCCAAATTGGGTGTTAGGTTTCTCTCACCGACAGCTCTCTCTCCCCATCGTTCATTATCTTCAAATCCTAACCGTTCATTTTTAATTCAAGCGTCCATAGGGAGATACATCATTTATTTTAAACTACCGCATGCAGTAATTTTTACCGCATGCGGTAGTTTGAAATAGATGATGTGTCTTCCTCTAAACGCTTGGATAAAAAATGGACGGTTAGGATTTAAAGATAATGAGGGATGGGGAGAGAGCCACTGGAGAGAGTATTTGCTTCCCCAAACTGGCCACAGACAACTCTTGTCAAATCGAAAAACCCATCAGCTTTCTACACGCGTATGCATGTAATAACTTGTAGACTACCATGGGGTATATCGATCAGGAAAATTAAAAAGGATATTAATTAATTAATTAATCAATGACAACTATATATAACAATTAACAACAAAACCTTTGTCTGTTTGGTTTTATCATGATCAGTGAAATTATCCGATTAAATCTTAACACGGAGACGCTTCTTAATGGCAAGAATTGACATTGATAAAACTTCAAAACCTTGTTCAACCGATATTAATTAATAATAAAAATCATGTATGATATAAGATTTGATTTGATAATTATACCTATTACATATAAAGCATATGGAACTTATATAAACACCGAAGCAAATACTCCTCTCATCCTAAATAAAAAGTCTTTTTAACCATAATTCATTTAATAAAAAAATAGTTAGGATAGTTCATAGTTATATGTAATTATCACCTATCATGTCATGTGATTGTTTGTTTCGTTTTGCGTTGTTATTTTGATTTCTAGGCTATATATAGAGTATGTGCATTAGCTTTGGTATTTTGTTGTTGTTGTTGTTTTTAAGTTTCTGATCGATTAATGAGTGTAATAACTTTTTATTATTATTAATAGTTAGAATTTAATGGGGAGAGATAAAAATACCCTAACGAATATGGATATCATGAGAAAGAAAGAAATAATTAATTAATATATGATATAAAATGGAATTAGACTTTATATTTGAGACAGACAAAACTTTCAAATCAACCATATACTCCAAGGACCAGTTGAGCAGGACCTCAACTCCGCCTTCCCATGTGGACCCTGGTTGATGCTGTTTTTTATCTTGTTCCTTGTTTGTTTTCTTTTCGTTTTGTTTCGTTCTTTCCCTTTGTTGTTGTTATTGTATGTTTGTTGCTTCTCTTCTGGCTTGACTTTGGCCTTTCTGTAATCGATTCCCTCTCAGTTTGCAATAATATTAGAAGTTGTTCAAAAAAAATCAACCATATACTCCCGGTTCAAAATATAGTAAGAGCCAAATACTTACTTTAATTTACATTTATCAAGAAGTTTGTTACAAATAGTTCAAATCAATAAATATGAGAGATGTATACTTTTTTTCCCCTAATATATTCTTATTTTTTAAGAGAATAATTAAGAGAGATAATAAATGAAAAAAAAAAAAGAAAGAGAATGTAGGGGATAAGAACGATGCGAGAAAGAGTGTGGCAAATTTTTTTTTTCAAAAAAATAAATAAATGCAAAGACAAAAATAAAGTGGTTTTATAAATAAAAAAAGGCACACACCTTATAAATTTGACTCTTATATTTTGAACTAACCTGAGTATTTAGGACCCGTTTGGTACAGGGAACTGACGAGAGTTCCTCGGAACATAACAGAGTTCCCACAGCAAAACACGTTTGGCGCGCAGGCTTCCCATCAAACCGAGTTCCCACCTGGCGACGTCTTCTCACAAACGTGGGAAATTGAAATCCCTCTAAAACTGACGGGATCTTCAAATCTTCCCGAGAGAGTGAATAATTGGGACAAAAAAGCACCTCTAAACTAGATGTGAGCGAGGATCTAGAAGGAGGAGGAGTCGAAGAAGCTTGAGATGACAATGAAAGCTTGAATCGAAGAACCGGGCAAGGAAGGTCGAATCGAGGTCCGATCTGCTCGACGATGATGGTGGTATGATGCAAGAGGGCGCTGGCAATGGTGGATGAAGGAGAGGGCGCCGAAGATGGTGGATGAAGAAGGAGTGGGTCGAATCAAGGTGAGAGGTAATGGGTTTTTATTGTTCGAGCGCTTTGCGTGGTAAAATCGTCGATGCCTGTTTCTTTCACTTGGGAATAGGGGTGGAAATAGGTCAGGGGCCTGTGACCTGGCCTGTTAAAAGCCTGGTCAGGCCTGGCCTGTCAGGCTAAAAGGTCAGGTCAAGGCCTGTTTTAAGGCATGTTTTGTCTTAATAGGCCAGACCTAGGCCTCCAAATAGGCTTGTTAGGCCTGACAGGCCGGCCTGTTAAGAATAATTATTATTATTTTATAAGAAACATTAATTAATATCCCTCCGACCTGTTTACATTAGGCCTGTCGTCGGCCTGTATACTCTGACATGTTTTCGGCCTATTTACATTAGGCTTGTTGTCGACCTGTATACTGTAGGCATGTTTCCGGCCTGTTTGCATTTGGCCTGTAAAAAATACAGGCCTCTTAACAGGCCACAGGCCAGGCCTTTAACAGGCCAGGCTCAGACCAAAATTTTAGCCTGTAACAGGCCACAGGCCAGACTCAAGCCATTTCCTTACATAACAGGCCTGGCCTGTTAAGGGTGGGGCCTGACCTAGCCTGGCCTGTTTCCACCCCTACTTGGAGACACAAGCAAAGATAGTTTAAGGCACTATCAGTTTTTGTGTTCGAACGCAAGCGCTTAATTAGTTACATGTTATGTTTAAACTTACGTTTTTCGTTCGAACCAGGTAAGGGTATTGTGGGAATTTTAGTTCACATTCCCACTTAACCAACACTCAATTCTTCTTACCAAACATTTTATTTTCCCTTAATTTAAGTTTATTTTCCATGTCTATCAAACAACTCAACTTTTTAAGTTCTCTCTCAATCTTTCATTCCATTCTTTTCCCTCCTTAAATCTTTCCTGTACCGAGCCCTTTGGATCTCAAATAATATTGATCGATGATATACTCCAGTTGGGCACATATATACATGGACTATATTGATCAGCGGGTTTCTTTTCCCCCTCAATTTAATGTCCATATGAATCTGAAAATAGAGATATAAATGAAAATAATGCAAAAGTAGTCACCATTTGTTGTTGGAAGTTATACCCGTAACAATAAATGTCTAGCTTGAATATTCAAAGTAGAAAGAATCTTCTAAATTGTGTTCACCAAATTTATCCACGTGTCTCTCTCGATCCTATCTGTCCAAAATATCACTAGAACAGTCATTTTGATTTCATACTCCTCTGATCCTATCTGTCCAAAATCTAGGATGGAGGGAGAAACCGACACACCTTTTGTATAAATGTATGATGTATGTAGTATTCATTTATTATTGTTCAGACTTTATTTTATTTTCATATGGTATAATATATGTTAAAAAAATTTAAGGCAGAATTAATAAACTTTAAAAAAATATTGGTATGTGGGTGAAAACAAGTTAGACACCCTTAACAGATCAGACCTATCTTACAAGAAGGTAGCTTAAGTCTGACGTGTACAAAAGCCTAACCTGATCTGAGGCCTGTTGAGATATTTTTTTTTAATACAATTACATTTTTTCTAGATAAAATAATTACTTTTTTTTGGGTAGGATAAGTACCTTTCTTTCAGATTGAGTATTTAACTTTTTTTTTTTTGTTATCATAAAGTAATTAACATGCTCAGGCTGACTTGATATGCCTAATATGTTTCTTAATAAGCTTAGGTCTGACCTGTTAATCAAAACAGGTCTTTAAATAGACATTGACTTAACTTTTTTACTAACATATCAGACCTTTAATAGGTCAGGTCATAAGCCCCTAACAGGCCTCATGAGTCATGACCTATTTCCACCCCTACCTCCCAACTAAAAATTCAAATTTTAATTCACCCCATTAGGATGAACTATCTCTTTTTATATCACACCCAAGTCTCATTATTGGTTACTTCTATTTTCTTCATATACTTAAAAAAAAAAAAGGGTTCTGCAAGTAATAAAGTTTACCCAAAAAAAAAAATGTTTGAGGTAGGCAGTCCAAAATCCAAATTACTTCATCCCGTCCACATAATTCACTTCAACTAATTCATCGGAATAAAGAAATAATAGTTAATTCATTAAATTTGTCTTAAATTAAAAGAAAATTTCAACTTTATCCATATTAAATGAAGTTTTAAATGAGAGGGAAAAATACAATGAGTCATATTTAAACATTAACTACAATGACAGAATTGACACATTAGCATTAATTGATCTCAAATTGTGGACCAAATAATTCTTTTATAAGTGACTTATATTGTGGACCAGAGAAATAAGGGAGTATAGTTGTTTGTATATCCAATAGTCATGTATTTTCACATTTAATTTATTTGTACACTCACTCTTAGTACGATATTATTTATACTGCTAACATGTTTTATTACAATTACAAATATTAATTTTATTTTAAATTTTAATCACTTTTCTACTTTATCTTTGTTTCTGAGATGACTTTATATTAAGGATATAAAAGAAATACTTTCTCTCAACCTTATAGATAAAATTAAAAGGTACGTGTATTGATATTATGGAGTGTTTATTATTGGTTGATAATTTATTATTTGATATTTTTGAGAAAAATAATAATGTTTATATTATAGAGAGAACTTAATCTATATATATTGATCACAAGCCACCCGGAGTGAAAAACAACATACAATTACAATATAATTTAGTTAGTGCAGATTAATCTAACCATTTTGGTGTTGATTTTATTGAACTTGGAGAATCGATATATGTTTCTTTGCCTCTCTCTACTCAAGCATTATATGTTTGACGTAATTGTGTTCAATCATAATTAATTTTTCCCCAACCATTATTATTGTTATTAGAAAAATATATATATGGATCATTTGATTTAATATTTTGTACTTGAAACGTTCATATTTAGTCATAATTTCGATTTTGATACGCGTTAGGGTTGGGGGTTGGGACGACAATGTGTCATTATATGCATTTAATTAAAGATGTAGATTGGTTTAATTAATAAAAATATTATATATATATATATATATGGGAAAATTATTTCTCCAGCAACTGGAGATAGAGTTATCTTCAGTGACCCCAAAACTACATCGTTTTGAATTAATGAATGATGTGTTTGTAATTTTAGGTGAATTAATGAAGGGTGTTTCGGTAAAATTTATATGATTAAAAAGTAAACAAAATTACAGAAACACCCTTCATTAATTCAAAACAACGTAGTTTTAGGGTCACTGGAGATAACTCTATATATCTCCAGTGACTGGAGAAATCCTTTACCCTACCTCTCTCTCTATATATATATATGCGCCATACCTTTTAGCAAATAAATTCGGGATTTAATTCTTTTTAATGTATACACAATGCAATTAACAACAAAAAACAAAAATTTTGTATAAAGCTCCAGAGAAAAAACAACGAAAATTAAAGAAAAAATATTGAAAGAGTTCATAAAATACTTCATCCAATCATAAACGTAAGATTTAAATAAATAATACACACACATATATATATTTTAAAAAATAATTAATTTAGTTATTTATGAGTATAGATACGTGATTAATTATTAGTTATGAGATAAATACAAAATAACAATTATTGAAATATAACTCTTTATGTAATTTAATTAATATATACACCCAAACGTAGGCCAAAAATGTATAAAACAATACCTGGGCCAAAAATAAGGGATATGATATTGTCACTACTAATTTTATGTCACTACAACTTTTTCACCATTAGATCAAAATCTCATTTTTTTTTATCATTTCTTTCTCCTATTGAGATTATGATCTAACAGTGAAAATGTGGTAGTGACTTGGTAGTGACATAAAATTGGTAGTGACAATATCCTATCCCAAAAATAATGCGGTGTATGTGTGTGTATATGGAAATTATATTAAAATATAAAAGTAATTATGTTTTCATTAAATTCTATAAAATAAACTCATGTATATATGTGGCTGGAGTGTAATTAATTAACGTGGGATGTGAGTTGAGGTTAGAATAATTGTACATACTAGTATTTTCCAACATGACTTGATTAATTATAATCAAAATAAACTCTTTTACGAGTTTTTATTTTTACCATGAATTTATCTAAACTTCTGATTTTCTTCATATAAAATTATCAAAATGCACTTGTGAGTTTGTCTAATGCGGAAGAGATCTCGTATTTGTTTTTTGTTTTCGAAGATCATATCATCAACATTTTCTAGCTGTGACTAATTTTTTTTTGCTCAGAAGCTGTGACTAATTGAAGTATATATAATTAGCAAGTTTAGATTTTGAACTCTGAATTGTTTATTTTCAAAGGGGATTTGGTTAATAGTAAAACATAGAGTAAAATACATTGACTATGCCTCTGTTTTACTTAAATCACACAAATCCCCTCTCTATTTTAAAACGTATATTACCTCCCCTTGAAATTAGAATATATGCTACAGAAACCTCCTTTACATATTTGAGATTCCATTTTAATACTGTTAGTTGGCCGTTGAGTTTGACTATTAAACATTTTCTTTGACCAAAATACCCCTATTTCGACAAATGAATGATCATTTATATTTCCATAAAATAATTTTATACTAACAAAAATCATTCTAATATATATGTTCAAAATTTACAATATATTACAAAATTTATTAATTTCAATTATATTAAAAAATTTAAATTTTTGTCACATTTATTGAAATTCATTTATTTTGTATTCTTTTAAATAACTAAAAACATATTTCTTTTGTTTTCTGGCCATGACACAATGATTGGATCACCATATGTTATTAATGATGTAAATTTGAGACATTATATATAACTCATATTATTTTTAATTTTTAATTTTTCAAATACTTTTTTCATAATCATTTATAAACACATGTATCTAAATATACATCTATTAAAAGAATTAATCACATTTTTAATGAAATTTTCTGTGTTTGCATTAATTAAATTAATGAAGTCTTCATCTTAATATGAAAAGAAAAAAATTAACAGATAAATTAAGAAAAAGAAAAAGAAACTCTTAAATTACTTAAATAATTTTAACCAAAATTAAGAAATTAGTAATTATGAAGGGTAAATTAGTAAACAAAGTTTATTTTAATATAAATTTTAATTAAAATATCATAATCCTCCACGGAGTTAACAATTTGGACCTAAGAATATGTTTTCAAAATATAAAAGAGGTCATTGTAATTAATATAAAATAGAGTAAATACCCTTTCTGGTCCCTGACAAAAAACACGGACCCCATTTTGGTCCCTGAAAAAAAAACTGACCCTCATTCGTCCTTTTTATGGGACTAAAAAGGATCTTTTGGAAATTTGTGAGGGATCAAAATGTCCACCATCGACCCTTATTCGTCCTTTTTATGGACTAAAAATGACTGTTTTTTTGTCAATGACCAAAATGGGGTCCGTATTTTTTGTCAGGAACCAGAAAAGATATTTACTCTATAAAATATAAAAGGAGGCTAGAGTCTATTACTCTGAAGAGTATTTAAGCTGCTTTAAATTGATGCGTGCGTGTAATGATTTGTACATACACAAAATTAATTAATTGGATTATAGTATTGTGACCCACAAGATATTAGAGAAGATATGTCCACAAAAGATTACACAAATTAATGAGGATAGGGCATGGTTACACCAACCCCATTAAGTACGTAATGCAAGGTGACAATCACGATTATTGTACTACATTTTCATTCAAATCATATCAATACCAGCTACGTCTTAAATATAACACCCAGTTAGTCTTTTTTTTATTAAAAAAAAAATTAAGGAAACTAATTAAATTATTTTAATGTATTTATATTTATCATTTTTTTCTCAAATTAATTTGTCTAATTTATGAATTGATATATAATTTAATCATACATAATATATGATATGACTAAATAACTTATCTAGTTTCCTTAATCTCTTTAAAAAAATCAACTAGTTAGGTCTTATATTTAGAACCGGAGATATAATATTATGTTTCCTTCCTTTGGTTTATGAAAATAAATCACATTACAAAAAAATTGTGTGAAGTCTTGATTTTTTTCCTTCAAATTTTAAATATGTCATTCTTTCAAACTTTTAATACAGAAGAATAGAGAAAGTAAATGTTTTCAAATTTATGATATTTTTTAAAATTAAAGAAGTGAATTGCAATATTTTATAGACAATTTTAATACTGTAACACGTAAAGGAATTATTTTGTTTATTTTAAAGTTCACACACACACACATATATATATAAAATAGGAATTATTCTGTTTATTTTAAAGTTCACATGCTCTTCTTCTCCTGGTCTTAAATATATGATGTTTTGTAGCTGCTAACTCCCACGTACCAGTAGAACTAAAAACATTAACTACAATTAATTTCAGCATCATAGTAAATATAATTATAGTACTCTCTTTCATTATCCTCATTAAACATAAGCATACATAAAATATTTAATAGTAATTAAAACTAAGTAAATTTTTTTATAAAAAATAAAATCAAGAATATCATTTAGAAGTTGACCTCCTATAATAACAACAAGTGGGGTTGCATGAATTAATTCAATCCATATTATTGCTCAGAAACACTGCTGAGGATTGTGAATTACTCCGTATATACTAGGTTTTCAATATCAATTTGCGTACCATTTGTTTCCAATACGAATATACAGATAATTGTTTTGACAGTTCCTTTGTATTCTCAACATATATTTCTCCAGTTACTACTGGAGATAAGTAATTTCCAATAACCCCTAAAACTATGTCGTTTTGAATTAATGAAGGGTGTGTTTGAAATTTTAGGTGAATTAATGAAAGGTGCAAAATTATGGAAACACCCTTCATTAATCTAAAACAACGTAGTTTTGGGGCTTACTAAAGATAACTTATCTCCCGGCCCGTGACTGGAGAAATCTTTTACCCATTTTTTATTGATAAAAATTCTTTTATGATAACACACACACATATATATATATATAGAGAATGAGAACAGTATTTCTCCAGTCACTGGAGATAAGTTAAAATTACGTCATTTTGAATTAATGAATTGAAGGGTATGCTTGTAATTTTAGGTGAATTAATGAAGAGTGCGAAATTATGGAAACACCATTTATTAATCTAAAACGACGTAGTTTTGGGGTTACTAGAGATAATTTATCTCCAGTGACTGGAGAAATCATTTACCCATATAAAATAATTGTTATTAAAATAATATATAGTCAAGGGAAAGTAATATAAAATAGTAAAAAAATCCCAATTCAAACATAATATATTGATTTATTTGTTAATTAAATGCAGAATAATCATCGATCCTTTTTTTTTTTCCTGGCCATCATAATCATAATCATACATCCTTATTAAAAAAACCTGATTGAATCATCTATTTTGTTGAGTACTGAAGAATAATCCAAATAATGGAAATCTATTATAATTATGAAGCTCCCATCTGTGTGGGAAAAAAAAACATGTTGAATCTTCTCCTTCCTCGGGGTCGATTTGAATAATTATGCTGAGACTAAACATGACACTCCAATATCAACAAATCGTATGAACTATGAAGGGCTTTAAGGCCTATTTGGTATGAAGTATTGGGGTAGGCATTGTGATTGGATTAAGGATGTTTGGTGTGAGATTATGAGGGACTGTAGATAAACAAAGATTGGGAATACTACGAAAGTGAGATTGTTGCAAATCCACCTCGATCTCCTGGTATTGCATTTTCAATTTTGGGATTGCAAATTTTAGAGACAAAAATAACCCTCTCAATTTTAACCTCATCTCTTCCTATCATATAGCTCTCATCTCCACCGCTATCTCCATCATTGTGGCTGTTGCTTTCACCGCTGTTCACACCGTCGGTTTCTAATATCCTTCCTCCAACATAAACCAAATTCCACCAACCCACGACAGCAAGGAAGACAACAAAAGGCTTAGAAGATCTCCGTCTTCTTCCTTAATTAATTAAAGAAACATTGTTTCTAAGATTTTGTGTACGGTTAATATAATATTTGATCCCTTAAATTTATCCTCATTTTACTTTTAGTTCTTTAAGTTTCAAACTATGAGTTTTGGTTTCTCAAGGGATAAAATGGTTCAAGTTTTTATTAAATTATAGGGATCAATATTTTAAACTGAAGGAAACTTAAGGGACCAAAACTTATAGTTTGAAACTTAAGGCTAAAACTAAAATGATGACAAATTTAAATAATCAATGTTTTTTTTTTAAACCTTAAATTAATCCATGAACTCCCACAGTCCCACTTATTCTTATTATAGGATGCCTTTTATTAAAAGGTCTTCTTGATTTTTTTTTTATAAGGCATTTATTTAGGAGTATTAAATTTAAATTTATGGTTTTTTTCCTGAGTAAAAGTCAAGGAGTTTAATATATGAGGGCTTTTTTTTGAAAAAAAAAATGATACGAAAATTATCGGAGGATATGTTAGGCAGGTCTTGAACATGGTAAAAAAAAAAAAAAAAAAACTAGAACATTAACACTACACACTCAAATCTAAAGGAAGCAAGATTTTTGCATTAAAAAAAAAAAAACAGGAACCAAGATTTAGGCTTTGCCAAATATATATATATATATATATATATATATATGTTTGCTATAAAAATTAAAATTGATCAGAAAAAAGAAATGAATTTCGTTTTGCATTGTGGATTGGGCCTGACCACCAAAGAGGCCTCATTGTTTAGGCCCAAGCCCATTTGTCCATTACGTAATGGCTCTCGCCCCCTTTTTCCCTAGATTTTTTTTTTTAAAAAAAAATTATTTGATCGGATTATATGTGTCCTACAATTCTTGGGACTAAATCTTATTGTATAGATCATATCGACCAAAAAAAGGTTTATAGACCAAAATAAAAAGCGTATTCTTTCAGTAGAGTCTTCAAATATTTGGGTTCAAAGTGTATGGTTTGATACCAACAAGAGTTGACACAAGTGGTAAGCGGCTTGTGTCGCTTAAGTAATGTCTCGAGTTCGAGCCTTATGAATGCAAAAAAGCCCCGTTGGGAGACTCTCCCACCATAGCCAGATGCACGACGTGGGTCGGATCTGAATTAGTCAGGGCAAAGCTCTGGTGAACGGGTGGGAAAATAAAAAAAGTGTATGGTTTGATAAAATAGATGTTATGAAAATTATCATTCTTACTTAATCTACCTAATTCTTTTACTTGGGCTTGTTTGGTTCAATCAATCATACATGTCGGAGAGATGATTTCCTAAAAAGTACACTTGTCAAGAAGTTAACTTTTTTAGAAGTTCATGCAACATT
The DNA here is from genome assembly GCA_025563575.1 of Acacia pycnantha. Taxonomy (NCBI): domain Eukaryota; kingdom Viridiplantae; phylum Streptophyta; class Magnoliopsida; order Fabales; family Fabaceae; genus Acacia; species Acacia pycnantha. Next base: position 1,227,403 of record JAMWYP010000110.1, on the reverse strand, counting down.
TACTTATTTAACTTTTCTATTTTCCAATGTGTAAAAATTGAATTTTGTTAGCTAAATATATTATTTTTTAACGTTAAAGACATAATTACTGGTTTATTATCAGTTAATAGATATGAAAAAGGAAAGTTTAAAACTTATAAAATAACTAGGGAAAGAGAAACAATCTATGTTTTTTTGGCAAGTTCCTTATTATTTCAGAATTTGGGAAGCGAATGTTTTTTTTGGCAAGTTCCTTATTATTTCAGAATTTGGGAAGCGAATAAGAACTCAATTTTCTGAAAAATTAAATATTGAATGAATTCAACAACAGAAATTTCAGTACTTTCCAGACAGTCTAACTTTCTCTTTTACTTACATTTAACCATGGTAGTTAAAAACTCGTTTTATCACTGTGATTTTACGTTTTTATGATTTTTTTTCTTCATTAAAACGATTTTACTAATTTTCCAAACGCTGTTATGTTTTTACGTTTTACGATTTTTCATTATTCTCCCGTTTTCAGGTAAAATCTACGTTTTCACTACCATGCCTTTAACCAAATAAACCACTAACTAACTATATAACATACGCTCACAGTGTACACACTACCTCCTATCGTTTTCAATTTTCCTAAACATATGTTAAATACTTTACTTAATCAAAAAATAGTTAAAATTTTATAATTTTCATAATTACCCTTACGCATGTTAAAAAAATATAAAAGCGTCTTGAATGAATCACTGTGCAGTCTCACATAAACAATTCAATCACTGAAAAAAACTCATAACAACAAGTGAGCATCATGCATACCTATTGTCAATTCAAGACTTTTTGTTCATTAAATTGTTTATGTGGTATTGCATAGTAATTCTCCCAAATCTTGTTCTCAACATGAAGAGAATAATAATGTACTATATAAACCCTTATATGATGAACGAATAAAGTCAATAAATACGGCATGATTCATATATTATTTTCCTAATCATGCATTCTCTCTTCTTCATGTTCTTTTTATTAATTTGATTCCTCTGAGCACATTCTTATTTTTTTCTTTCGATTTATACATGAGAATCCGCTCCCTCGACAAATATAAAGAAAAGCTGATTGAAATGTTATTATAAAATTCTGAAAAGACATAAAAAATATAAAGAAATCGGGGAAAAGGGATCGGAGACGCACGTACGTAGACAAAAGTTCAAAAGCTAACGAATCAAAGCATTTATTCTGATGCATTATTTGTTATTAGTAATATTCTTTAGCGTCGTCAAACTTTAGACAACTAGTGTGTGGCTTTGGCTTTTATTTATGGCACATGAAAAGACATATTGGCGTATGTGCGTCAAAGGAATATATCGCAACAGAATTAATAAGGTCCTTATCATGGGAAGCTAGGGTCTATATTAAAAATTATAAGGGGAAAATCCTAAAAAAATACCTTATGAAAACTCAAAAAAGTCACTTTAACATACAAAAGGACAAATAAGTGAGACGGTAGGAATTTGGGATTTTAAAGTGTTAATACTATTATAAAATTGCTCCTCACTGACTAGATTTGTTAATAGCTTTATTGAAATAGTTAATACCTTTACTAATGTTATTGTTTGCGTTACAAGTGTAGTTAGTGATTAAATGTAAATTTTTATAAGTAAGAATGTAATGTTTTAATCAATGATTATACTTTTAAAGAGAATAATAACATTTGTAAAAGTATTTACCATTTCTTTTAACACTATTTACTACTACTTTTGACAAGTGTAGTTAGTAAATGAAATTTTGTAAAAGCACCAACACTTTAAAATCCTTGATTCTTACATTTTTCTATAGGGTTAAGAAGCAAAAATACATATGACAATTTTTCAAAAGTGTGTCTAACACCAAATGTTTTTTTAGAGACAAAAATAACTATTGACTTCTAAAATAGGTGGCGGTGGTTTACCCTGTGGCGGATGTCAACGGTTCGAGTCCGCTTATCTCCAACTCGTGAACTTAACCGATACAAAGCTATATGATAGCACCCAATTTTATTGACCGTTTGTTTGAATTTTTTTAAGGGTTAAGGCTAAGAGCAAAAATTCACATCAAATTTTCCCAAAAGTGCGTCTGATACAAACATTTTTTTGAGAGATAAAAGTAACTATGAAATTTCAAAATATGCTAAAAATGCATATTGACCGTTTGAAGGATAACATGGATGCTTAAGAAATAACCTAGAATAATAATTTTCCGACTAGGCAAGAAAAATTAATTTCTACTTCATCAGCTCATCACTTTAATTATCTCCACCTAACCCTCCCTCTCGTCTCCCTCTCTCTTCCGAAAGAAGTGATGAGGTTTGGTGGAACCTAATTTCCCTTACCAAGTGAGCAAATTATTATTCAAAGTTAGAGAAATACTTATTACATACTCTTAGAGTACCACGTCATCTGAACTCTATCCAATGAAAACATAATAACTCATATCATTTTAACCCTAGTTGGCTGATGAATCATCTGGAAAAAAAACTCAAATTTTATATTGTTTTTAAGAAAAAACATCTTAATTTTTTTTTAAAAATAAAACAAAATGATCAACCAATAATTTTTCTTAAAAACAAGATAAAATTTAATTTTTTTCAAATGAGTCATCAGCCAACTAAGATTAAAATAATATGAGTTGTTATATTTTTACTCGACAAAATTTAGATAACGTGGTACTCCTAGAATATGTAAGTATCTCTCTCTAAGTTATTTCTTAATCATCCACGTTATCTTCAATGTCACCATCTTTAGTCAAAAAATTCAAATAGTCAACTAATGCTCAATGTGTATTTTTACACCTATTTTGGAAGTTCACGTTTAATTTCGCCCCTAAAAAAACATTTGCGTTGGGTGAATTTTTGAGAAAATCTCATGTGTATTTTTGCACATTAACCTTTAATTTTTTTTTTTTTAAAAAAACGATTCATGTGCATTTTTGCACATATTTTAAAAATTCATAAGTACTTTTGTCTCTCAAAAAAGCATTTGATACTAGGGCACTTTAAAAAAAAATATCATGTGTGTTTTTACACATGATATTACTTATTTGCATGACTTTTTGGGGATTTTGATGAAGTTCCCAATTATCAGATCAAGTCTGCATAAATATTATAAAATATTAAAATGCAAAAGGTATAATTACCAAACAGGCTATTAAGGGAGATGAAATGAGATTATGATTGGGATATAAATTATTTTACTTACCCTGTGAGATATGCCCCGATATAAAGCTCCCATAATTATTTTTATCACTCTGGAATGATCTTTTCCTCTGATCGAGGATTGTGATTGATCTGCGCTAGCTTGTAGGCAATGACACCTTTCAAGCTTAGATTTGTGGCCTTTGGCCGGGCTCATCTTATAAGTGATCTTAGGTATGTTGAGTTAGAGGTTTTATGGAGGATATAAAGATGGTGAAAGAAAGTTAGCATGCCTTAGCTTCATGACGTGAACTTATGAAATTTAAAGTACATGGTTTTGTTTGTAAATAATTATATATGTATATATGTTGTCCCATTTGACACTTCACTGACACGCAGTTGTATGTATTTTAAATTGAACTATCGGTTACCGAGACAATGTATGCCACAGCCTGCGTGGTTTTAACATTTTTCAAAAGCCGAGGTTTTATAAGTAGATCAAGGGAAAACTTGTCCAAGGCATGAGGCTGCTTTCTCATTTGATGTATGCTTGCCATTAAGGGCCCTTTGGTCATTTAACATAGATCAATCTTGACTCATTTGAGCATACTATTTGGGCTTTAAAGATTGAGATATTATATGTTTTCATATTTTTAAAACTACTGGATTTGTGTTGTATGGTTGCTGAGTGAACTTGGATTTGTGTGTTATACCCGACAAACTGAATACATTCGGGAAATGTTGGTTTATGAGGATGACTATAAGGTATTGATGTTAAGCATTTGAAAGAATTATAGAATGGATGTTGTAACATTATATTTGACGTTGGACCGGTTGGATCTCTAGGGAGTATAAGAAGAAAGTAGTGTACAATGTCTTCAAGGCGTATGCAACACGTACTTTCCTTTAGACTTAATTCATTTCCACTTATACATATCTTATAGGGTGTAAAGTTGGATTGACGGACGAATTTCCTATGGTATACAACGAAGACCCTAAATATGGAGTGCACTCTCAATACTCAAGCAAAACGACAATGACTTTTACAAAATGATAATTTGACTTTATCTTTGTGCGCACTTAAGAACAATGACAATGAGTTTGATATTTTGTTGTGTAATTTCTGATGTGTCAAAATGATTGATGGTGATGGGTATTTATAGGCCATGAAATTAATGGTGTCTCTTGAAGTAACACATTCAATTAAAAGTCATAATGACTTGTTAAATTCATAAATCTCATGATGATTCATGAAATGACATATGAAGAGTTATACTTTTATATTATGTAATGTTTTCTTATAAACACAACACAACTTTTCATCAAGTGGTATTTACCACATCTCTAGCTATTGTGCTTCACATGTGTCTCTAGAAACTGAAATAGAAATAGTATCAATGACTACACCAAACTCCTGTAGATCCAAGGTTAGAAGTAACATGAAAGATGGTGTTGGTTGCTAAACCCACTCTATAGAGCACACCTCCTTATAAGCATCAGCTGCAAATAGAGCAGCTACACAATAGCCCCGTCTTGGGATAAAGAACATAAAAAACATAACCTCAGAAAGAAGACCAATGATGTCCTAAAGAACACACTACAAAAAAACCGGGTGTTTGTCGCGGTTGTTCATAACCGCTACAAAATCTAAATTTGTAGCGGTTTTTTCACTAAACCGCGACTAATTAGTAACGGAAGCATTGGCGGCATGTCGTTTTATATATTTGTAGCGGTTAACGAAAACAAGACCGCAACAAATTTGGCGCCACCTTGGCGCGCAATGGCGGGAATGTTTGTAACGTGACATTTGTAGCGGTTTTTTGATCCTAACCGCTACAAAATTGGCGACAACGTTGGCGCCAACTTTGCTGCGGTGGATTTCTAGCGGTTGCACAACCACAACCACTACAAATATATACGAAACGACACAATTTTATCGCGGTCACAAGGAAGAGCGACCTTGACCGCGTCAAAATGTACAGTTTTGTAGCGGTTTCATTCTTAACCGCTACAAATATTCGCTCTATAAATAGAACTAGGCTCCGTACATCAATTATAAAAATTAAAGAAATGACTAAATCTCGACTTGTAACTGAATGAACTATCTCGCTTGGTCGTCGAAGACATGCAGATATCAGCAGCTCTGATCTCCTATCTCGGGTGATAAGGGCTGCAAATATTTGCCTCTCTCATCCTTGCGAGGAAATTCGTTCAGTGACAAGCCAAAGTTTACTCATTTCTTTGGCGTTTAGACTTCTACTTTTCTGAGAACAGTCCAACATGCGACCGGAGATTCGGTTCCATTATAGCCACATTTATCTCACAAAAATATCTCTGAAGAAAATAACTCAGCAAGTTTTTCGTGGGAGATCGGCGGCTATACTGAATACGAATCCCCACGGACATGTTGGACTATTTTCGGTGACTTCATTATGTTTAATTTATTACTGTCGACACTTTTGGAAAACTTAAATAAAAAAATTAAATGAATTGAGGTTTATTATTTTAAATATTTGTACCAAACTAATTAGTTTGATTCATAAACTTTGGTATTTTTTTTTGAAAAAAACTAATTTTGTAGCGGTTATAGAGTATAACCGCTATAGAATTGCAAGGGTCGCTTGGTTTGTAGCGGTTATGTAACCGCTACAAAATATCACGAAGAACGAGGCATCCTTGTCACGGTTGTTGCGGCGGTGACGATAGAACCGTTACAAATATTTGAATTTTGTAGCGGTTACCATAGTAAGCGCTACAAAATTCAAGCGGTTTTTAAACAGTGATTTCTCATTTTCAAAGTCACAACTTCTAACGGTTTTGATTTTTCACCCTTTTCACCTTTCAACCTACCTTTCAACTTTTACTTTTAAACTTCTTCCTTTCAACACCATGACACAAGATAAGGGAAAGCAGAAAGCAGAGTTCCTCAAGAAAAGGGGTTTAAGGGGCAGTAGTAGTAGTGGGGGCCGGGCGAGAGGGCGTGGGGCTCAAAATATACCTCAGCCCTCTCAGCCCACGCCCTCTCAGGGGCAGGACGAGTTTGCTGAGCTCTTCGCCGATGAAGAAATTCCACACCCGGAGACCCTAGAGACTGTAGGGGGAGATCGAACAGCAAGTATGTCGTTGGACGACTTAGACGAGAATGAAGAGATCCGTATTGACATTCCCATAGCGGAGGTGGAGCAGTTCATGGACCAGGAAAACCAGCGGGACCACGGGAACCCCCAACCGGCGTCTTCGCGTTCCACCGGATTTTTGGTGGATGTCGAAGGTATATGTGATTTTTTTTGGGAGAAATTAATTTAAATTCGGTACATTTAATTCAATTTTTTTTAAATGTAGTTATAGTAATTGTTTTTGTAATATTGCAGATAGAGTTGGGAACATCAGCAAGATGACGCTGGATGTTTCCGCCCTCACTCAGATGGACGGGGAGATGGCCGGGTATCGGGTCATAGTCCCGTGGAACGAGGACACAGACCAGGCGATCAGCAGCGGTGGTCACCTGATGAACCGATTCCTATCAGAATTTGGCGGGAATTGGGCATGGTTCCCGATATTTTGTCATGATTGGAAGCAGGTGACGAAGGACGTGAAGGAAAATGCGTTTGCCGAGATTCTCTAGGTATTCAATGTTGTTTAAATAAATGTTACATGTTAATAGTTATAAGTTTTAGTTTCTTTCTTTCCTTATTTATTTCTTAATTCATTAATAATTAATAATGAAATTATGATATAGAAAAAGTTTAAACTGCGGGAAAAGCATAAGAGGTACGTGTTGATGAAATTGGGGGAAGGGTGGAAGAGCCGGAGGGGTCGTCTCTACAACCGTATGAATGGAGATGGCACTATTCCTCTGCAGCAGCTGATCGAAAAAGTCCCAGACGGCGTGGACCCAGTTCACTGGGCGGCTTTCGTCCATTATAGGAGGGGTGCAGACGGACAGGTACCTTTTGTAATTAATTATAGTTTAATTTTGTGTAAACATTATTTAATTTGAAGGTTAAATATAGTTTACTTTAATTTTGTTGAAATCTCATTTAAATTAATTTATTGTTTAAATATAGTTTAAATTAAAATTTTGTTTCCTGCTCCTTGCATTAATTCTTTCAGCAACAGAAGGCTCGGGAGGAGAACCGTCAGACGCACTATGGGCAGTTGTTCACACGCACCCATAGACAAAGTGATGGGACGCCAACCTCTGAGGCAGCAGAGGAGATAATAGTAAGTTAAAAAAACATTTTTTATATAATGAATGTTGTATATTTAAATTGATTTAATTATTTTATTAATCATTCGTGAACTCTGTGCATCAGGCCCGGATTGAGAAGAGCGGGGCAGAGCTGCGAGCGTCGCAGACCCCGGAGTCACAGGGGTCTGTGAATCCAACGGCCCCATTGAAAGCTGCTGTGGGCCCAGTCGAGCATCCTGGGCGCGTTAAGGGCATGGGACTTGGCGCCAGGCCTAGTATGGTGTACCCCAAGGGCTCCAACTCTGATAGTCTCGAACCCTCCAGCTCGAGAAGGCCACCATCGGAGGCGGTTGACGCGTTGATTGCGGAGAAGGTTGCTGAGCGGGTTGATGCGCGTGTTGATGTGTTGGTCGTCGAAAGGGTTGCTGCACGGGATGCCGCGGAGGAGGCCAGGAATAGGCGCATGAAGGAAAGAGTCGACCGTTGGTACGCTAGTCATAGGCAGCGATGGGAAGCTATTATCGGGGCCTTGACAGAGCTGTTACCTGAGAGACGGTTTCCATCTCCCGAGCCTCCCCCTTCGTTCATCTATGAGGAATCCCCCTTGCATGCTGTTGATAACGAGGACGTTGTCAACTCTGGTCGTGCACACACCCCCTGAGACAGACCCCCCTGAGACAGGACTTGATGATCATGCTCCTGATAGTTATTTTTTATTTTGAACACTTCATTTTGTACCGCTGGATATTTGCTGTTTTTTTAAATATTTGGTTTGTTTAACCTATAATTTTGTTAAATATTTGTTATCATTAAATTTGGTACGTTATTTCAAAACTTATAACTTATTTATATTACTTATAGTCAAATAAATAACGTAGTGAAAAATATTTCGTAAAATTTAACCCTAAATCTAAAATAGGGACAATAAATTTTGTCGCGGTTGTTGTAGTGGTTACTGAACTAACCGCAACAAAATTGAATTTTGAAAGGGCGCCACATTTTGTCGCGGTTGTTGTAGCGGTTAGTCAACTAACCGCAACAAAATTGTAGCGGTCACCTAACCGCTACAAATTTTTGGCAGGATTATGGATTCAAATTTGTCGCGGTTATCAACCGCTACAAATATGTCTCGTATGTTTGCAACGGTTGTTATAGCGGTTTTTCAACCGCGACAAAGTGTTCCATGCATTTAAATAGCTCAAGTTCTGCTATGAATGTAATTAAACATTGTATCCACATTTATATTCTATCCTAGATTTGTTTGTTACATATGGATAAGTCATGGATCAAGCTGCCGCGTAGTTCTCCTGTATATTTAGCGAGATTGAACACTTTCTTAGATTTCGCCTTCTCTCACGCTAGCATTAATGGTAAGATCGTGTGTCCTTGTTTGCGATGCAAGTTTAAGAAGTGGCAAACACGAGATTGTGCTTTGGAACATCTTCTTATAAAGCCTTTCCCAGAAGCATATACATTCTGGGAGGTTCATGATGAGCAACGTGGTATGAGATATGGGCTTCATCTTCCTCGAACCTCACAAGTAGGAAATCAAGTACATCAAGATGATCCGGTTAATGAAGTTGTTCGTGATGCTTTTGGTGTTCAAGACGACAACTTCACAGCAGAAGTTCAGGGTCCAGAACCTGTTTTCTTCAGGAATGATGCACCTCGAGAATTTTTCAGCCTCATGGATGAGAGCGATCGTCCTTTGTATCAAGATTGTCAGAAATACTCAAAGTTATCTTTTCTGATCAAATTGTACCATATCAAGTGTATGTGTGGGATCACTGATAAGGCAATGTCGATGTTCCTGGAATTACTTCGAGATGTTTTCCTTGAGAAATTTCAAGCACATAGACATGTCTTGATTAATTGCACCAAAGTTGAACCGTACCTTCAGTAAGGATTTCACACACACACACACACATATATTTCCTTACATTTTTACATACTCACATTTCATTGCATGTTTAATTTCAGGGAATTCAGGAGTCATGTGAAGCGTGAACTGAGGATACGTACACAGACATCCTCCGAAATTGATAGAAAGGTCCACAGAGAATTCTCGGGTTAGTTTGCGAGGTGAATACTAAATGACCACAACCCACACTCACTGTAATTCGAGCTCTCACACTAGGCCCGCTTGACCACGCCCAAAGATTTACAGCATACAATGTCAATGGTTTTAAGTTTTGCATCGTCTCACGAGATCAGGGATTGCTGACCCAAAACTCTGGTGTATATGGCACGTTTGGGACGAGGAGTTATGCGAGCAGCAGAGACGGGAACATGCGGTTCGGTGACGTCCCGTATTATGGAAGGTTGATTGATGTGGTCAGGATAAGTTACACAGGCCTTTTCATTGTGACGTTGTTCAAGTGTTTGTGGGCGAATACCACAATGTCCAGAGGACTCACGACTGACGACTTAGGCATCACATCAGTGAATTTCTCCCGGCCTATTCACAGTGGTCAGTTTGAAGATGACGAGCCGTATATTCTTGCCTCAGAGGCCCATCAGGTTTATTATGTCACCGATGAAAGGCACAAGGATTGGAATATGGTGGGTCACTTAAAGCCTCAAGACCTTTACGACATGGGCGATGGTGATAACGTCGCCTACGATTGTGAGCCGTTCCAACCCGCCATAGGGATGGCGAAGAAGATTAAGAGAAAAACTTGTGCCTACGCTGTAATATGTAATCTTTTTATTAAGTTTTTTTTAAATAAAAAAAATCCAGAACATAATTTGTAGCGGTTAAATAACCGCTACAAATATGCATACTAACCGCTACTAAATACAACCGCTACAAAAAAAGTGAGACCGCAACCGCTACAAAATGATGCGCAGATACCCCATAAATACCCCACCCAACCACCTTTAATATGCATCAGTTTATTTTCTACATGCGTTTTCTCTCCGTCTTCTCACATATTTTTACGTTTTGAAAGAGGTTAACTTATTGAAGGGGGTAAGTGCCGTTTAACCGGATCAAATCTAATGATTCTTACACTAATGTTTGTTTTTTTGCAGTTGAACCGGTAATATTTTTCAACTTTCCTTCTACTTCTAGATATATTATTCAATGACTTGTACACACATTTTTTAAACAATAAGTATTATTTTAATTAACTCATTATTAGTTCTTATTATACTTACATATTCTCATTATTTTGCACCTATATAATCACCTTATATATTTAAATATCATATTTAAATATCTTTTATTTTCATTAAAAAATGAATTATTAATTACGTAATATTTACATAATTACCTCGATAAATAATTTTTTTTTTACAGTCATGAATTTGTAGCGGTTACACTAACCGCTACTAAATTTAAAACATTTTCTGGGAAAAAATGGCGGGAACTTTTGTAGCGGTCATAGTAGGGGTTACAAACCGCTACAAATATTCAAAATAAAGTAAACCAACGGCGGCAAAAAATATTTGCGAAAAACTGGCGGGAACGTTTGTAGCGGTTACCAACCGCTACAAATATTCACATGGCGGCAAATTTTGATTTCCAAAAAATGGCGGGAATATATGTAGCGGTTGGAAACCGCTACAAATATTCAAAAAAAAATTAAAACCAAAGGCGGCAAACCAGATTAATATGTAGCGGTTACAATTTAACTTGTAGCGGTTTGTTAACCGCTACTAAGCTCTCGAACCCGACGTCAGCCCAGCCCATTTAGTGACGGTCAGTGTCAACCGCTACAGATATAGTAGCGGTGTATATATATGTAGTAGCTATTTTTTTTAACCGCTACAAATCAGCTTGTCACAATGGATTTTGTTGCGGTTACACTAACCGCTACAAATGTCGTTTGTTGCGTCTAAAACCGCTACAAATAGGTCATTTTAACCGCTACTAATAGTCGTTTTTTTTGTAGTGACACTTCTACTCCACCATTGAAACAAATCTGGTGACATTGACCACACACCGAACAATGTCTCTTGATGATATCTATGGCTAACAATGGTCCTCTGATAGGTAAATCATATGGCAACAATGACCATCAATAAAACCATTCCCCTAAGAACATGAATCTGAGCCACCCGAAGAGGATTGGATCTATTAATGTTCAAACAACCTTCCAACCAAGAGGAGTTATACTCAGATCTCGTATATCTATTTAATACTCTAGAAAACACCACCACTAAAACCCAATAGCAATAAAAAGGAAAAAAGATAGACATCTTGCACAAAGACGAGGAAGAGAGCTCTCACTGCTTCAAGAAATATTTGGAGTACTGGGAGAGGAAAAACTCGCCCCAAAGGCGAGAGAAGACCACAGTCGACAGAAATCAGAGGGAGGAGGCCGCAACTAGGAGATCTGAGCTCCGATCTACCTTTTTGACACGGCTATGGTTGAGGATGAGGGTTGCCAGCGACATGTGATGGTGAAACATGCCGCCGGCGAGGGAGTGGAGAGGGTGAGTTTGCAAGGCAGAGAGTGTGAGGGAGGGAGATGTTGGCAGAGAGAAGTTTTATAGAGGATTCAAAATCACACATTCATGCTTAAAAAGGCTCAAGGGAGGTGTTTGTTATAAGTTGAGACTATTTTTATATTCCCTCTAGTATTTAATCTAAGATATATTTGGAGAGTTGGTATAGGACATATTTTTTATATTTGTCAATCTAATTTCTAATTTACCCGATTTTTATTGATCATTCGTCAACACTAATCACTAGTGCAAAAAAGGGATTTAAGACCGTCTCATTTAGAGCGGATCATCGACGGCCCGCTCTTAAAGGTGTGACCGGTGGCAGTTTTGTAAATAAAAAGAACTTCTTATACGCTAAAGTGCTTTAAGATCGCCTCATTAAGACCGGACTAACGAAGGGCCGCTCCTAAGACTATGACCGGTGGCAAATTTGTAAATATAAAGAACTTCTTATACTGAATCATTTTTTTCATATGTCTTATCCAGACCTGTAAAAATAACAACCGGTCTTAAAAAATGTTATTAAAAAAATTGAAATATCAATTACTTTTGGAGAAATCTCATACAGCCAGACTTATATTTTCTACACTCCAAAATTAATGCGGAAAAATTAAAATATAAAGGTATTAAAGTTTGGGTTAAGGTGCAAAAATAGACATGTGCTTTTCTCCGAGGAGCGCCCAGTAGCAAATGCTTTTTTCAGGTGTAAAAGTAACTATGTGGTTACAAATTAGGTGCAAAAATAGCGTTTGACCGTTAAGTTTGACTTTTTTTGCTGACTGGACGATGACGTGACATTTCAAATATTTTTTCAGTATCCTTTTAGTACCGGTCAATACAAAATATTTTTCAAGATCTTAAAATAATTTTTCAAAATTATGAAATATTTTTTTGTACCAATCGGTATCCACGAAAATACTTTTTAGTACCGGTCCGATTACCACGAAATATTTTTTTCAGTATCCTTTTAGTACCGATCAATACCTGAAATATTTTTTCAAGATCCTAAAATTATTTTTGCACCTTTGAAATGCCACGTCATCGTCCAGTCAGCAAAAAAAGTCAAGCTTAACGGCCAAAAGTCAAACTTAACGTTCAAACGCTATTTTTGCACCTAATTTGTAACCACATAGTTACTTTTGCACTTGAAAAAAGCATTTGCTACTGGGCGCTCCTCGGAAAAAAGCACATGTTTATTTTTGCACCTTAACCCTTAAAGTTTTAAGACCGAACATATATAATAGACGGTCTTAAAATTAAGAACTTTAAGACCAGACATAAAATATGGCTGGTACTAAAGTTTAAATAAAAAATTAATTACTTTTAAGACCGGAGATAGAGACGGTACTAAAGTTTAAATAAAAAAATAATTAATTTTAAGACCGGAGTTTTAGGAAGACCGGTCTTAAAGGTTAACTTTTAAGACCGTATATACTCATTTGTCCGGGTCTTAAAAATGAAGCGCCAAATATAGTTTCTTCGCGCGGAAGCTTTTGACACTCTCACTGAAGAACGAACCCCTGTTCACGTTGCGAAACCCTTCCTGTTGCATTACCTCTCTTCCTCGCCCCACGTATCGTTAGCCTCTGTTACTCCCTCATTTGCTCAGCCATTCCTCTCATTTTCTTGAAAATGAACGGTGAAAACGATTCCACTCGTGTTCCTGGAACTCCAGATACTACTTTGACTGGTGTGGATAAGACGAACGAAACCTCTTCATCTCACAATGAGCCTCCTCAGCGCCGTGCACGCCGTGGTAGAAGCGGCACACGGATGAGGGAGGTTTCCCTTAGTCGGAATTCCGGGACGAAGCTCGAGATTCAGTTTGATGAAAATTTGCAACCTTTCGGTCCTAATAAAACCACATATACTAGTTTTGTTGGCTCTCTAGTACGCAGCAAGGTTAGCATCTTGATTGATGAGTGGAAAAATGTGGACCAAAGCACAATAAAGGATCCTATTTGGGACACTATCCGGCTTACATACACCGTCACTGACTCTGAGAAGTTGAAAGACTCAACATTGTCTTATTGTGCTGAGCAATTCAGGAAGTTTAAGACCTTTCTGGCTAACACGTATATTTTTGCCGAGGTGAAGCCTGACCATAAACCTTGGGACAAGTACAAATTTCTTGATGAACAAACTTGGCAACAATTTGTTCAGCTGCGGACCACTCCTGAAGCTCTGGTGAGTTTATATTTAGTTTTGTTTGCACTTTTGTTTGCTTATTAACCTGTGTGGATATGTGAATGTTATTGTGTACATCTAATCATGTTAGTTAAATGGTTTGGTGTGTGAATAGAAGTATACATTTCCTGCCTTTGTCCTGCATCAGAGGAGCATGTCCTAATTCCATGCAAGTCTTATATGTAAACTGTGTAATATGGTTAGACGTTGCTGTTAGTTAGTTAGTATGTTAACTATGTAATGGTTTCGGTGCAAGTAGTTAGTTAGTTATTCTAATATGTGTGTAGGAACCAATTATGATGAATGAATGAATTGACTGAGTTGGCAGCAATTCTGCAACTCCCTTTCCTTTGTTTCTCCCAATTTCTTCTACAATGCTACATCTTCCTTAAGTAAAATGTTGAATCTTGATGAAGTGAATTTGACTAATGTTTGACGTTCGTATCAAGCAAAAGTTCTCTAATTTTTGTTAGTGACATGGCTGGAATTCATAATTGATAGTTGTTTTCAATCCTGATTCACAGAAAAGAAGGGAAAAATACCAAGAGATCGGGAGAAAGAATGATTGCCCACACATGGCTTCTCGCGGCGGATATGAAAAGGCCGAAAAGATTTGATGGCAGCCGAGCTGAAGAGATTGGAAGATGAAGCTGAATCCAATCCTTCTGCGGTAGTTGACCAGCCACCATCTCCAATACGTCGCGAGGAGTTGTGGTTGTATATTCGGCAAAAGCCAAGCGGCGCCTACACGAGTGAACAACTCGTGTAGTTCTTGAACAATTGTAAGTATCGATATTGTTATTTTTACTTACTAAACATGTTTCATCACTAAGCTTCTCGTTATCTGTATCTTACAGGAAGATCTTAAAAAGAAAGAGGCGGAGGGATCTTTTGCGTCGGACGGGAGGAATGATGTTCTGACCGTTGCGACCGGAAAACCTGATCACTCGGGGCGTGTAAGGGGGATTGGAGAACGGGTAGGCCTAAAGCAATACTTTGGTAAATCCAAACGCCACAGACAAAGTATGATTACGCGGGAGGAGATGGATCAGACGGTGGCCAAATTAAATGAGGAATCAGCGGCCAGAGAAGCTTCATTGAGAGAAATGTTTCAAGCTCGGTTGAAGCAGATGAAGGAGATGGATCGAGAAAATGCGGTGTCTCTGAGCTCTCGGCCGAGACCATTGTGGATCCCTTGACACCTTGAGTGCACCTATGCAGCAATGAGCACTAGAGGAGCTGCATTGTTGGACGATCGAGCAACCTTGTCATCTATATGTGGAGGATCGTGATAGTCTTAGACAATTGGTTGCTAAAGGGACTGTCCACAACTTCGGATCAACTGTACACCACGAACAAATGGATGATGATGAAGTCAGAGTGTCAGTTGAAGAGGTGATCAATGATGCACATGTCCCTCTCCCAACTGATAAGCTGAAGCTTGTGAGTGATGTCAAGGGAACCTTCATCTCTTGGCCAGTGAAGCTTGTAGAGCTCTCTACTCCTCGTCAAGCTCCATCCCCTCCTCAAGCTCCACCCCCTCATCAAGCTTCTTCCCCTCCTCAAGTTCCACCCCCTCCTCAAGTGCCATCCCCTACTGCTAACTTGACGGCCAAGGAAAAAATATCCAATTTGGTAGCCAACAAATGGTTTAAAGATAAATCGTGGACTGTCAATGAAGTAGTAGGCCTCCCTCATCCTCAACCGCTTTTAGTTGATAATGAAGATGTAGAGTCCATGCTGCTTCCTGGACAGCAGGTTACTAGTGCATGTGTTCAAGTATTTATAAAGTAAGTATCTTCTTCCTTGATTACATAATTTAAATATAATGCACCGTTTAGACACACATACATATATACTAATTCCCTGATCGATGTCATTCTTGTAGGTGCATGCATGAGAAACTTGTTCAACGGGCGAATCGAGGATTTTGGATTCTTGTGCCCGGTGTATGCAAGTACAACATCCAAGGAATTGAGACAGAGTACATATCAAAGAGGGTGTGTGAAGTGCCAAGAAAGGTGTACTTGTTTCCAAAGCGGCTCGGGTATATATATCACAATTCTTGTCTGCAATTCACTTAATTCTGCTACTATATATATATATATATATATATATATATATATATATATCTTTCTTGTTCTTTTTAGACCCGTCGGCAACCGCCATAATCGAACTTATGTGGCCCTTACGTCATGAAACACATATATGATATTGTGACGGGGGGAAAGACTAAATCCCTACAAAGGTAAAATGTTATGGCTGAATTCAGTCACTGATGGCTTAATGTTACATATGAAATATGCACGTAATATGTTATTTACATTTACGTCTTTGATGTTACAAAGGTTTTCTGTGAAAAGCCATTTGATGATGAAGAAGTGGAGCACATACGCCATGTGTTTTGTGAATATCTGTATAAACTGGTCTTAGAAAATCTAAGTCAGGACAATAATTAATGTCCTAAATTAATTCATTTGTAAATAATATATGTTGTAGCAACAATAGCCTTCTGTACATACATTTGTTTATTTTTTCGACTAGCTAAGTCATTCATTTGTAAATATAACGCAATGCAGTTCAATAATAAATTTGTTTATTTTTTCGACCAATTTGTGTGTGTCCATTTTGGGTTTCTGAATGAATGGATTGGTGAATAAATCTATTTAATTAGTGCTTGAAATTTGAGATACAGGCGGATGTTGTAAATGAGCCATAAGAGACTCTGAAAAGTATTCGCGACTTTTAGGACCGTATATATGTTAAAAGTCCAGTCCTAAAGGTCTTTGTCCAATTTAAGACCTTATTTTTAACAAATATCTGGTCCTAAAGTCTTCGTCTAAATTCTAAAAAGTATGGGTAGACTTTTAGGACCGTATATTGTTCATTTGTCCGCTCCTAACTTCAAATTTTTAAAATAAGGCTTAACTTTTAGGACCGTATATTTGTTAAAAGTCCGGTCCTAAAGGTCTTCGTCCATTTTAAGACCGTATATTTAATAAATATCCGGTCCTAAAAGTCTTCGTCTGATTCTAAAAAGTATGGGTAGACTTTTAGGACCGTATATTATTTATTTGTCCGCTCCTAACTTCAAATTTGTAAAATAATGCTTAACTTTTAGGACCTTCGATTTGTTATATGTCTGGTCCTAATATTCTTCCTTTAAATAGAGTTCTTGACTCGGTTTTCTGAAAAATCATTAGGGTTCAAGACAACCAAGTTTCTGGCGTTCTTCTCAAGTTTTGTGCTTCATTGTCCTCGTTTTTACTTAACCTAGATATGGAGATCATCATCGGTGTCCCTTTTCTTTGTCCTTTTTCTTTTTTTCAGAAAAAGAAAAAAGATAACGAAAAGGACATTGAAAATGTTCACACCAGGGTAAGTAAAGAGGACGACAACGATGGTCCAAACTTGAGAAGAATCGTCACTCTGTTTGTTTTTGTTCGAATAAGGAAACATTGTGTAGTACAAGGAAAGCGATTGGGATCTAAAAATCTTTATTCTGCAAATTTTTAATGTTGATTACCACGAAGAGGACAATGTTTTGTTTGTTTCCTTTTTTTCGGAAAAAAGAAAAGAACATCACGATAAAGGAAGTACAAGGAAAGCGATTGGGATCTAAATTTTTTTATTTTATTTATTTTTTTTTTTGCTGTCGTGTGAGGCAGCAGTAGTACCAAAAAAAAAACAAACATAAAAATTTCTAATCATCCCCATCGTTGTCGGAGGGGAGCGAAGGGTCGGAGACGTCGTCATCAGAGGTATGGTACTCAACGTCATTGGCGTCGAGTACCGCGTCCAGCTTGTTGTTGACGGCGTGATAGACCTGAAACAGTTGGCCCAAGCGTCGGTCTATATGAGCGACGCGGGCTATCAGGTGCTGCAGCATTTGTTGGAAGTTCGGGTTCGGAGGCAACGGAGGAGGATATGGAGGTGCCTCAGGCTTTCGTCCAGCATAAGGACCTCGTCGTGGTGGAGGAGCCATTACGGTGGAGGTTGTAGGAGGAGATGGAGATGAATGTGAAGAAAGTAAAGTAACAACGGGTTTAAATAGAGAACCCATCCTGAACAATGTGAAACGCCAGAAACATTAACGAGGAGACGCATAGTTACTCAGAATACGAGGAGACGCCTAGTTGGGAAGTTTATGTGGAAGCCGAAGAGACTCAATCATTCATTTCAACATAGGGAAGTGACTCTGCAATCGAGGATTTTGAAAAGAATGAACTTTTAATACCGGATACCGTAAAAGATCCGTTCTTAAAAGTAATATTTTTAGCCAAAAATTCTTACTTGAAAAAATAAATTTGAAAATATAAAAATAAATGAGTTTTAGGACCGGATACGAGATAAAAGACGGTCTTAAAAGTGTTTTAGGACCGGATACAAGATAAAAGGTCGGTCTTAAAAGTAATTGTTAAAAATAATTGACTATTAGGACCGGATATTTAAACAAATATGCTCTTAAAGTAGAAACATTAAATTCATTTATACCAATTGACTTAATCATCATCGATGTTTATCTCTCCTACTCTCTGTCCTTATTAACTCCACACACTACCTCTTTGTCATTGTTAACTCCTCACTACCTATCTCTCTGCCCCAACCTCTCAAAGCCTCAAATCATGGTTAGATACAAGCAAACTGCTCGTAGGGGTGCATACACACCTCAAGCTCGTGCCATGGTTAGAACGTTATACGGTGCGCCTCCTCCAAATGAGTGTGTCCTATTGTTTCCGAAGACTCTCGGGTCGTTGGACCCATTGTTATTTCTTCGGATGATGAAGAGATTGCGCATGACGCACCCCCTGATGTTCGTGCTCCCCACCAGCCTTCACAACATGCATATGTTCGTGCTTCCCCACCCAACCTGTTGGCCCCAGCGCGCCTACCTTTGACCCCTCTCCGCTTTGCTGTAATGATCCATTGATATTGCGGGTGGAGCAAATAAGACAAGAACTTGCTGATCTCCGGCGGGAAATTAATGCTCTTCACGCCGAAATCGCCGAGGTTGTTCGGTCAGATTCTTGTGGATGATAATATTCAGCTTCTTTTTCTTTTGTTTTTTTTCTTGTGTATGCATATTCTCAAAGTAATGTAAGACATTAAGAACTCGTATGAATTTTTGGTTGTTCTCCAGGTAATTAATTAAAGAAGCTTATTCTCCAATTTTCCTTAATTTTTTTGTCCAAAAAATATCCTTTATTTTATTGATTCATCTAATGCAATCACCAAGGCCATTAAGACCGGACATTTTATAAGTAACGGTACTAAAGAGTATTTTGAATTTTAGGACCGGACGTTTGATAAACCTCCGGTCTTAAAACTTAAATGACAATAAAAAGTTAGGACCGGATACTTTTTGAACTCCGGTCTTAAAATGTTAGTTGTATCTTTAGGACCAAACATTTAATAAATAACCGGTATTAATAAAATCCCAAAAGCTAAATAAGGTATCTTTGTCGCGCGGAAAATTAAATTTCCCTCTCTGAATATCTCTTGTTGCGCCGAAAGTGAATACTCAGGTTCCAACTCCAGTGTTTGTGTGTTGCTTCGTCGCTGCTTCGCGTTCCTCTCTCGACAATCACTATCTGGTTCCTTAGCTAAACGTCTATAGACGAAGCTGTAAGAGGTGCTTCGGTTATATAACTTTATTATTTTCCATCTTATCGTTATTGGTTTTTCATGGGTTTAACGAAATCGATGTAATGTTCTTATGGGTATTCTTTGTTGTTAATGAATATTATTTTTTGAAGATTATATTTGCACTTTAGACCTACCCAACTGACCAACAAGTGTTTTTAGGTTAATCTTGTTGTCTTGTCTCGCAACATCAACTGTTCGTTCTGGGAGAAGTAAGACTCAAGAAACGCATTTGAATTTATATGCTGCAGGTGAGTGCACAAGACCTTCATCCCATGCATTTAATTTCCTTGTCTTGCATTTATTTTGGTTCTTAGATTCACTGTGATGCATTTATGACCAAAAGTGATTCTTTGTTATGCATTTAATGGGCAAATTCCTCCGTAAAAGTGATTCTTTGAGCACATATATTTGCATTTGGATGTTGGCTTATTTTATATGCAAGTTTCAATTTTTTCGGATTATGTATGATCAATGATTTCCATCTATATATAGGAATTCTACTATGGATCACAGTTGGATAAGTGCTTTACGAACGAGTGTTGAATATCAGAATGGGGTGAGAGAATTTATAGAATTTTCTAAACAAAATGCACATGATGATAGGGGGAAATTTTATTGCCCTTGTGTAGAATGTTTGAATGAGAGTCGACTAAGTCCTGAAGTTATACACACACATTTAATTTGTCACGAATTTTGTAAGACCTATACATTATGGGTATGGCATGGTGAAAAAGTGCCAAGCAAGTCTCAACATGGGGAAGTGGCCTTTGATGATAATGACACGGATATGGATGATCGCATAGAGGACATTATCCGTGATGTAGGAGAAGAGGCTTTTGAACGATCATCTATATATGGTAATATGTGCAGTGATGCAGAGACGCCGCTATACCACAGGTGTAAAAATACCAATTGTTGAACGCTGTATTGAAATTGGTAAGCTTGAAGGCACGTCATGGATGGAGCGACAAGAGTTTTTCAGAATTGCTTGAGGCGTTGAAGGACATGCTTCCAGATCGTAATGTGTTGCTGCATCGCTACTATGATGCTAAGAAGATACTTTGTCCACTGGGGATGGACTACAAAAAGATCCATGCATGCCCGAATGATTGCGTCTTGTATAGAAAAGAGTTTGAAGAGAAGCAAAGTTGTCCGATATGTGAAACCCTACGGTACAAGTCAGATAAGGGGCCTGCAAAAGTGTTGTGGTATCTTCCAATCATACCAAGGTTCAAGCGGTTGTTTGCGAATGTAAATGATGCAAAAATCGAGGTGGCATGTAGATGAGAGGATTTCGGATGGACGGCTTCGACATCCGCCGATTCTTCTCAATGGAAGAAAATCGATCAATTATTTCCGAACTTCGGCGAAGAACCTAGGAACCTCGGACTTGCCCTTAGCACGGATGGCATGAATCCCTATGGAAGCCTTAGCAGCATACATAGCTCATGGCTTGTACTCCTGATTGTTTACAACTTATCTCCTATGTTATGCATGAAACGAAAGTACATCATGCTGTCTATGTTGATTTCGCGACCAAAACAACCCGGAAATGATATAGATGTTTACCTTGAGCCCTTGATCGAAGACTTGAAGGAGTTGTGGGAAGAAAGTGTCGATGTTTTTGACTCTTTCAAGAAGGAGGTCTTTAGAATGAGAGTCATGATATTTTGTACTATAAATGACTTCCCAGCATATGGGAACTTGTCAGGGTATAGTGTAAAAGGCCATAAAGCATGTCCGGTATGTGAAGAAGGCACACGCTACCATCAACTTCAACATGGAAGAAAGACGGTGTATCTTGGACATAGGAGATTTCTTAGACGGGGCCACCCATATCGTCGATTAAAGAAGGCCTTTTTTGGTGGCCAAGAGTATGAAGAAGCTCCGGTGGCATTGATAGGAAGCAAGTATATGAAAAGGTTAAAAATATCGTGTCATCTTCGGTAAGACTGGAAAGAGTAGAAAAGAAACAAATATATGGAAGAAGAGATCTGTATTATTCGATCTTCCATATTGGCGCAATCTTGATGTGAGACACTGTATTGATGTCATGCATGTGGAGAAGAACGTATCTGATAGTATTGTTGGCACGCTTCTCAACATACAAGGTAGTTCGAAGGATGGTGTGAAGGCAAGATTGGATTTACAAGCAATGGGAATACGCGAAGACTTGCATCCAAGGCCATATGGGAAGAGAACTTATTGTCCCCCGGCTTCTCATACTTTGTCTAAGGATGAGAAATGAAGCTTTTGTGAGTGTTTACATGGCACAAAAGTTCCCTCGGGGTATTCTTCAAATTTTAAGAGGCTTGTCTCGATGAAGGATTTGAAATTAGTAGGCCAAAAGTCTCATGATTGTCATGTCTTGATGCCGAATTGGAGAATGAAGGATATCTTATCTTGTGCCAACTTGAGAAGCTATTTGTTCCTACATTTTTGACATCATGGTTCATCCGATTGTTCATCTAGTGAGGAGATAAGGTTGTGCGGCCCTATCCATTTACGGTGGATGTACCCTATTGAAAGATCTATGAAATTCCTAAAAGTGTACGTGAAGAACGCGTGCCGGCGGAAGCATCAATTGTTCGAAATATGTTTCTGAAGAGGCCATGGAATTTTGTCAAAATTATTTGGCCAAAGTAAGACATATCGGGCTTCCAAAATGTCAGCTGGCTGAAGGGGGTAGACGAGGGGCTTCGGTAAAGAGTGTGGATCGTGATGAATTGTCACAAGTCCACTTATACATCTTGAATAATGTTGATGAAGTTCAAGCCATACAAAAGGTCGAGGGATCTGAATGTGTTTCTGAGACAATGAAATGGTTAGCACGTGGTCCTGAGGTTGATGTCATAAGTTGGAATTCGTATGTGATCAATGGTTATACATTTTACACGAAGTCCCTAGATGATATGAGCACAATCCGAACAGTGGTGTTATGTTAGAGGCTGAATCTATGCACTTCTCCAGTTCGAAAGACAAGAAGCCTAAATTGGCAGTCATACCATATTATGGGGTTATTGAAGAGATTTGGGAGGTGGACTATCTCAAAGTTAGATTTCCCATCTTCAAATGCAAGTAGGTTAATGTCAATAATGGTGTTCTGATCGATTGACTAAGATTCACTTTAGTCGATGTCAATAGTAGAAGTTTTGGAGATGAACCTTTTATTATGGCAAATCATGCAAAACAAGTGTTCTATATCACCGATCAAGAAAATAAAATGTGGTCTGTAGCTCTCCAAGGAAAGAGGGTCATTGATATTGATGAGGAAAGTCATTCAAATTATGGTCTTCCTGAGAGTACTCCTTTTACAACGGGTCTACCGGACATGAACGAAGAAGATGAAGCGGGTAATGAACCCAGCATAAGAAATGATCATCAAGAAGGGATATGGGAGGATATCACTTTATAAAAGAGTCAATTCATAAGGTAATATTCATATGCAGAATTCTTAGAAAACTTTAAGGTTTTAACTATATTATATTCCTTCTATGTTCTTAATTAAACAATGTCATCATTGACTATATCAATTTGTTCTTGTTTTGTTTTTGTGGCGGATCCGATTCAAAGGGGCATGTTATAAAGAGGATGCATGTTACGTTGTTGGGTGGGAATCAGATGAAGGCATGGTGAATAATATATTATATTGGACTACACATATGTTGATTTACGTGCTGCATGTTTTGTAACTCATTGTGATTGTAATTAGTTATATCTTAGCTTATTATATAAATTACTTTAGTTATTGTAGACTTAAGAGGCCACATAACTCATGGTGGATAATATTTGTATTATTTTTCTCAATTCAATTTATTCATGTTCATAGCTTGTAGCTTAAAGTATATCGACTTTTATGTGTTGTTTTGGATGGTGGATTTGTGTATATATATGATCAGGAAGAACAGAACAGGGAAAAAATTCGGGAAAATTTAGACCGCAGATAAAAAAGACGATCTTAAATGTTCAAATATTAAGACCGGATGTATTTCTATGACCGCTCTTAAAGGTTTTAAGACGATCTTAAAAGTTGGTCTTTTAAGACCGGTCCATTCAAAACATCCGGTCTTGAAAGTCAGTCTTTTAAGACCGGGTAATTAGTCCTCTGGTCTTAGAGTTCGCTATCTTTTGGACCGGATCGATATTTGTCCAGTCTTAATATTTGGATCTTTTAAGAGCGGTCTAGTTTATGTCCGGTCTTAAAGTTTGAGTTTTAGGACCGAACCAAAAATATTTCAGATTTATTTAGTTCGACTTTTAAGACCGAAGGTTTAAAATGTCCGGTCTAAAAGAAAATCTTTAAGACCGTTTAAAAGTCCGGTCTTAAAGGTATACTTTTAATACCGCCTGGAACAAGATTGGTCGCTGGTCCGGTCCTAATGTACATGTTTTGTCCGGTCTTAAAAGCCTTTTTTCCACCCGTGAATCAAGGAGAAGTGGGAATTAATTAAGGAATTAGGGATAATGAATGGGTGTATATTAATTAAATTAACTAACTTCCTTAATATAATCAAATTAGGTAAATAAGTC
The DNA here is from genome assembly GCA_025563575.1 of Acacia pycnantha. Taxonomy (NCBI): domain Eukaryota; kingdom Viridiplantae; phylum Streptophyta; class Magnoliopsida; order Fabales; family Fabaceae; genus Acacia; species Acacia pycnantha. The sequence continues at coordinate 1,203,260 of JAMWYP010000110.1, read as the reverse complement.
TTATATTAAGTACCATATGGTACAATTGTTGGTCCCTTACATTACATCTTAAACCTTTCATTCTATTAATTTGATTGATATATATACGGGCACCCAATAGAAATTATATGAGAATTATATTTACTTCAAATTAAGCCTATAACCTTTTTTTATGTTTATTATTATTCTGTATTAAAACGCATAATTAGTTATTATAAATTTTAGAGAATGGATGTTTTCATATTAAATAAACATATACTTTGGTATTACAATATTATAGAAGTAATAAATTATAAATATATTTTGTGTAAAATAAGTATAATTATTTTTACTTGTCAGTAAAATCATGTATGAACCGAAGGAATCTGCAGACACACGCAAAATTACAAGAGGGAAAGGCATTTTGTCGTGGGCATACATAAAGCAATTCATTTGTTTAATATTTTTTGAAAAAAAAGGAAAAAAAACATATTCTTTATGTTTATTTGTTTTTTTATTACGAATTAATGAATATGTTTATTTGTTGAATGATTTATATTGTTTAGATATTAATGTTGATAACATTTATTTGATAGATTAGAACTTTAATGGTTGCAATTTACTAATTATATTTCTTTGAAAAAATCGAAGGAAAAATAGTTAAAATTTGGAATAATAATTTTCAGGTCCTGTAAGGCCGACCCTAGCTAGCCCTGGTACTATCGGGCCGAGCTTTGAAAAACAGATGTTTTCCTTACCCCAAACCCTGTAGGGCCGGCCCTGATTCCCAGCTCTAATGCTACATCATATGACAAAGACTGACCTCATTAAAAAAAAAAAAAAAAAAAAGCTTTTGATTAATTAAAAGAATATATCTTGAGATTTCGTCAAATCTAGCTAGCTAGATATATAACTATATATTATATATGTGGGTGTTTTAGTGAAATCTAACGCCATCATCAGATAATTACATGTTTAAGAATGATTAATCTTGTAGAATCTACCCACCACTAAGAATTCCTCTTAATTGCGCCGAGTTGACGAGGATAACGATATTATTATTATCTCTTTTGATCAGTCATATGAGAGTTCAATTTCATGGTTATTTTCAAGGACGTACTATTCATGAACCACCAGAATATCCTGAAAGAGATATATATGGTTAAAATGTTCAGAAAAAGATACAATATATAAGATGGGGAAAAAAAGGAATAATAGCGTCAATAACCTCAGTTTTACATAAATTAAGATTAACAAAAACGCAACAGTGTACAACAGAGGTACTTGTAGTAATACAAGAAAATTAACCTTAACACACTCATGAAGAGACATATTCATTATACATTCCAAAAAAGTACATACCAAAGTCCAAAACAACATTCAAAAATCAAAACCAAAATTCTCTTTCATCAACAACAATACTAGACCATAGAAAAGTAAAACACACACACACACACATTCCAAAATCCCAAAATGTCGGACCACTATATATATATATCTGTTCAATCTATAACATTGTCAAATGTTCATGCCCTTGCACCAGGGGGTTCGTCATGTCCCACACCAGGGCTATGACCTGGTTTTGTAGGACGAAAAGCATCACCTTCATTAATCTTGTACGTGTTTGTGGTATAAGAAACATCATATGATGAAGGAGCTTTTGGGCTTTTCAAGGAATAGCTAGGGATATCAATAGCTGGAGGGTGAATGTTGACCAGTTTCCTTGATCCTCCTCCTGCAACTGAACCCAAGTCTAGTTGCAGAAGAAGAATAAAGAGAAGAAAGATTAAGAAGAAGATTGTTTTCTCAGCCATGTACGTACGTAGTAGTACTATACCTCCTAGCTAGAGGGAAAAAAAAGTAAGGAACAGATCAAGAGGGGGTTCTGGAGTTAACACCAGCTAGATCAAGAACTATACTAATTCAGTGAAATGTGTGTTTGTGATAAATCTTTGCTTGAGGCTTCAGCTATTTAACATGGCTGTTAAGGCCCCACTTGCAGCCATATTCCACTGTTTTCCTGCAACATGCATATAAAATAAGGTTTGGGTTCACATGGAGATGTCTCTCTTAGGTTTTTAATGGAACACTGAAATAGAGAGGTACCGTTGGCATATTTTCCAAATAGGGAAAGTCCAGCATTACATTTCTTGACTCTGCTAATTAAAATTAAAGTTCCTCACAACCATTCATTATTTAAAAGAAAAACTGGTTTTTTTTAAGGGCAATATGGCATTGATGGTCGTGATTTGACAACATTAAGAACTACAGTAGAACATTTTTGCATTAATATAATATACACTCTAGTTCCGGCTAATATTAATAAAGAGATCGATCGACATCTGAGATATGTGATGCAAATTACTATGTCTTTATAAAGAAAATGCTTCTTCCACTAACTTAATAACTATGGATTTGATGATGACACACACACACACACATCTTTCTTTCCCCACATCCTGTATTTGGTTATAATTGTTCTCTAAAATGAGTATGGTATATGAAAAACGTTCAACACTTGCTGCGTGCGAATTAAGTATATATTCTGCATTTTCACTCGTCTTGAAGAGCAATATATAATACCACTCAATTGCAAGTTCGGAATATTTGCTCAATATAGAGAAGATCAGAATGAATGCACCTATTTTAGTAAAGCCTCCACGATCAAGCGGATTAAAGTGAGGTGAGTCACGACCACAGGATTACTCTATAGGATTTTTCAGATACAAGTGACTGTATATATATACACACACTCCATCCGGTCCATGATGTATGTAAGATGTATAGAAAATAGTTGTCAAAAACTTTTAACGACTTTTGAGTACTTTTGACGACTTTTTTTGAAAAACAGTCGTCAAAATTAAAGTACACCAGCTCCCGTTAACAACTACATTAGCCCCCATTAATAGCTACATCAGCCTCCATTAACAACTATATCAGCCCCCTTTAACAACTATCTCATATAAGCGTTTCACATTCAATCATTCCCACTAACAAACAAACCTCCCTCTGTTTCCATGCCCAAAAAACAGAGCAACTTACTCTACAGCGTTTTCACTTTCATCTCGTATTAACAAGTTAAACAGACATATTAACAACTAAAACTGAAGGTATTAACAACTAAATTAAACTGTAGGTATTAATAACTATCAAATTTCAGAATTTTTTCAGCCTTCATTCCTTGATCACTTTCAACCATTCCCACTCAAATACAGACATTTTCCTCTATTTCCATGCCTAAAAGCAGAGCAAGATTTTACTAACCCAACCCTATTATGATTAAAAACGAAGTAGCATGGTCATTAACAATGAAACAGCCCCCTTGGACGTTGGATGGAAGAATAAGCAGAGATATTTCTTCCTTTCACTCTTCTACTTCTTCCTCCTTCGCCGGAAAACAGATTCCTCCTCCATTGCCGGAAAACAGAGCAAGAGAAGAGAGAGAATATTGATATTTAGATGTCAAAAACTGAGGAGAGAGGAAAGAAGAAAGTGAAACTAAAACTGAGGGTGTTTTTATCATTTTATTTAATATTCAAATGTCAAAAAGGGTCTTGGGGCCTTTTCTGAGAATGTCAGAGTGTTGGGGCCTTTTTTGGGTTTTTTTGGATTAAAAGGGCCCATATATGGATTTTCCCTCAAATTTATTACAATTAATAAGAGTAAAACTGTAATACTCATTTATTACTCAAAAAGTTGACTTATAATAAGGACCAATTTTATTTTTTTTCAAACTGAACTTATAAATAGAATAAGAGTGGTAATTTAAATATTTCTATACGATGGTTTATGGTGATTGTGAAGTGAAGGCTCCTGAAGCTTAAGTAGGCTATCTGTTTTTGCCTTGCATTAATATCTCATTAAGATTTTCATATGTTGGATGGATGTATTGCATATTATGAATTTGGTTTTCCCATCGTTTAAACTTGAAAATAGGGTTAAAAGTTAAACCAGACGAAAAAATATCACAGGAAAATAGAGACAATTAGGATCGATGTATGTGTCATGTGAAAAGCACATAGTATTAAGTCAACTTGTGTATCTAAATATTTGTATCAGTCATTACTATTTCTTGAGCTTTTAAACAAAGAAGGTCAACTTGTGTGTGTGTGTGTGTTTTTTTTTTTTTTTTTTTTGACCTTCAACTTGTGTATTTAAATATTTGCGATTTCATTATAGGGATGAAAACATAACGTGCCAAACACAATCTATGAAAAGAATCAATCAAATATTCATTTGAAAAAAATAAAATCACCATGTTAATATGTTATGCACTAGCTGAGTGCGTGGTTGGTGAAGTGACTATATAATAGAATATTTTCAATATACCATTTAATAAAATCAATGATAACAAGTTATTATATATGAGATGCGAGAGTTGATAAAAACAATGATAAAACAGATTTAAAAAGAATCAATTAAACACAGGCTAGTGACTTCAATTTATAACATAAGTACAAACATCATCAAGTTGCAACATTATTTTATATATATAATGAAACCGTGGACTGGGAAATTAATCAAAGAAAAAGTAAACATAAGTACAAACATCAAGTTGCAACATTTCACATATATATAATGAAATTAAACCTCGGATTAGGAAATTAAAGAAAAAGCACCTTGTGTTTTGTGTTTTTCTAGAAATGACATTCAAATATGGACACGCTTCTGCATACTAAAACAAGTAATTGGCCAAAAATCTAATCATTAAGAAAATAAAAATTCGATGATCAAGGAGGCGAAGAGCACCAAGACCTTCTGTGAGACGAAGATCGAGGAGAAGCATGTTGTACGAGATTATTTTTGACTACTTTCAATTAGTGACAGAAGATTGTGCCTAGCTAGTGGTGGCAACCCACAAGTATCACACAAACAAACAGCAGACATATATGCAGATGCACAGCCGCAAGAACTCACATATTTTCATGATATCTTCACAACCAAACATTATGAAACCCTAACCCTAAAAGTTGATGTGTTTCATATATTATATAATATTGATATGTAGCAATTCATCAAAAGAATTGTTGGGGAAAGTCTTGGATGAGGAAAAAATATTATGTATTCCCTATCGTTCTAAATATAATATAGAGTTGATTTTTTTGAAGATATTAAGAAAGTTAATTAAATTACTTTAAAATAATTATATTTGATACTTTTTTCTCTAAACTATTTTACCTAACTTATAAATTGATATATAATCTAAAGATACACAACATATGATATAATTAAGTAACTTATCTAATATCTTTAATCTCTCAAAAAAAAGTTAACTCTGTGTTATATTTAGGATTAGAGGGAGTACTTAATTTCAAAGGGTTTGGAATGATTTGGAAGAAAAAGTTGGAGAACATACATTTCCCATATAAGTGTCAAAATATAGGTATCCAGGATTGATATTGCAAAGGGAAAAATAGTTGATGTCTTATATTAGATATATAAATTGTAGGTGGTAAAAATAGAGAACGACATATAAAAAGCTTAATTAAAGGAGATGCCAATTGCCACCGTACATGAAGTATTACTTACCAAATTTTAAAGTAAGTTTTACCAACTTCTATAAGATGAATAATACTATATACTATTGCTTGTGATTCTTAATATAAAATTCTTAATATAAAAGCTACTACCTCCTATCCTAATTATAGAACTACTTTTGTAGTGCAAATGACACTATAAAAATGTTCCTAATAATTAGGACGGGAAGGAGTATTTAACTAATTTAAAAAGAATAAAATAAAATAAAAGGTTAAGGGACAAAAATGTCCCAAAAGTTTCTACCAATGGGCACTAGATGTTTGGAAGTTTTTGATAGGCTATAATACCCCAAAAGTTTTAAAGATGGTGTAATATTACCCCTACTTATTAATTTTGATATTAAGTTTGACTAATTTATACACTTGGCACTCCCTATACGCCACCTCATCATTCTAGCCATGCCAACTCATCCTTCTATCTCCACCTAACTCTTCATTTCCTCTCTCCCTCTCTCTCTTCTAATGAACGACCTCTCCCTCCGTCACTTTCATCTTCTCCCCCACCGGTGAGCACCCCTCCATTGTTCATCAACATTGTTTTCGTCTCCGGAAAAAAGCACCACTGTACTTCAATTGATTTTTGGTTCCTTGATCCACAAACTTCAAATCTCAGAAAACTATAGCAGAGAACAACAAACGTGATTTTGAATCAACAAACTAGCAAAGCCACTTCTTCCACCATTGTTACAAACTATATCAAAATCAACCAAAACATGAACAAAGATTTTGAAAATCAAATTCAAAACCGAACAATAAATATGAAATAAACCCAGAAATATTTGAAAAAATAAAATAAGACTGGAGAATAAACGATGATGAAGGAAGATTTCAGAGAAGACCACGGCGGAGGACAAGGAGTGTGATTCTGGTTTTTTATGGAGAAATGCCCTCTTTAATCCAATATGCAAAATTTCCTTTTACATACCCATCAAGCGCATGGATTCTATGGAGAAATGCCATTTAATCCAATAATGGCGCAAGGAACAGCAAGGGAGGGAGGAGAGGATAGAGAGAAAAAAAATGGTTTAGATTTCTAAGGACATGTTTGGTATTTCAGATATTTTATTTTGATGACATAGCATAGTACATGGAATAACATGTGGCATCAGATCATATATGGCAGAGTCACCTCAACATTTGTGGGTCAAGTAACAGTTGACCGTCTGGGTTTTAACCGGAGGGCAGAATTGGTACATTTGAATTGGTACATTTTTATTACTTCCAGGCATTGTTTCCTAATCGAAAACTTTCAGACACCCAATGTTTATCGGTGGAACTTCTGGAGCATTTTTTGCCCCTTAACCCTAAAATAAATTAGTTAATTATATCATATGATTTGATCTCCTATAATACACATGTGTAATGTTAGATTATATATCAATTTGTAAATTAGGTAAATTAGTTTGGGAAAAAGATAAATAATGTGGGAGACTAATTAAATAGACTGAGATCTTATATTTTTAACCAAATTCAACCCACAATTAATTAACTCTTATATTAGGGTATTGAAAGTTGCACGTGATAATGAATGTTAGGAATTGAAGAGATCAATAACACAAGAAAACAAAAATTAAGATATATTAGATATCCTAATGTTAGATGTTTGGCCATATAAGAAAAATGTATGATATGATCTTAATTGATTATATATGAGAAAAAGTTAACATGATACCTGCCAGCTGTAAAAAAGAAAGCGGTAAAAGCAATTGATTAAAGAAGCCAGAGGTTCCTTTGAAAATATATGGCATGGATTAAGGTTAAATTTTGTTGTATAAGTTTTCACACAGAAGCTGCTGTGAATATTAAGAAGAGTAATGTCATCACCTGTCCATCACAAAATGTTGTTTAACATTAATTTTTTTTACAATCAATATTAGTTTTTTTAATAGTTGAAGCAACTTTGCTCTTTTTTTGATACTTCTCGAATGAAATTGATTCGAAAAAAAAAAACTTTTAGATACCTACAACTCATACACGAATACTTACAGAGCAAAATTGGATTATAATCCAAAATATATGATTGAACAAATAATATTTAACCCTATGAAATGATGCAGTGAGAACCAAGAAGGGTGAAAATTATCAAACAGAATCTTATGGTATTATATGCATGATTTAGTGGGTCTTCTTTTATGTTGGACTTAAGTATATAAAGGATATTGATGCCTTATAAATAATTTGACTTCTAAACCTCAAAATATTAATTATATTCAGGACTCTTTTGCACAAACTAATTTCTTCACATTTTACGTACACTCGTATTTGATTCAAATAATGCAGTGAGCAGTAAAGGATAACAGGAAGATATACAACACTTAGCTGTTGGTAATAAGGGTCAGTTCTTCACAAGCTCGGGTCTAAATGAGTCGACCCATTCAAACCCAACTTTAGCAAAACCCCCCAATTTATGAAGTCCAACCCTTATACTATCAAGCTAGGACCAGGCTCTCTAGTTTTAGGCCCATTTAACTTGGAAAAAAAAATATTTTTTTACTATTTCTAAAGAAATAAAGTTGAAATAATAAATTCCTAATTTAAGACATAAATATTATCAAAATTAAATTACAAGTCAAAATAACGTAGATGAAAATTTCAACACTTTTCACATACATACTTTCATTATCACACATAGAAACTGTTATTGGTAGCCACATAACAGTAGACTTCAATTTAATTTACAAAAAAACAATCATGTTAGATATATCTACACATAAGAATTTATCATAAGTAACGAGTGAAGCTGAAACGTAATAATTTAAACAAAACTTAACTCTTTTTTGGAGGGACTTATATATTTATACTACATGCTCATTTAAGTTTTGCAAATTGCAATCTTCATTTTAATTCAAATAAAATTCATTTTCAAGTCTTACAATCAAGTTATTATTTTTCTTTAACATTGTCATTAAAACTCATAAATTTCTAGTTAGAATCATTGTCTAATGTCCAAATTAGCATATTTTTAAAAAGTTTGAATGAATAAACCATCGTGGAAAACCAAATAAATAAAACCATTTTATAAAACTAAATTTTAAAAAAATTATTAAAAATTAAATATTTGCAACATTATTAATAATATAAAAATTATAGTATTATTCAAACAAATTTTAAAACAATAAAAATAAAAGGGTTGAAATGGGCTGGCCCTTTATCCTAGAAGGCTAGTCTTTTTAGGCCCTCGTTTGAAGAGAAAATTTCTGTCGGGCTCGACTCATTTTCCCAACTCTACACTTAGGTACTTTAGCTTCTAAAAAATTTATTGACCCTTTGATATTTTGAAAAAAAAAACACACACACACATCATAACTATACTTTTAAAACATACAATTATATCATATCAATATTAATATATATTTTTAATTTGATCAAAAGTTTCCCCCTCGAGATTTAAATAAAAAAGGGTTTCCACCTCTTCCAATAATTGCGCTTCTCAGGATCCGAATTTATGTTCTCCTTCTTACAGAGAGATAAGGTCCCTTACCGCCCGCTCAACCTACAGCTTATTAGTTAATAACTTTTCTTTTTATATGTCAACTATTCCTTTAAAATGAGTCCCAAAATATCAATAATTTCTTTAAACTAATACGAAGTGTGTCATTCTCCCAAGGATAAATGTTCTAAACTACGCACTACTTGCAAAAAATTTAAGCTATTTAGTGGAAGTCTTGTCTATTGTCTATTGTCATTGTCATGATGAATCACCCAAGTCTCATAATTACTGATGATGAGATGAGACAGAGAGCATTACTTGAGGGTATATTGCATACAGACATGAAATGCAAGTTGTTTGAGAAATAAGATTCATACTATTTTTCGTTCTAATTATAGGATAAAATTTATAGTACAATTTACACTACTAACTTTGTCTTATAATTAAGACCGGAGGGAGTACTTCATAAAATCGAAGAATCGTGTTAATACTGCCAAGCATTTGATTCAACTGATAAGGGATTGTACCTGCTTAATCAGAAGTCTTGAGTTCCTACCCGACTCGATTTGGATTAATATAGACCCAAGTTAAAAAGAGGTAGGATCAATATACCGAATATTCCACACACAAAAGTCATGTTAATGGGTTCTCGTAAGAATTTTTAATATAAACAGATAATATAATATAACAGGAAAGATAATATTGTAAAACCATGCGCATTTTGAAGTGGGTTTGCATATGATTATAATGCAAAAGTTAAGGAACTGAAAAGTGATTTGATAGTGGAAACATTTTAAGGATGCACTAGTTTTATTTAGGGCTAAAGTTCAATTTTGACCTGAAAGTTTTCATTCAAGTTCGGTGTGTTTCTCAATTTTTTTAGGACCAATTGTATTCCTAAGTATTAAAAACGTCGCAAATATGTCCCACCGTTTAAAAGGTTAATTTTGATTGTTAAATTTGACTTATGCATCCACATGGCACTCAGATTATTGCCAACACCTCATTGCGAACTCATCATCTAAAGTTAAATAGTTCTTTGCCAACTCACCTACCTCCTCCTAACTCTCCCTTTCCTCTCTCTGATCTTTTCCTTCTCCAATGTAAATTATCAGCGGTAGGCGGCACAATGAAAATAGGAAGTATATCGACGGCAACATCGTTGAGAACATTCAAAGGGGAACTTCCTCTTAGTCCAAGCCGCAGAGCAGTTGGACTTGGGTCTTCCTCTTCACCGAGTTTTCGCCTCCTCTTCTTCTTGCTTCTACTCAAACAAAAAAAAAAAAAATCCCTCTTACCACCAAAGCATCCATTGAAGAGAAGAACAACCACCACTGGCTAGCATGAACTAAAGATTTTAGATTTTGCACATTTGGGTTTGACCTTGTCGGAGAGTTTTTTTCCTCAGATTTGATAATTCTGTTCATGATGCTTCTCTCAAAAGTAAGAATCCAAGAAATCGGCCATTTGGGTTTGTCCTTGCCGGAGATTTGTAGGGAACATGGTGATTTGTGGTTTATCATCTGTTTACTAAATATACATATTCGTTTTTCTCTTTTCTGCGCAACACCTAGAGATTCAAAAAGATAAAAGGGGGAATAAAGAAGAAGTTGATGAGTCTGATTATTTTTGTATCCGTAAAGAAATGAGAAAATGGAGGTTGAGTTGTTGTATGTTGTCTTTGTCGATTTGGTCTTCGGTTGGGGATTCGAAGGCCCTTTTCAATTTCACGGCACTCAAGCATGAGCTACCTCCCTTCTTTCCCATTATCGAAACGTATTGTAAGGCTAGTGTATGTTGGTGATTTTATATGGCAGTGCAACAGTCAAATAAGTAATAAAATAATGAGTAGAGTATTATCATACAGAGATTATAACACTGTAATATGTAATATGCATGCAAGAGAATGAATAATAATTGATTTGGTAAAGTCAATAGATGTGATTTGAGTGATGTAAACTAATAAATCTAAAATTGGAATGTAACCAATCAATAATGTGCGATTTAAGAGTTATCAAGACAAAAATAGGTTAGGTTTTGAGTTCTCCCGTTTTTGCAACTTTTACCCAGAATGCTTTCGCAATGCTATAGCAAAGTTTTTCAGTTAACCACCTCTTTTGCATACAGAAGTTTCCCAACAGTCCAGTATTTTTATTCCTAACTTCAATTTCCTCACATGCCTATGTGAAATTTGAGTTCAGAATACTATGAAACACAAGGTGTTTGGTTGTGAGATAAACCCATGCTTGAAGCTTACGAACTTAGTTGGAATTACACAGTAAATCCACCAACACACACTATTTAATGGAGGTCTAATCTTAATTTCTTTCCATTAAATTAAGATCACATCTCTTACTTATTAATGGTCATTCAATAAACAAGATCGACAATTTAATCTTTTGGGTTAAAGACAACAATCAAGGTTCCATCCAAACTTAGCCAAAGAAAGATTAGTTCATGGCTTTCGGACTTATTACAACTGAATTGAACATAGTTCTGTCCATAATAGAATAACGAAAATAACTAATAGAAAGAAGAGGAAAAGTCTAAGAGATCAACAACCCAAGAGAGACTATGCAACAACGAGAACTATCTTGTCTTCTTTGGGAATTTTTGTCGTTAGCTATTCGTTCCTTTCTGTCTTTGCAGTTTCTTCTTTAGCTCTCAGTCGTCACCCATTCTTCAATGGTATGAGGTTCTCTTCTTTTCTTTTTTTAGTGTTGACCTTTTCTTTTTAAAGCTAGGGTTGTTGAGCAGAGTTGTCCAGCTTTCCTTTAGTGGGTTGGGCTCGTCCTTTTCTGTCTGGCTCAGCAGAATAAGCTCTTAATCCAAATGTCCTTTCTTGGCTTTTTCACCTTTTATTTTGTTTTTCCCTTTAGCACTTGGCCCTTTTAGCATCCATCTTGAGTCTATAAGGTCCAACTATGCGTTTGGCCCAATTCTTACAGTGAATTCCTGTATTTTCTCACAAAAGACTTTAATTTATATTAAGGAAACACCACTGCATATTTTTTTCATTCATTGCAGTTGCAATGTTGTAGCAACACTACAACAACGAAATGACAGCAATACTTAAGCCCAGAAATAACAGCAATTTACTCCCGTTTTCTGCCAACATACTGGATAAATTATAAAATGCATCATTTAAGCTCTTTTAATCCTTATTTCCATTTATTCATTCTTAATCACAATTTGATCCTAACAAAGGCATTTTGAGCATGAAAATCCCAATAAAATCAATCAAAAAGCTATGGAAATATATGGCAGAATTGGGATTTATTAGCTAACTTGCATTAAATGTAAACCTAGGAACTCAGATTCTCCAGTGATAATTAAATCTATGGGTGGAGCAAGTTTTGTCCTTATGTCTCTGCTGAAGAAATTGAAACTTAAAATACAGTTATAATTAAATGATTCAACTAAGCTAAACAATCAGGAAATCGGATGGTGGCGAGAAAAGGTGAGGCTTTTCAAATTTAGGTGAGGCGAGAGAAGGAAAGGGAGAGTTAGGAGGAGACCGGTGAGTTGGCAAAGAACCTTTAACTTTAGATGATGAGTTGGTAATGAGGTGAGTGCCATTTGGATGCATAAGTCAAATTTAAGTATTTAACAATCAAAATAACATTTTCAATGGTGGGGGCAAAATTGTTATGTTTTTAATACTTGCGGGGTAAAATTGGTCCTAAAAAACTTCCAGACACCAAACACGTGAAAACATCAAGAGTAAAATTAAACCTTAACCCTTTATTTTATATAAGAATTGATAGTTAAGTAGGACAGTTAGACAAAGCGTGTATAGAGATATTCATAAAATTTAATATGTAAATTCTTATAATTTTATCTTATTCTTAATTTAAGTCTTCATAATTTTTTATTGGCTCCTTATAGCTAGTTTCCTTAATTAATTATCGGATTAATTTTTAATTAAATATTATAAACACTAACTCAATTTTATCTATCTCTTTCCATTTTTCGCTCCATTATATAATGAAGGGTTAAGATATAAAAATACCCATAAGCTTTTACTCAATAATGTGGGTATTCTTACTCCAATTTTAAAAGTTTATGAGTATTTTTGCACCTCCGAAAAGTATATGGTGGATTGGTGGTGGACGCACTTTGAGTAAAAGCTCATAGGTATTTTTTGCACCCTAAACCTATAATTAATCATTAATCAACCATATATACATATTTATCAAAGACACTATTAAAAATATAGCAATTATTTAACGTATTTTATAAAATAAATGATAAATAGAAGTATAAAGTACTTTTTTGAAAATGATTTAGAAATAGAAAAGGAGTATTTAATAAGTTTCAATGAGAGAAAAATTTGTCCTATTTATAAGATACCTCATTAAAATTTTCATATAATGTAAGATTTTACCTTTAATTTATTAATTATTATATTGACTTTGTTCTTATAAGATATGAAACATATTAAAAGTGATTTATAAATAAGATTAGAGGAGTATATGACATTCTCACTACTTTAGGGGTCAACTTTAGATCATTACAAATTCAAAATAACTAACCAATGAAGTGATTCCACCCACTTCTTCAATGATGATTTTAAGCCATCGATTTTTGTTTCTCCCGATCATGGTATTGGATTTCTAGTGGTTGAAGCTAAGTTGTATGGCCACATATATTTTATATGTGTTTTTAGCATTTTATCTTTAAAATATGATTTGTCGTCAAGGCTTCATTCTCTAACTTTATGGAAGGGAAATTAATCTTCAAGTGCTTATTGTTTACATCAATTTTTTTTTTTTTATCAATTGTTTGCATCAAATTTGAATTAAGTCGTTATAATTTAGTTTGTTTAAATTCGGCCCTTACATTAATATGTTAGTTCATTGGTCCCCAAGAGATGCGCTAACATCCTTAATTAAAGTTGGTTGGCATGTATCGATGATGGTCAGATCTAGTAGAAGGAGTTAGTCCCTAACAATGTAACAAAACAAAGTTCACATCCCTACTAAGAGATATAGCAACCTCAGTCAATATTAATCGTGTTAAAGATCTAGAGAACCAACTTAACAAACTAAAGTGTATGGGCTTAATTTGAGCAAATCAAATTATGAGGGCTTTAATGAAAATTTATGTAAACTATAGACTTAAAAATTAATTTGTCCTTTATGAATTTAGTACTCCGACTTAGACCTAATCATGGTAGTGAAAACGTAGATTTTACCTGAAAACGGAAGGAGAATGAAAAATCATAAAACGTAAAATCGCAACGTAGTAAAAACGTAAAAAAATCGTAAAAACACAAAAGCGTTTGGAAAATTAGTAAAATCGTTTTAATGAAAAAAAAAATCGTAAAAACGTAAAATCGCAGTGATAAAACGAGTTTTTAACTACCATGAACCTAATTATCAAGGATTTTGACCCTTTCTTGCAAACATTTGTATTTTGCTATGTAGGATTTGTCACAGTAAAATACAATCAGCTAACATTTTTTTGGTTAGTGAGATTGAGAGGGGGAAAATAGAAAGCACAAGTGTATAGTTTTTTATATATTACCTCCGGTTCTAAATATATGACATGTTTTATAATGTAATTTATACTATAAACTATGTTCTATATTTAATACCGGAGGAGTAATATATATTTGTTATGGGAAATACATTTCTCATATTGTGGGAGAAGCGTATTCTTATGTTACAAACACATGAAATGTTGGGGCCCACATCTTTTCTTTTTTTTAAATGTGGGTCTCACCATTTGATGTGTGTATAGAAATCTTCTTCTTCTCATACAACATGAGAAGTTTAAACTCCATTTATTATATATGAAAGATTTGAACCTTGCATCTATACCCACGCTCTCCTCTTAGGGTCTTGCCACCTAAGGTTGCATATAATATAGGTATATTTTCTTATTATAATCATTCAATAGTGTCCGTTATTTTGTTCTCTAATATTTTTATTATTTTTTAGCATTAAACAATAAACATAATATTGGAAAAAGAAGAGAGCGAGAGAACTTTTGGGGAGAGAGAACAGTGAATAAATTATTTAGGTTATAAAAAAATAAATTATTTTTATTTAATATGATACAACAGGATCAAAAGTAAAATAAAAAGATAGGGGCATTTCACTTGTCTTATCTAATTTCATAACAAAAAACTATCTATAGAATTAACAACTTAATTTTAATATCCTATATCTGATTAAATATATAGGATACCAATTTTATTTCTCTTATTTTTCTAATATTTTTATATATTTCCATTCATTCTTCTTCCTCCTATTTTTCTCTTTCCTTCTCTCACTTTTCTTTTTTGGAATGACAAAAGACCAGCAAAGCCTAATCACTAATCAGTCACCATTTTCAGGGAGGAATTAAACAAGACAGTTCATGTTATCTATAGTATATCCAATTCAATAAACATAAATCACAAAAATAAGCCTCACACAGCTCCCATTAATTTGACAGTGGGAGCTACATTCCATTGCCAACGCCATCACATATTAGAGCGCTGTCTGATTCAAATTTCATTACTATTCCTTGCTTTAATTTTTAACTTAAAACAACAAAACAAAAGCAACAAGAAACCAGGACAAGTATGAAACATCATACATACATGCATATATATATAACACAATGAGTTATATTAACATTAAACATCTTAATATATACTACAGAGTAATGTACAAGCCTTGGTTATCTATCTTCCTTTACTTTATCCAAAGGCTGATATTGTAATACGTGGGAGGGATAAACCTCACTTATCATCGCTGAGCTTAGACAGTAGAAAGAGGCAACTAGAGGAAAGCAAGACGGAAGCACAGAAGCAGAGAAGATCCACCGGGGTGTGTATGACAGCCTTTTTGCTCTTGTCAAACAACCCTATCAGAAGCAGCATCACTATCACATGTCCCAGCTTCGTTTTCAGCTCATTCACAGTTTTTATATTCAGCCATTTTGGGCGTTCCTGAAAGGGACAACCGACATTACTTCTCAACAAACTAAGGGGCTGTTTGATTTTGTTTTTAAAAACAATAAAACCTGTTTGGAAACTGTTTTCAGAAAATTGTTTTAAAAACAAAAAGTTGTTTTTAAAAAACTAAAAGACAAAAATAGTTTTTAGTTGTTTTCTTGTTTTTGTTTTCCTATTTTTTATTTTCTGAGGCTGTCACTTATCCACTATTAATATTACACTACCAGTGACAATCACCGCCACGTCACTTCAAAAACATATTTGTGAAAACAACTATCCCTATAAATTTTTTTATTTTTTTTATTTTTAAAACTTGTCCTATATTTAAGACCGGAGGGAGTACTATATTACATTTTGGAGCACATGTCAGAAATGCAAATCTATGCAGCAATGGAACATTGAACTACTATGTGTTACTTTAGTAGCTACAGTCAACCATAACGTTTCTCTTTTTTTGTATACAAGAATCTTATTACGATTATAATGTAACTTTTGAAACTGCCTAGAAGCACAAGGACCGTTTTTGTATGGTAATTAAGCTTCTAATCTTATGTCAACAATATCTCAGAAAAGTAACCACCAAGGAGGATGTCATTGTCACTTGTCAACTAACAGAAACTTGATTTTTAGGATACCACGATCACTTTCAAGCATAGATCAACTCAATGAAAGTTTGATTGGACTGACCGGTGGCAACATTCATTAATTTTTTCAACAAAAACCCCACATTTTATGTAAAAAGAGGAGGTAAAAAACGAGCGAAGTGTGCATCCTGCACATCTCTCTTTATATAAGCACAATTATCAAAATGTAAGCTTGCCAGAGAGTTCTCTCAGTTTAAGTTGCCTATCTACATTTAGTTGAGTTCAACTTCTTGTTTTCCCCTTTTTCCAATGGCCCAGACTAATATGTGATTTGTGAATAAGTAGTTAGGGTAGTTGAGTTATTTTAATTGTATTAAATATTTATTAGGATTTGGATATTATATATTTATCTTGTTAGGGTTGAGATTAAATATTATTTATCTTATTAAGATTTGACTGAGATATTTAAGGATATCAATTAGATATTTAGGTAGGATTAGGATTACCCAGAACTTATAAATAAGGGTAGTTATCAGTCTTATTTTCTCATGATTTGAAATCTTGAATTATTCAGTATAATTTCAGTTTCTCTATTCCCTCTCTGTTCTTCTCTCAATGTATAAACTTCATCAACTGGTTGTCCAGAGACACACAAGTTATTAGATAAGTCATTAAGTTGGGCCAATTGGCAGGTGACCCAAGAGCAGAGGGCAAAACAGAGAGTATGTGCAAAAGCTAACCTTCAGAGTGAATAAGCCAAAGAGATTAGATCTGTAGGAATCGGGTTGATCTGGCAGAGAGCCTGCACTACCAAGATTACTGACAAAGAGCTCATAGAGACCCATTCCAAAGACCAGCATAACCGTTCCCAATAGATAGACATCTGCAGAGGTAATAATGTAAAGGGGTATTGGCTGTCCTTTAATTTCCTCTTTCAGAAAAGAAGCTACTTAGTAATTTGCGAACAAAATATTTTTTTTGATTTGGTATATCCTTCTCTGTCTACGAACAGGTAGAATAGATCAAATTTTAGTATTCAGAGATACTCACCGATAGCCTCTACCAGCATCGGGATTACTTTACTTCGATCAATTAAGTGTAGCATAAAAGTTTCTGCAACAAATGTGCAGCCCTGCATGTTAAATGGTCAATAACATACAATTATGCAATAAAATGACAACGTCGGGCAAAGTAAAATGAGTGATCAATGCTCTGTTGAAAATCCATTCAATCAACTCAATCAAATTTAAGCAATAACAAATTTCCTTTATGCTAAAACTTAAAAAGGTTTCCTCTTCCCACCTCCATGGCTCTACCTACCTCCCTGTTCAATAGATATTTCATCTCCGTATATAGTTTGAAACGCAAAGGGCAAGTACACAAGCTAACAGGCACACAGGAGTAACTACTGCATTTCTTGATTAACAAAGAGCACATGCCTAAAAATCAATCACAGTAAATAGTCTAAACATCACAAATGATGATCCCAACTATGATAAATTAATTATTAATTAAATGGTAAGAGTGGAGATGGAGCTATTTGTCCTCGGGGTATTTGTGTGATATAACTTTAGCCGCAGTTTTGTATACACTAGTAAAAGCGGCAGATTGGAATCTGTGATTAAAAAAATGATAATAGGAAGAAAAGTATACCTTGATAAAACATAGGAACGACCCGATTAAAGACCCAAAGACTCCCAGAATAGCCAGAAAACGGCATCTATAAATGACCTACAAAATCCATCGACCAAAACAGAAAAAAGGGAGAAGAAATTCAGCTTGATTGTGAATTACATATAATTCCAATACCTTCTAGCAAAACCAAACCCTGACCTTTTCTATGTCTTCCTCAATAGCTTCCAGTCTAGGCTTCTGCCGAGATACGCCAGAATTCGACGCAATAGAAGGCGATGAAGGATTCGCAGGGGAAGAAACAGCAGAACCTGAGGTGCTACACCTACACCCGCAATTTAGAAACCTAAACCCATGGTTCCCGAACTCATAAACCCTTTGGGAATTAAGGCTCAAATGGAAATTACGGCGGCTGGGCGCCGCCGATGATGTGGTTCTGAAAGGTCCTCGCGCCAATGCGTGCGAAAGTCTCATTGTCATGGAATGAAGTTGAAAGAGCAAGAGTAAAGACCTATTTGCAGGCAATTGACGGACCATAAGAGAGCGAAAAAGAAAGAGGAAATTGAATTATCATCGACGAAATTTTGGTGTGCGTTCGAAAGATCAGACACGTAACATAGAGTTTACAGTGAAAGTGAGAGCGCGCGCGACAAAGCGAGGAATGAGAATTTAGCAGAATCACGTAGTACCGTCCATCTGGAAAGGTTAGACGAATAGAGTGCTCCCAAGTTGCCAAGCCTCATCTTTGATTAAGCATGTGTGTCTCCATTCACAATTTCACATCACCATTTTGACCTTCAACCATAAAAAATAAAAATCTTCCCGCTAAACAACAAATTTCGAATCATTTATTTATTATTCCCTCCTAATTAATTATAGAATTATATTACAAATTGCACTTCAAACTTTATCTTATAATTAGGACTGGAAGTAGTAACATGTATTATATGTGGAAGATAAAAATACACACATTCATATCTAATTTAATAATAAATCACGAATTTTTATCCACATTACAGGTTTTTTTGGCCAGCATACACATTATAGGTTATGTATAGTTAACAGACTACTACTCTCTCCGGTCCTAATTATAAGACCTAGTTGACTTTTTTGGAGAGATTAAGAAAACTAATTAAATTAGTTTAGAATATTTTTATTTTTATTTTTTTCTTCAAACTAAATAGTTTGACCAATAAACTAATATATAATCTCAGAAAACATAACATAACATATGATATGATTAAGTAACTTATTTAGCTTCCTTAATCTCTCCAAAGAAAGTCAACTAGGTCTTATAATTAGGACCGGAAGTAGTACTATTTATAAAAAGTCAATATCTATGAGTATATTAATATATAAAACAAATTACAAGAAGTTCATCATGTATGTTGTATGTATGTATACACGGGGGGACCCGCAATTTATTTGTACACTCATTGCATATTAATAAATTTTTTAGAGAAAATAATAGAAAAATGCTATTTGAATTACAAAACTCTCAAAATGTCTACTATATTAGTAAAAGGATAGATAGATAATCTAGTAAGAATATTAGATTTTAAAGTTTGAATATTGATGATTTAAGTACAAGAATTAGAAACCTACTTAGCTACTTAGGTATAGAGATTTACAATTTAAGCTCCTCAAGTTATTATTACGTATACTCAAATCATTTATTACTATTCATAAATTGTTATGGCTTATATTCAAGTTGTCAACACTCAAATTTTAAAATCTCATATTCCTATCAGATTACATATTTATCATTTTACAAATTTTTCAACATTTTTATTATTATTTAATTTAAGTGATATTTTTATTTTTCTTTCTTTTTTTTGTATGATACATGAAAAACTTACATTTTTTTATGATAGGGATTGGCAAACTAGTTTGGGTCATATATGAATTCAAAGGAGCCCATTGCAATTCTGGGTATTGCAGTTACAGGCCCACCAGGACCAACGAAGCTTGACGTCGGCACATAGCTGAAAAATTCAGTTACGGTTGGGGTAAAAGATAAGTGGGTCAGCTCAGAATCAATCAGGTGCTTAGATCGACGGGGGATAAAAAATTAAACAATAATTTAAATTCTCACCATAGTAACAGCTCATCCAAAATCAATTTAATATTTTAAATCACTAATAAAATAATAATATACTTATCCAACATTTCTTACAATTTTTTTGACATATTAATATCATAGTATCAATTCATCATCTAATAACACTATAATTAATCACTAAATATTCTTCCTAGCATATTATCAAAATAGATAAATAATAACAAAATATTCTACCTACAATCCTTTATTTATTAAATTAATAGTCATTAATATAAAAATTATCATTAATTTCGACATTTACAAGTCAGACCTCATAAAAAAAGAAAAAGAAAGAACCTAGCAACTTGCCGCTTGCCGGGTTGACTATTTAAAAATATAATACTTTTTTTGAATTCTTGTGCACGGAATTAAGGGAATATATTATCAGTCGGAATATTATTTAATGTATACTTAAATTAATTTAAAATCCTTTTATCAATAAATCTTACTTGAATTCTTTTCTTTTCTTTCTGTACATATCACATACGGTATAGGTGTACAAATGTTGTACATATATTCTGTATTGTGAAGTGAAGATAAGGACAAACTTCATCACGTGCATGCATGTTTATATAATTAACAAAACTTAAACAAACAACTTTCATAGGTCATAATTGGACGAAAAGGTGCATAGTATAAACTATAAAGAACGAAAAGATTCATAGTTGGACAACCTTAACTCTATATATACATATATAGAAAGAAACACGCCATGAAACATATGAATTTTGCTTTAAACCAAGGAAAAGAAGATACCAAAACCTTCCCTGTCCCACCAGTCAAAGAACCTAACCTTCACAACACCCGCCTCCATTAATCTTCAATTCTCTCACAACATCCTAAAAATCTCACATCACACCTCACAACATTGTTAATTCGTCCGTTGTTATTCCTCTCAAACGTACACACACATACACACACAACAAAAACCTTAAATGCCTTCAAATCCAATGTTCAAGAGACGTCTCAACCACAGCCACCACAACCGCACCCACCCACTCGTCTGGCTCGCCGCCATCATCTGCACCGTCTTTGCCATCGCTGCCATCATCGCCGGCATCGCCGCCTTCATCGGCTACATAGTCATCCACCCTCGAATCCCCACCCTCAGCGTCAGCTCCGCCCACCTCTACCTCCTCCACAACAGCCTCGCCGGAATCTTCCAAACCCAGGTCACCATCGTCATCCGGGCCCAGAATGGCAACGGCCGCGCCCACTCCTCCTTCTCCGACATGTTATTCAAGCTAAGCTACCAAGGACAGGCCATTGCGATGCTGCGATCTGACCCGTTCAAGTTGGCGAAGAACAGTTCGAGGGATCTGAGCTACGTGGTGGGGTCGTCGTCGATACCGTTGACGCCGCTGCAGATGGCGGAGATGTCGAACTCGTGGCAGAGGAATCTGATAGGGTTTGATCTGAACGGAAGTGCGAGGACACAGTGGAGATTAGGAAGGTTAGGATCAGTGAAGTTCTGGTGCCATTTAGAGTGTACGCTAAAGTTTCATCCTCGTAATGGAAGTTATATTCCTTCTCGCTGTACCACCGAATCCAAATGATTATTCTTTGTTCTTAAGAAGATCCATCGATACTACTACAGAAACGGTTACTTAATTAGTAAGTTATTGCATTGATCGAGCTAGAAATTTGTTCGTATACAAGAGTAGTTGATTGATAGCAGCTTTATTACTTTTTGGGCGATGGACTTTATGAATGTAAAGAGACGCTTTTATTATGATTTGTGTCTCTGTGGTGAGTAACTAGTTAGGTATATACATTAGTATATAGGTGCGTTTGACTCTCTCGCTTACCTGTTAAGGAACCACCAAATCAGATAAGTTTTGCTTCGTGGTGAGTTCATGTTCGTATTCAAAGAACTTAGCCGTACGACGTTAGTTTATATAAGAGATTATGCCAGTTTTTAACCAAAATTCAAGCCATGTGTATTTGCATCAAAAATTATTGCCACTCTGTTCAGAATAGATGATTATGTAATTAGTTATAGAATGCTCTAGGTTTATGAGCTGTAAGATTCTCTGTATTAGTTTGTTATTCATTTGTATACGTGTAAAGCATTCATTGGATTCTCTCTCCTATAAATAACAGAATAGTATGCCTCAGATAATTCACTGAGGCCGTTGCATATTTTATCACTGAGTGCCTGATTTTATCTTGGTATCAGAGCTCTCAGGATTTCTTTCTCCATGGCTGATGCATCTTCTCATTCTCAGGCTGATTCTCCGCCTTCTGCCTCAGTGACGAATAGCTCCGTTAACAATGTTTCTAAAACCAGTCCTCTGTTTAATTCGTTTAACCAGGCAAACTCGGTCAAGCTGGATCGAGGGAATTATTTGCTATGGGAATCTATTGTTCTTCCCATTATTGAGGGTAATAAGCTCGAAAGTCATCTGGACTGCAATACCGAGCCTCCCTCTAAATTCATCCCTGGTAGTTGTGGCATGAAAGCTAATCCAGATTTTGCCGACTGGAATGCTACCGATAGACTGCTTGTGGGTTGGCTCTGAAACACTATGAGTGTTGAAGTTGGAACCCAACTCCTTCATTGTCAGTCTGCTAGAGCTCTCTGGACCGAAGCACGTTCCCTTGCTGGTGCTTCGACTAAGGCTAGAATCATGGTTTATAAATCCGATTTACATCGTACCAGGAAAGGGGGTATGAAAATGGAAGAATTTTTAAACAAGATGAAAACGGTTGCTGATCAATTAACCCTTGCTGGGGCTCCCCTTCCACATGATGAACTCATTGTTCACACTTTAAATGGTTTGGATGCTGAATACAATGCCATTGTAGTCAAATTGATTGATATGACTCACCTTTCTTGGGTTGAAATTCAAGCCCATTTACTTGCTTTTGAGAGTAGACTGGACCAGCTAACCCAGTTTACCACCTTGTCTCTTGAACCGTCAGCCAACGTTGCTTATCGTGGCAATTTTTCTCAGCAACGTGGCGGTTCCTCCACTCATCGCTCCTCGTTTGCTCCTGAATTTGACTCACAGGGCAGTCCTTGGCGAGGAGGTCGTGGTTCTCGTGGAAATTCTCGCGGCCGTGGTGGGCGTTCTGGCCGTGGTCGTGGCAACAGAGGACGTTTTTGCAATTACTGTAAGAAGTCTGGTCATGACATTTCTCACTGCTTTCTTCTGAATGATGATGATGGTCAAATGAACTATGCATCTGCTGGGAGTGTTGCTGATCCTGCGTGGTATATGGACAGTGGTGCAAATTATCATGTGGCACCTTCATCTGAGTATCTTGATCAAACCACTTCTTCTGGTAAGAGTTATATTCGCTCTTGCACTGGTGCTAAATCTCCTGTTCTAGCTTCTGGACAATCACAGCTATCTCCTAACTTATTTCTTAATAAGATTTTGGTTGTACCTTCTGCTACGAAGAACCTTATGAGTGTCTCTCAATTAGTTCAGGATAATCCTGTTATCGTTGAATTTAACCATCTTGGTTGTTATGTGAAGGATCGAACAACAGGGCAACTGGTGATGCAAGGGAAACCAAATCAGGGCCTCTACCCAATGTCCAGAACTAATGAGAGTCAACCTCCTCCTGCTGCTGAAATCAATCTTACCTCTGCTTTATCTAATTCTATTTTTGCTGTTTGGCATCGTAAATTAGGACACCCTGGAAAGAATGTAGTTAGGGACATTCTCATTAAATGTAATGTTAGATTTAATCATAGTGATCATGATTTCTGTGATGCTTGTCAGTATGGTAAATCCAAATATCAACCATTTCCTTTATCTACCTCTCATGCTGTTGCTCCCCTTGATCTCATTCATTCGGATTTATGGGGTCCATCCCCAATACAGTCTACATCTGGACATCGGTTCTACATTCATTTTATTGATGATCATAGTCGGTACACTTGGTTATATCCACTCAAGCATAAAAGCGAAGCAATCACTGCCTTTCATCATTTTCATGCGTTAGTTGAAAATCAATTTGGGACTAAAATTAAGGCTATTCAGTGTGATATGGGAACTGAGTATAAGCCCATTGCGTCTATCGCAACCTCACAAGGTATTCATATGAGATACACTTGCCCTTATACCTCTCAACAGCATGGAAGAGCCGAGCGTAAACATCGCCACATTGTTGAATCCGGTTTAACTCTGTTAGCACAAGCTAAAATGCCACTTCATTACTGGTTAGAAGCATTTCAGACTGCTACCTATTTGATTAATCAAATGCCCACATCGACTCTCAAAGTTTCCACACCTCTGTTTCAACTGTATAAAACAGAGCCAAACTATCAGTCATTTCAACCTTTCGGCTGTGCTTGTTACCCATGTCTGAAACCATATAATTCTCACAAGTTTTCTTTTCACAGTCAACGTTGTGTTTTTCTGGGGTATGCATCTCAGCAGAAGGGGTACAAGTGTCTGAGCTCCACCGGTCGAGTTTACACGTCCCGACATGTTGTTTTTAATCCTCTGGTTTTTCCATTTACTGATGGTTTTCTTCATCGACAGGTTAATTCCGATGCTTCTGTCACTATTCCAGTGGTGATTACTCCTCAGGTGCCTACATTATCATCGTCACCCTCAGTTTCCACGTCTTCTCCAGCTTCTGTGACTTCAAATGACACTGTGTTGTCTTCTCCGATGTTGCCAAGCCCAGCTCCTCCGAGTCCCACCGATGAGACATTGCTTCCTTCTGTTACTGAAGGAGGCCCAAGCTCTACCTCAGTCCACAATCATCATCCCATGGTTACTCGGGCCAAAGGAGGAATACATAAGCCCAAACATCCTTTTATTGGATTGCTACAGTCGGAGGACCCCACTACACTTAAAAAATTGGCTGAACCTTCAAATGCCTCAGAAGCCCTAATTTCTCTCGATTGGAAGTCCGCCATGACCGATGAGTTTCAAGCTCTTGAGCGAAATCGAACATGGAATCTTGTTCCTTACACCGGCAATCAGAAAGTGATCGACTGCAAGTAGGTGTTTAAAAACAAGTATCATCCAGATGGCACTCTCCACAAACGCAAAGCTCGTCTCATGGCAAAGGGGTTCCAACAGTCACCAGGTATCGATTTTCATGAGACGTTTAGTCCTGTTGTGAAATCAACGACAATACGCATTGTTCTAACTATCGCTGCTACCTTTGATTGGGATGTCCGACAACTCGACATCAATAATGCATTCCTTAACGGTATTCTCAGAGAAACCGTATATATGCGTCAACCTGAGGGATTTCTTGACAAGTCTCGGCCAAATCATATCTGCAAGCTTGATAAAGCAATTTATGGTTTGAAGCAAGCGCCACGTGCCTGGTATGATCGCTTACGTTTTACTTTGCTTCAGTGGGGATTTTCGAATAGCCGAAGTGATAGTTCTTTGTTTGTGTTAAAAAAGGATGGTCTACTTGTGTATGTTTTAATCTACGTTGATGATATTTTGGTGACTGGCAACAGTAAGACATATGTGAACTCTTTTGTTCATCGGCTGAACAATCTTTTCTCTCTAAAGGATTTGGGTAATCTTCATTATTTTCTGGGAATTGAAGTTTTTCGAAAGTCTTCTGGTATTTTCCTGAATCAAGGCAAATACATTTTGGATTTACTTAGGAAATTTGGTATGCTTGATGCAGCCCCGATGCCAACACCCATGGTATCTGGCAAGCAATTGTCTGCTCATGAGGGGAATCTGTTACCCAATCCAACCATTTTTAGACAAGCAATAGGGGCTCTTCAGTATCTTACAACCACACGTCCTGATATAGCTTTTTCAGTCAATAAGCTAAGTCAATTCTTGTCAAAACCTACTGATGTGCATTTTAAGGCTGTAAAGAGAATTTTCAGGTATATCAAAGGTACATACCATTATAGCTTGCATATTCGGCCTTCACCTAGCTTAAATTTAACTGGTTTTTCTGATGCTGACTGGGCTACTAATGTGGATGATAGAAAATCAATGTCTGGTATTTGTGTTTATTTTGGAGGTGCCTTAGTTTCATGGTCCTCAAGGAAACAACGTGTTGTATCACGTTCTAGTACAGAATCTGAGTATAGATCATTAGCTGATGCATCTGCTGAGATTTCATGGCTCTGCTCTCTTCTTCATGAACTTGGTTTTAAATGTAAACGATCACCGGTTATCTGGTGTGATAATCTGAGTGCAAAGGCATTAGCCTCCAATCCGATTCAACATGCCCGGTCTAAACACATTGAGCTTGACATTCATTTTGTAAGGGATAAGGTGTTAGCTGGTCAGCTGGATATTCGATATATTCCTTCTGCACAACAGATTGTAGATGGGTTCACTAAAGCATTAGCTCATCCTCAACATTCAAGTTTTCAAAACAAGCTCGGTTTAGTCATTACTCCCTCTCGCTTGAGGGGGGATGTTAAGAATAGATGATTATGTAATTAGTTATAGAATGCACTAGGTTTATGAGCTGTAAGATTCTTTGTATTAGTTTGTTATTCATTTGTATACGTGTAAAGCATTCATTGGATTCTCTCTCCTATAAATGACAGAATGGTATGCCTCAGATAATTCACTGAGGCCGTTGCATATTTAATCACTGAGGGCCTGATTTTATCTCACTCTAATGATTCTACATTTCTACCCGTTTTAGATTGCTCCCATAACTTTCATCTAGGATCTTTTTCTTTTTTAATACTGAATTGAATTTTCATGTGGCTATAGGTTCTTCTTTTCTTTTTCTTTTTTTACATAAAAATTTTAGGAAAATATTTGAACTCGCCCACAATCTGGGGCAGGTGAACCATCTATTACTCTCATGTGTTTATCTAAGCACCCAGAAGCTAAGATGTCTCTCCCAGTGCCTTGACCAACTCCAAGATCGAACTTCCTCCCTTTGATGAGTGTCCAACCCCTTTACTAGTTGAATCCAAGGCAAGAAATTATGGCTATAGGTTCTAATACACATGGTTTGCTGATGCCTTTTTTTTAAGATCTTCAAACTTCTCTTGATCATGTGGATAAGAGCAAGAGTAAGAAAAGCCCATTGGGCTCGATAAATTCTGAATAGTCCAGAGAAGATATGTTGATGACAAGGTTGTAATGGTCCAGAGAAGAAATTTGATGAAAAGGTTGTTCGTATTTCTAGTTTACAATCCTTTGGCAGCATCAGTTGACATGTAGTGATACATTCTGCTTCTTGCCGGAGATGTGATGCATTTGGTAGTTTGAAGGAGTATTAAATATGTGTCTATATTTAATAAGAAGGCTTTTTGACCTTATTAATTTTTTTAAAAAAAATAATTATCAAATTAAGGCTGTTGAAAAAGAAATGACCGGAATGAGTCTTACGCCATAAATGGCGCAAGGGTTTTCTGCGGAATAGGTGAGTCTCGCAGGGGTTTCACACGCCATTGGGGGTGGGGAATCGGGGCACCGAGGTGGCGGTGACAAGTGTCACGCCACCAAGGTGGCGGTCAAGTTTCACGCCACGTGTGGCGTGAAACTTCGAACGCCACAAGGTGGCGTGAAGGTTTTCACCGCCACCTTGTGGCGTGCTCGCCACGCCGAGTGCAGCAGCCCGCCGCCGAGGCCCCCCAAAATTTTTGACCCGCACCCTCCCCCCTCACCTCTCCCCACACTGACACTCTCCCCTCCCTCTTCGTTTTCTTTCATTCATCTTCTTCCATTGCTGTACCTCTCCCAAAAACCCCCTCCTCTTTCATTTTTTTTTTCTTTCACAGCTCCACCTCGTTCGTCCGAAACACAGCCCCCTCTTTCATTTTTTTTTCACTCTTCTCCACTTTCTTTCTCTCTTTCAAAATTTTCGTTCACTCTCTCCTTCATTCCCTCCGTGTGCCATTTTCACATTCTTCATTCTTTTTCACTCCTTCCCTCTCCCACATTCACACACACATACACCTCCTCATCCTTACAATCTCCACCTAATCTGAAGAAGAAGGAGGAGGCTCAATCTGCTTTCACTTACGTTACCTACCTCACGTCTCAACAGGTAACATTTACTTTTTTGTTATGTTTATTGTGGAATAAATATTTGATTTAACTCTTAATTAGATACATTGATTTATTATAGATGTTTAATAAATGTATAACAGTAGTAGGATAGATAGATGCTTATCATTTAAATTTTTTGTTATGTTTATTGTTTAATAATGAGATTTAAATTTTAAACATTTTTTTTGCATGGATTATTGTTTAATAATAGGATTACTAAATATATAACCGTAGGATAGATGCTTAATTACTTATAAATTATGATATGATTATAAATAATAAAAATTGTGAGGTTAAAAAATTAATTAAAATCAATAATTTATGGAATTAGAATATTTAAAATTTATTATTAAGAAGGCTAATAATTAGTAAATTAACTAATTAGGGAAATAATTATTTCTTTTGTATGTTAATTATAATCCTTAAGATAAATGACTAATTATTTCATATTTTGTAAAATAATTAATTCCGATTTTGTGAAATATGTTGTAATATTTGTTATTTATAGTACCCGAAGATAGCTAAGATAAGATTAATTTGAGAATACTAATTACTCAAATAATAAATTCAAATATTTATTATTTAGAGAATAATAATTAGTGACTTAATAATTTGTTGTGTTATTGTAAATTTTTATTAGTCAAATGGATGACCGACGTCCACACACGATTGAGCCCGGTCCCAAAGTGTGGGGAGTTCTTAAAGAGGAGGTGCAACAGTCACACTGATCACAAGTTGTGTGGAACGATGGAGATTGTGATGTGTTGAGGGTGAGGCGAGCCTCACAGGGTGCAGTGCGAGATATCCATAACCCGATCTCTTCCCACTGATTTGCAGCAGAACCTTATGCGTGCGGGTTTTCGCATGTGTCTCGCATGAAGAGACTCCGGTATGTTTTAAATTTCTTTGTTTAATTAATTTAATTATACGCATTTAGTTGTTTGTGCATGATACTGATAATGTTGGTGCAGATTGACAAATACCTTATTTCGCTTTGGTTGAGAGGTGGAGGCCGAGACTCACACCTTCCATATGCCGGTTGGTGAGATGACTATTACTCTACGGGACGTAGAGGCCATTTTAGGTTTGTCAACTGAGGGTCGAGTAGTTTCCGGTCGGACACATGGCAACTGGGCGGCAATTATGCAGCAATACATGGGAGTGACTCCACCCCGCAGGATTTGATTGGCGGAAACATTAAGATGGGATGGTTTGACCATCATTGGGGCCGGCCGGGAGGAGCACTCAACTACGATTGGGGTCGGCTTCGTACACACGTGCTTACTTGATGCGCCTTTTCGGTGGATTTTGTTGTGTGACAAGTCCAGCTCGAGAGGTCCCTTGCCGATATATACAATTACCGGGTGACCTTGATGAGACCGCTACATACAAATGGGGGTCAGCTGTACTCGCCATACTGTTTCGCGAGCTATGCCAGGCCACGTCAGCGAACGCTAGAGACATGGGGGGTTGTTTGTTGTTATTGCAGATATGGGCATGGTCTAGACTTCCTGCCATTACACCTCCCTTCCACAGCCTACTGACGCAGGCGATCATTACGGACGTAGGTATGGAGTATTGGAGCGATTATGTTCTTATTTGCAGGACGTTTCACTAATTTTATTAAATTACAAATTACAGGTTCGACAAAGTTGAACAGAAATTTTGGAAACGTCATCTGCATGTATATCGGGTAGCTCTTGACCAGATGGGTCGAGATGATGTATGTATACTAAATTTTGCGTTTGGAAACCTAAAGAGTGTACTATTTCACATTTGTTGACATGTACAAACACATCCCTAGTTACGCGGCACGGCTTAAGGGTGCACATGATCTTACCTTACGTGGTAAGAGCACCGAGGATTGGGAGGCCAAGGCGGATCGATTCATCCATTTGTGGAACACGCGACAGGAGCACATCGAGACTACAGAGCCATCGGAGGGGCCAATTTCCCCAAACTCCGAGTACATGACTTGGTTCCTCACACACACTAGACGGTTTATGACGAGGCGGGCCGCCAGATCGGCCACATGGTACGTATTGATATTACATATGTCCTCTTATTGTCCCTACCTTTATCTACGTATTGTAATTTATTTTAATCGACAATGGCGAGAAAGATGGAGTACGATCGATTTGGTGGATGTGTGACCCACAATTTCAACCCGAGTTCAATAGGACGCAGATTAAGGAGGTATGTGATCAGTTAATGGCAGCACTTGATGAGTTTGGCCGAGTTGCGGAGCCTGGTCCTAGCGCACCAAGTGGACACTTAGTCAGTGTACCAAATCCTGAACTAGAGGTCCCTCGCCGTGCGAGGGAAGGACGAGGCCGGGTCAGCGACGACCGCGGCACGAGATGGAGCCGAATGAGATACCACAGCGTGGTCCACGTGGCGGAGGTGTATATCGACCACCCATGTGGCCCACTATGGCCTATGCCCAGGTTCTGTGGTACCCTGAGGAGATGTGTCCAGAGGTGCGTCCAGAGGTGCATGTACCAATACCGACTTACCCACAGCCACATACGATGTTTGCTCCGCAGACACAGGTTCCTTACTCTTATGAGTGGCAATCACGAGTTCTCGGACCGGCTTTGCTTCATCCAGTTCTTACCACCGGACATGGTTTATTGGGATTCAATGCCTATCGGCCTCAATATGTCTTCCACGGCTTCAATGCTTATCGGCGAGCACGGGGTTTCTGCCTTCAGTTCCTCCCAGCATGGACACCACGCATGTACTGAGGCAGGATCGAGTAATAGTCCCTACCGGTCAGGACATCGCGCCTCTGATGACACGGATGACCAGGCTGATGACTTCTTTCGGACTACTGTTGATGACATCAATGCTGAGGATTTCTTTGTTCGTAGGAACCCTGAGTGTGGTGCACGTTCAAGACCGTGGCCACCATTTACTCCACCGTCATAATATCATTTTATTAGTGTATATTTTTTCTTTTTCTGGATTATTGTATTATGACTTATATGCTTGGATTACTGTATTATGACTTATTTGCTTGGATTACTGTATTATGACTTATTTGCTTGGATTACTAATTGGCAAATCGTAAATTATTAATTACTACATCCCATTCGAATAAAAGATATGGAAGCAAATACAATAGTAAAATTCAACTAATTAGCTATGGTACGCGTTGTAGGACATGAACGCTGTTATGACCAAATTGTTTACATATACTACATCTCATTCGACTGGAGCTAGGTTGGACCTCGACCTCATCCATTTCATTGCGGATGCGTGAGGATTTAGGGCGGCCCTTACCACGCAATTTCGCTTCATCAGGGATAAGTTGTGGTCCAGGAGCGGGCGGTATTCCTTGTTCACTTCCGATCGGCTAAAATGATGAAGAGTAAACATTCATAATGTTGTAGATTGAGAATAGCATCGATGTAGCCCGCGCTCCATTCTTTGCCATAGCTTCATGTATAATACTTGAAAATTGCTTTCCATTCATTGCATCTTGTTGTGCTTTGGTTCCTCTGTTAACCCAGTAACGAACAAGTCGACTATAGGTGCATTTAACCAACGCAGTTATAGGCATGTTCCTCGCTCCCCTGAAAACCTTGTTGATTGCTTCAGATAAATTGGTTGTCATATGCCCGTATCTTCTTCCATCCTCATCATAACTTCGACGCCATTGCTCTTTTGGAATTCTCTCAATCCATGTAGCCACATCACGACTGTAGCTGCAAAACTGGGCATATGCAGCATCGAAGTGTATCTTGTTTGGAACATATCCTGTAAGAAGACCGAAAGACACAACAGTATAAGGCTGTAGAAATGGAAAGAATGAACGTCACTGCACATCAGTTGGAGTATATTACCTAATCTGGTTAATGTTTTCTTCAGCTCCTGGTTCTTGAAGCGGGTATTAAAATTGCTCGCAACATGACGAATGCAAAACACATGGTACGCATTAGAAGGCTGCCAACCAGTCATCTCATTGGCGACTGCTGATATTATGCTTTTGTGACGATCAAAAATAAGACATAGACCAACCTTATTTGTAACATACAGTCGTATGGAATACAAAAAATACTCCCATGCTTCCTTAGTCTCACCTTCGACAATTGCAAATGCAATCGGCAGGATCTCATTATTTCCGTCTTGGGCGGTGGCAATCAATAATGTCCCCTTATACTTACCGTATAAATGCGTACCGTCAACCTGTATGACTGGTTTGCACCATCGGAACGCCTCGCGACATTGACGGAAGGTCCAAAAAGTACGTTGAAAAACCCGGTACCCATAAACAACCCGCTGATTAACAATATACGGTCCATCTTGAATATGATAAACAGATCCCGGGGCAAAGTGCAACATGTACTCAAACCATCTTGGCAGGAACGCATATGACTCTTCCCAATCACCGTAAATCTTAGCTATTGCTTTTTGTTTTGCCTTCCATGCCTTCTTGTAAGAAACATGATAACCAAACATTCCAGTCACCCTTTCTTGTATCATGACCACAGGTACTGAAGGTGTTTCCCTGACCATATCTACAAAACCAATTACAAAAAGTGTACACTAGGAATGTTATTTATGTGCACTGATAAACCCAACTAAATTCAACAATTATCAAATGGTATTGTGCATCATACCTATTATGGTGTCAGAAATAATTTCTGAATCAAGTTGTCTGTGATCTTGGGAGAGAATTTGACTCACACAACTATGATTTGCATCCCATTTAGTTACCACCCAAGTGTTGTTGTTCTTCGGTTTAATTGCTCTTACTCTCCAATCACAACCTTGTTCATGATTCCGACATTTCATTATCAACTTCGTTGTAGTACTCTCAACCACATGAGCTTCATGATGTTCCTTCATGCAATAATGTTTTATTGCAGCTTGCACATCACTCTTGGACGTGAACTCTTGTTTAAGATATAATCCATCTCCTCTAACCCACGGTCCCGGCCTTCATCCAGTATATCCTCATTTGGGTAATCTTCATGTACAGCCTCATAATGTGGAATGTCAATCCAAAACGGTGTAATATCTGCATGCTCACACATAATACAATTTATGCGACAATATGGTAACAAATAAAAATAAATTATATAATCATTACCTCTTGATTCATCATCTGCATCACTATCATTACGTTCATCGTCATTATCCAATAAAGTGTCTTCATCTTCTTCCTCTTGCTCCTCCTCATTGTCAAGTTCATTTAGCATATAGTCACTTTCTTCTCCATGCGCAACGGTTGATTGTGTTGGCTGAGGTGTATCAGAATGAGCCATATTATCTGACGTCTCAATATCCACACATAACTCAGCAAATTGGGACGTACGGTTTTCCTCGAATGTTTGTAGAAAAACATCCAGATCCTCATCATCGGATATCTCAAAACCCGCATATTTGCGGTTTCTACAAGGTACTCTACCAATTACTGATGATATTACTGATTTGGTTGCAACTTTAACTTTTGACGGATCTTTTCATGTAAATCTTCAGCAGACATGCCTCGAACAATATACATTCCTCTTCTTTCACCTTCAAAGCTCAAACCGTTTGGACCTATCTTTTTAGAACCATTACAATATACAAATGTACGAATTTGATTCATTTTTTCTTATTTTATATTATGAAAACGAAGATTAATTAAATTAAGATAAAACAAATATAACAACAACACAATTGTAACTTAGCAGAAGAAGAAACACACACTACTATACTATATAAATGGAATTAAATAAAATAAAAATTCAAGAAACAGAATGATAAAAGATGGAGGAGAAAGGGTGGTTCCAAGTGACAAAGAGAGAATTTTCAAAGAGGGGATGAGGGCTAAAGAAGCAAAGTGAAGAAGAGTTAGGAATGAAAAGAGCTTGAAGCAAAGTTTTAGCCGATGTAAGCAAAAGAGTGAAGGAGTGAAAAGAGTTGGAAGCAAAAGTTTTAGCCGACGGAAGAGTTTCAAAGATGTAAGCATGAGTTGAAGGAGTGACTATAATTTTATAAGAGGAGGAGAGCAGACTCACGGGAGAATTTGAATTGAAAAAGCTGCAGGCTACGCAGGGTACGTTCTGGGGAGGGGGAATCCAATGCCAAATGGCGTGGGAGACCCCCACGCCATTTTGTTTTCGAAATGGTTTGTCAGAGCGAAATGGCGTGGGAAATCCCCACGCCATTTCGTAAACCAAATGGCGTGGGGGTTTCCCACGCCATTTGGCACGCAGTTCGTACCCTGCTCTGAGTCAGAGCAGGGCCAAATGGCGTGGGGGTTTCCCACGCCATTTCGCACAGATGGCGTGGGGGTTTCCAACGCCATTTTGTCTGTAATACTTCCCTGCGCAACTGATTACATATTTCCCCAGTCCCGTAAATGTTTCTTGCGCCTCTTATTGCGTTATGTCAGAAAACGCCACCAACTGCATTACTTTAGGAAATAGTTTGAAATTTGATTTAATTTGATAATTATTTTTTAAAAAAAATTATTAAGGTCAAAAAGCCTTAATAAGAAGGGTAATGAAAGAGAGTAAATATTAACATGATGTTAGAGTTTAGTATATCCAATAAGGGTAAAATTGAAAACTACGTTTTTTTTTTTTTTTGACAAATTTAATGATTTTCACCGGTTTTATTCCAATACATAAATTAGTTAGAGACTCACCTAGTTCACAATATAGGTTATTTTAAAGACAATTAAAGCTTATTTACCAAAATTTCCCCCATAATTAATATTTAAATGTGACTCTTGTATTTTCTCTCTCTTTCAAAGCCTCATTAATAGAGGTAAAAATCCACTGACCACTCTTTTTTAACCACTCACTCTTTTGTTCGAATCTTCAATTTTTCAGACTATATCAAAATTACACTTTCCTCCTTCCTTGTGATTAATTCATTCATTTGTGTTCAAAAATTAATCTTGTATTATTCTCTAGTTCTATGAATCTGAGTTGTCTTTTATTTCAAAAACATCATATCAAGCATAATTCACAATTTGATTAGATTTTATCCCTAATTCAATGAAATATATATAGAGTTATTGAGGCCAAAAAATCTCTATGTTACGTTAAGTATTGATTAAAACAATGTTAATGATGCATTGTTAATTATAGTTAAAAAGATATAGATTTAGTTTTTTTTTTCAAATGATATAGATTTAGTTAAAATTTTGTTAATATTGAATTATATTTATAAAATTAATTACAATATTTATAATTGGCATAAATAGTGAGCTCATATCTCCATTAGTAGTACGTGGTTGATAAGAGATTGTGCTAGTTTTTAACCAAAGGATATCAAATTCAAGCCATATATAGATACGTGTATTTGTATTATAAAAAAACTTATTGCAAGAGTTTTGCGACTCTAATGATCTTAACCATCTCAACATTGATTACTCTTATAATTTTTTTAATAAGAAAAAGCTTAGGTGAGTTGAGTCCCAAGATTACTCCTTCCAACCTAAAGAATGCTTATAGAGATATTTACAGATCGCTCATCAATAAAGTCATTATCATAGTAGTGGACTTTTAACTCACAATGTTATGATTATAAGACAACTCTTTTATCAATTAGATTAACCTATTCACATTACTCCCATAATTTTTGAGATCTCTTAAGTAAATCGAAACAAAAATTCTCTCACATATTGTAAATAACAACTAAAAAAGTATTTTTGAAAATTCCAATCACTATTCCTAACAAACCTATAACATTATTATAGAGCATCCAAAATGTAATTGCGCGTGTGCGTATGGAAGCCTTGCAAAGAAGACCTTTAACAGAAACAAATCCTTAGCTCCATGGCACAATCTTAATCTTAAAACTTCTCTAAATCATGTGGTTGGGAGTTAAGGGTAAGAAAAGCCTATTAGACTTGATAAATATAAGAGTTAGTTGAGAGGTTATGTGTGGTGATTTAAATATAAGTTCTCATTCCATTTTTTGTTTCCTATAATGTTATAATTTATATATCACCATTCTAATTTATCTAACATATAAATTGACATATTCATATATAATCTAATGTTACACATGAATATTTTAGAAAAATCATGTCACATTTATTATAATTAACTAATTTATTTCATTTCATTAACATACCCAAATTAATTGAGTGCTCCTTATGGTCCTTATGTAAGACATATCTGATCTATCTAGTTTGATTAGAAGTTATTTAAATTAGTCAAAATGGCATAATTCTTCTAAAACAATTTCCTCCATGATCTCTCTTACTTTATTATTATTGAGGAATCACCAATAAGAGTAAATTAAGAAAATTAGAAATATAAGAGATATTTCTTATATTTAGGATCAACATCAACACCCTAATTAAATCTTATATTATTAAAAGACATGGTTTGAAATAGTGGTGGCAGAAGTAACCTATTTTCAATAGGACTTTTGCAAAAATAAGATAAAATAAAAGTTAGATTGTAAATTTGATTTGTGTTTGGATTGATGGTGCTGAAGTAGCTTTTAATTTTTCCAAATGGGCTTTTGGTTGGATTATTATTTGAAAAGTCAGTTGGGATGGAAAATGATTGAAAATGACGTGAATCTTATTGAAACTACATATATATATTATTTGTATATATTGTAATAATTGAAGATAAAAATTTAAATTTGAAAAAAAAAAAGTAAATTATTATTAGAAAATTTAAAAACACTAAAGTGCTTAATTAAATATTTTTAATGGATAAAATCTTATATAAATTAGAATGCATACAAATGTATATGAACATGTTGATAATAAATAATACTCCCTCCAGTCCTAATTATAAGACAACATTTGGGGGTTGGTTTTGGTCCTAATTATAAGACAACTCTCTAGTTTTTGTCAATTTCTTCCTAAAATACCCCTATTTTATTCTCTCAAATGTGTTTGGTTTTTGGTGAGTATATGTATGTGAGTTGTAATACACACGCGCATACACATATATGTATGTGTGTGTGTGTGTGTGTGTGATTCTCTCAAATGTGTTTGGTTTTTGGTGAGTATATGTATGCGAGTTGTAATACACACGCGCGCACACACTGTAATACCCTAAAATCTGACTTAGGGAAAATATCATAAATGAGTAAATATACCTATTGAAAATAGGTGAATATGAGGTTTCAAACACCTTGTATTGGGTTTACCATGTTGTTAGGGTAATTTCCCTTGAAAAAGGATAATTTGCAATTAGGTCCCTAAGACGTTTGAAAATTTGTAAATAGGTCCCTAAATACATTATGGGTTATAAATACCTGTAAAAGCTATAAAAGAGGCAAGTAAAAATCTATTTGAAATAGGGAAGGATATTGTCCCTAATTTAGGTAATTTATTAAGTTACAAACTTGGAGAAATTGTAGAAGAATACTCAAAAAGTAAGGAAATGACCGAAATACCCCCATAAATGCTAAGATAATGCAGGAGACATGAAAACAAATATGTCAATACAAAAGTTATGAGGTAATGGGGCATGCTAATTAAGAAAATTATCAACTGTTGATAAGAAAGTAATTAGGTAATTATTGGCTAATTACTTAAGCATAAGCAAAGGAAATTCATAAATAATTATGTAAAACCCTAAAATTAGTGGTTTTTGTTTTAAAATTAGTAAAAACATGTTTACTAATTAATTGGAAATTTTGGAGAAAAATAGTTGAGTTTAGGTATTTTTAAGCCTAAATACAAGAATGGACCAATTAGGTAATTTTGTGGAATTTTTGGAAAAATTAAAATAAATAAATCTTTAAATCATTAATTAAATAAAAAATAAACATTTACTAATATTAAAATAAGGGCAGCCGAAATTTGCAAGTGGAATTGAAGATAAGAATATATCTAGACATTAAAATACAACTTGCATTATTTTATAATATAATTAAAAAGGATGAATAGTAATTTAAAAATTAGAAAACGGATCCTATCTAGAGATCTAGGAATGAGATTTCCAAAGTCAGGATAAAATATTGATCAGTGGAATTTTATATTCCGTTAGACTCTCTCGGAAGTTAATTCTGAAGCCGTGTGTGCATTTTCCTAATAAAACAAAATAGGGAAAAATGTAGATAGTCATATTTTTGGATATGAAGAAAATAAATTCTAACTCAACATCTAGGAATGAGTTCAAATTTATCTGGACATATTTGGAATCAGTTAATTTTTCTGAAGAAGTTGATGATTTCAGAAATGCGTTCTGAAACCAGACGCGTTCGGACACGTTTTTCGAGAAAACTTCAACTGGACTGTTGGAACCCTGTAAGGGAATGAAATCTAATTTAAATTAGATATTATTGATGAGGAAGAGAAGATCTTCAAAGTTATGAATCCAGAAGTTTGAGTTTTCTCCGAAATCACGAGAATCGGGTACCGATCGGGGAAATTCTGTCAGACCGGGTATAAAGTGGCATGTGTCATCAATTTTTTGGACCAATTGGAGGCTGCCACCTCAGCCTTGAATGTCGACCAGCATGCTTCCATGGACAAGGATTTAACACCATTTAACATTGATTTTCCATGGTTATGATCAATTTGGAAAATGACATTTAGGTCCCTAGAATTTTCTATAAATAGAAGTGCTTGCTCTTCATTTCTCACATTTATTTGAGAGCTCAAAACCGAACCTAGAGAGAGGATTCTAGAGAGAGAAGCTCTGGAAAAGTTTTGCAGAAGTCTTCAACGGGTAAGTCCTTCGGTCTTTAGCTCTTTAGTTCGGTAGTTAGTAGAATTGTTAGATAGATTTAGTAAGTAGGGAGTGAGATTTCTACTATTGTTTTTAGGCATCATTTGCATTGAAAAATGCCTGACGAGGTAAAAACTTGGTAGGGATCGAGTTCCTAAAAAGTTGGAGTTGTAAGTAGCGAAGTGCTGGCGAAATTCCGCCAATTAGATGGTCAGGGGTAAAATAGTCATTTTTGACTAAAATGTGTCAAAAGTTAATAAATGTGATATTATCCTTATAGGATATCTGTGAGCACGTACCGCTGTCGTAACGCTGTCAATTTTCCGTTTTCCGTCAGAAATACCGACGACGAGAGAGGCAAGCAGCCCGAGTAGAAATTCCATTTGAAGACTTCCTTTCGTTGCTCCGGCGGAAGCTTTTCTTTTGTTGTTCCAATGGAAGCCTTTCTTTCAGTTGTTTTGTACTTTGAAACATACGATCACTGTACCGCTGTTGTATCCAGCCAGACTTACGGTACTTTATATATACATATCAGTTACTCAATTGCTCCGTTGCTCTACTCTGATCATTTTGAAATGATGTTTGATAAAAAAATTTATACTGCTTTTAAAAAGTTGGGGTGTTACACACACACACACGTGTGTGTGTGTGTGTGTAGATATATGTGTGTGTACATACACAAACACACACACACACATAAATATATACATATCTCTATGTACGTGTAGATATATGGGTGTGTGTGTGTAAATAAATTTATATGTATACACACACACACACATATATGTATATATAGTAAAACCATTATTTCAATTATAAAGCGTATGGAAAGAAAAATTGGTCGGAGAGATATGTGGCGGGATTGTTGATTCACTTTTACTTATGTCATTTTAAAGTTATATAAGGGCATTTTAGGAAAATGAGTAAAATTAACTAATTTAACATCTATCCTTAATTTCCCCAAAATTGGTTAAATATGTCTTATAATTAGGACTGGAGGGAGTAGTACATTATTGGTTACTGAATCACTTATTCTTAGATGGAAAAGTCTCTTATAGATCCCTAGAGTTATGGTTAATTATTAATCACTCTCAAGAAAGAGATGATCATTGTTAAACCCAGAAGAGTTATAATTTTATAAGCATATATGTTGCTCTTATATGATTAATATAAGATCGTTCATCACTTCTCAATGGTTCTCTCATTGCTATTGTTAACACGAATGCATGGCCAGTACGTACACTTGATACTACAAGAGGCTTATTAGAAGCAGAGTAAAAGTTGAATTCCGAGAGGTAAGAGAGATCCAAACTCTGAATCTCCTTACATTTTACAGAAATTAAAGCAACCCCATAATCAGTGATGCGCAAATGGACTTCAATTTTCTGCATGAAATAGGTTTGCATGTGCTACAGAGTGAATGAGAGAGTTTGACAGCAACTGAAAATAAAAGCCATTATCACTTATCAATGTTGCTGGCCTAAAAGAGTCCGACCTTCTTTTGACAAATATTAAGTTCATATATATATCATAAGCTCGCTTCCAGTTCTAGACGAGCACAATTAATTTGTCCTCCCAAAAAGAAAAGACAATAAAGGCATCATCCCAAAATTAAATATAATACAACACACTTCAAATTTTATATTCTAATTTCATGTATCCCATTCTCGACTGTCTGTCCCACATACCTTTTTATATATATATATAAAAAAAAAAAAGTTCCTATTTTGAATGTGAACCAAACTTTAACATCTTCTATATAAGAGGATTCTTGTCCCCTTAGCTTGAATGCAAGGCATACAGGCAATGGACTCCCAAGTGACCCACACAGTTTGTTGCTTGAATCTAGGGGTGGAAATAGGCTAAACCCCTATCAGGTGGCCTACAACCTAACCTGTTTAGGGCCTGGTTAGGTTTGACCTGTTTGTTAAAAAGGTCAGGCCAAGGCTTATTTAAAGGCCTAAATGTGTAAATAGGTCATACCTATTTTATTAAGGTCTGACCTATAAGCCTTCAGGCCTGACCTGTTTACACATTAAATAAATATAATTATATCTATATCATATAAAAACATAATATTTTTCATTTTTCATTTTTCATTTTTATATTCTACTAAAAAGCTTATATTTATATAGTTTTAATAGGTTCAAAGTGTACAAAAACATATTTATGGCCTTCAAGGCCTACAATATGAAGTCTTTTTAAAGGCCTACATTGTAAGTAGGCCTTTAAAAAGGTTTCAGGCTCGACCAGGCCTTATGAAGGCTCAAGCCTAAGCCTAAAAAGAAGCTTGCATTCAGGCTCAAGCCTTTTACTCCCATTACAGGCTCATGCCTATTTAGTCAAAGCCTAGTCTGACCTGACCTATTTCCATCCCTACTTGAATCACTTTCTGCTGAATTAAAACTTTTTTTTTTTTTTTCTCAAAAAACTATATATATATGGTCACCGTATATATTGGGATTCTTAATTCAGCATCCTCGATCATAGTGATTGTGACATCAATTTTCCAGATAGAAATGTGAAGGTCATCTGACAAAGTTTGCTGGATTCATTTTCTGGCATTATTACTCACATCCATTCCTTGAGGCCAAAGCGATAAGAATGACAATTAATGTTATATGAAATATGAATGAACCTTCGCGGCTGAAATTTAAAGTTAAAATTAGCTTCAAGTAATCACCAAGAAAATTCCAATATTTATTATTCTCTTCCTTAATGTAAAACAGAATTGACTTTTTTCGAAGAGATTAAGAGTATTAAATAAGTTACTTAATCATTTTATATATTGTGTATTTTTAAATTATATATCAGTTTATAAGTTCAATAAAATAGTTTGGAGAAAAAAAAAATGACAAATATAAATATTTTAAAATATTTTTCTTAATATCTCCAAAAAAATCAACTATATCTTATATTTAAAATTAAAAGGAGTATCCAACATGCAAAGTGACTAAACCTAAGATCCTCGTTTTGGTGGGTGGAAAAAAGTCCGTGTCGTTGTAGCAAACATATATATTACTACTAGTAAATAAAAAAACACTCTTACGATCTTAATTTATTAAATTGTTTCCAATGTCTCCACGTTCTT
Organism: Acacia pycnantha; assembly: GCA_025563575.1. Classification (NCBI taxonomy): domain Eukaryota; kingdom Viridiplantae; phylum Streptophyta; class Magnoliopsida; order Fabales; family Fabaceae; genus Acacia; species Acacia pycnantha. The sequence continues at coordinate 1,161,359 of JAMWYP010000110.1, read as the reverse complement.
AAAAATAAAAATGTTCAATTTTTTTTTATGATATCAAGTGTTTCTCATTCTGAGTAAAAGGTAAAGGGTTCTTATCTTTTTCAAAAACTACACTTCTCATAATTTAAATTTATGTTCTCCTCATTTATCACCTCAATCAACAATTTGTTGGTTCAAAAATTTTAGTTTTATTTTCTGTTAGAAAGTATACTTTTACTTCTTTTCACAAGAAAAGGCATATTTTGTTCAAAAACAAAAACAAAACAAAAAAGGCATATTAATGACACTAGAGACAAAAAAAAAAGTATGTCTTTAAAATTTTTGATATTTTACTAGATATAACTAATTTTATTAATTAATTTAAGTTTTATATTTCTATTTTTACTGTAAAAGTATTTTTTCTGTTACACTCATATAAAAGTGAGTGGGTCCTATTAATATTTTCTCTATCTTTTCTGAGTGTGATAGGAAAAAAAAAAATCTATAGCAAATACCAAACATCAAACCCTTAATTTAAAATTGTTTTTAGATGCTTATACTGAGAAAAGGTGTGCTATCATGCCCGATGTAACATGGGTGGAGCAGTAAACATATACTTCCTCTGTCCGTATATATATTTTTTTTGTGCATGTTTGGTTTTCGTAGTAAAAATGATTTTTTTTACGTGATTTACGATATACGAGATAAACATATAAAAAAAATTTTGTTTTGACTTTTGTGAACATGTTTTTAATATTAACTCAAAGACCCAAATTAAATGATTTGTCCCTTCTTAAAAAATTCTTTTTGAGTTTATCTAAATAATATATACATTTTTACCTATTTTGTTATCAATTACTCTCTTATCATTTATTCCTCATACATTATATTCCATCATTTTTTTAATCATTACTCTCTCTTACTTATTCATAAATAGTGTCATTTCTTAAAAATAATTTATATTTCTACATATTTATTACTTTTAACCTTAACTGTTTCTTAAAATCCCCTATTTATTTGAAAAGACCATATATATATATATATATATAGAGAGAGAGAGGGAGGGAGGGATGGCCGATTAGTAATTTTTAACAATATTGGAAATTGGGAAGTGATGAATATACGAGTGTTTTAACTATCATTAATTCCCAGCGTTCAGAAATCATCGAACAAGCTCGATTTTTGTAACGATATGTGTCTAAAATATTAGTACTGTCATGTGAGCTATAAAGGAAACAAAAGCTTGGTCCTGTCTAATTGATATACATGAACAAAAAAGACGTGAGAGATGAATAATACAAAGAAGATCGAAACAAAGAGGACACTTGTGTTTTCCGGGAGGTGAGACGTGGCGATCATGAACACAATCAACGCCGGCCTCCTCCTTCATTTCACGTTCCCGTTCCCTCTCTTTCGCTTTAAATTCATATCGAGAAAAAATGCCAAATAATATTATTTAAATTAAGAAATTTTGATTTTTCTTGTACGTGGCAGGTTGAAGATGCTCGCATTGACACCTAATGCTTTCTCTGAAGTTTCATTTACGCTGCCCCCAATCTGCATTTCAAGCCCCAAAATATCGTTATCCCCTTTTTTCCCTTTTCACTCTCAGCTTATATCAACTCTGCTCTGCGTCAATGTCTCTTTGCAATTTTCCTCAGCGTAAGTGTTGATTTCGCCTTTTGCTTCGATTGAATTATATCTTCTGTGTCTCGCATTGTAAGCTCTGAATTCAAACGATGGAGATCAAATCTTCGATTTTCTTTTGTTGTTTGAAATTGAGGGGCTTTTGCATGTGGGGTTGATTGAATTTGCTTTTAGCTTTAATCCATTTTCCCCTCTTGCGCTGAAACTATTTTGGCATTGTTCACTTCAGCAATTGATGATTTAATGTGATCTCTGTCGTTCTCAGATAATTCATGTTCTTGTAAAATGATGTACTTCTCCTCTTGCTCAATTCGCTTCTTATTATACTAGTCGTTTGTGTTTTTCAGCGGATTTGTCTTTTTAAACGCAGTTTGATCAAATAGCGGTTAGCGGGTTTTGTTCACTCATGAGTTTGTGTTTGTGGGTCTTCAAGTTTCAGTGCCCCTTCCGAACCTGTTTTTTTTTTTTTGGTGAACCCTTTTTAAGTAATTAGCTGCGAGCAAGAATAAGCGTTACGTGTTTTCTTCTTTTTCCTTCCCTGTCTTGACTCTTGATTAAATTCTCTAAAGCTGTTATTACAACTATATTTTTTTTGGATATTTTTCTAGTAGACTTCTTTTGGTCCCGTATTCTTTTTCATGTACATTAACTGATGTTGCAGGATGTTGAGATCAACTGGTGTAACATTAAGGATCTACTGAACATGTAACAGTTGAGGAGGAACATAGCAGTCACTTTTGTCATTAATAATGGCATTGATTCCTGAGCTGTTGTCTAACATAATGCTCTTGCTGACCAGGCCTTTTGCTTTAGTCAAGCTGTCATGCGTGTTTATTATCAGAACTGCATTTCTTTTAATTTACGCTTGGACAGAGTTGGTGAAAGCTACTGTTAGGTTCCATTTGAACTCAATATGGAGAATTATAACATGGACAATTAGTATTATCTCTATACCTGCACGTGCCGTGAATGCCTTACAAAGAGAAAGGCTGGTTAGTTTTTATTATGTGCTGTCTTCCAGGACATGTTTCACCATTCATGATCTGTTCTTGTATGTATCTTCCTTTGAAACCTTTGAAATTCTTGATCATTCCGCATAATGAGCAAGCTATTTAAAGGAAATTTTGTTTGAAATAAAGTGGAGAGCTTTCTCTTTAAAAAAAAAAAAAGACAAAGGTAAAACCTTTAATCTCATTTGTACTTCGGCAAAAAAAAGTGATCTTATTTGTACAAACTGTTATGTAATGCAAATATAATTTGGTACTCCTCTTGTCCTTAATATAAAAGTAACATATTTACTTAATTTGATTAGACTAAGGAAGTTGGTTGAGTTAGTTAGTATGACATGTATTTTCTGAAACATCCTAGTGATTTTCCTTAATTCCCTCTCCTCCTTGATTATTGTTGAAGGAGCAAATAGGGGTAAATTAGATTAATTCCATCATTCCCTCTTCTCGTTGATTATTGTTGAGAGGGTATCAATAAGGGTAAGTTAGGAAAAGATCAACAAACATGAAAATTACATCTTATATTGTCTTATATTTAGGACCAAGATCAACTCCCTAAAGTTGTCTTATATTAGGGACCGGAGGAGTAATATACATGCTTAAGGCTTAGCTTCCAATAAGAGAGTCAGGTTGCTATAATTTATGGCTGGATAAAATTTTTGTCCGGTATTTTCCTCCTGTACATGCTGAAGGAATGGATTTTGGTCTACACCTGGATGATGCTCAAGGCCTTGCTGTTCCTAGAGCATGTTTTAATTAGCATAGTAGAAGATAATGGAGCTGCTGTTGATCTTTGGATGGAAAAGGTTAATAAAACAACCGAGTAGGGGATGGTACACTCTAGGGTAATCATAATTCTAATAAGCTAAGATATTTGTCAAGGCAATTTAACTTCTATGCTTCGCCACCTTCTCCCTAAGCATAAAACTTTATCTTTTCCCCTGGGGTATACATCTTACTGTTTGGAATCTGAGGCTGATTATGTTTGTTGTACAGCTAGAACAACAACTAAAACAACTGATGAATGAGTTGGACAATCTAATGGAGGATCAGAAGGTACTTCAAGAACATCTCAAGATAGCCATTAGAGAACGCAAAGAACGGAAAATGATGGAGGCAGTGTTATCAGAGCTTGAAGAGGAGCATAATATGGCTATTGCAGAAATTGAACAGTTAGAGGCCAAGGTAAATGTCTTTTATTCCTTTGTATGTCTTGCTCAACTGTTGAATTTATCGCAAGGTGACTGGATGACCTTGTGATGATTTTTCATCAGAACAAATATTTAACTTGCTTCCATTATTGAAATCCTATTAATACTACTTAAGAAAGTAGTCTTGCTTTATCATTAATGTGCATTATGATCTGTAAATGATGAAGCTCCCCATCAAATAGCCACAAGTAATTTTCGTAATACTTAAATGGTATGGTTGGTGGGGAAGTCTCTATCAGTGTCTAAACTAGTAAACTCTATAACATATTTGGTCATTAGTCTCTGGAAAATCTGTGTTCTCGAATACTTTTGTTCTTATTATATTGCCTGAAGTTAGTGTCAGTGCGATGCCGTTTGAAGATATGTAAGAAAAGATGTTTGTAACGCATCTAGTGGCTTCCAGTTTGCTGGAAAACTTACCATTTTATTGGTTTTCTACTTATTCTCATTACTTGGCTTCCCTTTACTATCATTGCTTTGCTATTTATTTTCAGCTTGGTCAGTCCATTGACTCCATTGGGGGATGTAAGCATATGTTGATATTTCTATAGACTACAATCCTTTCCCCATCTAATGCTCTCACAAGTAACACCTTTGTTTCATTTACAGTTGCAGGATCTGAAAGCCGAAAATTGTAGGCTCAAGGAAATCCAGGGAAAGGAGTACTGGAGTTGTAAAAATCAAGATGACGCTGACAATGGCCTAAACATCAGTGGCAACAACTGTGGCAGTTCTCATTCTATCCTGTCAGGGAACTCCAATTATAATGGGAGTGGGATTGCATTACAAAACCTACTTATGCAAAAGGAAATTTGGGAAGATGAGAGCAAGAATGGAACAGAGTTGCTCAAACTCTTGAAAACTGGATCAAAATCTGGAACTGCTTTGCCAGTTAGACTGGAAGCAATGACAAAAGTAGAAAGGAGCAAAGTCCTCTATTATCGCCGGGATGCTGCACTTTCCCAGTCACTATTCAGTGCTTTTTTGTCACTAGTAGTCGGAATGATTGTGTGGGAAGCTGAAGACCCATGCATGCCTCTAGTGGTAGCTCTCTTCACAGTGGTTGGCATGTCCTTGAGGAGTGTGGTTCAGTTTTTCTCCACCATCAAGAACAAGCCTGCATCTGATGCAGTTGCTCTGTTAAGCCTCAATTGGTTCATTCTTGGTACTCTAACCTACCCTACACTGCCCACAGTTGGCCGTATACTCTCTCCAACACTGTTCAGACTTCTGGACCAAACAACGAGCAAGACCGGTCTCTCGTATTCGTAGTTAGACAATACTTTCTTCTCTGATTGAAATGTTCTATGACTTGCAGGACGCTCAGAGCTAGGAATCTCTTATGGTGTAATCTTCATATTTGTTTGTAAAACACAAAGTGATATCAGTTGTAATTTGTTAGTATGCTTTTTTATCACCCCCTCCCCTCAGGTTTCAGAATCCAAACAGTGACATAAAGATTGTAAAAAATCAGTTTTCCCCCTTGTAAAAGTTCAAGAAGAGTCTGCACAACTTTATGAATTTGGTTTGATTTGATCATATTTCTTCTGGGAAATTCTTCTTTGTGATATCAAAGATTGTTGGAGATTAGCTTTTAGAGTTGTTTCCAGCCAAGAATATAGCATAGTTGAATAGTAGGAGGGTTTATAATCTATGGGCTTACCTGACTATTTGTTTTCAATTTGAGTTTGGGGTCCTATGCAAAATGCCAAATCGAATCCCTATAGTGAGGAAGGAGATTGGGTCAAAAAATATGCAAGATTCAAATTAGGCCCCTCCTTGATTGTTCTATCCTGAAACAAATGGAATTAAACTCACAATTTGGTCCTTAAAAGGTGCTGATATCAACCTAGATTGAACCTTTCATAAAGCACACTAATTTGTTCCATATTGTGTTTTATTGACAAAAACACATCCAGCCATTTGAAAGGTAGTTGTCTGAAAGGGTTTTTAGACTAGTTGAAAAGTAGCATGGCGGTTTGCAAGGAAGAAAATACAGAGAAGAAAGCAAGGTTGAGTCTTTAGTTAATCAATGGTGGGCCTATAAAGTTGAAAAATAAAGTATAGAAAAGAATGTGAAGAAGGTTCTAGCCTAACAAGCATATATAATATATAAATCTGCAGATACTAATAAGAATACATTATTGCAGGCCACATTGCCACTCCTGTCACTTTCTTGCCTAATATTGAATTTTGAGAGTCGATAGTGCTTCTGGGGACCAATACCCACAATGATTTGTTTACTTGATTTCAGAGTGATTTGTGATGATAATGACCCATTTCATAATTCTTTTTTTGTGATATAGCTTTTCTTTCCTCAAGCATATCCTATCCTGCAATTTGATGAATGTTCTGGTTAAAAAAGGGTGAGAGAGAAATTCAGGAATTTGTATGACCAATACAATGACTCTGACTAGATTATGCTTCTGATCTTTCTCTTTGCACCCTCCTTAATTATGCCATCAGAATAAGTTTGAAAGCTGAAAAGCGCAGCCTAGTTATTCAAAACCTACTCCACTTTTAGCATATATTCTTGAGCATTCTTATGGCTAAGGCTTGTGTGTTTGATGTTTTAATTAATGGGATTAGATAAATGATTCAATTATTGACACCAAAGTGAGTAGGATGGAATTATTAAAGGGTCTGTTATTAAGTTTTACCATGTTGCTGAGGAAAGAGATGAGACAGGGACAAGTCACAGAGATAAACATTGGAAGGAGCTGCCATGAAAGTGACTTGAAACAGTTTATATCTTAAGAAGAAAACAAAAATGAATTAAGTTGGGAATATGATGGACCATTGATGCTGCATGCTTGCTCTGACTTTTCCCTCCCATGTGGCCAAAAACACCCCCTATTATTATTGATATTCATTATTGATGATCTGATTAATTTTTCAAACTCCAGTGACGACGGTAAGAACGATTGATTAGATAATATGGAGTCATCTGAAAATAGGTAGAGGAAGATAGAAGAGGACACTGAATGGAGTTATTGAACAAGACTTTTAGTTAACAAGCGTATCTAAAGATTTATTATTTGATAAGCAAAAGGTTCATAGGGCAGCCAACCACACCTAGTGGAACAAAGTTTATTATTGTTGCTGTTTCTCTTGCTTTCAGGTAAAGGAGAGGTGCAAGAAAAGCTTGTAATCATCATCCGTCATATATTCTCATCATCTAATAACACTTTTTTGTGGTCTCATTCACTCACCCTTGCTTAACAAGGAAACACAGGACCAAAGCCAGCGTGAGAGTTCTCTTTGTTATTAGCAACTTTTAAGTACGTTTGTGTGTGGTCCTAGAAATGGGGGGAGAGAGAGAGGAAGACGACAGTCAGATTGCGTGTCGTTGTCAACTGTAAGACTTGTGTGTGGTCGTGGAATCTAATATTTCCAGCCAGTCGATGTTTGATATGGTGATAATGCTCATCCTCTGCCTCAAATGTCTCTCTTCTTCCCTCCCAAAAGTGAAAAAATGTTTTTTTTTTTTTTCCTTTTAATGTTAATCTACTACTAATTGTAAATGAATTATCTGGAGTTGAGATCTATGAATTTTTTATTTTTTAATATATGTTTTCTCCATTTTAAGATTTTTTTTTATAGGGTTAAGATACATTTAATAGTCTGAAGTATTTTTTAAGTAGCATTCAGTATCACAAAATTTTAAAAATACATGAATTCTCAACACTACAAAAAAATTCATTTTCCCCTACTATTTGATGTGGTAAAAAATTACTGGAAAAATCTTCATTACAAAGTTTATTATTCAAAGGTAATTAAGGATTCAGATCGAGTAGGTTGCAACTTTTTTTTTAATTGTGTGTGATATATTTTCAGCTATATGCAAATCTCTCTCATTTTGCAAATATAGTTGAATATATGTTAAAAATAGGCAACAAATTTTGCATTTTTATGCTATTTTTCGCTTTATAATTAAATTTAATTTTTAATGAATTCAAATGCTTTGAAAAGTGAAAAAAGTGTAGGCACGATTGAGGGGAATATAGGCAACAAGTCAGCACTCATGAGTTTTCACTTTTGAGGAAAAAATGCTCCAACACGCAGGAGAAATAGGTTATTAATGGAGCACAAGACTATACGTCATAAGGTAAACGACACTGTAATAGATAAATTCGCAAATCCATTCTCAGGTGAAAATATAAAGAGATGGTACCACTCTGATCTTATTTATAAGTCCCTTTTAACCAAATCGCACATACCAATGAGAGGTAGGTAGCTCAATGATTATAGGGTAAATTTTCAACTTTACCCTCATTTATGAATAGGTACCTTTTAATTTTTTATTCTCTCTCAATTTTCATTGGTACAATAATATGAGTGAAATTGTCAAAATATCATTTATTTGGTCAAAATGGACTTATAAATAGACCAAATTTTTTGGTCAAATGAGATTTATAAATAGAACCAGAGTGGTATGCATATTTCTAGCGATTTTACTGTTGAAGAACAAAAAAAAGATAGGTCATTCGAAGAAGGAAGAAACGGGGATTTTTTTATTTATTTTTTTAACCTAGGTTGAAACTCAAAGTAAAATAATTGTATATATTACTACCTCCGGTCTTAATTATAAGACCTAGTTGACTTTTTTTTGGAAAGATTAAGGAAGCTAAATAAGTTACTTAATCATTTCATATGTTGTGTATCGTTATATTATATATATTAGTTTATTAGTTAAACTATGTAGTTTGAAGAAAAAAATAAAAGTAGAAATACTTTATAGTAATTTAATTAGTTTCATTAATTTTTTTAAAAAAAAAAGTCAATTAGGTCTTATAATTAGGACTGGAGGGAGTATTAATTTAGGAACTATAATTGCCGTGTTGTGTAAATAAATGGTTGGGGCAGGCCATGCCGAGTTGCCGACACCGTTTTGTCGTTTTTGCAAACGTGAGAGGGAATAATTCACGTACTTTACAACACAACACATTCATATGTGTAAATATTGCTAACTTTTGAATTGTTTAATTGTGAAGTATAAGTAGTAAGTAGTAACCCTACATAGATAATTTGGGGTGATAGTTTGTGTGGCACACGCCTAATCTAGTAATTGATGCTTCTTCTTGTTTTTTTAAGTCACAACAAAGGTTGACACTAACGACTTGAATTATAAGAAAGATCAGACTCGTAAATTTCTGTTTATAGGGAAGCATTTATAACACTAAATTACAAGCCTTCGGTAGTAATTGATGCTTCTGATCATGTTGTTTAGGGGTAAAGTTGTTTACTTATTAATGATAAATAAAAAATAATTAGTCATTTCAATCCTAAATACTGGTTTTTCGATATAAAAAAAAATACTAGCTAAAATAGTCATGTGATATATATATAAAGGATTGTGATACACTTTTTTTTTAAAAAAAAAAAAACCTTATCATTTAATGCATAAAAATTAAAATGCCCCTATAATAAGTAAGGATTTTATGAGAAAAAAATAGTTAAGGGGGAAGATACAAAAATAGTAATAATATTTTGCAATTTGAGCAACTAACACTAGTAAAATTATCATTTGATAGGTGTAAAAGCAGTAATAAATATTTTTTAAGGTAGTTAAATTGATATCGTTATTAAATTTGACCACATTGACCATTAATTGCTGGTAAATTTCGTCAAATGGAACCCGATGGTTAGGTGGAGAGTTTAACTCTGCATGAAAGTTCATGTGACTTTTTTAAATTTAATTATTTTTGTCACATCACTTTCAGACCTCATCATGTCTAGTCAAATTTTTCTCTTTCCTTTATAATGATCAATGTGATGAAAGTTTGAAACTTAATGACGTTGTCAATGTAACTACTTTAAAAATTGTTTATTACTATCTTTGCACCGATCAAATGTTAATTCTGCTAGCAGCTCAAAGTGCAAAATATTATTACTATTTTTGCACATTTGTCCAACAATTAATATACTAATGGGATAGAATCTAACGAAAATGGCTAGTCTCTCATAACGTAATGAATTAATGTTTGAATTTCTTGTTGAGACATGTTTACATTTAATGTTCGACAATGTCTCGAACAAATTGTCTCAATAATAACATAATTGTATCCATACATAAATAAAAGTAAAACAACTAATTAATATAGGAAATAAAAGGAAAAAAAAAATAGCCATTCTAACCTACAAGTTAATTGAGACGGTAAGTGGTTTGCCTCGTAAGAAGGAAAACATAAGTACAAATCCCAAAAAACACATTTATTGTTGGGAGTAGGGGTAGAAACAAGTCAGGCCTCATCCTTAACAGGTCAGATCTGTTATGCAAGGAAGTGGCTTGAGCCTGGTCTGTGACCTGTTACAGGCTAAAATTTTGGTCTGAGCCTAGCTTGTGGCCTGTTAAGAGGCATGTATTTTTTACAGGCCAAATGCAAACAGGCCTACAGTATACAGGCTGACAATAGGCCTAATGTCACTTGATTATATTTAATGAATTGTTAGTATTTTCTGCGCAATAAAGAATCACTTGTTTTTCCTCATTTCTCTTCATTAAATCTGAAGATAATTTTTATATCAGTGCATAGATCTCAAAAAGTTAGGTGGAATCAAAAAAAGAATCGCTTGATTCAGACTCCCGAGCCAGAAGTTATGGCCTTCTGAAGTTTTAACTTTTTTTTTAATGATTTAGTCGACTAAATGAGTTTTTTTTAGTAGACTAAATGTCGGGGTCTGGAAAAAAAAAATTTGCACGCGATTTAGTCGACTAAACAGGGGCATTTTGGGAAATAGGTTTCTGACAGTGGCATTTTGGTAAATAATTATTTAATAAGGGGCAAATTCAGAAATTAGCCCCTAGGCTTGGCCTGTTAAGACAAAACAAACCTTAAAACAGGCCTTGACCTGACCTTTTAGCCTGACAGGCTAGGCCTGACCAGGCTTTTAACAGGCCAGGCCTGATCAGGCTTTTAACAGGCCCCTGACAGGCCCTTGGCCTATTTCCACCCCTAGTTGGAAGTGCTTTAATAATAATGCCGAGAGATATTAGTCTCAAGTTTAGAATGACTTGAGGGCACTCTAAGTTTAAACCAAAAAAAGAAGAAGAAATTAGACATTATATAAAACTAAACTAAAATCCTCACATACTAAATCTTATATTTAAAACAAGATAAAAAGAAGTTGATTATATTTAAGAGGAGTTTGAGGAGGGGGGAAATTATGAAGGCGTGTTGAAGGCATTATTGTTATTGACGCCACAACGACATCATAATGGTGTTGATAAAGTGAGGGACACAGGGACACATGAGGTTGCATTTCCTTCCTAAGGCGCTGGTTCTTTGTTTTCCTGCTCATCCTTTAATCTAACAGAGAGCGCTCGTCCTTCGAGGGTGAGCATCTGACCGTCTAAATTAAATCTGATCCAAATTTCATTTTTTAAAAAATAAAATTTCAACAGTCTAGATCTTATCTAAACTGCTAGATGCTCACCAGATGCTCACCGCCAAAGGACAAATGCTCTTTGGACAAGCCGGGAAACCGTTCTGGTGCTCCCCTTTTCACAATCTCACCCTTCTCATCACTTTTCTTTTTTCTTGTTTAACGGTCCCTTAGGCCTTTAATATATTTCATTTATTTACTGAAAAAATTTCATATCCAAAATATTTATAAATCATATATGATTTTTTTTCCATAAATACTCCTTGTTAATCGATGTGAGAAATTAAGAATAATTAGATTATATAATTAATATACTTGTTTTCAATCAAATCAAGATGAGTGGATTTTAATTAATATTTTTTTCAATAAAAATTAGTCGGAAAATAAATCATGGATACAAAACATACACGTGTCTTGATTTGATTGAGACATAGTAACTGTTTGGCAAATTTCAAATCTTGTTTTGGTAAAAGTTTGTCTAACACCCAATTTAATGTTTAGAAGTTATTCTACGGTCAAACCATTGTTTTGGGGCGAAAACCTTGGTTTGAGAAAAAACCATTTTTTTTCAGAATTTTCTCTTTTTTCTACCATCGTTAGTATTTTTTCAGTATTAGTAAGTTTCCTTAAGTATATTTTTAGTACCCTTCAGTACCCTAAAATATTTTTCAAGCTACCTTGAAATATTTTTTCAAGATCCTAAAATAAATTTTTAAGATCATAAGAAGTACTTTTTAGTATCAGTCTTAAGTATCTTTTTAGTATCCGTTAGTACCTTGAAATATTTTTTCAATATCAGTCATTACTTTGTATTTTTTCAATATCATAAAATAAATTTTCAAGATCATTAAGTATCTTTTCAGTACCTTTAAGTATCTTTTTAGCTCCTTTCAGTACCTGAAATATTTTTTCAAGATTTTAAAATAAATTTTCAATATTATGAAGTATTTTTTCAGTATCAGTCTGTACTCTAAAGTATTTTAATTTTGTACACAAATTTATGTAATTTTTATGAAATTTAATGTTAAGAATATTTAGGCTAAAATATATTTTTAGTCTTTTAAGTTTTACATAAGACATACTTTTAATCCTTCAACTTTATAAAGTATATATACTTCTGGTCCTAAAATTCTAACAACGTGACAGAGTTTGTAGTGACTTTTAGTCCTAGCTAACGGAAAACGTTGACACAGCGAACTCAAGTGATGACTAATAGCGTTTAATTAAACAAATTTTATATATTTTTCAATTTACCCATAATTTAAATTTAAACCTAGTAGCATTTAATTACACAATCATCACTTAAATTTACACCATTATCACTTGACTTTGCATTTTCCGTTACCAAAATTAATGGTGTTAGAATTATAGGACTAAAAGTATACTTTATAAAGTTAAGGGATCAAAAGTATACTTCATGTAAACTTAAAAGACTAAAAGTATACTTTAGCCAAATATTTAAAATACAACATTATCATATATATGCAATTATACCAAAAACTAATGTTCTTTTTGGTAAATTCAACCTTGGAAAAGCTATTCTAATAACAATATTCAAACACTATCATTTTATCAAAATCACTTTTTTCAATAATCTATTATGCAAAAAGCTATTATGAAAAAATCATTTTACTTCGTAAATCTCAAAAGCTAAATCCAAACGGGCTAAAGTTAAGCTTTATCAGGAAATAAAAAGTACCTAAGTTAAGGTATTTTTAATGCTCATTCCAATCCTAAATATAAGATAAAATTTGAAGTGCAAATTGCATTATAAACTTTGTGTTATATTTAAGACCGAAGATAAAAGCTTTTGTTTTTTAAAGAAAAGACTTAATTATAGGACAAAGTTTGTAATGTAATTTGTACTACAAACTTTGTTTTATAATTAGGACTAGAGGTAGTATTATATATAGCCGATGTAATACTTTTATAGGAAAATTTCTTTAAGGTCCCAAAGGACAAAAACAATGTCAAAAAAGTCTCAGAGAAAATTCTGATATAAAAAATGTCTCATTGACAACTCTTTCAGTAGGGGATTAACAACTCCTCAAGACTTTTTTACATCATAATTTTCTCTGAGACTTTTTTGATATTTTCTTAGTCCATTGGGGCCTTAAAGGGATTTTCCCTACTTTTATTGATAAGATTACCATATACTCCTCTAGTGTTTTTATAAGTAACTTTTATCTTTATTGTGCAAAATGAATTAACGGTTAAAATTAATTAAAAACAATAAATGTGTCAAAAATGCCATTTTTAAAAAAATATACCCCTATTTCTGAAAATGAGCATAGGAGAGAATAAGAAACAAATATGGGAGAGTATGAGTATAAATATAAAACAGAATGTGTAATAAATGATTAAATGAAAAAGAACTAGTGGAATTAATATAAATATATGTATTTAATAAGGGTGGAAAAGGAAAAAGTAATTTAAATTTTGAGACATAGATCAAGTTGATTATAAAAAGAATTAGCCCTAAGAGAGATAAATTTACTTATAAAAAGAATCAAAAGGAGTAGTAACGATATTTTAACTAATGTTCTTGTGAGTATGAATAATTGTTTTACAAATTATTAATACATAATCCAATATTACATTTTATTATACTATAAAAGATGTACAGTTCATTTCATTGTTAGCGTGATCATGCTAACATTTAAACTTTGAACACAGAGATACAAACAAGTCCAGACTTTTAGTGAATCAATTAGTTTTTTTATTTTCATGTAGACTTAAAATTTAAAAAATGTATTACCTTCTATATTTGATATAAGAACTAAATAACTAATTTGTGTCGATAAGAAAACTGATTTATGAATATTAAGAAAATTAGTTAAATTTGTTACTCATCCGGCCCTTAATGTATGACTTAACTGCGGAGTTGATATTACACTTAAATATGTAAAACCAATTTATCATATTTATCAGTATTTTCCTGATTTACCCCCATTAATGCTCCCTCAATAATAATCGAGTAAGAAAAAGAGAAAGGAAATTAAGAAAGATGATTAGGGACTTAAATGTTTTAGAAAAACGTTACATATTAATTAATTTAACTAACTTCTTTAATTTAATTAAAGTAGATAAATAATCCTTCTGATCCTTATTATAAGGCACCAACTAATTTTTCTCACAAACTAATAAAAGTAGCTAAAGTCAATAAAATTGTCCTAAAATCTAAGTAATTTCCAATATTACCCCTACTAATTGCACTAAACTCTAATATTATATTAATTATTACTCTCATCCATTACCTTTATTAATTAGGGGCAGACATGAAAAAAATAATTAACGTTCATTGGGAACAAGTAAGTGTCTTATAAAAAGGATGCTAGTTGGTGCCTTATAATAAGGATCAGAGGGAGTAAGTCCTATATTAATGATTGGATGGAGTATTTTGTAGTGGATTAAGATTTTATATTTATGATAGAAATAAATTACAGTGTAACTCTTTTATGATACGAGGGAGTATTAAAAAAAAAAAAAAAAAAAGGATCATGTTTAGGCTACTTGGAAGAGAAGGGGGAGGACAATGTGTTAATACTGTCAAAGAGACAGTGCCAGCCGTTGAAACTGTCATAGAGGCGTGTATCATTTTAAAACTCCGTTCCTTCCAAGCCATCCTTAGATCCAAATCGTTGGATGATCCCTTTGTCAAAATCAAAAGGCCATATAGGCCCTCTATTATTTTTGTAAGAGACAAACCATCCAATCACGCTTATGAAAATGTTGGTTATTAATGATAATAAATATATAAAAATGTAACTTTTTCTCAATTAGATTGAGGATAATTGTTAATTTAGTTAATATCACATGTATTTTCTAAAATATCATAACCATCTTTTTTAATTTTTTCATATCCTTGATTATTGTTGAGTGAGTATTAATAGAGGTAAGTATGAAAATTATATCTTATATTTAAGATCAAAATCAACTTATCAAATATGCCTTATATCAAGAATTTGAGTGAGTATAAGAATTTGTGAAAAGCCAATAACATTAAATTCTTCCCTTTCACACCAACAAGGATTGGTGTAGCGGAATGAGCTAGCCTCTTACAACATAGCGAACTAAATTTAAAATCCTATCTTGAAGATGTATATATTTAGTGCCTGATAGTGTCACGAACATAATTACCTAATATGCGGATACGTGTGCCTAGGAAAAATAAAAAGAAAACATTCTTCCCTTTCACTACCTTATGAATTGTAATGCAGAGAAAGATTACATAAGAAAGACATTAAATATACTCCCTCCGATTCTAATTATAGGAACTATTTATCAGAATTTGGAGAGATTAATGATGGAGTTAAATTAGTTAATTATAATTATTTTCCAAAAATACCCCTACTTAAAATTGAAAATTACATCAAGGCAATATAAGTAGGGATGATACAGTCGATGTAAGCTTATGAAATAACCAACCAATACCCCCTTATTACGTACAACTATGTCTATTACGTACAACTAGACAATATAATTAGTTAATACGCTAGATATTTTTCCATTAAGAGAATATCTATTTAATTGGGCATAATATAAATGCAAGTTTATTTTTTTTATTGTTGAGAAAAGGATAATGAAATCAATGTTTTATTAGGTTATTTTAGGGAAAAACATTAATCACTTTGGACGGATAGTTATAAAAAATATTTTTAATGGAATATTAAAATTATTTTATTCAAAAATAAAAAATAAAGTAGAATTTCTCACTTGATAGAATATAAGCATGTTGTTAAATTAATTATTGTGGATGAAGTATTAGTAAGGGTGATATAGAAAAAATATGACAAAAATTGCTCAAAATTATTTTATAAAAAAACAGTATAATTGAGGTGTATATAACATTAATAAGTTGCAAACATTATTTACTTTATAGAATATATACATGTGTTATTAAATTATTATTAAGAAAATATCAATAGGGGTATTTTAGGAAAAAATTGACAAAAGTTAAAACTTGGTTTTATAATTAGGATCAAAACCAATTCCAAAATGTGTTCCTATAATTAGGACCAAAGGGAGTAATTAATAGAGGTTGACTATGATTGGAGGATAATATTGAAAAGAAGTAATAATAATTTCTTACAATACAAGTTACTTCTAACTACTTTTCTAAAAGTAGTTAGAAAAATCGTTTTTTTTCCCCCAAACTGTTAGAAGGTTCTTGTTTTTTTTTTTTGCTCGAAAAGAAGGTTCTTGTATCAAGCGCTACAGGAAAGAGAGTGTGTGTGTATCCTACCGACTTCTTGATTAATAACGTTAATGAGATTGAAGCATTAGTATTTAAAGTTGTGCTTTCGGACTCCCACACGTTAATTAAACATTTTGGGTACATAAATTAGAGGTGGATTAAAAGAATAACCCCACCCATAAGTATCATTGGGGTGACACGTGCCTTTTTGTCTGTGTCGCATTTTGTCAAAAAGATGGTGTCAGCCATATGTATATCATACATAACGTGAATGTTAAATTTTAAAACATATAAAAATCAAAACACGCGGCTTACTTTTGAGTTTTGAATTTGTATTTGCAGCATTTTATTTAAAGGTCGACTTTTTTGCCAATATTATTTAAAGAATTGGTTCATAGATTGAACGCAATTTTAGACTTACTTCAGCCTATTTGATATAGCTATGGAAAAGCACATTCATTGATCGTGGTTTATAAATATGAACTTAGCTTATTATTAATAATAAGAAAAATTGCTTAAAAAAATCCATTATTGTCCAAAGCACAAAATTAAAGACAAAGCACAAAATCCATTACTTAACTTTTTTTTTTTGGGTTACAAATTAACGCGGTTTCATTTAATTAAATTATATATTTTTGGTCTAATGCGGTTGGATATAAAGAAAAGACGACATGTTGCTGATTTAAAATTACATGGACATTTATTTTATTTTATTTTATTATATTGGGGCGCGCCCGCATGCCTTGCAATTTGTCCATGGACCATGATGTTGTTGACATTAAAGTGAGAATCAATCATCCACTATGATGCCCACGACTTTTCTCTCCCTATTTTTGCATGCATATATTTCATTATTCCTTCCCTCACAAGCCTTCTTCTGCTTTTTATTTATTTTTTATTTTTTAAAACTAATAATTGTGAAGGTTCACTCTTAAAAGTCCTACATGTAGGGTGGTGCCGGCCGCTGGAAATTTGACGATGGCAGAGGTTCTTTTTTTAAAAAAAAAAAAAAAAAACTTTGAGAGGCATTTTAGTAAAATCACAACATTTCAAAATTACAGATTCCGCTTTAGAGATCTACCACTCTGGTCCTATTTATAAGTTTAGTTTGACCAAAAAACTTGGTCCTATTTATAAGTTCATTTTGACCAAATAAATGAGATTGTGACAATTTTGCCCATATTAATAATGATGAGAGAGATTTGACAATAAGTTTTAAAAGGTACCCATTCATAAATGAGGATAAAGTTGGAAATTTGCTCTATAATCATTGAGATACCTAATTTTCCTTGGTATGTGAGATTTGGTCAAACTGGACTTATAAATAGGACCAGAGTGGTACTCCCTATGATCCTTATTATAAGGCACAAACTAACTTTTCTCACAAACCAATAAAAGTAGTTAAAATCAATAAAGTTGTCATAGAATCTAAGTAATTTTCAATATTACCCCTACTACTTGCATTAAACTCTAATATTATATTAATTATTACTCTTATCCACTACTTTATTAATTAGGGGCATACATGAAAAAATAATCAATGTTCATTGGGAACAAGCAATCACCTTATAAAAATGATCAAATAAACTTGCTAGTTGGTGCCTTATAATAAGGACCAGAGAGAGTATTTGTTAACAGATTTTTTAGGGTTATCTAAAGTTCAAATGGTACTTTATTAAAAAATTTCCTTGAAAAATAGATAATATTTTGCCTTTTATATTTCATCCCAATCAGTTCTCACATCCAGCCATTTAATATTTAGAAAAGTATTAATAGTAAATCAGGAAATGTAAAGAAATGAGTCTAAAATAAAAAAAGTACTATTATAAGTTAAAATAATAATAATTGATGTCACACATGATGACATACTATGTAGGATGACATGTCACCAATTTGATTCAGAGTTCAGATTTAGTCTCTTACAACCGACCGTACATGAGCGAAACCTCTTGTTTAATGAATCCAATGACGAAATCTCACAGCACCACACTCGCGTTCTCAGCGACACGTCGGATTCACATTAGCTGACACGTGCGTTCACTGTAGCACGAGCTGGAAACAGCCATTCCCCCCCCCCCTCTTTTCTTTCTTTAATCAAATTTCATTATTGGATTGAATTAACTGTTTGAATTTTGAAACCTCATTCAACGTTTTAATAATCCACAAAAATGTACAATAAATTCAACTTAAGTTTCAATAGTTTTATAATTTTACTTTAAACGAATAAAAAAACATTCTTTTGAACATGAGAATTAAGGATTAACTTAAATATAGTGTGATTGAGCAATTTAGGCCTTGATGCTATTCATAGTATTGTATACTTGACGATGACCCCCTAAGTTTCCTTTCTATTTCTACTTTCTGGTATATCAAAAAAATTATGAAAGCAAGTTGGTATAGTTTATAAAAAAAAAAAAGTCAAATTTGTAAGAAAAAAGATTTAAAAATGTTTTTATAAATTGATTATTCACTGCATGGATAAATGTTTCCTTAAACCTCACTCAGATATTTCATCAAACCTTAATATTACATTCTTTGATTCTTATTATAAAGCACCAATTATCAATTATTACAAACAAAAAATTAGTTAAAAACATTAAAGTTTTCCTAAAATTCAAGTGATTTTTAATATTACCCTTATTAAATGTTGAAACAACTCTTGTCAGGCTCTTATAATAAAGATAAAGACAATTCAAATTTTAGATTTTTGTAAAAATGACAGGAAAGGGTACTTATGATGGACCAACTTGTTTGAGGAACATTGTTTATAAGGAAAAAAAACCACTTAAACTTTAAAATTTTAAATTAGTCTTATTGTCTATAAAAGTGTGCGAATTAACTATAAAAATATAGCCATTGACAACTAATCTTAATAAAAAATCACTAATTTAAAATTTTAAAGATTAAACTACGATATTTTCTTATCTTTTTCTCTTATTTATAATTCGGAAGTATTCCAACTGGTAAGTAAAAAGTAAATGTCACATACCGTAATTTCCTCGAAACCTAACAATACTAACGGAGCACATCATCCCACCACGCTCACTTTGAGAATAAAAAAATCACCCGCCTTTTGGTGACCGCGGGGCGGTGATATTAGACCGTACGTCAAAACCTCACGGGTATGTAACAGCCACGTGGGCGAATCAGATTCGTCTGTTGCCTTTATAAATAAACCTAGGCTAACTCAACCCTCACTCGTTCTACGTAGGGTTGGGTTTAGTTAGCTTTATTAGAGACGCTGCAGCCCCTCCTCATCCACCACGGAAGGGGGGAGAGAGAGATAGAGAGAGGTAGAGCTGTGTTGGGTGTTCGGGGAGGACGATGACGTGGTTACCTCACCGCGCGGTCTCTAATTCGCTTGGTGCAGGTCGGGAACCGGTTCTGCTTCCACCACCGCGCCGGATGGCGCGAAATGGACGGTTTCCTTGCCGGCGTTGAATCGGATCCCGCCTTGCATCAACTGAATCGGAGACCGCGGTGAAGCTTTGCATGGATCTCGGTTTTTCCGGCGATTATTGCTCAGATCTCAGGTCGGAGTTCTTACAGTTAGGATTTTTATACTCATTGAATTCTGGTTTATCAGATCCGAATATTTTAGAGTTGGCCGTTTATCTCGCTGTTACTTAACATGATTGAGGCTAATCTAATACTATAGATCTTGATGCCTGGCCTTGGATTTTCTTATTCTGAATCTAAGAAAAATTAATAGATTCGGATGAAAGTTTCATGCTTAGATTTGATTTTCGTTTGGCGTGAGATTTGATCCATTTAGTAATTCGAAGCTGAATTAAGGATTTAATTTTGCAAATTCAGAAGACAAAAGCTTTACAATTATATCATTCATTAGTCTTGTCTAAGACTTATTACTCATGCCTGAGCTTAATTTAATCTAATGCGTGTTTGATTCATGGGTAGTTCTGACCCTTCGTCAATATTCGATTGCTAGGTAATATAAGTATCGGTCACGTGTCTGTAATGCGACATAATTCACTTTGTTTCTGAATCATAAGGCTGGTTCCTGCTGCTTTCAGCCTGTTCAGGATTACCTTCACGTTTCAGAACGAAAGCCGTAGTTCTAATATCCAAAGAACAAAAAACAAAAACAAAAAGCGAGTCTCGTGACATGTTGAGGAGAAATGAAAAGTTTGCTTGGTTGGTAAATTAGCCGGATTAGCATAATGCGTCTGTAAAACTGCGAATGAAATCAAATCGGGGCCTGTCTTTTATATTGGCCATAGTAATGATGCGAAGCCAGTGAGTCTTGCTCTGCTTTGAGATTTATTTTGAAATTTAAAGAATGAAGTGTAATGAATTTAATACACCAAAAGGAATTAATATCTGCATGCTGTATTATTAAGTTTGAAATAATGGGAGAAGTGAAATGCAACTGTTACAATTTGTGAAGTAATTTATGATAGTTTGCTTTAAGCTTGTTATTAGATTCTAATGGACCGGTGGAGATAACTTAATCGGTAAGAGCTTCTATTTAGTTTTCCATTGTTAGTAGGGTGCTGCTTCTTTTAAGCTATGATGCATTCATTGGTTGTTTATATGCCAAATCACCATCTTTTGCTTCGAAAGTGTGGTATAAACGTGACAAATATCTAGTATCAAGTATGTCCACTCGAATTATTTATAGATGCTATATGAAGTAGCATTTAACTCAAAGCTCTGTGAATTAGGGGCACTCCTATGCAAGTGAAGTATGAAGATTAAATGTATGTTTTGCACCAGAGTCAATAAATCCGTCTAACAAATTTTAAGATGAAAAGCGCTGTTGTATAGTAATTATGTTTATGGGTTGATGTTTCTTGGAAATATCTGAGTTTCAAAAGAATAGTCCACTTCCTTTTTGTTGTAGCTCACAATAGTCAACTTCCTTTTTGTTATAGCTGATGCACACTCTGTTTCAGATGTTTTGAGTCTATTTGTACAATTCAATAATATCATCTTCCGTAATTTTGTCCTTAATCAGTGAAATGTTCTCTAATTTTCAGGTTTACTTCTCTCTATGCTATGCAAGAGTACTGTTTTACCTTATTTTCAAACAAGATGCTCTTGGATTGCCTAACTTTACTTTTTCTGCTTCTGCATGACAAATATAGATCCACTCACCCACAATTGCTTGTGTGGCCAAGAATGGCAATTCTTATGCTCAACTCTTAATGCATTTATATAAACTTGAAACAGCTAAACAATAGCTTATTTTGAACAGCATAGTGAATGAGTTCCTTTTGATGGATTGTCATTTAGCTTCCGAGAAGGAGCAGGCCACACAGGTTAATTGCAGTTCAATTAGCTGTTAATATGAAATTGTCTTGTTTATCCTCCCGTATCAATCATGAGTTGCTAGACGAACTAAAGCCTGATATCTGGTCTTATTGTTTGCTTTGTTCTGGTTCTCAATAAATTGGATTCCTGATGCAAGCTTTACATTGTCCAGGGATTGGATTGAACTAGCCAATATTATTTCCTGAGGAAATAATGATGTTTTGCTTAGCTGCACACTTGACTCCATGATTGCCTTTGCTGCTGTCCTTCGGTGGTAAGAAAGTATTAGTTTTAGACTTTTAAGGGCCTACCAGAAAAGTAAGATTCTTATTGACCGAAAAGAAAAGTTAATTAGTGACTGCAGATTTTCCCCCCGCTCTAAAGTCTATTCTATTATATGTGGTTCCCACTCATACCCAGGGTTTTGGTTTTAGGGCGAGTTTTATGTCACGTTTTGTTCTCAGGTTTATACAGAATTTTCTATTTGCATGAAATTGATAAATCAAATCAATAATGACGAAACATTTGAAGTAGGGATTTCAATTAAAAACATGTGCATACGTCTGTTTGTGATTAGGTGGATTCAATGGTGGAGTCAGGATTTAGAATTTATGGGTGCACGCTGCCCCCAAATTTTTTTTTTAAGGAAAGTTTTAAATGCATTAAGATTATATCGTTGACATTTTCTGGAAGGAAAAAAAGTTTGACAAGATTAGGGAATATGTTTAAATAAACTTCCCTCCACATGCCTTAGCCATACACAAAACTCTCAAGCCTCATTATTCTTTCACACAATTCATCAAACACCTTATAGGCATTCAAAAATAACCCAATAAGCATGCCTCTTAATTATCAAGCTACACGTTAAAAACTACCAAGCATCTTTGCCAAAAGAGAAAACATGTTTTCTTAAGTATTATCCAAACCACCTAATGCATACAAATAAACTCACAGGACTTGATCATCCTTACATTCATTAATAAATGCAAAATCCTTAAATTTCAGATACAATTGAACATTAAAAGAGAATGAAATCCAACTTGAAAAAAAAATGATTTTATCTTTCTGATTTTCCTCATGACAACCCAAAAAAATTGTAATAAAATACCTCACAATTGAAGCTCTTTCCCCCTCAACCTTTCAACTAATGGAAAAAGGGATAACTAAGGCATTCAAACCCGGGACCTTTACACAGATGGCGAAAGCTTTAACCAATTAATCCAACTAGATTTATTGTAATAAAATTCCTTCACAAAATATATATATTTTATATTTTTTATGGGTTCACTTGGCCTCATAGAAAATAGTGTGCCGGTGGATTGAAGATGGAATAAACTGTTAAGATTCTTTTCATTTGTTAAAGCGAGCCTCCCTCCCTTTTTGGCGGTTTTTATTTTTGTGGTCCATAAGTTTTAGTTTTGCTTGGGCCTATTATACTAATAAGTTGATTTTATATTTTTACTCAAAGGGATTTAAATCTACCCCTCGTACCAACATGTGGTTGGTCCAGCGGAATGTGGCGCTGGATTCCCTTAAGAGGTCTAGGGTTCGAGCTGCGGTAAAACCACTCGTAATCCGCCTTGTATGGAGCTACCACTGTTGGGAGGGTCGTCCTTGCCACTGCAGTACCCGGAGTGGTTGCACACTTGCCACCATTTTTTATATCAAAAAAAAATCTACCCCTCGTCCTTAGGTTCAACTGGTAAGGGTCTAAGGGGGTCGGACTTCCTCACCTCAAGGGAGGGATTCGATCCCTGCGTTGGTCAAGGCGCTGGAGGAGGCATCTTAGGGGTCTAAGAAGCAGTGGAAACGCTGGTAGAGGTGGAGGCATGTGTACTTTCTGTCCAGTATGCCCTGCGGACTGGACTCCAAACGCCCTACCTTTGAATTGTGGGTGAGCTCAACCCCTTTCCTAAAATTCTATTATAAAAAAAAAGAAGGATTTAAATCTTTTAAACTAGAAGTTTATAAAATATTGAAAATGTTAAAACTTTATACATAGGATCCGGATGGCTTCTATTGCATAATACTCGCGGTTGGATTCATCCGATGTCCGAGAGAAAAGCTGGTGGAAGATTTTTTTTGTTTGAAAAATAAATAGGAACTGGTGGCGGAACGGGGTGGCCGAAAATAAAATCGTGAACTTGTTCTCACGGTGATTTCTATTTTACTGGTGTGTTGGGGGGACAAAGAAGACAACAAACTGGGTCGCCAAATCAAAACTTAAAAGCGGTTCCTTTTGCCATAACAATATTAAATATTGCACCCGTTTTTCACAAGCCATTGGATGAATCTAATGTTTGGTCTTAATGCACTTCTAGGGCAATTGAGGTGATCTGGATTCGATCTATAAACTTCTCTCTTTTTTTTCCCGTTGAATTTTTTTGTCTCTCTTTTTTTGACCAGAGAAGGAGAGAGAGAGAGAGATGTTAGATTGATAGTGTGAAGAAGCCAAGAAGGTGAGGAAAATTACCCAGTTTGAATGGGCTGCTATCATGCATCTTTCTGTTTCCGGAACTCTGCTTCTCTCTGACTGTCTTTTTCTGCTTTTCAAAACCCCAGCGGCCTCAAAGGAAAGTCCAGGATCATGCCTTCCTGGTTAGGTTAGATTCCCATTTTGAGTTCATTTGGCCCCAGAGACCTGAATTTGCACAAGACAAGATACCGACTTTCCCTCCTTAAACTACGAATAACAAGAATTAAAGCCCTAAATTAACTGTTTCATATAGAAAAAAATTTGACCTTTTCAGTTTGATTAACATATCAAGGGTGTGAAATTCAACATGATGTCGGTTCGACGAGAGATTTTAGGCCTAGAAACATGCCTTTGCCTCTTGCTTTTTGACGACAAGACTCTCGACACATCCCTTATTTTTCTGCTATTTTACTGTCCATTATTTGAAACGCCCCTTTTCTTTTTGACTAATAATAGTCAATTGGGATCATAATGATCGAGGGGGCATACGAAGAATAGTTAGATTTACTTGCATGTGAAAATCTCAAATCGACATCAAGCACTGTCGAAGGTTGTCAGATTTTGTGGAATGTCAATCTGCAAATGTGGAAATTCCTTATTATTTCTCACTCCTGCCACTACCAGCAATAGAATTTTATATGAAACAAAAAGGTCTCATCATTGGTGCTATATTATTGCCCAAGTTTTTTTCTCTTCTCTGCCTCAAAGCCTCTTTTACTGTCACCTTCCTATTGTTGTTGTGTTGTGTGCTTTCCTTGTTCACCAGTGATAGAAAACAGTGGTATATTTGGTTCAGCTCCCAAGTTTTTCCATGAATAGAGAGATTCCTTTTGATTATTTAAAGACAGGACGTCTTTGCTCTCTCTGGGACTCAAGCTTTACTTCATCTTTTTTATGTGTTTTTTTTTTTTTGCTCAGATTTTTTTTGTGATTCATTTGGCACAAAATGAGGGGGGAAGAAAATACGAATGGGTAGATTCTCTGTCATGAGCATAAACTAGATGATCACCCCATGCAATGCACGAGAGCTGTGCTTACAGTGAGGGGCTGACCCAGAAATTTATAGAAGGGAGGCAAAATTGTTATGGGGATTCATATTTTTTTTTAAGGAAAGTTTAAAATGCATTAAAAAAAATATAAACAAGAAAAAAATATATCAAAAAATATTTATGAAATCAAGTGAATATTGATGATGTAATAAGAAAGAATTATTTTACAAACCTGTTATTTAGAAAAGTAAGGCTAAGTACTGTTAGAAATAAATGCAGCTACATAAATTACAATGAAGAGTGAGTACTCAATAAGTTCAAGTACATATATTTTAATAAAAAAAGTATATTACAATAAAAATAATTATAATGCCATCTTTCTAGTCCTTATTTTTTAGAATTCCATCATAATTGACTTATTATCAATGCTATCAAATACATCTTTTTTCAATATAAAATACTAAACAATCATTCAACCATTCACCCCCATCCCATTACGAAGTGTGGCCTTGATGTATTAAGTGTGAACACCTAATTCAAGGGTGGACAATCATTCAAATATGTATTAATTTTTTTTTAAAAAAAATCCCAAATAATTGGGGGGCATTTGCCCAACTCACAACCTCGGTCCGCCAATGCTTAATGAAGAATCTAAAAGGGGATATTAGATTTTGAAATATTTCAAATTGCATACATTAAATTAAACACAAATTTAATGCTTGGAATTTATTGCAAAGAAAGAAAAATTGAACCAAATCAACCAATGAGAATGACCTTATTGATTATGGGGATAATACACATGAATCAATCACAAAGTAGCTAGCACTATTAAAGATGTACTCCCTCCTCTCTTATCCTTATTATAAGGCACCAACTAACAAATGTATTTTAGTTTTTTTATAAGGCACTTGCTTGTTTTCAAAGAGCGTTAAATATTTTTTTTTTCATGTATGCCCATAATTAATAAGGGTAGTGTGTGAGAATAATAATTAATACTTCCTCCGGTCCTAATTATAAGATAACATTTGAGAGTTGATTTTGGTCCTAATTATAGGACAACATTCCAATTTTTGTCAATTTCTTCCTAAGATACCCCTATTTTATTCTCTTAAGTGTGTTTGGTTTTTAGTGAATACATGTTTGTGGGTGTGTAGACTCTTCTAGTCAATGAAACTTTTAAATATATGTGTGTGTATACACAAATATATATAGACACAGACACACGTGTGTGTACATATATGTATGTGTGTGTGTTTGAGTGAGTGAGTGTGTGTGTGTGTACACATATGTGTGTGTGTCTATATGTATACATATATACACATACATATATGTATATATAGAAAGACCATAATTTCAATTAAATAGCATTTAGAAAGGAAAATTCTAGGTCGAAGAAGTATGTGGTAGGAATTGTTAATTCACTTTTACTTATATCATTTTAAATTTATTTATATAAGGACGTTTTAGGAAAATGAGTAAAATTAACTAATTTAACTTCTTTCCTTAATCTCCCCAAAATCGGTTAAATATGTCTTATAATTAGGACCGGAGGGAGTATAATATTAGAGTTTAGTGCAATTAGTAGGGGTAATATTAGAAATAACTTAAATTTTAGGACAAATTTAATGACTAAAACTGCTTTTATTAATTTATGAGAATTATTTGTTGGGGCCTTATAATAAAACCAAGAGAGTGTATTGATTTTTAGTTAAGAAAGTCATGTCTTCGTCTACAAATTAAATGCACTCAAAAAAAAAAAAAAATCTCATCTTCGTGCATCAAACACGACTTAGCCCGTGTGGTTCAAAGAAATGATTGGTAATAAAATATTGGGAAAATTACTCGTAGTCCCAATGAACAAAAACAATTACAAAAAAGTTCATTGAAATAATAAAATTATACAGAAGTCCCTAGGGACTTTTTTGATATTATTTGTATTAAAAATAGGAAATGTCATATTTACAACAAGAAATGCCTATATTTACAACATTTAAACACCTGACCATTTACAACAGAAAAAGACATATTTACAATAGGAAATGCCCATATTTATAACCAGGGACGGACCTACATGGGGGGCTAGGGGTGGCCCCCGCCCCCCTAAAATTACAGAAAAGAACCCAAAATTTAAGGAAATCGCAGTTCAGCCTCATAAAAATTTCAGTATTTGTACTTTAGTCCTCTCTTAATAGTTTCATAGAGGGACTAAAGTTGAAAGATTAATATTTTTGAGGTTAAAATGTGATTTCCTGAAACTATGGATTTGTTTATGTAATTTTCGCCCCTCCTAATTACAATTGCTGGGTCCGTCCTTGTTTATAACAACATTTAAACACCTGGATTTTGAACGTAGAGATGTCATTTACAACATAAAAATGCTAGATTTACAACAGGAAGTGCTGTATTTACAAAAAAATTTAAAATCTTGACATTTACAACAGAAAAAGTCATATTTACAACAGAAAACACCTATATTTACAATAACATTTAAACATCTGAATTTTGAACGTAGAGAGGTCATTTACAACAGAAAATGACTAAATTTACAATAGGAAGTGCTGTATTTACAACAAAATTTAAAATCTAGCCATTTACAACAGAAAAGCCATATTTACAACAGGAAATGCATATATTTACCGCAACATTTAAAAACCTAGATTTTATTTTCATACAAATAATATCAAAAAATTCCCTTGTGACTTCTGTGTAATTTGGTGATTTTAAGGGACTTTTTTGTAATTATTTTTGTTCCTTGGGACTTACACGTAATTTTCCCTAAAATATTTTGTCATAAAGGTATTTGGTTTGCATTGAAAAAGAAAATCGGTTGAAAGGAAAAAAAAAATTTGGCATGAAGAAAATGAGTTAAAAGACATTTTTACCCATGTTTTAAAAATATTTTTTGAAAGCCCTTGTTTTCAAAATATTATTTAAAGGTCTCTGTTTTCACTTTAGCCCCTCTAACCATATGCACTTCATAGGTAACCCATGGTCATGAATCACTTCAAAACATTCCCATATAACATGGCTTAACCACCATAGGCTGCATGTAGTAAAATTGTGGAAGAAAGAACTTTGTGATCTGCTAGTCGCTTGTCATACATGAATGGATGAAAACAATTTTAACCACATGGGTGTAATGGGTGGCTTATGGTTACACGCAATCATAACAATTTTACTCTTAATCATTACATACTCATCACCCGCACATGGTCACAACCATTTTCTTTGGTCTTATTTTGCTGATGGGTATGTCATTGTTACAGGATAGTTATCTAACTCTACTCTCAATCGTTGCGCATCCATCAATCGCATCTAGTTAAGACCGCTTCCCTTATGTGGAATATCACAGGTTTAACCACGTTAATTACATGAGTACTTCATGGTCAAACTATAAGCCGCCCAACATTTCTCCCAATCATAGAGTTCTCACCACCTCCAGCTACTTCGGATCAGCTCTGGCAACCAATGGCCTCTTCGCTTAACTCAACACAAATAACCAAGAACGGTGGGTGCATCACATTTAACGCAAACATAAACACAACAATCACAATGACAAAGAAGAATTAACCCACTTGTTCTTTGGGATTGATCGTGTAATATCCCAAATTTTGAGACCAAAATGTTAGAAATAAAACTGAGATAAGAAGGCTACTAAGCCAATGAAGATCGGAAGTCTTAAGCTTATTATAAGTAAAAGCTTGAGAAAATTAATAAAATTGCTATGGACCTCAAAAATTGGGGAAAAATTATGAAATGTGATTTTGAGGATCTAGAAATATTATGAAGGGATTAATTATGAAAAATGTGGCCTAATAAATAACTTTAAAGTTAATATTTAGAATTTAAGGCCTATTTTCTTGAGAATTCAAGAAGAAATAGTACAGAGATAATTTTGGCCTAGAAATTTTAGAATTAAGATTCTATGGCCTAGAAAAGTTAATTGAGGAAAAAAAAATCCTTATATAGAATTAAAGGATTAATTTCTAACACCCTCTCTCCTTAATTTCACGCCACTTTGCACCCTCCCTC
This sequence comes from Acacia pycnantha, assembly GCA_025563575.1. NCBI lineage: Eukaryota > Viridiplantae > Streptophyta > Magnoliopsida > Fabales > Fabaceae > Acacia > Acacia pycnantha. The sequence goes on along the minus strand of JAMWYP010000110.1, from coordinate 1,132,182 downwards.
CTTAATATTGCACCACATCACCATTCATTCACCTCTCACTTATCCAATTCGGCCAGCCCCTTTAATTCCCAATTAATTAACCATTCAGGTCAGAACCCACTCGGCCCTCATTCATTCATTGTGGCCTCACTGAAAACACAGAAAAGAGAGAGTGAGAGCGAGAGGAGTCGGAGGTGAAGAAGAAGAAGGAAAGGAGGGGATTTCTTACATGCAAGGCTAGATTTCAGTTATGGTAAGTCTCGTAATCTTCCTTCTATGCTCTATTTCATCTATTGATTGATGTTTTGAGAGTTTTGTGTGGCTGGAAAATATGGTTAGTGAGAGAATATGGAAGAACATGGGAACTAGGCATAGATTCAAGCTTGTATATGTGAAGAATGAAGTTAATTGTGGCATTTAGGTTGTTTGGTAATGGCTAAATCATTGCTCCCCATTTCCTTGTGTAGGTGTCGAGTTCCCTAATGAAAGAGCTGAAAAGAATATGATTGTTAGTAGACTATGAAACCAGTGATATATGAGTGTCTAAATGCTAACCAAGTGACTAAAAGTGCTGTGTTATTGCTTGAGGATGATGGTTTTCATTCTTTTTTTTTTTTGGAGAAAGGTGCTGTTTGGAAAGTGGGGTAAATAAACGTATGCATGTGTGTGTTTGACATTAAGTGACATTGTGACATGCTGAAATTAAAAGGAGGTGCTATCCATATTTTGAAAATGGGATTTTAGCAATTTGAGCACTAATTTTTGAGTAAGGCAAAACAGGGTAAACAACCTCTTTTGACCTTGATATTTTGTGGACATATATTAAACATGTTAAGATTTAAAAAGAGTCCTAGATCATGTGAATTGGAGATCTAGAACTCAATGTAGGAATTTTCAAACTTTGACAAAAAATCTAGACAGATTCTGTTTTTTCAGAATTCAAGTCCCTGTTTGGTGTAAAGTTTTGACTGAGAAAATGTTCCTTTTTGTCTTTGAAACTTTATGTGTAGATATTAGACTTCATAAGCTTTAAAATGAGTCTTAGAACATGTTAATTGGAGGTCTAGAACCCTAGTTATGAATTTTCGAAAATGGGACAGGGAAACTGGAAGGTCTTGATTCTCCAAACTGGAGGATTATGTTCATGTGAGGTAAAAATAGGGCAAATGTATTCTTCTGACATTAATATTTGGTGAACCTTTAGTACACCTTTTAATCTTTCAAATGAGTCCAAGAACACATTAATTAGATGTGTATAAAGAGAGTTATGAATTTCCAAAGTTTGGTGATGAAAACTGGAAAATCCTAATTCTAGATTCCAGTAGTGTCCACTTTGTGAATGATAAAGCCACAAATTAGTTTGGTGATTATTTTTACCTTAAAACAGACTTACAGAGCTTCGAATAAAAATTTGAATTGCCCCAATTGGAAACCTATAGAATTAAATATGATTTTTCAAAGTTTAGTCAAAATGTTGGCAGCTTTTAGCAACCATGAGAATTTAAGAAAGAAAGGGCTAAATGTAATAAATGTAAACACCAAGAGTAAAAATATGCCTATGGGGCTAGGGCAGCCCCATTAGGCATTCATTTTCCATGGCTATGATACTATAACTACGTGTTTAGGGCCATGAGAAGTCAAGAAAGAAAGAAGAAGAAGAATGGAAGATGTTGCAAGCAACTTTGGTGGTTGGAAGAAGAGGAAACCAAGGAAGGACATTAGTCCACAAGGTAGTGAACTTACTTAACTTGCATGTATTTGATGCGTATGTTGTATACTGATGTGTGGTATTGTTATGCTGAATTATGTGAAGCATGTATGTATGAATGAAGCTTTCTTTTTGTTTATACTGTTGCCATATGTATGTTGCACAAAACATTGAGCATGCAAAAATTGTCATCATGTGAACATGAGCCTATGTAAGGCAAACATATATTGAACTAGCATTCATCTTGCATACATTGTTAGTATTGTTTGGTATTGGGATTCCCTCAAATCTCACCCTCCCTAACCAACTACACAGGTATGTGAGTGCCTAGAAGGGAGTGCGATGAAGTTGCCTATAAAGAATGAGTAGGGAATTGAGCAAAGAGACGCTTTGATTAGCTCTGAGGACGACCCTTAAGAACATTGACGCTTGGGCGTGATAAGTGTAAGAATGTTGACGCTTCTCGTACAAGTGTAATAGGGCCGGGTGTGACAGATCGGATGCCACGTTGTTGCTGGAAAAAGCCACACGTCCTCTATGTTCTTCACCTTCCTCCGTTTTCTCCAGACCTGGCAATGTAAATTCCTCTCAACACCTTGACCTTTTTATATCAAATCGACGGTCACACTAGGGGCATTTAGGTCTTTGAGCGACTAGCCAGGACACTTGAAAATAGGTTCCCACCAAATACTTGGAACCCATTTTCATTTAAAACGACTAGAAAATGTTTTATAGGGAAAATGCCAAACCAAATGTCCCTCGTCGGTACGGTCACACCAAGGGCGTTTAGGTCTTGGCTAGTGCGTTTAGGTCTTTGAGCGACTAGCCAGGACACTTGAAAATAGGTTCCCACCAAATACTTGGAACCCATTTTCATTTAAAACGACCAGAAAATGTTTTCTAGGGAAAATGCCATTCCAAATGTCCCTCGTCGGTACGGTCACACCAAGGGCGTTTAGGTCTTTGGGCGACTAGCCAAGACACTTGAAAATGGGTTCTTTTCAGTTTGTCAAAAGAAGTTCTTTAAAAAACGAGTGTAATAAAATTGTTTGTCAAAAGATGATGCTTTTTTTTAAAAAAAAAAAAATTACAGAATTAAGTTTGGTAAATTGAAAATTGTTGGGATGGTATATAATGAAAAGTAATTTTAAATTTGATTTTGAAAAAATAATAATAATAATAATACTTCCTCTCCGATCCTTAATATAAGACACATTTTTTGAATTTGATTATATTAAGAAAGTTAAGTTAATTAATATAACGGGTCTTTTTAAAACACCTTAATTATTTTTTTTGAGGAAGCATCAATAAAAATAAATTTTAAAAAAACTGACAAATATAAAAAATGAGTCTTAATTATTTTAAAGACCAATCAAACAAAAGAGAGGCGGGGCATGTTCTTTGGTGATTTTTTTTTGGTATCTCACCCGATTCATCAGAACCGAAGGTTCTGACTAATCCGGATTCGGGTTCTGTAGTGGCAAGGACGACCCTCCCAATAGTGGTAGCTCCATACAAGGCGGATTACAAGTGCGTTACTACAGCTCAAACCCTAGACCTCTTAAGGGAATCTAGTACCACATTTCGCTGGACCAACCACCTATTGATTGTTCTTTTGTGATTTTGTTAAATGCTAAGGTGACTTTTTGCAAATGCAAAAATTACTCTTATGGGCTTTTATGAAAAGAACTCTCAATTTGGATCCCAAACGGACTCTAACGACACCATTAAAAAAATATCCAAATTTTGGCCCAAAAAAATAACTTTTACTTTCTGGATCTCACTTCGTCTCTAGTTGTTTATAGGGTGGAAATAGGCTAGGCTTCTATTAGAGGCCTACGACCTAATCTATTTTAAGCCTAACCTAGTCTATTTAGTAAATAAGTTAGGCTTAGGTTTAGACATATTGTCAGACCTATTTAGATAAACAGGCCAGACTTATTTTCATAAGGTCTAACCTACAAGTTTATTTAGTTTTTTTTAAATGTATTATTATCTATAATTATATATTATTTAATATAAATTAATTTTATAAATTATTTATTAAATTAAAACTTAGTCTTAACCCTAAGTTTCACATTTCATCATTTACCCATGAACTAAACATTTTAATTCATCAATTGATCACATCTAATTCTCTTTTTTCTCATCACTCGAGATGGTAATGCTAGTTTACTACATAATAATTGCAATAAGTTTATTTTAGTGATGCACAAAGGAAAATGATTCTAATAAGAGGAGTTTGTCTCATTTTCTGCAAGAAAAACAAGAGGTCAAATCTAGCTTTATATGCCAATTGTCGTACTTGGTTGATTCTTAAAAAATATATCTCCTTAGTCAATAGATGATTGATTTTCTTTATTCAATTCCTACTTGCTTAGACAGTTGTTGCCACTTGGTGTTTTTTTTCTTTCTCTTACTAACTCTTTTATTTCATATGAGAATGAATCCTTAAACTTTTAAGACATAACATTTGTTTTTAAATAGACTTGATGAATTATATAAAAACTTAAATATATAGGTTTTAGGCATATTTAAAGGCCTACATTTTAAGTAGGCCTCTAAATAGGCTTTAAGTCTTGTCAGGGCTTTTGAAGGCTCAGCCTCAGGCTTAAAAAGAAGCCTATAAACAGGCTCAGGCCTTAGATCTCTGTCACAGACCCAGACCTACTTACTTAAAGCCTAGCCTAACCTAACCTATTTCCACCTCTTGTTGCTTCTCCTGAGAGGATGAGCAACGAATAGCAACATGAGTTTGTAGGGAGGAGGAGGGAGGAGGAGAGGACAAAATAAGGATTTGTAAAATATTACAAGGATAAACTTGGTTAGGAAAATGTTCAATACGTTTCTCTTTCTCTCATACCAAACATAAAAAAACTGGTATGAGCCAATCCCAGTCTCAATCCCTATCCCAACTTTTCAATTCCCCATATCAAAGGAGGCCTAAGTTCTAATAGCTAGGTAAATTTTCCTTTTTTATAGATAACATGAGATGAGCAGTGTACTTACATTAATTAAAATGTATAGTTCACAGGTATAATATAAAATATATGGGAAAATCCTTTTAAAGCCACTTGAAATACACAAATCCAAAATCGGTTCTCTAAATTCACCAAATCCTTAATTAAGTTTAGTGACTTAATGTAGAATTTAAGAATCTTATGAATTTACCCGATTGCCATCCCCTCTCTTCTCAATCTCAAATCCCTCTCTCTCCAGAAACCAATTTGACCACTGAAACGAAAATGACTACGGTTACCTTAGCCGAAAGGAATGGTATAATATAATAACTAGAAAAGGTAAGAAAGAAATTAAATGAAAGGGATGGTATAATATAATAACTTGAAAATGTAAGAAAGAAATTAAGCGCACTACTACAAATAATATTTTTAATGTATGTTTTTAGACATTTTCGATATCTATTTTTAGGAGAACGCCTATGTGAGGGACGTCGAAAGTTTGGAAACAATGTCCGTTAAAAAATTTACGCCATAAAGCCATTTAAGGCTTCTATTTTTTCAAAAACAGGCTCCATAAGTGGCACGCTCTCGGTGTTCATTTTTTTAAAAATAAACTCCGTAAGGGTCTTATAGCATTTGTTTTTAGAAAGACAGATGCCGTAAAAAAAAGAAAAAATTACGTGTAGGTCCCAATGACTAGAAATAATTACAAAAAAGTTATTTAAAATGGGTGATGATTTTATGGGCTATGTTGAATGGGTGATGATTGGGCCCAGGACCGAGTGTCCAGAATTTTTGGGCCTAGGGCCCCATCTACCACCAATTGCAAAAATAAGCATCTAGGTGTAAATTCTAACAAATTACATGATTCATGTCATAAACACTTATGTTTATGTTTTAGACTCCATAATATTTTGTTGGATATATGTGGCGGGTCATTTTAGAATTCTATATAAAGAAGGTTATAGTTATAAGTAGAAGCGTAGGATGTCGAATTTTCACCAAAAGAAAGGATACTCTCATGAGTCTTTCAAGATTTAGTAATCACTCTTAAAAGGTTGATTCTTTTTTTTTTTTTTATACAAAAAATTTTAGGAAAGGGGGTGGGCTCACCCACAATTCAAAGGCAGGGCGCTTGAAGCCCAGTCCACAGGACATACTGGACAGAGAGTACACATGCCTCCACCTCTACCAGCGTTTCAACTGCTTCCTAGACCCCTAGGATACCTCCTCCAGCGTCTTGACCAACGCAGGGACCGAACCCCCTCTCTTGAGGTGAGGAAGTCCGACCCCTTCACCAGTTGAACCCAAGGACGGGGTAAGGTTGATTCTAATAAATTTACATGAGGCATAACTGAGCCGCCCTTCTACAGTAACTCCCTTAAGACTTTTGTAAGTTATAGATAGTAGAATTTTTTTTTTTTGGACCTAATGGTCATGACAGGATCGAACCCTGATTGGGCTAGCAACGACCAGCAAGCGTGCCACTGTGCTACTCTAGGCGCTGGCAAATAGTAGATTTTTTAACTCCGTGATTTGTGCTAGCAAATTGTTATGCCGACAAACTCTTTTGTTTTTTTATTATTATTATTAGCCCAAGTGCACATGTTAATTTTTTATACTAAGAATTTTTCTCACTTTTTTTTATACAAATAAACACTACAACAAATTTTGCATGTTATTATCCCTTGTCCCGACTTTTTTTTTTTTTTAGGATTAAGGAAACTAATTAAATTATCTATATTTATTGTCATTTTTCAAACTAATTTACTTGATTTATAAATTGATATATAATATAATAATGCATAATATATATTACTAGTTTATTTATATTTATTCTATGTACATATTTTGAAAAGTTTATGTGTCTTTAATGACAAGATATACATTGGCAAGTGTATATACCTATTTTAATAAGTTTATGTGCAGGTAATGCAAAGTCAAAAGTGGTCATTGATAAAGCCTATTTAGGTTAACTAAAACAGTTCTCATTGACAAGTGGATATGTCCATATTGAGAAGTTCTAGAGTGACAATTGACAAGTACTTGAATCTAGTCATATAAAATATCCAAATATTAATTATTAAATGGAAGAATGTAATTTCACAATTCGTTTTAGTGAGATCTTAGAGACATTTTTTATAGGAGAATTTAACAATGAGACTTTTTTTATATATTATTTTTGCTGGTCTTTAAGACCTAAGTGTGATTTTCCCAAAACTAAATTTACAAATATTGATGTTTATATATAGATACACACACTTAATGACCTGTTGAGGATGAAAATAAAATCAAGAAAATGGTAATTGGACAATATTTTTTCTGTTCAATTTCCATCTATAGAAAGTAAAAGACATTATCGAAATAAAAAAATAAAAAAAATGGACCCAGTAACTCATTACTTGTGCATGATTCATTAATTCGTTATAAGCACATTGAATGAGAGAAACAAGAAGACCAAAATGAAAGAGGCGTCCCTGTGAATTTAAAACTCGATTTTATAAATGAAAAAAAAAATGCAAGCTTCGTTATTCAAATGACATTTGGCTACTGTCTTAAAAAATATAGTAAAATATAATAAAACACTAATAACCCGTATTTTTTATGAGTTATGAGTAATATAACTATATAAGTTAACAATAATTTTGTATAAAAGATTTTCCCTCCTCTTTTTAACAAGTTAAATAGGAAAAAAGACATCATAAGTCATAACACGTGTTATGATACAAGGAAACAACATTAAAAAGATAGAAGAAAATGAATCTTAATTTAAAGAATCTTGCAACAACAAAGATAATTTTGAAAATTAAATTTATAAATTAATCTTCATAAATCAACTTTAGATTTTAGAGTTTAGACTATTGGGATTCGAAGGTGACAAATATTAATATAAATTTGGTGGTAAAAAATAAGTTGATTCCAGTTGGAGCCATTCCAAATAGAGACAAAAAAGAGGCGACCGCTACCTAATCCTATTACCCTATGATCTTTATAATAAATAATAATAATAACACATGCAAAATCCCACATTTCAAGCAATCTCTCCTTAAAACAGCATGGCTAAAATATATGTTTAGTTCTTCATGTTTATTTCTGGTATCATTTTAGTTCTTTAAATTCGTAAAGTATATGTTCTGTCACTTAATGTTAACATCGTTAGTCTGACTTAACTGAAAATACTGACTCAACAATTTTAAGCGGTTAATGTGCAGTTAAATACTGATCAAGCATGCTTATATATTAGTATTTTAATTGATTAATATTTAATCTTCGTCGACAAAAAAAAATATATTTAATCTTCACAAACTGTAAAAAAAAATCGTAAAACAGTATGTGAAGATTAAATATTTTTTAATTAATAGGATTTAAAATATGAATTTATTAAAATACTAACATATAAGTATGTTTGGTCATCATTTCATTGCACAACCATCGCTTAAAATTATATTGTTACATCAATATTTTTCGTTAAGTCAGACTAACAGTGTTAACATTAAGGGACCAAACATGTACTTTACAAACTTAAGAAACTAAAATGATACCAAAGGCAAACATAAAGGACCAAACGTATACTTTAGCCAAACAACATTACTTAATTCCTTTATCAGTTCTTTGGGGAAAAAATTATAATTTTAAAGTATTTTTTTCCTAAACTAATTTATCTGATTTAGAAACTGCTATATAATTTAATCATATGATATGATTGAGTAACTAATTTAGTTTTCTTAATCTCTCTAAAAAAAAAGTTAACAACATCTTATATTTAAGTCCGAAGCTAGTATAAAATTTTTTTTTACAGAAAAAGTGCATCCATATATTTTCTTTGTAGTGGGAGCCATGACCAATTGTTTGTTGCATAGTACGTATGCACATTAAAAAGATGGGGTTCCTTTGTCACATATCGATATTAATAGCATGAGATTACAAGTGAAATTAAGTCCTGCTGGCCACACGGGAGAGTTGGTTAAACTTATAAATCATACTTTTTTTTTTTTTTTTTTTTTGTTGAGATTCTTTTTTTTTTTTGATAAGATTTTGTTGAGGTTCTTAAATATGAAACTCACGACACATCCTTGAGACACCAAAGAAAGGGAAAATCATTGTTATAACTAGTTTTATTTTATGCTCCATCCAATTCTTTTTATAAGTAACTTTCTTTCTCTTGATATTGATCCTTTTTATAAAGAAATTTCTCATTGTTTCTCAAAATTTAAATTATTTTTTCTTTTCTACCCCTATTAAAAAATATCTTTATATTAATTACCCCCCACTTATCACTAATTATCTTTCATTTACTCATTTATTACACATTTACTCTCATGTTTTATACTCATACTCTCTCAGCATATCTGTTACTAATTCTTTATACTATGCTCTTTTCATAAATAGAAGTATATTTGGAAGAAACATAATATTTTTGACACATTTATTGCTTTCAATTAATCTGAACCATCAGTTCGTTTTACCTAATAAAAATAAAAGTTGCTTATAAAAAAGACCGCGAGGAGTATATAAGAACTGGAAACATCATATTCCCAATTATTTGTTGAAGAGATATATAAGAGTAGCTTTGTGTGTGTCTTGATTAGGAAGAATGAGAGGGAGATAAAATAATGGAGGGGGCAATATAGAGTGTAGGGTACATAGAGGAAGAGAAGACAAAAAAGACAGGATGCCTTAATAACGGCGCTTTTTGAGGACCTCAAATGGAGCTTTCTCCTGTAATCCCAAGTTACATGACCACTAGAGTTTGAATCCCAAGTTTACTACATTCATCGCTCACTAATCATTCATTTTATTTATTTTCTATTAACCCATTTAAGTCACATTGTTTCATGCTCCCATTTGAGATTTCTTTTTTTTCCTTTTTTAATGCCCCAATCAATCATAAGCTTTTTTGAAGATTCATCTTTACAACTAGTATGCCGATTCTCTGTCTTTAAAAAAAAAAAAAAAAATTCATAGAATATTTGACTTCTTAAGTGCATAATATTATTATTGGTTAAGTAGTAATTTTGCTCCGGAAGTACACCTCCAAGAGGAATTCTACCCTAGAAGTTTTTTTGGATTCAATTTTGCCCCAGAAATATCAAAAGGTAGCAATGTTGCCATCCCCTAACGGGGTTAGCACACACTCAAGTGTGTATGATTTTTTTTTCCTCGCACACTCAGAGTGTGCACTTTTGTGCGCAGTCATTTGAGTGTGCGCAAAAAAATAAAAAATAAATAAATCTGTCACATTCGAGTGTGAGACTATGAGCTAACATCATCAGTGTCTACCATTAAGGGAGGACAACATTGCTACTTTTTGATACTTTCAGGCCAAAATTACTCCTACGAGTGTACTTCTAGGACAAAATTACTATTTAACCCTATTATTATCATAGTCTTGTCTTCCTGCAATGAAGCTAGGTACTTTAATGTTTAGGCTTTTTTCCCAATGTGCCCCTAATTAAATAACTATTTACCAAAATGCCCCTGTTTGGAAACTATTTCCCAATATGCCCCTGTCAGAAAAACTATTTCTCAATGTGCCCCTGTTTTAGTCGACTAAATCCGGCGCGATTTGGGGTTTTAAAAAACCCCTCTGCCGACATTTAGTCGACTAAGCCTTACGGTTTAGTCGACTAAATGTCGGGTTTGGGCTTTTTAAAAAAGGCCCCGACGAAATTTAGTCGACTAACACTTAATGTTTAGTCGACTAAATTTCGGGGGTTTTCAAAAAAAAAAATTTGGCCCCGAGATTTAGTCGACTAAACCATGGATTTAGTCGACTAAAACAGGGGCACATTGAGAAATAGTTTTCTGACAGGGGAATATTGGGAAATAGTTTCCAAACAGGGGCATTTTGGTAAATAGTTATTTAATTAGGGGCACATTAGGAAAAAAGCCTTAATGTTTATCTATAACTCTTTCTTGTGATCGTCATTTTGAAAATTATATTTTAACTCGCTTACACAGAAAAATTGGTCTAAAGTCTTTAATATACTCAACATGATAACCTTTGAGAATTAGAACCAACACATGTCATTAATTCCCAAAGCACTACTCTCTAACCCAATGTTCTCAATGTGTGAGTTTAACATAAGTCGGATCATGAACTCGAATCATAAACATATGAAAATTTACTTTTATCAATAAAATAAATAGTTAAAATATAAAAATTACAGCAATTTGGTTTTAAAATATTTCAATTTCAAATTATTGAAATTCAACCCATTGTCATCCATAATTTATCATACTCAATGAAAGAATTTCTATCAAATTCACATATGAAGCTACCAAACATAATCAAATCTAAAAAGTTAGTACGAGTTTAAGAGTAAGTTCATATTATTTTTTAAGGTGTAAATGTAAAAACAATAAACTCGAGAAGTAGACTCGTGAGTTTCACATAGTTCGCTGTTGACATAAGTTTAAGAGTCAACTAACACGATTTTATAAATTAAAAATGGCAAATTGTGAACTTAATGACAATACTCAAGACCATCATAAGCTTCCTTTGCCATTACAAATATTAGTGCCGAGGTTGTGCCTGAAAATAGAAATCTTGGTAGAGAAAAAGCCGGTTTGATTATTACACTCAGATTTCCTTCAGATCGAAGGTTACTTGTTTATTGAGGAAGTCTACTTAAAATTAAATACTTTTCCCATTTTTAATATAAGACATAGTTGACTTTTTTTAGAATTCAAGGAAGCTAAAAAAGTTAGTTAATCATAGCGTATGTCATGTATTATTTGATTATATATCAGTTCTTCAGTTAGACACTTAGACAAAGTAGCTTGGTTTAAAAACATAAATATTAATACTTTAAAGTAATTTATTTATTGTTTGTTTTGGTTAACAGTAGAACCTGCTTTTACAACATGATTTACAATGTACGCATTAAGTATGTAAGAGGAGTTTTGTCACGACTTGTGTGAACGTGCTTATCAAACACTAACTGAAATTTACCTTTAATATTTTCAAAAAATAGTAATTATATCTTACCACTCTGGTCCTATTTATAAATTCATTTTGACTAAATCTCACATACCACGGAAAGTTAGTTGACACAATGATTATGAGGTAAATTTTCAACTTTACCTTCATTTATATATGATTGAGTATTTTTCAACTGTTTATTCTCTCTCCATCCTCATAAGTGTAATTAATATAGATAAAATGTCACAATCTCATTTATTACTTGAAATTGGACTTATAAATAGGACCAAATTTTTTAGTCAACCTAAACTTATAAATAAGACCAGAGTGATATATTAAGGATCGTAAATGAAGTATTAAAACAACACCAAAGCATGATAATGAATCAGTCATTCAGTTGCAATTTCTTTAATAACGTTTACTTTTTTTTTTTTTTTTGTTCTTTCCTTCCTCTCACATGTCCTTATTTCACGTGAACTTCACCTTTTCAAAGTGTTTGACACGCAATATCTTTCATGAATCTTATTCCTTTAATCTTGCTTGATTATTAATTCATTTGGTAAAATTCAAACTCAAAATGTGAGTTTGAGTTTTTCAAATACCATTTACTTATTAGTTTAATCTCAAAAGAGATCCACAAGATGTCATTGGAATATTTTTTGAAAATAATATTTTCTAAACTATTCAAGTGTAGAATATATGAAATTTTGAAATTTTCAAATATGGGGATGGTCCCCTATATATTTATACTGTAAGGAACATAAAGTTCCAGTTTTTAAGCTGTCATTATTATTTATACTGACATTTTTTTAACTTTCAAAATTATTCAAATCCAAAACATGCACTTAATGATAATGAAATCCCTGCATCAGACATTTATGAGCTCACTTACTTTACCCCCATGGCATCCTTTTAAAAATACAATTTAATTTCAAAATCAAAAATTTTCTTTTCTGTTCTAAAAAAATTTATTTATTTAAATTTAGAGAGAGAAGGTGTTTTTGAAAATAGAAATACGGCGCTACTGGGTCCCACAACCCGCCCCCGTCCAGGCAATCTTCCTCTATGGTGGAGCCCTCTCCCTAGCTGCACTGGCATCATCAGGACCGTACATTCAATCTAGAGCGTCCGAAAAGGAAATGGGACCCACCCATTAAACGGCGCAGATTCATTCCCTCGCGCTCCGTTAGTGGAGCGAAGTCTTGTTCGTCTCACCAGAGTCACCGCTTCAATCAATCTCTCTATCTCACACTCTCAGTACGTTTTGCTTCATCTTGAATGCCTCTCTATCTCTCTCTCTTCTTGCTCTTCTTCTATTAAATTAAATGCTCCCCATTCCCACATCAACCACATTCTCCCATTCAATTTTCTGCTTCATCTTCCTCTCTCTTACTCCCTCAATATCAATATATAGCTTCACCGTGCCGATTTCTGAGCTCGTAGACCAGAACCACCACCATCGCTCGACTCTCTGTTCGTTTAGTTCTGCTTCTGCAACTTCTCTTAGCTGAGGTATGTATTGTTCTGTTCTCCTACTTTATGCTTCATCATTCTCATCTTCCATCTTATGATCGGCCTTTTGTTCTGCGTACACACTTTGTTCTGCGAGCTGAAGTATCCGCCATTGGCGGTGCTCTGCGATTCGCTCCTGGAGATTGAAGCGATGAATGTATTTTGCTTGACCTGGAAATTTCTGCTTCGTTTCTCTCTAAAATTGTTGGTTAGATCCTTCTCATTTTCTCTTTAGGCTCAACGTTCTTTTTTTTGTGAAAATCTTTGAGAATCTCTTCCTGACACATGGATTGTGTCATCGAGCGTGAGAAGTGAGAAACCTTTTTCTCTTCACACGATTTTGACCGTCGCTTCAAAAAGTAACCACCAAGTATTGCGTTTCGCTGAAAATGTTTCATTTATTTATTTTATGCCAAAAAAAAAAAAAACAGCAACTTTTTAAGAGACATCAGTAAAAAGGTCACTTTTACTTCACAAAATATTACTATATCAAAATTCAAAACATTATGATCCTATAAGTGTACAACTAATGGTTTTCCTTTTTTTAAACCCCTTAACCTGTATGTATAAATTATAATTCTTAGCCAATTAATACGTATACTATACATTTCCGTACAGTCTAATGTGGTTACATTTATTTATGGGCTATAATATATCACAAAATCAACTTTATTTTCGTGGCTATAATATTTAATTTTTTTTTCCTCATGTGATTTCACAAGGTTTTTATCCTTTTATAATGAAGTAATTATATTCTGTGCATTCTTGTCACATGAAAAACGCATATTAATGAACATTCTGGTGAACTGAGATTCAGTGTCATATTACAAGTTTTGCAATCAATGTACATTAGACTCATACCAGGTACTATTAATTAATTACATTATTACAAGTTTTAGGAGTTAATAAATGGTGATCACTCTCTTTATTTTGGGTATTTAATAAATCCCGCATGTAATGTAAATGGAGATTACATTGCGATCTGGTATTTAAGTTAATGCTTATGTATTTAACGACATGGTGGTCCATTGTGTCTCATTTGCTCAATAATCTCAAATATTTCATGGTGGACGTATTTATTTTTTCACAAGGATTTATATATATTTTTTTCCTTCTGAACATTGTTGGTTGAAGGACGTGGAAGGAAGGACAGAGGGGAGTTATTGAGGTAACAGTGACCCTTCGCTGTATTTATATATACATATTTTGAACAGCTGACTGGAGTAGGTGGCCGGAAAGAGTAAAAGATGTTATCTATGAGAAGAAGACTTGCTTGCTGCAGCAGGGAAAGGAAAATTAGCATTGATTTTGACGATAAAGAAAGTAAGTGCTTGCCATTACTTTGACAACAGAACGATATTACTTCTGCCAATTTATATATTAAAACAATATTAGACAGGCGATAATCAATTGTGTTTATTTTTTTTAAGTATTTTCTATTTTTCTATTTAAAAAATAAACTTGACAAGTAGATACTTGTTATGGCTTAACTAATTATTCAAAAAAATAAAAAACAAATCCCTCCATATGTTGTGAATATTGAAGAACTGTATCACTTTTCACAAAAACTTCATTGCCAAGAGAAAAAAAAAACGTTCTTAATAGCGGTATCCCACCGAAACAAGAAAAAATTATAATTAGTGGGCTGTGCATTATTTCGATAGATATGGACAAAAACAGGACAGTTAAATTTGAATTTGAAAATTCCCATTGTGTCAGCTCTCAGTACTAGTATTTTACTGCTGACAATCAAAGCTCTCATTCATTAATGATATTATATTGCTACATCTGGAAGCCATACTGCTAAAGGACACATTTAACCAATTAAATGAAAGCTTTGGAGACTTAACGAACAATCAAGCCACCAATGACTTTATAACTTAGTGGTACGAAAGTTGGGAAGTTGCGGGCTACATCCCCCTTATAACCCCAGGTGCCTAGGGGGAGAGACAAGGATACAGAGCAAGCAGAACTGTAGTACTCGTAGGATAGAAGAAAGAATCAAGAATAGTGTAGTGAGTGAGTTTTTGAATGTTTTTGAGTAGGAATGAACAAGAACCAGTGGAAGATGCAGAGGTATCACTAACTGGCTGTGACCGACATGAGTGATGGTGGACCCTTTGGGTTTGGGGTAAGCCCTTGAGGGATGGTGCTGTTATTAATCACAACAACTACTACCTGCCACTTTACATATGGTGATACAGACAGACACTGAAGTAAATTTAGTGCAGAGTGGGAACACCTAAGTCGTCGCCTTCAACAACTCTGGTCCTCATAGCTTTATTGGATTACTTTCTTTTTGGATGGTTTCTCTCTATGGATGATTCTCTTCTTTCCTTTGGGTCTTTCTTTTGTCCCCATTTTTTTGTGGTTTCTTTTAAACTCGATGCGGTTTTGTCACTAACCCGGAAGCTTCTTATTTACATTTTTCATTTGTTCCCATTCGAGTCTTTGTCGTATGTGACATTTGAGTGATATTGGCCACCATTCTTGGTGATACATAATGCTCTCCTGGCTCACCTAACACGAAGAAAGCTTGCAAATTTACCTTTGATTCTACGTTTCCAAGCCCAGGAAACAAGGCTTGGCTTGAGAAAGTCCCAATATCTATGCATACTTGAAGATTGTCTTTGACATATTGTTCATGGGTTTTTCTAGCCCTCTTTTTTTTTTTGGTCAAAAGTTTTCTAGCCCTCTTGAGATCTGATGCTCTTGCTAGAAATTATCCTACTTGAACTTCTCGTCCTTAGGTTCAACTGGCAAAGGGGTTGGACACTCTCACCAAAGGGAGGGAGTTCGATCCTGGAATTGGTCAAGGCGCTAGGGAAGGCATCCCAGCTCCTAGGTGCTTAGGTAAACGCCTGAGGGTAATAGACGGCTTGTCTTGCCCAAAATCGGTATCACCTAGGAGGAAGAGAGATTTCAACTTGCTCTTGGATCGTGGGTGAACCCAACCCCTTAAATTTTTTCTAAACAGCTAATTATCGTACTTGAGAATTTTTATTGCCCAATCCCGACTTGAGATTATTTTAATATGGTCGAAGACAAAAAGGCCATGTAATAGAGTCGTTATACGTCTACTCTAACTGATGACAGCCGCATGTGATTAGGTATATTTTATCAACAATCTGGACAAAGTTGACTAATTTCAAGTGTGAACATCAGTGGGTTATTTGACTTATTTCTACTAGATCTGTCATTGGTTTTGAGGGCCTTTTTTTTTTTTTTTTTGTAAAAATATAACCATTCAGTTACGTTCAATTCTGTGTCTAAACAAGTTATCCGCGTCGGAACAATAAGGTTGTCCAGACATGAAGATGTACAGTTTAAAAAGTTAGCGCGCATTAAAAAATTGGACGGAAAATAAAAATAACGTTATTGAATGTGAGGACAAGCTAGTCAAACTTGTACTGGGTCCCATCTATTTGCTGTAATAATGACTGGCAGGGACGTTTGACCTTTTAGTGAGAAAGCCCAAAAAAAAAAAGTGTTCAATTTGGACTGTAAGTTATGATGTCCGTGACAGAGAAACGTTGAAAATACAGTCTCTACCACTCGACTAACACTTCATGAACCAACTCTTAAAAGTCTAAACGCAAAAAAAAAAAAAAACGCCTTTCAGGAATGTTGAGATTTTTATTCGAAGTCGGGTTCATGGAGGAGCAATCGTAATCAAATTATATTATATATTGTGTATCTTTAGATTATATATTATTTTATTAGTCAAATTAATTAGTTTGAAGAAAAAAATAAAAATAAAAATATTAAAGTAATTTAATTAGTTTCATTAATTTCTCTAAAAAAGTCAACTTAATCTCATAATTAAGACCGGAGGGAGTAGCAAATTTCAATTTATTAGACTTTTAATTTTGAGCATGTTGACCTATTGCCATTTATTTTTCCTATTGTTTTCTTGCATGCTACTTTTGGCCGTATGCCTGCACAACTCATTTGCACAAAGTCAGTTAGATATTCTTGCACTGTTTCAAGATTGACAGGGTGACAGCTACCTACGTTTAAATCTCTTTTTTCCCCTCTTGATTATTTGGTTGTATTAATGACCGAGTTAGCTATACCACCTACTGGAGGTCATATTTTTATTTATGAAAATGTTTCAGGGATTATGACATATGATGGCCTTGAAAGTTGCATTCTCAATAATCAATCTTTTGAAGATGAAAGCAGAACTAGCAGGGGAGATGGATGCATAACTGATTCGATTGATGATGACTACTCCAGCTGTTCATCAAGCAAGGATGGTTTTGGATCATTCTCTTCAAAATGTTTGACAATGAAAAGAGATGAACAAGGACTGGATGAATGGGAACCTTCAGAGAGTCCCCAACATTTTTGTGTCAAAGAGAAGAGATCCTACACAATTCAGTCTTCTGATGTAGAAGCCATGAAAGAGAAGTTTGCAAAGCTATTGCTTGGAGATGATGTCACAGGAGGAACTAAAGGCCTCAATACATCTTTAGCACTCTCTAATGCCATCACAAACCTAGCAGGTTTTCTCTACGTCCATTTTCTCTTATATTTTTATTTTTAAACACAGGACAATCATGGTTTATAAATGAAAATGAGTTATTTGTTGGGATGCCAAAGCTTGTAACAAAAGAAACTTATTGATTGAATTTGAAAGCAATATCTGCAGTCCTAGAAGTTTGCTTCCAAGAGCACGTACACTGCTGCTCATTCAATTTTTCCGTCTGGTTTTTAATCTTGAGCCAATCTGATTGTGAAGTGAAAATATGCAGCAACTGTTTTTGGTGAGTTATGGAAATTGGAACCGCTTTCCGAAGTAAGGAAGAGTAAATGGCGAAGAGAAATGGACTGGCTGCTGTCTCCTACCAATTACATGGTCGAGTTAGTTCCTGCCAAGCTAAACGGTGCCAATGGGGGGATGTTCGAGGTATCTACTGGTTTAGATAGGCATGAAAGCATATTCTGTACCTCAGATTCCATTAAAATGAAAGTAATGTTTTTCTTAAACAGATAATGACCCCAAAAGCTCGTGCGGACGTCCACATGAATCTTCCAGCTCTTCAGAAGTTGGACTCCATGCTAATTGTAGGTGATCTCTTTCTTCTCATCAAAGAACATAAAATGTCTGGCCTGTAACTCACTATCCTATTCCATCTGTTTCTTTCTTTCTTACTCTTTTTTTTTTTTTTAATGTTTTAATTGACAGGAAACACTAGATTCGATGGTGAATACTGAGTTTTGGTATGCAGAGGGTGGAAGCCGGGCAGAAGGAAGGAACACAAGTACAAAACAAAGCAAAAGATGGTGGTTACCATCACCCCAAGTTCCAAAAGATGGCCTTTCTGACACTGAAAGAAAGAATCTAATTCATAAAGGAAGGGTTGTAAATCAAGTTTACAAGGCTGCCAAATCTATCAATGAAAATGTGTTGCTTGAAATGCCAGTACCAACAATGATCAAGGATGCTCTTCTAAAGGTGACAGAGATAAACTGTAGATTTAATTCAATCTGAAATTGAACAAAACCTGTATTTTCTCAGCATAATTGTTTTAGTTAGAAGGAAAATGATAGAATTAATAACACTTTCTTGTTTTCTTTTTTTTGTCAAACACATTTTAATCAGAGGTTTGGTTCTTGGATAAGAAAACTGCATCTAACCTTTTTTTTTTTTAATTTGAAAAAAAAAAAAACATCGCAATCATAATTCTAAAGTGAATTTCTCTTTCCTTTTTTTCTTTTGGGTGATATCTTGAATTCAAATTGCATTATTAACTAAATATGTTTACATGTTGCAGTCTGGAAAAGCAAGCCTTGGAGAGGAACTGTTTAAAGTATTGACATCTGAACTAAGCTCTGGGGAGGAAATGCTTAAATCTCTTCAATTGAAATCTGAACACAAAGCTCTTGAGGCCATAAACAAATTAGAATCTGCAATATTTTCATGGAAAGACAGAATGAAGGAACAAGCTAGTGGCAAATCCCCCGTTCGATCATCCTGGTCTTTTACAAAGGATCCTACGTCAGATGTGGACAAGATGGAGTTACTGGTGGACCGTGCAGAAACACTTGTGCAGCTTCTTAAAACCAGATACCCAAACCTCCCTCAAACATTTCTTGATGCCACTAAAATTCAGTATGGCAAGGTAAGTTTTATGCTTAATACTATAATTCATTATAAGGTTAATATTATTGTTAGCCCTTATAGTCTAATCGAATTTTGGTTTTGGTTTCTATACTTTCAAATCAATGGCTTTGGTCCTTATAGTTTCATAAAGACTTGGTTTGAGTTGAACGGCTAGTTCCCATACTTTTATTGAGTTTTAATTATGGTCTCTATACTGACACTCTAACCAAGTTCTTGTGAAACTATAGGGATTAAAACCAATGATTTTGAAATTATAGGAACCAAAGAACTAACAATGATATTAACTCTACATTCACAATTTACTTTGAGAGAGAGAAGACTAGAAGCTTCTAGGGACTATAAGTTTCTTCTTATATGAAGTATGCAATTCGTGGTAACCATTTGACCATATTGTTATTTATTCTGTGTCTGTAGGATATTGGGCATTCCATTTTGGAAGCATATTCCAGGGTTCTTGGAAACTTAGCCTTCAGCATACTTTCTCGAATCAGAGATATACTACAGGAAGATGCTTTAAGCAACCCCAATTCCCCTGCTGCCACAAGTTGTTCTCCTAGTATAAGTCTCTCTGAGACATGGGTAGTTGGTTCACACATCAGGCAGTCCCTAATTGATAAGATGAACAAGGCAGATGGAAGTTACTGTGAGTCTAGTTGTGGTAGTAATTCTGATTTAGAACTTTCATCTGTAGAGGCCAAAACAAGTTCTGTAACTCAAACACCAAGTCGTAGTCGAGTGTGGTGTATTGGCAAAGAGGTTTGTACAAGTGCCTCTCCATTAAATTCCCCATAATGGCATGAAGCTGCAGTTTTTGTGTAAAGGTTATTATTGTTATAATTTATATGGCTTTATGCTCAATGAAGCAAAAGCAAACTGATATGTTTGCCTTATCATATATATACTTTGAGTGTTTGCTAATTGTTAAGACCTGAAAGTTTTTCTTGTGAGCTAAATACAATCCTTGTCATAGATTATGGTTCCAGTCCTTAATATAAGATTTGTTTGTAGTATAATTTACACTACAAATTGGATCTTATATTAGAATTGGAGGTCGTATAAAATTACCTAGTTATAAAAATACTTATTAGAGTTGTAGCTGTTTTCTGGAGGGACAATTAGCACAAGAAAAGAATTTTCATTTTGCATGGTGAAAGATGTGCTTGCCTTAGAAAAATGAGATGAATTTCATACACTTGAGCTGACTTAGTTATAATGTGCATATAATTAATTAAGTTTGACTCTAATAGTAATAATAGTGAGTAAGAAATGTCACATTGAGCTAATGGCCTTATAGCCTAATGGCATGGATGCTCCATGTAATTGGAAGATCGTGGGTTTGATTCCGCTAGTAACTTCAAGTCGTTAGTGCACACCACCCCTTCAATTCAAAGGGGGAAAAAACCCGGAAATGTCACATTGAATATAATTATATAAATAAATCTCACCTCTATCACTTTGCCAAACATGATTTTTGGGCTACATGCTTTTTAATATTGGATTGAGACAGGTTAAATTTCATACTAAAGACTTAACGATTAAATATTTCTTAATAACTCGAGTTCCTTTGGACAAACATAATTGACATAAATATGCATACATTCCATTCCATTGGGGAAATAATAATAATAAATAAATGTTTTAAAATACTAATTTTCTTTCACCATTCTCTTATTTGATTACCCTTTGAATATGACTGATTCTAGTTCTCAAATAAACTCATACATAAATTACCATCAAGCTTGATTGTTCTGCACTCCGGTACGATTAGCACCAATCTCTATTCCTCTATCAGCAAGGAAAGAACGTTTTATTAGGTCTAGTTCCCTGGTGAAATCGCTCATATTCATTCTTTCTTTGGGTGATTCAGCTGAACAAGCAAGTGCAATATCAAAAAGTTCAAGAAGACACTTCTCCATGCGAATCTCACTAAGAAGGGCAGGGTCCACAATTTGTAACAGTTTATCTGGCAAGGCATTCTTGACATATTTATGGAGATTAATACCATCTGTGAACATTTCATCAATGGGTCTTCTTCCAGTGAGTATTTCCAACAAAAGAATCCCAAAGCTGTAGACATCACCTTGGGTTGAAACTTCACCTCCTGTTCCATACTCTGTGATTCATGTATTTGGCCGTCAGTATTGTAAAATATATCGCTTGACCTCACCCAAAAAAAAAAAAAAAACAAAGAAAGAAAGAAATGCACTACCTCTAGTCCTAAATATGAGCTAGACAAGGGGTTCATTTTAGTCCTAAATATAAGACTTCAATCCATTTTATTTCCTAAATTTATAATTTTCAACACAAAATATCCCTATTTATTGCACAAAGTAAATTATTTCCATCAAGGGATAGTTACACTACTTAGATTTGAAAGGGTATTTTAAGAAAGTCAATACATATTTGGTACAAATAACTAAACCAATTTTTTTAATATTCACAGAGTAGTTATCTAGATCTTATATAAAGGATCAGGGGAGTAACATACTGTTTCTGAAGATTACAGCAAGGGTTTGCAGCATGTAGAGGTTAGATATAAATAAACTGTACCTGGAGGAGCGTAACCAACGGTTCCTTTTATTCCAATTGTGCTGCTTTGTTTTTGAGAGATACCATTAATAGTCCAGATAAGCTTTGCTAATCCAAAGTCACCCACGTGAGCCACCATGTCATTATCAAGAAGGACATTGCTCGGCTTCAAATCACAATGAACAATTTGTTGATCATTTTCATGGTGAAGATACTTCATTGCAGAACCAACATCGATGGCGATATTTAGTCTTTGAAGAAGGTCTAATGTTCTTGACTGATCTTCACTTTCAAACTCTGGATACAACCATTTCTCTAAGCTTCCATTTTCCATATATTCAAAAACTAGAGCTTTAAATTCATCGCCTTTGAAGTCCAAACTAGAGCAACATGTTAAAATCTTAACCAGATTTCTGTGTCTGACATTTCTGAGTGCATTACATTCAGCAATGAAACTCTTGTGAGCTCCCTTCTTTTGAAGATTCAGAACCTTTATAGCAACAACTTTGCCTTCTGACTCAAAATTGCCTTTGTACACAAAGCCAAAAGCACCAGATCCTATCAAGTTATTTGAAGAGAAGCCACCAGTTGCCTTGTGCAGCGTCTGATATGAGACCTTGGAAAGTTGGTTTCCATCCACTGTGAGTGAAGTAGAAGAATTTCTTTGGATTATTTTTCTCTTCCTGTACATAGCACCAAAGGATAATGACAGAATGAGAAATAGAACCCCAGAAATTACTATTAATATTATCTTCCATGCATGATGTTTGTTGTGTTTCATAGCAACTTCTTCAGGACATGGTGGTAGATGTAGTGCTACAATTCCCCCACAGAGTTCTTTGTTTCCTTCCAACGATATTGAACTTGAGTTTTGAAAGATGCCTCGAGTTGGTACTTCGCCATCCAACATATTGGAAGAAACATTCAAGTAAAACAGAACAGGAATATCCTCCAGACGTTTTGGAATCGATCCGGACAACTTGTTTTCTGAGAGATCTAAATATTGAAGGCCTCTCAATGAGGCCAAAGTTGAAGGTATAGTTCCTTGGAAAGAATTACCTTGTAATTTAAAATATTCCAAGACAATGCATTGACCAATTGTTCCTGGAATTTCACCAGACAGAGAATTTCTAGAAACATCCAACTTACTGATACTTTTAAGGTTGCCTACCTCAATGGGTAGGTTTCCAGTAAAAGAGTTCTGAGATAAGTTCAGTACCAATGATAAGTAGGGAAGTCCAAATACCTCAGAAGGAATAGTTCCACCAAGGTTGTTATCAGAAAGGTCAAGGTACTGTAAAGTTTTGCAATTTCCAAGACTAGGAGGAATGTCTCCTTGTAACATATTATGTGACAAGTCAAGTTGAAACAACTGACTAAGGTTGCCTAAGGACAATGGAATCTCTCCTGAAAGTTTGTTCACATTCAAAGTCAATGACTGCATCTTCTGAAACTTCCCAAAAGAATCTGATATAGGCCCTTGGAGATGGTTTAGCTCCAAGTCCAAGGCAATTAAGTTAATGAGGTTCCGTAATCCTTCAGGTATAGTCCCAGAAATCTGATTGCCACCTATATAGAACTGATTTAATTGACTTGACAAATTGGCTACAGAGTTGGGTAAAGAACCTCCAAATTTGTTCAAATTTAATTCCAGCACCTTCAATTTGGTGCAGTTTGTCAAAGATGTCAAGAAATCCAAGTCATTATCCGAACCGTTTCCTAGGAAATTTCGCCCCATAGCCAGAGACCACAAATCTTTAAGGTTGCCTATACCAGTTGGAACATGTCCTACGAAGTTATTCCTAGGAATGTTAAATAACAACATGCTGGTTGCATTTGAAATGGAGTCTGGTATAGTGCCTGAGAATTTGTTCATCCCAATACCAAATTGTTGGAGATTTGGGAGAGTGAGGAACATGTTGGGTGGTAAAGAGCCATTGAACTGGTTTGATCCAGCTGATAAAAAAGTGAGAGATGACATATTGTAAAGTGAAGAAGGAAGCATGCCACGAAGCTTGTTTGATGCAATAGAGATATGGGTCAAGTGCTTCAAAAGTCCTATCTCTTCTGGTACACTTCCTTCCAAGTTATTAATTCCCAAAGAAAGAATACTTAAAGAAGAAAGATTCCCGATAGAAGATGGAATCTCACCTGTCAGATTGTTCATAGAAAGATATAACCGCTCCAAATTTGTCAGAAAGCCAAGCTCCTGAGGTATTTTTCCAACTAGTTCATTTCCCATCAAACTCAAGGTCCTCAATTCAGAACACTGAGAAAAGTTGGTTGGAATTTGTCCCCTTAGAGTGTTATTTGTCAGGTACAGTTGCTGCAGCCGATACAAACGGCCTATTTCTTGAGGGATTTCACCATGGAAGCTGTTGTTTTGAAGGTTGATGTACATTAAAAAAGTAAGGTTGCCAATCTCAGGTGGTATGAAGCCAACCAAGTTATAACCTTGAAGGTTCAAGGAAGTGACCCTTTCATGTCTGAGGCTGCATGTGATTCCTTGCCATCTGCAAAAGTGAGTAGACCTATTCCAAGAACTCAGGACATTATATGGATCACTTTCTATTGCTTCCTTAAACTTGAACAATGTCAACTGGTCTGTGTCATTCCCTAATGCTATAGCAGTGATCTTAGGTTGTCGCCCTAAGATCAGAAGAACCACACAGAGACATATGGACCAGAAAGAAGAAGAAGAAGAAGAAGAAAGCTTCATTGTGTTGGTAATATTGAGATGTTCAATGGGGTTATGAAAATTAAGGCTTGTAGTTAGTTGATTTTTATGGGATTTTAGTTGTATTAATTGGCTGGCCTTTGTGAAAATGATGATATGATTATCATTCTTGCCTTTGTGCTGAAGTTTCAAAAATATTTTGGGTCACAAGCAAATGCGTTAACAATGGGATTTTCAAATAAACAAATTTAAATGAAGTTGTTGACTTTGAAACTATATATCATTGCCAATGTTGTCAGTAGACTTTTAAGGTTGGTTGCTTCAGTTCATGCAGGCCACGCCCACTTTTAAAATTCTGATAAGTGTTATTATTATTATTATTATTATTGTATATGGTTTCCAACAAAAATTAAATATTAAGATATGTATTCTATAGTTCAGTCAATTAAAATGATGAGTTTGACCCAAAAAAAAAAAAAAATTTAAGGTGATAAGGCTTACAGATTTGTAAAAGGCCGTTCATACATGAGCTCTCTCTCAAATCCATAATTGTAATTGCATGAACATTTTTAAAATATTTTTGCAGAATAAGCATGACGAAAGTTCTTGCACCAGCATTTTTTGTTATTATTATTTCCAACGAAGAAAACTTGAATCCTGCATTATTTCCCAAAGCAATTAGTGAAGGGCATTACTCTATACTCTATAGTGTATGTTTGGAGGACCAAATGTGCATCTTAATCGTCAAAAGCCACTTTTTGCCTTTTTGTAATGTTTGGATTAGCGTTTTTTCAATTGGGCTTTTAAAGAAAAAACTGTTTTAACTTTTAAGTCATAAGTCAAAATTTCATACTTTTAACTTTTCCACCGTGAAAAGAGAATAAGTTTCTATCATGGAATTGGAAAGAGAAGAAAATAAATGCTTCATAAAGAAAAGATATGGGGTCCAACTTCTTCTTGTTTTTTTATTTATTTATTAAAATAACAATCTGGTTCATATTATAAATTTATTTGTAGATGAATTTTTTTGTCTTAATTATATATGTCTAGTTAAAGGTTAATAATGATTTTTTCCCTAATTTTTTCCTTATTTATGAAAGTATCCAAAGAAGAAGAAAAATAAGGGAAATCGGTAAAATACTCAATTAAAAATTTAATTGGCTTGAAGAACTTGATAAGTTTATACATACAAATAATGACAATACTCTGTTTAAGGTTATTCTTACCAATTAAATTTTTAAAGAGATACTTTTCTCCAATTTTCCCTAGAATTTAAATAATTTAGTATTTTCAAATTTTTCCCAATAATACATTAAGTATTTTTGTTTTTATTAAATTCATATTATTTTTAGTCATTTTACATCCAAACTTACTTTTATATTAAGTATTCAAACATATTTCAATTCATCAAACTAACTTTTTCAAAAGTCAATACAAATATAAATCACAATACACAATATAATTTTTACTTTATCTTACATTTGTATAAGTTATATTGAAAAAAAACAAAACTATTATTTTTACCGTTAATCCAAACACACCTAATCCAACCACTTATTAATCATGAAATATACATATTAATGTCATGTATTGAAAAATAAAAACATATTAATGTCAAATAAATTTTTTATAAAGCATGACATGCGTAGATACAACATTTTAAATCAATTTGGTGGTTCGAATTTTTCTGGATGATTTGGAGTTTGTTCTTCAAACTCTGGCTTGCTCTGAATTTTATCCTTTTTGGAAAGAATAATGAAACTTCATAAGAGATTTAATTATTATGGGAAGATTCCTCAACATCTTGAGGAGCAAAATGAAAAATTAGACTCAATCAACCACCTTTTCTTTTTATTTGGTTTAATAATTTAGGTTTGAATAATGTTTTTTTTTTTTTAATAAAGTGTTTTCATTGAGAGATTAGTAACTTATAATCATAATTAGGGGATGGGGCAAGAAATTCGCTATATTTTTCTGTGGCATGAAGAGACAAGTTGACTAGAGCAACTTCAAGAGTTGCGCTTTTTCTAGTAACCTTAAAATTTGAATTCTCTCTCTTTTATCTCTTTCTCGCTGGTAGCTTGTGGCACCATCACAAGCCACCGGCGAGTATCATTCTATACCACAACTGCGTAAGAGTGGTAGATCAGATCCTAGATCTTTGATCTATGGCCTTCTCCCTTTGATTTCCGGCAGTTGTGGACTTCTCTTGTCCTTGTGGCGAGTTTTTTCCTCTCCTTTTTCAGATCTGTTCTGTGGCAGTAAGAGCTATCTTTCTTTTATTTCTTTTTTTGTGGTGCTGGGTTTTGTGGTGGTGTTCTTGTTTTCTCAAGAAATAAACAGATCTGTGAGATCTGAGTATAAATTCTCTTAGTTGGATGGTTATTTGAACGTTATTAGATTCAACTATCACCTGGCGGCCACCACCACCGCTGGTCGGCCGCCGCCGGCGGTGGTGGTGGTGGCCGGCCGTCGACGGTGGCGGCCGGCTGACCACCGGCGGTGGTGGTGGGGGTTGGGGGTTATTTATTTATTTATTTATTTAAAACTAAGGGCAAAAGGATAATTTCACACGAATTTGCATATCCCTCATAGGTCCTTCGTACCTCTCAGTCTTTTTACAAATTCAACAGACTTCTGGGGGTTTTGCAAATTCAAATGGTATTTATTTGGAATTCTCCTGAATAACAACCTCTTAAATATTATTATGAATCTTTAAATAAAATAGAGTACATATAAGCCTTTATATAGGTAAACCTAGAGCTAATCTTAGAATCTACTTTAATCTTATCATGTCAAAAATAAATCAAAATAACTAAGATATAATATCCTAATATTTAATATTCATATCTAATCCTAAGATATAATAAATAATAAAATCAAACCTAATAATAAAGTAACAATCAATCTAAATAATCTGAAATATCTCTAAAATATTATCCAACCCTCCCCATCAAGCTAAATAGTAGATATCAATCATTTACAGCTTGCCTTGAAATCCTTCAAACTTAACTTTGCCCGGTGGTTTTGTCATAACGTCAGCAATCTGGTCTACAGATCGTAGGTAGGACAGACTCATGGTGCCTTCTTTTATATTTTATTTAATGAAGTGTCTGTCTATCTCAAAATGCTTTGTTCTATCATGATATACGGGGTTCTTGACCATTTCAATGCTGACCTTATTGTCACACAAGAGATGCATTGATCCTTTATGTGGGATTTCCAACTCTTTCAGTAACCTAATGACCCAAATTCCTTCACATACTCTATCATTAATAGCTCTCAACTCAGCTTTTGCACTACTTCTTGACACCATAGTTTATTTCTTACTTCTCCACATAACTAGATTTCCCCACACATATGTGCAATACCCTGAGGTTGACCTCTTATTTTCTCTATCCCTTGCATGGTTGCATCGATGTAGGTTTCGATGTTTCTGGCAGTGCCTTTCTTAAAGAAGACTCCTCTAAAATGATTAAGTTTCAGATAGCTCATAATTTTGTATACAGCTTCCTTGTGTTCTTCATGTGGCTGATGTATGAACTGACTTACTATTCCAACTACATAGCTGATATCTAGACATGTGTGGGTTAAGTATATCAATTTTCCCACAAGTCTTCATTTAGGAATGCATTTTTCACATCCAGTTGTTGCAACGACCGATCCAAGTTGGATACAATTGATAACAAATAACAACACTTGGAGGGTTTTAAACTTAGCTATTGAAGCAAATGTCTCCTGATAATCAAGATATATCCCTTCACAACAAATCCCGCCTTGTATATGTTGATACTACCATATGGATTGAATTTCCGGGTGAAGATCCACATGCATCATACTAACTTATTTCCTTCGGAAAGATTTGTAATCTCCCATATTTTATTTTCTTTGAGTGCTCTCAATTCTTCTTCTATAGCTTGTTTTCAATCCGGATCAGCCATAACTTGCTGAAAGTCTTGCCTTGTATTTGTTGATAGTACCATCTGGATTGAATTTCGGGGTGAAGATCCACATGCATTTTACTAGCTTATTTCCTTTGAAAAGAGTTGTAATCTCCCACGTTTTATTTTCTTTGAGTGCTCTCAACTATTCTTCTATAGCTTGTTTCCAATTCAATTCATCCATAGCTTGCTGAAATGTGTCTGGGATTTTCATCTACGCACTGTTTACAATAAAGCTTTGCATTTTTGGGACTTCAGAGTTGGATTCTTCCGAATTTAACAATTCAATGTCATTATACTCCCCCTGAATGAGTAATTTGGGATAGTAAGCTTCTTCTTTTAAAAAATACGGTATCCCGAGAAATGAAAATTTTCTTAGAAGTAGGACAATAGCATTTGTACCCTTTTTTAGTATAGGAGTAGCCAAGGATTATGCATTTTTATAAGTTTGAGTGGAAAATTTGTTGCCATCATTTTTGTGAACAAAGACAACACACTTGAACACCTTTTTTTTTGGGGGGGGGGGTAAGGAATTGATTAGTGGGCAATTCGAAAAGTGTTCAAGAAGTTATTGGAGTAGAATGACGTGATTAAGGAATTTGAACGGCATTTGAGTAATCAGATAAGCGGCTGTTAGTACTGCATTACCCTAAAAGATGGTGGGAACATTTTGTTCCATTAACAAGATTCGGGTTACTTCCAACATGTGACGGTTTTTTTCGCTTGACTGCTCCGTTTTCTTGAGGGGTGTAAAAGCATGAAGTTTGGTGAGGAATTCCTTGCTAGTCAAGAAATTCCTTAAAGGTTCAACTCATGTATTGCTTGGCATTATCTCTTCTTAGGATTTTAATGGAAGTATTGAATTAGATTCGTATAAAGGTATGAAAGCTTTGAAAGACTTTAGCTACTTCAGATTTTTCTTTCATTAAGTAAACCCATGTGATTCTATGAAAGTAACAAACCATTTAGCATTAGTGAAGGTTTTTACTTTTGTTGGACCCCAAATATCACTATGGATTAGTGTGAATGGCTCAGAAGGTGTGTAGGGCTATTTGGGATATGAGAACCGAGTTTGTTTTGCAAGTTGGCAAGCTTATAATGAAAAGGAACATAAATTTTGTTAAATAAACCTAGAAACACATGTTTCATATAATCAAAATTAGAATGACCTGAACGACGATGCCACAAAAATACATTGTTGTTTTGAGAGTTGGAGCTAACCAGTACCCTTCTTGCCTTCCATGCATCTTAATTCTTCACGTTTGATCTTTCAAGGTAGAAAAGTTCATCACATTCTCTAGAAGTCATAATTTCCTCCCTGTTTTTAAATAATGAAAAACACAAATATCATCATCAAAAATTACTCGGCATCTTTGACCTTTAGTCAACTGTCTTACAGATATTATATTACAAATGAGTGCAAGTACAACCAAGACATTGTGTATTTCCAAGTGATCAAAAAGTGTGACCATGCCAATTTCCTCAACCTTTGTGAATATTCCATTAGCTACTTTGACTTTGAGTTGTTCATAATAGAATTTAAGGTTTTTAAATAAAGCTTGTTATCAGTCACGTGATCCGTAGCTCCTAAGTCGACAATCCAAGTATCATCACTAGATTAACACTAGGCACAGAGTTTGATTTTTATATGAGAAAGAAGAAACAATGTTGCTTTGACTTTGAGAATTGGTTCTTGACATAAGAGCTATGAGATTGACTTTGGAATTTGTCGAATAGTGGCAAAAATACTGAATGAAGGAGGGAAAGTAGAAGAATCTATGTTCTGGGTGAAAAACGACAGCGACGTGTGGAGAATAGCGACGACGCATGGATTCAATTTCTGATCAAACAACCTGGCTTTAGTACTATGTTGAAATTTGAAGAATTATATAGGTTCATAGGCAATAAGAACCTCTAAAATATTATTATGAATCCTTAAATAAAAAAGTAATACATATGAGGCAAACCTAGAGCTAATGTTAGAATTTAATTTAATCTAATCAAATAAAAATAATTAAAATATAATATTCTAATATATGATATCCATATATAATCCTCAGATATAATAAATATTAAATAATAAAATAATAAGCAATCTAAATAATCTGATATATTTCTAAAATATTATCCAACAAAAAAAAAACGTTCTTTACAATTTTTCTTACAGTCTTGTTTTCCTTTAACAAATAAAAAAATAGAGCTTTACATCATTGCATATATTTTTAAAAATTTATGTATTTTATTTGTTCATTTGAGAAATAAAAGAAGTTATAAATTTTTCTAATAGTCTTACCTTTGAAGAGATACTTGATTTCTTAGTTTTTTCTTTTTTTTTGGGGGGGTGGTTTGGATAATACTTTTTTTTGGGGGGGGGGGGGTGGTTTCTATGCATAAATGATTCAACCCGGCGGGGCCATGTATGATTGGATCCGGACGGATCCAAATAATCTTTTATCCATTCATGTACAGTTTATTTTTTTAAAATCAAATTTGTATAAAAAAAGGGTTAAGGTGCAATCAGAATCTAAAATATTTTGTTGTAAACTCAGCACTCAAAAATATTTTTTTATATGCATCCATCATCTTAAAGTACTTTTATATGCAATTTTACACTAAAAAATTTATATAATTTAAAGGTACCAAATACACTTGAAAAAATACTTTAAGATGTTAGATGTTCCAAAAAATAGTTTATCACGCAAATGAAAAAAATACTTTAAGATATTAGGTGTATAAAAAATATATTTTAGGGTATTTTTTCTTTGCGTAGTGCATCTAGTGTCCCTGGACAGGTCATCTTTCAGGCACATCAACAACCCCAGACTAATCTAGACTGAGACCGGGTTGGCCCCTTTCAAAGGGAAGCCTCTACCACCCACGCACGCTGCATTCCTACGTCTCGAATTCAAAATCCGTGGTTAAGTTAGGACAGCCCCTTACCAGCTGACCTAAACAGATATATTCTAGGGCATTGAGTGTACCACAAGATACACCTGGTTAATTAAACACTTCCAGGTGCTGATAGCACCTTGACCATAAAAAAATTCTAACATGGTCAATGAGAACCAATTTATGGCCAACCAAGCATTGCATTTTTACCACACATTGCATCTTTCCCGCTTCCCACCCAACAGTATCATGAAGTTAATGTTACAGCAACAAGTTTAAATCTGATATTTTAGATTACTTTGCAGCAGAAACCGGATTCCTTTCTGGTTATAGATTTCATGCATTTCCGTGATTGCTGACACAAACAAACACAAGTCAAAGATACTCTGCCAATCTGAAATTTCAGTCCCCACCACGTTTACTCACTCAGATTCAACCTAACATCAACAATCAGAGCAACTTGTAACTCTTCTACATTAACACAAGTATATCCTCAACATAATATTTCAAAAAAAAAATGTAACAACTTGAAGAGCCTCCCTGAAAAATATTTACAATATTCCTCAAGCAAAAAAGGAAAAAAGATGGTTCTCTGACTTTCAAAAAGTGAAGTTGGCAGAAGAAACAGACCAGTTCAGATTATTTAGTAAAATAGTCATTGGCACAATGACTATACCCGCATATATAGGACTGAACTATACATATATAGTATAGTCACAGTGGGCAGGCAGAAATTTTAGCAACTTTCCCAGAAGCTCTGGGTTATAAAACCTTGCCACTTCACTTCAGTTCCCGGCTGGTATGGAATCAGCAGCGCAGATGTCCCCACGGCATAGTGGGCATACCCTGCAGATTAGTAAAATAAGCTAATCAGGGTTCTGCTCAATGCTCATCCATTTTTCTATGAATTGCCACTTACCAATATTGAAGACAAAAGGTTTAGAGGAAATAAGGACCATAAACTTTATGATAACAGTATTTGTTTATACTTTCGAGAATTTCCTGCTTTCCTCTCAAAGATCTTATCATTTTGACAATCATAGCATAACATAAGGTGGCAAAAGTAGCTTAAGATTCCAGCCAAAATGTAGCTTAAACAGGGATTGAACTGACAATTGATAATACTATTCAAAATGCTGAACTCATTCATTTATGTTCCTTACACTTCTGTGCCACCTACCAGATAAATTTCTAAGTACTTGACAGTTGACACGCATAATAGAATAGAGCACTAAACCAGCATGCTCAAATATAATATTAGATAAAAATTCATATGAATTCGGAGCTTTCAGCCCCACAATATTAAGAGACCACGCCAAAATTTTCATACCTGTGAATCTCCTTTAGCCACTTGTCTATGCATGTTACATGAAATTCATGATGACAAGGTAGTACTCGCATGCTGTCTCCATCGTCATACTCCACAAGGCATATGTAGCATCTGCGAAAATAAGTAAACAAAAGGCAAAGTTTTATTTGGCGTGTTACTCAAAGGAGAGAAAAAAAGGGAAAGAGTTATATTGGCATGAAAAAAACTGGGGTAGAGATAACAGGGGAAGAGAACAAAACATTAAGAGAATTTGATAAACCCAACACCGAGTTTTGTTTGTGGCTTTGTGCGTAAATTCAAACACTTACTGAGCAGCATCCTCCTGATGTTTATGCAACTTTGTGTATAATTTGACAGGCAAGGATTCTACAACTTCATAAGGTGCAGGAACAGATCCAATAGAAGAAACAGAAGGGCGGGAAGATAGAACCACTGATTGCTGGTGAATTTCATCCAGAACCTAATTAAAATATAGATAAAAGATTCAAATTGAATAAATAGATAAAAATATTCATCAGAATAACCAAGGGAAAATTAAAACTACCTCAAATAAGGCTTCAGCAAGCATAACAATTCTTGATATGCTAGCTCTAGCCCCAGTATCATCATTAGCATTGGCATCACGACTACTACTTCGGCATGTACAACGGCCATTTCTATGTTGGCCAGACAAAATACAAGACCTGTCATGCCCAGACAGGTTTTCAAATCGGCTGCCCAATCGTTGAAGAGCACGGACCTGAACCATTTTATATGTGGGTCAGATATGGCTTATAGTCAAGGTATCAAGGATATAGAGGGAAGAGAATGGGATCATGATAAATGTTCTTACAGAAGTAACCCAGATCATTAAGGTTCAAATTAATCACTTTAAGTTGCTTCAGTTCAATTACATCAAAATCAACCTCACCACCTCCCTGAGTGGGTGCACCACATTTTTTTGCTTAAATGCATCTTATCTAAGTCATGGTTTTCTCCTTTTCTTTCCTTTCTTTTTCATTTTGCTAAAAGGTTATGCTTTTTACTAGGTGGTAATAAGAAATCATCAGTGATTGCAGCAAGGGGGGATCCACAAACCTGGGACCGTATTCTTCTTCTCCGTTCTAGGAAATTGGATCTATTTTCCAGTAGATCACGATACCTAGCTTCTCTTGATCGTGAAGACTCAACCTCATAGTCTTGGATCCCAAACAAGGAGCTAGACATATTGGATGGAGGATATCCAGAGGTAGAAGGGAAACTTGTAGAGTCACTATCAGATGGTAGCACTCTTGACTCTCTCTCCCCTGCTTGTCTTCCAATATCTTGACTAGCATCAGTCGCATCCCTTTCTTGTTGCAGCGGGCCAAAAGTGAAGTCTGATACTGTTGATCGACGAAGAACCCTATCACGAAGTCTTCCAACACTCAAAGTACGACTAAAGCGAACATTCCGTTCAACAGGTTCTCGAGTTCCATTTCTGCGATCATTTTGTCTCATTTCAACATTTTCTGTTCTGGCATGGATTCTTGGAGAAAATAAGTTAATACTGAACCCTTCTCTCACACCACTTTCACTACTCATATTCTGCATAGAAGAATTTGTTGAATTGTTTTGCAGGTTGCCATAGGAATCTGATGAAGCCCTTAAATTAATAGAAGTGTCTTCATAGCATTGTGACGCAGGAAGCAAGTCACTGCATTGTACAGCTTCATTTTGATTAGCCAAGCTGCCAGTAGGTCCCGGCTGTGGACTAAGGTCATCTTCACTGTTAAATGTTGAGAGACCAGCAGAAGAAACAGGGCAAGGCCGTGATGACCCCAAACTTGTGGTTCTGCTTAGTCTGAAGCTTACATTACCAGGAATAAGGCTAAACCGAGAAAGGAATCGACTTGAAGGGTTCAAGGACTGAGTTGAAGCTGGACGATCAGAACTGCTACCAGTTCTAGATGCAGTATTGGAAATGCCTGTTTGATTCCACTCATCAAGGTGGACATTAGCAGGGATACATGGCATTTTATCAGATTCAATCTTTCTGAAAGACTCTGATATCATCTCATCTGCATCTGTTTCATCACCATTGGAGTATGTAACATTACTATCATTTTCTTTATTTTGATCACACACCTAAAGTATGAATACCAAAGCATAGTTAGCACCACAATCCATAAAACATTGACCAACAAAGCAATTATTTAGACATGATTGTACTGATCTTTGAGCTAACCAAACTGTATATGGAAATCAATATAGGGGAGAAAATATTGGGGGGGAAAGTATTACATTATGCTTCATAAGAAAATTTCATTAATTTATGCCCATTATTCCATTAAGAATCAATTTATTGATTCACTTGACTCCCTGCAGAAAATTACAAGTAAGAAACATAGCTATATTGAAAACCAAAAGAAGGAGAAAGCAAATTACAAACTCGAACAAGAAAACTATGTTTCCTCATCCCAATTTGCTAGAATTGCAACCAACTTAATAAGATTGAATCTGAAAGATCCACTGCTTCAATATAGAAAGGTAACAAAAGGAAGTTGTAATTATCGGCAGGCCAGAAGTGGTAGTCTAGAGAATAATTTTTGTCTTATTCTATGGAATAAAGAATGCCGTGCTTCAGATAATATAGACCCAACCATTCCTTTTAGATAATGGCAAAAAATGTCGTACATAACAGAGGGGAAAAAGCATAAAAGGCCATGTGATTTGAAATTTTTGATTTTGATTGTCTCAAATTTGATTTATCTGGCACTCAACAGAACAAGAGAACAAAAATTTAAAAACCCTTAGCAGAGTGGCCCTAGTGGCAAACTCCGTTTCAAAATCTAGATATCAGAAATTTCCAATCACCACCAAAATATAATAGCTCAAATGAGGGAGGCGAATAGGAGAAATTTCCTGCACTCCAAATGCAAAACCAAACCAAGACATTACAAGAAAATGCGGCAACATAGCGATCAAAATCAAGAAAAGGGAAATGAAAAATAGTAAAAAGAAAGATTACAAAGATTTAGGAATAGCAGAGTGAGCTACCTGGTCGTCATTGTCACTGTCATGAGATCCAGATGTTGTTCCTAAACAATACGACTGAAAACCTCTATGACCTCTAGATCGACCCTTACGAAAACTGCCCGAAGACGACGACGTCGACGAAGAATTGCAAGAAGCAACGGCTTTACTACCACCGGATCCCATCTACCCACCCAAACAAACAATGCCACCGGGAAGCCTCAAAAAGAAATCCTCAAGCTTAGACGCAAAAACATCTAAACCCAGAAATCAATACGCGTCCTTTTCGAGATCCCAAATATTTCAGATCTATACAGATGGAAAATTAAAGGTCAAAAACCACTGGGTCTTGCGGTGTTGGAAGAATTAATGAAATTGTACTGGTTATCCGTGAAATGGGTCCAAATAAGAGAAAATTGTAAGTGGAGGAGAGTGAGTGGGAGAGAAGAGAAGAAGGTAGCATTTAGGTGAAGATGGCAGTCAGTAGCCGGGTGAATGGGACAAAGTAACTCGCAGGAGGAGAGAGAGAAGAGAGTGAAAGGGAGGCTTTTTTACTAAGAAAGTGTGAATTACTTACGGAGAAGACAAGGAACACTGGCGTTTTCTCTGCCTGGATTCGGGGGATTCAAATTTAATTTTGGTTTTGCAGTGCATGCCCTCGTTCCATGAGGCATGACATTGCCAGTCATTTGAAAATTGAGAATGAGAATACTGTTGAGCTGTTAATTAAACTATGTAAGGTTGATTTTATAATTTTTGTTGTACTTATTCAGAGACCATAAAAGTCACAGTTTGGCCAACACGTCTTACCAATTTGAAATTGTGTTTATTATGAGTCAAGTATCTCAAGCTATATCTAATACTAATTTGAATCTCCAGCTGACTGTTAGATTTGAGACTGGAAGGGGGCCCAATTATAAATGGGGGGTATTTACTGTTTCAAAATAAAAAGGGACCACCTAGCTATCTGTACAAAGAGGGTCTCATGGTCAGTACTAAAACCTTTAGAGAAGTCTACTATACGAAAGGATTAGTCATTGGTACTGACAGTAGAAAACCTGAGCCTACAAAAAAAAAAGGACCATTTACCACAAAAGAACAAAAATACATGGATAGGTCCAAAGAACCCAAGTTTTTATAGATGGGAGGGGATTAATATGATGTTCTAAAGAGAGAATGTAATAACTAAAAAGATTACATACTTATTATCGATACTTTTTCATTATTACAATCATTTCCTGATGTTTCAGTGATTCTCCCTTTGTAAATTTGCACTCTCTCTATATATACCACACAAATAAGAGAACTCTGCCAACTCTAGACCAAATATCCAACAATTTTCAACCTTTTTTGTGTGT
Organism: Acacia pycnantha; assembly: GCA_025563575.1. NCBI lineage: Eukaryota > Viridiplantae > Streptophyta > Magnoliopsida > Fabales > Fabaceae > Acacia > Acacia pycnantha. The sequence goes on along the minus strand of JAMWYP010000110.1, from coordinate 1,095,250 downwards.
CTCAATTATGGTCATATGCCTTTAACATATGAAGCAAAGATTCAAATCACAAAAGTATTTTGTTAGTATTGTTACATGTTTATTAGAATTGAAATCTCACATTCTCATATATTTATGTGAAATGCCAATAACCTTGTAACCTAATAACATGAAACCTTTCTTATAAATAGAAGGTTGTGGGTGCGATCCCGCTAGCCCCAAGCTGTTAGTGTCTACATCTCTTGTTGAAAAAAAATATATATATAAGCATACTAAAATGAAGGGTAAACTGTAACGGTAGAAAATTGGTTTAGCCCATTTCAAATTTAAATGTCTGAACAAATGTTGAAAAGAAAAGGGGGCACAGAGGAAAAGCTTTAGTACTGGCTTTAGTCATATGCATGCCAATGAGGAACCCAACCAACCACGTTTGGTGGTTCAAAACATTGGAAATGTTTGTAGCCAGATTGTCCCTATCATGTCTTTGGGGTTCAAAGCATCTGGGTTAGTGTGTCGTGTACCACTCTGGTTCTATTTATAAGTTCCTTTTGACCAAAACACACATACCAATGAGAGTTAGTTAGCTCAATGATTATGGGGTAAATTTTCAACTTTGCCCTCATTTATGAATGTGTATCTTTTAACTTTTTCTTCTCTCTCTATTTTCATTGAGTATCTTTCAACTCTTTCTTCTCTCTCTATTTTCATTGGTATAATTAATATGGGCAAAATTGTTACAATCTCATTTATTACCTAAAAGAAGACTTATAAATATGACCAAATTTTTTGACCAAATTGGACTTATAAATAGGACCAGAGTGATAGTTCTCTTTTGATGACTTCAAGATTTCTTCGCTTCTTTTTGTGGGGGACAGAGGAGGAGCGGGGGGATATTACTTGGAGATATCGCCATAATCACATATTCAGATTGCTCCTCAGCCTTTTGTTCTCTTGGGGTTCCAATTTTAAATTCTCAGTGAAGCGTGCTATTAGGCTCCACATTAATGATGAATATAATAATGAAGGATATGGCCTTTCATGATCTTTTACTTTATGCTACAAAGTTGGAAGAGACGTTTGGTTCGCTGCCAATATCATCCATTATTAAAAAAAAAAAAAAAGGTGATGTCAAGTTCTTACAGCTTTCTTGTCTTCAAAATGGTGTTATCTCAAAAGTTTGAAGAGACTTTGATGAGACCTATCAGAAAGGTCGTATCTTTAGTGGTTACTACATTGGTTTCTTAAAGCTTCTTATGAATTGGACGGAGCATATGACTGTCTAGTTTCATTTTGTAAAAATCTTTGAGGTCCCAAAGAAAAAAATATAATCCCTGAGAATTCTCAATGAGGAGTGAGGAACATAAACTAATTTTCATTTTTTGTTTAAAACTGGTTATTCCATGTTGCTTACTTGTGAGAATTTTTTGATGATTACATTCCTTCATTGAACCTCATAATGATTTTCCCTTTCATTTTGTTACCCTCTTTGTGAGGTTATTTTAATCACAACGTTTTATTCCTATCATGACAGTTGTCCTCTTGGAAAATAGTATGGCCAAGAAGGCAGGGTATTGAAAGTTCTTTCATTCTTTGATGCCAGAAAGTGCTTCATTCCAATAACATTAGTAACGGGCTTGTTTTTCAGCTTCCTAAGAAAATGAAGAAATACAAATCACAGAGCACACAATGACATGAGAATGATCGTAATCAAACTTTTTGCACTAATTTTCAGGACGATCATGACTTGACAGCTAAAGATGTTCCAAGATAAATTTTTTAAGGGACAAAAGAGACTGTTGGTACATGCTACATATCTGCAGGTGGACCCTTCTAAAGATTTTTACGCCCCAATTGCCAAACAAACTGATCAGCAGCAGCCATAGCACGAGATGCTGAACCAATGGAACCTTCATACCTGTTCAAATGAGTATGTTGAGAGTCAGTCGAAAAAGAAGATGGTGCCCTGATGAGTCCACCATAAATACTCACTCTAGCCCTTAATATGAGACTTATTTACCTAATGTAATTAGATTAAGGACGTTAGTTAATGTGGCATGTTCCCCCTAAAAACACCTCTATCAACTTTCCTAATTCCATCAATCTCTCTCTTATTTGATTATTGCTGATGGAGCGGGACAAATTAGGAAAAGATTGATAAATATAAGAAATAGGCCTTACAATAAGGACCAAGATCAACCCCCAATTAGGCTTTACATTAAGGACCTGAGGAAGTCCGACTTTCTCCCTTGTACAGATTTCTTTGCACTAATAATTGCCTCTCTAAAGCCAGACTAGTCTACCCACCCCCCCAAAAAAAAAAATTAATAATAATAATAAGGCATGGCCAAGAAACATAAGCTTAAAAGAATTGGTTAGCAGGTTGACTCTTAAGTTGTGTGCTTACAGAGCGACAAAGATATATGCTGCTGTCTGCATTACAATTGCTCCCTCACCAGCAGGCTTTGATGTGTTCATGCACCTAGCACTAAACCAATTCTCATGAATTGATGTGACCAAGTCTGCCATCCAAAAGTTTGGATTGTGAGAATATACAACATGAATTAGGGGCAAACACTAAAATAAGATTGCACAGAAAGCCTAATGACATTCATTATTATGATGCTTTTAGATTTACCAGAAGCGCAGAATAAAATGCATTGCCTCCCTAAATGCAATTATACACAAACCAATATGTCAAACTTTGATCCTGATCATAAATTTGCTTAAAAAACAGTTAAACCCTCTGGAAAGAATAAGGCTTGAGAAAGTACGCCCATTTTGTCTCCCTTGAAAGAAATCTAAATAAAATCTCATTTAATTCGACTTTTACCATGATTTCTCAAATCACTTTGGGAGAACACAAGATTCACAGATGAAGCTGAATCTAGAATTACGTTTCTCTACGATCTCCAAGAGAGCCTTGATACCTATCCATTTGGGGTCCCAAGATCACAGGATTTCAAACGCCAGATGGATTTTTGTCCAACTAGTCAAGAAAGGAAGATGTATAAATTGCACAGGTGCATATACTAATCAGGAAAGTTTCAAACTTCCTTTTGAGGATTTTCAGATAAGCTAAAGTAATAGAAAGTAAAATCCATCATGATCTATCATCAAACAACCTCTAAAACCACCCTGAAAAGGCATTGATAAATTCACAAGTAGATGCAAAGGAGAGTCCAAACTTGAAAACATGGCTAGTAAAAAGAAAAAGTATGCCAGTCAGGTCGGAATGACTGGAAGACTGGAACTATCAAAATATGGGGGTGGAGAAACCTAGCTTTAGAACCAAATGATATAGAAGATAACTCAGACCTAAGAGAAAAAGTATGCCAGTCAGGTTGGAATAAGAGAGTTATGTTTCTCAAACCCAGCAGAACAGACTATATTCTCCCTCACCAAGAGTGTTGATTACCTAGATGTATTGGATGACCCCAATAATTTCAACCTCATTAATTTCCGTGACATTTCTCTCCACCGCCAAGAACAGGTAGCAAATATTATTAAGCATTTCAGGTGAAACTACAGTACATCTTACATTGATTGGGCCCAATAATGAAGCTTTCTGTCTGGAGTTTGTTATGTTTAATGTAGTCAACAAAGTGATTCAATTCGATGCGGTTGGCTTTAATTCCTTCTTGTTCAGCACTGCCAGCAGCCAATCACCCCATCAATAATTAAAAAAATTCAAAAACTAACAAAAAGACAAATTCAAACATGGGAAAGAAGTTGTTCCAGAGAGCAAGACTAAAATTCTTCTTAACTCACTCCACAACTGTGTATATAATATCCAGCATCGGGGAACACAATAGACAGGTATAAAAACCGTATTGTTTCTTGACATCAAGTAAGCTAACTTCTCTTCGAAAAGCAAGAAGAAATAAAAAACAATAGTACATTTTACATCAAACATAAACTATTATCTTGCTTACATTGTAGACAATAGGCGTGATGGTCCATATGGGTCATAGTTTATCAGCAAAGCAGCTTTTAAAGGTTGACCTAGAAGGTGCAAAGATGAAATAAATGTCATGTATCTAAAGATTAAATAAATAAAAAACATTAACTTTTACAAATAACAATTATGCACAGCTTGACCAGCTAATGCTTGCTCACCAGAAGAACCAATGCTAGTAGAAGCCCACTTATCCCATGTTTTATGAATAAAAGGCCAGTCCATTGTGCCTAACAAGGAATTATAAGAATGAAATACTTTAGTTACTCCTCTCCATTGAATACACAACCATTTAAAACTTTGGTGCCATTTTATGAGGTTATGGTATTCATTGTATACAAGTAAAAGAAAAAAATAAAATAAGGTCAGCCCCAACGAACAAGATATTTCCAGGTATCTTTTAATAGGAAGTTTTTTTGTTAACACAAATGACAATACAGAGGAAACATAATGCATGAGATTATCATGATTCAAAGTAACAATCGATCAATTAGCATGAACTACGACAAAAAAGATATTTAGGTTATAGCTTGTTACAGACTGTAGAGATCTCTCTTATACAGAAGTGTTTTCTCCCATAGTGGATTGAGAAGACATTCAAATGCCCGCTGCAAACCTTTCCATGTAAGCCCGCAGTGCATATCTCTTGAGTGTTATCAATTTAATCTCATTATATGGAACATTTCAAAACAGGTTAGTTTGAAACCAAGAAAAAGTTGTAAACCAGTAGTTAAGGGGAGAAAACTCTAAGTTTCAGCTAGTAGGGAGAGCACCACTACCGTTAAATTCCAATATTCTCCACCCGCCAAACGCTAACAACGTTCACAACAATTCTAACGAAGCTAAACTAATCACTCTCCGAGTATACACCGTTCCGTAATGCGGACACTGACCCTGTAAAAGCCAAACTAATCAGAAAAAGACGCGACACAGATTGTACCTCTAGCAGGTATCACTTTCACTTGAGCGCTTGCGAACTGCGGTAAAGGCAGCGAAGAGGGATGCGTACGACGGTGGCCGGAGATTGACAAACCGACGGAGCTAAGTTAATCAGAGTACGAGGAAGAACGGGTGGGCAAGAGTCTTGACCCGGTCAGATCGAAGTTCGAAGGCCAATTCCTTTTAATTTAATTTTAATTTAATTGGGAGAGATCCTCTCATTGGCAACTTTCTCCCCATCCCTCCTCATCCCTCAACAATCAATCTAGACCATTCACTTCACTTAATCTTGGTCATCCATTGTTTTTAAATATTTCAAGATAGTGATGGATACTAAAAAGATACTGAAAAAATCCTTCATGATCTTGAAAAAATATTTCAAGGTAGGTAATAAAAATATACTTCATGATATTTTTTAAGATACTGACTAGTACTGAAAAAATATTTTATAATCTTGAAAAAATATTTCAGAGTACTGAAAGGTACTAAAAAAATATTTTAGGATACTGATTGGTACTGAAAAAATACTTCATGATTTTGAAAACATATTTCAGGGAACTGAATTATACCAAAAGGATACTGACTGGTACTAAAAAAATATTTCATAATCTTGAAAAATTATTTCAGGATCTTGAAAAAACATTTCAGGGTATTGATTGGTACTAAAAATATGCTTCAGGATATTTTTTCAAGATCCTAAAATAATTTTTCAGGATATAAAATATTCTTTTTAGTACCCGTCGGTATATTGAAATATTTTTTTAATACCCATCAGTACCTAGAAATATTAAAAAAAAAAAAAATTGGATGGCCAAGATTAAGTGAAGTAAATGGTCTAGATTGATTGTTAAGGGATGAGGAGGGATAGGGAGAAAGTTGCCAAGGAGAGGATGCTCTCCAATCTGATTCCATAAACAAGTGACCAGCTTCAATGGCTCCACTTTCCACGTGTCATAATTAAAAAAAAAAATGAAACCTTGTCTTTAATTGTTGGTTCGTTCTTCATCTTCCTCCTTAAGAAATGAATCGGTCATATGGGACACAAAAGAAAAGCAGGTAAGAGGCGATGAATAAAAAAGCAACGAGATTGAGACCTAAAGCAGAAAAGCTGAAACTTCATTTAGATGCGAAGGAAGCTGAATTGGCTAATTTCTTTATAGGGATTCTTGAAAGCTAAGCCTAAGAAGAATCAGATTCTGGCGTTGCAACCTTCGGCTTTTCTACAGAGCAATTTGCCGTCCAAAACACAACTAGTAGGAGAAAGCTAATCCAAAACCCAAAATGATCATTTTGTAAGATATATTGGTAGGCAGGTTTCATGTCTGTTTTGGATCCTTCAATATTTATATTCATGGGAAAATTTGCAGATTTTGTTCCATATCAAAGATGTATGTGGCTGCATGTATTTGCTGTCCATCATCTTGCTTAAAGTTCTGTTTTTTCCCCTTTTCTTCTTTTGAATTTTGGCGAGCCAAGTCCTGTTTTTCTAATGGCAAACTCACACAGCACTACAGCAGCTAAAACATTCCTTCCCCGGAAAAGGAAAAAAGGAAAAAAAAAAAAAAGAGCACCCAGCCAAAGTGTAATACTGCTTTCAAACATATACTTGGAGTCAAAGCATTAATTCTTCAATTTCTTGTGTTATGGCATCAGTACTATTGTCTAATCGCAAGATAAGCAGTTCAGCTCACCTCCATTGATAAATTTGGAAGGCTGGCCCCCGTAGCTGATGATGATGTATTAGAAGTTCCATTTGTAGCATTTTTCTAACATTCACAGAACATATCGTCCTCTTAATGGCATTATAAGGTAAAGCAGATGTTCAAGTAATAGTAAATAGCTTAGAACGAAAATATTCTATTAAGATTTAAGGATACAATATAGTTGTAACATTGAATAATGATTGGAGGGGAACCAGCACTCAAGCTTAGTGCAGCGGCAGCCTCTACATATCTTGATGATGACTTGATAAATTATAAATCACATGTTTTTTTCCTTATTCAAGAGCAAGATAATTAGCCAATGAGCACAATTCATAAGAATGATATTATACTATGACATGGAAATGAATCTATACTGTAAGGTCATCCTGGTCGAAAACACGGTTGTGACAAGTGGGGTTGCAAGGGTAGGGGCAATCAATCTGATGGAAAGGACTTCGATCAAAGTACCAGTCTCCTACTGCTTTTGCAATTGTCTGCAGATTTTTATATTTAGATAAAGGTTATGTTTTCAAGTGGACATAAAGGGAAAAACAAATGATGAACCAAATATCCAGACAAAAAATCAAGAAGTATTTGTATTTGTTAGTCTCTTACTGTCTTTTGCAGCACTGGAGAGTCACTTCTTAACCATGTCTCCTGCGTTCCTGTTTGGCAGTGGGCATAGCAAGAGTCTATAAACATTCCCTTTGACGAAGTGTTGCCCACCACAGCCAATGCCCTCAAAAAGTCTGACCGGAAACCTGAAAACCAGAAAATGCACAAGAATGAGGTCTTGGAAAGTAATAATTCAAGTGTTTATTGTTTAAATGATTTCTGATAGTACTGTTATGTTATTTACCTTGCATTACATCAAGTTGATCGGGTGAGCACTTTTTTATATCAAGTTTGCAGCTATGCCACTGGCCGTGGGGATCAGCAACACCTGGCGCCAAAATGTTTTTTATCTGAGCAAAAGATGTAAAGATTATTTTAGCAATTTCTAGCATTCACAATATACTACTACTCGAGAGATCATTCTGAAAAATGAATTCATATATCTTACGCAACTGATGAGACTGACCTGCCATGAGTCATAAGCTGCATTTACAAAGAAAATTGGGGTAGTGATCTGTGATACCACATATTGTGGGAAGAAGCACTACAAGAAAAGGGCAAAGTATTAGTAAAATACCAAGAGAAATAATCCCAAAGGCAGAAGCACACTAATTCACAAACTTACAAGTCCTGGGCTGATCCTTGAAGTGCAGGATCGAGGTAAGTTTTTTGCTGAACCCTAAGTATTAAAGAACAAAAGTCAACTTGAATATTATAGATTTCCAATGAAAGAAAAGTGGGAAAAGGTCCGTCCAAAGTTTTGTTCTGCAAAACACTTACATGGGTTTTGACAACTTGACTGTAGAATTGTTCAATGTGCTGTGCTCCTGAGACATCCTTTCTGTTGGACAAGACAATATTGAACAAAATAATTTAAGAAACTCCGGAAACTCACGAAATAAGGCTAAGCAGATGTTAAGAAGCCTACGTATTAATGAAGTAACCAGCATCTGAAAGACATTTCACTTTAGCACTTGCAGGAACTAGAGCTCGAAAGCGATCACAATGCAATATAGAAGTCAATCCTCCAGCAGAACAGCCAGAGAGAATAGCCTGTAATTATAAGCTCCAATGAGTAAATAGAACAAAAAAAAAAGTACTAATATGAAAGGAGGGGAGGTGGCATTATTTAAATGGATATACATTTTTAGCATTTTTCATTCCTTTTGCCATTAAATCCTCAATGACAGCAACGAAAACTCTTGCTCCTCTGAAGTGCAGATTTGTGTCCTGGTAAATACATGTACATCATATAATAAGAAACTGATCAGAAAACATTAAAAAAATGTACTCAATAAGATTTTTGATTCAGTTTTGCAGAACTCACTGAATCCACTGCTTCCACATCACCAGTGAATGATGCACCATCACAATACCTAACCTTGATTCTATTCCAATTGTAGAAATCTGGATTGTACAAGAGTCATTAAGGAGTTATACAAAATGCCACATTAATATTTTATAATTATTAACGAGGAGACTATACCTGGATTAAATTTTTCCTTGTTGCTTAGAATTCCAGAGAAGGAAACCTGCTTGGCCATTTCCTTGGATGAACCCAAGCGAGTGCTCTTTCGGGCAAGGCACGTGGCGACATCGTTGCACCATCCTCCTCCCTAGAAATGAAATCAAATGGAAATTTCATTACCAAGGAAAGGGCAACTTTCATGTCCACAAAAAAATGAGATTCTTATTTGCAGATGAAGATCTATTTACGCCTATTTGCTGAAATGGACCCACCTCAAAGTGGATGAACCAGTTGTTAATCCCAGATCCAGTACCCTTATCAAAGTGGTAAGCTGGGGGACTTCCATCCAAACAAACTGCGAATTATGTGGATCATCAGATTCCCAAATTCATCGTTAACATAACTGAATATTGTAAACATGGAGATGGACAACAAGGCTTTTAGTAAAGCTTAATTGAGATACGGAAACAGTTTCTCACCAGCTCCTTTCGCTACTGCATTCTCAACATAAGTTATTGGTACAAAGAAGCCTTCTGCTTTCAGCAATATCAATAGAAATACTAGAAAATTCAATTTCAAAACTTGGCTCATTTTTGCACCCTCCATTCTGCAAAAAAATATGACAAAAAAGGAACATGGACAAACCAAGAGAGGAAAAAAAATACTATCTCTGGTTCTAATTATAGGAACACTTTTGTAGTGCAATTTACACTACAACAGTGTTCCTATAATTAGGACTAGAGGGACCTTTGGCCAAAAAAAGCCCCATTCTTTCATCATAGCCAAACAGAAATCATGCATAGTAAAGAATCCGCAATAGAATCCAGGAGATATACTTAAACACTATCTTTTCGACCTATCTTCTGCCGAACAGTCAGCAACAAGAATTTATGGGTTGTTCTACAAGATAAATCAGTGCAATTTACACAAAGAAAGCAATTTAGAATGTGACACTATAAGTGCTCCAACTCAGAAGATCCTTCCATTGTATCTGTACTCATCTAAACTCACAAGTATACCTTTGATAATGCTTAGCGTTAGAAAGAGGGTTTCCTGGCTTTAGACCATGCCTGTAAGTTGGGCAAACATGTTTTCCCCCTTATAGAGAACCCTTCCATTGGGGGGAAAAATAACCATCCATTTTGAATTTGTTTGGCCAAACATGCAAATAAACAAATAAACAAAAGAGAGCATTCTGAATAATGTATGGCCATTGGCCAGTGATGCACAGTCAACAGAAGATTATCGAAGAATTTTTTTATTTTTACAGAGAAAGATTGAATTGTATCATCTTATTTGGTACCAGAAAACATGATGCACAGTGTACACTGCAGACAAAACATTGAGTACAAACAAGCAAACACATCAATCTCCATTAGTTTCTGATAAATGATCCGGCATGAATCATTGATCTCACATCAACACTTCCAAAAACAACAGAGCTAATAAACTGAATGGACTTGAACTGTTTTCACAACGCCCAAACAGAATCTACAAACCAAGAGTTGAACAAAAGTAGAGAAGGATGAAATTACCGACAGAAAAAGGAGGATTGCAAAGCTCGCCACCTGCAGATTGTGAATGGAAAATGCAGAATGAGATGCCCAACGAGCTGATACAGGGGAGCTATGGGAAAGGGCCCCCCAAGTCGAGACACGGCTTTGAACAATGCAAGAATGGGAAAGAGGAATGGGACGAGCTGATTTAAGCAACTTTAAGGACCGACTTAGTCGGTGGATTGTTTTGTAGTGAAGAAGTTGAAAGAAAATGAAGTACTCCCTCTACTCCTTGTTGATTCTACGGTAACAAGTTAAAGTTATAATTAATAAAGTTATCCTACAATTTAAATTTTTTTTAATATTACTTCACTAATTACACTAAATTCTAATATTATATTAATTATTATTTTTACTTACTGTCCTTATTAATTATAGGTATACATAAAAAAATAATTAATATACTTTGAAAACAAGTAAATATCTTATAAAAAAGATTAAATAAAAAGACAAGAACAAGTATCCAAGTTTCCGTATGAGGAAGAAAGACCAAACACTAAAAACGAATTGTTTTTATTTAGGCTAAACGCAGAGAATCCAAGAACCAACACTCGTCCGGAAAAAAATAAACCTTTGCTCTTTTATTCAGGGAAAATTATTATAAAAACTCAGTTAAATTATCCAAATTCTAATTAACATTATTAAACTTAACAAATTATAGTTTAAGTTATATTACATAATTAAGGAGTTAAAATTTGAATCAAATTATCTCCATTTTCTTTAGTTATTAGAAAAATAAAATTGAAAAAATAACCATATTTTTTTAATTGTTAAGAAAACAACAAAAATAATCGAAGCCACTGCTCTTGAAGCTTATTTTTTTAGTGGTTACGGCATTGGTTTCTTGATGCTTCTTATGAATTGGACGGAGCATATAACTGTCTAGCTTCATTTTGAAAAAATCTTTGAGGTCCCAAAGAAAAAAAATGAAAATTCTCAATAACAAGTGAGCAACATAAACTTTTTTTTCATTTTTATGATTACTAGTGAGAAATTTTTTTGGTGACAACATTCCTTCCTTATCCTCATAATGATTTTCCTTTTCATTTTGTCACCCTCTTTGTGAGGTTATTTTAATCATAATATTTTATTCCTATCATGACAGTTGTTGTCTTGGAAAATAGCAGGGCCAAGAAGGCAGGGTATTGAAAGTTCTTTCATTCTTTGATGCCACAAAGTTCTTCATTCTAATAACATTAGTAATGGGCTTGTTTTCCAGCTTCCTAAGAAAATGAGGAAATACAAATCACAGAGCACACAATGACATGAGAATGATAGTAATCTAACTTTTTGCACTAATTTTCAGGATGATCATGACTTGACAGCTAAAGATGTTGCAAGATAAATTTTCTAAGGGAAAAAAAAGACTGTTGGTACATGCACCATAGCTGCAGGTGGACCCATCTAAAGATTTTTACGCCCCAATTGCCAAACAAACTGATCAGCAGCAGCCATAGCACGAGATGCTGAACCAATGGAACCTTCATACCTGTTTAAATGATTATGTTGAGGGTCAGTCGAAAAGAAGATTGTGCACTCATGAGTCCATCATAAATACTCTCTCTAGTCCTTAATGTGAGACTTATTTATCAAATTTAATTAGATTAAGAATGTTAGTTAAGTTAGTTAATATGACATTTTTTTTCCTAAAACACCTTCATCACTTCCCTAATCCCATCCATCCCTCTCTTATTTTATTATTGCTAACGGAGCGTTGATAGAAGTAAATTAGGAAAAGATTGACAAATATAAGAAATAGTCCTTACATTAAGGACCAAGATCAACCCCGGTTTTACATTAAGGACCTGTGGAAGTCCGACTTTCTCCCTTGTACAGATTTCTTTGCCTAAAGGCAGACTAGTCTCCCAACCAAACCCCCCAAAAAAAAAAATAAAAAAATAATAAGAAGAAGAAGGCGGCATGGCCAAGAAACAAAATAAATTTGTTAGCAGGTTGATTCTTAAGTTGTGTGCTTACAGAACAACGAAGATATATGCTGCTGTCTGCATTACAATTGCTCCTTCACCAGCAGGCTTTGATGTGTTCATGCACCTAGCGCTAAACCAATTCTCATGAATTGATGTGACCAAGTCTGCCATCCAAAAGTTTGGATTGTGAGAGGATACAACATGAATTAGGGGCAAACACTAAAATAAGATTGCACACAGCCTGATGACATTAATTATTATGATGCTTTTAGATTTACCAGAAGCGCAGAATAAAATGCATTGCCTACCTAAATGCAATTGTACACAAACCAATATGTCAAACTTTGATCCTGATCCTAAATTTTCTTAAAAAACAGTTAAGCCCTCTGGAAAGAATAAGGCTTGAGAAAGTACGCTGATAGAGTACCGGATTAGCGGAAGATAATAGAAGTTGTGGAAAGTTGGAGATTTTAGGAATTAATATTTAATTAATTGAGTCTGTTTTTATTATCTTTTATTATTATTAGGAAATAAGAGAAATATCTTATTAGATATTATCTTTTATTATTATTAGGAAATAAGAGGAATATCTTATTAGATATTATCTTTTATTATTATATTTAGGAATTAGGAAATAAGAAGAATATCTTATTAGATAAGATTTAGGTGTTAGGATTATGATTATTAGTTATCTAAATCTTAGATTTAGATATATTTTCAGATTTCGTATTTATATTTTGAATAAAGTCTACCCTCTGTAAATCATTATAGATAGGCATAGTGCCTCATCAATAAAGTATCGAATATTCAGAGAGTAAATCGGTATGGGAGATTCTCCTTGGACTTTAATAGTTCGATGAGTTACAGATTTTGGCTCATCTACTACTAAGGATGTGGGCTGATTTAGAGAAGAGGTGAGATTCTTGCCTACTCTCTATCTCAAAGAGGCTCTTCTTAAAGAGTTAGTGAGATCCTTGCTTCTCTTTAGAAACAAAGTAAATCTATTTTCCTTTTATTTCCCGAGTTCTCTTTACATTCTCATTCTCATTCACATTTAACCTTCCCATAATCCGTACTCTACCATACGCCCATTTTGTCTCCCTTGAAAGAAATCTAAATAAAAACTCATTTAATTCGACTTTTACCATGATTTCTCAAATTACTTTGGGAGAACACAAGATTCACAGATGAAGCTGAATCTAGAACTATGTTTCTCTACGATCTCCAAGAGAGACTTGATACCTATCCGTTTGGGGTCCCAAGATCACAAGATTTCAAATGCCAGATGGATTTTTGTCCAACTAGTCAAGAAAGGAAGATGTATAAATTGCACAGGTGTATATACCAATCAGGAAAGTTTCAAAGATTTTCAGATAAGCTAAAGTAATGGAAAGTAAAATCCATCATGATCTATCATCAACCAGCCTCTTAAACCACCCTAAAAAGGCATTGATAAATTCACAAGTAGATGCAAAGGAGAATCCAAACTTGAAAACATGACTAATAAAAGAAAAAGTATGCCAGTCAGGTTGGAATGACTGGAAGACTGGAACTATCAAAATATGGGGGTGGAGAAACCTAGCTTTAGAAGATAACTCAGACCTAAGAGAAAAGCCAATAAGAGAGAAGAGACTCCACTATAAGAGAGTTATGTTTCTCAAACCCAGCAGACAGACTTTATTCTCCCTCACCAAGAGTGTTGATTATCTAGACGTATTGGATGACCCCAATAATTTCAACCTCATTAATTTCTGTGACATTTGCCTCCACCTCCAAGAACAGGTAGCAAATATTATTAATCATTTCAGGTGAAACTACAGTACAGCTTACATTGATTGGGCCCCATAATGAAGTTTTCTGTCTGGAGTTTGTTATGTTTAATGTAGTCAACAAAGTGATTCAATTCGAAGGGGTTGGCTTTAATTCCTTCTTGTTCAGCACTGCCAGCAGCCAATCACCCCATCAATAATTAAAAAATTTCAAAAACTAACAAAAAGACAAATCCAAACATGTACAAGAAGTTATTCCATAGAGCAAGACTAAAAATCACACAGAAAACAAGAAATATCTTCAAAAGTATTTTAATCAATGCTAGCATTAAAAATCTTATTTTTAAACAGGATCAGAGGAAAACCAGGATAACAACATGTGCATATAACTTCTTAACTCACTCCACAACTATGTATATACTATCCAGCATGGGGGAACACAATAGACAGGTATGAAAACCGTATTGTTTCTTGACATCAAGTAAGCTAACTTCTCTTAGAAAAGCAAGAAGAAATTAAAAAAAAAACAATAGTACAGTTTACACCAAACATAAACTATTATCTTGCTTACATTGTAGACAATAGGCGTGATGGTCCATATGGGTCATAGTTTATCAGCAAAGCAGCTTTTAAAGGTTGACCTAGAAGGTGCAAAGATGAAATAAATGTTGTGCATCTAAAGATTAAACAAAAATAATATTTTTTTACGAATAACAATTATGCACATCTTGGCCAGCTAAAGCTTGCTCACCAGAAGAACCAATGCTAGTAGAAGCCCACTTTTCCCATGTTTTGTGAACAAATGCCCAGTCCATTGTGCCTAACAAGGAATTAAAAGAATGAAATACTTTAGTTACTCCTCTCCATTGAATACACAAAACCATTCAAAACCTTGGCGCAATTTTATGAGGTTACGGTATTCATTGTATACAGGTAAAAGAAAAAATAAAATAAGCCCAGCCCCAACGAACAAGATATTTCCAAGTATCTTTTAATAGGAAAATTTTTGTTAACACAAATGACAATACAGAGGAAACATAATGCTTGAGATTATCATGATTCAAAGTAACAATCGATCAATTAGCATGAACTACGGAAAAAAAAATATTTAGATTATAGCTTGTAACACACTGTAGAGACCTATCTTATACAGAAGTAGTTTTCTCCCATAGTGGATTGAGAAGACATTCAAATGCCTGCTGCAATCAATGCCCCTTTCCATGAAAACCCGCAGTGCGTATCTCTTGAGTGTTATCAATTGAATCTCATTATATGGAATTTCAAAACAGATTAGTTTGAAACCAAGAAAAAGTTGTAAAACAGTAGTTAAGGGGAGAAAACTCTTAAAGTTTCAGCTAGTAGGGAGAACACTACTACCGTTAAACTCCAATATTCTCCACCGGCCAAACGCTAACAACGTTCACAACAATTCTGACGAAGCTAACTAATCACTCTCCGAGTATACACCGTTCCGTAATGCGGACACTGACTGTGTAAAAGCCAAACTAATCAGAAAAAAACGCGACACAGATTGTACCTCTAGCAGGTATCACTTTCCCTTAAGCGCTTGCGAACTGCGGTAAAGGCAGCGAAGAGGGATGGGTACGACGGTGGCCGGAGATTGACAAACCGACGGAGCTAAGTTAATCAGAGTACGAGAAAGAACGGGTGGGCAAGAGGAAGAGTCTTGACCCGGTTAGATCGAAAACCGGAGCCCAATTAAAAGTGGGTTTCTATTTTGATTAATAAATAAGGCTTCGCAAAGGAAATAAAATAATATTTTGTAAATAAGTAAAAATTATAGCAAACATTAATCTTATAGAAAAAAATACATGAGACCATTTTTCGATCAAATCATGTAAGACAATTAAAAAGACATTATTTATTTTAAAAGTTGTATCCCACAATAATTTGAGCAAAAATCCCACAATAATAATAAAATAATATTACAAAGGGTTAAAATAAGAGGAGCTAATAATAAACAAACAAGTGACCAGCTTCAATGGCTCCACTATCCACGTGTCATAATAATAATAATAAAAAGAAGGAAACTTTGCCTTTATTTGTTGGGTCGTTCTCCATCTTCCTCCTTAAGAAATGAATCGGTCATATGGGGCACAAAAGAAAAGCAGATCAGAGGCGATTAATAAAAAAGCAACGAGGTTGAGACCTAAAGCAGAAAAGCTGAAACTTCATTTGGATGCGAAGGAAGCTGAATTGGCTAATTTCTTTATAAGGATTCTTGAAAGCTAAGCCTAAGAAGAATCAGATTCTGGCTTTACAACCTTCGGTTTTTCTGCAGAGCAATTTGCCGTCCAAAACACAACTAGTAGGAGAAAGCTAATCCAAAACCCAAAATTATTATTGATAGGCAAGTTTCATGTCTGTTTTGGGTCCTTCAATATTTATATATATTCATGGGAAAATTTGCAGATTTTGTTCCATATCAAAGATGTATGTGGCTGCATTTATTTGGTGTCCATCATCTTGCTTAAAGTTCTGTTTTTTTCCCCCTTTCTTCTTTTGAATTTTGGCGAGCCAAGTCCTTTTTTTCAGTGGCAAACTCACACAGCACTACGGCAGCTAAGACATTCCTCCCCCGGAACCAAAAAAGAGTACCCAAGCAAAGTTTAATACTGCCTTCAAACATATTTGGAAAAGAGCAAAACAATTACTTGGAGTCAAAGCATTAATTCTTCAATTTCTTGTGTTATGGCATCAGTACTATTGTCTAATTGCAAGATAAGCAATTCAGCTCACCTCCATTGATAAATGTGGAAAGCTGACCCTCGTAGCTGATGATGATGTATTAGAAGTTCCATTTGTTGCATTATTTGGGGCATTTGTAGCATTTTTCTAGCATTTACAGAACATATCATCCTCTTAATGGCATTATAAGGTAAAGCAGATGTTCAAGTAATAGTAAATAGCTTAGAACGAACAAATACTATTAAGATTTAAGAATACAATATAGTTGTAACATTGAATAATGATTGGAGGGCACCCAGCAGGCCAGCACACAAGCTTAGTGCAGTGGCAGCCTCTACTTATCTTGATGATGACTTGATAAATTATAGATCACATGTTTTTTTTTTTTTCTTATTCAAGATCAAAGCTAATTAGCCAATGAGCACAATTCATAAGAATGATATTATAATATCACATGGAAATGAATCTATACTGTAGGGGAGTCCGGCTCGAAAACACGGTTGTGACAAGTGGGGTTGCAAGGGTAGGGGCAATCAATCTGATGGATAGGACTTCGATCAAAGTACCAGTCTCCTACTGCTTTTGCAATTGTCTGCAGATTTTTATATTTAGATACAGGTTATGTTTCCAAGTGGACATAAAGGGAAAAAAAAATGAACCAAATATCCAGACAAAAAATCAAGAAGTATTTGTATTTGTTAGTCTCTTACTGTCTTTTGCAGCACTGGAGAGTCACTTCTTAACCATGTCTCCTGCATTTCTGTTTGGCAGTGGGCATAGCAAGAGTCTATAAACATTCCTTTTGACGAAGTGTTGCCCACCACAGCCAATGCCCTTAAAAAGTCTGACCGGAAACCTGAAAACCAGAAAATGCACAAGAATGAGGTCTTGGAAAGTAAAGATTCAAGTGTTTATTGTTTAAAGGATTGCTGATAGTGCTGTTATGTTATTTACCTTGCATTAGATCAAGTTGATCGGGTGAGCAGTTGTTTATATCAAGCTTGCAGCTATGCCACTGGCCGTGGGGATCAGCAACACCTGGCGCCAAAATGTTTTTTATCTGAGCAAAAGATATAAAGATTATTTTAGCAATTTCTAGCATTGACAAGAGATCATTCTGAAAAATGAATTCATATATCTTAAGCAACTGATGGGACTGACCTGCCATGAGTCATAAGCTGCATTTACAAAGAAAATTGGGGTAGTGATCTGTGATACCACATATTGAGGGAAGAAGCACTACAAGAAAAGGACAAAGTATTAGTAAAATACCATGAGAAATAATCCCAAAGGCAGAAGAACACTAATTCACAAACTTACAAGTCCTGGGCTGAGCCTTGAAGTGCAGGATCGAGGTAAGTTTTTTGCTGAACCCTAAGTATTAAAGAACAGAAGTCAGAACTTGAATATTATAGATTTCCAATGAAAGAAAAGTGGGAAAAGGTCCGACCAAAGTTTTGTTCTGCAAAACACTTACATGGGTTTCAACAACTTGACTGAAGAATTGTTCAATGTGCTGTGCTCCTGATACATCCTTTCTGTTGGACAAGACAATATTGAACAAAATAATTTAAGAAACTCCGGAAACTCACGAAATAAGGCTAAGCAGATGTTAAGAAGCCTACGTATTAATGAAGTAACCAGCATCTGAAAGACATTTCACTTTAGCACTTGCAGGTACTAGAGCTCGAAAGCGATCACAATGCAATATAGAAGTCAATCCTCCAGCAGAACAGCCAGAGAGAATGGCCTGTAATTATAAGCTCCAATGAGTAAAATGGGGGGAAAAAATACTAAGATGAAAGGAGGGGAGGTGGCATTATTTTAATTGATAGTACATTTTCAGCATTTTTCATTCCTTTTGCCATTAAATCCTCAATGACAGCACCGAAAACTCTTGCTCCTCTGAAGTGCAGATTTGTGTCCTGGTAAATACATGTACATCATATAATAAGAAACTGATCAGAAAACATTAAAAAAAATGTACTCAATAAGATTTTTGATTCAGCTTTGCAGAACTCACTGAATCCACTGCTTCCACATCACCAGTGAATGATGCACCGTCACAATACCTAACCTTGATTCTATTCCAATTGTAGAAATCTGGATTGTATAAGAATCATTAAGGAGTTATACAAAATGCCACATTAATATTTTATAATTATTAACCAGGAGACTACACCTGGATTAAGGTTTTCCTTGTCGCTTAGAATTCCAGAGAAGGCAACCTGCTTGGCCATTTCCTTGGATGAACCTAAGCGAGTGCTCTTTCGGGCAAGGCACGTGGTGACATTGTTGCACCATCCTCCTCCCTAGAAATGAAATCAAATGGAAATTTCATTACCAAGGAAAGAGCAACTTTCATGTCCACAAGAAAATGAGATTCTTATTTGCAGATGAAGATCTATTTATGCCTATTTGCAGAAATGGACCCACCTCAAAGTGGATGAACCAGTTGTTAATCCCAGATCCAGTACCCTTATCAAAGTGGTACGCCGGTGGACTTCCATCCAAACAAACTGCGAATTATGTGGATCATAAGATTCCCAACTTCATCATTAACATAACTGAATATTGTAAACATGAAGATGGACAACAAGGCATTTAGTAAAGTTTAATTGAGATACAGAAACAGTTTCTCACCAGCTCCTTTCGCTACTGCATTCTCAATGTGAGTTATTGGTACAAAGAAGCCTTCTGCTTTCAGCAATATCAACAGAAACACTAGAAAATTCAATTTCAAAACTTGGCTCATTCTTGCACTCTCCATTCTGCAAAAAATCTAACAAAAAAGGAACATGGACAAACCAAGAGAGGAAAAAAAATAACTTTTATGAAGGGAAAACAGAGGGAAAATAAACTCTTGGCCAAAAAAAGCCCCATTCTTTCATCATAGCAAAACAGAAATCATGCAGAGTAAAGAATCCACAATAGAATCCAGGAGATATACTTAAACGCTATCTTTTCGACCTATCTTCTGCCGAACAGTCAGCAACAAGAATTTACGGGTTGTTCTTCAAGATAAATCAGTGCAATTTACACAAAGAAAGCAATTTAGAATGTGACACTATCAGTGCTCCAACTCAGAAGATCCTTCCATTGTATCTGTACTCATCTAAACTCACAAGTATACTTTTGATAATGCTTAGCGTTAGAAAGAGGGTTTCCTGGCTTTAGGCCATGCCTGTAAGTTGGGCAAACATGTTTTCCCCCTTATAGAGAACCTTCCATTGGGGGGGAAAATAACCATCCATTTTGAATTTGTTTGGCCAAACATGCAAACAAATAAACAAAAGAGAGCATTCTGAATGATGTATGGCCAGTGATGCACAGTCAACAGAAGATTATGGAAGAATTTTTTTATTTTTTCAGAGAAAGGTCGAATTGTATCATCTTATTTGGTACGATAAAACATGACGCGCAGTATACACTGCAGACAGAACATTGAGTACAAATAAGCAAACACATCAATCTCCATTAGTTTCTCATAAATAATCCGGCATAAATCATTGATCTCACATCAACACTTCCAAAAACAACAGAACTAATAAACTGAACGAGCTTGAACTGTTTTCACAACGCCCAAACAGAAATCTACAAACCAAGAGTTGAACAAAAGTAGAGAAGGAAGAAATTACCGAAAGAAAAAGGAGGATTGCAATGTTCGCTACCTGCAGATTGTTAATGGAAAATGCAGAATGAGATGCCCAACGAGCTGATATAGGGGAACTATGGGAAAGAGCCCCCAACCCCGAGACAAGGTTTTATACAATGCAAGAATGGGAAAGAGGAATGGCGCGAGCTGATTGAAGCAAATTTAAGGACCGAGATAGGGGGTGGATTATATTGTAGTGTAGTGACGAAGATGAAAGGAAATGAAGTATTGAAGTTTCCGTCTGGGGAAGAAAGACAAAACACCAAAACGAATCGTATTTATTTAGGCCATACGCAGAGAACCCAAGAGCCGACACTCGTCCGGACAAAATAAATCTTTGCTTTTTGATTCAGTGAATTATACTCCGTCCCTTCTAATTATAGGATTATAGGATGAAGATTATATTGTAAATTATAATATAAATTTTATCCTATATTTAGGATGTAATATAAATTAATCATAGAATTATGAATTTGTGATTATAGAAAAATATTAATTTAGAAAATGATGGTTTCAATAGGAAAGCGCGGCTTGATGGAATCTTTTGGCGCGTTCTCACCACCAGTCAGTGGCGCAATCTGGATGGAGGGAAAAAGTAGGGATGATTGTGGAAGTCTGTTGGAGAATCATTTCGTGGGTTAAATTATCATTATAATAAATATATTTGTTTTTCATAAGTTAAGTTTGGCAAATTTGTGACTTTCTTCTAAAATGGTCAATCTCACGGGTTTAGACTAAATTCTTGACAAGAGTTTGGATTTGATTGTCAACTCCATAGTCTCTTTTTTCTCCCCTCTACTAATGCTTGAGCAGTGAGTACTCTTCTCTTGTTGTTGAACGAACTTTTTTGATGGCGTCTCCCTCTTCAATTTCAGTTAGGGGTGAAGATGTCTGTATTTTGTGTTATCTTTGTTTATTTTCCTTTTTTTTTTCTGTGTGCTTGTTATGTTGGTGTTGATTTTCTTTGCAGCAGTAAATCAAGTTAGGAGTTTCAATGGTAACAAATCTCACCTGGTGGTTGCATTTTACGCTTTTAGGAATTGGGAATTGGCAACTATAGTCTTATATATTATTGGCTCTATCTTTCAAAAGACTATTATGGATTATTGGCAACGGCGAATCCGAAGTGTATGTCTTGGTTAGAGCTAGGAATCATGGCCGGCTCTTAAAAGGCCAAGGCCTAAAAAACATCTATTTTTTAAGGTCCGGCTCAAGAGTATGTGGGTCAAGGCTGGCCCTACAAGGCAAAACTATTTTTCTAAAATTTAACTATTTTTCTTGCGTTTTTTTTCTCAAAGAAATATAATTACTAAATTACAACAATTAAATTTTTAATTTATCAAAAAAATGTTGTCAACATCAAGGTCTAAACAATACGCATCATGTAACAAACAAACACAGTCACTAATTTATAATCAAAAGGAAACTATTGTCCACCAATGACTCTCACAAAGCATAAGAAGCTTACCACTAAACAACATGAGTATGATGATTACCATTTTCATCTTTTTCATCACTATCATCAATTTCAAAAAAAAAAAATTGATTGTGATTCACTTCGAGTAGTGGGCTCTGCTCTATGGGTAAAAATATCAAGAATTTTTTTCTTGCATCATGAATACATCTATGATCTTTATCTGCAACAGGGCAGGCAAGTAGTTTCTTTCACGGTTAGACTCAGTCAACAGGGCAAGTAGGCAACTACCAACTAGGCAAGTCAAAAAAAATTAACAAGGCCTAACAGGCCGGCCCTTGGCCCTACAAAGCTGGCCCTTTTAGGTCCGACTTCATTTGGAAGCTCCATTTTATAACCAAAGCTTAAATGGGCTGGTCTGACGGGATCAACCCAATTTCCCGGCTCTAGTCTTGGTTGAGACCGTGTCATTCATTGTGCAATTGACGGCTTCTCTATCTTCATCTTTTTTTTTATTGGTGTTTGAGGGTGATTTTCTTTTATAAGATCTTCTAATAGAGTTTATTCAACAACTAATCTGGTTGCTTTATAGCCAATAAAAGTGGTGGATCCTTTCGAATGGTTCATCGAACAACCACTTTTTACCATGACTTTATTCCTAGTAACGACGTTTTTCTACCCACATATTATAGTGAAAGGATTATGAAAGTGGGTAGGGTTCTTGGTTGTAGGAGCGGCTCCCTCTCACCTAAAAGTTAGATTATTTTTAGTGTTCTTTGTATTGTTATATATTTGGGCTTTCTTTTTGCAAAATTTTTAGTTTAAGCTCGTATCTCTTATTGGTTAGTTTTAATAAAATATATTTTTTGGCCAAAAAAATTGTCAACTCCAATAATAAATTCATAAGAGTTTACTTCTATAAATAAATAGGTGTCAAAAGTATATAATTAAATAATAATTAACAAAATTAAAATATAATAATTTGATTTAGATATATTTGAAATATAAATAGTCAAAATTAAATGTATTAGCATTCATAATTTATCATACTTTACAAAGAAATTTATATAAAAAT
Organism: Acacia pycnantha; assembly: GCA_025563575.1. Classification (NCBI taxonomy): domain Eukaryota; kingdom Viridiplantae; phylum Streptophyta; class Magnoliopsida; order Fabales; family Fabaceae; genus Acacia; species Acacia pycnantha. The sequence goes on along the minus strand of JAMWYP010000110.1, from coordinate 1,072,485 downwards.
CATGAATAGAGCTATTGAACATGGTCAAATCGAAAAAACTAACACACATTTAATAGCAAGTTAACATGATTTTGTATTGTAAGAACATAAAAATAGTAAATTCAGTTTTTGAATCTCTCGAGTTCAATCAAATTTAAGAACAAGTTGACCAAGTTTAAAAAGCCAACTCGTGAATTTGATAATAATACTTCTTTTCATTTTATTTTCAACCACAAATTTTAACTTTCCAACATTAACTAGAGCCGACCCTTAAGTTTATTTTGTAATTGTCAAAGTTTATTGCTACTCCATCCAGTCCTAATTATAAGAGTTAGTTAACTTTTTTGGAGAATTAAGGAAGCTAATTAAATTACTTTAGAGTATTTTTATTTTTTCTTCAAACTCATTAATTCGACTAATAAATTAATGTATAATCTAAAGATACACAATATATAAAATGATTAAGTAATTTATTTCACTTCCTTAATTTCTCCAAAAAAAAGTCAATTAGCTCTTACAATTAGGACCAGAGGTGGTATTAAATACTCCCTCCGGTCCTAATTATAGGACATATTTAACCGATTTTGGAGGGATTAAGGAGAGAAGTTAAATTAGTTAATTTTACTCATTTTCCTAAAATGTCTTTATATAAATTTAAAATGACATAAGTAAAAGTGAATTAACAACCCCTACCACATACCTCTCTGATTTAGAATTTTCATTTCCACACGGTTTTTAGTTGAAATAATGGTCTTACTATATACACATATATGTGTGTGTGCATATATATATGTGTGTGTATCTAAACACACACACACATACATATATCTACACACATATATATGAAAAAACACACATAAATATATATATAGACACGTGTGTGTTTATATATGTACACACACCCATACATATATCTACACACATATATATGAATACACACACACACAAATATATATATAGACACACACATATAAACACACACACATATATATTGACAGGCACACAATGGCGGACACAGGTAATAGACTTAGGGGGCACTTGCCCCCCCCCCTTAAAAAACCGACGTCGTTTTTTTTTTTTAATTTTTTTTTTTGGTTAAATGGCATAATCGTTGTAAGCAGGACCAGGGTTTAACTTCGGACCTTCTTCTTCTTCGCTCAATCGGACCTTCTTCTTCTTTGCTCAATCGCTCATATTGTTGGTGTGGACGTGTGGTTCTCCTGCTTGCTATTTCTAACCGCACTTAGTCTTACTTTTCCCTTTATATTCTTTTATTTTTTAATGTATTTAAGTATAATTATTAGGTAAAGTTCATTTCTAATGAGTGGTTGCTTACTTCTTTGATATACTTTTCTAGCATTTTGTTGCATTTTCTCTATATTTTAGGTGGATATTCCCAGCACAAAAATTGTTTGGAGCATGTAGGTTGCTAATTTTCTGCTATGGGCATTTTATGGCTAACTTTGGAATCCCTCATGGGATCAGCAGGCAATGGACAAAGCTCACCGGTTGGGTCAAACAAAAGATGAGATTTCTCTTCCTTGTTCCCCCTACATGCTTATGCTTTTGATAATATGATTAAATGAGTGTTGCATTAATGTTGGAGACCAATTAATATGGCTGCTCCATGTCGAATTATTTTTTGTGCTTTTGATGACAAGTGAAAAAAAAAAAAAAATTCTGGGGCGCTGCCCCCGAACCCCCACACCTCCCCCACCGATAGTGCCCCCCATTCCTAAAATTTATGGATCTGCCCCTGCAAGCACACACACTCACAGATATGTGTGTGTGTATCTATGTATATGTGTCTGTGTATATATGTATGTATATTTTTATATAGACACACACACATATATATATACATATATATGTAATTGTCAAAAACCAAACACACTTAAGAGAATAAAATAGGGGTATTTTGGGAAGAAATTGACTAAAATTAGAATGCTGTCCTATAATTAGGACCAAAACCAACTCTAAAATGTTGTCTTATAATTAGGACTGGAGGGAGTAACAAATTTTTAATTAATAGCAGTGAACTACATCACGGAGTAAGGTAGAATGTGAAAGCATGAAGACATGCAATTTCATGTTAGGTTTGTGACAAGTTAGTTTTTTTTTTTTTGACCAAGTTTGAGAGTTAGGTTAAGTCGTAAGCTATAATTTGGAGTTTCTCCACCGAGACCAAGTTAGGTTTTTTTTTTTTTACCAAGTTTGAGAGTTAGGTTAAGTCGTGAGCTAAAATACATTAATTCTCTTTATTTTATAATTATAATTTTAGTAAATCTCTTAAATTTTATTATATTAGATACATATTCGGTTTAACTTTCTTAATCTATTCAAATTAATAAATTGAGTCTTATATAAAGCTGAAGGTAATATAACATATATACTAAAACTAATGTAATTTTTTAGTCATTTTACCCCTAAACTTGTTTTTCAATTACATTATATAAATAAGTTTCAGATCTTCAAATCAGATTTCTTCAGGGTTAAGGTGTAAAAATATACATGTGGTTTTTTCAAAAGTGCACCCAACACCAAGTATTTTTTTGGGAGCAAAAGTGACTATATGGTTACAAAAATTAAGTAAAAATACACATTGACCGTTAGTTTGACTTTTTTTGTATTTTTAATGCTGATATAGATCATTTCAGCTAAATTTCATCTCAGCTAATAGTAAAGAACTAGAGAAACTTACATAAAAAGGCTCAAATAGTTTTGGAAATTATATAAAGGCGGCAACAAGGGCGAGAAGACGGAGATAGGTGGCCCGGGGGGTAAGATTGAGATTGGGAGAGAGAAGGGTTGAATTGTAATTTTCAAAATATCTATGTCATTTTCTATAATTTTCTCTAGTTCTTTACTACCAGTTGTGATGAAATTTAGCTGAGTCATCGTTCATATTAGTCTTAAAAATACAAAAAGTCAAACTAATTGTCAATGAGTATTTTTGTTCCACTTTTTTTTTAATGAAAGTTTTAAATGTATTGAAAGACAAAAGAATATAAACAATAAAAGAAAAGAAAACTTCAACTTTACATAGAAAAATAATAATCAAGAGTCAACTAAACTATTATAACAGAACGATTACAAAAGCATTCTTCATTCCTTGAAAATATTCATTATATATTCATCATCAATTTTATCAAACATATCATGTTCAACATAAGTGTGTAAGAGTTCTTTAAGATCATGCAAGATGAATTTGAAATGTCTCCTATAGGAGAATTAAATATCTTCTTAGGACTTCGAATCAAGCAAAAGAATAATGAAATATTTATTTCCCAAACAAATACCTATGAGAGCTTCTTAAGAAATATGGGATGTATCACTGCAATAGAGTTGATACCCCTATGAGCTCAACAACTTTTATAATATCCTAATTTTTTACTTTTAGGATTTATTTATAATTAGGAGTGAAATTATATATGATAAATGTATTTGATTTATAATTTTTAAAAATATATAAAAAATTGTGGGTATTTTTATATATGATAAATGTATTTAATTTATAGTTTTTAAAAATATATAAAAAATGGTGGGTATTTTATTGTAAATTTTTTCCCTATTAAAAAAAAGGGAAAAAGAAAAAAAGAAAATATATATCAAAATGGCATACACAATTAAAAATGATAGATGCGACCTGAATTGCAAAATGCCAATTGAAAGGAATGATAGACGCGCCTGTGGGAATCGAACCATTATAGCTTAATTGTGTAACTCTTCTACCACTAAATCATTGGTTCTTGTTTGTGAGATGTCCCTTCAAATTATATATGTATTTTAAAATTTTTGTATCTGCACTTGCACCGCCACTGGATCTAAGTAAGATAAGGCTTATTTTCATAATAGTAATTCTACTTGGATATTTAAAAAAATAATATAATAAAGGAGCAGAAATGGAATTATTAGACGAGAAAGGGAATGCCGCGTGGATGACGATGATTAGTTAATAGGGAGAAGCGGCGTCCCATTCCCGGAGCACATTCATTCCTCTGTTGTCTGATTTCTTTATCGATCCAAAGCTGTCCTCTGCTGTGCTCCGTTATCTGTTTTTTTTAATAAAAGTCTAAAATTTTAATTGTTCTAATATTTTTTTAATAATAATTTGATAAAAGTTATTTGAATATGTGACGAGTTCTTTTTATTTTTTGCCCCCATTAATAAGACCGTAAGGCATATTTTATATAAAAAAAAGGGATGGGATAAGAATTTTGATCCTTTAAAATGTTTAATTCAAACAATCACCTTTTTATGAAAATATTTTTGAGAAAATTACTCTTAAAAAATAATATAATTATTAAAAAAAAATCTCACAACAAGCTAATAGTGTGTAATGACAAGTTGAATGGAAAAAAAAAAACATATGTTACTCACTTGTTGTTACTCTCTCATATCCTTTTTATAAGCAAGAACTACTCAGATCATGTAAAACGAATTAATGGTTAAAATTTGTTAAAATAATTTGCTTTTGCTTTTTTTTTTTCAAAAACAATTTTATAAAAAAAATTCAAAACGAGTTTTAAAAAAACAAAAAATATGTTGGATAGCTGTTTTTGAAGTGGAGGTGATGTGGTAATAGGCATTACCAATGTTGACGTGGAGATGATCAACGTTGGTGGTTTGATGTCGATAGTGGGCTGGTAAAAAAATTATATTAAATTTTAAGACAGAACGAAATTGCTGCTAAATTTGTCCTAAATTAAAGAAATAGTAACTAACTTATTAAATTTGTCCAAAATTAAAGAAAATTTACAACTTCACCTATATTAAATGAGGTTTTAAAGGAGAAGAAAAATACATTGAGTTATATTTAGATATTAATTATAGGAGCAAAATTAAAAAATAATAATAATTAATTTCTCTACAAATGACTCATATTGTAGACCAAATCATTTTTGGGAAAATCCATACAGAGGCCCAATTAAGGCCCAAAATTTCAAAAAAGGCCCTAACAACTTTCACATACCAAAAAGGGCCCTAGGGCTTTTTTTGGTATAAACGTTAACAACTAAAACAACCACATTAACAACAAAATCAATACCCGTTAACAATTAAAGCAGTCGCATTAACAACAATATTTTAACAACTAAATCAGTCACTTTAACAACAATAACAACCCCAGTTAACAACTAAATCAGTCAGATTAATAACCAACGTTTTAATGAAAAATCCCTAGGGCCTTTTTTGGTATGTGAAAGTTGTTGGGGCCTTTTTTGAAATTTTGGGCCTTAATTGAGCCCCTATATAGATTTTCCCATCATTTTTGTAGAAGTGACCTATATTGTGAACTGAAGAGAGTATGGATTGTATATTTGAAAAATTTGCATATTTTTATAAATAAGTTAGACAACTGAAAGGAAGAGTATTTTTTGTGATTACCTTTTTTTAAGATCTCAAATTAATTTTTCTAATATTGTATCCGTTTGGTACTCTACCGGTCCCAAATTTAAAATAGAGTTGACATTTTTTTGAAAATATTAAGGAAACTAAACAATTTACTTAATTATATCATATATTGTCTTTGATATTTATTATAAGGCACCAACTATCAATTGTATTTGATCTTTTATATAAGGCACTTGCTTGTTTTCAAAGCACATTAATTACTTTTTTTTCATATATGCTCATAATTAATAAGTGTAGTGAGTGAGAGTAATAATTAATACTCCCTCTGGTCCTAATTATAGGAGCGATTTAACCGATTTTGGGAGAATTAATAAAAGAAGTTAAATTAGCTAAATTTACTCATTTTCCTAAAATGTCCTTATATAAATTTAAAATGACACAAGTTGTCCTAATTATAAGTGTTTCTAATTTGTCTTACGTTAGACATCCATGACATATTAGTTTAGTACACCCTCCGTCCCTAATTATAGGAGCAAATTTTAGAGTTGGTTTTGGTCCTAATTATAAGAGCAAGTTTTAACTTTTGTCATTTTTTTCCTATAATACCCCTATTTATACTTTCTCAATAATAATTAAAGACAATAATAATTTAATAATACACCTATATATTTTATAAAGTAAATAATGTTTGCAACTCATTAATGTCATATAAAAATATTGTCATTTTTTATTTAATGTTCAATGTTCATTTTCCACTGTGCATAAGTATATAATTTTATACTTTATATACCTATATATTCAATCGCAAGAATTTTTGTTTTAATGTTCAATGTTCATTTTCCAGAAATTGATATCACAATACTCCACTGTGTTCCGACAAAAAAAAAAAAATATTCCACTGTGCATAATTGCTCTAATCTCTTTTTTAATTTTCAGAGGGGTATTTTTGGAAAATACACATAATTAACTAATTTAACTTCCTTCCTTAATCTCCCCAAATTCTGGTAATTTGCTCCTATAATTAGGGACGGAGGGAGTATATATGTATATTAGTTGTTTTTTATATAGCCATGTGTATACATATAGATTTAATTTCCTTTCCACACGCTTTCTAATTGAAATAATGGTTTTGCTATATAAACATATATGTGTGTTTATATATGTATACATATAGATCTATCCACACACACACACGTGTGTGCGCGCACGCGCGCGCGTGTGTGTGCGCGCGTGCGCGCGCGTGTGTGTTCACACACACACGCTTATACACACACACACACATATATATTGACACACATAAAAATAAATATACATATATATGTACACACACATATATAAATGCTCCTAATAATAAGTATAAATAGGGGTATTATAGGAAAAAATTGACAAAAGTTAAAACTTGCTCTTATAATTAGGACCAAAACCAACTCCAAAATTTGCTCCTATAATTAGGACCGGAGGGAGTATAATATTAGAGTTTAGTACAATTAGTAGAAGTAATATTGAAAGTTACTAAAAAATGTACGACAATTTTATTGAATTTAACTGTTTTTATTGGTTTGTTAGAATTATTAGTTGGTACCTTATAATAAGGACTAGAGAGTATTATGTATCGCTAGATTATATATCAGTTCATAAGTTAGACAAAACAGTTTAGAGAAAAAATAATAAATATAAATATTTTAAATTAATTTAATTAATTTTCTTAATCTTTTTAAGAAGTTAATTATGTCTTATATTTAGGACCAAAAGAATATTTTTTTTCTTTGAAACAAGTCATGGGAATTGGAGGGAGCCAGGAGGTGCAATGATGAGGCAATAAATAACGCGGAGCCCACCACACCTATCCAGGAGCTTTGGTCATATCACCGATCAGGCCACCCACAGTAACACCGCCGCATGCATCTCCGTGCTATGGTGTGTTTTAATGCTATTCAATGAACATGATAGTCAAGTGCTCAAGGCTTCCAATGCCGCCCCCTCACCTACCCCGCAACTTATTACTCAGTTTATAATTGGGAGAAGGATCATTTTCTTTTTTTTTGCAAGTTTTTACTAAGCGACAATTTTATGCTGAAAATTTTTGAGTGAGCAATTTTATTACGTAATTTTAAAAAATAGAACAATTTTTTATGATTGTAATTTCAGTTTATTTTGATTTTTAGCTGACCAAATACGTTAAATTGGCAATCACTATGTCATTCATGTTATTTTTATTAAGGTGTAAATTTGTCCCAAAAAGTTTAAATTTAACTTTAAAAAAATATGAAGTAGATGATATATGGATTTCCGATACAAATTTTCAAATTAACAAAATTAACATACATGACATATGGATTGTCAATTCAGTATATTTGTTCTATTAATGGTCAAATTACATTAAATAAAAGTTAAGAAAAAATTGCTCATTTTTTCATACTTTTGTAGCAAAATTGCCCTTTATTTTTATAAGAAACGTTTAACTTTAACAGATATGACTATTTTTGCTCTCTTTTCAAAAGTCCATAAGCACTTTTAGAACCAGTTTAGATGTAACTTTTAGAGAATAGTTTTTGGGATTTACGAGGTAAAAATGGCTTCTGGATAATAACTTTTGGATAAAAATGATAGTGTTTGGATATTATTATCAGAATAGCTTTTTCAGGGTCAAATTTACCAAAAATGATATTAGCTTTTGGTATAATTGCATATAAAGGATAAAGTTGTATTTTAAATATTATAAACATTATATTTCATAATAAATATCAAAAATTACATAAATTTGTGTACAAAATTTAAATACTTAAGGGTACTGATTGGTACAGAAAAAAAAAACTTTATGATCTTAAAAATTTATTTTAGGATATTAAAAAAATATTTCAGAGTAATGAATGATCTTGAAAAAATATTCCAAGGTATTTATAGGTACTAAAAAAAATATTTTATGATATTGAAAATTTATTTTATGATATTGAAAAAATATTTCAGGGTAACGACGGATCTTGAAAGAATATTTCAAGGTATTGATAGGTACTAAAAACATATTTAAGGATATTGACTGGTATTGAAAAATACTGATGATAGCAGTGGAGAGAAAAAATTATGAAAAAAATAGTTTTTTTCTTCTAAAACCTAGGTTTTGATGCATAATAGCTTCTAGACAAAAACAAGAGTATTTGGCAAACTTATGGCAAAACTTAGGTCTTGATACATAATGGCTTCTGGCATAAATAGGGATGTTTGACAAACTTATGACAAAATCTAGGTTTTGATTCCCTCCAAACAGGCCCTTATGCCTAAAAAATATTTATGGTGCTGAATGGTATTTTGAGAAAAGTATATAGGCATTTTGGTTCCTTAACCCAAAATAATAAATGTGTAAAAATTATAATCATTTTTAACTAAGATGCCTTTATTTATGAGGACATATGGAATAAGAGGTAGAATAAGAAAATTATTATAATAAAAAGAATTGTATAAAATAGAGAATAAGAAAATAAATATTACAGAAGTAATTAACCCTTTCGGTCGTGAAAATGTATTATATTGACATTAAAAATGATAATTAAATAAGGATAAAATGAGAAAATAAGATATTATCCAAATGCTTCTTATAAAAAGAAACGATGTATGTGTGGTGATTGTTTTTTATAAAAATAAATAGAGGGAGTCCCTTAATTATTTTGACCTCAACCGCCCACCCCTATGTGATTGTCTTTGGGGTTACCCTTCAGTCTACAATATAGGACTATTCTAGAAAAATAATGTAATCTAAAATATAAGTTATTAATAAGATAATTATTGCTTATTTTTTCAGTTTTATCTCTATTATTAATACTCATTTTCGTTTTTGCCAACCATTAAATTTTCAAACACAATTTCCATTAAAGGTAAAAGTGAAAAAAATACAAATCAATTTATAACATATTTAATAAGTCATTGTCACTTATTACTTCTTGTGAATTAGTTAAAGTGTCATACTGCCATGTATTATGTACCGAAGGGAGTATTTACGTAAGTATAAATAAAACTCTTTTCACATGCACTCTAAATCATATTTAAAAAGCAATTTTTAATCGCTAATCCAAATAGACACTTTAGATTGTAGAGCTTAATTAGTACAACAAATGAGTAGGGAAAGTTGCATTTGGAAACAAGTTTTTCTGATGACTAACGACCTATCTAGATTAGCGGTGACATAAATAATTTTTTTTTAATCTTACTAAGTAGAAATTAAACTCTTTTCACATGCACTGTAAATCATATTTAAAAGGTTTTCAGACAAATTATTAGGGTTCAAGACACCTCGTTTCTGGCGTTCTTCTCAAGCTTTGTGCTTCGTTGTCCTCGTTTTTACTTAACCTGGATGTGAAGATCATCATCGGTGTCCCTTTTCTTTTTGTCGGAAAAAGAAAGAAGATAACAAAAAGGACACTGAAAAATGTTCACACTAGGGTAAGTAAGATCGACGACAACGATGGTCCAAACTTGAGAAGAATCGTCACTCTGTTTGTTTTTATTCGAATAAGGTAAACATTTTTTTTGTATGGTCCTAAGCATTTAGCGTATTCTGCAAATTTTTAATGTTGATTACCATGAAGAGGACAATGTTTTGTTTGTTTCCTTTTTGTCGGAAAAAAGAAAAGAACATCAAGATAAAGACAAGTATAAGGAAAGCGATTAGGATCTAAAAATTTTATTTTTTTTCTATTTTTTTTTCAGCCTTGAGAGGCAGCAGTAGTACAAAAAAAACATAAATATTTCTAATCCTCCCCATCGTTGTCGGAGGGGAGGGAGGGGTCGGAGACGTCGTCATCGAGGTATGGTACTCAACGTCATTGGCGTCGAGTACCGCGTTCGGCTTGTTGTTGACGGCGTGATAGACTGAAACAGATTGGCCCAAGCGTCGGTCTATATGATCGACGTGGGCTATCAGTCTTGCGATCTGCCAGAAGTTCGGGTTCGGAGGCAACGGAGGAGGATATGAAGGTGCCTCAGGATTTCGCCCAGCAGGAGGACCTCGTCGTGGTGGAGGAGCCATTACGGTGGAGGTTGTAGGAGGAGATGGAGATGAATGTGAAGAAAGTAAAGTAACAACAGATTTAAATAGAGAACCATCCTGAACAATGTTAAACGACGGAAACACTAACGAGGAGACGAATAGTTCATCAGAATACGAGGAGACGCCTAGTTGGGAAGTTTATGTGGAAGCCGAAGAGACTCAATCATTCATTTCAACATAGGGAAGGAACTCTGCTATCTGAGTATTTTGAAAAGAATGAACTTTTAATACCGGACACTGTAAAAGATCCGTTCTTAAAAGTAGGGATGTCCAAAAAACCCGGTAGTCCAGGTGGTCCGGTCTGACCCGGTCTCTGAAAAAAAAAATTGGTCTGGGACCATATGAGGCGGACCGGACCGGACTGGTCTGCTCGGGTCAGACCAGACTTCAGTCCAGGGTCTAAGACCCCCTGAACTAGTCTGGTCTGGCCCGAAAAATATATTATATATATTTTTAAAAAAATATATATATCACAACTTAACCTAACCCTTTGTCCTTCTTTATTGTCTTCTTTATGATTCTTCATCACTCATTAGTGAGTCTTCTTCTTTGGCCAAAAAAATATTCGGAGTCTTTTTCCCTTTTCAGTCTTCTTCTTCTTCCCTTCTTCTTCAGTCTGCCCAATAGAATGTTGTTATTTTGTATTTTTGTTCAATGTTGTTGGAGATTCTTATATGTATAATTGTGTATGATTGGATTTAAGATGTTTGCATGTTTATATGTTTAATTATTGGTCCAAAGAAGTGAGAAAAAAACTAAAAAAAATGAAATACGTCCTGGACACTTTTTAGGACCGGATAAATGATAAAAAGACGGTCTTAAAAGTAATTGAATTAAAAAAATGATTTTTAGGACCGGATAAATGATAAAAAGACGGTCTTAAAAGTAATTGAATTAAAAAAATGAGTTTTAGGACCGGATACAAGATAAAAGGTCGGTCTTAAAAGTTATCGAATTGATTTGTTAAAACATAATTGACTATTAGGACCGGATATTTAAACAAATACGCTCTTAATTGACTATCAGATGCGTATTTCTCCTGCTCTCTGTCCTTATTAACTCCTCACACGAACTCTCTGTCTTTATTAACTCCTCACTACCTAGCTCTCTGCCCCAACTGCTCAAAGTCTGAAACCATGGTTAGATACAAGCAAACTGCTCGTAAGGGTACTCTTAACCTCAAGCTCGTGACATGGTTAGATCGTTATACGGTGCGCCACCTCCAGCGAGAGTGCGTCCTATTGTGGCCGAAGGGTCTCGGGTCGTTGGACCCATTGTTATTTCCGATGATGAAGAGATTTCCGCACCCCCGTCGATCCTTACGCCGACCCTATCCCGAGATTGCCGGCCCCTCCGGCCTTGAGACCATGCGAGGTTCGTGCTCCCCACTCCAACTGTTGGCCCAGTAGCGCCTACCTCTGACCCTCTCCACTTTCCTCTAATGAGAGATTCATATTGAGGCTGGAGCAACTAAGACAGGAACTTGCTGATATCCGGCGGGAAATAAATGCTCTTCACGCCGATATCGCCAAGCATGTTTAGTCAGATTCTTATGGATGATAATTTTTAGCTTTTTTTTTTTTCTTTTGTTTTTTTTTCTTGTGTACGTGCATTCTCCAGTAATGTAAGACCACATTAAGAACATAACCCTTTGATATATTTTTTTGGTTGTTCTCCAGTATTTTTCTTTTTGGCTGTATCTTGTGGATGATAATTTTCCTTTATTTTTTGTCCAAAAAAAATTTTCCTTTATTTTATTCATTCACCAAGGCTGTTAAGACCAGACATTTTATAAGTAACCGTTCTAAAAAATATTTGAATTTTAGGACCGGATGTTTTATAAAACTCCGGTCTTAAACTTAAATGACTAATAAAACTTTAGGACCGGACATTTTATTAAACTCTGGTCTTACACTTTAGTTATATCTTTAGGACCGGACTTTTAAAAATTAATCGGTATTAATAAAATCCAAAAAGCTAAATAAGGTGTCGATGTCGCGCGAAAAATTAAATTTCCCACTCTGAATCTCTTGTCGCGCCGAAAGTGATTACTCAGGTTCCGACTCCGGTGTTTGTGTGTTGCTTCGTCGCTGCTTCGCGTACCTCTCTCGACAATCACTCTCGGTTCCTTAGCTAAACGTCTATAGACGAAGGCCGTAAGAGGTGTTTCGGTTATATAACTTTATTATTTTCCGACTTATCGTTCTGTGTTTTTCATGGGTTTAACGAAATCGATGAAATGTTCTTGTGGGTATTATCTGTTGTTAATGAATATTGTTTTTCGAAGATTATATTTGTACTTAGACCTACCGAACTGACCAACAAGTGTTTTTAGGTTACTTTTCGTGTCTTGTCTGCAACATCACCGTTCGTTGCCGGAGAAGTAAGACTCAGCAAACGCATTTGAATTTATATGCTACAGGTGAGTCCACAAGACCTTCATCCCATGCATTTAATTTCCTCGTCTTGCATTTATTTTGGTTCTTGGATTCACCGTGATGCATTTATGACCAAAAGTGATTCTTTGTTATGCATTTAATGGGCAAGTTCCTCAGTAAAAGTGATTCTTTGAGCATATATTTGCATTTGGATGTTGGCTTATTTTATATGCAAGTTTCAATTTTTCGGATTATGTATGATCAATGATTTTCGTCTATATATAGAAATTCTACTATGGATCACGATTGGATAAGTGCTTTACGAACGAGTGTTGAATATCGAATGGGGTGAGGGAATTTATAGAATTTGCTAAAAAAATGCACATGATGATAGGGGAAATTTTATTGCCCTTGTGTAGAATGTTTGAATGAGAGTCGACTAAGTCCTGAAGTTATACACACACATTTAATTTGTCACGGATTTTGTAAGACCTATACAGTATGGGTATGTCATGGTGAAAAAGTGTCAAGCGGGTCTCAACATGGGGAAGTGGCCTTTGATGATAATGAAACGGATATGGATGATCGCATAGAGGACATTATCTGTGATGTAGGAGAATAGGCTTTTGAGCGATCACGCACATATGGTAATATGTGCAGTGATGCAGAGACACCGCTATACCCGGGGTGTAAAAAATACCAATAGTTGAACGCTGTATTGAAATTGGTAAGCTTGAAGGCACGTCATGATGGAGCGATAAGAGTTTTTCAGAATTGCTTGAGGCTTTGAAGGACATGCTTCCGGATAGTAATGTGTTGTCGCATCGCTACTATGATGCTAAGAAAATACTTTGTCCACTGGGGATGGAGTACAAAAAGATCCATGCATGCCCGAATGATTGCGTACTGTATAGAAAAGAGTTTGAAGAGAAGCAGACTTGTCCGATATGTGAAACCCCAAGGTACAAGTCAGATAAGGGGCCTGCAAAAGTGTTGTGGTATTTTCCGATCATACCAAGGTTCAAGCGGTTGTTTGCGAATGAAAATGATGCAAAAAATCTGAGGTGGCATGGAGATGAGAGGATTTCAGATGGACAGCTTCGACATCCGGCCGATTCTTCTCAATGGAAGAAAATCGATCAATTATTTCCGAACTTCGGCGAAGAACCTAGGAAGCTCAGGCTTGCCCTTAGCACGGATGGCATGAATCCCTATGGAAGCCTTAGCAGCATACATAGCTTATGGCCTGTACTCCTGATTGTTTACAACCTATCTCCTATGTTATGCATGAAACGAAAGTACATCATGCTGTCTATGTTGATTTCGGGACCAAAACAACCCGGAAATGACATAGATGTTTACCTTGAGCCCTTGATCGAAGACTTGAAGGAGTTGTGGGAAGAAGGTGTCGATGTTTTTGACTATTTCAAGAATGAAGTCTTTAAAATGAAAGTCATGATATTTTGTACTATAAACGACTTCCCAGCATATGGGAACTTGTCAGGGTATAGTGTAAAAGGCCATAAAGCATGTCCGGATTGTGAAGAAGGCACACGCTACCATCAACTTCAACATGGAAGAAAGACGGTGTGTCTTGGACATAGGAGATTTCTTAGACGGGGCCACCCATATCGTCGATTAAAGAAGGCCTTTTTTGGTGGCCAAGAGTATGAAGAAGCTCCGGTGACATTGGTGGGGAGCAAGTGTATGAAAAGGTTAAAAATATCAGTGTCATCTTCGGTAAGACTGGAAAGAGTAGAAAAGAAACAAATATATGGAAGAAGAGATCTGTATTCTTCGATCTTCCATATTCGCGCAATCTTGATGTGAGACACTGTATTGATGTCATGCATGTGGAGGAGAACGCATGTGATAGTATTGTTGGCACGCTTCTCAACATACAAGGTAGTTCCAAGGATGGTGTGAAGACAAGATTGGATTTGCAAGCAATGGGAATACGCGAAGACTTACATCCAAGGCCATATGGGAAGAGAACTTATTGTCTCCTGGCTTCTCATACTTTGTCTAAGGATGAGAAACGAAGCTTTTGTGAGTGTTTACATGGCACAAAAGTTCCCTCGGGGTATTCTTCAAATTTTAAGAGGCTTATCTCGATGAAGGACTTGAAATTAGTAGGCCAAAAGTCTCATGATTGTCATGTCTTGATGCAACAGCTACTCCCATTAGCTATTCGAGGCATCGCCGAATATGATCTTTGGGTCGTTTTGACTAGACTTTGTTTCTTCTTCAATGCGGTTTGTAGTAAAGTCTTCGAGATTGAAAAGTTGGATGAATTGGAGAATGAAGGATATCTTATCTTGTGCCACCTTGAGAAGCTTTTGTTCCTACATTTTTGACATCATGGTTCATCGATTGTTCATCTAGTGAGGAGATAAAGTTGTGCGGCCCTATCCATTTACGGTGGATGTACCCTATTGAAAGATCTATGAAATTCCTAAAAGGGTATGTGAAGAACGCGTACTGGCGGAAGCATCAATTGTTCAGAAATATGTTTCTGAAGAGGCCATGGAATTCTGTCAAAATTATTTGGCCAAAGTAAGACATATTGGGCTTCCAAAACGTTAGCATGCTGAAGGGGGTAGACGAGGGGCTTCGGTAAAGAGTGTGGATCGTGATGAATTGTCACAAGTCCACTTATACATCTTGAATAATGTTGATGAAGTTCAAGCCGGCATATCTACACATAAAGAAGTCAGTAAGGAAAGAAAACCATCGAATGACCGAACAAAGGTTGATTAGGGAGCATAACAAAACTTTTGCAAACTGGTTCAAACAAAAGGTCGAGGGATCTGAATGTGTTGCTGATACAAGGAAATGGTTAGCACGTGGTCCTGAGGTTGATGTCATAAGTTGGAATTCGTATGTGATCAATGGTTATACATTTTACACGAAGTCCCTAGATGATAGGAGCACGGTCCGAACAGTGGTGTTATGTTAGAGGTGAATCTATGCACTTCTCCGGTTCGAAAGACAAGAGGCCTAAATTGGCGAGTCATGCCATATTATGGGGTTATTGAAGAGATTTGGGAGGTGGACTATGTCAAAATTAGATTCCCCATCTTCAAATGCAAGTGGGTTAATGTCAATAATGGTGTTCGGATCGATCGGCTAGGATTTACTTTAGTCGATGTCAATAGTAGAAGTTTTGGAGATGAACCTTTTATTATGGCGAGACCATGCGAAACAAGTGTTCTATATCACCGATCAAGAAAATAAAATGTGGTATGTAGCTCTCCAAGGAAAGAGGGTCATTGATATTGATGAGGAAAGTCATTCAAATTATGGTCTTCCTGAGAGTACTCCTTTTTCAAGGGGTCTACCGGACATGAACCAAGAAGATGAAGCGGATAATGAACCCGGCATAAGAAATGATCATCAAGAAGGGATATTGGAGGATATCACTTTATAAAAGAGTCAATTCATAAGGTAATATTCATATGCAAAATTCTTAGAAAACTTTAAGGTTTTAACTATATTATATTCCTTCTATGTTCTTAATTAAACAATGTCATCATTGACTATGAATTTGTTCTTGTTTTGTTTTTGTGGCAAGATCCGATTCAAATGGGCATGTGATAAAAGAGGATGCATGTTACGTTGTTGGGTGGGAATCAGATGAAGGCATGGTGAATAATATATTGGACTACATGTATGTTGATTTACGTGGACCGCAAATAAATAAGACGGTCTTAAATGTTCAAATGTTAAGACCGGATGTACTTCTATGACCGCTCTTAAAGATATTAAGCCGGTCTTAAAAATTGGTCTTTTAAGACCGGTCCTTTCATAACATCCGGTCTTGAAAGTCAGTCTTTTAAGGCGGGTAATTAGTCCTCTGGTCTTAGAGTCCGCTATCTTTTGAACCAGATTGATATTTGTCCGGTCTTAATATTTGGATCTTTTAAGAGCGGTCGAGTTTTTGTTCGGTCTTAAAGTTTGAGTTTTAGGACCGAACAAAAAATATTTCAGATTTATTTAGTACGACTTTTAAGACCGAAGGTTTAAAATTTCCGGTCTAAAAGAAACTCTTTAAGACCGTTTACAAGTCCGGTCTTAATAGAGAGACTTTTAATACCGCCTGGAACAAGACCTGTCGCTGGTTCGGTCCTAATATACCTGTTTTGTCCGGTCTTAAAAGCCTTTTTTCCACCCGTGAGCGGATCGTCTAGCTAAAGATGGTCTTTCCAGTTATGCTTCTTTTGATGAGTGTCCTTTTCACCTTAGGACTTTAGTGCTCAATGATTGTATGGGATCCTCTTCCCCAACTTTTATTTCTTAATATAATATAGCAATCTTTCATATAAAAAAAAAACTATATCTTATATTTAAGATTAAAATTAACTCTCTAAATATATTTTATATTAAGAAACGAACAAAGTATTTATTACCCTTATGACCTATAATTTAATGAAGTGTCACTGTTAAGAATACATCCAAAGATTCCTATGTCTCGATCCATTTGGTTCATTGTTCTCTTCCTTTTCTTGTTATGAAGTACATCACACTCCTATTTTTTTTTTTAATAATCACCACTATTATTATTTTGTCATAATGCAATGGGGTGTATTATTGTATTAAACATATCAGCATTTGAAACTAATGACACAATCAAGTCGAACCAAAAAATTGAAAAAATAAAGCCCCCGACAAGTACTAATAATACTAGTAGCGTTTACTATAGACACATGTAGGCACATGGTATGCCTCTATTATGTATTGCCATCTTCAAACACGTCCAAGTTCTCATTTTTAAAATCCAATCAGAATGTATTCATTTTTGGGTTGACTTTCATGTTGGGAAAATTAATTAAAAATAATAATATTTCTATTATAAAATTCATTACCCAAAACTATTTGGAAGACTCATTTTCAATAGATGCAACTGTTCTTCAATTACGTGTCACATATTTTTATCAATTATGTGCAGAGCTGAGAATAGTGCACGCCAAACTTTCTTTTTTGATGTGGAATTTTTTTGCCTACAAAAAATAACAATTAAACGTAATAATACAAAGTGAAAAAAAAAAAGGTCCAGTACATCCCACTTCCCATCCACTGTTTATTGCCCAGAACCATGAGGTGTGATGTTAGGTTTTGATCAATGAAAATATGGGCTCATGGTAAAATGGGAAATTATATTGAAGATACTATTTCAAAATGGAGTTAGTTTAATCATCAATGATTCATTTGTAGTGAAGGCTTAATATAATGCTTCCACTACTTTCGTTTTTGGACTCAACTGATAAAAGAGTCGGATACTCTCACCTAGAGCTGGGAATCAGGGCCGGCCCGTGAAGGGCTAGGCCTAACAGGGCCGACCCTCCAGAGCCTGAGGTAAGAAAAACATCTGTTTTTCAAAGCCCGGCCCGAGAGCACCAGGGCTAGGGTCAGGAAATTACTATTCCAAATTTTAACTATTTTTCCTCCGTTTTTTTAAAGAAATATAGTTAGTAAATTACAACATGAATACATCCATAATCTTTATTTGCAACAAATAATAAACCAAATCATAAAATTAGAGTATAGTTATTATGTATTTGTAGTTAAATGGATAAATAACTCTATAAGAAATACAATATATATATATATATATATATATATATATATATATATATATATATATATATATATATATATATATATATATATATAAATTAATAAATTAAAAAAAGAAAAAAAGAAAGAAAGTTACAGTGAAAAGGGCCTTTAGGGCTGGTCCGAGGCCCTCCAGGGCCCCTACAGGGCCAATTTCAAATATCTCATCCATTTTCCAAGCCGGCCCTTGACGGGCCAGAGTTTAAATGGGCCAGCCCGATGAGCTCAGCCCGATTATCCGACTCTACTCTCACCAAAGAGAGAGAGTTTGATCCTAGAGTTGGTCAAGGCGCTGGGGGAGGCATCCTAGGTGATGTGAACAGTGAACATGTAGAAACGTAGGCTAAGATGAAGATATGTGTACTCTCAATCCTGTATGCCCTGGGGAGCAAAGTCATAACGCCCTGCTCTTGGAATGTGGGTGAACCCAACTCCTCTCCTAAAATTTATATATCAATGCTTCCACTTCTTCTAGATGAGTTTATGTTGATCATAAATATAAGGCTTTTATTTATTTTGCCATGTACATATATAAATTATTTTTAAATTATCCCTATCAACGTTATTCTGTATTAAAGAGGGGTTTTTTTTTAATCAATGAAAATATTAATTAAATGAGTATTTTAAAAAAATCAAAGCTTATGCCACATTTATCAGATCCATATTGTTCGTTATTCCAATCAGATTAGGTTTGTTTGGGATAACGTTTGGAACTTTTAAAATTATTTATTCATTTAAATCGAGACAAAACTCCTTTTAAATACTTATATCCTAAATTTTAAATAAGAATTGAAAAGCTTTTTGTCAAGGCTTAAATCATTGTTCTAAAGAAGCATTATGTCACATGCATTATTTATTCCAAACAAAGGTACAAATAACTAATTTAATTTATTTGTTTAATATGTACTCGTATAAATTAATTACTTAGTTAAGATGGGAGGAAGTATTAAAATAGGGGAGTTTGATATGAAATTATAATGGCCAAAGATTACAGATCTAATGCCACGGCTATGATAAGATCAACGTAGACGTCTTTCTTTAAGATAATAAGATGTGATTTTGTGGCCTCGCTGTCATGCACAAAAATATAATTGACAATTTGCCTAACAAGTTCCTCATTCAGTCCACTTGGCTTGCTTTCTTTCTTATCTCTTTAAAAGGAAATTTTTTTTAAAGAAAAAAAGTTAGTCCAGAGAAATTTGCATGACCATTAAGAATTAAGAGATGCTAGTTTGAGTTTAACTGACAAAGGGTTTGACACTTTTACCTAAGAGAGGAGGTTCTATCCTGAAGTTGGTTAAGGCGTTGAGGGAGATTTCTAGCTTCTTAGTGCCTAGGTAAATGCTTGAACGTAATAAACGACTTGTCCTACCTAACATTAGTATCATCTAGAAGGAAGAAATATTTTACCTTACCCTTGGATTACGGGTACGGGTGGAAATAGGTCAGGGGCCTGTGGCCTGGCCTGTTACTAAGGCTTGTTTTGTTTTAACAGGACATGCCTAGGCCTCCAAATAGGCTTGTTAGGCTTTACAGGCTGGCCTGTTAAAAATAATTATTTTTTTTTATAAAAAACATTAATTAATATCCCTCCGGTCTGTTTACATTAGGCCTGTTTTCGTCCTGTTTACATAGGCTTGTTGTCAGCCTATCGGCCTGTATACTGTAGGCCTGTTTCTGGCCTGTTTGCACTTGGCTTGTTTTCGGCTTGTAAAAAATACAGGCCTCTTAACAGGCCACAGGCCACAGGCCAGGCCAGGCCTTTAATAGGCCAGGCTCAGGCCAAAATTTTAGCCTGTAACAGGCCACAGGCCAGGCTCAGGCAACTTCCTTGCATAACAGGCTGGGCCTGTTTCCACCCCTAATTACGGATGAGCCCAACCTCTTTCCTAAAATTTTTATATATATAAAAAAAAAAGAGACACTAGTTTGTCTACAATTTTTTTTTTTTTTTTAGTTTTTTTCCTGGTCAATAATAGGGGTGAGCAAATCAAAACCGAAACCGAAAACCGAACCTACTAATTCGATGTTCGGTTTTTTAAGTTTTTGTAATTCGGTTATTTCGGTTTTCGGTTCGGTTTTTGCAACAACAAAAAATCGGTTAAAACCGAATTTTTTTAACAAAAAATAATTAATTCTACAAAAATCGTTTTCGAGTGCTTCAAAATTCCTCATGACCCTTGACATGTCTATTTTCAAGGAAAAATATTCCCAGAAGCAAGAAAGTCACGGATCATTCCCAGTTTAATATTTTCTTAACGCTGCCCAGTTTATAACTCCATAAATAAGGTTTAACTTCAAAAATATGTTACTACTTGTGTAGAACTCAAAATGCTACATAATTTATATATTTAGAAAGCCCTATATGTCTACTTTATTTATGTAAAATTTCATAACTTTATGTAAAATTCGGTTAAACCGAATTAACCGAAAACCGAACCGAAATATTTCGGTTTTTAAAATACCCATAATTCGATTTTTCGGTTTTTATTGAAAAACGAACCGAAAAACCGATTGCATAGCCCTAGTCAATAAATGGTTAGTCTTATTGCATTGATTCATTTTGTACCCACTCAATCTTTAATAAACAAGGGGGCTTTTAGAAAATAATTTATATGTTTCATATATTTATTATTTAACTAACTTATTAATTTACATTTAATTCCCTTATCTGTATCCTACGAAAATGATGGCAGTATGATTCAATAAAAAAACAAGAAGATGATTTTGACAAACCGGATCAGCTTTATCGAGTCATCCATTTATTTACTATTTGCAAGTGGTGTCATATCCTCCCACAACTTCAACTCCCCACCACTTCAATTTTTTGTGATTAATAAATTATAATGTACTTATGTTGTTATAATAAATAAATATAACATAATTTGGGGGGGGGGGGGAATAAAAAAATCATGAATAATGCTGAAAGAGATCTCATTTTAACTCTTCACACGTCTCCTACAAATCTCATGTTGCTTCTTAAAGAAAAAATAGTTGTTAACTATTTATTTAAAATGTAAAATTTAAGAGTAATATGCCAAATTTTTACACCCACATCTGACTCGGGATTTCGAACAATCAGCTGGAATTTATAAAAAAAAAAAAAAGGTGATCCAAATTTTTAAAAATAAAAAAACATATAATTTTATATAGTTCTTGGTACAAAGTTACTGAAAATATAACGGCATACAATTTTTCAATAATAAAAAATAAAAAAATAATTTTTATTAATAAATATGATTGAACATTAAAATTAGGTATCACACAAATGAATATGGTCTATTTTTTGTTTTTTTTTTCAATTTTATTTAAGAGATGAGGTCTAAATAATTATCAATATTTGAATTTTTCTCATATAAGAAAAATTCTAATTCTCAGTTTTTTTTTCTTTTTGATATAAAAATATTAGAAAAGGGGTTGGGCTCACCCACGATTCAAGGGCAGAGCGAAGTCTCCCTTAAGCAAGGCGAGCCGTCTATTAGACTATTACCCTCAGACATTTACCTAAGCACCCAGGAGTTAGATGCCTCCCCCAGCACCTTGACTAACTTTAGGATTGAACCCCTCCCTTTGATGAGAGTGTCCGATCATTTTGCCAGTTGAAAAAAAAACGAGGGGTAATTTAATTCTCAGTTGTAGTACATATTTTTTTTTTGTCCACCCGGTTCACTAGAGCTTCGCCTTGACTAATCCGGATCCGACCCGCATCGGCACCTGGCTATGGTGGGAGAGTCTCCCAGCAAGGCTTTTTTGCATTCACAAGGATCGAACTCGAGACCTTGCTTAAGCGATACAAGTCGCTTACCACTTGTGTCAACCCCTTTGTAGTTGTAACTTGTAGTACATATTAATGGGCTGAGAGGATGAATTGGGCTAATATATAGAATGGGCTTCTTCAATTGGGCCCATTTGAGTTTTGATTGATAAACGGTACCCTCTGATCACGATAATTGTGATCACAAGCGTCCCTCCGATCCAAAAAAGAAAACCAGATTTTCCAAAATAAAAGAAGGAGAACAAAAACAAAAACGTGTCCCAAAGATTGTTGTAGAGTTGTAGCTCGATTTTCCATTGCGTTTTAGCGAATCCCCGATAATTTTTATATTCTTCGAAGTTCCTATGATCGATCATATTCAAATTAACACTTCAACGCTGCAATCCAAGCTGAAGTTCGCCTGGTTGCGTGGCTTGCACGCATATTGTTTGTGAAATTGTTTACTCGAGGTATGATTTAGTGTAAAGCGTAGAGAATCTCGAAATAGCGTTGATTCTTATTGCCTAATTATTCATTTATTCTGTTCAGCTTGCTTCTGGAATGCTCTCATCTCGCTGTTTATGATGATTAGTATACGTAGTCTGCGTCACCGCCTTTTAGGCTTTTATTGACAGTTTCCGTGCATGCAGGGCCCATGTGAATTCTCCATCACACAGTGACTATGGAGGTTGCTATTCCAAGTTGGGGACCATTAATTAAGCTTATAGACTCCCAGCTGGCAGGGGAGTTGGCCTTTTCAGGTTTGGTTAACGTCGCCATGCCAATGATGTTTTACCATCTCAATTTTTGTTTGCAGCGATTGATCTGTTATAACAACATACACAACAAGTTCGAACAATTTCATTGTTCTGATTCATGATATGTGGGCGCTCTGTGTATAGTGGATAGGTTGGAATCTGTAATTTGACACCTTCTAAGTGTTCAAATTGAACGTTGGGTTATGCATTTTGAATATGATTCATAGTATCTGGATTGATGTTATTCATGTTGCTAGATGCTAAAGATGTGAACATATGGTGGGGCCTTAAGATTCCTGCATATTCTTTCCTTCAAAAGAAGGTAAATACCACTTTCAACCTCCAACCACTTTAAAGATTACCAGAAATCTTGGCATTATCCCCAGGGTTAAGAAATTTTGAGTCGCGCGATGACTCGCGAATATGCATGAAGCTTGAGGCAATACTTATGTTAATTTATTTACTAGGCGCACATTGGAGTTATTAATTGTTCAACTGATTTTTTGTCCGACAAAGTCCAAAGACTCTTGCCTTTTTCTCTTTTACTTTCTCGTTCATTCTTCAACTTTCGACAATATTGATAGCTGATTTGATATCTTTCTCGGAAATAATGTTGACTTTTCAGATGCGCGGCTGGTTATGATTAACTTCTGAAAGCAACTTTAAAAAATAATTTAACTTAACAATGAGAGAGTGTGGGTGAAAGGAACCGTTAGATCTGATAAAAACAGATAGATTGGAAATGAGTATCGAATAGGATTCGTAGGCAAGGAGAAAATCTGAACCAGCCATATTCTATGGGCTGCATTATACCCTAGTTACTATCTGAACGTGTCTCAAAGTAATTAACCTTCTTTTAGGTTGCAGTACTTGAAGATAGTGATAATAATAGGTCATATGTTTTGCTTTTTTCAGAAAGAAGACATCTCCACTTCTGGGGGCGGGCCTTATCACTTTTTATCAAATTGCATCCCTTGCTTAATGGTATTGAGTGTTGTCTTTGCCTCATAGTTGCTAGTTCTCGGAAGGATCAAGAGGTTTTTCTCACTTGTAAGGTTGTCTTTGCCTCATATGCGTATTGTCTTTGAGCTTTAGGTGACTGTTTGACCCCATTCACCATTTGTTTTGCCTTGCCATCTAGTATAAAGAGAAAATAAGGTACCTTTGCTGATCCAGAGAAAGTGCCTTCACATATCAAAGTAGAAATAGTTAGAAAAATGAACTTTAATTTATGTTTATATTAATTCATTAAGGAGTAGGAGTGATATGGTAAAGACGTTGGTACATATCCTTTTCCAATCAATAATGCATGTTTCTTTCTCAAGCAGACATACATCTTCGGCACTACAGTTATCTCATTTTATGCTTGATGTAGCTGTAGTCTGTCATAATCTACACCTAGAAAGCACTAATTCAACAATTGTCTGCACAAATATCAAGTAGTAGATATTTCAACGTTGGATGCGAGCATCGAGGAACTTAAAAGCGTGGTAGACAGGATATATATTGAGAACCTAGCTTTGTTTTCAAGTACCAGAAACTGGTACTGACAAATATCTGATATAGATTAATACAGAATTAATACAACAACATGCATGTTTTGAATTATTCCCTGATCTTCTTCTTCAATCGGACAAATTAATTCACGGGCCGGGGGAAAATCATGGGTGTGGAAGGACTGGAATTGAGAAATATGGATCTAGCATTGGTGCTTCATTTCCCACCATTGATTCACTAGCAACGCCTCCAAGGAACCCGCCATAAAAGGCTTTAACCTTTCTTAGGATGTAGTGAAAAGATAATGCAAGATAAGAGAAGCCAAGCGTATGAACCTTGTGTGATTTTGTTCTACCTTTTACACTCTCTTCATGGCCAGTACTGTATTCTGTGAAGTTGCTTTCTGCAGGGTGGATACCATTGTCCTTTCCTATTCGACGATACACAGAGTTATGGTGATGGGATAGTGAGCAATTACTCCCTTGTTCTCCCCTAGCCAGTCTCCGTGTTTGCTCCTTTCCCCGAGCCTGCTGGAATGTTATATTGCTAGCAAGTTGTGCTTGCATGGAGCTGAAGATGTGTCTTCTCACTCTCTCTCTTGGGTTTGCTGATTAGGAAGAATGACTAGATAATCCTTTATATAGAGGTAAGCTCTGGGAAGCTGGGAAGATAAGGGTTCATTGGAAAGAATATCAGCTAGTAATTTGGGTGCAAAATATCGAGGGCTAACGATTGGGGCCCAAAGAAATTTAAGAAACATGCATCCACGTGAAGTGTGGGACCTATTTGGACAAAGGGGGTGGCTAGCATAGTCATACTCATTAAATTTTAATTACTTTTTTTTTTTCCAGTTACCCTTCGGTTCATCGGAACCTTCGACGATTCTGACTATTCTGGATTCGCCCTGACATCGCCCCGAGTCGGGCCGACGGTCATGGGGGAAGAGCTTCCAATACCATTTTCTCCATTCCCACGCTTCGAACTGAGGACGTGGTTAAAGGAAAGTAAGACCCTTGCTCCCAACACCATTTTAATTGCTTGGTGATATAAAGGATACCTCACCCTCAAGTCCCAACACCAATATTAAGGTGGCATATCTCCCACTCTGGATCACACACAGTGGGTTAATTTTGAAGTGACAAAAATTTGAAGCCAATTCCGTTTCTATTGATTGATGACCACCCATTTTGCTTTTCCTTTTAACTATAAATTTTTTTCAAAAAATTAATGGATACATTTATTGTTTGCATTGTTGCAAGTTGTGATGAAGTTTTGGTTGCTTGTGGCATCAATGATACCAGCGAGTTTTGTACGTACTCATCTCTCTGCCTTTGTGGCTGAGAGACGACACTTGTTTATGTGTTAGAGGATGGGGGAGCAGTACAGAGAACGAAAATTTGTGGCCTATGTGAGCTGCATTTTGATCATCTTAAAATGTATGTCTGAAATGAGGATTTTGGCTCAAGAAATTCTCCAACAAGAAAAGAAATTCTGAGCAAAAATGTCATTGGTCTCTCTATGATTGATATACGCGTCCGTACTAAGGTCTGGAATTATGAAATGTGGACCGTTAGTTGTGTTATTTACTGTGACCTAGACGGCTAATAATGCTAACTAAATGAGATAACTGGTGTTGATTAACATGTCTGCAGGATAGGCTTGGGTATTTTCTTATCATCTGTTGAAATGCCAATATGATTTGAGTTTCCTTAAACACACACAATTGTTAAGCCTTTAATATTGTTAGAGTTGTAATCTATATGTACCTCTGGCTTTTTTTGTTTTTGGTTGCTCACCTGGTTCACCAGAGCTTTGTTTTGACTAGTCCGGATCCGACCCGGGTCGCGCACCTAGCTGTGGTGGGTGAGTCTCCCAGCGGAGATTTTTTGCATTCATAAGGTTCGAACTCGAGACCTTGTTTAAACGACATAAGTCGCTTACCACTTGTGCCAACCCCCGTTAGTATGTACCTCTGGCTTTTATTGAGTTAATATTGTCTTTTAACATTTATAATTAATGCAAATAAGTCTTTTGAGACCAAAATAGGTTGTTGAGGAGAGATTATGTTGAAAGCAGTAAAACACACAGAATAATTTGTCATCATCTCAGCTATAAAACTTGTTATATGATTTGTCATTAAGTTACTTATTTCATTATTTTTAAGTATATATTAAAAGACATAGAAGATTAAAAGGGATTAAGGTAGTATTATTTTTATTTGCAAAAAGGTTAAGTGTCTTTCAGCAGTAAAAACCTAACCATTTTAGAGAAATATCATGTTGATTCTAGAGAAAGCTCTTGAGATAATAATGGGTTAATGTGCAAATTGGCCAATATAGTGTTACATCAGGAGCATTCAGCACAAATTTTTTTTAAGTGGACCATAACTACCAAAAAACAATTAAAAAGTGTAAAATATTACAATGCCGTTAGAACTAAAGTAACGGCCGTTTCGCCTCCACTATTTTTTAAACGGTTGTTACTTTAGTTTTAACGGCATTGTAAATTTTTTAATTTTTTAATTGTTTTTTTATAGTTATAGTCCACTTAAAACTTTTTTGTACCAGGTGCTCTTGACGTAACATTTTATTAGCCAATCTGCATCTTAACCCTATAATGATTGATAATATGAAATAACTAAACTGAAAACAACATAGCACAAATAGGGAAATGGAGACAGACTAGAGGGGAAGGGAACCCATTAAACCCAAATTTGGAAATAAAATTGATTGACATGAAAGGGAAGTTGAGAAATCGTAAGGATGCTGGACTTCCTCTAACAGAATGACCACAAATTCATAGCCAGTCTAATCTGATTTATGAGAGAATGAAAAGGAGATTAATTTAACCTTTGGGTGAATACTAATAGAGACTGAGTTGGGACCATTTGAGATGACAGATTCTTGAAACTTCTAAGTTCTAATAATAAGGAAGCAGCGTGGGGACAAATTCATGAAACTTTTCTGGTGATCAAACAATGCATGAGGCAACTTGCTGAGGCTATAGTGTTTTTGCTGTTTCAGTCTCTGTCTATATTCAATATTCATTATTGCTTGAAGACGCAATGTGTGGGATAATTCATGGAATGAATTCAGTTTATCTTGGATTACATTATGTCCTAATCTTAGCAAAATGGGCAATTAGTATCAGTTTTACAACATAGCTTTGTGATCATCAAAGCACAAAGCTAATGTGTCAGGCTACGAAAGATGATGCAGTGCGTGACCGCTTCAAATAGTCGGAGAGCTTCCAATATTGACCGTCGTAGCCGGAAGAAGCGCGCCTGTGCTGCAGAGGCCATTGGCGGAGGATCTGTCGCTCACGACAAAGCCCAGTGACTTTCCAATCCACGTCTCTTGGCCAATGACTGTAGTTGACTATTCGGGATGTAGTTGACTATTCTGATGACGTGGCGCAACAAAGACTGTCCGATCAATCCGACGTTCTTCATGTTTAGATCGGCAGGGCGGTGGATCTAAATCACCAGGCCCTGACTCCTCCCATTTTCTTTTGGGAGAATCACACACAGGTCCCAAGGATGACAAAAAAATACAATGAGATCCCAACAAGAATTCACATTACACAGAAGTCCCAAGGGACCTGGTTGTAATTATTTGTGAATGTACAATTACCAATTTGACCTTCCTTCTAATTCCTCTCTCCCCCCATTCTTCTCTCTCTCTCCTCTCTCTCCGGTCTCTCTCTTCCTCTCAATCTTACGGCAAGCTCTGGTTTTGTATCTGTGGCTCTGATTTTAAGCACAAAAGATCCCTCAAAGACCATGTTCGATCCTTCGGTGACGGCCATGCTCCTCACACCGTCGACAGCCAGGACCACCACCACCTCCACCAAGAGTTAGAAGAAGTCGACGATGATGAAGACGAAGACGAAGACGATGAATTAGAAGATGATGATAATAACAGTGACGTGTTTGTCTACGGCGGAAATCCACCTCCATTTACTTCGATACATATGTTTAAGAAACTCTCAAGCCTCGGCACGCTTTTAATTATATGATAAGCTCCAAATGCTAATGTAGTACTACCGCTTCATATATATGTATGTATGTATATGTCTAATTGAAAGGTGAAACCCTAAAAGGATCCGTAAAATCTGCGAGTGAGTCGATATATATTTCATACACACATATAGTGTTAAGATGGAGCGTTGCTCGAGTAACCATTTTAGAGCGTGGGAGTATCTTTTGAGAAAAAATTGTCATGAATAAAGGAGCAAATTTGTTTTAATCGTTAAAAAAGTTAATTAACGTTGACAATTGAAGATGACGACGAAGACGGCGAGAATCCAACTGGCAAAGTAAAATGCGTTGGAAAGATACGATTGTAGAAGAAGACTTGTAAATAGAAAGCAATGGGTTGGGTTGTATATATATACATAAAGAGTGGGTGCAAATAGCCACTTACTCATACAACTTAATACTTTGAAATTATATTGCTGTCAAAATTCTCAAAATTTGTTGTAAATCTATACTTTTCGGTTGTAAATTTATACTTTGTGTGTTGTAAATAGCCTCTCGGAAGTCCAGAATGGTCATTTTACATTCACATATAATTACACAGAAGTCCCTAGGGACTTCTGTGTAATGTGAATTCTTGTTGGGACCTCATTGTATTTTTTTGTCATCCTTGGGACCTGTGTGTAATTCTCCCTTTTCTTTTCCTCTTTGCTCACGTTCTTTACCTTCTTCATAACCATTCGATCAAGATCTAACGGTTTATATTTAATATTTCACAAAAATATTATTACAATAAATAGAAGGATGAGCAGGACGTTAGGAGAAGGATGTGAAGGACATAATTAATAAGGGGTAAAATGGTCAAAATGCTGTAAATCTTGACCTAATAGTCATGAAAGGGATAAAGAATAGGGCAAAAAAAAAAAAGGAGAGAAACTGAGTCCGTTTGATTCCAGGCTTTTGTTATTTTTTCTTACATCTTATTTTTTACTTTAATTATTTTTCTTCCAAAAATTTGTTAAGTAATTATCTATCATGAATAGATGCAGTTCAACATTGTGACGTGATTTTTTTTTTTTTTTTCGATTTTTACTTTTAAGACTCTTTTCATACGTGGAACAAAAATAGTCATATAAACATTAAAATGATAGACTATTTAAATATCGAAATCTATTTTGTTCATTGCGTTTTGAAACTACTATTGATTCATTCAAAAAAAAAAAAAACCATTCTTGAAGTTTTAATCAGACATTTTTTCCCCCAAACAGGCAAAATTGAGATCTATAATGATAATATAATGTCATTAATAATTGTAGAAGATTATAAACTTATTTAAAACTAATTGAAATATGCTTACAACAATAAAAATTTCAACATTTTAACTTCTACGCAAGAGATTCGAATAAACTGGGATGACAAATTATCAAGAGCTAGTGCCGTCGTCTGAAGCAGGATTCTTGTACTCACAAAAGAAGCACGAGCCTGTGATATAGGTGCAGAAATGTCAACAGAGGTCTTAAGCCCACAAGCAGGAACCTGGAGAAAATAGTGTGGATTGAGAACTACATAGAGTCCAACAGAACAGAACAACATTGAAATATAAAAAAAAATCATAAGAGGGAGGAAAAGAGGTTGCCCTCACCAGAACGCAGAGAGAGTACTGTAAGCTTATTCTACATCAACTTCTCTGCCATGAGAAATTTCAATTCAGTCTTCTGGTGAAGCTTGCCCTTCTATCTGAAACTGGGTGTTTGGGACGGTATAGGAAATCAAACCAAACAATACAAGATTGTGTGTTAAAAATCTGCTTGGTTTAGATGCAAAATCTGGAGGGTGATCAAATTCCTTGTTCTGCTGAAAAATCTGATTTTGAGGGGAAATAAAATCTTCTCGTTAGCTTCTTCAACTCTGTCATCCACATAGGTTCATTTAGTTTATCCTCTAGCAATATCCCGCTCTTCTCTTGTTTGAATCGAGCCTGGATGATCTAAGCGGAGGTAGGCATTGGCTACTTGGTTCACATACTAACAACAGCCACAAACCCAGAAAACAAAGAAATTAGAATGGAATCAACCCATGTAATGAGCACAGGATCAATGAAAGACAGCAACCTGGCTTATTGATTATGGAGCAACAAAATCTTTGCTGTGCTGCTAATCCTCACCCTGCAATTGACATGAGCGATGAATCATTACACTAACAAATAGAACAAAAAATGAATAATATCCATGTTTCATGACATACAATATGACTGTCGGGCAATAAGCGACACTAACAAGTTTTTGACCATAGAACACAATACAGATACATGTCTCATAAATCGATAGCTAAATGACAAAGCTGATTATCATAGGATGCAAAACCAATCATTTAGAATGAAAGTTGACCTAATCCTAAGAATGCAAGATAAAAGTCTATATATTGGAAAATATTTTCCCAGGCTCCAAATACAATCAAAACAGTGATTAGGATTGAAATATAACTGCATTACCGTTAGACTCATCAATACAAAAAATAGATCTTCAAAACACGGGGAAAAAGCAGAAAATAATACACAGATTAAACCAAGTAAAAAATATTTGATATCCAGAGGGCATGATGGTGAATATGCTTAAAATCTCTGAAGGGAGTATAACGGGAAACAAACATATTTATACAAAAAAGGAAAAAGGCATAGGATGGGTTCTCCTAACAATACCTTCATTCATCACTACACTCAAACCATCACGAGAGAAAAAAATGCATAGCAAATCGAAAGCACTTTCTAATATCAAGTGGCCAACCTCAAGTCCAAAGCTCATTCGTCATCAAGCGGCCAAGGAAAGAGCATATGAAACCTAAATCTTCTAGATGATGAGCTTATAATCAAGCAAAATAACACCAGCATCAACCACAAAATTCAAAGCAACAAGATTCAAGGTTTTACAATTTCATGTTAGTTCTAAGCAATGTAGATGGAAGCAAACCTTGATCAATGTTGCGCATGAATTTCATCTAAGGCTCTAAGCATATTCCTCTGCTAGGTATATGACCACACAGTTAAAAAGCGTTAGTAGCTTCATTTGCTGGCTCTAACTGTTTCCCAGTGTATTATAAGTGATCTTATCTGGTGCAATTCCATTTGCTATCATCTCATTCACAAGCTTGTTGGCTTCCTTCATATTGCCCAATTTAGAAAACCCATCGATCATAATAGTGTAGGTAATTTTATTGGGTTTTATATCGTTCGAAAACATTTCCTGTAAGATGCCCTCCACTTTATCCATCTGACCTAACTTACAGTAACCACCAATCCAAGCAGTATAACAAACAACATTGGGCAATAAGCCCTCATCCCTCATTTCTTCAAATACATCTTTTGCTTCATCAACACGACCAGTATTGCACAAGCCATGTATTAGAGAAGAATATGTGGCACAAGTTCGTGGAATACCCCTACTTTTCATGGCCTCACGAAGTTTGAAGGCTTCCGTTACATGTCCAATTCTGCAATAGGCAGCAATAAGTATGTTATAAATAACAGGACTTAACTCTACTTTCTCATTAACCAACTCATTAAAAAAGTTTGCACCATCTCCAATCCTGTCAGCCCTACAATATCCTTCTATAATAAATGCATATGTATAGACATTTGGAACCAGGCCATTTTCTTTACTTTCCTGCAAAAGCTTGTTAGTTTCTTCCATTTTACCAATGTTGCATAAAGCCTTCATAAGGTAATTGTAAGTTTGCATATCTGGCAGGATTCTCTGCTTAACCATCTCTTCCTTAAGCTTAAAAGCTTCCGCAATTCCACCCCCTTTGCAAAAGCCCTGAATGAGTGTGTTGTATGATATCATATCCAACACCAAACCCCTCTCTAGCATTTTTTTGAGTACTGTGACAACCTCCTGCATGTCACCTTGTTCACAAAGTCCATGAAGAAGAGCATTTGATGTAACAGTATTGGCTTCTAAACTTTTCTCAGCAAGGGTAAACCAAAGTCCGATTGCCTCAGAATGTTTTTGACTCTTACAGAGACCACGGACCAGTGAAGTAAGGATGCTATCGCTGGGCTTAATGTTCCTTAACAACAGCTCTTTAACAAATCGTAGTGCTGAATTGAGCCTTGAATTATTGCATAACCAGTGAATTACATAAGAACATGCATCCTGATTAACAGATGACCCACTACGCAAAATATTATCTAATGCTTGTTCAGCCTGTTCCATTTGATTACTCCTGCAGAAACCTTGTAAAAGAGTATTAGAAGTTACAGAATTGGGTGTTATACCCTTAGATAACATGTCATCCTTGATCCTTAGTGCCTCCCTCATATTTCCCTTCCTGCAGAACCCATCGATCAGTGTATTGTAAACAACTACATTGGGTGCTAACCCACTGTTCAACATTTCTACCAAAATGCAATTTGCTTCGTCAAATTTCTCCAACTTCATCAGAGCATTAATAAGCAAGCTATATGTTATGAGACTAGGATCTACTTTATTTCTTATCATCTTTTCTTTAAATCGAAATGCTTCCTCTAATCTTCCACTCTTGCAGAGCCCATCAATCATATTATTGTAGGTGACAGCATTTGGGGAAATACCAATCTCCTCCATTTTCGAGAACAAATTAATTGCATCTTCAATCCTCCCTCCCTTGAAAAATGCGTTGATTGCAGTAGTATAAGTGTAAACATCCGGAGAAACATCTTTACAAATAACTTCAAACACATTGTAACTCAAATCGAGTTGATTAGCCTTCACTAAGGAGCTTAACAAGAAATTACATGTCTTCCGAGAGGGAAAGATACCCTTCCTCGCAAACGCGTAAAAGATATCAGAGGCATAACCCAAACCCAATTTCTTAAATTGGGTACAGGAAAGATGAAGCAACAAATCCAATTCACCATGTCTCCGTTCAGTAACTGCATTAAGTTCCAGCATAGAAGCAGCTATATCAAGGTG
This sequence comes from Acacia pycnantha, assembly GCA_025563575.1. Lineage (NCBI taxonomy): Eukaryota > Viridiplantae > Streptophyta > Magnoliopsida > Fabales > Fabaceae > Acacia > Acacia pycnantha. The sequence continues at coordinate 1,039,185 of JAMWYP010000110.1, read as the reverse complement.
CCTATTCTCACGGTTTTTAAACAAAGCGGGCAAGTTTCCATCAAGCAAACGGATCAAAAGCAATCTGGCAGGCGGTAAATAATTGGAAGCTAGAAGCAAACGAACCAAAAGGCAGTACGACCGAACCGTGAAATGAAAATTAAAAGAATCAGAAGCAAAATGGAAGAAATGAAGAGTCGTTTTGAGGTTCACATTTGAATGAATAGAAAAGAATAATTGATCAAAATCATGAGGCGAGAAATGGCGTATCAATTCTGTACACTTAGAATAATCTAGAACTCTGCTAGAGAGAATAGAAGGTACCATGTCAAGAAAAACCTGATTAGAAGGCTGTGGTTGCTGCTGGGATAGTAAAGGAGGAGGCGGCGGCTGAGGAGGTGGGTCAAGGTCATGAAGATGATGATGGCGTTGCACTGGGGAAGTGAGCCAGTTGAAGGGGCGTATGAATGGTAAGAAAATTGGAGAAGGCTTAGTGTTTGACAGCCTCCTAAGATCCATCGCACAATGCATGGATTGGAGGTCTTGGACAACGAAATACAGAGTGATTTTACAGAGAATGAGGAGAAGAAGCCATGGTTACAGAGGTTGTAGAGAGAGGATGAGAGAGAGCCACGTCTGCAAGTGAGAGAGATCGAGGAAGCTGCAACATGTGAGGAGGAAGAGATACGTTGATGGCTTATTTTCCTTAGGTTTCGATTGGAGGGACGGGACTGAAGGAGACATGCTCGCGTCGACGAGGTGGAGCAATGGGCCCCTTCTTGTGCCCGGGCGGTCTCATAATGGCCCAATATTTACCCGTCATTTCTTGTAAATTTGGGATTGTATGGTTTTTATATATATATATATATACATATAGGGGTTTATACTTCTCATGTTGCATGAGAAGAATAAGATTCCTACACACACATGAAATGGTGGGACCCACATATATATATAATCCTGATTATATATATATGTGGGTCCCACCATTTCATGTGTGTGTGACATGAGAAAACACTTCTCCTACAACATGAGAAGTGTTTTTCCCATATATATATATATAAAAAAAACAAATGGATTTTGGGCCACAAATATTCCCTATATCAAGAGACATTGGGCTGAAAAAAACTGAGGAAATCTTAAGAAAATAACTTAACGTTTCTCCCACTCTTTTTTTTCTTAGAGTTATCTTCTTTAAACTCTTTTTTCCCACTCCTCTTTGATTATTATTGAGGGAATATCAATATGAGTAAAATAGGAAGATATTAACAAATATGTAAACAATGTCTTATGTTTAAAGTCAAGATCAACTTCCCAAATATGTCTTATATTAAGGATCGGAGGGAGTATAAGACAATATATAACTAATAGAGATTGGATTTAGCGGAACAGGTTAACCTGACAAATTAAGGTTTGAATTCCCGTCATAAGAAATGCTCATATTTAGTGCCTAACAATACATTGAACATGATTACCTCTAATAGAAACATACATGGATTTATAAAAACAATGAATGTAAGCAAGACAGTGGAAATCAATAAGTAAGTATTCTCTTTGACTGGTGATACACGTGTGTGGACTAAGTTACCCTCTATTTAGGTGTGATCTCAACACATTGACATTAGACCCTTGACATAGATTATGGTCATCAACTAATTCTTATAAGATCTTAATTAACTAACCTAAGATCTTAACCAATTAATATGAGTTTAATAAGTCCAACTATGGGTCAATGAGTAGAGTTAGTTATTTCTCACTCACTCAATGTAAAGCTTTAATCTATATAGAGTCACTCACTTCATATATGTGCATGGAGAGGTTGAATCATTGCCTAGATATACATGTTAACATAGGTACTCTCCTTATGAGTCTCCCAAGAGTTTTGGGATTAATGATTTCACCCAATGAGGGTTATGATGATTTGTTGTTGTAAAATCTTATCAATAATTCATATTTTACTTCATTTTGTCAGTTAACATGGTATCAAAGCCTAGTTGCGTAGAATAAAAAACAATGAAGGATCGAGTAAAATGCAACATACATTTAAAGAACGAGTATCACTATTGGGTCTTTATTTGCATATAGATCTTATCATATACCCAAAATCCTAAATTATGTAGCCCAATGATCCTGGCTCTAATATAATGTTAACTTAGATAAACAATAATGAGAATAAATCAATCTTATTCTAACAAAAACTCATTGAAAAACAATTAGCTCTTCCGATCCTTCTTGGAAGATGAGGAAGATGAGGGAGTAACGTTTCATAATAATAACCTCTTTACACACCACATCACATTGACAATAAACCTTTTATATAGATTAGGTTAATCAATTTATTCATACATATATAATCTCAACCAATTATGATAAGATCTTAATAAACTTATAATATCATTTTAATGTCTCCAACACGCCTTTTCAAGTTGACATCACGAAACTTCATAATGCTCAACTTGCCGACACAGAGGTGAAGTGAATAAAACCAAACAAATTCAACTTGCAAGAAAACAACGTGAAAGTATCTATAGAACTCAATTCAAGCCCTTAACAATGTGAATTTTCAACACATTTAATAATAGAACTCTTTGTCTTCTCCTAAGAATACCAATCTCATCAGCAACGGGTTCTGGTTCCCTGGGAGTACTTCCTGCCAGATGCCAAAACTGCGTGCTAGCCCTAATCCCTAAACCACATGGTTAAAAGGTGGCAACAACCTAAACAACACCATGTCCATACACGTGCTTAAAGATGCATGGGGCCAACTTTATGAACCTTGACCCTCAACAAAACTAGACTCTTCCTCACTTATGTACCTAACGCTCCACTTGGCATAATATTTAAAAACTTTTGCAGTATTTGGCAAAAAAAAAAAAACACTCTATATTTGCAAAATGCAACTTCTCTATCAAAGCATTGATTTGGTAATAAAAAGAAGGATAAGCGTTAGTTGCTACAGGAAGAATGTTGATGAAGGTGGGGGTGGGGGTGAGGGTTATTTTTGGAAATGGGTGATTCCTGAATCTATAGGAAACTCTATATATGAACCAAATAGCTCCTAAATATTCCTTTTTTTTTTTTCTAAATAAGAACATCTCATGGAAGCAAATTTAATAACTGATTGGATTATCAAAGCTTCATTGGATCGATCTTACCATTAGATTGAATATCTCGACCTCCATCTTAGTTGCAGGCTTTCTTAGTGACTGGTGTTCGAGAAGTTAAGTTCTCTTTGCGATGAAGACCGTTTAGTTGTTTGTTTTTCTAGGTCTGCTTAATTTGTTGTTTATGGTTCAATCAGGTTTGTATTTTCATTTTAGTTGTTGTTTTGTTTCTTATTTTTGGGGAGCGGTTACGGTCCACTGCAGTGGACCGTCCGCTAGCTGCCCTCCTCTACCTAATAAAAATGTCTAATAATTTACCGTATGCGGTAAATTATTAGGCCTTTTTTGCACAACAGACGGTCCACTGCAGTGGATCGTAGCCGCTCCCTTATTTTTGAGACCTTACAGCTTAAAGTTGCTTTTAATTTAATATTATTATTCTTGGGGAAATCCCATATAAATACTTTCAAAATATGAAAAAGATAAATCAATGACTCTAATTTTATTAATACCAACTAAATTGGGATTGATAAATGGGAAAATTCCTGTGAGTACCCAAGGACCATAAAAAATTACAAAAAAGTCCTATACCAAATTCTTCTATAAAAAAGGTTCCTATGGATTGCATTGTAATTAATTCAGAATATGAAATTATTTTGTTGCCTCTATTGTGAAATTCTATAACCTCTCTAGATAGGAAATTTTAGTTGTCAAAGTAAGCTCATATAGTTGTGAAAACATGCATAATAACTTGTCAAAATTTGCATAGCAATATGTGAATTTTGATGAGTTCTTATGCCTGTTTTCATAACTGCATGAGCCTACTTTGATAATTATATTTTTCTATTTGGAGAAGTTATGAAATTTTACAGGTTAATATGCGAATTTTGAGAAGTGTTTATGTGAGACTTTTTTTATAATGTTTTATAGCCCACAGGGTATCAAAGTGATTTTCCCTTGATAAATCTTGGTAAATGACTTTCACTGCCCATGACTACTAGTGACTTCCCTTTCTCATACTCCATCTTCTCTCTCCTCTAGTCTCTCTCTTGAAACTCCATGGCTCTCACCGTCCCAAGTGATGATTAGAAGGGGAGTTTACTTGGTTGAGAGAAGAGATGATATGGTCCTTAGAGATGGAGAGGGCCTTGGCGTAATAGGGAAGAAGGAAGAGAGCTAAGTCAGAGATGGTGATGGCCTTCAGGAGAGAGACTGGAGGAGAGAGAATATGGAGTAAGAGAAAGGGAAGTAACTGTCAGGGGCAGTGAAGGTCATTTGTCAAGATTTATCAATCCCAATTTAGTACTACCTCCCGGTAATGATAAGACTATTTTCTTTTTAGTGCCAATTGCATGCATTATAAAAATGGCCCTATAATTAGGATTAGAGGGAGTATATATGATGTGACCTGACATTTATAAAATTAGAGTCACTTATTTGTCTTTTTCATATTTTGAGAGTATTTATATTGAATTTTGCCTATGTTCTTTGTTGGAAAAAAAAAAAAGCAACCGGTGACAATTTCTTGGCATAGCTACCAGTGAAAAAAAAAAAAACTACTGCCTATCCTGTCCAAAATGATATAGGAGTTTAGATAAAGTTTTATTTGGTCCTAAATTCAATTCATTTTATCTTCTAAATTTGTAATTTTTTTTTTCTCCAAAATATCCATTTTTTCCAGATACAAATATTCTTTGATTAGAGATAATTATACTTGAGGTATTGTTGAATACTAGACGTGAGCACATCTTTCTAATTAATATGAATAATTTAGCTATCTAAATCTTATATATATTAAATAATATATATAGTAATTTACATTAGTAAGAGTGCCGTGGGAGATTATCTTAATAACACGAATAATTTAATTATATACCACAAATATTTAAACATGCACATAGAAATAAAAACGCGTGAGCCTCTTGCTCAAGCTAATCTAGCGATCTTGCGCTGATGGGTTTTGCAAAACCTGCTATATGTATAGACACCAGTTACTTTTTTTATATGACTAATAATAATAAAAATTACTAATAATTAAGAAAACCTGCTATAGAGTACATCATGTCAATTATTTAATTGAATTAATTAGTGATCAATTTAACAGTATTATGAAGGCCGTCGTCTCCACTGTTTGCCAGCTCAATAATGACAGTTTACTCCTGCGGTGACCACGTAATCTAACATCATGCATATATCACGTATATTATTATTAATAAAAATGTTGATTATGGTTTAGTTATGTTTTATATATATATATATATATATATATATTAGGGGCGGAGGGAGAGGTGCTAGGGGCCACCCCTAAAATTATAGAATGTGACCCAAAATTTTAAAAAATTCTATTTCAGCCTTATATAAATTTCAATATATTTATTTTAGTCCTTACTATTTGTTTTAAAAAAGGACTAAAATGAAGATATTGAAATGTTTTTAAGTTGAAATATAATTTCATAAATATTTGAGTTCTCTTTTGTAATATTCACCCCCTTAATTATAATTTCCGACTCTGTCGCCACTGATATATATATATATATATGGGTAAATGATTTCTCCAGTCACTGGAGATAGAGTTATCTTCAGTGACCCCAAAACTACGTCGTTTTGGATTAATGAAGGGTGTTTCTGTAATTTTGTTTATTTTTTAATCATATAAATTTTACCGAAACACCCTTCATTAATTCACCTAAAATTACTAACACACCCTTCATTAATTCAAAACGACGTAGTTTTGGGGTCACTGGAGATAACTCTATCTCCAGTGACTGGAGAAATATTTTTCCCTATATATATATATATATTTTTTTTTTTTGGGGTTTAAACTTATCATGTTATATGAGAAGAATAAGATTCCTACATACACATGAAATGGTGGGACCCACATATAGATACAATGCTAATTATATATATATATGTGGGTCTCACCATTTCATGAGTGTGTGACATGAGAAAATACTTCTCTTACAACTTACAACATAGAAATGTTTTTCCCATATATATGTATATAGTAGCAGCCTGCCTATTATATCCTTAAACATGTTTAGACTTGGCTACGTGAGGATGACATAATTGTTTATAAGCATTAATTAGTTGTTCATCATCTACGTACGTTTTTTTTTTTAAAACGCAGGCAATTTGAAACATACTTGTATTTTTTTTTTTTTACTACAATATTTTAAGATTCTCAAACAATTACAGTAATGTATATCAGCAAGAAAAAACAAACAAATTAAGTATTATCAACAGACCGTTTTCATCAACGAATTCAGACTTAATATTTGCAGACCAAATAATAAATATGTTTGTTTGGAATATCAGTGGGAAAAATGATTTATAGTCAATATGACTTATAGAACAGTTAAATTAGATAAAAGTCAAATTGTGAAATGTGATTTATGTTTAAGTTGGTAGTAATATAAATAACTTTTGATATTTAAACTTATAGTCAATCTAAAATATTTTTAAATGTACTGATTGATATTAAAAATATACTTTTGGATACTGAACGGTATTAAAAAATACCTAATGATCGTGATCCATAAGTCCGATTGAAACAAAAGCTTTTAAATATAACTTTTCAAATAAGTTACTTTTGATTCATAGATCCGATTGGAACAACGTTTCAACGAAACATGCATTTTCTTATAAGTCCGATTCAAACAGTACATAAGTTCGATTGGGCTTTTCAAAAATCATACCAAACATGCACAATGGCTTTATCCAATTCCCTTCTCACAAGAGAATTTGTAAGAAGACTATATCGTCCCTTCTCATAAATCTCAACTATACAATTAATTTCATAAAGTCTTATAATTTGTCATATTCAATCACATTATTATTCCATATTCAAATATTTAACTTCTACTTCACTAAGTGACACGTAGACATATATATGAATGGAGGTGTACGTACTAATATATTTATACTCATCAAGAGATTCTCTCTATAATCTACGAGTATATCATCATTTGTTTATTAGCATACGCATACTGAGATTGTTTATTCATTGAACCTGTTACAAATTATTTCTTCATTATTGGACAAACCACTGCACATATAATTAAACTACGATCATGGATCCCACCTTATATTTATTGAATTAATTGATAAATATATATTCTGAGTCACTCTCATGCACTAATTAACTAACAAACAGTTTTTTTTTCATTTTTATGGGGATCATTGCTTGGATCTGTATCTCCACCAAATTCTAAGCTTATAAAGAGAAAATATGATTTTGGTTTTTTTTTTTTTTTTAAATTCTCTTACCTTTTATGGATTTATTACTTTTAATTAGTAATTTTGTTTTTTTCTTTTTTTAGTAAATGGGCCTCTAGAGTCTTGATTTACCCACATCACTTGTTGTTTCTAACTAATTATCTTAATTTACCTCGGAATCTTAAATGCATGTGAAACATTTTTAAAGTAGTGATGATTAACCAATGAGGTTGACACAAGTGGTAAGCGGTTTGTGTCGCTTGAGTAAAGTCTCGAGTTCGAGCCTTATGAATGCAGAAAAACCTCACTGGGAGATTCACCCACCATAGTCAGGTGCGCGACTCGAGTCGGATTCAGATTAGTCAGAGCGAAGCTCTAAATACCGGATGGGTAACAACAACAAAAAAGTAGTGGTGATTAAATAATACTTCTGTTTGTTTTTATAAGATACAATTATTTAAATGAATATATTTCTTTTTATAAGCTACTCTTTGGAGATATCTAAATATTCAAAGCATTTTTTTTACTGTTCTTACTCTCAAGTAATTATATGTCTCCCTCCTCACTTTTTCCTACTCATTTCTCTCATCACTTTTCTCGGTCATTATCTTTCCGGTCCACCTTCTTTATAATTAAGGGTGTTTTTAGAAAATGAGCTATATTATTTAATTATTTATTATCTTTAATTAATTGTAACTAATTCCTTGATCTACACAATTTAGTTATTTGTATCTTAAAAAAAAGAATGGAGGGGACCTATTAATTGAATTGTGGGTTAAGGACTTAAGCCGCATCTAACACACGTTTGGGGTACTCCATCCAGTCCTTTTTATAAGAAATATTCCCTATCATAGAGGTAGTTCTTAATATAAGGAATAAATCCTATTTGTCTAAAATTTTAAGGGAAAATCTATTTCAGGGCCTTTTTAGGATTGACAATCCCAAAAAAGGCCCCAAGATTCTGACAATCCCAGAAAAGGCCCCAAGGCCTTTTCTGGGATTTTCAGAATTTTTGGTGAGTTGTCAACGAGGCTGATATAATTGTTAACGGGTAGGTTTTAACAACTAAATCAGTTCCGTTAACAACACTTTGCTAACAACTATATCAGTACCCCGTTGACAACTATATCAGCCCCGTTGACAATTCACCCAAGATTCTGAAAATCCCAGAAAAGGCCCTGGGGCCTTTTTTGGGATTATCAGAATTTTGGGGTCTTTTTTGGGATTGTCAACCTTAAAAGGGCACTGAAAATGATTTTCCCAAATTTTAAACTAGCCTTTCCATTTTTATCTTTAGAAAATATATGTCACTTGTTATCCCTCTACAATAAATTTTCACACATTATATCTCATGTTCACTTTTTCTAAACAAAAGTACAATTAGAAAGATAGATACTCTCTTCGCTTCTATAATATAAGGCAACTCAACGAATTTATTAGAACCTATAAATGATATTTAACTCATTAAATATGTCTTATGTTGATTTTTTTTTTTCTTAACTTTACCTATATTAAATTAGGTTTCATATGAGAGAGAGCATATAAAAAGTCACATTAAGCATTAACTATATGGGTAAAATTGATAAATAAACATTAATAATTACTTTTCAAATCACTTATATTATGGACCAAAGCATTTTTCTAGAAGTGACTTATATTGTGGACTGGAGGAAGTACATGTATTACGCATTTATTATTTTTAACTAATATTTTGAACCACATGAATTTGGTAATTGTTCCTTACCAAAAAAGACCGAAGGGAGTATTTTCATATGTGTATCTAGTACTCTAAAATATTTTTTTTTTGATATATTCAGCACCTTAAAGTATTTTTTTCTCCTAAAAAACTATTTTAAAGTGTTGGATGTACCTAAAACGATATTTCAAGATGTTGGATGTACACAAAAAAATACTTTAAGATGGTAGACACACTTAAAAAATATTTTAGATACTGGATACATAACAAAATACTTTAAGATATTGAATGCATGAAAAATGCTTAAAGATACCCAATTTACTTTAACCCTTGAATTATTCATGCATGTGAATGTAAAAACGACGCATGTGAAATCTGCTATATTTTACTAATAAACGAGTCGTCATAAGAGAATTTTGCTTTTTGTGGCCAAAGTCAAATGTTGGAGGTCTGAGAGAGATGGGATAAATAGTCTCCGTCTTACTTTTTGACGTTTAAATTCGCCACAAATTCATTATCTTAGAAAAAACATTAAAAAAAACTTTTATATTCTAAACTTTAAAGAGAATACTGTAGTAAATTAACACCAAAACGTACACTAATTTATTTTACAATAATAAATTTGAAAATTTGAATATAAGGCAAGGATTGAATTTATTAATTAAAGGGTTAAGGTGCATTTTTGCCAACAAACAATTACACAAAGACCATTCAGCACAAATATTTATTTATGGCACCTTAAATGCAAAGAAACAATTATAAGGGGTCAAAAAACACAACAACCGTTAGTTTCTATTTTCACGGACGTTTAACTCATGGGATATGATGATGTGGCGAAGATAACTGATGAAGTGGCAACAACCGTTAGTTTCTATTTTCACGGACGTTTAACTCATGGGATATGATGATGTGGCGAAGATAACTGATGAAGTGGCAAGATTGTGTCAGAGTAAAAAAAAAAATTGACTCTAGCTTATTTTTGCTCAGAGGTCTCGAGGAAGACAGGAAGCAAACGCGATCTCGGAAAAGCAGAGCAAGCTGAGAAAAAGAGAGTCAAAGAGATTGTATGCCAATTAAATAGAGTCACCTGCTTCTTCTTCTTCTTCTCCCAGTCTCATACCACTTTCTTAATCCCTTCCACTTTGTATCGTACCACCACCTGGTCTCTTCTCTCTTCCCTCCCCTGATTGTTGCTTAGTTGAATCCACCCCCACCAAAATTTCTCTCTCTCTCTCTCTCTCTCTCTCTCTCTCTCTCTCTCTATTTGATTCAATTCACCCACCAATTCCCTGATTTCTTACCCGTATTTGCTCAATTCAAAATGAGTTCCGATCCTCCCCTCGCCGCCGTCAACGTTGGTGTTCCCGTTCATAAGTCCTCCCGGATACTACCAGACTTTTTACAGAGCGTCAATCTCAAGTACGTCAAGCTCGGCTACCATTACTTGATGACCCATTTGTTGACCCTCATGTTGATCCTGCTCGTCGCCGTCATTTTTGTCCAAGCTTCTCGACCTTCGCAACCTTTCGCTCCACCTTCAATACAATTTCTTGTTTTCGGATCCACCGTCTACATCATGACGCGACCTAGATCCGTTTACCTCGTGGACTTCTCCTGCTACCTCCCTCCTCCTCATCTCCAAGCCAAATTCTCCAATTTCATGGAACAGTCGAGGCTCACCGGCGATTTCGAACCGTCTTCCCTCGTGTGTCAGTGTAAGATTCTAGGACGTTCTGGGTTAGGGGAAGAAACGTGTGTTCCATAAGTCAGTCTCTCTCGATTTCTCTGAACACAGATAAAGATAAGGCAAAGTCAAATTTATTCTGACACAGCTCAGCATGTAAACGTCCGTTACAGTGAAGTTTAACGGGATTGTGAGCTTTCACTCCTTATAATTGTTTCTTTGCATTTAAGGTGCCATAAATAAATATTTGTGCTGGATGATCTTTGTGTAATTGTTCGTTGGCAAAAATGCACCTTAACCCTTAATTAAATGGAGTGTTCATTTCTGATGCAAGCCATACGTAGAAGGAAGAAGACAAGGCCTAGCTAGCGCAATAAGAAAAAGATTTATTTATTCTTTTCCTTTTGAAAAAAAAAAAAAAGAATCGAGAGAAAGATGGTGAAATGTGAAAGCAGCTGAATCTGAGAGTGGGTCACACACTGGTGAGGAAGAAAGAGACGCGATTGTAAGCTTCCTTCCATAACCGTTTATAAATGAGGCCACGCAGAGACGCTGATCGACGCAGATTCACCTCTTCGTCGTCTTCCTCCTCCTCCTCCTCCTCCCAGCCGCCGCCGCCGCAGCAGCAGCGAGCCTTCCGCCTCCTCCGCCGTCTGATTTTGAAACTCTGTCTGGACATGGCCGGTCAATCTCGCAAGTGGATGGTGTTAGTAGCCACCATATGGATTCAGGCCTTCACCGGAACCAATTTCAATTTTGCTGCGTACTCCTCCTTACTCAAATCCTCTCTCAATATCTCTCAGGTTCAGCTCAACTACCTCGCAACCGCCAGCGATTTGGGCAAGGTCTTCGGTTGGTCCTCCGGTCTCGCTCTCTTGCATTTCCCGTTCTCCGTCGTCATGTTCATCGCTGCATTCATGGGCTTCTTCGGCTATGGCCTCCAATGGCTTCTCCTTCGCAATATCATCACCCTCCCTTATTCTCTGGTACTTATTATATCTATCTATCTTCTTAAATTAATCTTCTCAACCTTCCTATTTTTTTGCCTTTAAATCGTTCTTCTTCGTAACTTTGGCCACACGAGAAAAGTTCGAGGAAACTTGATTCGCATAAATCTCACAATTAAAATTATTTATGTTTACTAACTCTTAGTTTCTTTCAAATTAATTTCAACTTCATTGGAGTTTTCAAGAAATTTTAAGCTACCATGGCTACTGCTTGACTGCTTCTTCCATTTTTGCTATCTGGAAATTGTTGAGGAGGGAATAATAAATGACGTCATGGTCTTCGATGGCGGCAACTGGCAAGCCATTCCGGGGCGACGCCTGATCAGGCGAATCCACCCGATTTTGCTGCTCTCTTTTTGACTTGACCAATAAAATATAAATATTATTTTTAATAGTATATTATTCTGTGTTCTTCCGACTTCTCGAAATCGTAAAACAGTATCGGGAAAATTCTAGAAAAGTTCGTTTAATATAGAAAAAAGATAAATAGGGATCACAAATCACAAGTAGATATGTGGGCAATTTAGGATTTACAAATATTTTCAAATAATCAATTTGCCTTTGACTGGAGAGTTTAAACTAACTCAGTATAAATATGATAACTTAGCTCTCTATGCTGTCAAGGGTATATTGGTCATTGAAAAACATTTACAAATCTCAGATTTTTCCCACAAGTTTAACTTGAGATTTATGATATTGAACTCTGTCTTTCCCATATTTTAACTGAATTTTCTGGAATTTTTCCAACTGTATGTTCTTAAAAACATTTTTCCTAAATAAATTTTGAGAAGAGGTAAATCTTAAGGGGTGACCCTACTTCCTACGTATTTTGGTCTCAGTTAAGATTTTTATTATTTTTTGGATTTTGTTGGACAAATCATATTTTGGGATTTTAGATTCAATTGGTTCACAAATGGCTAAATTTTACTCATGTTAATTTAAAACGGTAATAAAAAATATAAAAAAAATATTTATAGAAAATATTAAATCTAAACTGCTGAAATTTTAATTTTGAAGTTGACATAAGTAATACTCTCTCCGATATTAAATATAGGACATAGTTTATAATATAAATTACATTATAAATTATACCATATAATTAGGATAGAGCAGTAGAAAAGAAGGTGGGGAAGTTGATAGTAAGTTGAGAGGATGAAATCCACTGCCCTCGCTGTTTTTGACATATAATGTTTTACATATTTGCATATCTAATACAAAAGTTTTACAGAAGATTTTGTATTTATGGGGATAATTGTCTCGATCTCGTCCTTTAAAATCTGTGTTCTGCGGTCTAGTTTTAAGACGAAGTCCTTTTCATCTCTATAACTTTCAACCTACTTTCATATTCTAATTTTGTGGTCCCAGTACCAGTAGAAACATCCCTTTTCTAACTATGGTCTCTACAACCAGGAACGGACCCAGGAATTTTACTTACAGGGGTGAAAATAAAAAATGTTACATCATAAATAAAAGTACTTAAAATACAATAAAGACCTAATATAAAAAAAAATTGAAAGAAATATATTACAGAAATTAAGTTTATTTCAATTGACTCTTACTCTACGTGTTTTCATATTGTTAAACTCATTGAATCCGTGTTAAAACTCAAAACAATTTATTGTCCAAAACTCAAAACTTGTCTAAAATACTAACCCTAAAATATTCTCTAATTAGTATAAAAGTAGTATTATTAGAAAGATAAAATCATGTATAATAAATTTTATGAAGTAAATTTAATAAAAAGAAGTGATTTTAAATACTTTATTGATTCTCAAAATTTGTAGTAAGCTATTGAAAAAAAATACCGGATGAGCCGCCAGTGAAAGGAAGAAGAGACAATAACAATTTCCGAAAAATGAAAAATAAATAAGGTTGGGGATATATATTAAATGTGTGGAACCCACTTCTTTACTTTTTCAAGCACAGAAGAAATTCGTCATGAACCTTTCCTAATATCTCATACTTCACTAACCTTATATATTTTAAGTACCTTATTATTATTATTATTATTATTTACTTAAATATTAGGGGGGCGGGGGCCACCCCTAGCCCCCCTTGTGTCCGTCCTTGTCTACAACACAAAATATCTGTCACTTTCACTGTTCATCACAATTTTTTTGGACCAATCTCTTAGTCACAACTCACAACTGAAATGATATTTTTTTTCATCTGATACTTTTATTTTTTTGGTGGGTGATATTTTTTAAATTTACAAGTGAAAACACGATTGCAACCACCCCGATGGAGCCATTGATGAATGGTACGAAGTATGGGGGTCTTAATAGATTATTATTAACCTGAAAGATATAAATAAAGAAACGCATGTTCTGCTCTTGGGACATCCAGTTGAAAATAACCAAAGAAAATTCATCTGGTACGTTTGGAATCTGTCTCCTATGAGAGCTAGAATTGCATGTGACTGTTCATTATTTGCTATCCACCACACTATGATCTGTGTTTTAGTGCCTAGCATGTGATCAGCTGATTAATTGTACCTTGCATCTTTCAGTTTGCTGTCAATACCCAACTAGGAGATCCCATGATTGAAGGAATTATCCCTCAATACTGTGGTCCAAAAGTGTTAGCTCTTGGATGGTGATTATATCTGTAACTAGCGGCTAATTATCTCTCAAATAATAAATTTCATTGAATTGTAATATATACCAGAAAACTTTCTCATAGCTGTACATCAGATTGACAAATTTTTGAATTTGCATATGGTAGGTGTTTCTTCTGTGTTTGTTATCTGGCTGCAGCATCTGTTGGTTCAACACATTATGTTTTGTTCTCTGCATTAGGAACTTCCCTGCGAATCGATCACTTGCATTATCACTCACTGTGAGTTTCAATGGAGTTAGTGCAGCACTCTACACACTTGCTGCAAATTCAATAAATCCCTCGTCCGGTGAATTGTATCTGCTCTTGAATGCCCTTGTTCCCCTTATCACTTCCTTTGCAGCACTAATCCCAATTCTTCGCCAACCGGCTTTAGACCCTCTTCCTTCTGATGCAGTTCACCGGGACTCGTTGATCTTTCTGATATTGAACATCTTAGCAATTTTCACTGGCCTCTATCTTCTTCTCTTTGGCTCATCTGTTTCTGATGCAATTATAGCACGTCGCTACTTTGCTGGAGCTATATTCCTCCTTGTCTTCCCATTATGTATTCCTGGTACTGTCTTTGCTCGAGATTGGTTTCGCCATGCCATCCATTCTAGATTTCGGATGGAAAGCTCAGGCTTCATACTTGTTCATGTTGATGATCTTGAGCTCCACAAGGAACTCTTAACCCACTCCAATAGCATTCACAGTCTCAACAATGGTGACTCTAAAAGTCTCTTGTACGAGAATAAATCCACGCATGGAAGTCTTACTGCAAAAGATAGTGATGGGTGTTGTGAGAGGATGATCGACAAGGATCAGTTGACAATGCTAGGTGAAGAACACCCAGCTTCAGTGGTTGTACGTAGGTTGGATTTTGGCTTTATTTTGTTGCATACTTCTGTGGAGGCACCATTGGCCTTGTCTACAGCAATAATTTGGGACAGATTGCCCAATCTTTGGGCCTAAGTTCAAATATATCTACACTTGTCACTCTTTATTCATCATTCTCCTTCTTTGGCCGCTTGCTTTCTTCTGTACCAGACTATATTCGTAGGTAAGCATTCATATCAATCTATGATCATTTCCTTTTTTGTTGTATCTCACTATCTTGACTTATAAGCAAGTCTTTAGCAATTCTCACTACTAGTATTTTCATTGTGTTGCAGTAAATTTTACTTTGCAAGAACTGGATGGCTAACGATTGGGCTTATACCAACCCCAGTTGCGTTTTTCTTGCTTGCTGCATCAGATAGTGCTGTGGCGCTTAGCATAGGAACAGCACTAATAGGGTTGAGCTCTGGGTTCATTTTTGCGGCGGCCGTGTCAGTTACTTCGGAGCTATTTGGGCCAAACAACGTGAGCGTCAACCACAATATCCTCATAACAAATATCCCAATTGGATCTCTTCTCTATGGTTTTCTTGCTGCAGTTGTTTATGATGCCAATGCACATCACTCAACACACCCAATAGTATCTGACATAGAAGTGTGCATGGGAATGCAGTGTTACTTCTGGACATTTATGTGGTGGGGATGTATATCTCTCATTGGACTGGCTTCTAGTGTGTTACTATTCATAAGAACCAAGCACGCATATGATACTTTTGAAAACAAACGTATCTCAACACTACCAATTCTGTCTTAAGTTTGTGGTTCTGGAGGAACATAAAGAAATATCATGTTGTGGTTTTACTTTGGCTTCATTTGGACATATGCAGAAGCTAGGACTTGTATAGGGTTTTCTTGATTTTGTACATGGATACAAAAGAGGCAGAGATAAAGAAGAGTTGAGTGTAGAAAAGATTTAGATTCAGTAGCAAAAAGGAGAAGGATTATAGAACAGATGCATGATGATTGAGGAAATATTTATTAACTGCTTGTGACATCTGGAGCTTCACGAAGGTAAATCTTTTTTGGAGGCATGATTTGGATTTGGACTGGGTTTTGTGGGTTATTTCTCTTTGGACATGGTTTTATCTTTGCCCTTGTAATTCAGCTGGGGAAGGCAGAAGCAAAGAGCTCCAAGTGGTCAACAGCTCAAGACTCTTGTGCGGGTGACTTTTGAACTATACTTTACAATGCTTGTCATTTTAAATATAGCTGTTGTTCCCAAACTTTTCTGTTTGTTTCTTTTTTCTCTCAGTAAAGAAAACTTATCATTGATAATTCACCTTTTTAATATGATGATGACCCCTAGCATTTTTTGTGAGAATACAGTAGACAAATTCCATATGACTAGGTAACATACGATGATGATTGTTTAAAACTTTTTTCTGGTCATTTCTCAAATTTTGTTAGTAATAATTCATCAGTCATCATTCCAGAGACTCACCAATGAAACCTTTTGAATTCTAGCAAAGTAGAACATATGATTTGTGTGCTCTTTGAACTCGGAGGCTTGCCCTGACCTTGGTGAGACCTCAGGACCCAAATCACCTAAATTTTTATGTGTGTGTAAAAAGAATATATGATTTGTGAACTCTAAATTGATCACAGATTGGTACAGTTTAAACAAGAAGAACTATGCTCATGGCAGTATCCTTTCCACTGTAATATAGAATTACGTACAAATTCTGCACTCTCGTATGATCACGTTTGCAATCTTCTGGGTGTGATATATAAATTTTATTGATTGGATTAACATATGGCATGGATATAACAATGGCAGTATTAAATCATGAGGAAAAATTGAAAGAAAAAGAAGAAAGAATTGAGTGTCTAATAACCCAAGCCTTCAAGGATAGGCACAAAATGCTTCATCTTTTATACATTGGAACAGCCTCTCGTATGCCAATGCCATCTTTGTAGCCGTGAACATGGAAGTAGCATATTCACGGCATGCTTTTCCCCTTCTTGCTAGCCTCTCTGGACCTTCCTTCACCACAGCTTCAAGTGACTCCAACAGTGACTCCACATTTGTAGAGAACATAAAGCCAAACTCTTCATTAACAACCACACTACCTTTGATGCTTGGAAATCTTGAAGCCAAAAGGGGCTTCCCACTCATCATTGCCTCCATTAGAGTAAGATCAAGTCCTTGTGGCCTAAGTGTGGGATTCACAAAAATGTCTATAGCATTATAGAATGCCCTTAACAT
Organism: Acacia pycnantha; assembly: GCA_025563575.1. Taxonomy (NCBI): domain Eukaryota; kingdom Viridiplantae; phylum Streptophyta; class Magnoliopsida; order Fabales; family Fabaceae; genus Acacia; species Acacia pycnantha. The sequence continues at coordinate 1,021,797 of JAMWYP010000110.1, read as the reverse complement.
GGACGGACTCATAGATCCTAGTACAAGAACTTGGCCTCCTAAATCCTTGTACCTATTCTCCCATGGTCCTGAACCAGCAACAATCAAGTAAACATTTGGGTGCTTGGTTATTAGCTTAGAGTATGCTTCATGAAGCAGAGGATGTCCTTTGTCCTTCACCAATCTTCCAGCCACACCTAGTACTAAACCTGCATCACTAGGAATGCCAATTTTGGCTCTGAATTCTTTCCCCAATTCTGCATCTTCCCTGAAGTCACCGTCATCAACACCATTTAGAATCACATGGACTCTTCTGCTGGGAATCTGATAAACATCCCTTAACATCTCACCGCAGCTATCACTAATAGCTACATGGTGTGCATAATTATGGAAGAATCTTATCTCGTTCAGAACTTTTGGGACAACCCCTTTTAAGGTTTCGGTGAAAGCAGGGGATGTTGGCTCACCAGGCCTCCTCGCCAAGTCTTGGAATATATCAGATTGCAGGCTCTCTAAGGCTATGCCATGCCATGAAACTGCAAGATTTGAAAGGTTACGAGCAAGCCAGTGAGGAAGTGCTACACTTTCTGAGTGAACAACATCAAAGGGTTCTCTTTTGCTTTCTTCCTGAAATTGTTCCCAAGCTTTGTTGTATCTCCACCTTCCTGGTTCACCCTCATGGCAATGAATGTGAGGTGAAGAAGGTGCACCTACTTGATGATTGTTTGATGAGATTGAAGTGCCTTCATCTTGGGGAGAGGTAAATACATGAACTTGATGACCTCGACTAGCTAAGGCTGTATGAAGAGTGTAAGCATGGCGCTCCATGCCACCTGGGATGGTGCCAATAGGCCATTTCCGAGAGAAGACAGCGATTTTCAGAGACATTGATGGAGGCTGGTCTTGGAAAAATTGCAGGCGGTTCCATGAGAACTCAGCTAAGCGAAGATCACCGGACCAAGTCTTGACATGGTTGCCGAAGGTGGTACATATGGAGGTGGTGGTGGGGCTGTGGAGTAGGAACAGGGCAGGTATGGTGAAGAGAACAATGAAGAACAGAGTAGTGCAGAGGCTGTATTGAAAGGAAGAACTGGGTTTTCTGAATTTGTTGTTTAACGCCATTTCTTCTTCTAGAGATTCAGAAATTATTGGCATAGGTTGTGTTTGATTGATTTTGGATTTTGCATTCTGATGGTGTCCACACAGAAAATGAGGAAGACTAAGAGGGGAAAACACAGAGGATTTTGGGGAGGCAGGTATGCATGCACTAAAGCAAAGTGGGTTGGGTTGGAGTTTCATTGAAGTGCGTTTCTCACGCCTGCTTTGAGGGAAAAAGGTGGGTGTCATGTGCCTTAGATTTGGGGTTTCTTTCGTAACTTGTACTTTATACGATATAGTCTTTGGGTTTTTTAAGTACATTTTTTTTTTTGCTCAAATGGTTTTTTAAGTACATGAATGACAGTTAATATATATAACTTGCCCTCCCTTATTGGGACTTGGAATAGAGAATCAGAGGAACCATCTCTATCTTAAATTCCTGGTAAAGTTTTAGCCTTTTATTTTTGAAAGATATCGTGTCTTTCTCCCTACGATTTGAGAGGAGAAAAAGATGAGTCAGAAAAAACGTGATATCTTTTTCTCTCCCACGATTGTTTATTTTATTTAAGTTTAATGATATGTAAATAGTTAAAGTAAAAGTCAGTATTGCTACACAAGGAAATACTTTAAGAAACCATGTGAAAACACAAAATCATAAAAGTCAACTAGAGTGGTTCGCGCATGAACACATACATTGACTTGGATTACCAATAGGATTATTCTAAGGCGAAAGTTAGGTTTGATTAGGTGGATTTGCAATACCTCTAATAGAAAGTTTTATAATTCGATCTGTGTTGATTCAATTACTTTTGGAATATGGAAATTGATAATTTAACTATGTAAATGATGTTTTTTATGGGAAAATTTAGGAAAATATATTTAAATGATCAAAATCCCAAATTAGTTTTATTTCAACAATACAATAGGTATTGACTATATTTGATTACCAATTCACAATTCATCTTAGTAGGAAATCAATGATCTGATATTTTCAAATTTTGAAGATGTTTTTCTGAAATTTTCCCTTTTTTTTAATTATTTTCTAATATTTACGTATTATAGAGTGAGTCCACACATTAATATGAAATTCAAGATGAATCATAATGTTAATGGCTCGTGAATAATGTTATTCCGTACGTTTTTATTTATATAAATATAATATTGATGTAATATTATGACTTAAATTACATAAAAAAAAAAGGCTTGAAGTTCAAGAATTAAGCACTTCTTTCACGAAGTGGGTTTTTTTCCCCTGAGAGATTTTAATTGTCACAAAGTCTGAAAAATTGCAGTCCACTCATTAAGAAAGAAAGAAAGATCATAGCATATCACCATTTCCCCATGAAGAGGTACCTTCAAATATTCTCATAAAACCCACAATTCAATGCATTGTCCCCATATAAGGCTTGCTAGATTGGCTTTTGAAAATATGAAGTTAGCTTATTCTTGATTCTGAGTTCAGATGAGAAGTTTCCACCTCTTGAACATTAAGATAGAATATACTAATTTTCATTTGACCATGATTTAACAGAACTCTCAGTTCTGAAGCAAGATTTTATAGCACACTCTATAGCATATATATATATATAGACATACTGCATATACTATTTATACATTTACACTATATAATTGACCATACCACAACTTGTACTCACACTTCTGTTATATATATCTCCTTTTTTTATTGAAGTGGCAAATTCACTTTCTTTTGCTTGCAACTAAAGGAGAGGGCTTCCTGGGGTTTGCACCAACTCTGATATCAATTTTGATCTTATTATCAGAAGCACCCTTTCTAGATTTTGCTGAAGCAGGCCAGTGTCCGCAGGTAATAGCCATGTCCTTGTACTGCTGCAAGTTTTCAAGAGTTTCAACAATGGTTGCCATTCTTGGCCTGTCTTTAGGATTCAGACTTATGCATTGTTGTGCCAAACGAGCCATCTCCTTTGAACCCTTCACAGAGTATTGCCCTGCAAGTCTTGGATCCATAATATACCTCAACTTCCTTGAACTGCTCAAATAAGGTCTTGACCAATCCACAAGGCTCTGCTCTGTCTTTGGCCTTGTCTTCTCCATTACTCTCCTTCCTGTGAGTAGTTCTAGCAGGACTACCCCAAAGCTATAGACATCGCTTTTTGTGGTTAAGTGACCTGAAAACCATTCACATGTTGCTTTTAGAGAACAGATAAACTATGCCCCATTTGATGGTACTGATTATTAATTGCTGGTTTGAAGGAAGTACTTTCAAATACTTTGGTCTTTTAACTTGTTTTTATATGAGAAAATGATGAAATACATTGAAATAATAAAAGAAAAAGGTTGAGACTTGTTTGATTAATTACCCGTAGAGATGTATTCAGGGGCTGCATATCCATAAGTACCCATGACTCTGGTTGTGACATGAGATTTAGATCCCTCTGGCCCCATTTTGGCTAATCCAAAATCTGACAACTTTGCTGTGAAATCCTGGGTGAAAAAAGAAAAAAAAAAATCCAGATGAAGGTCATGAGTTATTTGAGATTTGCATGTAAGAAGGCTTTTGTTACAATGTCAAATACTACCTCCATCCCTAAATGTAAGACATAGTTTGTACTACACATTATACTACAGATTAGATCCTACATTTAGAAGCAAAGGTGTAATATAAAAGGAAAAATGAAAAGAAAAGAATGCTTCTGGTGTATAATTTACGCACAGAATCAAGCAAGACATTGGAAGTTTTAAAGTCCCTGTAAATGACTGGATTCTCTGCGCCATGCAAGAAGGAAAGGCCTTTAGCAGCACCCATTGCAATTTTCAATCTTGTTGCCCAAGGCAGTGATGATATCCCTGAAACCACAAAAAAGGTGGCTTAGCTATAGATTGGTAACTGAGAAAGAGGCTCTGTGATAAAGTGTTTCTGTAAAAAGAGGCATACTTCTGAACAAGTGATTCTCCAAGCTTCCTCTTGGCATGAACTCGTACACAAGGAGCCGTTCTTCTTCTTCACAACAATATCCTATCAACTTCACCAAGTTTGGGTGCCTCAGCTGCCCAAGAAATACTACTTCTGCCTGTATCCCAAATCATTCATTAGTTCACCAATTAAAGTTCTTGTTGTTATTTACCATGATCTGATGCTCCTATTGTTATTTATCAGTCCATTTCCTTTTTACCGAAGTTATTTATCAATGAATATTATTAAAAAAAAATAAGAAGACGTACTATTGGTGACCAATAAATCCGCTTAAGTATTCTGTTGAAAAAGGAGAAGAAATAATTAACTTTTATATCCTTTTTAGTAAAATTTTGACTTAGGCAGAAAAGGACACACAGCCACGTAATAAATTAATTATTTGTTAAATATTAAAAACATTTAAATGTAAAGTACAACCAAAAAGTTAAAGGTGCAGGTCAAAAATATAAAAATAAACCAAGAAGTTTCCAACTACTGACGAAGTATGTTTTCTACTCTTCAAAATTTCTAATTTATTAAGGTAACAAATTCAAAAATTTAGTTCATAAATATCCCCTTTTTTTAATTTTATATTCGAAACTTTGTTGTCTATTATAAAAGAGAAAATTTATGAAAGGACAGAACTTCAGGTTCCTTTTTCTTCGCGAAAATATTTGTTCTAAAATAATATATTTAGTTTTAATTCCTAAATATGTGATTCAGTTAATCAATTAGTATTAAAGTGAAATTTCCAAAATATGTATGAGTGAGTATAATTGATGTTAAAAAAACTCATAATCATTAAAAAAAAAAAAAGTAGAAGAACGCATCCAATGATCCAGTAATGAGCATCGAAAATTTGTGAGGGCGTGAAAACGCATGCATACTCACAAGCCATTCACGGTGTCCTTGCAAGCCTTCAATGTCGAGAAGCTTAACTGCGACGGGCTGAGCCTTCAACCCTTGCCGGAAGTTATCATCGATGTAGCCCTTATGCACAGTCCCGAACCCTCCTTCTCCCAACAAGAAATTGCTCGAGAAATTCTGCGTTATGGCTCTCAATTCGCTCAGCTGAAAATCGTGTAGATCCGACCCGAACGACAGCGCCAGATCCTCGTTGATTCGCATCGACGACGACCGGCTCAGATCCGAGAACGACAGCCTCCGGAACGACGGCATCGGAGCAACGTCCTTGGACAAATCCGACCGTGAAGTCGGCTTGCATCGAATGAAGTTTCCGATCTTGGTTTGGTCCTCGGTGGAGCAGCAATTCGCCGTGAGTGGCCTCCATGGCTTCGATTTCGATGGCTGCTTCATTGTTGAAGAAAAAGAAGAAGAAGAAGATCTGGTTAACAAGTGAAGTTGCTGATGATTGAATATATACGACCAAAGAAGAAAGAAGTAAGAAATTAAACCTGTAAGAGCAGAAACAATAATTTATTTACAAGGGGCAAGACATTCTTTCTTCAACTGCTCTAACCACTCTCTATAATTAATGCATTTTAGGGTTTCTGGTGTGATCATGAGCATCATCAGCAGATTAAATTTAGGTTATTCAATTTGGAGGCTGGATTGTGTCTTCATGCGGAACGCATTCGTGATTCAACGTACATCTTCGTTGCCTTTTTGTGTTACAGTAAACGCCTGAGTCATCGTGTCAGCGTCTGATTTGCGGGTTTTTCTTGCATCTTGGACCTGGAGAATTAATTAATGCAGAAAATTCATACTCATACTTTAGAGTAAATTTTAATGATTAAATATTCACACACACATATATGAACTTATCTCTAAAGCTGTCTTGCAATAATCATATTAAAAAGATGATGATTTACTAATGGGGTTTGAATTTAGGATAATAGACTAATCTTTCATAACATATCAAACCAATATTTAAATACTTATGGGGAAATATATGCCCCTTTTTAGTAGTCCACAATGTCTCAAACTTAAGAACTTTGCTTCGATGCTTAATGTTAAAGTGAGACTCAATCAACTTATATTTACCATATTAGATAGTACTCCCTCCGGTTCTAATTATAGGAATTATTTAACTGATTTTGGGAGGATTAAAGAGAAGAGTTAAATTAGTTAATTTTACTCATTTTCCTAAAATGCCCTTATATAAATTTAAAATCACATAAGTAAAAGTGAATTACAACCCCGCCACATATCTCTCCGACCTATTTTTCTTTCCGCACGCTTTCAAATTGAAATAATGGTCTTACCATATAAACATATATGTGTGTATACATATATGTACACACACACACACATATAAATGCTCCTAATAATAAGTATAAATAGGGGTATTATAGGAAAAAATTGACAAAAGTTAAAACTTGTTCTTATAATTAGGACCAAAGCCAACTCCAAAATGTGTTCCTATAATTAAGACCGGAGGGAGTTGTATCTTCAATCGTTAATATAAAAATTAGTTGACTAATTTAATAGATTAAAAAATTTAGTTGTGTACTAATTATTACTCCCTCCTGTCCTAATTATAAAATCTAGTTGACTTTTTTGGAGAAATTAAGAAAGCTAATTAAATTACTTTCGAATATTTTAATTTTAATTTTTTTCTTCAAACTAATTAGTTTGACTAATAAACTAATATATAATCTAAGGATACACACAACAAATGAAATGATTAAGTAACTTATTTAGCTTCCTTAATCTTTCCAAAAAAATTCAACTAGGTCTTATAATTAGGACCGGAGGTAATACTTATTAGTAACAAATATATATTCATTTTCCTAAAATACAATCTTTTAACACCACGACTACTCAACATATTAATAATATTAATAATATGTGATATTGATAAGGACACTTTTTTTGGGGGGATTATGAATTTAGGAGATAAATTGGATTGAATTTTTATATGAAAGACCAAGTCTGATCTCAAACTAGCTTTTATATCAATCACATGAGGTAATAGTATTTTTAAAACTTTGCAAGGTTAAGGTTGTAGCTTTTTTTTTTGTTTAGTCAAATGATTTTTCCACTCATGACAATTAACCTCAAGAGATTTTTCCAATGCAAAAGCACTATCCTTTTATCACTTATACTCAATATGCTGTACATAACTCAAATCACGATTGATTGAGATTTCAAAATCATCTCATCGAACTTCGTAATCACATTTTTGAGTTCAAACAAGATTATTTAGGTTTCCATTGTCATGATATATCAGATTCAAATACGTGTGGGAGGAATTTTTAGCCTCCACTAACAGGATACTCAAACATTGATTACGTTTCCATTGTTAAACCAAACCAGCATTAATTAAAAGTGATGTTTGTTAAACAATTAATAGAAAAATGTGAGTCATATTTTTAATATCTACCTCTTGTTGTTTGAAATATCCTTTTTTATCTCCAAAGGAAACGTCCTTTATACAATAAATCTACCATAGAGGAAAAGTAATGATTAGCTAACAAAAGCATATTGGATAGGAGTTTATAAAATGGCTTACGCTTTAATTTTACGCGGTCATTATGCTTGTTTATATATATAAATGAAGGGGTTTAAACTTCTCATGTTGCATGAGAAGAAGAAGATTTATATATATATATATATATATATATGTAGATCCCACCATTTCATGTGTGTGACATGAGAAAACACTTCTCTTACAACATGAGAAGTGTTTTTCCCATAAATGTATAATTAACACTAATGACGAGATGAGAGGGTATTAAATAGTGTGAAATGGAGAAGAAAGTTGGGCAAATTGGTGTGAATTAGAGAGTAATTAATATTAATGGTCGTTGATTTGGTAACCTAAGAAACTAAAAAACATGAAGTAGAGTGACGAGGGAGATGACTGTATCAACTTGTGTCTTTATGCTGATAATATAATAAATTTATTAATAATAAACGTGATATGATCAAGAGGAGTTGTTAATATACTCCGTTGAAGTAGTAGTGCTGGATGATGTATACCATTGCAAATGAATTTCATATTAAAATAATGTTAAAAAAGAAATAGACTTTATGAATGAAGTCCTGCTCCATTACTACAATACTAGTACTTATCAAAATGGGAAGGAAACAAAAAGAAAAAAGAAAAAAAAGATTGCGTGTGTATCCCTTTACTCTTATTATTTTTCTCAAATAAATAAAATAACTCCATTTTTTTAGTATTATTTTACTCTTATATATATGCACAGAGGGTTAGTCGAGAAGGGGGATTTGTTAGTTTTATTCGTGTAATTTATATTAGAGTTAAAGTGAAAAAATACATGTGAGATTTGCATCTAACATCAAATATGTTTGGGTGAAGGAGTAATTTTACACATGAGCTTTTCCTTAGGAGGCTTGAAGACCACGAGCTTTTACGGAGCAAAAGTACGTACATGGTTACGTTTTGGGAGAAAAATACCACGGGCCGTTAGTTAACCAGACGTTGACCGTTAACTTGGATGTGAACAGTAACGCGTCGACCGGCGGTGGGCCACCGGGGGGTATTTTAGTTTTTTTTTTTTAAATTTAAAACTAAGGGCAAAATGGTAATTTCACCCGCGTTACTGTTCACATCCAAGTTAACGGTTAACGTCTGGTCAGCTAACGGCCCGTGGTATTTTTGCTCCCAAAACGTAACCATGTGCGTACTTTTGCTCCAGAAAAAAGCTCGTGGTACTGGACACCCCCTGAAAAAAAAGCTTATGTGTCGTTCCCCCAATATGTTTTATGAGCTTTGAAAATTAGGATAACAGCACACATAACTGTTAAATCTAACTTGCTGTCTGTGGTGGGGTCTACGGTTATTGTTATGAAAATACTAAAATGCCCCAACTCAAGGAACAAAAAAAAACAATAACACTCATCCTTAACCTCCGATTCTTTTTTTCCCCAACTGGTTAGTGCTTCGACGGCAAGATCTGTGAAGTAGTGACAAGCTTGGACCATCGACGCAACCGTCTTTGTGAATGATATCCATAGACCTGATTATCTTCGTCGATGGGTCCTTTGTGTCATCCATTGTTTTGCCGCCGGCTGCTTTGTTCTCCATCAATGGCAGCTTCTTCATCCATGTCAATAAAAGAATCAAGGGAGTAAACTAACCTCACCATACCCAAAAGAGCGATCACTCTGTCGTACAGCATCTTCAAAATTCTCCGTTCCATCTCTTCCCCTTGAGGCGAGTAGTTTGGTATTTTCATAATAAGAATGTGGGTCCCATACAAAAGATGGGTTTAATTTAGATTTAACAGTCATGTAACCTTAACTCTTTATATTATCTAATTTTCAGAAAATTCAGGAAGCTAAATTAGTGGTTATATAGCTGATTTGACAGTGACTTAGTGCCTGATTGGACACAAGAAAAAGCACCTTTTAATCACCTTTTTCATCTGAAGAGACAGAATTCTCTTTTACATTCCACCTCATATAGCAAAAACTAATTTTCCACTGCTCGTTTAAACGGGCATTTAGTTTTGATAATTGTTATCATCATTGGCTAACGGGCACTTGGTTTAGAATGAAGGTTTCACTGTGGACTGACTTTAAAACTTAAAGCTGAGATTTTGATTTTTCAGGTAAAGTTAATTTTGACAGTTTCAACAAAAAGGTCTGAAAAGGCCATATCAAAGTAAGCATTGCCTTTGATTTTCATTATTGTTATACCAATAAATGTAATCTAACAACTAATAAGCCTTAATCCTGGGTTTAGAACCCTCCTCTTCCTTTTCTAAACCATTGGATTAGTATTCGTGAATGATTCAAATTTGATCTTTTATAAAATTATTATTAAAATGTTAAATTATAAAAAATAATTAATAAAGTACAAATTGCTAAATTTTGATTGAGATAATTCAATATTACAATAAACAAAAATTGTATGGAACTAAATTTGAACCATTCAAATGTTGATTTTATGGTTAGAAAAGAAAGAGGAGGGAAGAAGCTTAGCATAATCCTTGGTTTTTCTCAAATGACTGATCTCGATAAATATCTTGGGATGCAACTCCATTACAAGAGGATTTGGAAGGAGTCATTTCAGGCGATGATGGACAAGGTGAAGGAAATGTTGAATAGGTGGAAAGCTAGCTCCTTCTCTTTAGCTGGCAGGGCGACACTCATTTTCTTGGTATCTTCGGTCATTCCGGCATATATGATGCAAACCTCTTACCTTCCTATGAATGTTTGCAATACTTTGGAAACAAAACATTTTTGTGGGGGAGCACAATGGAAAGTTGTAGGATGCCCCTAGTAGCCTGGGATGATGTGTGTTAGACTAAAAGGAGGGGTGGCTTGAGGTTAAGGCATGCTAAATATAACAACCAATCATTCCTTATGAAGCTATGCTAGAGGCTTGTTATGCATAAGGTAGATCGGTCAAAGTAGTACGAGACAAGTATAAATGTAAGGATGATCTTCTCCCTCGCATCGATCTGAAACGGCCTGCCTTCATAGTGTGGACAGGAATAAAAAAAAAACATGGGATGCAGCCTGTGGGGGGATCGTAACTGATAATGACTCATTTGGTGTTAGGTGGAAGTAGGAGAAGCATGGTGATTTTTCAGTGAAATCTGCTTATAGGGTTCTTTCAGGAGACATGATGGATCAGGGGAGGGATTGGGGTAGTTTTTGGAAAGTCCAAGCACCACATAAATACAAGACACTTCTCTAGCTGGTTGCTCATCGTAGCTTACTCACGAATGCAAATCGAGCAAGAAAGGGTCTAGCAACATATCCAAGTTGCACCCTTTGCACAGCAGATTAGAGGACACTATGCATGTTTTTGGGGATTATGCATCGAGATCGGCCTAGGCATGGAAATAGGCCAGGCCAGGCCAGGCTTTACCTAAATAGGCCTGAGCCTGTAATAAGAATTTGAAGCCTGAGCCTAGGCCTGAGCCTGCATGTAGGCTTTTTTTTAGGCTCAGGCCTGAGCCTATATGAGGCCTAGGTAAGCTCTGAAGCCTTTTACGTGCCTACTTACAATGTAGGCCTCTAAAGGCCCTGAAAACCATAAGTAGGCTTTGAATCTACTCAAGCCTAAATAAATGTATGCCTTTGGTAGGTTTCAAAGCCAACATATTTACAAATTGTAGGCTTTATCATAAAATTAAAACAAACATAATTACTAATAATAGGAAAATGTATCCATTATAATTTAGCACTGAATATACTCATATCAATATAGTGATAAACCAAAAAATTCAACATCCATATCACCATAATGAAAATTGTGTAAAAGATCAATTAATTAAACAACACAATAAAATCAACATCAAGGCTTCAATATAATCTCCTCCTTTTCCGATGGCTCCTACACAATAAAAGAATAATTTAAAATAAATAACTAGTCCCAACAATCCAACACAAGTCCAACAAACATGCAACAAATATAAAAATAAATAAGTATACAATATTCATACCTTAAGTTTTCTCTTCAACACAATAACATCAACATCAAGGCTTAAGTATAATCATCTCCTGTTCGATGGCTCCTACACAATAAAAGAATAATTTAAAATAAATAACTAGTCCCAACAGCCCAACACAAGCCCAACAAACATGCAACAAATATAAAAATAAATAAGTATACAATATTCATACCTTCAATTTTCTCTTCAACACAATAACATCAACATCAAGGCTTCAGTATAATCATCTCCTGTTCTGATGGCTCCTACACAATAAAAGAATAATTTAAAATAAATAACTAGTCCCAAGAGCCCAACACAAGCCCAACAAACATGCAACAAATATAAAAATAAATAAGTATACAATATTCATACCTTCAATTTTCTCTTCAACCCATATTTGTGACGAAGCCAGTCCCCACCACATAAAAGAACTTCAACAGATTGTTCATTCAATCTAGCACGATATTCATCAATAACTCTTCCCCCAGCACTAAATGTGGATTCTGATGCCACAGTTGAGATAGGGACAGCTAATATATCAGATGCCATCCTCGATAAAACTTTAAATTTTGCACTATTGTTCTTCCATCTTGTAGGACAGTCAAGAATAAGCTTCCTTTCTTTCAAACCCTTTAACTCCACAACTTCACAAAAAGATTTTAGCCTTGCATCTGAGGCATTTATAAACTTGACACTTTCACGAATTTTGTGAACGACATCTTTAATAGTGCTAAGACCATCTTGCACCAACAAATTTAGGATATGTGCGCAGCATCTAACATGAAATAGTTTCCCACCAAGTACCAACTTATTGTTCAATGACAAATTCTCTTTCAAAGTTCTTAAGCAAGTGTCATTGTAGCTGGCATTATCAACAGAAACCGAGAATATTTTGTTCTCGATACCCCATGATCTCAAACACTTGAAAATTGCATTTGCTATATCTACTCCTCGTCTTGGAGTAGGCACTTTAACAAAACTCAAAACTCTCTTCTGAAGATTCCACATATCATCAACAAAATGGCCAGTAACAACCATATATTCAGCAACTTGATGACTTGACTTCCACATGTCTGTTGTAATGCTTACCTTGCTCACTTTTTGCAATATTTTTTTTAAAGTATTCTTCTCATCTTCATACAATTTGAGGCAATCACTTCTAATAGTCTTACGAGAAACTTTTCTAAAATCCGGATTTGCATATTCAAATGCCCACATCAAAACATCATCTTCCACCATGCTAAAGGGACGCTCATGTACCATAATAGATATAGCTAAGATTTCTCTCATCTTTTCATTAGAGTACTTAGTGCCAGGAACAATAAAAGGATTAATTCCTGATTCACTTGGTGAAAATTGTAAGGTGGTTTGCTTATTTTGTCGAGAGACAAACAACCTACGGTGCAAGCAACCCGCCGAATGCCTCTTAAGATGGCTAGTGCTAGCTCCCCTTCCACCAGTAGCTAGCTTTTCTTTACAGTACAAACAAATTGCTTTCTTGACACCATCAGCAAGTTGAACTTCTTCAAAATGTTTCCATACCTCTGAAGTTTTTCGTCGCTTTTTTGTGATAATAGAATCTTCTTCACCCTCAATTACTTCCGGTTGAGAGGAATTATTGTTAATGTTCATTGCATCATTTGAAGGAATTGCCACATGCCTACTAATTTGATGTTCAGTTTGAGGTCCTTGAGGTTGAGGAGGAGCAGATTCACTTGTGTTGTTGTTGAGGCTATCCATTACAAAGACTTGTTCTATATAAAAAAAAAATAACAAACCAAATTAATTATAGACTATATAAAATTTAGGCCACAAAAACTACATAGTGGATACTATCAATTCATTCAATTAATACACGTGATTTAAAAAGTCCAAGCTTAAGAATAACATTCAATTAATTCATTCAATTCATTCAACCAAATAACATTCCCTAGTGCTCCAGACCCTTATGGTGCTGCAATGGGTTATGGAAATTATGGGCACAGTTTAAGAAGTCCAAGCTTCAAAAGCGTGAGTGGTTCACACTTTGGGTTGGAGCAGCAATCCAACTATTCTTCTTGCTACACTGAGAGTCTTGGTGGCGAGATTTCTCCGTCTTCAACCGGTGATCTTAGAAGGTGGTTGAGATGATTAGAAGCCAAACTCTTGATAACCATTTAACAATGTGTTAGAGATCTGTAGGTTTTATCTTTGTTTTTAAGGGACTAAATAAATGATATTGATGCTAGAATTTCTTATCATTAACCTAAATATGTGGATAGGAAATCTACTTTCAACAATATATCAAATGCAGCGATACAAATGACTTCCAAATGCAGCTCATTTGTACCTACTAATTACTCTTTACTAAATAGTAAAAGATGCACTAAAAGACAAGACGCACAGGCACAAAGCAACTTTAGTAAAAGATGCACTAAAAGACAAGACGCAAAGGCACAAAGCAACTTTCGTTTTTTTTTGGAACAATCCTATTATATTCATTGTTATTGTTTTGAAACAGAATACATCATCAGCGCACAGAGCACTTTTTTGAAGCAGATGAAAAAGACTTTGCAAGCACTAAAAGACAAGACGCACAAAGCATTTGTTTTTTTTTTTTGAACAATCCTATTATATTCATCAGCATAGAGTACTAACACCATCAGCACATAGCACTTTTTTCGAGCAAAAGAAAAAGATTTACCAGCTAACACTTTCGATTGAAAAAAAAACGCACTAACACCTAACAATTACACAACAACAGCGAAGCACAGAGAGTTACCTGCGATGCGAGTCTGCGACAGCGAAGCAGAGAGGTTCAGATCGAAACCAAATGATCCTCAGGTTTAGATCTGAGAAGGAAAAATAGAGCGAGCCACGAAGGAGAGCGAGAGGATTTGGGGCGAGTTACAACAGATTGAACGAGAGCCAAGGGGAATAGCGAGCGTCGAGCGACTGAGTGACTGAATGAGATGAGGGAGAGGAATACCGGAATGGCAAGCGACAGAACGAGAATATGAAAAGAAAAGACAATAATAATACAATGGGGGGAAATAAAATTAAAATATAAGAATAAAAAATATATAAATATGAGTATAAAAAACAAATAAATTAAATATTGTGTATATACATATATGATAAAAATAAAATTATATTTTTTGTGTATATATAAACAGGCCAGGCCTGAAGGCTTATAGGCCAGGCCTTAACAAAATAGGCCTGGCCTATTTATACAATTAGGCTTTTAAATAGGCCTTGGCCTGGCCTTTTTAATAAATAGGCCAGGCCAAACCAGGCCCTAAGCAGGCCAGGCCGTAGGCCGCCTGATAGGGGCCTGGCCTATTCCCACCCCTAGATCGCTATAGAGGAAGGTGATGCCCACAACGAGTGGCATACATTATGTAGTATGAATCTTTCAGATTGGGGTATGGTGGCATGTTAGAGGCCAGAAAGAGGCAAGCAGAGAGTGGGCCTCTGAATTCGTTATTCTGTGTTGGTGGATTTGGCAACGTAGGAATTTGTTTGTGTTTGAGAAGAAATGTACCTTGAATGATTATATCCTTGCTAGTACTTGCGTAATGATGGATTGCATGGTTTCTACCAACGACCGTTTAGCTAGGTTAAAGATTCAAGGTGTTACTTTGGCTCCTACTCAAGAAAGTTGGCATCCACCGGAGGAGGGGTGGGTGAAGGTGAATGTTGACGGTGCGTACTCTAAAGCTACTAGTAGGTGTGCTTGTCGGGGAGTATTCCACAATGCAGCTGGAGGCTTTCTCAAGGAATTCATACATCCCATTGATAACGAGGATGAGATTTCTATAGAAATCTGGACGTGTTTTTTGGGACTGAAAACTACATGGGCGATGGGGGTTTGCATAGGGCAATAACCACCGAGACTCCGGCATCATCAAAGAAGTTCAACGACTACTTCAAATGGACTGGATAACAAAGCTAACCTATGTGCCTCGGTCTTGCAATTCCGCTATGGACTACCTAGTGAAGAGAGGCCTTGAGGCCATACTAGGGTTTCATGAGACTTTCTAGCCATATGAGGAACTGGAAGTGATTTTATGCCAGGATTGGAATAGGTGTAATAGTCTCATAGGTGTCAACTAAGGTGTCCCAACTTTATCAAAAAAAAGAAAGAGGAGGGAAGAGGATGGAAATGGAAGAGAAGGGGTTCCAAATGTTAGGATTATTTAAGCACAAGATTTTGGACTTAAATATTATCCTTCGTTAAATATGAGGAGAGAGGAGGGGAAGTGAAATTTTAATGAGTTCAACTTTAAAAAAAAAATGAAGAAGTGAGGTTAAAAGCTTTTAAATAATTTTTCTTATTCTTTTATCTCACATCTTCTCTTTATTAAAATTTTATTTATACCATCATTTCTTCAGTATTGCTAAATCGAATTCATTAAAAAAATTCTCCCATCCCCTCCCATCCATTTCCCTTGTATCAAACAAATACTAGTAAGTTGCAAAAAATGTATTAGCACAAAGTTGATAGTAAGGCTTGTTAGATCCCTCTAAGTCTTGAGTTCAAGTGTCTAAGGAGATACTTATATTGAGAGAGGCAGTCAGGAACGCCAAACCATAAATCAGATGATAATATATATTTTTTTTTTGCTAAAAGAAAGTTTTGGAGGGGTTCGATATCAGTCCCCCACCAAGGCCAGGGCACAGCCCCGGGCTCTATGAGCACTTACTGGGGACTTACGAAATCGCCTACCAAAGGAGTCCCAGCGACGGTAGAGGGGATCGAACCCACGACCCAAGGGCCTAGTCCTGGATGATGATAATATTTTAAAAAAGAAAGTAAATGCAAAAAATGTCTTTGGGATAACCATCTTGAACATTGCTTAAATCTAAGTCAATATTATATCGGTAGATATAAATAAAATACCCTCCAAGACATTTCAAATTCAACCATTTGGATGAAACATGCTAACACGCAACTGTCACTCGCTATTCATCCAAATCTTAAGTTGTCCATGAAAGACTTCAGTAATCATGTGGCTAATGTGCATAACACTCTAGAAAGACTAACACTAGGCAACTCTTTAAAGTCTTTCTTAAGCTGAGATTGCGATTTCAACCTTCTACGAATATTGAGTATGAGTTCCTTTTGTTGGGTGAAAGATTAAAAAAACAGAAACAAAATAAGCTTCCTTTGATAAAATAATGTACGCCACAACAACACCACAATTTAGAAACAACGAAACTACGAACAATCAATCATATGACAAAAAGGGAAACCATTAATTTACCCACCTTGTCAAGATTCTGCTAATGTGGAAAATTAAAACTCTTTACAAGGATGCCGTAAGACCTAAAGCACACTCATCAATTACAGATTTATCTACCCCTATAAACAGCTATATATATATATATATATATATAACAATTCATGCTTGCTTATACAGCATATTGCAGAGAAGCAACTCATTCGCAGGAAGAGACCTATTATGATAAAAGGGTTAGAATATACAGCTTTTGCTTTTTGTAGACTCACTAAACAAAGATGGATCAAGATTTTGATGTTATTTCCATTATCATGCTCGCTGGTATCTTGTCCTCTCGCTCTACATATGCAGAGGAAACCATCCAGCATTGCCTTTGCATATTCCTTCAGACCATCCATGCGCAGATACCTAAACACATAAAACATAGATCATAGAGAGGGGGGGGGGGGGGAGAGATTAAATGAACAATGCAGTTGATTAGTAGCAGGTTGCATAATCCCATATAAAGTGTAAGAATATCGAAAGCCTTTGAGATAAAAGCATGGCTAGCAATTTCATGGTACCAAGATCCTAATGAAGTGGCAATTTTTATTATTATTTATTTAGAGGGGTAGACACTAACCGCCCGAGGTTGCATACAGGGTTGAACTCACGACCTTCAACTCACAGGAGAGCTTTCATACCACCAAGCTATAAGGCCATAGGCTAAAGTGGTGAACTTAATCCAAACTAGATTACACAAGGGGTGTCAACTTAAAATTTATTTACTGTTAACTCCCAAAGATAAAGTTCGAGCTAACTATTATATGACTTTGACATGTGAATTGTGATCTAATTGAATTCCAAATAGTTTCCCTACAATTTTCCATAACAGAGGGAAAAAATAAAGAGGCCTTCCAAATAGATTAGGGACATCAAAAGCCCAATTTTAATATAGGAAAGGAGGATTATCTCCAAAATTGATGTGGCATATAAAAATCAGCATGTTCTTTAGAAAATACCTGCCGAACTACGACGTAATCACCAACTGATAAACTTAACTCCCCCTCAGCTTGAGCATCAAATGGGTGTACCACCTGTAAGACAAATGATAAGCAAGAATAATCAGTTTATAATATAATGGATTTACAGGTTAAATGAAATGAACGATTGCTCTGCATTGTGTCCTTACGGATTTTAAACTAAACTAATGGAATGTCCAGAACCAAATCAATACAAAAATCTTGAGCTGTTAGGAGAGAGCATGAGAATAGAGTTATCTCTAATACACCTCTTCATGCAAATGCCCTTTTAAACTAGAAAACAAGCCTACAAAAACCAGAATTGAATTTAGTTTGGAATGAAGGCGACAGTCACTAAACTCTAGACTGCCTGATCATGAAGGATTTTTACCATGACAACAACTAAATCATCCAAAAGTTAGGAATTAGGTGAAAACCGAGGATTAAATACCCATGAAAATGCAATAAATTTCTCAATGAATTCACTATTTCAACCTTATGAGCTGTAGCCCAATTATCCTTAAATATACTACAATTTGATGAATATGAGAGGAATTGGAGGGAGAAACCAGGAATTTCTCGATTTAATATAAAAGGAGAACATCAATGATCAAGCTTCAAAAAAAAAAAAATAATAATATACAAATAGATAACAATATTCAACACGGAAAGAAATATAGAAGATCCAGATGTAATGTCTTTTGAGACGGGGACAATTCCAAATAATTAGTATATGCTTCTTCTAGAGCAATACTCAACTGCACTAACGTGCTATTATATCAGATGAAATGAAGTGCTCCTTGGGTCCTATTCATAAGACGGAGAGAAGATTTTTTTAGTCCTATTTATACATTACGTCTTTATTATTGTGTAGATTTTGTTTTCCTGGGGTATAGTATATGTGTATTAAATAGGGGTAAAACTGAAATATCGTTAAATTTTAAGGCAGAGTTATTGAAGTTTAAGGTTTTTCTCTATTCTGGTTAAACAAATTGAAAGTGACTAGTGACTTATAAATAGGGCCAGAGAAGTAGCTCTTAGGACAAACGTAGTCATCAGAGGAATCTATAGTAAATTTACATGACTTGCCTTTGCAAAATAACAGGTACCACTTGGATCCTTGCTTAGATGATCAAAACCATTTAGATTAGCGTTCTCAGATACAGGTTGAGTATGACCATCTCTTGGCATTGGAATGGAGGGAGACTCTTTTGATTGCTTCTCCAGAATCATCTAATTCCAATAACAAGCAATAGAAGCATTACATGCCATGGGATTTACCAAAACAAGGGAAAATGTTAAAATATATGTAGTGCCGCCATTAGTTTGGGAGCCTACATCTAGAATACACATAAGAGGAAGGAAATACTTATAATTCCACAAGGGTAAATAGCAAAGGTACATGGTAGCTAACCTCAGAATATAGTTTCTCTAAAATAACAAGGGCATGCTCATGGTAAGTTCTCTCAGCATCCACCTGTGATAAAGAGGGACAAAAGGGTAAAGAAAGAAAACACTTCAACGGGAGGGGGATGGGGTAACAACATTTAGTTTGAGGCTCAAAAATCACACACCACCTTGCTAGAAAAATCGAGCAACAAAGAAGCGAGTACCTAATCAAGCAAACTTCAGATGGTCTGTACTTAATGTCACATAAACATAATTAGAACCATAGTTCACTGTCAAGGACGTGGATTTAATCAAAGTCTTTCACCAATAACTCGAGAATTTGAGCCCTATCATGTCAGAGAATTTAATTTCCACCTATCACTTCAAGTAGCCATACCTTTGGATAAAAAGAATCTGCACGGGTCATAATTTCTATTTAATCCTCTAAACCCTCACTGATAGATGGAACATTTGAAAATGAATCCATCACATTTTATTTGTAGCGAAAAGTATCAGGACCCCTAAAACAGGTTGGACAAAACAGATAGCAGTATAATGGGAAATTACATATATTGGACAAAACAAGTCAATCCACAATTCACGGTAAATTTTGTTTCATTAGAAGCAATATTCATATCTTCCAGATTTGTAAAGCTAGAATCCATTTATCTACTTAAAATATGATTAAAAAGGACATGACCAATGAAGTTCAGTAATTAGCAACAGTTAGGCGCATAAAGTAAAACGAGCAGCAAGCTAAGAAGGCACATTATGTCATGTTCACATAGAATCAGTAATGCAATACCATTGTACGAAGGCTCTTGAGAGTTATTTGCTGTTGTTCATCTTCAACTGACACCATGGCAGCAGTTGCTTCTCTACCAAGCGCCACCAAGGCTGATTTAAGTTCTTTCAACCTTGCCTCTGCATTTTGAAGCTTCAAGGAGTTCTCTGCAGAAACAGAAGAATCCCTCAACTTTGATCGACGCCTCAAAACTTCAGCAGCCTGATGATAAGATATCTAACATAAATACCATGCATTCCGCACCACCATATGCATGAAGATGTGCCAGTAAGTTATTACCTGAGCTTCTGCCTCTTGAAAAAGTTTGTCATAACGATAAGTGAGGTGGCGTGCATCCTCTAAAGGAGCTCCTGTAATTTGTGCTCGTAATGACTCAGATACCTAGACACAAAAATCTGAATAAGAATTAGGAGAGCATTGAAAATTTGTCAAGGAGAGGATGGGGGGCCAGTAAGAGACTTCAAATATGACAGTTCCATTCAAGTAGATTAAACTATTTTGGTAATATATACATGACAAAGTACAAACATATACAAAAGTTAACAATGGTGACCAAATAATGTCTAGTTCACTGGAAAGAGCAAAATACTATTAAACCACATATCTGATCATGAACCAATGACATTTGCCTTCAGTTGTCCAAGCCTCCTTTCTCATAAGAAAGACTTGA
This sequence comes from Acacia pycnantha, assembly GCA_025563575.1. Taxonomy (NCBI): domain Eukaryota; kingdom Viridiplantae; phylum Streptophyta; class Magnoliopsida; order Fabales; family Fabaceae; genus Acacia; species Acacia pycnantha. The sequence goes on along the minus strand of JAMWYP010000110.1, from coordinate 1,001,325 downwards.
AATTCTTCCCCAAGAAGAATTTTTAGTTTCCCTTCTAGTAAGGAGCACTAGAAGACTGATATAAATGACATGTGAAATCTTTCTCTTAAATTGCCCTTATTGAACATAAAATTTAAATGCTCCCTGTGCTTATCATAGTAAGATATAATTCTAGTTGAGCAATTTGTAAATCAGATAGCTTATTTTTCAACTAGTTGAGAAGAAATTAATTCTAAACTTGAGTTATGGAGAAGGACCTTAGAGTCGAAGGGTTTCCAACTGAGTAGGAGTAAGACAGAATATATGCATTTCACTTTTGATAAGAAGAGAGTAAGAAGTGATTTGGACATGAAAATGGTAGATCAGGTCATCCCACAAGTGACAAAATTCAGATATTTGGGATCGATTTTATAAGAAGATGGTTAAATTGATGGGGATGTTAATCATAGAATTCAAGATGGGCGGTTTATTTGGAGACAAGTTACCAGAGTTATTTGTGATAGAAAAATACGTAAAAGGAAAATTTTATCGTACTGCTATTGCTATTCGGCCAGTAATACTTTATGATAGTGAATGGTGGGATTTGAAGGGGCTACATGAGAAAGTGGGGGTTGCTGAGATAAGGATGTTGAGATGGATGTATAGTCATACAAAAAAAGATAAGATTCATAATGAAATTATACAAGGAAGGATTGGAGTGGCACGAAAAAATGATAGAAAATCATTTGAGGTAATTTGGACATATACAACAAAAGCCATTGGATGCGACAGTGAAGAGGATAGATCAAAGGTTAAAATGGTAGAGGAAGACTGAAGAGAACCCTCAATAAGGTTATTAAGCGAGATCTCTTCGTAAACAACTTATCAAGAGATTTGGTTGTCGTTTGATTCAGGTAACCGACCCCAATCAAGACTCTGTTGTTGTTGATGTAAGTGCATCTATATTATGTAGCAGAGAACCAAAGAAATTTTCACTGAGGATTACCTGATGACTGTAGATTGCAAGCAAAGTCTCCCTTTCATTTTCCATTAAATCATATGAGTTACCCAAGTGAAGAGAAGCCCTTGCAAGAGGATATTTACTGCTTTCATTCTCAGTCCCATACTTACAACAGTCTTTAGCCAACTTCGTCACTGATGCATACAAGGCAATATATCAATTATCATCCTTTACAAGGAAATCAACTTAACAGAGGGAAAAAACCCAAAGTCACCTATGTCCATCTGCTTCAAACTAACAGAGGTTAAACCTTCAATACCACGAACAATATGCCGCTGAAAATTCTGAGAACAAGACATTAATTGAACACTTGGCTAGATGAAGTATTGAAATCAGTCACCAGATTAAGACCACAAATGATAGGACGTGAAAAATGAGGTTATAAAAAAAATGATATCATACCTTGGCTGCCTTTGTAGAATTGTACAATTTTCGCAGTTGTTGATGACATTGAACTTCTGATTCATCCGTTATTAGCGGTTCATTGCTAATTTGGCCTAATTGTCTAAGAATGGCCTGCAAAACAGTAACATTATGATCTTCCAAAATCATAGAAGACAAAAAATCAAACAAGTAAAATCAATTTTTATATTTGAAAAAGCAGTAAAGTGAAAAAATGATGAACTGATTTTACACCAATTTTTCCTTAGAAACCTGCTTCATCAGTTCAAGCCTGAAGTGAAAACAAGCCTTATATAAAATCCCCCTATAATTTTTTCCAAAAAAATTGAATTATCCCATCTTACAAAAGAAAATTAAACAGTATACTTCACGGTACCACCACAAAAAGCATAATATCTCCGAGAAGGTGGACCATAGGTGTCTCCACTTGATATGGAATCATCCTAAAACAAATTTTTCCTTCTCAAAGACCATGTATTTTAAGAACTACTGGAAGAAAGAGAAAATCACCTGCTGCTGCCTAGCAACTTGCTCCCTTAATTTGCTAGCTTGCTTCCTTATAGCATCCATGCACTCACCTTTTCGATTAAAAAGAGAAACTTTATCACTGTCCAAAACAGAAAACGATGGAAGAACGAAAGAAAAGTATCAGTGGAAAAAAGGAAACAATCTGGATCTTTCAATAAGAAGAGATTGGCAAAATAGAAGAGAAGAAGAAAGAAGAGAGGGTTGAGGGAGAACTGTAGAGAGAATATAAAGGTTGGGTAGGGACTATAATAAGTGGTGTCTTTATGAAAGAATCTGAAGGGGGAAAGCGTCTTTTTCTTTTGGCTGCCACCGGACACGCGCTTGACTGACGGACTTGATTGCTACGCCTATGAATTCGACAGGATATTCTATTACTGATGATCTCTCTCTAGAAATTTTTACACAAAATTTGTGAAATTAGGTACTGCAAAAAAATAATTTTGAAATTATAAAATCTTAAATTATATATTTTAAAAAAATAAGTTGTGAATTATTTATTAAGTTTTGTTATCTCCTTATTAACTCTTAAAATAAATCTAATTTAAGATTTTACAATTTTGAAATTATTTTTGTATCATTTTCTCATTACATATATATGTATTTTTTTTTAATTATGTTTAGGTTTTTTTTTTTTTTGAACAATTCTAGAGTATTTCATTACTGAGGATAACAAATGTTACAACTAATCAAAGCAAAGACAGAAACACAGCTAAAACAAATACAACAAAATAAACTGAATACAATATTAACCGAACACCGTACATTAAATATATAAGAATAGAAGTAGAATCATGGACAAAATCGGCCTCCTCGATATCCAAGGTTAGAAGTGACGAGCAAGAAAGTGTTGGTTGGAAAACCCACCCTAAATGGCACACAATCTTATAAGCAATAGCTGCAATTAAGTCAGTAAATAGGTACCCATCCCGGGGTAAAGAACACTGAAAACCCAACCTCAAAAGAAAGAAGATCATTGATGTCTGAAGAACACTTCTACTCCTCGATCAAACATATCCGGTGACCTCAACCACACACTAAACAACACCTCTTTAGATCTTCCCCAAGAACGCAGATCGAGCTACCAAATGATAGTCGGATCTCATAACGTTCAAACAACCAACCAACCAAGAGGATTTGAACGCAGATTTGTGGATCTGTTTATTTCTGAGCCAAAAACACCTCCACAAAACCCGGTAACACAAAAAAGAAACACAAAACAGATAAATATCACCTCTACAGATCAGATCTGGAGAAGGAGAGGAGAGGACTCGCCACAAGGACGAGGGAATGCCACATCTGACAAAACTCTGAGGAATAGGACCATAGCTCAAAGATTTGGACTCCAAAACATCAGGACCACAGATCCAAAATCTGGATACCAAACTACCACTCAGACTCGTCTGTGGCATAAAAACAGTGCTCGCCGGTGGCTTGTACATAAGGCACAAACCGCCGGCGAGGGAACAAAAGCAATGGGACGGAAAGTGCAGAGAGGAGAGAGGTTGGAGAAAAGAGAGGAGAGGGAAACAAATTTAATTATGTTTAGGTTGACTCTATCTAATAAATTATTTGACTAGTGTAATTATTATATACCAGGGCTTTTTATATATATTTTTGATATATAAACTCATATATATTGAAATGCTTTAGACAAATGTAATTCAGGTTATATCGGGAAGGTGAAAGGAAGGCACCGGAAGGTATAAGAGAAAATAACAAAAAAAAAATCATTTGAATTATAAATTTTTTAAAATTTCTAATAAATTGGCAAAAAGACAAATAAACATTCTAGTAGGAATTAGAATTTTTAAAGTTTAAGTGTTAACAAGTTGAATATAAGATATGACAACTTGAGAATAACAAGTTACTAATTCATATAGTCAAGTTGACAACATTCAGATTTCAATACCAAACCATTTTTTTTTTTTTTTTTTACCTTCAACATTAAACCAGATTTACAGGTGCAATATATATATATATATATATATATATATATATATATATATATATATATATATATAAGTGGCAGAACCAGGATTTAGAGTTTATAAGTGCACAATTAGTGTAGGAGTTCGGGGGCAGCGCACCCGAAATTTTTTTTTTAAGGAAAGTTTTAAATGCATTAAGATTGTATTGTTGATATTTTCGGGAAGGAAAAAAGTTTGACAAAATTAAAGAACATGTTGCAACCTATAAGAAATCAAAGAATGAAGAATTATAATAACTAGAAGGCGGGCAAGCAAACCAAAATGTTGGCTTCGTCGTCAATTCATCATAAATGAAAATCACAAGGTGGGGTATTACCTTCAGATATTCATTTACATCAGCCTTCATCTGCTTAGTCTTGACTGCTGCATCAACCTCCAAAAAGATTCAAGGGAATAAAGTTATTTCTTGAAGCAAATCAATATGCAAAAGAAAGCAGAAAAGGAAGATGTGTCATGCCAATATTCAATACTATGACCAAGAAAGTAGACAAGATGAGTTTTAAAAGACCTTTAGATTAGGCGTGGATGGATCTGGTAGCCTCATACTACGAGGAAATGCACTTAAAATAATATTTCGCATTTGTATGCAGCTACTAGGAATAACATCACATAAGGTAAAATGAAGTAGCACTAAGAGCACCCTAAGTGTGCCTTTATAGAGAAAATGAACCTGATGAATAAAAAGGAAAGAGAAAACAGAAAATATATACAAATAAGACTTATTATCATGCTTTCATCATAAAGCAAAGGAATAAGAGAATGATAGTTACAAACCGACACTCTAAGCAGGGGCGGACCCAGAAAAATAGTGAAGGGGGCACCATTGGTGAGGGGATGCGGGGGTTCGGGGGCAGGGGCAGCGCCCCCGAAAATTTTTTTTCAAGAAATTTTTAAATGCATTAAAAAATAAAAGAATATAAATAAGAAAAAGAAATATTTATAAAATATTTATGTAATAAATATTTATGACCAAACGCTGGTGCAAGAAAATAATTGAACATGACATGGAATTTATCTAAGCTATTTTACGTTGTAAAGTCAAATGTAACTTTTGACGACGACAGTGTCGGTCCTATGACCTTTTAGATTTATAATTTATAACTAAATAAATAAATATGTGTGTAGACACGTTAACGTGGACATGTTATATAAGGCAACCGAAAGTCAATATTTTAATAACTAACCAAAGAAAAGAACGTTAAATATTGCTCCAGGTGGCAACTTTTAAGGTGGAAAAATTACGCGCAGGTCTTAAGAAACAAAAATAATAACAAAAAAGTCCCTTAAAATCACAAAATTACACAGAAGTCACAATGAACTTTTTTAATATTATTTATATTAACAACAAAAAATGTCATATTTACAACCGGAAATGCCTGTATTTACAACAAAATTTTAAATCTTGACATTTAGAACATAAAAAGTCATATTTACAACAGGAAATGTATATATTTACAACAACATTTAAACACCTGGATTTTGAACGTAGAGAGGTCATATACAACAGAAAAAAGCTAGATTTACAACAGGAAGTGCTGTATTTACAACAAAATTTAAAATCTGTCCATTTACAACATAAAAAGTCATATTTACAACATGAAATGTATATATTTATAACAACATTTAAAAACCTGTATTTTATTTCTATACAAATAATATTAAAAAAAAAATCTCTTGGGATTTCTGTGTAATTTGGTGATTTTAAAGAATTTTTTTGTAATTATTTTTGTTCCTTGGGACCTGCACGTAATTTTCCCTTTTAAGTTAGACATATTTTTATGTGTTACATAAAATTAAAAAGGAAAAAAAGAGACTCATACTGCTTATGATTTCATTTATGAATTTACATTATACATACATTTTATATGTGTTACTATATATATATATATGGGCAGGGGCGGAGCTTGGGACAAAAATTTGGAGGGGCCAAATAGTGGTGGGGGATTCGGGGGCAGCGCCCCCGAATTTTTTTTTTAAAGGAAAGTTTTATATGCATTAAAAAAAATAAAAGAATATAAACAAGAAAAGAAAATAATATAAAAAAATATACCACAAACATTGGAAGACAAGAGGTTTTAATTTATGTGATTGTGAATGTTTGGTTCAACCATAGACTTCATGTAATTGAACACCACAACATTGGAAGGTAAGAGGCTGAGGTTTAGAATGAAAAATCAATAAACTTCTTCCACATGTGTAGTGTAAAATGGGTAAAAGCATACTAAAGAATACACCACAAAAGTAAATTTCACTAATAAGCTAAAAATTTCAGGTAATTAGAATGAAATATAGAAAAAAAATGACAAGATTAACATAAATCATATAAGACTCCACATAGAACACAACTTGAATTATAAGCCCCAAAAATATAAAAAGAGGGGGGAAAATTGGGGCAAAAATTTAATTTTACATTATATTAAAAAAAATTTAAGAAAAATTCTAAACAAATTTTTTTTTGGGGGGCCATGGCCCCCCTTGTCCCTTAAAAGATCCGCCATTGTATATGGGATTAAGATTTCTCCTGTGACTTGAGATAAGGTTATCTCCAGTGAGCCCCAAACTACATCGTTTAACACTAAACAAAATTAGAAACATCTTAATCTCTTAATTTATTATTATAAAATAAAAAATCCTAACCTTCACCTGCAAATCAGACACCATCTTCACGGCCTTTACCTCAGTCGTACGCCTCCAACCTCACACTTCTCTGTGGTCCAAAGCAACCTCCACGTTGCCGAGAGGGAATCACCAGTAGTGACGGAACCAGCAGCCAAGGCATCCATTGCATCGATCGCTTCAACAATTTGAGATCTCTTTTCTGGATCATTCTCGGTCTTAAGGCCACGGTCCTGGTCTGCAATTAGGCTCACATGCGACTTTTGCAGAGTGAGCCTAAACAGATTTAGGGTTTTGAAAGATATTTTTGTTTTTTTTTATTATAATTTTTGTAGGTGAAGGTTAGGATTTTTTATTTTATAATAATAAATTAAGAGATTAAGATGTTTCTAATTTTGTTTAGTGCTAAACGGTGTAGTTTGGGGCTCACTGGAGATAATATTATCTCCAGTCACAGGAGAAATCTTAATCCCTATATATATATATATATAGTCACTGGAGATAGAGTTATCTCCTGTGACCCCAAAACTACGTCGTTTTGAATTAATGAAAGGTGTGTTAGTAATTTTAGGTGAATTAATGAAGGGTGTTTCGGTAAAATTTATATGATTAAAAAACAAAATTACATAAACACCCTTCATTAATCCAAAGCGACGTAGTTTTGGGGTCACTAGAGATAACTCTATCTCCAAGAGAAATCCTTTACCCCTTTAAATATATATATATATATATATATATATATATATATATATATATATATATATATATATATATATATATATATATATATTTATATTTATATTTATTGGAAATAGTACTACAAATGTCATCCGCCAAAAGATAATAGACGAAAGTCGTTGGACAGAGAAATAAGATAAAGTTGGCTTTTTTTTTTTGGAGAGATTAAGGAAGTTAATTAAATTATTTGTGAGTATTTTTATTTTTTTCTCAAAAATAATTAGTTTAATTAATAAATTAACATATAATATAAAGATATACAACATATAATATAATTAAGTAATTTATTTAACTTCTTTAATTTCTCTAAAAAAAGTCAACTTTATATTATATTAGAACTGATCGAGTAGGTAGTAGGATTAGTCAAAACCTAAACACAAAACAGAGGGCACGGCTTTGAAAAAGGTTTGTTATTAATTTTATATTTTTTACACTCCATAAATATTAAATACGGTAGAACCATTAACGCCGCATTCAGTAATTATTTGGTTTCTACTTTATACTGTTAATTGTTAATTTTTCTTGCTTAATTGTAGACACAATGCTGGAAGCTTTGATTTGCAAGGTATAAACAGCATCAACATGTTTCCACTTATTATGCACAAGACGCATGAACTTTTATTAGTCAATACATATCGACAAACATTTATATATATATATATATATATATATATATATATATATATATATATATATATATATCAAACAAAACCATACAGAATGTTATTCAAATTTTTCACCCAAAAAAAGCACTAATGATTCAGATTAATAATAATAATGAAAAGACTGCATATCATTATGACTTTATGCATTTTAAAAAAAAAAATAGAAAGGTTACATGCCACTAAGTTACAAAACCTAAAAGAATATGCTCAAAACTTATGGACCCTGTTCAAGTAAGATCGAGCCCTTATGTCTTTGCCTCTTTGGTATCGGGTATTCGGAACGGAGCAGGGGCGGAGCTTGGGAAAAAATTTGAAGGGGCCAAATATAATAAGAGATGTTGAAACTAAAAGATTTAATAAGAGACGAATCAATCGATTAATCAATTAATACACCTTAGATTTCCCTGTTTTCATCAAAGCACAGCATAATTCATGTAGAGTTAATAGGTTGTTCAAATGTGGATGACTAGAAGCATCAATAACAAAATGTTGAGGTTGAGACTTCAAAATTATCTTTTCTTGCTTAGTAAAATCAGCAGGATAGTATTTTGCAATAAGAGTGCAAATATTATCAATGCCGAAAGTTTTACAAGCATCCTTAGGAATCAAATGAGAGCTAAGTGTCAAAAGCTCCAAAATTTTAAGTTGTCAACGTCAGGGGGAGGGAACAAAAAAAAAAACAGGGAAAAATGTATTAAAAAAATTTGGGGGCCAAAATTAAATTTTACATTATATAATTTTTTTAAAAAAAAATTGTCAACAAACTTTTTTTTTTGGGGGGGCCATGGCCCCCTATGTCATAAAGAAGCTCCGTCCCCCTGGATCGGAGTGGGACTTCCATGAAACGTTGACATTTTCCACGAACTCATCTGTGTTAGTGAAGAGGTACAAAGTTGACAAAAAAAAAAGGTTAAAAATCCTAACGTTGACCGTTAGGGCAGTTAATGGAGGGGCAACATTGCTACATTTTGAGACTTCGGGGCAACATTGCTACGCCGAAAACTTAAGGGGCGAAATTGGTACTTAACCAAAAAAAAAAGTGGTACAAAAAAGTGGTATTAATTGCTGATGAAGCGGGTTTTTTTTTTGGGTTAAGGTGTAGATTTGCCAACGAACTATTACTCGAGGAGCATTTGGCACAAAAATCAATTGAAGGTACCATAATTACCAATCAACAATTAAAAAGTGAAAAAAGTACAAAATAATTATTAAAAAAAACAACTATCACAATTACGTTAAAATATGAGGCACTGACGTAGGACGGTGGCGGAGACGCTAGAGAAAAGAGCGGTTAAACCTTCTTGTTGGATAAGGCAAACACTAACAGAGATGAGACCTATGCGAGTAGGCACTGTGGCAGCGGCTGCTACTTGTGGCATCGGAGAGATGGAACCAGGGTGCAAGGCGCGTGCCAGTCGAAAGCTGTGGACTGCTGGATTTGGTTATAGTGCGTGATTCTCACACTGAAGCTGCATACGGACCTTAATGAGTTCAAGAGGGTGAGTGGAACACCCAGCAAAAATGGAAACTTTGGAGACGCCACTGTCGCTGACACTGTGACAGTCAATGGAAGACGGAGACACCAAGACAGTGACAGGGTAATAGTTCGTTGGCCAATCTTCACCTTAATTGTGTTTTTTTTCCCATTTTTTAATTGTTGATTGGTAATTATGGTACCCTCAATTGATTTTTGTGCCGGATGCTCCTCGGGTAATAGTTCATTGGCAAATCTACACCTTAACTCCTTTTTTTTAATAGATTTAGAACACCTCACTTAACACTTATAGGACTATTACCCAATTCCAATCTTTGCATAAAATCACTTCCAGTTCTTCAGGTGGCTGGAAAATCATAAAACCTCAGTCTGGCCTCAAGGTTCCTCTTCACTAGGTAGTCCACCGCAGCGTTACAAGATCGAGGCACATTCATAATCTTCGTTAGCCAACCCATGCGGAGAATCCATTAAACTTTTGTGATGATGCCTGAGTCTCAATGATTACTGCCCTGTGCATGAAGAAGCAACTCTAAGCACTTAGTTGAATCCGTTTCCAACCATACTTTTTGAACCCCCATCACCCATGCAGTTTTTATTCCCAATAGACAAGACCAAATTTTTGCAGAGAGCTCATCCCCATTATCAATAGGATGTATGAATCCTTTAAGAAATGTTCTAGATGCATTACGAATAATTCCCCCACAAGTGCGCTTACTAGTAGCTCTAGAATACGCACCGTCAATATTCACCTTCACCCACCCTTCCAAAGTAACACCTTGTAGTTTTAACCCAGCTAAGCGGTCATTAGTAGAAGTCATGCAATCCATCATTGCACAAGTACTAGCAAGGATGTGATCATTCAAGGTCTATTTCTTCTTGAATACAAACAAATTTCTGCGTCACCAAATCTACTAACACCTAATAACGTCAGAAGTATTTTTTTAGTACCACTCAATGTCTCAAATTAATTAATTTTTAGTGTATCCAGCTCTATGGAGTATTTTTTTCAGCTAACACTCAATGGTGTTAGATGCACTAAAAATTAATTAATTTGATATACTAGGTGCTATTAAAAAATATTTCAAGATCTTGGGTGCTATTGAAAAAATATTTTAGGATATTGGCTGCTATTGAAAAATATTTCAAAATATTGGGTAGTATTGAAAAAATATTTTAGGCTACTAGGTATACTAAAATAAATTAACTTGGCATTCTAGACGTTGTCGAAAAAGTACTTTAGGTGTTTAGTGCACCATAAATTAATTAATTTCAGATAGTGTGCTACCAGAAAAATATTTTCGGATGTTGGATATACTAGAAATTAATTAATTTAAGATAATGAATATAAAAAATATTTCACGGTGTAATATATAATTCAATTCAAATAAATAAGAATATAAAAAAAATAAAAAATGGGCCCTCACCCCCCAAACAATGGTGTTTTGGAAGATGATCATGCCTTACTCATAGATTCGCCGAGTAGGGCATTCAAACCCCAAAAAAGTACGTTTCATTGCGTTTTGGGGATGAGCATGCCTTACTCCGTATAGACCCCAAAAAGGTACGCTTTACTCTCTCCATCTAATACTCTACCATTAATTGTTTCTCATGCCCTATTAATCTTTTAGGAAACGAATCATTACGCAACCTACCTTAAATTTTTTCTATCAAATATCCTTTTTGCGATCTTAATGGCATGAATCTTAGACCTGAGGCTAAAGCCAACACCTAACAAGGAATTAGTTCCGCACATGTAGTTATGTACTAAGTTGTCCATCCAAAACAGGGATATAATTAATACACCACATTCTGCATTTACAATGTGATGCTTAGTTAGAGATTTGTTGGCTTTGAACTGACAGGTTGATCTAAAAGTTATTCTGAGAGATTTTAACGAGATTAATAATGCTTTAGCTAAAATAAACATTTCCTCTTTTGATATTTTGGTTGAGTGCCCTTCCAACCTAAGGAATTGGGTTGATCGCAAATGTTTGGGAGTTCCCCTTTGTGTAATCTCTATATTTGTAATGTAGGATTCTAGCCATCATTTTTATCCAAAAAAAACAAGAGGAGAAAAAAAATGAAACAACGGATCTGAGAGCGACCGCACACTTTTTGTTCATTGGTTGAATTCTTTTGCACAAGAATATATTACAGCAATAACAAGAATAATTTAAAAGGTGGGGTAGGCCCATTTATACAAAATCATATACACTTAAATTCAGGATAACAAATGCTGACAGGGATTACAAATCCTAGCAAGGGCTGAAGTCGGAAATAAAAAAAAATAAATTAAAAAGAAATTAAAAAAATAAAACAAATGTGGGATTTCATTCACCAAGGCAAGAAAAAGTTTACACGTCTGATTAGGACAGGAGTTAGGCGAACCAGAATTTGCTTTTATAAACAGGCGTGTGATGAAGGGGCATGTTTTAATCATAAATCTGCTTTAAAAGAATGAATGCAATTCAGAGGAACATAACTCGGCCCCTTTTCCTCAAATTTCACTTTACCACTTCCTGACTTTGCAATAATGTCAGTGATCATTGGACGCAAACTCAACATGCTTTTGGTTTTCCCAGGTAAGGTTTCTTACTCGGTGTCGTAAAAATCACTTGGGCATGGGGTCATAACCTCTGATTCAAGCACCTGGACCACTCGATGCATAGTGGGTCGATCCTCTGGAGTTGAAGAAACACACTGAATAGCCACAGAGAGCAAGGCATCCAGGCTTTCTAATTGCACTACTTCACACGAGGGATCAACAATCTCTCTTTGCCTATTTTCGGTAATGAGAAAATTCAGCTGCAGCAAACGCAAAAGTGGCGTTAGAACAGCAATTCAATTAGCTTGCTTTGCTATAACATATGGAGCTACAAACTTGTGCACCCAAACAAGTAATTTTCAAGGATTTTACATTGAGACATGCATGAAAAAAGAAAGGAAACACCAAGTGCCATGGAACAATATTGTTAGGAAATACATGATTAGGGAATATATTGTAATAGTCAATCAGTATCCCTAACAATCAGATATTAGAGGAAATCAATTATCATTAAGAGCCATCAATACTAAGGCTCTCTCCTATTGTATAAATACACATCATATGTACATGAATAGATACAATATTCAAACTACTTATATTACATGGTATCAAAGCTGTGTGGTTGTTTTTAGCTTCAATCTCTGTGTTCTGTCGTTCTGCACAATGAGTTCTGACATTCTGCAATAGTGAGAGAGAGGAGCATATTTGAGTTCTGTCACCAACCTTTTCTTGGAAGATGCGCCCCACCAACGTCTTTCCATCCTTCGATCGGCGAACGCCAGAAGTTTGGTGGTCATCCAACACCTCCACGACAGTGCGTAGTGTTCACGCACTCTCTGACAGTTTCACAGCGACGGTGCGTGGGAGGGAGATTTCACCGGCGACTCCCTGTTTTAGCCTCCTCTCCTCATTTCCGGCGACTTCCGACAGGTTTTGTGGTCTGGGTTCATCGTTTCCTTATTCGTGAAGTTTGATTTGGCTTGTTTTTATTTGAAATTCGGAACAATGTTGTTGGCTTGCTATTTGATAGTTGGGGTGATTGCATTGTCGTCCTAACCTTTGGTTGTGGTTTGTCTCCGGTGAGGTGTTTGGCACTTCTTTGTGGTTTGGTGGTCCTTGTGTGACCCGTTCGTTCTTTACCTCCAATGAGGTGTTTTGTTTGGTATCTGTCTCTGGTGAGACGTTTGGTGTATTATTTGGTTGCTGCTCTCTTTGGTTTCAAGGTGTTGTTTAGGCATCGTAATCTTTGGTGAGGCTTTCGTATTGTTTGGTTGCTACTCACTGTTGAAAATTGTGTTCTTGCTGTCAATTGGAGATTTATTGGGTATTCTTAGTGGCTGGTGATCTTGCTCAGAGAGTTTGTTGTGGAACTCAACTTCTTTTTGGTGAAGATTTATGGCACATCCAAATCTAGTTCTTTTGTTACTCTAGCTACAGGTAATATTGCCTCTAGTCTTGCTACTTCTTCCTCAAAGTGGATCATTGATTCCGGTGCTACTGATCATATGACAGGTAACCATCATTTGTTTTCCTCGTATGCACCTTATGCCAACCCCTCTAGTATAACCATTGCCAACGGTTCTTATTCTCGTGTTATTGGTTTTGGCACTATTGAACCTACTCCGTCCGTTTCCTTATCCCATGTCCTTAATGTCCCTGACCTTACATTTAATCTTTTGTCTCCTAGCAAGCTCATTCAACAATCAAATTGTTTCATTACTTTATTCCCTGACCATTGTTTGATTCAGGATCTCAAAACGAAGCAGGTTATTGGTAGGGGTTATGAATCTGGTGGTCATTACTTCCTTGAGGATCAGATACTGCGTTCAGTTGCTTGCCCTGGTGGTTCATCCCCCTTTAACATTCATTGTCGTTTAGGTCATGTGTCCTTACCTTCTTTGAAGAGGATGTATCCTCTATTCCATCATTTGTCGTCTTTAGAATGTGAGTCATGTCAGTTTGTCAAACATCGTCGTGTTCACTTGGCACCTCGAGTTAATAAAGGAGTTGCGTCTTCCTTTGATTTAGTCCATTCTGACGTTTGGGGTCCATGTCCTGTCGAGTCCAAGCTTGGTTTTAGGTACTTTGTTACTTTTGTTGATGATTTCTCTCGTACCACATGGCTTTATTTAATGAAAACTCTTTCTGATTTGTTTTCCCACTTTTGCAATTTTTGAGCTGAAATCAAAACTCAGTTTGGTGTATCAATAAAAACCTAACGAAGTGACAATGCTAAAGAATACTTTTCTGCCCCATTTCAAACCTGTATGCTCGAGCATGGCATGCTCCATCAGTCCTCCTGTCCAAATACATTGGCTCAAAATGGTGTTGCAGAACTAAGAACCGACACTTATTAGAAGTCGCTTGAGCTCTCATATTCCAAATGAATGTTCCTAAGCCTTTTTGGGCTGACACCGTGTCTACTACGTGCTTCCTTATTAATCGTATGTCCTCAATGGTGCCACTCCAACACCACCTTGTTTCCTGTTGACCATAAAATCTTTGGTTGTGTCTGTTTTGTTCGTGGTGTTCGTCTCACTGTTACCAAACTTGATCCCTAGTCTCTTAAGTGTGCCTTCCTTGGGTATTCTAGGGTTCAGAAGGGTTATCAGTGCTATTATCCCACTCTTCGGCGTTATCTTGTGTCTACAGATGTCACATTCCATGAGTCGATTTCATTTTTTCCTGTCTTTACCGATGACACCTCCGACAATCTTGATAATCTCTTGGTCTATCTAGTTCAGTTAACACCAGTGCAAGCATTTGACCCGCACTTTGTTAAACCACCTATCTATCATGTTTATCGGAAACGCCCTAGGGCAAGTAATGTCGTCGAATAGGTTCATGACTCACCAATGATTGCTTCGATGTCTGATCCGACATCAGATCCTTCCGCTCCTACTTCTGAACAAGCACTAGTGTTTGATATTCTTGATACTCTTGCTCCTTCCGATTCTACCTCTGAACCGGGCACAATTTCTGACACTTCTGATGACTTGCCTATTGCCTTACGCAAAGGTAAGCATACTTGCACCTATCCTATTTCTTCCTTTGTTTCCTATAACCATTTGTCTCCTCTATCCTATTCCTTCATAGCATCCTCAGACTCTCACCGTTCCCACTACTCTCCAACAAGCCTTGACCCATCCTGGTTGGCGTACGGCGATGGAAGAAGAAATGTTGGCCCTTGATAAGGGGGTACCTGGAATCTCGTTGATTTGCCTCTTGGCAAGAAGGCTATCATGTGTAAGTGGGTGTTCACGATCAAAACAAAAGCTGATGGCACCTTGAAACGTTTGAAAGCTCGACTAGTTGCCAAGGGTTATGCTCAGACCTATGGTGTTGACTATTCGGAAACTTTCTCTCTTGTGGCAAAACTGTCCTCTGTTTGCCTCTTCATTTCTATGACAGCCAATTATGGTTGGGATCTTCATCAGATGATTCTGTTTGTGGCTTATGTTGATAATATTGTTATTAAGGGTAGCAATGCTTCAGGAATCTCATCACTTAAGGCCTCTCTTAATTCTCATTTTCAAACAAAGAATTTGGGTCCGTCAAAGTACTTTCTTGGGATAGAGGTTATGAGAAGTAAGCAAGACATCCTTTTGACACAGAGGAAATATGTTCTTGATCTGTTAGAAACCGAGAAACTCAGAGCAGCACCAAGTAGCTTTCTCATGATTCCTAATCCCTTCTTGGACATTGATGACCGCATACTGTTTGATGAACTACCTGAGGATGTAAGAAAAAAAGTTGATCCGGAGAAGATCAAGCCGTTTGCCTATCCTGAGAGATACCGTAGATTAATTGGGAAATTGAACTATCTCACGGTAACTCGCCCCAATGTGACCTTTCCAGTTAGTGTGCTTAGTCAATTCATGACTGCACCAACCGTTGCTCAGTGGGAAGCTTTGGAGCATGTCTTACATTATTTGAAGGGCTCACTTGGTCGTGTTGTACTCTATATGAATCATGGCCACAACAAGATTGAATGTTATTGTGATGCAGATCATGCGGGGTCAAAGGCTACCGGAAGATCCATCACAGGATATTGTGTTTGTGGGTAGAAATTTAGTATCATGGAGGAGTAAGAAGCAAGATGTGGTTTCTAAGTCAAGTGCGAAGTTGAGTATAGAGCCATGTCTCAGTCAATACAGGAAATTGTGCGGATTTACCAGTTAATGAAGGAGGTTGGTCTTGCCACGTCATTACCTACGAAGTTGTGGTGTGATAATAAAGCTGCTCTACACATAGCCTCCAACTCTATGTTTCATGAACGTACGAAACACATTGAGATTGACTATCACTTTGTACGCGATAAGATCAAGGAGAACTTTATTTCTACAGGGCATGTGCGGTCTAGTGACCAATTGGGTGACCTTCTGAATAAGGCTTTAAATAGGACTAAGGTTGACTATCTTTGCAACAAATTGGGCTTGATTAACATCTATACTCCAACTTGAGGGGGAGTGTTAGGAAATACATAATTAGGGAATATATTGTAATAGTCAATCAAGTATCCCTAACAATTAGGGATTAGAGGAAATCAATTATCATTAAGAACCATCAATACTAAGGCTCTCTCTTATTGTATAAATACACATCATATGTGCATGAATTGATACAATATTTAGACTATTTGTATTACAAATATTAAAGGTTGTCCAAGCTCTGAAATATACCAAGAGATGCAGATGCCACACCAATCCAAACAGAAAGTTCATTCATGTAGGTGAACAGAAAGGAATAAAAGCAAGAACAAATTGGTATGGTTGAAATTATTTTTAAAAAAGTGAACTAAGAATATGGACTAGTTTTCACTATCAAACCTTTTATTTTTAAAAACAACAAAATCAACTGAGAACAATGGCATAAAAGGACAAAAAGGAAAGAGATGAAAAGTACACATAACATTCAAATTAACAAGATTATAATTAACAGTCATCATATGGTGAGTAGGTCCCGCCACACAACCCAGGGAAAAATATCTAAGAGAAAGTGCATAACATACCCAACCAACAATATTTAGACCCTTTTCAATGAATGATGCATCTGTTGGACGCTTCCCACTTAGCACTTCAAGTACCAAGACACCAAAACTGTAAACGTCAGTTTTTTCAGTCGCCCTACCACTTTGCATGTACTCTGCCAGAGAAACAGAAGCTTTAATTAGAAAACTGAAGAGTTCATATGCAGAATGAATCGTCTTGTACGCATTCATATTTGCATAGCTGACCTGGGGCTAGATATCCAAATGTTCCTGCAACAATGGTGGTGATATGAGATTCTTCATCCTCCAGAAGTTTAGCAAGACCAAAATCAGAGACTCGAGCATCTAGGTTGCCATCAAGTAAAATATTACTTGACTTTATGTCACGGTGTATGACCCTTGGGGAACAATCATGGTGCAAGTAGGCAAGCCCTTTTGCAGCTCCCATGATAATATTCAAGCGTGAATCCCAGTCAAGCTGCTCAGATTTTTCTGCAGAAAACATGATAGAATGTCATTCTCCCAAATTATTGTTATTCTGTGGTATATTCAACATCAGCAGTAAGAGAACAAGTAATGCAGGATAAGTGGGAAGGTCACAACTATTTAACAATCAGGCAAAAGCAAAAGCACAATGACGTCAGGTCCCAACCGATATGAATCTGTGGGAGCACCATACACACAAAGCTTCCAGAGATTGGAAATGGAGAGTCTGAAGTTAATACAAGCCTTCCATTACAATTCCATACTATAATGTGAGATCCAAGTCTCGCACCCTTGCAATTAGGTCACACTATCACATTTCATATCAAGTTCAGTGTAAAGCTCAGGACATGAACCTTCCCCATAGTTGTGCCCCAAAATCTAGCTCATGAAATTGGAGAGCCCAAAATTAACGTAGGCCCCACATTAGCATCCCATAACTTGCACTTGCTCATAACGCTTACTCTTGTTCTATAAATAATTCCCACATTGAATTTGTCTGCAGGTCACCAGCTCAGTTGCTATGACAGTGTAAATATTACTATAATTTACATATTTCAATTTATTTTATTTTTAATTAATCACCTAGATAATTCCATGTTGTGAGTCTCTGTGACCTCCTTTGAGAGGCTTTCCAAGATTTCATTAATGAAGGGTTAATGATCACCAGTATAACCATTGACCCTCTATTCATCATTTGTTAACTTAGATAACCACAGGCATTCAAATAACACAATATGCTTATAAGAATATAGTATTGAAATGAAAATCTTACCATGAAGAACTTCGTCAAGACTTCCCCCAGGCAAGTAATCATATATTAACAACTTTGATGTAGGTGAATTGCAATATCCTCGTAAGTTTACTAGATAACGATGTTTTATGCTTCCAAGAATTTCCAGCTCCCTCTCAAAAGAGCGATCAAAGCCCTCATTCAACTTAACAATCCTCTTCAAAGCAAATTGGTTCCCGTCATCCATTGCAAGCCTGTAAACTTTACTAAATCCCCCACATCCAATTATGTGTTCCTCATTCAAAGTCTCTAGTTTCTTAATGATATCTTTCGAAGAATATGGTAGATCTCCATGAAACATCACAATTGAAAATCCTGCCAGACATTTATTCAGAAAATGTTACACATCAAGTGTTTATGAAGACAGAAAACAAAAGTAAATTAAATAGGTCTCCATTTGCATAGCAAAGAAAGCTGAAGAACACACCTCCACCAACATCCATCGCCAGACTTTTTGGGTCATTTTTACCAAACTTCTTATAGAGAAAACAACCCCAGAAGCACATGAGTGCCACTAAAAGAAGCGCACCAACAGTTGCTGATGCACTGATAAGCAACCGGCCAGAATATTTCTTCTTTCCATTTTGATTCTGATCTGTCACGAGTAACATGATAAAAATGATGCGAAAATTATCCACTCTGTTCAGTTGTCTTATAATAAATCAGAAAAGCACTGTGGACCTGTTTGCTTGAGAATTTCGTAAATAAATAAAACAAAAATACATAGCAGATATTGCATTCAGTTTTATAAAATTCAGAAACAATCATCTGTTTGCTTTTATATAATCAATATTTAATCATCAAGTGCTGCATAATTTTCCTAACACGTGCATTACATATAGTAATAGAACGGAACTCGTTCTCAGTGATATATACAAAGCCCATCAGGCAGGTATATTTGGTGAAGAAACTCCATGTCTGTTGAGAATCCGGGTATTTCTTAGTTGGGAACATATCTTTACCTGCTACCAACAGAAGGTAGGAGGAAACACACAGGGAAAGGCTGATCAGAAATGTAGACATAAATGCAAAAATCTTAGAGATAGATTTCTTTCTCTGCCTCTTAGAGGATAATTTTTTATTTCATCCCCAGCCCACTAGATGTGTACTCAAATTACTTCTATTAATAATGTTTTTTTAGAAGAAAAAAAAGTCCACAAAGGCACAAAAGCTGAAAGCTGAAAGCCAAATTTTCATGATAATAACATTAAAAAGTAAGAAAAGTCCAAAAAATAAAACAAGAGAAAGGACTAAAAAGGAAGCTGGGCCGTGAGAAAAAATAAACGGACTAAGTAACAAGTGTAAAATCACACAGACTTACCCCAGGTTGAGGATTGATTTGTAGGTGAGCCATATCTACACATTACATTGATTTGCACTCCACACAAACCACGATTACCAACGAAGCTGCAAGAAAGCATACATATTTGACTCAATATTCAAGATTAAAAAAATTTATGGTTCCTGAGAAGTTAGACTTTTCAGTTAGGACAATCAACAATAAAATAATAATATCCTTGAGGCTTTGTTTGTAATATATAACCTAATGAAGCACAGAGCATAATAGAAGAGAGAGCTTTACTTACGAGTCTACAGTAAAGTTAGCAAGCACGCCATCAGAAGGTACTGGTCCAACCAGAAAATTGGTTGAAACATTACTTCAAAGTTGAGAGCATCAAGCATGACCACAAAAACAAGATTCAATTTTCCTTTAATAGTAAAATTAACGAAAGATATAAATAAATAAATAAATAAATAAGAGAAAAATCAAAGTAGAAAACCAAGGCTACTTACAAATTCTTTAGATTATACAGTTTCCCAAGTGATGGAGGTATATTCCCACTAAGGGAGTTACTTGATATATCCCTACAGAATACATGGATATGGTGAATGAATTTGGTCTATGCATCCTTAGAACAACATAAATTGAATGAAATGAACCAGAACTGAACTAAAATTCAGCACATTCTACCCTTCACTACAATTGCCATACATACATATGTATGTGCACTAGCCAACTGCAACCTTAGTTCAATTGTTCCCCTTTTCTCCCTTTACTTTTCACCACTAAGTGTTTGAACATTTCTTTGAAAAATGAGAATACAATCAACAGTGGTACAATATGCATAATGCTTCCAAACCAAAATAATGGAATATAAAGCATTAAATGTGTACAAAAACAAGAGATCACTCACAAACTTCTGAGCTGTGAAAGGTTTCCTAGTTCACTAGGAATCGCTCCGCTAAGGTAATTTCCCTGCAAGAATCTGTACAAGAAAGATTCAAATTATTCTCAACAGGAATCAGTCAAAAACTCAACAAAAACCTAATATTTCCCGTTAGCAACTTGTTTTCTGGGAAGTCAAGTTCTACAATAGAAGGCCAACACACAAAAAATACCATGGTAAATGTCAGAGAAAAATCAATATATGAACATATCGATCTAAATTCTATATCAAGCTGCACTAATCACAAGTCATGAATAATGTGACCCATCCTTCATATTTCGTGTAATGTGTAGGAAGACTTGTTCAGTTAAATTGTTAAGAATGCATGTTTAGTTATAATGTTAAATCGCCTTATCATAATATCTTCATCTACCTAATATATGCTAGGATTAGCTTATTTTAAGCAATTTTAGACCGTACGAGGTAAATATGCAAGAGGAGTTTTGTCTCATAAAAAGCAAAATTGATTTTTGAGGGTATTCCCAAACACCCCTTTAAGATAATTACATATGATTTCCCAAAATTAATATGGAAAAGGAACTAAACAAGATACATACATTCTCTGCAACTCAGTGCAATTTCCCAATTCAGATGGAATTGTCCCATAGAAATTGTTGTTGTGAAGAGCACTACAGCATATGCAGATGATGATTAAATCAGATCCAATACGCAAGCAATAAAGCAACAGAATTAAATGTCTCGAAGAAAAATCATAATAATAAAAAATACATACAGAACAGTCAAATGCTCTAGCCTCCCAAGGTCAGGTGGTATAGATCCACTCAACTTATGGCGGGCTAAACTCCTAGAATACCATTAATGAAAGTAAAGTTAGATATAAGATTAAGAAAAACTTGTCTGCTGCAACACACCTCAAATCTGAGATTGTCATTTTCTAATACAACATGGATATAAAGTTCAATATCTTTTTGACTTCTTCAAATTTCAGACTAAGGGGGAAAATCCATTAAAAAAAGAGTATTACGAAGATTAAAAAAAATCTTAAAACATGACAGCATTATCCTTTACCCCAACTCTAATGCAAACCAAATAACTGACAAGGGTGGATGAAATGCAATCTCATTTAAAAGAACAGACGTATGAAAAGTTCAGATGTTGTATGAGACAATCAAAATTTATCGTTCAACTTCTATGACTTAAGTCATTTTACCATCTGCAAGGATGGATGATAGATAAGTTTAGAGATAGCAATGGTCTTAACAACGGTCCATAATTCCAAGCCCCATTAAAACATTGCATGCAATGCTCCATCCTCCATGGAAGTCATGGACCGTAAGAACAATTACTAGCAGCGTAATATTGTGTTTGGATGAAACCAGAAACTAATATCACATAATTCTTTCCCTTTACATACATGAAATTACAGATGTGATAAATTTGTAATAACAAGCTAGTCAAGTGAACAAACTGGTTTCTTTTTCTTTTTTATCTCTTTATCTGCCTAAACAAACTGACATGCATTAAAGTGCATATCAATGTCTTCAATTAACTATTTTTAAATAAAATTCTATTATATTTTATATTTTGAAAATAACAACAACAAAAAAACCATGGCGTGAAGTCATTAACTTCCCACTCTCTCACATACATTTTAACTTTTCTCTTTTGGATTATATTTTATATTCACACATTTTTTCCAAAGCACGCTCTACTAGGTCAGTGTGAAATCAAGGACCCCAGAGCCATATAATACAGATGACGTATAATATACTTGTACGATTACATCCGCTAAGCAAGAAAAGTTATCAAAGAAACTCACAGATTTGTAACTCTCTTTGATTTTGGATCACATTTCACTCCTCTCCATTTGCATGGGTCAGGATCCTCAGGCCTCCATTGTAACAAGATACCATCTGAGCTTACAATTGCTGTCCTGAAACTTAGAAGCGCCTCACCTAAAGATAACATTAATATATACCATCAATATGATATACCAAGAGAGTCTCCCACCCCAGACTAGTTAAATGGTAAGTTTAACCAAAACCCTTATGACAACCACGTATATAAACAAATGGTAACTTTAATATGTAGAATTAAAATATCTTTATTAATTCAAAAATATTAACTAGTCAAATAAATTCATTCAAAATGGGTGATCACAAATAAATGTGCTATACAACCCCATAAACATGTTTTTTCCTTTTTTGACCATAGCATACGCATCATATATAGAAGTTTTGCATATTAACAATATCTTTCCACACACATGAAAAGATATTGTTGACATGTAAAGCTCTTAACTTCCAGAAATAGTGTGAACAACTTGTCATAGCTAGAAATTATTGATGCTGGAGTAAGAAATAAAAGAGAAGAGGAAGAAAAACTATGACCATTACCATCAGGACTGATCGCTTCATTTGTTGTGATTATAATACATATCAGCAAAACATAAACAAGCCATGGCCATTGCCATTTCATCAGACAAATGCCCATAACAAACACTGTTCAAGCATAATACAGATGCTAAAAGTCATCTGAGGCAGCAATATCCAAAATGCGTTCCTTCACCATGTAGTTATCTAATTGGTAGTGGCATAAACAGCTGCAAAAGAAACCACACAGCCTGCAGCGGCAAAAAAACTAGCCTGAAACAAAAGCAGAAAAGAATAACTGAGAACAATAATCCATCACAGGAAAAGCAGCAAGGGGGCCAAAAAAAACTTTGGTTGGCCTTTATGGGGATCTATCAGTAGCTTATATAGCAGTTTATCTAACCAACACACATAACCTCACCTAGAAAGCGGATCCCAAAGTAAATTGTCATTCTGTTTTAGATTAGAGTGATGCATAGGCACAAAATTACACATGCAAATAAATCTTAAGGCATGTAAGTACAAGGGTTTGTGAGCCCCCATTTTATCACCAGCAGCATTTACGACAGATAATTTGCGATTGATTTAATTCAAAAATAATGAATTTTTTTGTAATAAAAATTGCATGCGACAGAAAGAGCAAAAGTAGGTTGAATATGGCGGTGTGAGAATAACACTATTCATCTCCCAATTTAACGTAACACATCTTAATCCAATATTTAGAAAAAAATTAAAATTCAATATCACTGTTATTTCAATACTATTTCCATTAAGACCAAAGAAACTATCGACCAAATAAAAAACTACAATAGGCTTGAAGCACCTCTTCAAGTTTTCCATTATATTTCTCATTCCCTGCGTGACTGGAGGGGTCAACCGACAAGAAGAATAACTACTATTAACAAGGAAAAAGAAACTTCAAAAACAAAGGCACAACTAAAGCATCTTAGACACCGATGTGAAAGCGAATTTCCAAAGATTTATCCGTCCGCACAGCTGGAAAAAAAAAATTTAAAAAAAAACAGAGAAGAAGTTCGGATGCTCAAGAGGTAAGCTACAGTAGAGCTCAAAATACACTCCAGGAAATTCAGCATTTGAAATCAAACACAAGAAATGCATCAGCTCAATCACAGCACAAGCAACAAATCCAGCTTCGTCAATCGATCTTAATTGTATGAATAAAACGAAATCTATAGCAAAGTGCATTATAGCGCAGCAAATGAATCACACCAAACCGATGAAGCGGAGATGAAATCCACACTCACCTGGATTCGATCTAGGATGCAAAAAAGTGAGAGAAATGCAAGTTGAGCTGTAAAGGAATAAGTGAATAACAACAGCAACAACTACTCCTCTTTCCTTCCTTCCTTCTCTCTCCTACTGCCTGAGAGGAGTGCGTTTGGGTTGTTTGAGGTGTGAGAGTGTGTGCGTGAATAGATGCTTTAGGAATTAAAAGGGGCATCAGCACAACCAATGAGAGTGAAGCTACTTGGCACGTGCGATCTCAGACCCACTGTACGTGTGACCGACGCCTTCGTTCTAGAACTCAGTCACCACTCCCTGACGCCTGTACTTTTGCCACACACACTTGGCTACTTGCTCCTTCCTGTACTGTTCGTCTACAATTTTTTAAGGTTTTTTATCTATACCTTTTTTTACTTTTTAATTTGGCTAATGTGTGTTTTCTCTCCTAATTAAAATTTTTAATTTTTTCAGACCGTTAACTCCTATTAACATGGGCTAACAATATTAACAGATTAAAATCAATTATTTAATTATGAGAAGAAATACACAAACCGAATTAAAAATTGAGTGAAAGGTTTTACCATTTTTTAATTAAAGAGGACACAAATTATATTATGTAAGTATTTCATTTAAAAAAAAATTAATAAACTTTCTAAGAAACACTACAGTATTTTTTAATAAAATATTAAAGTATAAAAATACAATTGTGCTTTTACGTAAATTATGCCCCACGAAATGTTTTTTATGAGAAAAATAATTATGAGTTCTGAAAATTAGGATAAATATCACACATCCGTTAAAGAACGTTGACTTGATGAGTCACCTTATTTAAGGAAAAGAAGAAGAAATTAAAAGAATCCACATATGCCACATCATTAATTTATTACTCCCTCCGGTCCTAATTATAGGAGCAAATTATCAGAATTTGGGGAGATTAAGGAAGGAAGTTAAATTAGTTAATTATGTGTATTTTTCAAAAATACCCCTCCTTAATTAGCTAATTATGTTAATATAAAAGCATGTTTATTTTTCTTACATAAATCTCTTAGAATCCTACATTAAAAATGTTTGATTTTATTTGATGAAAAATAAAAGTACGTGATTTTATTTTTATCTCAGCTTACAAACTTATATCTATTTTAGCTTAGCTGTCTGTGATCATTTATGAGAGCGCGGTTAAAGTTGTTTTGGCCTCGGAATGAAAATAACTAAGAATTTTAACAATTTCACTTTTCAAATATTTTATTACTTGCAACGAGCACCATTTAAAAAAATATTTTTAAAGGAATATTAAAATTATTTTATTTAAAAATAAAAAATAAGGTAGAATCTCTCACTTGATAGAATATAAGCGTGTTGTAAATTAATTATTGTGGAAGAAGTATTAGTAGGGGTGATATGGGAAAAATATGACAAAAATTGCTCAAAATTATTTTATATAAAAAAGTATAATTTAGGTGTAAATGACATTAATAAGTTGTAAACATTATTTACTTTATAAAATATATAGGTGTATTATTAGATTATTATTGTCTTTAATTATTATTGAGAAAGTATAAATAGGGGTATTATAGGGGAAAAAAAAGGACAAAAGTTAAAACTTGCTCTTATAATTAGGACCAAAATCAACTCTAAAATTTACTCCTATAATTAGGACCGGAGGGAGTATTATAAAATAAAAAATCCTAACCTTAACCTGCAAATTAGACACCATCTTCACTGCCTTTACCTCAGCCGTACGCCTCCAACCTTTCACTCCTCCGCGCCGACCTCGTTCTCGCAGTCTCATCCCACCGCTTGACCTCATCTCCATCCTCTCTTTTTCCCTGAGCTTGTGTCTCCCTTCATACCTTTGTCTCCCCGTATCCTCTCATATCCCTTCTCCGGTCCCCCCACCGCCTCGTTATTTTCGGTTGCCGCGATCTTGTCTCTACGACTGAGCATGACTCAATTTCTGATTTGAGGAGATTGTTCTTTCTTCACACAGCGACCTTGCTTCTTCTATTTCAAATTCTCTGATTGCCTTTCCAATTGTTGCGACTTGATTTCTAGTTAAGATTTCTCTGTATGACGACCTTGCTTCTCTGATTCTTGTTTCTCCGATTGCCGCTACCACTCAAATTCTGGTTCAGAGCAGCGCTGTTTCTCCGTACGGTGTCCTTGTCAAAGAAGATTGTGATTCTCCATTTGGCACAGAAGGCTCACCTTGCCGAAAGCAAAAATGTTAGGGCTTCCATCGAGTAGGACGGGTCGGGTACTGAGCTGCATTTTACTGTCTAATGATCTTTCGGGCAAGAGTCTCGCCCTGCCCACGAACACCCCCAAAATAATCAAGCTTTTGAAACCCAGATAGCCCGATTCGGACCGGAAACCGGTAAACCGATCGAAAAATCGGTCCGAGTTAGGGATAAAACCAGAGTCCCGAGTTGACCTGAAGTTCAGGCCGAGTTAACCAAGTCAAAGTAAAAAAAGATTGTTTTTTTTTTAAAAAAGTTAACTAAATGAGAAGGAGGAGAGAGTGTCGACAGTGTTGGCGGTGAGTTTCATACAAGCCGATGGTGAGAAAAAAGCAAGTGGAGCAATGGGTGATGGAAAAAGAAGAAGGTGAAGGTAGGTCTGAAGGGAAGACGTCGTAGATGTCGGCGAGTTTCATACCTCTGTGCTTCTCAATGTAGAGGCTCTCCACCAATAGGGAAGACGTCGACGATAGTGCTGTAGAGGCTAAAGGAGGAGCAACAATGGGAGATCTATGGAGGGAAGGAGAACGAGTAGGAGTCAAGCAGTGGAGAGAAAGAGATTTGAAGTGGCGAAGATGGAAAGAGAGATCTGAAAATAAATGAAGTTTGAAGAGGTGTGTCTATATTCGTGTGATAGAGATATGAGACTCTGGCATCTTGAAAGAGTCTTGTACTATCCGATGGGAAATCCCAGGAATGAAGCTATGCAATTTTTTTTTTTGTTGGGATCAAGAAGCATATGGGTTTTTGAAAACTTTCTACGTAGCAACATCTCATCCATCTAAAAATTGATTGTACCCATTTCAGGTTCATATTTTAGGACAACCCACGAGGAAGATCACAATGATGAGTGAAGGAAAAAAGAAATCAAAAGACCCAATTGGATATTTGGTTGAATCACTGGTGGGTCACGTGAGCCACTACTTTATTAATTAAGATCTGACGCACTATGCCAGGAGGGATGATGTGACATTTTATTTAAAAAAAAATTAAACATAAAAAATGAAGTTTGTAAGGTAAAAAAAAAAGGAAATCAATTTCTCACGGTTTGACTCCGGTCTGACCTATTGACCCTTAACCCAATACTCTGACTGGTTTAGTGATAAGTCCGAATTTAAGAACCTTGTAAATAATATAATACTACCTCCACTATAAAGTGTGTCCTATATTAAGGACCGAAGAAGTATGGGCGAAGGTGTGATTCTTTTGTTGTTGTTGATATAATCACACCTCATTACAATCTTGACAAAGAATCCTTAGAAGGCTGATAAAGTTCATGAAACCCCTATGTTGACTCAAAACCTCTCTTTGCTAGGTAATCTGTTGCGGAATTACAAAGTCTTGGCATATAAGTAACCTTCGCCACCCAATCCATATGACTTAGCTTTTTAACTTCAGTAAGAATGCCAGAATCGTGATGATCAATGCTTTATTCGTGCATAATCAACTCAAGACATTCAGTAGAGTTCGTTTCTAACCATACTCTCCTAAATCCCCGTTGTTTTAAGTCCCAAAAGACAAGTCTAGATTTCCGCAGACAACTCATCCTTATGTTTAATGGGATGTATGAAACCTTTAAGGAATGTTGTAGAAGCATTACGAATAATCCCCCTACAGGCACACTTATTCATAGCTCTAGAGTAAGCATCACCCACATTCACCTTCACTCATCCCTCCTCTGGTAGATGCCAAATCTCTCGTCTAAACGCCAAAGTAACACCTTTATGTCTTGTCCCTGCTAGGCGGTCATTAGTCAAATTAAAGCATTTCATCATGGCACTTGTATTGGCAAGAATATTGTCGTTCAAGGTGCATCTCTTTTTTAACACAAACATATTCCTCCGACTCCATATCCACCAACACAAAATAACAAACCTGAATGCCCACTCCTTACTCGCTTTTTACTAACCTCTAACATTCCACCAAAACTA
Source organism: Acacia pycnantha (assembly GCA_025563575.1). Lineage (NCBI taxonomy): Eukaryota > Viridiplantae > Streptophyta > Magnoliopsida > Fabales > Fabaceae > Acacia > Acacia pycnantha. Next base: position 973,129 of record JAMWYP010000110.1, on the reverse strand, counting down.
GTCCGGTGGGGACATACTACAAAATAGGCGCCACCTCTCTGGGGGTACCTCCTTCCTCTATAATAATCTTGAGTGTGCACAATCTCAAAAGACATGAATGGTATCCTCAAAATGTACTCCACATAGGGGGCAACTCGAATCTGTCTTCAAGCCTCGTCTCAGTCGATTTACATTTGTGAGCAGGCACTGACGAGCAATGAGCCAGATGAGCGCTTGCACCTGTATGGCGCTCGAACCTTCCACAAACAAGCTCTGTCCCTCCCCTTCTCTATCACATCCCCTAAAAGCATTCTATATGCATATTTCACTGTGAAATCTCCATGCATCTCTCACTTCCATTTAATGTTATTAGCTTCATTTTCAATTTCTATCCCCCCAAAGACTTTATCCCATATTTTATTAATTCCCATCCACACAGTAGAATCAAGTCGTTTCAGCTCAATATGAGGAAGGAAATCCTCCCCACATTTATACTTATCACGTACAACCTTGACCCAGAGGTCATCTCTATGAGTCATGAGCCTCCAACCCAATTTCATGAAGAAAGCTTGGTTTTGATACTTAGCATGCCTCAGCCCCAGGTCATCCCTCTATTTATCCTTACACACCTCATCCAAAACTACTAGCAGCATTCTACGACTATCCGATGTGCTCCCCCACAAGAACAATCTATTTTGCTTATCTAAACTATCACAAACAAAACTAGGTAGGTGAGACGTTTACATTCCGTATGCCAGGATGACTGAAGACACCGAAGAGACTAGTGTCACCTTACCAGTTAAAGAGAATGAGCTTGCTTTCCATCTATTCAACGTTTCCTATTCAACCAAGATATTGCCCAAGAACATTCGTTTGAGTAAACCCAAGGACTGTACTATGCTCCGTGCACCTGTTGTGATTTATGTTCTTAGAAAAGAAAACTCGGATCTTAGAAGCATTTACATTGAGACTTGAACATTTTTCAATGAGCTACAAGCACAACAACATTTTTGAGGTGTGAAAGTACCATGAACATTAGCCCAACAATGTCATTTCCGTTAAGTTGGGGGACATTGACCTTTATCACTAAACGTTTGACCATTTTTTGATGCCTATGGTGAGCTAGGGATGACACATAAGCAATCTCATTCCTAATCAGACAGCACGCCTTGGACTTCTTCGTCTCAAAGTCATGGAGCAATCGCCTTGGACTTCATTCCTAGGCTAGGTTTTTCCTATTGCAGTTTCATATGCTGAGGCAGCAACAAATATCCAAAGTTGCTTTAGGAAGTGGGTTTAGCCAACAGAGGCAAAGTAAGCATACGTTCTATAACAGAAGAGTAAGGAGTAGCGAGGCTATTGGGGGTTGCAGAAACACCGATCGCCCTGTGGGTTTATCTTTATCCGTATGGCCTCCTCTGCTTCAGGTGAAGCAGCAACAGCAGGTTGGGTCTAGAATGAGAGTCATTTTTTCTTGAAAACCCTACCAAAAAAAAAAAAAGAATGTGATGGAACTGGTGTCTTCTTTCCTCGTTGAGTTGACAATCCTGCGGAATGACGAAGGAAGCAAGGTAAACTCTTACTTTCTCAACAAAACTCCAAAGAATAATATCATCAAAGTTCTTGCAAAAATTGCTTTACTTAAGCCCTGTTTTATCGCTTTGTTTCTTGTTCATCTGTGTCGCCTAGATGTTATGGTTTAATTTTCCTTTGATGATATTGCTTTTGAATATAAATTCTAAATTTGGACTGTATTGATTGATTTTTTTTTTCTTCTCTGCTTGTTTTGGCTATAGTTATGCAGGCCATGAATCTAAAGTTTGAGGACTCGTTTGGAGACCAGCCTCAATATAAGGCTCGTTTTAATGAATGTTCCCCCTTGGAAAGTCGTAATAAGATATGGGCATTCTTGTCCTAATCTTAAAAAACGATCTACCACTAATTTCTTTCAACGATATGTCTTGTTTATTGAGATTGAAATATGTTTGTGCCTTTTGTAGATGCCCATGTTCCGAAGGTTTGTAATAACCATAACATTTCTCAATAGGATCGCTACCTTCGGCCACAACAGTAACCGACGAACAACGAGATCCGACTTCCCCTAGAGTGGTCCTACTAATCTGAACTGAACTGGTTTTACGTTTGCTTATGACCTTTTTAATTTTTAATTAGGAAAGAGTTATTAGGAATAAAAGAAGTAGAGGTTGGCCGCCACTTTAATGGTCATCGATCCACGATTTTGAGACGAAAATTTCAAGGGGCGTGCTATCTGACTAGGAATGAGAATGCATACGTGTCAAAAAAATGGTCAAACGTTTAGTGATAACGGTCAATGTCCCCAAATTAACAAAAATGACATTATAGGGTTAGTCGAGACGCCGGCAAGAAATCCAAAAGGCCATCGAGGTTGTGGTGCTTATTGGGAGTTTGGAGGGAGTGGATTACCTCAGAAGCGGCTATCCTCAGTACCCCTTAGAAGCACCTCCAGACCGTTGATCTCCCATCATTAAATCTTGACTGTCCATTTTAATACCTTAAAACAAGTTTAGAGTCCTGAAAAATTATTTTAGGATCATGAAAAAAAATATAATATCCTGAAACATATTTTTAGTACCCATCAATACCATGAAATATTTTTTCAAGATCATGAAGTGTTTTTTCAGTACCAGACAGTATCCTTTTAGTACCAGTCAGTACCCTGAAATATTTTTTCAAGATTCTAAAATAATTTTTCAGGGTTCTAAACTTGTTTTAAGGTATTAAAATGGATAGTCAAGAATTAATGATGGAAGATCAACGGTTTGGGAGGCAGCTTCTGAGGGATACTGAGGAGAGCCGCTTCTGAGGTAATCCGCTCCCAGAGTTTGGGAGGTAGAGATGAACAAAGGTCTTGACATTAACAGAGTTAAAGGAGGAGTTAACGAAAGTGTTAAAATTGCCTCCATTTTGAACCTTTGAAAATTTTATGGTATTAGGCACCTTTTAAATATAATTTTATTGTAAAATTTGTCCATTTTCCTTATAAATAAATAGAAGCTAGAAATTAGACGGCACCATTAAAAAATGTCAAAAAAGAACCAAAATTTTTAGGGAGAATTACACTCAGGTCCCAAGGAAGGAAAAAAATTACAAAAAAATCCATTGAAATCATAAAATTACAAAAAAGTCCCAAGATAATTTTTGTTGTAAATACATACATTTCGTGTTGTAAACAGGAAAAGTATATATTTACAACAACACGAAAAGTAATTTTCATTCCGTACAAATAATATCAAAAAAGTCTCAAACCATTTACAACAGGAAAAGTATATATTTACAACAACATTTAAACACCGACCATTTACAACGAGAAAAAGTATGTATTTACAATGAAAAAGTATGTATTTACAACAACATTTAAAAAATTCTGTACAAATAATATCAAAAAAGTCTCAAACCATTTACAACAGAAAATGTATGTATTTACAACATGAAATGTATGTATTTACAACAAAAATTGCCTTGGGACTTCTAGGTAATTTTGTGATTTCAATGGACTTTTTTGTAATTTTTTTCATTCCTTGGGACCTGAATGTAATTCTCCCAAGTTTTTATATCTGCGTGGAATATATTCACTACTATCCTTGTCCCTTTTTGCCCCTTGAGCGGTTTCCTCACTTAGGATATATGTTTGGTTTGAGAGAAGGGTAGGGGAGGAGAGGGGAGGGGAGAGAAAAAAAATGAGAAGAGAGAATTTTTTTTTGAAATTGAGTGTAGTGGGGCCTACATATTTTCCTCTCCCCTCCTTTTTTTCTCTCCCCTCCCCTCCCCTCAAACCAAACATATCCATGAGGATTTGGGGAAGTTATAACATACTCCTATGTCCTATGTCCAGTCTATTTTATAAGAAATTTATGTTTTATCAAAAAAAAAATCTAAGTAATTCATAATTATCAGTAAAAATAAGGGAAATACTGGAAAAAAAATTTGAAATTGCAAAATTCCAAATCATTTGGTTACTAAGAGTTGATACTGGAACAAACCTTGATAAACAATTCACAACTCATCTCTTTTTTTAAAATAGCTGGTTTAGAATTTTGCTATTTATTTCAAAAAAAAAATCTGTTTTTCCTTAAAATAATTATAATTATTAAATTTGTCTTAAATAATTTTCAATATTACTCTTATTAATTCCTCTCAATCTTATATTTATATTACTTTCTACCATCTCACACTACCCTTATTAAATGTGGCATATAAAAAAAATATTTAATGTTGATTAAAACTATATCAAAACGTTTCATAAGAAAATATATTTTTAGAAGATATCTTATAAAATAAATTGAAGGGTGTACAGTGTAAACCACAATGAATCAGTTTTAAGCAGAACATGGGATAATTATTTGAGAGATTATTAGTTGAGCTGTGACACATACGTGATCAAAATTCAAATAGGTGGAGCCAATCATAAATTCATAATCAAATAGATAATACTCTTATAATATATCAAAACACGAGTAACAAAAAGATTCAGGTTAAAAAATACAATTAAAAAATAAAAAAACATATTCAAAGAGAAAGTAAAAAACAAGGGAAAGGAAAAATATATGAATTGAATTATCAGATAATTATTTATATTATCTTCCTGATGACATATTTAATTAAGCAATTAATTAAAGTGTATATCAATTATCAAATAATATAAAACTAAATACATGCAACTAATCATTGGCCAAAAAATATGCAACTAATGAAAATGTTTTTGGTCAATAAATGTTCAGTACTTAAACTGTATAACGCTAGACGTTTAAAATAATTAATACTAATCATGGTCAAAAAAATAATTAATACTAATGAATCTTAGTATTTCAAAACTTAATTCTTATTATGTCATACAGAATAAATTGTATATGGATTTAATACGTGTATAATTAATGTGACAACAAAATATTTTTTTAATAATTATAAGGGTTAATGTGCAAATCTGCTCTAAAAGTATTCAAAAAATCTTAATGTTGCCTAGGAAGATTTTCTAGCCTCAATGTCGCCCTTAAAATATAAAAGCATAGTAATGTTGTCCCTCCCATCAACAAAGTTAACTTTGACTTATTAAAAGACATACCACTCTGATCCTATTTATAAGTTCCTTTTAACTAAAACACACATACCAAGAAGATGTAGTTAACTTAATGATTATATAAGTAAATTTTTAACTTTGCCCTCATTTATGAATGAGTATTGTTCATGTTACGGACCTGGATAAGGCCCAATCGCAATAGGGCCCAAACGCAGGCAAGTATATCCGATCCGCCATAACAGCGATCCGAAGATATCTCAACTACCCCGGAAATATAGGAGCGTATGCGTAGGGAGATAGGCAGTTCAGATTACAAGCCAGATATATCGCGAATGCCGCCCCAGGTACTTCCTATAAATACACGGTCAAACAGCCTAAGGTACACACGCTCTAAACCTAGACTACTTTACATACAGCCACACCGAGCACACACCCCACCCCCTCGGCTAAGAGCCTGGTTGTGTTCAGTGATCTCGTCTCTACCTGTGTGTTTCTACATACACACCTAGGCCGAGACCCTTGATCCAATATCAAATCACCAGCCCATACACGCGGCTGGACATCCGTGTTCTACACCGAACAGTGGCGCCGCCGTGGGGATCTGATAAACTTCAATTCCCGTGACCAATGAGGGTTAATACGCGCAGTACTAGCCAGAAGCAGCCGGAGATGGTTCGAACAACCGAAGAACAACGTCAACCACCTCGGCAACCACAACACACCGAGCAGTCGACCAACCCTATCGGTGGTAATGAGCAGGACGACGAAGACCGGCTATCGCAGCCGGAAGAACGCTTTGAGGAACCTCATGTCCCGAATCACGATCAACCTGAAAAAGAAAATGAGTCCGAAACGGGTTCATCGGCAGCGCGAGGACATTGCCGCGAACCACAAAAATCCAACCCAGATGTAAATCAGGAGGCCTAGTTCCAAAATCCGGACTTCCTGGCACTCCATAACGGACAGCTCGCCATGATCAAACGTATCGAGAATATGGACAAACGTTATACTCTTCAATTTCAACGCATGGACGAGCGGGCCGAAGAAGGGAATCTAGAGACACCAGCTATGATCGGGATGACAAAACATGGGAACCCGACCAAGAAGGTCATAGTTTCCGACGGCGAGAGGACAATAGACAATACAAGAAGGGCGGCCTCTTCCACCAAAGAATCAAGAAGGGAGAAGTCGTCCGGATCGAAGGGTCGTCCGGCCTCCCCACATGATTCTCGGCAAGGAAGATACGCGAAGGCAAAGCCAAGAGCCCCTTTTCACCCGAGATCCTCGGGGCACGTTTCCCGGGGAAGTTGAACCTCACCGAGTTCGGCAAGTACGACAGATCGCAGGACCCAACGACTCATTTAGACGATTTCCAAACGATCATGATGTGTAGAGGCCTTGGAGAACCCATCATAAGTAGGGTTTTCTCCACTACCCTAAAGGGACCACCTTAAAATGGTTACAAACCCCGACCCCGTGGTCGATAACTAAATTTGATGACTTGGCAAAGGCTTTCGAGTTACAATTCGCAACTAGTAAGAAACAGTAGAAGTCTCGGTATACCTTATCCAAAATCAGCGGCGGCCGGCGAATTACTCCAAAGCTACTTGGATCGCTTCAACCATGCGCCCTGCAAGTCCTGAAGTTAAAGGAGGAAGTGCATGTACACCTCTTGGCCGATGGCCTAGACAGTTCGAGCCGACTAGCTGAATCATTTTTCAAAGAGCCGGCTAAGAGCTTAAAAGACTTCATGACACGGTCAAAGAAGTACCTTGAGGTGGAACAAATGCGCCAAGCAAATGCTCAAAGGGACCCGGACAAGAATACCCCGCCAAGGGATAAAGGCCGATCCGAGGGTCGCAAGCAAGATCGCCGTGGAAAGGACCGATAGTAAACAATTTAAGCCAAGGACGGACTCGAAGAATAAATATGACCATTATACCCCTCTTAATGTGCCGGTCCCGGCTATGGAGGGAAGTAGCGTCGGCCGAGATGCGGAAGGTCGAAAAACCTCATCCCTCAGAAACGGTCCAATACGGACCAGTCCGTTATTGTTCCTTTCACGATTGTAAGGGGCATACCACGGATCAATGCTATGAACTTCGGGACGCCACCAAGAAATTCGTCAGAGAAGGAAAACTGCGTCAATACATGATCAAAACGCAGGGCGCGCAAAGGAAAAGCGAAAGCGGGATGACCGATCGAACGGCCGGACCACGAGAGAAAAAGAGGGCAAGAGGCGGCGGCATTTGAGGACAGCGGATTTCCGAGGCCGAGTTCGATTGCAATGTTATCGGTGGAGCTTTCGGAGGGAGGAGATACGGCGAGCCAAAGGAGGAAATATCTAAAGGAAGTCCTCTCAATAAGGGACCGACCTAAGTTTAAAGAAGAATCACACGTGACTGACAAAACCGGACGACCTCAGCTCATGTTCACAAAAGAAGACATGGCCGACGTACTCCCTGGCCATCAAGATGGCCTTGTAATCACTGGAACATTGGTCAACTGCCGAGTCAAGAGGATATTTATAGACTCAGGGAGCTCGGCAGATATCATCATTTGGGATGCCTTCAAAAGAATGAACCTCGATCGGGAGGACTGAAGCCATGCCGGACCACTCTCGTGGGGTTTAATGGCGAATTATCCCTCCAAAGGGATATATGGATCTCCGACTCACTCTTGGAACAAAGAAAGGTTTCAAATCCGAGAGAGTAAGATTTATTGTGGCTGACTTCCCATCCCCTTACAACATTATCCTGGGAAGACCAACAATCCACAATTGGGACATCTTTGGTATCTACGAAGCATCGAAGATAAAAATGATAGGCAATAACGAACAAGTCGTTACCATCAAGGGCGATCGAAAGAGTCCAGGACAGGTGTTACGTGGAAACAATCAACGTAAAAGCAAAATCCGACCCAATGGATCCGTAATACCAAAAGATGCAAAATCCGATTAATATGATCGAGTTGGACCTACGAGAAGAAAAGGGAAGCCTCGGCCGAACCGGAAGGAGAGGTGGAAGACCTCGTACTCGGAAACAATCCGAGACCATAGTACGAAAATAGGCGGGACCACGACCCCAGACCCGCGATTAAGGATAGAAGAGTTTTGGCCCACAATCGAGACGTTTTTGCATGGAGCGCGGCCGAGGTACCCGGTATAGATCCCAATTTCTGCTGTCATAAATTGGCCATACGGCCGGTCAACACCAGTAGCTCAGAAGAAAAGAACGAGAGCTCCAGATAGGCAGGTGGCATTGAACCAACATGTAGACGAGCTCTTGGAGGCCGGTTTCGTCAGGGAAGTACAATATACCACGTGGCTTTCCAACGTGGTGATGGTTTTAAAGCCAAGTGGCAAGTGGAGAGTATGTACCGACTATACCGACTGAACAAAGCATGTCCTAAAGACGCCTATCCCATGCCAAATATTGATCAACTTGTAGATAACTCATCCGGCTATCAACTTCTGTCGTTTATGGACGCATATTCCGGCTACAACCAGATCGCCATGCACACGGATGACCAAGAAGCCACTTCCTTCATTACAGAGAAGGGAAATTACTGCTATAATGTCATGCCGTTCGGCCTAAAAAATGCCGGGGCGACCTACCAGAGGATGATGAATAAGGTTTTCGAGAACCAGATCGGCCATAACATCGAGGTCTACATCGACGATATGATCGTCAAATCGTATGATCCCGACGATCACATCCGAGATCTAGAGCAAACATTTAGCAAGTTAAGGGCGCATCAGATTCGGCTGAACCCGGTGAAATGTGCGTTCGGAGTACCGGCGGGAAAATTCCTTGGTTTCTTGCTCACCAGCCGAGGAATCGAGGCGAACCCGGATAAGTGTAAGGCCGTATTAGACATGCAGGCCCCCAGAAACAAGAAAGAAGTCCAACAATTGACGGGCCGGTTGGCCGCGCTAACCAGATTTTTGCCCAAATCAGCAGAAAGTGCCTTGCCTTTCTTCAAGTTGCTTAAAAAGGACACCTCAGGAAATTGGACCGGAGTGTGACGCCGCATTTTTAAAGATCAAGCAATGCTCGGCCACTCCGCCGGTCCTATCGAAACCACGGCCGGCGAAACCCTCTTCCTCTACTTATCGGTTGGGGAGGAAGCGTAAGCTCGGTTCTTGTCAGGAAGGAAAGAATGGCCAAGAACCAATATACTTCGTGAGCAAAGCTTTGCAAAGCTCGGAGCTAAGATATCGAAGTTGGAGAAATTGGCCTTCACCATAATAATGACGGCGCGCAGAGGCGCGCCCGTACTTCCAAGCTCACAAGATAACGGTTCGGACCGGCCAACCCATTCGACAGTACTCCATAAGCCGGACCTGGCAGGCCGAATGATCAATTGGGCCATTGAGCTATCCGAGTTCGACATCACATATGAGGCACGACATGCTATTAAGTCACAAGCTCTGGCAGATTTCCTCCGAGAACTAACTCCAACTAAGGACGACCCCGGCAATATCGACTTCTGGAAGGTATACGTCGATGGTTCGTCCAACGCGAAGGGAAGTGTAGCCGGAATCATCATAGAGAGCCCCGAAGGAGTCACGATCGAACACTCCCTACAACTGAATTTCCCGACGTCAAACAATCAGGCCGAGTATGAGGCGCTCTTGGCCCCCAAAGAGTCTCGATCTTTACCGACTCACAACTCGTCGCCGCCCAGATAGACGGGACATACCGAGGCTAAAGGGCCTCTAATGGCTAAGTACCTTAGCAAAGTCAAGAAAATCCAGGCTGAATTCGAAGTAGTGACGGTTACCCATATACCAAGAGGGGAAAATGTCAGAGCCGACATCCTGTCCAAACTGGCCAGCACTAAAGGGACGACCAACCATAGAACCGTCATTCAGCAAAAGGTCGAAGAGCCGACTGCGTAATGGTCATATCCGACGCCACCGATTGGAGGAAGCCGCTCGAGGACTACATTGAGCGAGGAATTGTCCCCCTCGGAACAGCGAATGCCCAAAACCGATACGGAGGCCGCGGTATACACCATGGTAGACGATCAACTTTACCGAAAAGGTTTGCATACCCCAATGTTAAGGTGCACGGGTGCTCACGAAAGTAGATATGTCCTCGCCGAGATCCATGGAGGAATCAACGGACAACACATGGGCGCGAAAGCATTAGCAAGAAAGGCACTTAGGGCCGGATACTATTGGCCGACCATGCAGGCGACGCGAACGAATTCGTGAAAACATGTGATAGTTGCCAAAAACACGGCAAAATCATTTGGTCCCCTCCATCAGACATGGAATATATCTCGGCCCCATGGCCCTTCTTTAAATGGGGAATGGATCTACTCGGACCATTTAAGCCGGCCCCCTGACAACTTCGATGGCTAATCGTGGCAGTGGACTACTTCACCAAGCGGATTGAGGCCGAGCCGCTCGCCACCATCACTTCGGCAAGGGTCCGGCGCTTCATCCAACAGTATCTTTCCCGCTTCGAATCCCGTAGAGGTAGTAATGCACAACGGCACCCGCTTCACCGATAAGAATTTCCAGGACATGATGGTAGACCTCGGCATCACGCATCACTTTGCATCGGTTGAACACCCACAATCAAACGGGCAAAGCGGAGGCGGCAAACAAAGTAATCTGGACGGACTTCGGAAGGGGAATTCGCACGACTATCCAATCGGCTACACAAGAGACACATTTCCGCATGACATACGGATGCGAAGCCATGATCCCAGTCGAAGTGGGTCAGCCATCATGGAGAAGGCTTCGAACCCTGGAGGAAGGAGAACCATCGAATTCGAGGGCGTTGGCAACCGAGATGGAGCTGGTAGATGAAGTCGGGACCACGGCCCACCGCCGAGACATAGCAGCCAAGCAACCGATGGCGGCCAAACACAACGAAAACGTCAAACCTGTGGCATTTGACCGGGGTGACTGGTCCTAAGAAGGGCCGACATCGGTAACAAGAACGCCCGGGACGGCAAGGCGGCGCAAATTGGGAAGGACCGTGCCGAGTCAAGGAGAAGTTGGAAAAAGGAGCATATGTTCTCGAGACATTGACAAGAAAACCCGTCAAGAGGACTTGGAATGGTGACAAACTAAGGGCCTACTATAGTTAGGGCCCGATCCACAGCCCAGGATGCCACAACGGACACCCCGTGTCCGAATTAAGTTTTGATTTATTATTTCAAGCTTATTTTGGTTTCGATCATTTCCTTCGCAAATTTTCCTTTCATTGTCGGCTTTGTAAAGCTAATCATCTCTTGAATAAATAAATGGTTTATCGACCAAATGTTCAATTTTAAGAGGATCAAAATGATTCGCTAAATAAGCAGACAGACACCGAGGTCTATACACCCGGTAAATATTTTGATGCATCGAAATTGACACCTAAGTAAGAAGGCGAATAGTCATCTTGGACCACGATCGGGTCCACTTGGTCAAAGTGTGTCCTGACGACGACCGCGGATGAGCATGTGACAATTTGCCCTTACCCTGGTTAAAAACCCGGATAACGACTCCGAACCTCGTAGCGTGGTATATGTAGACACCCCTACTCATGCACCTGGTTTCTGACACCAGAAGAGTACTAAGCGGACTCTAATAACTTTAAAGACCCTGGCCCGGTCTAAAACTATCCCATGTGCATTTTATGCATGAAGGTGAAAGTACGTAATGGACTACTTAATTGAATCCTCATTCATAAATTTAAAAGTTCAGAGGTACAATACAAAATCGGCATCATAGGCCGAAAACAAACAAGGCAAAATAAAAAGACAGCAAAAAGTTAAGGGGCCCCCTTGTCCGCAGTGGCCTCGTCACCATCAGGTCCGGCCCCGGACGTAGCCTCCCCTGCGACTTGCTCCCCGCTGCTAACTTTGGCGTCTGAAGCCGACCTATCTTCAAGAGATAGAGGCGGAGGAATAAGAACACCATCTTGAAAACGGGAGCGACATCCATACCCAGCCACGTTCAGCTTCACGCCTGGGTTTAAGTACTCGATCTGGGCAAGGGCCATCGCGAAGCAATCCGACGTGGTTTTCCTTACCGCCACCACCGCCTTCTCATGGGCAGTTTTCTCCTCCTCCAGGTCGCCTCGGGTTTGCTCCAACTGCGTGCACAACTCGCTACGCTGCTGCGTAAGCCGTTTGACCGCATCCATAGACAGAGAATGCGAGGACTTCAGTTCGGTCAGATTAGCGTTGGCCTCGGCCGACGAGAGTTGGCATCATCCAGTTATGATTAACCTTCGCCGGGAATCACGGGTCCGCCTCAGTCGGTATGGGCTTGCGTCGGTGCTCGGTGGGTCGACGAAGATCCTCGCCGGCTTTGTCGCGGCAATGCAGGGAACTTTTAAGTTCCGTCTTCGATCCATCCCTTTCGGCCTCGGCCTTCTCTTTCTCTTACTAGTTTGTTTAATTTTCTCCTCGGCCGACTCCAAATTCGCTTGAGCTCGGGATTCCGCAGAAGCTCGAACATAGTAACCATGGAGATGCGGGTAGGCCTGAGACAATCCAACGGCCTTGCAAAGACGACCGGATACATCCCGGATTTCATGAAGGTCCTCGTCTGAAAGAGGTTGAGGAGACAAAAACCGACGTGGCGGAAAGAAGGCCATGCCGATCTCTTCAGAAACGTCCCCACTCCAGGCCTGGCTCCGTTTGAAGCCACTAGGTCGAGGAACGGTAGCCGATGGGCACAAGGGAGAAACAGAATCAGAGGCGAGAACTTGTTTCCCCTTTTCTAAGGATGGAGGAGAAGGATCGGAATGTGGAGGCGTTCCAGTAGCAGCAGAGGCAGGAGTAGACGAAGGCACTACCTCCGCCGCGGTTACCAATGACGGAGAAGACGAATTTACTACTTTGGGAACAGTCGAAGCTGTAGTAGCGGAATCCCCGGTCTTGGCCCTCTTCGCCGAGGAAGGTTTTGGGATCCTAGAGGCAGCAGGAGCTTGCTTCTTAAGAGGCTCGGCAGCTGGGCGTTTCCTGGGAGCTTTCTCTTTCGGCTTCCCAACATCCGGCAAAGTATACTCAAGGTAATCCGGATTGATTCATAGCAACTTGACTGTTACAAAAACAATAAATCTAAAGTCGAAGCTAGTTAGAGAATTCGCATCAACAATGCCATACTAGAGGCCGAGCCGGACGACACGCCGGCCTTCTGGATATAGAAGGCCACTCTTTTGACGCCGTGTTCGGCAACGTAAGAAGCCAGCCGAGCGGCATACTCCCTCTCTTCCTCAGAGAGATCTTTGGCCGAGAATTGATACGTGGAAGAGGAGAAATTATGGTGTTCGGAGGTCCAGTAAAGAGGGAAGCGCCACTCAACGCCCTGACCTTCGGCGGCTTTCGAAACCGGGCACTTCCCGGGGATTGCAACAACTTTAAAGAAAGCATTTTTGAAATGCTTGAAGGAGTCGGAGAAAGAATTCATAAGTTTAGGTCCACCTCGGCACGAAGAGAAGTTAGCCCTTTCAAAGAGGGCGGTTCCTTGCCCGACCGAGGGGTGAAAGGAGAGAAAAATGAAGGAATAGGGCGGCGGTACACGGAATGGCGGGATCCATCGTCCCGCGAGATATGCGAACGCCGCGGATAACCCCACCCGTTTGGATGAAGGCGAGAAGGAGCTAGATGAAGGTAGTGGAGAACGGACATTTGGAACCCGGTAAACGGAAGCGAATACCGAGCGGGTCATATAATCCCGATAGAAAAGAAAGAAGTTAGGGGACCCTGTTTCCCGAGTGGCGCAGATCGGCTCATCCTCTTCGGGGGGGCAAGACAACATCCTGATGACCCCGGAGACCCCACCTTCGCCACATCCGCGTCGGTCATCAGTGAGCGCATGGTTAACATTTCGCTCGTCACCCACGGATATTTGGATCGCAGGGTCGGTGAAGGACTACCGGAGTCCGCCTCCGGATCGGAAACTGAAGGACGGGGCGAAGAAGTAGACTCCATTTACCTACAACAAAAGGAAATAAAACTAATTTCAGAACTACGCAGAGTACCTGATGAAGACAGATCTGAGGAAGGAGGACCCTTGGAGTTGGACACGGGCTCAACTGACGAGTTATGCCGACATGAGCCCAAGATGACCTCGGCCATACGGTCTTGCCCACTCGCAATAAGGGAGGAGCTCTCGGCAACACAATCCCAACAGGGACCGTGATAGCCAGCTGGTAATGACCTCGACTCGGACGGACGGTGCACTCGATAGGCGTTTATGGGCTCGACTAGAAGAGGCTCAGAAACTGCCAAACTATGAGAATCTGGCCTGGCAGGCCAGTCTCGGCCGACCCGGACCCAGAACCACAAGTCAGGCCTCCCAGCGCTCCGTGCGCCCGACCGACCACGGAGGGCCAAAGACGATTTCTCTCCTCGGTTAAAGAGGTCCCTAGCGACCAATAACTAAAAAGGGATAACGGTCACGAAGGGCCTCATCGTCGGTAGGACCTAAAGGCGACGTGAAGACGAACTTCCCTATCCATCAAAAGCCCAAACCTATACAACCAACACAAGGATAAGAAGGAGGGGAAAAACTAAGACCAAAATAAGGAAAACCAGAACTCAAGAAGACAAGACCTATGGGTTCGATAATTCAACTCACCCGCACTCCACACAGAAACCCAAGTTCGAAACACACCAAAGAAAGAGAAGAAAAAGGAGGAGGGAGAATTTAAATACCGAAATGGCATAAAAACTCGAAGGCAAGATGAATACCGAAGCAAGCACGGCGAGGATCGACGGAGAATCGGAGAAGCCTTGACTAACCGAGAAAATCTGGGATACAAGAAGGAACCAACACTCTCGATGACAGAAAACCTTGCACGAAGAAATTTCACGTAGGAGTGGAATGAGCAAATGGGAAAAGTGGTAAAATGAACTACACCAGTAGTTTATATCGAGAGAAAGGAAGGGGGAAATTCAAAACGAAAGAAGCTCAACCGACGAGGGCAGTCATGACATTTCACCCCTAAAGTTGAGGGGACGTGCAACGTACCGCCAGAGCATTAATGCGCACGAAATACGGGGGCGGAGGACACGTTAATCAAGGCGCCTCCCCAATCGAAGAAAGCCAGGTGGCGCAGGTAATCATGGCAAGATCAGTGTAGGCTTCTCAAGAGTCACGCCGCAGTCACAACAACGGCCTCGGGTCGTCGGATTTTGAGCTTTAACTCCAGCATACCACTGCGGCCAAAATCGATCCACGCCACCTGGGGCTCTTATGCCGTCGGTCCTCACCACGGTAGGACCAGAGGTTATCACCTCGGATCCCTACGTCGTCGGTCATCACCACGGCATTCTTAGGACCGTAGGCTAACACCTCGGTCCCCTTAGGCTAACACCTCGGTCCCCTTAGGCTACCATTAAGCACCCCGGATCATTGGGTCAAGCAACAGCACCATCCATTCGGGAAGGGAGCCAGAGATTAAACGTCCGATATAAACATCGGATGAAGGCAAAACCTCGGGTGGTGTGAACCAAGATGTCATACACCCCGGCAGTCCGAAACATCACACTACCGGGCTGGGGGGCAACTGTTATGGACCTGGATAAGGCACAATCGCAATAGGGCCCAAACGCAGGCAAGTATATCTGATCCGCCATAACAGCGATCCGAAGATATCTCAACTACCCCGGAAATATAGGAGCGTATGCGTAGGGAGATAGGCAGTTCAGATTACAAGCCGATATATCGCGAATGCCGCCCAGTACTTCCTATAAATACACGGTCAAACGGCCCTAAGGTACACGCGCTCTAAACCTAGACTACTTTACATACGCCACACCGAGCACACACCCCCCCCCTCGGCTAAGAGCCTGGTTGTGTTCAGTGATCTCGTCTCTGCCTGTATGTTTCTACATACACACCTAGGCCGAGACCCTTGATCCAATATCAAATCACCAGCCCATACACGCGGCTGGACATCTGTGTTCTACACCAGAACAGGCTCCATGATAGTTCAGTTTCACAGTCACCATTTTGCTAAGATAAATTCAAGAAAGATATTCTTCTTTTTAAAATAAAAATAATTTTTCTCAAAAAATAAAAAAATATAATTTAAAGGAAAATTTATGTAGATTTCAAGAATAAGATAAATTTTTTTTTTTTTTAAAACTACATCAAAGAGATTCATGTACTTTAGTCTTTATTTAAAAACGTGTGTAATATATTTTAAATCAAAATCTAAAAAAGAAAAAATAATAATAAAGCCATTTCAACTTGGATGCGTCTCCAATTATCCATGCCCCACAGCAGGCCGTAGTGTCTCTCTTTTGTAGTGCCTACAAAAAGCAAGAAACAGTCTTTTTTGAAAAGATTAAAAAGAAAAATATAAAGCTCATAATAACTCTGGACACACCCATATATTATTATATTTACATCAATTGCTTTCCTTTCTTTTTCTTTCTCATTTTGTGGTCATTAATTTATATTCCTTTAATAATAATACTTAATAAATTAGTGATAATCGCCATCATAATTATAAATTTCAGATTGCGATGGAACCAACCACCCAATGAATAGATGGCCAAAAAAAAAAACAAAGCTAATTAATACCACTTGAGTTTCAAATATAAAAATAATCAAAACATTAAATTAGTCATAATATTTAAATAATTTTAAAAAAATATTCATATTAATTATACTAAACTTCAACGACATCATATTAATTTTTGTTTACTTTATAAAAATATCAACATCACGTTTTAATTAGAAGGCGCCCTATAAATTAATATCTACCGAATAATATATCCTCACTTATTTAAAGTCCCCATTATCATTAATGTCAATGCGTGCGCCATATAATTAATAGAATATTTAATCTTAACTTGACAAGTTATCATTAAATTCGTTTTTTAGCATGATTAGGATATTATGGTATACTGCTAAGATTAAGATTAAGGGGGAAACATTACCTTAAAAACATCATTGCCTGATTGCAATTTCTTTCATAGTCAAAAAGTGATATGTTTCTAATTGGAAAATTTTTATTTTAATCTTACAAAAGTATTATGTTAGCAAGTGATTTATGAGTATCTTAGCAAATTTCGTTTTAACTAAAAAAAATATTTTCTGTGTAAATTTAATAGATTTTTCTCATAATTTTTTTGAAACAATGATATTTTTGGATTTTGTAAAAGGAATAATAACAATATATTAAAAATTGTTTTCAAATCATCAACAAAGAGCTAGGTCTACCAGAAAAGGTCCCTTTTTTTGTTAAAAAGTGAGATCTTACAAAAATATTTTGTTAGCAAGTGATTTATGAGTATCTTTGCAAATTTCGTTTTTACTAAGAAAAAACCTTTTCTGTGTAAATCTAATAGATATTTCTCACAATTTTTTTTTTTTTTTGAAACAATGATATTTTTGGATTTTGTAAAAGGAATAATAACAATATATTAAAAATTGTTTTCAACTCATCAACAAAGAGCTAGGTCTACAGGATTTTTTTTTTTTTTTTTTTTTGCCATTGAGAAAAAGGTCTATTCTTTAATGTGTGACAAATCAATATTTAGTTTTTTTATTAGGAGATGTGTTATTTTTAGTATGACTGTATATTGAATATTATTGCTTTTAATATCCTAAGTATAAGGAAAAACATTCTCACCTTGCATGATTTCCAATTTTAACTTCATTTTTATTTTGAATTTTTTTGGCCAAACATTTATTTTCAATTGAAATTCAATCATTTCCAGAAACAATATTCTCAAGTTTTTTTTTAAGAAAAAAAAATTCAAAATTCAAAATTCCATTTTCTCAAATTCTTATTTATTAAAAAGTGGTGACACATTTATCTATCTTGACATGTTTAAACAATGCAATGGTACCTTTGATATAAATCATTTAAATCAATATAAGTACTCAAATAAAATACACATTGCCAATTTAAAAAAGTACTAAGAGATTTGGGCTCCATTAAAGTCATCGAAATGTGTGTATTTTAAAACAGAAAAATTTTGAGCAAAAAAATAAAACAGAAAAAGGGTTAAGATATAACACTCAGTATTTTTCAAGTAACACTTAATATCCTAAATTAGTTTGTAACTCATCCAAATCTAAAGTAATTTTCAGTAGTAATGGGCATCATAAATTTAGAGCATTGAGTGCTATAAAAAAAAATGTTAGGGTATTGAATACTCAAAAAATACAAAAAAAAAAAAATACTTAGTATTACTAAGTATCGTTTAAAGTGTAAAGAAAAAGTATGTTTCACATGATTCGAATTTTATGTTATTCTCCTTACAAAAATAAGGTGACTTACCATCTCAATAAAAGTGTACTAGTAAGTAGTAACCCAAGGATGCCTATAATCTTAACCAAGACATACAGATTTTGCAAAGATCTCATCCGGGAAGGGGTTCGGTTCACCCACGATTTAAGGGAGATACCGATGTTGGGCAGGACGAGCCGTCTATTACGAATTCATATTAGGTGATTTTCTCTTATGTGCTTCTTAGGTGCTTTTCTCTCTAATTAGAGGGATTAGACATTTTTTTTTTATTTTTTTTTTAAAATTTTTTATATATTCTATTTATTTAGATTAGATTATATGCTGCATCTTGAAATTTTTTTTACACCCAATATCTCAAAATTAATTAATTTTCAGAATATTAGAGTTAGAGGAAAATATTTTTGAATGCAGAACTGAAAATTAATTAATTTGAGATATTGAGTGCAAAAAAAGCACATAAGAGAAAAGCACCTAATGTGAACCTGTCTATTACCCTCCGGCGTTAACCTAGACACCTAGAAACTAAAGTGCCTCCCCTAACGCCTTGACCAACTCCAGGATTGAACCCCCTCCCTTTAGTGAGAGTGTCCGACCCATGGTAGTGAAAACGTAAATTTTACCTGAAAACGGAAGGAGAATGAAAAATCGTAAAGTCGTAACGTAGTAAAAACGTAAAAAAAATCGTAAAAACAGAAAATCATTTGGAAAATTAGTAAAATCGTTTTAATGAAAAAAAATCTTAAAAACTTAAAATCGTAGAGATAAAACGAGTTTTTAACTACCATGGTCCGACCCCTTTGCCAGTTGAACCCAAGGATAAGGGGTGATTGGATGCCAATTTAAAATCACCTTTCTCCGTACAATTAGGTTCGAACTGTTTGGCCATTTCAATGGAGACAAGGGGGTAAAAAGTAAAATCAAATCCGGGGATGCAACGACCTCCGCGATACCTCGAAGCAGAGGAAAGGAACCGTGCCATTAGGGTCCCACCGGAGCTCTTTTTTCTTAAAACTTCCACGGGATACAAATGTCCTGGAGTGGAGTGCTCAGATCGTGTCCATGCATTCACTAAGGGCCGTTTGGTTAAATTTCATTACTCCATGGTAATAGCAATCACAGTTGCGTTCTCATGAACGCGTAAATTACTGCTCAGGTAAAAAAAAAAACAAGTAAATTACTTCGTTGATTTATTGTTGAAAAATATCTAACATTTATTTGTTTAAGTTAAAAATCTATGTGCAATCAATTTTCTATGTGTCATGGTAAAAAAAACGCTATTTTCTGTGTGTGTAGGTACCCTTTCTTCAACAGTATGTAGGAGTATCTTATATTTAAATGTGTATAGTTGAAGATTTGATATATATCTTATATTCAAATATGTGGAAAAAAAAAGACATTTATATGTAGTTGAAGATATGTTGAATATAATTGAAAGGGTTAAAGTGCAAAAATATACATGAGTTTGTACCAAAAATGCGCCCAACACTAAATATTTTCTTGAGAGGTAAAAGTGACTATGTGGTTAAGAAAAATGGGCAAAAATAACATTTCCGTCATGTTGATCGTTAGTTTGACTAAAAATGCTAACATGGATGATGACTCAACGAAGTTTTTATCCTAGTTAGCGGTGAAGGAAAAAAGAAAAAATTAAAAAAAATATCCACATGTGCTTCTAACATTAATTAATTATTATAAAAAAATAAATAAATAACTCTTTACCCAAACCTACCATCTCCACCGCCTGAGCACGCCTCCAACATCTCCCTCCTCCTCTCCCACTCTGTTCTCTCCGTTGCATCCTGTGGCCACACCTCGTCTCCTTCCCCTCTTCATCCCTCAGTTGTGTCTCCCTTCCTCTCATTGTCCCCTTGTTTTCCTCCAAGATCCCTTCCTCACTCCCCCTCCACCTCCTTTGTCCTCCAATAACTTTACTATTCCTTCATTTTTTGCTCAATAACACTGTATGACTATAAGAGCAATTGCCCATAAGGGATTTTATCTACACCCCTCGTTGTTGAACACTGACTGTAAAGAAAGTCAGGCCCCGACTGTTGCCTCTATTTCCAACTATGTCTAGAGCTGGGAATCAGGGCCGGCTCATGAAGGGCCAGGGCCTAACAGGGCCGGCCCTCCGGGGCCGGGAGTAAGAAAAACATCTGTTTTTCAAAGCCCGGCCCGAGAGCAGCAGGGCCGACCCTCCAAGCCTCGAAAGTTATTATTCCAAATTTTAACTATTTTTTCTTTGTTTTTTTCCAAAGAAATATAATTAGTAAATTATAATACGAATCATCCAATAAATAAGAACAGTTATTAATTCATAATCAAAAGCAAATTATGTTCACAAATAATTCACATATCCTAAATATAAAAAGCATACCACTAAGCGACATTAGTACGATGACTATTATTGTCGTCATCTTCGCCACTATCATCAATTTCAACGACATTTGATTGTTCTTCACTTTGAGTAGTACCCACTGGTTCATGAGGCATGAGGATACTGATTTTTTTTAAGGGTTACTTTAACAGTTCAACTTCACCTGACCCTTTCGAGCAAAAAAAAAAAAAAACTTTACCTGACCCCTACTTCAACTTCAATCTTTAACTTTTTTTTAATATATATATTGAAGGGCCCGATGGGTCGGCCCTACAGGGCCAAACTTCACTTCTCACCTCCAATTTCTAAGCCTAGCCCTTAAAGAGCCAAGGCTTAAATGAGTTGGCTCGATGGGTCTAGCTCATTTTCCCGGCTCTAGCTATATCACCCGAGTCTCTGATCAGAGTCTCCTTCAAAATGATTCACAAGGTTTCTAAGGTATAGAACCAAATTTCAAAATTTTATTTTCTTTCTTCCTTGTAATGGTAGAGCTCTGCTTCTTTTCCTTGACTCACCTGCCTCAATGAACCAACGTCAAGTCCGAGGAGATGATGGAAGACAATAAGGAAGAAGAGATTGGCGATGGTGCTTTTATGAAGATTCTGGTGTGTGTGTGTGTGTTTTTTTTTTTTCCAGCTTTGTCAATGACAAGGAGATATTTGTATATATCTTATATTAATTTTGCTTTGATTATATGATTTTATATACATGGCTTGATTCTTGTCTTCATATTGACAAGTTTTGAGTTTTATTTTCCTTTTTGTAGCTTATTTGAGTATGTTGATCGATGATATGTGAAGACCGTTGCAAAATCACCTGAAACTTTGTTTTTCTTCTCCTGTTCAATTCGCTAGAAACTGGAAAACAGAGGAAAGAGGGTGAAGAACGACGGTGATGATGATGCTATGAATGAAGTCAGAGAACGACTAAATTGAAAGCTCTGATGGTGGTGAAGAGAAGACCGAAGGTGATGGGAAATCCTTCATGGTGGTGGTGGTGTCTGTCTCCTTCCCTCCTTCGGTCGCCTCTCTCTCTCCCTCTTCCAAAGCTCAAGGTCCCTGCTTGGTTCAGTTCGCGACTGGGTCTCTTTGTGTCTATTCTCAGTCCGCCTCTCAGGTCTATCCTAGGAGGAAGAAGGTCAAAATATGACCTAAAGTCCTTGGTCAAAAAGCAAGTTTTGACTAGGGACTAAAATGAAAATTTAAAAAGTTCATGGAGTGACTAAATTGAAATTTGTTGAAAGGTGTTTGAGGCTGAACTGTAATTCATAACAGCTCGAGCCCATCAACATCCACGTCATCATTTTTAGTATAGGAAAAGTCAAACTAACGGTCAATAGGTACTTTTACTCTACTTTTGTAACCACATAATCACTTTTACACACACAAAATATTTAGTTTTGGGTGAACTTTTGGAAAAACCGGATGTGTATTTTTACACTTTAACCCTAATTGAAAATGAGTTGCACATACTCATTACTCGAGTACCACAGTCCTCAAGTGCCTTTAGATAATAAATTAATGAATTTATTTTTATTTTTATTTTTGTTTCGAGAGACAGGTATTAATGAATTAAGATTAAACATGCCACTTACAACCCATAAGAGATGTTGTCGGTATATTACTACTAACATACTCTATATGACTATAAACTGAATTTGTAATCATGAGAGGAGGATGATGAACAATGAAAAATTCCGAGATTTTTTTTTTTTTCCTGATAAGCAGGGATAAAATGATCATTTCTAACTGTTTCAACATTTTTGGTTTATTAAAAAAGACTAAATTGTATAAAACCTCATAAACATTGGTTCAGTTGTATATAACTTTCCTATATTTCAAAGTTTAAATTTAATATTTCTAACCTTTAATTTTTTTTAAATATTAATCTTCTGCTATTAAGTGCTCATTATCTTTTTAACAGAGAATGCCACGTAAAATTATGAGATGGCACGTGGCATCTTACATGACATCCTGCACAAATTACTATTTTTATAAAAATCCTTGAATTTTGAACAATTACAAATAACCCCCTAAGTTTTGATCATTTACAATTAACTCTATGACATTTCGAAGTTCAAATTTAACTTCCTTCAAATTTTAGTTTATAATATTAAAACATGTGCCATTACTTTTTATCATTTTAATAAATTTATTAATATTTTTAGTATCATTTGTCAATTAAATACTATTTTTTTTGTATCGAAAAGATTGGAAGAATATTATTTAGAGAAAGGGTTAAGGTGCAAAAATAGACATGTGCTTTTTTCCGAGGAGCGCTCAGTAGCAAATGCTTTTTTCAGGTGCAAAAGTAACTATGTGGTTACAAATTAGATGTAAAAATAGCGTTTGACCGTTAAGTTTGACTTTTGACCGTTAAGTTTGACTTTTTTTGCCGACTGGACGATGACGTGGCATTTCAAAGGTGCAAAAATAATTTTAGGATCTTGAAAAAATATTTCGGTATTGATCGGTACAAAAAAAAAATTTCATAATTTTGAAAAATTATTTTAGGATCTTGAAAAAATATTTCAGGTATTGACCGGTACTAAAAGGATACTAAAAAAATATTTGAAATGACACGTCATCGTCCAGTCAGTAAAATAAAGTCAAACTTAACGATCAAAAGTCAAACTTAACGGTCAAACGCTAATTTTGCACCTAATTTGTAACCACATAGTTACTTTTGCACCTGAAAAAAACATTTGCTACTGGGCGCTCCTCGGAGAAAATCACATGTCTATTTTTGCACCTTAACCCTTTAGAAAAATATAAAAATAAACGTTGAACCTTTGATTCAAGACAAAATATGTATTACTGATAAAAAATTAATGAGGGCAAAAATTATCCTCTAACACAAATGTAATATGTAAACTATCAATGCTCAATTATCCGAAGAATATATTTAACACAAACCGATGACATTTTTATACTATCTATGCTCAATTATTTCAAGAAAATAAGTAAATGTTATACAAATGATGATTTTATTTTTTATTTTTTAAGCATTATTTTTCTAGTTTTTACCATACAATAAAACTATTTTAATTGAAAAATGATAGCAAAAATTTTCATAGATTTTTTAAAATGATAAAAGTAACAACATGTGGTTTAACATTATAAGTCAAAATTTTAAGGGAGTTAAATTTAAATTTTGAAATGTCAAGGGGATTATTTGCAACTATTCAAAGTTGAGGTGATTTTATAAAATTAGTAATTTATACAGGATGTCATGTAAGATGCCACGTGTTATTTTATCATCTGACATGACAAATTTCATTAAAAAGATAACAGTCACTTAATGATAAAGGATCAAGAGTTAAAAAAAAAAAAAAAAGAAAGGTCAAGGGGTTCAACACAACTAGCCTAAATTTTAAGGGGTTTTGCATAATTTAGTCTTAAAAAAAATCATTACATTCTCATCTATATTTATAGCACGCCAGATATGTTTATGGTCATAAAAATGGCATTGTACTTCTTCCGGTTCTCTTTATAAATAACTAATTTTTTATCTGAAATTTTAAACTTGTCTTTTTATTTTTTATCACCATTAAATATATTTATTATCACTTTATAATAAATTTTTACCCATTATCTCCCATGCACCCTCTTTATAACAATGACATAATTGGTAAGAAACATGCATATTTTACCTATTCATTAAAGAGGGAGTAATATACCTAAAAAGATTAGTAATTATTATTTTATCTGGTTTTTATTATAAGATATTAACTAACAATTCTCACCAGCCAATAAAAACAGTTAAAGTCAATAAAATTGTCCTACAATTTAAGTAATTTTCAATATTACCCCTACTAATTACACTAATTTCTAATATTATATTAATTATTACTCTCACCACTACCTTTATTAATTAGAGGTATACATAGAAAAAATAATAATTAATGCTGCTTGAGAATAAACAAGTGTCTTATAAAAAGAACCAAATATATTTGTTAGTTAGTGTACTTATAATAAATATCAAAGGAGTAATTAACCAAACGGGCCATAAGATCACAGGTTCACAATCTACACCGTGATCCTCAAGCGGAGCTGCTGCATACTGATTGGTCCACGCTCTTCACGGGCCCTTGAGGCGCGTGGACCTCCTTTCCCTTTTTAAATATCGATTCCCTCTTTTGATAGCAGCCTCTTCTAACATCGTGATTTCAATCTCTCTCTCTCTCTCTCTCTAACCTGTCTCGCAATTTACACAGAACGTATCCATTTTCTATTTATCTTCTTGTTGCTGTTTCTTCCGTTTCCGTCTTCTCGGAACCTTCTCCTTCCTCTATTTCATGGACTGTTTGCACGAAATCCAGCACCGAATTAGTTTCATCTCTCTATTGAACAAACCCATTTGATATTTAAAGGGTTTTCTACTTTTTCGTTTTCTCGTAATCTCATCGTACATCGATTGGATTTCCGATACTCATCATCTTGAAATTATGAGGCCAGGTCAGTTGCCCCCGGGTCCCGGAGCTCCGAATCGTGACCGTAAGGGTTTTGGTCGGAAACAACTGTCCTTGCCGTTGCCGCCGCGTGACCCTTCAAGACCGGTGCCTCTTCCTCTTCCACCTTCCAACTCGGGGGGGCCCTCAACGAGTCTCCATGCCGGTCCGATTCACCAGCTCATCCCCTTCACAGAGCTCGAACGCCAAAATCGAATCGGTAGCGGTGCCGGTGGGACTGTCTACAAGGTCGTCCACCGACCCACCGGTCGGGTTTTTGCGCTGAAGGTTATTTACGGCCATCACGAGGACTCCGTGCGCCGACAGATCCTTCGCGAAGTCCAGATCCTTCGGGACGTGGATGACCAGAACGTGGTCAAGTGTTACGATATGTATGATCACAACGCTGAAATCCAAGTGCTTCTCGAGTTCATGGACGGTGGGTCCTTGGAAGGGCAACACATCCCCAACGAGCAGCGCCTCGCAGATCTAGCTCGTCAGATTCTTTGTGGCCTCGCCTACCTTCATCGCCGCCACATCGTTCACAGAGACATCAAGCCATCGAATCTGCTGATTAACTCGCGCAACCAAGTCAAGATTGCAGACTTCGGTGTGGGTCGGATTCTTGCGCAAACCATGGATCCGTGTAATTCATCGGTGGGGACGATCGCTTATATGAGCCCCGAGAGAATCAATACAGACATCAACGACGGACAATACGATGCGTATGCCGGCGATATATGGAGCCTTGGAGTGAGTATACTGGAATTTTACATGGGAAGATTTCCCTTTGCGGTGGGAAGGCAAGGGGATTGGGCCAGTTTGATGTGTGCGATTTGTATGTCTCAGCCGCCGGAGGCGCCGGCTACGGCGTCGCGTGAGTTTAGGGATTTCATATCGCGCTGTTTGCAGAGAGATCCGTCGCGGAGGTGGACGGCGTCGAGATTGTTAGGGCATCCTTTTATAAATCCGGGAATTCGACAACAGAACCCAGTTCATCAGAATCTTCATCAGCTGCTACCTCCTCCTCGCCCGCTTTCTTCCTAGTTTCCTTTGTTTTCTTTTTCTTTTTAATCATAAAATGACTTCCTGTAATTTTTGAAAAGATGGGTTGGGATTTGATTCCTAGGGGAAAAATTGTACAATGGGGTTTCAGACTCAAATCAAATCAATCTTGTCTTGATAAGGTTTACCAGGAAAGGAAAAATCTGTCACATTGGGTAGCTCAGGTCTCCATTGCATTCTTTCAGCTCTACATATTAATGACCGATCAAACTTGAAGGGAATGTTATGCAATTGGCATTTTGAAGCCCTTAAATCTTCTGTTGTTGCCTTTTCTGTTCATATACAATTTGATAATTTTGAGATAGACCTTGAATAAATCTTTTATATCCATTTGATGTTCTGATTTTGCTCTTCCTATATAACATGACCCCTATGAATTTTGTATATCCATTTGATGTTCTGATCTTGTTCTTCCTATATTCATTTTTATGTGGCGACAATGTTGTTGTTGGCAATATCTGTTTGGTTTGCTTCATCTTGTGATTTCAAGCAGGGATGGAAGGGATAAGCATTATAATGTTACATTGTAGATGAAGAAGCTCAAGTCTCTTCATCAGCGGATATATGCAATAATTTTGATAAGATGGGTCGGATAATAGTGGAGTTAGGAATATTTGTGAGGTCCCATTTTGGTTCAGTCCTTGCATCTTTACATCCGCAAAAGATAACCTCTTTTAGGTCTCAATCTCAAACTTTAGCATCATTAATTGATTGTTACTTATAAGAATCATTGGTGGTGAAAACTGGAAAGTTGGAGCAGTGAATTCTTTTTAAAACAAAAAAATAAATGAGGCAGCAAATCCATTGAATTCTTGCTGTTCTAAGTTATTCTGATTGCCTAGCTCTCATAGTGGAGTGAAATGACTAAGCAGGGGTAAAAAAAAATCTCACTTTGACCCAATGACCTGTTTGGGGATGTTGCTTTTTTCTATTTGGAAATAGAAATATGGTTATGGAATTGGCATATCAAGATCTTCCTCTAGTGTACATTCTCTGGAACAGTGAGTTTGTGAATGTTTTGTTTGTGTTCTCTTTTTAAGGATATGTAGGTGAAGAAATCAGAGAATACTCATGCTTTGTATTATTTGATGATTGTTCGAATGAGAAAAGTTACATTATATAGGCTCACAAGGAGCAATCAGAGAAGGGAAAATGCAATTACAATTAAGGAGTTATTACCCTAATCGGTATCACAATTAAGAGCTACAAATCAAGGCAATAAATGGAAATACAAAAGAATCAATCAAGGAGTGATATAAGGGAGTATGATTCTAATACTCCCCCTCAAGTTAGAGAATAGATGTCAATCATTCCCAGCAATCTGATCGTATGTAGGACAGGTTCATGATGTTTGCTTCAATATTCTCTTTAATAAAGTTCCTGTATATCTCAACAAGTTTTGTTCGATCGTGATAAACATGATTCTTTATAATTTTAATGTTGGCTTTGTTGTCATACCAGAGTTGTATAGGTCCCTCATATGAAATCCTCAACTCTATCATATAGTTTGATAACCTAGAGTCCTTCACATACTCATTCGTTAACAGCTCTCAACTCTGCTTCTGCACTACTTCTTGAAACCATAGTTTGTTTCTTGCTTCTCTATGTAATCAGATTTCCCCACATATGTGTAATATCCTTAGGTTGACCTCCTATTCTCTCTATTTCTTGCATGGTCTACTGATATGTAAATTGTAGAAACATTACTATAGGTAATAAATGGCACATCCTATGAGGCCATATTAGAGTTAGTTAATTAGTTAGGAAGTCAAAGTTAGGTAGTTAGTTTGAGATGTTGCCTATATAAGGCATAACTTTTCACTGTATCTTTATGCTTTTGTTAAGATGAATGAATAAGAGCATCCTCTGATTTCTCTTCCTAATCCCTATTTTTCTCTCTTCTCTTCTCCCTTTCTGTTCTGTTCCTTTGAATTTTTGTTCTTCCTTCTCTTATCCTAAATTTCTACAAACTATCTATCAGTGGTATCATAGCTGTCATTCCTTGGCATGCTTCTGTTGA
Source organism: Acacia pycnantha (assembly GCA_025563575.1). Taxonomy (NCBI): domain Eukaryota; kingdom Viridiplantae; phylum Streptophyta; class Magnoliopsida; order Fabales; family Fabaceae; genus Acacia; species Acacia pycnantha. Next base: position 944,956 of record JAMWYP010000110.1, on the reverse strand, counting down.
TCTAAAAATTCTTGATTTCACTTCTAGACAATTTGTTCTTCCTCATGGTTCAAACCTATTTTCAAGAACAAATCAAAAATTGAAAAAAAGACATACAAGATCAGTCAAGAAGTCCAAGAATGGTCAAGACTGCTTCATTGGTTCTGGTTATTCATCTTCGATTGAATTGTCGTCTTCTGGGTTTTTTTATTTCTGATTGTGTTGAACGATTGTGGGCCCTGAAATTGTCTGTTAGTCAGAACTCTGTAATTGCTTTACCTCGACAGAATTCTGGGTTACACGTTTCTAGCTTCACGTCGAATGCTTCTGGTTTGCTTCAACTGATTCTGGTTCCGCATGACTCTGGGTTTGTGTCGCATAATTCTGGGTAAGTAATCGTTCTAGGTCGTCGACTGATTCTAGGTTGTTTCACTTCTGATTGTGTCAAGATTCTGTAACCATATGCTTGCATCGCATGATTCCGGGTTCGCGTCTGGTTCTGGGTTCTGACGTTGTATGTTTGTCGGTTTTGGAATTCCATTCGTCTGATTCTGGCGTTGCATCATTCTGGTTCATCACTCTGTATTATCGAATTCTAAGTGATCTTTGTGCATAATTGTTTCTTCTTGTAGTCGGGTTCTGGTTAATCACTCTATCCTTGGCTCCCTGATGAGTTTAGATAAAGATGCACTCGACAACATTCATCAACAATTAAGATGGATGGCTATTGTCCTTGAAAAAAACCTACTTATATTATAGCGAGAGGTAGCTGCCTTGCATGATGAGATAAATGCCAACAGAAGAAATACTTATGCTGATCAAGAATACATCGAGGTGCTAGAAGCCAAGAAGATGTCAAACAAGGTCGATATACTCAAGCAAACGTACGAAGACATGTGGTCGAACTCCAAGAAGGCATCTTTGAGGAGTGGTTCATCAAGTCTCGACTTTAGAGGAAGTTTTCTGGGTGAGTTACTTAAGAAAACTTCAGATGCGACACGGTCAACCACTACTCTGTTTCAGTTATATGGAAAAGGGAATTTGCAAAGTGAAGATTATACACATATTTCAAAAAAAGCTGAACTGAGCATATGGCCCGCTCAAAAACTTAAATGGATGAAGGAAGTTCTGTGTGAAAGGTCAAAACCACAACTGGTTACCATTTTTAGTGGCTGTCAGAAATACTCTGAAGATAATCCATGTTATGGCTTTGTCTTTCAAGAAAAGGCATGGATCCAATGGTTAATAACCAAAGCCTTTTTTTGCCATCCCCTACCTATTCTATATGTAAGTTTGTCCTAGTTCAAGGGATGCCTGATTAAGATGCTTCTAGGGTCTAGTTTGATACAAGGGGTAATATACTTGGCTGAAGCAAATAACCAATGGGTAATAACTTGAAGTTCTGCATCATGCAGAAAAGGCAACAAGTATCATCCATATTACACATGGTGGGACCCTAAGCTCAGAAGACAAAAGTTCACAACTCTTCCATTATTTTTGGGGTTCAAAATTTGAAGTCATTGCTATGCTAAGAAGTTTCCAAATTCTGTTTTTGTGCATTAGTTCTACATTTTTTAGGTTTAGTTTTGTGTTTTGTTGTCAATCATCCTTGAGGGCAAGAATGTTTTTAGGAAGGGGGTATTGATATGTGAATTGCAGAAATATTACTGTAGGTAATAAATGGCACATCCTATGAGGCCATACTAGAGTTAGTTAATTAGTTAGGAAGTTAAAGTTAGTTAGTTAGTTTGAGATGTTGCTTATATAAGGCATAATTCTTCATTGTATCTCTATGCTCTTGTTAAGATGAATGAATAAGAGCATCCTTTGATTTCTCTTCCCAATCCTTCTGTTTCTCTCTTCTCTTCTTCCTCTCTGTTCTGTTCCTCTGAATTTATGTTCTTCCCTCTCTTATCCTAAATTTATATAAACTATATGTCATCTGCATCGGTGTATATTTTGATGTTCTTAGCTGTGTCTTTCTTAAAGAAGATTCCTCTTCCAGGATTTAGCTTTAGATAGCTCAGAATTCTGTATATAGCTTCCATGTGCTCTTTATGTGGTTGATGCATGAACTGACTTACTATTCTCACTGCATAACTGATATTTGGACGCACGTGGGTTAAGTATATTAGCTTCCCTATGTCTAATGTATTTTTCTAAGTTAACTAGGACACCATTTGGTTTGATCTCTAGGTGACAACCTTCTTCCATCGGTGTTCCTTCAGATTGTGTCCCTAACATTCATTTTTCATGTAACAGATCTAGGATATACTTTCGCTGGGATACGTTAATGCCCTTTTGGGTCCTTGCCACTTCCATACCTAAGGAGTATCTCATTTGACTGAGATCCTTCACCTGGAATTCATTTGACAAATTCCTTTTTAGTTGGGCAATAGAATCTTCATTGTTTCATGTAATAACTATGTTATCAACATAGACAATCAGGATAGTGACTCTCCCATTATCATGTTTGATAAACATGTCATCTGTTTGTCCCTTTTTATGCCCAAGTTTCTTAACTACCTTGGTGAACCGTCTGAACCATACCCTTGGAGATTGATTTAGCCCATACAAGGACTTGTTGAGTTTGCAAAGAGAGTTGTTTGGAGTTAGAACTCCCTCAGGGACCTCCATGTAAACCTCTTCCTCCAAGTCATATTCAAAAATACATTTTTAATGTCCAGCTGATGTAGTGACCAATCCAAGTTAGCTGTAATTGATAACAACACTTAGATTGTATCGAATTTAACTACTGGGGCAATGGTTTCCTGGTAATCAGTTCCATAAGTTTGAGTATACCTTTTGCAACTAGCCTTACCTTGTACTTGTTGATACTTCCATCAGGATTGAACTTTGGGGGTGAATATTCACTTACATCCTACCGATTTCTTTCTTGTAGGAAGAGTTGTGATTCCCCATGTTTTATTTTTCTCTAGTGCTATTGACTCTTCTTTTGCATATTGCTTCCAATTTGGATCAACCATAGCATGTTGGAAAGTATTTGGAATTTAATTTGTTTACTGTTTACAACAAAGCTTTGCATCTTTGCAAATATATTACCATATTAAACGAATAATTGAATTGGATGCCAAGTACAAGATCTTACCTCTTTTCTAAGTGCCGTAGGTTGGCCCAACTCTTCAGGATCTAATCCCATGTTAGAGTCATGGTTGTTCCTTCAAGTGGGAGAGATATTTCTACCATTATCTTCCTGAGATTGTTGCATGGACTCTCCTTCGGATGTACCTTCCATATCTATCTCTAAACTGATTTCAACATGTGTTTCCAGTTTATTAGGTGTAGGTTCAAGTTGATTGGATGGAAGAGTAGTATTAGAAGGTGATGATGGTAAGGTATTAGGGTCTGGTGATGGATCATGTGAAATTAGCCATTCGATATTTGAGTACTCTCCTTGAATGGATAATTTGGGATAATAGGCATCTTCCTCATAGATACAATATCTTTGGAGATGTACAATTTCTTGAAGTTAAGGCAGTAACACTTGTACCCTTTTTGAGTGGAGGAGAAATTAAGAAATATACACTTTTGGGCTCGAGCATCAAATTTGTTTTTACCATGTTTATGGATGAAGACAATACAACCAAACGCCTTTTGGGATAATGGTTTGATGAGAGGACAATTACGAAAGGTTAGAAGGAGTTTCTGAATGTGAGTAGCGTAGCTGAGGTCTTTGGAGGGAATTTGGTTGATTATATAGGTTGCAGTTATGACAGCATCACCCCAAAAGATAGTGGGTGCATTTCATTCCATTAATAGAGTTCTGGTTACCTCTAATAAGTGACAGTTTTTGTGCTTAGCAACCCCATTTTATTGAGGTGTGTAAGGACAAGAGGTTTGAGGATGAATTACTTGTTGATCAGGAAACTCCTTAAATGTTCCACTCAAGTATTGTCTAGTATTGTCACTCTGAAGGACCTTGATGAAAGTTTGAAACTAATTTTTCACAAAGGTATGGAAGCTTTGAAAAACCTTGGCTACCTCAGATTTTTCTTTCATTAAGTAAACCCACGTAGTTTTGGTGTGATCATCTTTGAAAGTGACAAACCATTTGGCATTTGCTAGGGTTTTTGTTCTTGCATGACCCCCAATGTCACTATGGATTAGTTGGAAAGGAGTAGAGGGTGTGTAAGGCTGTTTTGGGTATAAGGATCATGTTTGTTTAGAGAGTTGGCAAGTTTCACAATGAAAAGGAATGGTTTATTAAATAAATTTGGAAACATGTGTTCCATATAATCAAAACTAGGATGACTTGAGTGACAATGCCATAAAAATACTTCTTTATGTTGAAAACTTGAGCTAACCATGGCCTTCCATACATTCCAAGTATCTTTATTCTTCAACTCAGATCCTTCTAGGTAGAAAAGTCCATCCTACTCTCTAGAAGTCTCAATCGTCTTTCCCGAGTTTAAATCCTGAAAGATACATGAATCATCGTCAAAAATCACTTGGCATATTCGCCCTTTAGTCAGTTTGCTCACGAATACTAGGTTACAAGTAAGTGCAAGTACAAACATAACATTGTGAACCCTCAAATGATTAGATAGCGTGACTGTGCCAATTCCTTCAACTTTTGTGAATACTCCATTAGCTACTTTGACTCTGAGGTTTTCATGACACAATTTAAGAGTTGTAAATAAGGTTCTGTTACCAGTCATCTTATATGTAGCTCCGGAGTCAACAACCCAGATATCTTCACTAGTTATTACAACATTGAGAACTATAATAGAAATTACTTGATTGCACCAGATTGACACTAGGCATAAAGTTTGACTTATTCTGTTTGTCAAGTATCATGCGCAGCTCCTGTAATTCCTCCTGGTTTTATGGGTCAGCATCCTCAACTTTTTGTTCAGTTGTGGTGAGATGGCTTTGTTGGAAGGGTTGTTTTCCAGTTGATGACTTGCCATGCAGTTTCCAACATTCTTCTTTGGTTGACCATTTTTGTTGCAAAAATTGCACCATTTATTAGTCCTTTGTTCACCTTGTGGTCCTTTCATAGCAAGAGATGAACTCTCAATTTGACTTTTGCCACTTTGGTTCAACAGTTTTCTACTTTCTTTGAATTGCACATGGTTGACTACATCAAACGGGTGTGATAAAGGTTTTATTCCTATGATTCTTCCCTTTATGTCCTCAAAAGAGTCATTGAGGGCAAGGAGAAAGTCATATACTCTTCCTTCTTCCATTATCTTTCTATACAATTGAGTGTCCTCAACGTTCTTCAATGGATGCACTTCAAATAAGTTCTATTGTTGCCAAAGTTTCAATAAATCATAGTAATAATCAGTCACCATCATGTTACCTTGTCTCAGATCTCAGAGTTGCTGCTTTAAATGGGTCAAGGCATCAATTTTATCAAGAGACGAGTAGGTTCTTCTGGCCACATCCCAAATTTCTTTCGTAGTGTTTTCCATGAGACATCCTTCACTAATATCTAGAGTCATAGAGTTGCATAACCAAGTCATGACATGATTATTTTAAGCAAAACATGTGTCGAAACTTAGGTCATTAGGAGCTGGTTGAGGGGCTACTTCATTAATATATTTCTCCTTTCTCTTGCCACGAATGTATCTCAACACGCTTTGTGACCACTAGAGATAGTTTCTCCTATTAAACTTATGGTTGATAACCATAATTTGATTTTCTGAAAATTCTTGTGTCATCTCTGTAGTTTTAGTGATACTGTAGTACTAATGGAAGAGGAAGAAGAAGAAATGGAAGAGCTCTGAGTTTGAGAATTTGTACCAGACATAGAGCTATTGGATAAGCCCCCAAGGTGGTTGTTTTTTAAGGAACAGGTCCAAACAAAGGTGGAAACTCACTTGGATTCATGTTAGGACAAGAAGGAGTAGTCTTTTTCGATTAAACAAAGGGAAAAAATCGTTGACTCGACGACGTGTGTAGGTCAAGCGCCACCACTGGCATATTATTTCAATGGCGTGTGATGCTTATGTGCCACTCAGAATGAAGCCGGCCTTTAGGGAATCACCAATCGACAGTCTTTGAACCTTTCTAGGGGCAGTGTATCACCACAATCACTCTTTTAGAAGCCCTAGTCGAACTTGGGATCTCTCACTCACTCACTATGTCTCGCTCTCCTCACTATCTCTCTCTCATGCTTTGGGTTCGAATCAAACCCAAAGGCTTTGATATCATGAGAAACCAGAGAATATTCATGCTCTATTATTTGATGATTGTTTAAATGAGAAGAGTTACATTATATATAGGCTCACAAGTAGCAATCAGAGGAAGGAAAATGCAATTACAATCAATAAGTTATCACCCTAATCAGTATCACAGTTAAGAGCTACAAATCAGGGCAATAAATGGAAATACAAAATAATCAATTAAGGAGTGAGATAAGGGATTCTAAGGGTGTGCATGGTAACGCTCCCAGAATGTGTTTTTTGTTAATTTCTGTTCCCCGGAACACAAATGGATGAGAAATATGTTTGGTAAATCCGGTTTTTTTTTTATTCCCGGGATGAACCGGTTCAATTTTTGTGCTGGGGAATAGAAAAAAAAGCAGAAAATTCATGCTTTTCTATTTCTGGGCACAAAATCAGAATTTATTCCTCAACCTACAACCTCTCTTCTTTCTCTCAAAAACCTTTCGCAGTGTCAACTACCCTCCCCACCGCCACCGCCGCCACCGCCCCCACCGCACCGCCTCCGCCACCACCACCACCCCCACCGCACCACCACCGCTGCCGCCGCCGCGATCGCCGCCGCCCCACCCCACCGCCACTACCACCACCACCACCACCACAACCGCCGCCGCCACCACCGCCACCACCTAACCACCACCATCCCCACCGCCACCGCCACCACCACCACCCCACCTCACCGCCACCACGACCACCACGACCATCGCCGCCGCCACCACCACCGCCGCCTCCACCACCATCGCCACCACCGCCACCACCATCGCCACCACCGCCACCACCATTGCCACCACCGCCACCACCACATAAATAATTTTTTTAATATAAAAATTACAGAAATAAAAATAAAATGTGTTAACAAACGTAATTCTGATTATCGGAATGAAAAAAAATTGTGTTAACAAACGTAATTCTGATTCTCGGAGTAAAAATAAAATGAGTTAACAAACGTAATTCTGATTCTCAGAACTATTCCCAGGCACAGAATCAGAAAAAACTGTTCCATCTCAGAAACTGTGCTGGGGAACAGAATGGTTGCCATGTACAACCTAATTCTAATGGGAAATACATTATTGTGTATACCAATTTCTTGAAATGGAATGTGGGGGGCACATATTTGAGATTTGTGAGTAGGGCGTTATATTAGAGCTATGTGTGAAACATTCTCATACTCACTTTGTAGTTAATATCAATCATCTTACACATCAAGCCATTGCTCAAAATTTCACCTTTACAATTGTAGCAAAAGCAGCTGAATTGAATGAGCAAGTTGGATGAGGTCTTTATATTAATTATGAGATTTGAATTTATGGTTGTTTTTTGTTTGAAGTATGTGTTATTACCTGCTTAACACGACTTTTAAGGGTCTGTTTTGAATGTTGATAGGAACTTTTAAAAGTAACTTTTCAATTATAATTTATGACATAAGAGATAAATATAAAAAAAAGTTTTGTCTGTCATATATGTTTATCGTTTTGCTGAGGATATATTTTCATAAATGAACTAAGACGCTGTCACAAGTGTGTAATAGTTACACAACATTCAAGAAGAAATTTTGTCACAAGGGGCGTTCCCGTTTTCTGTTCAAATATGAAAATATTGAACCAGTGTGTCTGTGTGAATGAAAGTAACTAGAGGATTCATGATTTTGATTCACCATAAATTCCCATCTATAAATATAAACGCAGCTATATTTGGCATCACATTAAGAAGCAAGAAGCTTATTGAGGCCTCAGAATGATGTTGGGTCAGTTTTTGGGCAAAATAACTGATGACTTGAAAGCCATGTATGTAAATGTTAAAACTTACCTTTACTAGTATTTAAACATTATGAAACAAACCTTTCAATATATCATATAAATAATTTGTTGTCAGACTGATTTTTTCCCCCATATAATATAATAGAAGCCTACTAACATAATTACATTGCATTAATCGACTTTTTTTCAGCTTCAGCTTGTAAATATAAAGTTAATTTTCGCAAATGTCATTCCAAATAAATCTGTAGTAAGCTTTCAATTACAAGTGGCCATCACATATTGGTAGTACTTTGTATGGGTCCTACAAAAATGGAAAATATCTCATTTATGAATAAAATTAAATTTTCATTCAAGTGTTTCTTATAAACAAGTCCAGAAACAATACTAGTAGCTTGTTAGTTGTAACAATTTAATTTTGTGAAATTGGAAAATACAGAGTTGGAGAGACAGAGCTAACATTCTTGATAAATTAGTGAATTTCGTTGCATTTATAACTCATTTTGTTGTAACAAGCCACTAGTCTACCATGAACAAGCTTTAAATGTAAGGTTCTGCTTAAAATAGAAGGCTGGTAATACATGTTCTGCCTGCTAGTAGCTGATATATTAAACTCCCTTTGAATATATGTTAAATTTTAAGAGACAAATATGTACGGAACACACGTTCATTTTATATTCTGAATTGACACTGCTTTCTTGTTGAAATGGTGGTGTCAGGTAAAATTCAACATCTGAGAAATTGACATATCAATCTTTGATCTTTTTCATGCAGATGGGTTCTGTAGTACTAAAGGAAAAATAATTGAAAAGCAGCATTTGATTCTGATTCTGATTCTCCCCCATCTCAGTTTGTCACCAACCTTGACACCAATTATTTTTTATTTCATTTGTTAAAATACTAAATTATTGCTTTTGATCATTATGAATTAGTTCTTACATTTAGAATCAGAGGTAGTATGATATATGTTAACACTATTATAAAAAACACTTTGTTCTAAGATCATGTTGGAAACATCTATCTTGGCTTAACTTTTTTTGATTCTAATGAGGGTCTTTTGTACACTTGGGTTATAAGATGACAGAGACAGATATTACCTTATTAGTTGGATTAATTGGGAATCATTACTCTCGCTGAGGTCGAGTTTTCTTTCTCACTTGTGTGGAGGATTTTGTCCCTAATTGTGACTGGTTTTGCGCTGTCGTCCTTGGGGTTCCGGCGCCTCCCTCTCTGGCGCAGGCTAGAGAGGAGGTTGCTGGCTATGGGGTATGTTTTTGGAGGTTAGGTTTTCTTCTTCACACTTATTAATGGCTGCTGCGATCTGTGGGGTGGGGCTTAAGGGAAGGATGATTTGATCGAAGATGGCGAGAATGATGGCAGCTTTGCAGAGGAAGGGAAATAGGAGGCTTGAAGGCTCATCGACTTTGAGAATGCTGACACTGAAGGGGTGGGTGGATGATTGTCGATCTAAAGTTATTTCTTGAGTTGTCTCTTCTCTCCTTGCTCTTGCTATCTTGGTTTGGTTTCTTGCTTCATCTTATTCGATCTGGGTTTGTTGGTTTTGGATTTTGGAAGATCTTCATAGATACAATGGCTTTGAGATGGGGTGGCTTCGGTGGAGTTGGTCAGCTATATTGCACCAAGACACGGACACGAGACAACTCGACACTCCGATACATTAATCCTAAAAAATTCTAAATTTCGACACGTTTTTATATTAAATATATATTTTTAATATATATATATAGATTGAAGATCGACGGTGACGGCACGGGAATGGCGACGAAGGCAGCAATCTTGGGCGAAGCTTAGGTTTAGATCTAAGAAGGAAAGAAAAGGGACCTAGGTGTGAAACAGAGAAGACCATCTATCTCTTCTTTGTTTCGTTTTGTAAAGGGGTTTTTTTTTATTTAATAAAAAAATATTTTTTATGCCCAATTTACCCCTTGACCATATCTGACACAGTCAAAAATGTGTGTCAGACTGGTCAACGTGTCGGTGACCGTTGACCAACGTTTAACACGCGTGTTAGATCATGTCCTCGTCTGATACACATGCTTCTTAGTTGGTCAAATCTAGGGGTTGATTGTTGTCATTGTTGATGTTGGTGCTTCTCCCTATGTTGCGATGGCTGCATAGGGATTGTGTCTTTGCTCTCTTTGTAGCAAATAGGATTCCAAAATGGACGGGAGCAATGAGGCGGTTCTTAGAGCCTTCATTCCTTGTTTCCGGCATATATACCGGAGTTTTTTTGCTTTTCCGACAGTGTTGGCGGCGATGGCACATGTTATCCTCTATCTTTATGTTAGGGTTAGGGTTTGTAGTTGTGGTATTAGTGGGGATTAGGGTTAAGTTGTTTTGGGTTTTAACCTTTTTGTATTTTTCTTTTGTTTCGGACTTTTTCTTGTTGTTGGACTTTATTAAATGAAATACTATAATATTTCTTGTTGGCAAAAAGTTGGGAATCATTAGTAGGTTTCTACTAAATCAATGATTAAATCAATTAATGATTACATAGTAGACTAGTAGTGTTAGGGATATGTGTTTCTTTTTAGCATAATTAGTATCCTACTATAATTATTCCTTTGGCACAAAATTTTAACTTTTGATATTTTATATGAATACACACGCATATATACAAAGAAAATTATGTTGGGAGGGTGACTTTTAGATCCCAACTAAGGAAAATGATATCAGAAAAGTCCTTATTGACAAGTGAACATGGGGAATTAACAAGTGAATCAGTTACCATTAATAACTTATAAGACTTGTCAATGAATTATTTCCTTTAGTTGGGACCTATATGTCATTCTCTCAATTATGTTATTGTATTGTTGGTAAAAATGGACTTTATTTCATGCTTTTTCATTGAAGTGCTACAAGAAAGTTCAAGTGAGTTGGGTTCCGGCCTCTAGACTCAAAAAATGCATACATAGGTCTTTATAGATTTCCCACTAGCAAGATCTTCCGTGAGTGGAATATGAACTCACAACCTTATAGTTCTAAGCCAACTTATTTATCAATTGGATCAACCTTTATTAGTACTTTTAAAACACTTTTATCACAACACAATATCAAACAAAAAAAGTTAGGCCCAAAAGTTGCTTTCAGCTGGTGGGAAATCAGCTTGGACCCCCCAAACTAATTCGGTTGGCTTACTTAATTGAGTTAAAAAGAACCAGCTCGGTATAACCTAGGAGGAAGGGAGATTTCGCCCTGTCCTTGAATCGTGGGTAAACCCAACCATTTTCCTAAAATTTTCGTATAAAAAAAAAAAGAACCAGCTCTTAAGCTTTTATCCCCTTTTTGGGGTTTTTATTTTGAAAAAAGGGTTAACAAGTCAAATTCTCTTCCATCAACCCAAAATTAAGAGCTTTCTTAAGTTATATGTACAAAATAAATATCAAATTATAAGCACAACAAATCTCAATCAACAGTTAATCAGTTCTATGGTAGATGCGATATAATGAATCCAAATATATCAAAAGACTTATATGTGATCAAGCAAGTCTTATTGTTTATTTAGGCTTGTTTGAAAATTTATTTAATCATGCACTTGGACTACCTTATCAAAGGTTTAATATTATTTTTTTTCCTTTTATCATAAAAAACTAATCTTGATTATACCTCCATTTATATATGCACACAATCAAAGGTTAAAAAAAAAAGGATAAATGCCTTCACTATAGAAAAAAAATCCTCAATATTTCAAAAAAGGACATCAATCTTGCATCGATATATAAATAAAACAGATATAAAATAGTTAAGCTTGAATTTGAAGTGAAAATGTAATGTGTTTGTACATGGAAAGTCACTAAATCAGAAAGCGTTTAGTTGCTTAAAATGAAAAGGTTATCAACTAAATATGTACAGATTTGTATTGGTAGCCATACCTTATACTCCCAAAAAAAAAGTGGTATTAACTTTAATTAGTTGATAATCTTTTTTGTCTTTTTTAATAAGAGCCAAAAATTTAAATTGCTTTTATTCTTTTTATGAAAGACCGATGAGAGCAGAATGAATTTACCCATCATTAATTATATACATTGTATTAATTAAAATGTTGGTGATACTTACATTTATTTTATTTCTCACTTTTACTTGTTCTCTCATAAATAAGGGTATATTTGCAAAACAAAGTTTATTTCAAATATGCTTATTATTTATTTAACTAATTTTAACCACTTTTTTAAACCGTGTAATTTTGTTATTAAACTCTTATAATCAGGTTTAATAAGTATGTCCAAAAATTGAGCCGTGGTTTTGGAACCTATTGATCAATTAAAATGTTACCGAATCAGGTTTAACCAAAGATTATATTGATTCATGCTTTGAAAAAGGGAATGTTGAGCATTGTTCATGAGGGGCTGTCTTGTCAAACATGCTTCTTATTACTGGATGTGCTCTCTACTAGTGGGATGGCCCACTCTTATCAGATTTTAGTTCTTATTACTGGATGTGCTCTACTGGGGTAGGGGTGAACAAATCAAAACCGAAACCCGAAAACCGAACCGAATAATCGGTGTTCGGTTGTTTCAGTTCGGTTCGGTTTTTTAAACTAGCTTAGTTCGGTTTTTGCAAATTTATTTCGGTTAAAACCGAAAAACCGATTTTTTTTTGTAGAAATAACCGAAATTAATTAAAACGACAATACATATGTATGAGTAAGACCCAACTTTATGAGTCATGACCCTTGATCCACCTCAACTGACAGTACCAGACGTCCAGACCCAACCCAATTCTTCTTTCCATCATTATTCCATGTTTTGATTTTAAAATCTGCAACCTATTGTCATACAAGGAAAAATCGATATATACCAGGTGCTTCATGTAAAGTATACTATAGTCAGGTTGCACTCAATAGTCAATATTGTAGATTGATTCAGCAAAAAAAAAAAAAAGAAGTAGATTGACCATTTTACAGAATTAACCCAAACAAAAAGGCCCACAATAAGGCCCAACTTAAGCCCAAAAACCGAATTAACCGAACCAAAATATTTCAGTTTTTCGGTTCGGTTCTTCGGTTTCGGTTCGGTTTTAAAAATGTGTATTTTTCGGTTTTAACCGAAAACTGAATGCTCACCCCTAACTGGGGGCTTAGATTTCAGTTCCTCGGTATGGTGCTTCCTCTTGTCTTAATATAAGACCTATTTATCTAATTTGATTAGATTAAAGAAATTAGTTAAGTTAGTTATATGATATGTATTTTCTAAAACACTCTAGTCATCTTCTTCAATTCCCTCTTTCCCCCTCGTTGATTATTGTTAATGGAGCATCAATAAGAGTAAATTAGGAAAAAAATTGACAAATATAAAAATATGTCTTATATTTACAACTAAAATCTACTCCCAAATATGTTCTATATTAAGAACCCGAAGGAGTACCACTAAAAGACATAATATGACCTCCTAATTGCCAATGTTGCAAATAAATTTTTGTTGGACTTTTTTCTGCAGGCATCTGCTGCTGCAAAATCTGGGTTGCTCTCGATGGCTGCTATGGGAATACTTTTCCCTGCTATGCTGCAATTTACTCACTCAAATCCATTTTGGAAGATCAGAGTTATCTCTATCCAGATTTTGTAGCTGTATAATAAATGCTAGATGCATATGCCAGTTACCTCCATTTTCAGCTTCAAACTATGCAGAGTCTTGATGATACTCTTGTTCAGGAGGTTTGTTCTTTTTGTTGTGTCTTATTCTAATGTACTGACATGAATTTTGATGTTTTATATCTATAGGATAATATCACAGGATGAAAAGAACATTTTCCTTTTAATTTTATCCACGTCTTAGGGAGGGATTTTTATCTTGATACCTTCACCTGAATGTTAAAAGAAAGATCTGATAATTCATGTTCTATAATTAGGAAGGTGATGAAGAGGAAGCATGTGAATTAGTCAAATGAGAAGCAGTAGGCTGGCTATCTCTATTAATAGCTTGGACATTTGTATTGACGAAACACCTTGTCGATGTGATTAAAAACCAATTTAGTGTCTTTGGATCATAACTGTTATAGATGAGGGTATTGTGATTTTGTCTTGCGATAACTGTTATTTTGCTTCCTCTTGTAGAACATGCAGACGTTGTCATGTTTGCCATTAAGGACAAGCTGGTAATTCAGTTTTTGAAAAAGCCTCCACTTCAAAAAAACAAAAAAAACTCTCTCTCTCGCTCTCCATATATATATATATATGCGCGCTGATAGTAAGGTTTACTTGATCGATGTAGCGAATTTTCCTGCAAGATATTGATATTACACATGAAGATGCTATAAGATCATCTATACGACCCATCCATTATGTTTGTGGTATGTTCATTGAAGAGGTTACCTGTTAAAATATTTGGGAATGTAACAAAAGAGGCAATGACAATTCATAGTTTGATAATAATTACTCCCTCTATTCACTTAATTAGGAAGTTGATCTTTATTCTAAATATAAAACATTTTTCCCATATTTATCAATATTTTCCTAATTTACGTATTAATGCTCCCTTAACAATAATCAACTTTGAGAGAGATGGAGGGAATTAAGAAATATGATTATACTGTTTCAAGAAAAAAAAAAAGGTCATATTAACTAACTTCTTTAACCTTATCAAATTAAGTAAATAAGTTTTACATTAAGGACTGAAAGGAGTATAATGCAGACACCCTTCAGCGCATTTGGCAGTTGCTCTTGGGGGCACTCATATGATCAAGGTTGTCAGAGTTTAAGCAAACTCGTGACAGTGACATAAACTCGTATCGTAAACTCGAATCAGTAAACTCGTAAGAGTTTACTTTTATCATTAAATATGTATTAACAGTGTATAATTAAATAATTTAAATATAAAAATGACAATAATTTGATTTAAATATATTTTAAATCCAAATAATTGAAATTAAATATATCAACATTCATAATTTATTATATTTAATAAATAAATTTCTATAAAATTCATATATAAAGCTGTTGAGGATGACAAAATTTAAAAAAAAAAAAACACAATTTTGTAAGCTACAAACGTTAAAACGGTAAATTCGGTGTGTAAACTCATGAGTTCATTTGAGTTTACAGTTGACACAATTTTACTAGAGACTTTACTCGATTTAGTAAGGTAGGAACGTGAAAACGGTAAACTCGGAGAGTCAACTCGCGAGTTTGACAACAATGCATATGATAGTCTTAATCTTTATTTTATCATAGAAATTGGTTTTGAGCAGAAATATGATTCTGGACTTGCAAAAGGAGAGGTGTAGCAAACATGTTAGAAGAAAAGTAGGAATTTTAACTGCACAGACACGAGTCTAATGACTTACAGGGTTCTGTTAGTGAATTTCCAGATCTACTAGTAGGACTTGATCACACGATATCAACAGTTTGGGTGTCAACTTGAAAATTTACAAAGTGAAGGGAGATTAATCGTACAAGACACTAAGCTGAGAAAAAAATCTGTTTATTTACCAGATAGTAAAATAGTGCGCAGTACTTAATACTACCCAAATGATACATTTGTATTCATAGGGATAAATCACCCCATTTCAAGAGCAGAATTGTGCAAAATAATGGAGTCAAATGCAGGTATAACCAACAGGTCACAAGTTTTTGCCTAAATAATGAACTTTTGTTCTTGTGCAGAGGAAGCATGGTGAAGCAATATATGGTTTTGTAAAATAAATTACAGGATAAAGACTTGAATATTATTTCAAAGTTTATGCATTTACATCAGAAGAACACTACAAATATGGCCTACTTTGAATGAAAAAATGGATTACCAAGTCGAGCATCAATTGAAATCTTTTAGTCGTTTTTTGAGCACGTCCATTGATTTCTTTTTAGCACTCTGCTTTGCATTTTTATTTGACAGGCTTCCAAAAATCCCATCCGGAGCATCCTTGAATTTGTCACAGATTGCAGCAACCTTCTTGTAATCCAACGCATAGTAATTTTCCTCTCTCATAGCATGGTCCATGAAGTCCTCAGGTTGACTGCTCAGCAAAAGATTGATCAGTTGTCGCGCTTCTACCAAGCAGCTCTTAAAATCACCTTCCTTGTTAAGTTCACCCAATTCAGCAGTATGGAACCTCTCATCTGCAAAAGCCTCTAATGTCAGAAGGTCATTGTGGATACCCATAACAGCATTTGCATTGAATCTCTTGACACTGTCACTAAGGAAAGCTGCCACAATAGAATTGGAAATGTGCTCAAATGCTCCAACCCCAACTGTGTACACAGCATCCAAGGGTAAGATTTGTTGTGCTGTGGACATAACAGAGTCAAGGTAATAGATCACTTCATTCATATAGTTATTTCCATGCTGCCTTATCTCATCTGAAGTCCAATCAACATTTTCTATAATAGCCATGAACTTGTCTACATTTTTGTTCACCGAATTCAGTAGAGCAACATAAGCTGCATCTCTTGACGTCTTCAGTTCCACTTTTGCAGATAAAGTGGCTTGATGCCTCTCAACTGACCGAATTGGGATGCCACATAGTTGAGCAGCATGTTGAAGAAAAAAATCACAAGCCCTTTCGAGAACAGATATGTTTGCAGCAATCTGCATGGCTTGAGAGACAGTAATACCGTTGCTATTTATAGTATCGATTATAATTTTGTTTAATCCATCAATCAAGAACTTGTCCAAATACTTCCTCACAATATCATAAAAGTTTATATGAACACCATGGGACAAGTAGTCAACAGATCCTTTGATAAAGGATCTCACAATGCGACAAGTATCTGGTACCATGAATGAGAATGGTGCAACATACGGAAAAGCAGGCAAACTATCTGAAGTTTGAAGATTAAATGACAGAACATTATTCTCATAATCAGTATCCTTTTTTATCACCATCTGCTTATACACATCATTGCTAAGCACATCAACAATTTGTTGCCGACATTCTTCCAAAAGATGTGCATGATACTTGTCACAGTTGTTATCAAGTACCTCAAGAAGTGGACCCACATCATATTCATACTGTCTAAGAGTAGACGCCAGAAGTGTGACATGGTCCTTCACAAGGAGAATATGGGTAGCAGAGTCCATAGAAGAGAATTGCTCATCCAACAATGATGCAATTTTTGCTACAGCAATTTGCCACATTTTTTCGACCTGATCAGCTACCAAGAGGCCCTTAGCAGTCCTCAGGACCCTATCCTCCACTATAAAGTGCCCTGCAATTTGAGCAAAAAATGTTTGGTATGATTCAACGAAAGGTTGAGTTGAAGACACTTCCAAGTCTGATTTCAACTGCAACACTCTGTTAGTATAGTAATATCCACGAAACTTTTCTGAGATTCCCAGGCAATCATGAATATGACAGGCACGATAAAGAGGAGTGAGATCAAACATTAAAACAGAATCTTCGTCAAATTCTTCAACATCCAAGGTATATGCTAGATCCCCAGCCCCAGAAATATTGTGCTCCTCAGCCTTTCTCTGCTGTTCTAGCATTTCCTCATCCCTCTGCCGAACTGAAACAGCACGACCAATGGCTGTTTGTCCAATATTTTTGGCAGAACTCCTTATCTGGACCAGCCATTCATTAACTTGACTACATACTTTTTTCTCAATGTGCAATTTTATCACAGGAATTCTCTTCTCTATAGCCAATTTGAGTTTCTGGACAGGAATATTCTGCAAGTAATTTTTCTCTAATAAATCCAAAGTTTTAAGAGCAGGATAAAACTGGCCTTCAGAAATGTGATTGTTGCACTTTACACAAAGATCCAACACCTGAATACAATACTTCGACAGTTTTATAGCTTCAGTAACATTCTTCCTGATCTCAAAAGAATCAAGAAGTTCCTCAAGATTCACAAGAAAGGCACTTCCAACCTGCTGCAACTTGCCATTATCAGCTTGGAGCTCACTTTTGAGCTCTTCTGCGTCAAGTAACACACCACGAAGCTCATCAACTGCAAGGATGAACTCATCATAATGTGCCTTGCACATTTCCTCAATTTCAGTTCCTTTTTTCTTCATAACATAATTCAGCTGGTTAAGAAGCCCTTCAGGTCGCCCAATTTCAAAGGCATGCCTAACAAGAGGACCAACATCATCACCATTCACAATCAAATTTGCTAAAACCATGTCATCTCCAGTATCGCCATTCTCTATAACAGTTCTCCTCTTTGTTTTCATATCCATGTTTTTTTCATATATTCCTGTGATAGGGAAACATAGAACTTGTTATCAACCAAATAATACTTCAAGCATTTCCCCAGATTGACTATTCCAAAACTAATAAAAATATGTAAAAGCAGATCTTGGCCAACCAAAAAAAAAAAAAAGTAATACTCACGAGAAAAAAGCAAGAGAAAAGGAGTTTTATAATATTAACATACTACATATTTTTGCAGCGAGCTGAACCGAATTATTTCAGTTGGGTTCGGTTGGGTTGAAACGGTTTTTGAACTAAAAAACGAGAATACAGCGAAGCAGAGTAGAAGGGCCAAATTCCTTCGGATTTCTCAGTAAAAATCAAATTTGAAACTCAAACCAAGCACACAAACTGAAACAATCAATAATCTTGCCAGGATAAAGAAATGACTAAAGATAATCTTGCCAGGGAAAAAAAACAAAAATACAGGGAAGCCAAATTCCTTTGCTTTATCAGGACAAATCAAATTTGAAACTCAAATCAAACCACAAACTGAAACAATAGGAGGAAAAACCAGAATAATCTTGACCGAAAAGAGGAAGTTGAGAGCCTTGAGACTTGCGCACCACCTGAGGGATAAAGTTGAGATAAGACTCACGAGTCACGAATTACAGCCACCTGACGGACTACGCTGAGATAAGATTTGAGACTCTTGACCACTTGAAGGATTCGCTGAGATGAGATGAGACTAAAGCTGAGACTGATATGTGAGATTAGCGGAAGTGCACAGCGACCATAAGGAGCAGGGCATAGGATGGAGACCGAAAGGAATTGGGTTGGGATTTGGGGGTGAGGGCAACGCAGCGGCGAGGGTTCGAACAGAGTCAAGAGAGAGAAGTTTAAGCTAAAGTGAAGAAGACGAGGGTCTGTGAGGTATCGGCACTCGGCAGAGACTGGCACTAAACGAAGTTGAATCAAGAAGGAAATTTGTTGAGAAAATTGTTACCAGGTCCCAATAAAAAAAATTTAATAACAAAAAAATGAAAAACTCTCAACAACACCTACTCCCCCTTGTCCTTATTATAAGGCACCAACTATCATTTCTCGTGGACTAAGGAATGGAGTTAAGTCATTAATGAGCTCTAAAAGTAATAAATATTTCTAACTTTACCCCTATTTTAATGATGTAGGTTTAAATGAGTTAGTTAAAATAAGTTGGTGCTTTATAATAAGGACAAAAAAATGTTGGTGGTAGGTGACTTATAATAAAGACTAGAGGGAGTATATAACATATATTTATCATTTTTGTACTAGAAGTTGTAGAAATTGTTATTGCAGGTTTTGAGTGATTAAATATCTTTGTTGAAATTTTATAAGTAATTCTCTCAATTTTTTTTTTTTTCAATCATAACTTATCCATCATATTTTTTTAATATATAAACTGAATAACATTACATCACAACAACAACCGAACAAATAAATTGTTATAAATATTCCAATATTGGTGTAAATGTTTATAACCTTTAAAGATGAGTCTTTTGGAATTCTACACTTAAAGTCATATAACTTATGACATGAATGGCTTAGTGGGAGTTTTATATGATTAATGTAAATAACTTACAAAACTTTATGTTATACCATTATGTAGATTTATTCTCTTGTATGTAACTCTTGTAATGGAAGTTAAGGATTCATTGCCTATATATAGTAGGCATATATCAAAAGTAGGGAGATGAAATAGAAAGAAGAATCACTCTCTCCTTGCTCTTCATTTCTCTCTTGCATTTCTTCATCTCCCTCATCTTAATCCTTCTTGTATTTTACTTAGTTTCATAACACGTTATCAGCACGAAAGCTCCTTTAACAAAGTGTTGAAAAAGTGTTTGCGTCTATGGAGTCCAGAGATTTGAAAGAAAATATCTAGGACGATTGGAGGTAATATATGGAATTAAAAAGATATTTTTACCTATTGTTTTAAACATCGGGTTCCATAGCTAAGATTGGAGATTATTATATCTTATTTTGATTTTCTTCACGAGTTATTGATGTTGTTATTTTAGTATGGCCAAAAGTCATACACCTCTAATTTCATATTCTAAAATTATATGACCAGAAGTCATATTGCTCTGATTTCCTATTATATGGTTAAAAGCCATATTCCTTTTATTACTACTTTTAGATTATATGACCAGAAGTCATATACATTTTGATTTATTGTTTTGATATAATATGGTCAGAAGCCATATTCCTTTGATTCCTATTTTTATATTATATGGCCAGAAGTTATATATATATATACATTTATATTTTATATATCTTACAAAATCGCTAGAAGCCATATTCATTTGATTCCGTATTATATGACCTGAAGTCATATACTTTTTCATCTTTTATTTTATTGAATGGCTAGAAACATATATTTAATTTTTATCTATCCTGAAGATAAAAGGCCAGAAGCCATATAATTCTAAATTCTCATCATTGGCCCGAAGCCATGAGACTAATTAGTCTAAAGCCATAATGTTCAACTTTTATTTATCCAGAAGATAAATGGCCTGAAGCCATAAAATTTAAATTTTATCGCAATACTTTATGAATTATTTTTGTGAATTTCCTGTTATTATCATTAGTGTTTTTATATTAGATATTCTAATAATATATAATATTTGTTTCTTCAAGATAAACAACATATAGATTTAATGTCTCATGTTTATCCTGGAGATAAACGGTGAGAAGTTATATAGATTTAATTTCTTATGAAAAGACAAATTGGCCTGAAGTCAGGAGGCACAAATTGGCTTGAAGCCATGAGAAAAATTGGACTGAAGCCATGAAGGTTTGATCCATGATTTTATATGCCACCATTTGTGTGAAGGCCTCAAAATATAATATTTGCCATTAAATTAAAAGACCCCTGGTTCTTTAGAACAAATTAAAGGGAATTGTATAACCACTTGAAGATGGTTGTTCTTCTAAAAGTTCGTTATAAATGAATATATCCAATTTGCTCCTGCAGTAGTAATATTGTGAAAGAGGTTTTAAGAAATATTCTGAATTAATTTCTTGATCTCATATGGCCAAACAATGTGTTTTTGTTGCAAATATCATGAATCTCGTCCAACAGACTTGACTCTATTTCCAGAAATGAATGAAGTAACAAATGAATCTAATTATGGCCGTGAATATGAATGTGAACATATCTACAATCTTTGGCATGATCAAGATCGTGATTATGATGGTTCAAATTCCCACCTGAAGTGGAGAAATATTATTTATAAGAGCCACAAAAGGGAAACTATTGGGCATAATAAATATGCTGAAAATTCATCATATCTCTATGATATCTCGCTTCCCACTATGTACATATTTATTTTAATATATTATGATATGATTTTATATGATTATGATTTTATGTACATAAGGCTTTGAGATCTAACATAGGATCTTCAAATCTCTCATAAATGCATTGCACGCAGTGTTACTATTTGCACAGTAACGGTCATATGTGATTGCACAGTGATACGTAACTATTTACATAGTATTACAATTTATGAGATATTTGGTCATTCAGTCTTCTATACCCGTAAAAGAGGTATAGGAGCTTGTTCACACCCAGAGATGAAGGGTGAATAAGAAAGTGACATTGGATTGTTATTAATATTGAGGCTCTGAAGGTTTAATGTATCAAATATTGAATGATACAAGGAATTTTTAGTCATTGTCTTGAAGGCAAATAACTTGCAGAGAATTATGCCACTCAAGAGTAATAATTGTAAAGGCTAATAGTCTTAAGAACTAATTAGCATATTTTTTTTGCTCAACTTATAATGCGAGAGGCCAATGTTTAAACTATATTTGGTAGTATAAATTTGATTGAGGGCTCCGGAAGAGCTAATATTTTGTTACTTGAAGGAACAAAATTATGTATTGATTATTCTACCAAGTCTAAAAGAAACTTATTGAGTTTCAATGATATCTGGAGAAATGAATATCATAGAAAACACATGCTATTGTAAACCAGAAGTTTACAAATAATAATACAAATTAGAATTTTGCTATAAACCATAAGTTTACAAGTAATAATACAAGGGATTGTAATTGTAGACTAGAAGTTTACAAATATAGAAAATCAAATGTTTGCTAATGCTGCCAATGAGATATTGAAAAGGCAAAGAATTGCAAAAAAATATGTCTATATTTATTTTGAAGCCAAAAGAAAGAAAGAATAAGCCGAGAAGGTAATATAATGTTTTTTTTGTTGTTGTTATTGTTATTTAAATTTATTGTGATCACATACAATATCATAAATTTGTTGCCATGAGAATTTTTTGCTGGAGAATTTTACTGTGTGATTCTAAGTTATTTTGATTATGAATATTTTCATATGTGGAGGACTATATATTTTGCATGTATAAGCAAATTGAAGTGTATTATTAATGAGTAATAAAATTATCTAGTGATGTAATACTATATGGTAGTTCCTGAAGAACCAACATAGATTTTTCTTTCAAGCTTTAAAAAGTTTGAAAGTGATTTTGAAATAGATATAAAGAAAGTATGTTTATATGACTCACACATGAGGGGAAGATTGTTAGAATACAAGTGTGAGTTGATTTTTGAAAAGTTATATACTTCTCACATAAAGCCTAATAGATCTCCCAAAATGGATGTCAGATTATGATTCAAAAGTTTACGATTGATTGAGACATATGTTACCGTAAACCTGAAGTTTACAGATCCAAAGAAATTTATTGTTGGCATGACTTGTTTGATCATCCGAGTCATATATATATAATGCAAATAAAATTACATATTGACATCCATTGAAGAACCAAAAGATTCTTTATGAATAACCAACATATTATTTATGAATTATGTGCTGCTTGTTCTCAAAAACAAATTGTCTATGAGAATATCATTGGTCATGATTAGTAATGGATCTCTGGAAATATATCAAACAGTATTATATGGGCCCATTGAAATAGCATGTAAACCATACAAATTTGAAAGATGCATCTATAAGATGGTTACATGTGAAATTATTAGCTTGCAACCTAAAGTTTGTAAGAATGTTTACAACCTAAAGTTTGCAATAATGTTTGAATAAATTAAGCGCGCAATTTCCAAATTGTACAATCCAGAAATCATGTATTCAATGCTTATGAGAACAGAATTTCTATGTTGGCATATTTGATCTTATTGCAGCATTTATATAAGCCAACAAAATTATCCCTGTAAAATTGGCTTTTGGTCAGAAGCCAGATTAATTCCATCTTAAAATTTTTGAATGTGCAATATTCCACCCAATGCCCATAGATGGATAAATGTTGTGTAAGGACCTCCTTCTTCTTAATTGTTTCTAAATGAAACAAAATGATGTTTCTAAAGGAAACAAATGGATTTAGGAGGCTTATATTGCATGATTAGTCAATTGTGATTTGACATTGTTTTCCTAACATGAGGGGAGAAAATAGCGTTGGATAGATTAGTTGGAATGAATTATCATTGGCTCATTTTGATCCCGGTACAAAAGAATGTGAACTAGAAGTTCAAAAGATTATTCATTTGTAGAATTTAGCTAATCGAATGCCGAGCATTTATTAACCCAAAGAAAGTGACAAAGTCACATGTCCCAGTCTAATGCTCCTATTCGAATTGATGTCCCTGAAGGACGAAATATAATAAATGAATTTAAAGCACGCCTGAACCATAGCAAGCCCATCGGTTCCATTGATAAAAATCCTTTAAAAGAGAAAAGGAGCAAAGAATATAGATGATCAAGTCGAGGATAATAAAGAAAAATTAGTAGCTTCAGAAGAGTCATCTCCTCAAGAGTTATTGTCTCTAGTAGAGATATCTCTAGAAGAGAATATTGTAGTCCCGAAGAGACCAGTACCTAAAATATGTGAAAATAATGAGATCTCAATAAATTATGTTATGAATGGTATCTGATGGGACCGAAATAAAGTCAACGTTGACAACGTCTTTTCTTATCATATAGCATATGATGTAATGAATGATAATGGGGATCATGAGCCATAATCTATTAGCGAGTGCCAGAAGCACATGTCCCCGAAGGACTTAATGTGCCGAAAGCACTAGTCCCTGAAGGACTCAAGATGTCAAAATCATCTAATTTAACTTCTCGAGAACAATACTCGATTAAGTTAAATAAGTCTCTGTATGGTTTGAAGCAATCAGGGCACATGTGGTATAATTGTCTCAAGGAATATTTGTTGAAGGAAGGGTACAAAAATGACCCAATATGCCTATGCATTTTTATCTAGAAATGAATCTACTATAGTTGTTGTTTATGTTGATGATATCAACATCATTGGAACTCCTGAAGAGCGACAATTAATTGTATAAAGAAAGAATTTGAAATGAAAGACTTGGGCAGAACAAAATTCTGTCTTGGATTACAAATTGAGTAACTTAGAATGTGATCTTTGTATTTAAAGAAGATTATACAAAGAAGTTCCTGGAACAATTTTATATAGAAAGGTCACATTCATTATATACCCAAACAATTGTAAGGTATTTGCAGGCGGATAAAGATCAATTTCGACCTCGAGTAATTATCAAAGAATTTAAAGAAGAACTACTTGGTTCAGAAGTACCATAATTTAGTGCTATTGGAGCACTAATGTATATTGGTTATTAGCAAAATATAGTTCTTCACCAACACAAAGACATCGGAAGCAATGTTGTCATCAAGGGGAGTAATACTAATATTGTCAAAAGGGGGAGCCGATACACGCTGTACTCTTTTTCCCTTATCTAGGTTTTGTCCCACTGGGTTTTCCTGGAAAGGTTTTTAATGAGGCAACACTAGACAATGTATCAATGGATGATGTACTATTTTCTTTGGCTAGGTTTTTATCCCACCGGGTTTTTCCTAGTTAAAGTTTTTAATGAGGCACATTCATAATGGACATTCAAGGGGGAGTGTTATAAATATTCCAATATTGGTGTGAATGTCCATAACCTTTCAAGATGAGTCTTTTGGAATTCTACACTTAAAGCCATATAACTTATGACATGAATGGCTTAGTGAGAGTTTTATATGATTAATGTAAATAACTTACAAAACTTCATGTTATACCATTATGTAGATTTACTCTCTTGTATGTAACTCTTGTAATGAAAGTTAATGATTCATTGCCTATATATAGTAGGCATGTATCAAAAGTTGGGAGATGAAATAGAAAGAAGAATCACTCTCTCCTTGCTATCTATTTCTCTCTTGCATTTCTTCATCTCCCTCATCTTAATCCCTCTTGTATGTTACTTAGTTTCATAACATAAACTGATTTGTTTTAGTTTTTTAAAAGTATTTTTACAATTTACGAGATAAATATGTGATAATAGCTTTATATCACCTTATGAAAAAGAGTTTTTGAAACTATTAAGAATGCCTAACTATAGCTTTCAAAAATCTCTAGCGTCAGTAACAATCTTTTGAAGGTGTGTTTAGCATCGCATCCCTAGTAATTAAGTACCTGTTTGAGATAGCGGTGACAAAGGTGACTTTTTTTTTATATAGGCTTTTGCAAACGGAAGAAGTGAACCCGTTTGGGTTAGCGTGATTTATTTTCTATCTAACTTTTACAAAAGCTCGATAGGAAAAAGTTAGGTTGTAAATGTGATTTGTGTTTGGATTGCCTGTTTGTCTTTTGCAAAAGTGGTTTTTTTTTCCTAAACTGATGAGTATTTGGATTCTTATTTGAAAAGTCAGTTGAGATGGGAAATGACTAAAAAGTGCATGAATCTTATTAAATACTACTCGTACTATATATATTAATATTAGTTGTATACATTGCGATAATTGAAGATAAAAAAATTAAATTTAAATTTGAAAAAAAGTTGATATAGCAAACATAAATATATTATAGTCAATACACAAGAAATTGCTGCTAATTAAGTTCAAAGTGTCAAAAGCACAATGTTAAAATCAAATACAAGTCTAATCTCAAGAAATGCATAGTACCTTAACACAAAACTCCAATCCAATATACTAATTAAACTACAATTCATGGAAATATCAACAAAGAGCAAATTAGCCATAGATTTTGCCATAAAATTAAATTGGGAAGATTTATATTGGGAAGGTACAGTCAAAGTTCTCTCCTTTTTTTGACCAAAAAAAAAAAAGTTCTCTCCTTCACTGGTTTTTAAGAAAGTGCGATAAGACCACCAATGAATAGTGCCACCGACCCAAAAGTTCTCTTCTTTCTCAAACGAAGATGATGAAGCCCCCTCAAAACAGTCTCTGGTCACTACCTCTTGGAAGAGGACGATGAACAGTAGCTGCCCTCTCCCTTCGATCTGGCTTTTCTCTATCTGCTGTGAACACTGGCTCCAAACACTGCTGAGCTTTTCTTTCAACTCTTCAAAAGCTAGCTTCCGTGTTGCTGAGCTTTTCTGGGAAAAGCCTAGTCACCTAAACGCTGACCCAAACATCACCAATCTAGCTTTTTTTCTACTGATGAAGCCACTGCCCATGAACACTCAGCAGCCGGCGTTCCCAAATAGGATAGTATAAAAGTCAAATCGTGTATTTGATTTGTGTGTGGGATAGCGATGAAAGAAGTGATTTTTTTTTCAAATGTTCTTATTTGGAATAACGTTTGAAAAGTCATTTTAGATGAAAAATAACTTAAAATGGCATAAATCTTACTGAATACTACACACACACATTATTGGTTGTACATATTGTGATAATTAAATATTAAAATTTAAATTTAAATTTGATAAGAAAAATTAAATTATTATTCCGCTGTGAACACTGGTTCCAAACGCTGCTGAGCTTTTCTTTCAACTCTCCAAAAGCTAGCTTTCGTGTTGCCGAGCTTTTCTGGGAAAAGCCTAGTCACCTAAATGCTGACCCAAACATCACCAATCTAGCTTTTTTTTCTACTGATGAAGCCACTGCCCTGAACGCTCAGCCACTGGCGTTCCCAAATAGGACAGTATAAAAGTCAAATCGCATATGTGATTTGTGTGTGGGATAGCGGTGGCAGAAGTGACTTCTTTTCAAATTTTCTTATTTGGAATAGCGTTTGAAAAGTTATTTGAGATGGAAAATGACTTAAAATAGCATAAATCTTACTAAATACTACACACACACACACACACACACATATTGGTTGTATATTTTGTGATAATTAAGGCAGGGATATCTCTCGGGTAGAGGGCTGCGATGGAAGAAAATAATGGGAGACAATTTATAAAACGAAGGGATAGGGGCCGAGGAAACCCGTGAGCATAGTTATGGAAAATGGGTCACTGACGGAGGCGGTGATTGGTTCCAAAGGGTCACGAACAGAGGTCGGTTCAAGGGGAAAAAAGCAAACAAGAAGAAAGAATGGGACTGATAAGGAAATTCGACTGTCTCTGTCTTGGGAGTATAGGGGCAAAGGGAATGGTCAGTGATGTTGAATGACACGGGGGCGACAAGATCTCGTTGGTTTCGCGATGCGAGCAAGTTCGATTGAAGGGTCAATGGATGTGTGTGAGGGACGGGAGGTAACTCCATCTAATTATCTTTAATGTTTAAAAGACATTTACAGTTTTTACACTGTCAACTGATGATTGGGGGGAAATGCCATGGTACTTCACTGCCTATGCTAGTCCGCATGAGAATGTGAGGGGAGCTTTGGGAGAAATTGGATGGTATAACTACAACCATGATCGATCCGTGGTCGCTAGCCGGGGATTGGAATGAAATAAGCACTTTCATGGAGCAAAAAGGGGAGGAAGGGTTAATGAGGGAAGATGTAGACGTTTGGATCGGATTGAAGGAAGCAAGCTCATTGATTTGGGTGCACAAGGGCCTTTCTTCACATGGAGAGGACCTAAATGGAGTGGACATGAGCGTGTATTCAAGAGGTTAGACCATTGTTTATGTAATATGGAGTGGCAGGAATTGTTTCCGGATCCCATGGTAAAGGCAGGCGTCAGGGTAACTTCAGATCACCATCCCTTAATCATCAATACTTGTCCCGAATCGATATGAGACGTGTGAAACCTTTCCGCTTTGAGGCGCATGGCTTAATCACGGCGATTTCAGTGAATTCCTTTTGACGAAATGGGTGAGAGGAGGAGATGTGTGTGGGAACATAAGGGTATTGAAGGAGCAACTTGGGGTGTGGAGTAAAGAAGTGTTTGGTCACATACGATACAGAATAAGAGGCCTTTGCAGGAGGTTGGAAGGGATTCAACGATGTGCGGACCGCCGTAGTAATCCCTTCCTCATGAATCTTGAGAAAGAACTGGAGTAAGAATTGGTGAATGTGTTCAAACAGGAAGAGCTATTGTGGTACCGTAAGTCAAGAGGAGTATGGATTAGCCAAGGGGACAGAAATACGAGGTACTACCATAACAAGACAATGATTCACAGAAGGAGGAATAAGGTGAAATGCCTTAAGAATAATGAGGGCGGTTGGGTAGATGACGAGAATCTAATTTGTAACATGTTTCAGACTTTTTATGATTCTTTGTTCTTTGAGGAAAATATTAATAGGGGATGGCATTTGACCAAACAAGGTTGGGGAGTAGTGAGAAGCGGTATTTTATCAAAAAAACTGGGATGTGGTAGGACAAGAAGTGTGTGAGTTGATTAGAAGACTATGAGATAGACCAGAAGGGATTGTAGATCTGAACAAAACTCTACTAGTCCTGGTACCAAAGGTGGAGAGCCCAGAGCAGGTTACTCAATTCAAACCAATTGCTCTTTGTAATGTACTATACAAAGGATTGACAAAGATACTAGTGCGCAGATTAAAAGTGTCATGGATAGGCTTGTGTCACCTTTTCGACTAGCTTTGTACCAGGACGTAACATCCAAGAGCACATCATCGCCATGGAAATTGCCCATATAATGCAAAGGATGAGTGGTAGGAAGGGTTGTATGGTTATCAAGATTGATCTTGAGAAAGCCTACGATAGGCTAAGTTTGGGGTTCCGGAGAATATAGTCAATATCATTAAACAATGCTTGTATTCGGTCAGAATGTGTTTATTGTGGAATGGGAGCAGAAAAGAGGAGTTTAAGCCAACTAGAGGGATTAGACAAGGCGATCCCTGTCACCTTATCTATTTGTCCTTGCTATGGAGAAATTATCGCATATTATTACAGTTGAGCTTAAAGATAGAAGATGAAAACCGGTTAGGGTTGGAAGATCTAATGTATGCATATCACATCTCCTGTTTGCGGATGACCTATTGCTGTTCTGTGAAGCCAGTGAGAACAGATGGGGAATGCGCTAGAATGTTTGGATCTATTTGGAGAGGTTTCGGTGCTGAGTAAAATCAATCCGTAAGACTTCTATTTTCTTCTCGAAGAATGTTCCTAGAGACAAACAAAACATCATTTGTGGGATGGGAGGGTTTCAACGCAAGGAAGAGTTGGGAAGATACCTAGGAGCACATATTACTCAAGGTCGTAACTCCGAGCTAAATTTCAATTTTTGATTGACAAAGTACAAAGGAAACTTAGTGGTTGGAAAACCCAATCCCTAGCCCTAGCAGAAGGATCACTTTAGTCCAATCAAGAACATCACAGTTATAAAATTCCAAATGCAACACGAAAACACCCCGGGTAAAGTTTGTGACGAGATTGAAAAACTCCGAGGAATTTCATTTGGGGTTCAAATGGGGAGAAGAAGAAATTACATGCCATTAGTTGGGAAGGAGTGTGTAGGCCTAAGGAGGAGGGAGGGTAGGGATAAGGAGATTGAAGGGGACGAATGATGCTCTAGTAGGCAAGATTGTATGGAACTTATTAGCCAAACCTAAAGGATTGTGCTCTCAAATCTTGAAAGCTAAATATGGAAGGGGTGCTAATTGGCTAACCGAGTGCATTGTGAAGCAACATGATTCACACTTATGGAAAAATGTGGCTAGATTATGGCCCGAAGTTATTAAGGGTATTGGATGGGAGGTAAGGGATGGGAGGAGTGTGAAATTTTAGGAGGATAGATGGTTGAATGGGGTGGATAAATTGGGGAACTATTTTGTAGGGAGTTGGAATGTTAAAATCAACTCTCACGGTGAGTCAAACCTTAAATAGAGAAGGGAATTGGAACTGGGCATGGCTTGAGGGGTTCTACCACAGAAGTTACTCAACTTTTAAAAGCCATTCCCCACCGTGTCCTGAGGATGGTGACGATGTAGTTGTGTGGAGGGGGACAGGAAAACAGGTATTCGGTATCTCAAATGTACCAGCAGTTGAGAGGAGATGTGAATATAGAGCTGGGGGCCATTTGGAAGGTGATTTGGAAGGTGAAAACCACAAGAAGGATCCAGTATTTTGTGGTTGGCGGCACACATAATCGGCTTCTCATGGCCGATAGAAGAGCACGTATCCTGGGAGGTGTGCCTACTTGTAGCAGGTGTGGTGGAGGAGTTGAGGACCTGGACCATGTATTGAGAAGCTGTCCGGAATCTCGTCGGATATGGCTGGCCTTAAAGGTGTTAAAGGTACGTCCACAATTTTTTACAGAACACAAGAATTGTTGGCTGCTAAATAATCTGCAAACTGGAGAAGAATGGAGTATGGTATTTTCGGTGTGCAGCTGGATGATTTGGGGATGGAGGAACAAGTTATTATTTGAAGAAGGGTTTAAGATGCCTGCTCGCCCTGAATTTGTTATCCAGAATTATGTTAGAGAGTGTATTACCTCGTTAAATAGATTTGATGACCTTGGGTTGTTAAAGAAGCCAAGGGAAATTAAATGGAATTTCCCGGAAGAGGGGTGGGTGAAACTAAATTTTGATGGTGCTGCAAAAGGATGTCCAGCCTTGCGAGTTGTGGAGGGTATTGAGGAGGAGTGATGGTAGCTGGATTTGTGGTTTCGATAGGAAGCTAGGACGATGTCGAGCTTTGGCTGCCGAGATTTGGGGATTCGTATGGGGCATTAGAATGGCGCAGTGCAGGTTGCAAAAAGATCATTGCGAAGGAGACTCAACGATAGCTCTACATGATTCAGGATGCTGGGTCCAAAGAAGGACAAGGGACGAAGCTTTGAATGCATGGCTACGAGACAATAACAATGAGCTACAAATTTGCTTTTCTCATTTTGCGAGAAGGCAATGTTATGCGTGATTGGTTAGCGCAGCATAGCTTTATTTGTAACGACGAGTTTACTATTTTGGACTCTCCACCAGCAGGGGTGGTAGATTTTCTTTTTAGGGATAATGTGGGAGTTGTTTACCCACATGAAATCTCGATTAATTTCCTTTTATTGAAGTAATGGGCACAGTAAGCTAATTTTGTGATAATTAAATATTAAAATTTAAATTTAAATTTGATAAAAAAAATTAATTATTATTAAAAAAATTTAAAAACTCTAAAATACTTAATTAAATATATTCTAATAGATAAATTAGAATGCATACAAATGTATTCTAATAGTACATTGCTTATTAGATCACTTATCCCTAACATTTTTCTCTAGAAGCTGAAAAAAGTCACTCTAAAAGCTAAAAAAGTGGCTTCTGAGTCAAAAGCCCTTTTTTACAATAAGTCTATTAACCGTTGAAGCTATCCCAAACCGTCTAAAATTAGTTTTTTTTTTTTGTCGGCTTGACTTATTTTACTGTTTGATGGGCTTTTTGCCTTAACCACAGCCATGTCAAACAAGTCCTAAATGGATTGCCTCAACACAGGCTGAAAGAAGCTCATCAATGAACTCAAGAAACTCATCAATGGCTTAGGGAAAATTGGTAAGTTTGCAACAAAATCCACATATCCACGGATCCTTGCTATTACGAAGGGCTCCTCCAAGCCAAATAGGTGGAAACTTCACTAAAAAGGTTCCCACCCATCATATTTCCAAAGAGTTTAAACTCAACCTCATACATTACCAAACCTTTTAAAAAAGTGTTTGATATCCACGTCACCAGGTGTGCTAATCTTTTTCATCAAATCTTGACCATCTAAAATTTGATTTGGATAGTTTAGATTTCAAATTTAACATTTTTAGGAGCAGCAGTGATTTAAAATATCACTCACGGCTCATTGGCTGGATTAAAATCCAGACCATAATGGGTCCAAATTCTCTTGGTATTTATTTTTCCAGCAATCCAGCGTCTCTCGTCATTCTAAAATCCTATCTGTCCAAATGATCCAAAGCTCACCGTGCACCACATGATCAAGCTATTAAAAATCAATCTTCGGCTAGTACATGCCACGAAAAATCTTACATGGCGCCTTCAACCTTCTGGCTTCACTCTCCTCTTCCCACACCCAAGTCAATAACATGGTTGTGTAGAAATAAATACAATGAAAATTTCTAAATACATCATATGAATTATGTGATAAAGAGTAGCAGCAGAAGACTTTATATTATAAATACATCTTGCTATGCTTAAGGCTGTGTTTGGTTTGAAGGGGGAGCTTCCCTCTTTAGTGTGAAAAGTCATATATGACCATAAATTCGTATTCTTTTCTGTACAAACATTTCACATCATGGTCATATCTGACTTTTTGTAATACCCTAAAAATCACACTTAGGGTAAATATCAAAATTGGGAAATATACCTATTTAAAATAGGTGAATATGAGGTCTCAAACACCTTGTATTGAGTTTACCTTGTTGTCAGGGTAATTTCTCTTGAAATTAGATAATTTGCAAATAGGTCCCTAAAAAATTGAAAATTTGCAAATAGGTCCCTAAATACATTATGGGTGATAAATACCCCGTGAAAGCTATAAAATAGGCAAGTATATATCTATTTGAAATAGGGAAGGATATTGTCCCTAATTTAGGTAATTTATTAAGTTACAAACTTGGAGAAATTGAAGGAAAATACTCACAAAGTATTGAAAAGACCAAAAGGCCCCTGTAAACTCTAAAATTATGCAGGAGTCATGGAATTCTAATGTTAATACAAAAGTTTGAAGATAAAGAGCTATCTTAATTAAGGAAATTAACCACAAGTGATAAGAAGGTTAATTAGATAGTTACTGGCTAATTACTTAAGTATAAACGAAGGAAATTCAGAGATAATTATGTAAAACCCTAAAATTAGTGGTTTTTGGCCAAGAATTAGTAAAAACATATTTTCTAATTAATTGGAAATTTTGGAGAAAAATAGTTGAGTATAGGTATTTTTAGGCCTAAATGCAAGAATAGACCAATAGGAAAATTTTGTAAAAAATCATGTAAAAATAATTATTTAATTAATTAAATAATTAATCAAATATAAAAAAAAACGAAAAAAAAATGGGCAGAAAAAAAAAAGAATAAAAATAGAAACTTAGTTTATAAATTATAGTATTTTATAATATAATTAATTAAAGTTATATTATTATATAATTTAATTTAATGTGGTGAATAGTAATTCAATAATTAGGAAACGGATCCTATCTGGAGATCTAGGAATGAGATTTCCAAAGTCAAGGTAAAATATTGATCAGTGAGTTTTTACCTTTAAGTGACCTCTTCCGGAAGTTAATTCTGAGGCCGTTAGCGCATTTTCCTAATAAGACGAAATAGGGAAAAATGCAGATAGGCACATTTTTGGATCTGAAGAAAATAAATTCTAACTCAACATCTAGAAATGAGTTTGAAATTATCTGGACATATTTGGAATCGGTGAATTTTTGTCCGAGTTTATGCTTCAAAACGAGTTTCGTGCTTGGACCGTACGGACACGTTTTCGAGGAACTTGATGACAATTGGAGCCCTATATGGAATCAAAATTTAGGTTAACTTGGACATTTCAGTAAGTGAGAACATGTCTTCAAAGTTGTAAATCCAGAATTTTGAGGTTTTTCGAAATTACACGAATCGGGTGCCGATCGGAAATCATTAGGCGGGCATAAAGCAAGCCAAGTCATCAATTTTTGACCAATCTTTGGCTGCCACATCAGCCCTAAAAGTCGACCAAGGGCATCCAAGGGCCAAGATCTTGCCTTGATGAAGAAGTTGCATCCAATGGCATAAAACAACTTTGAAATTCCCTTTATGTCCTTTCAAAACTCTATAAATAGGAAGCCATAGCTCTTGAAATTTTCACACCACTTCCAAGAGCTCCTTGGCCGAATCTAGAGGGAGAAAGAAGAGAGAGAAGCTCGGGAAAATTTGCAGCGAAGCTCTGGGTAAGTTTCTGCACGAGCTTTTAGCTTCCGTAGTTCTTTCGGTAGTTTTAGTAGAACTGTTAGTTAGATCTAGGAAGTAGGAGATGAGATTCCTATTCTTGTTTTTATGCCTCATTGCATTGAAAGATGTCTGACGAGGTAAAAACATAGTAGGGATTGAGTCTCTGAAAGTTGAAAGTTATAATAGCAAGCTTTAAGCTTTCGTAGCTCTTTCAATAGTTAGAGTAGCCTTGATTTTTCAAAGTATGATTAGATATCATATGATAGGGCTATTCTAGTCATTATTTCGAAAATATGTTGGAGTAGGAGCTATGTCAAAATTTTGGAAAAGTGGAGCCAAAGTAACGAAGTGCTGGCGAAATTCCGCCAATTAGGGGTATAGGGGCAAAATGGTAATTTTTACCTAAAATGCCAGTCGTAATGTCAAATCACTAATGAAAGTGATATTACCCATATAGGATATCAGAAACTATGATTTGCTGCCGTTACGCTGCCCGACGTGCCACAGTTGGACGTTTCGCAGTTTTCCGTAAAAAAGTACGATTTCCGACGGAAGTACCGTCTACCGTCAACGAAGGTACGTTCGCGTACTGGTAACCTTAACTCTGATGTTTATTGTATGCATATGTGTATATTGTCTGTCATGCCTGTACTCCGATTGTACTATTGTCTGTACTCTGATTGTACTATTACCTGTACTCCGATTGTACTATTGTCTGTACTCCGATTGTACTATTGTTCTGTACATCCGACTGTACTATTGTCTATCATCCGACTGTATGATTTTCTGTCATCCGACTGTATTGTTATTGCTATACATATCTGATATGTATATCCTATGTCTGACCGTAGTAAATGTTGCCAAAAGTCTAAGAATGTCTGTTGTACATATATGATGTATGTAATCATGAGGTTAACCGTTACCTGGGGTTCGATGCATGGACTCCAGCTCTTAACTTAGCTTCAAGATCGGGAGGACCGAGAATCGAGGAGAAGGACAAGCAGCACGCTTAGGAGTCCCAGCTGAAGACTCCTTTCTGTTATACTTTTGAAACACTCTTGTACCGCTGTTTAAACAGCAAGACATGCTACCGTGGGTATTTTAATATATATATCAGTTACTCAATCGCTCTGGTGCTCTACTCTGATGTTTTTCAAATAATGTTTGATGAAAAAAAAAATTATACTGCTTGTGAAAACAGGATGTTACACTTTTCACTAAGGTTCTAAAACCTAGACTGGCCATTGAACCGGTGGGGGTACTAGGTCAAGGGTCAGACTAAAGTCAGACCGTTATTAATTAAAAAATATAATTTAATTAAAAGCACTTTGTTAAACAATAAAAAATATTCATATTTTAAACAATATATTTTGTTAAACCGATCTTTTCCTTCCTTCCCCTACTTCCTAACAGTTGTAAACATGTGCAATATTATATTGGTTTTTTTGTTAAAAGAGAGAGAGTGAGAGATCAATTCATGGGCTAACCTTATTCTTCCTTACCTCTTTCATCTAGATCCATCCTTATTATTTCTTCCTTCCTCTACTTCCTGACAGATGTAAACATGTGCAATATTATATTGCTTTTTTATTTTTGAAAAAAGAGATCAGTTCATGGGCTACGGATTAGGTAGGTATGAATTGTAGCCTTATTCTTCCTTCCCTCTTTCATCGGTGAGGCACCATCGTCACCTTCACTCTTTCATTGGTGAGGCACCATTGTCACCTTCCCTCTTTCATTGGTAAGGCACCATTGTCACCTTCAACGAATATGAGGCATCGCCATCGACGAAGATGAGGTCTCTCCCATATAGGAGGTCTAATTGATGGTTTGGTTTCGTTCGAGTCTATGGTCTTTGTTTCCATCTTTCTCAGTTCACTGCTTTTCTCTCTGTAATTTTCATGGCAGCGGCCACCGCCACCGCCACCACTAAGGCCTTCGATGTTGAGGAACTGACTCCATCGAACTTGATTTGTTCATACCATCGGTACCATGATTAGATCTCTCTTTTTCTTCCTTTTTCTTTTCTCGCTGTCAAGTTTCAATTTAGGCAACTTTTTTTTTGGGGGGGGGACTCAAAACTCTATGGTTCAGTCAACTCGGCCAGTTCGCCGGTTTTCGGTCCAAACCGGCTGGTTCGATCTGGGTTTCAAAACATTGTTTTTCACACCAAGGAAAGAAGCTCCCCTCCCTCCCCTCAAACCAAACACAACCTAAATGATCTAAAGCCGTAATCCATATAATCATTATTTACTATGGGAAACTGAAAACATAGAATATAATTAGTATAAAAGGATTAGCTTCTCTTCTAATAGGTAGATGAGGCACAGTGATGGTCTGAGAATAGTGATCACCCGCAAGAGAACCCTCAAGAAGCAAGCACGTGTTTTTCACGTTTTACTCTAAGACCCAGCAACTCTAAGACCCGGCCTACACTATTTATAATCTCACATTAAGGCTTGTAACAGCTTACTAGCCAGATAGGTAACCTTAAACTAAATCTCTATCCAAATCATGTGCGGGATATAATTAGGAGATATTTTATCTGAAATATATTAAATCGATAATATTTAAAACAATTAGATAATATCTAGGATATTTAATTTGATCAAAATAATAAACTATAATATTCTTTATATGATCAATCAATAAATATATCTAGATATAATTTTTTTATTGGCATCTAGATACAATTTTGAATAAACAAAAGGATATAATATTATCATTTTAATAAAATGTTTAACATTCTCCCACTTAGCCCGCAATCTGATGTCATTTGGTGAGTAAAGCTCATTTAAGCAATACTACATGAATCATGGTAGTAAGTCATCTTTGATCGAGTATGACCTTCCATGTATCACAAGTATTACCCTTACTTAATAGGCCAAAACTTAATGAATAAACCTATAATGTTTATTCGGTTCCAACTACTTCAATGTTTGCTAAAATCTCATAATTTAGGTACGAATAATTGAGACAACAAACTTCAACTTGAATTTCATAAGTTAAATAATGTCTTATCTATATCACTAAATGTGATATATCCCTGATCAGACATTTGATTCTTTAATTCCTCTAAAAGCATGCTCTTCATTAAAGAATTTTTGCAGCTCATTAACTCTATAGTCATATAACCTCCTTAATTGGTTTGAATTAATTCAATAATTCCAAAACCCTCTGTAAAATTCCTTTATTGGGAATCTTGTAACTTGCCTCCAAGAATGACTAGGTCAAGCAATTCGAGGTGGAACTAAGCAATTAGTGACTGCTTAGCAATCTTATACCCCTCCATGATGCAACTTGTTTAGTAAGTGTAGAGATGTATCGTAATGCTAACTCTTTTAAAGTTAACACATCGCACAAAACTAAACAAGCTAATCACTCTACTATATATAAAGCATGAAAATTAATGTAAATTTGGTAATGTACCACTTGACTTGTAGCTTTTTAGCTATTATTGAAGAAAGAATTTGCTTGACTATCCTCCTAAAATTCCTTTGCATTGGCATTTCCTATTTGTGTGCACATTTAAGCAAGCCTACACCTTGGAAATTAAATTATAAGGAATAAGATGATATTAGAGACATATGGACAGTCTAATCATATTCTTATAATAGACGTTACTCACAACAACTATCATTATTCATGAATGTTCAAATGCTTGTGATCGTAAGTTACTTATGATATTCTTAAATATTTTAAGAATAAACTCTTCATTTATTCTAAAAGAATACTATACCTGACCTAGTCATGTCATAACTTTGAACAATGGTGCCTTAGTCATTTATAACACCTTAACTTAAAATGTACAAGCTATAAATGAATCATCATTTTGTACCATATAGATGACTCAACTCCTATTAATCTAGTGATGTAAATAATATTATGGTATTCTCAACATAGAATCACATCATAATCCATTTACTATCATTTTTGTGATACTTGCTCATGACAATATGAATTTTTGATTTTGCTAACTAAATTCTCTTTATTATTTGTGTGATCATCTCTACTTATTCACATATATATCTCTCCTTATGTCCAAAATGGAATGACACTGTTGACATTCCAAATCAAAATAGGCATTTAACTACCATGAAAATATGGAAGGAATTATACATGAATATAGGAGGAAATATCTCACTAAGTCAATTCATTCTTCATAAAAAAGTTACAACAAACAAATTTATTTGTGTTACTTAATTTTGCATACTAGCAACTTTACAAATAAACTTATGTTGTTGTGTACCTTACATCTATCATGAATTAATGCCTTCATTTAGAATTTACGGTCACTCTCAATATTTATGTTATAGTTTAATTTCCTGAAGTACATCACATAACCTCCATGAATCACCAAATTTTAATCACTATTAGTCTCACCTCAATCTATTGATAGATTGAAGCTCAACAAGATGAGTCCCATGTAAAATCAATGTTTTACCATAATTAGATACGGCAATCCTCCATATGTGATCATTCTCAATGAGTTGGATCACTCCTAATAATTTTGCAATTTCTAAATAATTTGGCATTTTAAAATACTACACAAACTATAAAATAAAATGGATCACTCACTAATTTCGAAGACCTCTCTGCATCTTCACCAAAATATGCAATCTCAGTCTCTTAGAATATTGTCCTTCCACACCCTTTCTTTTATAAAACAATTCTATGGAAGAGTATATTTTAAACCAAGCTTCCAACCTTTAATATTTCAAAAGGATTTGAATATAAATTTTGTTGGAATCTCATCTAAAATAGGGTTAAGGTGCAAATTTGCCAACGAACTATTACCCGAGGAGCATCTGGCACAAAAATCAATTGAGGGTACCATAATTACCAATCAACAATTAAAAAGTGGAAAAAAAACACAATTAAGGTGTAAATTGGCCAACGAACTATTACCCCATTACTGTCTTGGTGTCTCCGTCTTCCATTGACTATCATAGTGTCAGCGACGTCGGCATTTCCAAAGCTTCCATTGTTGCTGGGTGTTCCACTCTCCCTCTTGAACTCATCAAGGTCCGTATGCAGCTTCAGGGCGAGAATCACGCACCGAAACCAAATCCAGCAGTGCAAAGCTTTCGACCGGCACGCGCCTTGCACCCTGGTTCCATCCCTCCGATGCCACAAGTAGCAGCAGCCGCTGCCACAGCTCCTGCTCGCATGGGTCCCATCTCTGTTAGTGTTTTCCTTATCCAACAAGAAGGTTTAACCGCTCTTTTCTCCAGCGTCTCTGCCACTGTCTTACGCCAATGTCTCATATTTTAACATAATTGTGATAGTTTTTTATATATATAGTTATTTGGTACTTTTTTCACTTTTTAATTGTTGATTGGTAATTATGGTACCCTCAATTGATTTTTGTGCCAGATACTCCTCAGGTAATAGTTCGTTGGCAAATCTGCACCTTAACCCTCTAAAATATACATAATTGTATTTAGTGTGTCTTTCAAGAGGAAAATGATATCATCCAACATGTCTATTAACATTATGTTTCTTCCATCTGCGTTAGGTGAGTTCAAGTATGAGGAAACTTAACACATAGACTAAGTTTCGTCCACTAATGATGTATTTATTATGTCACCCATCTCCTACAACTAATTTCACTATATTACTCCATTTATCATATTAACCACCCAATTTTTCTTTATATACTCCAAATGAATCAAACGACACTACTTAATTATAAAGCAAATAACATTTGAGTATTGTGAAAAGTCAACTATAAGGAGAGATAAACTATTTCACCTGTTAGAACATAACCAATGTCAAGTATATATATATATCTATTACTGCCTCCAACCAAGCCTTTTAACTATAGACACATTATCCTTTATATGCCTATTGCTTTTATGGCTTTAGAGTTGGTAGCCTAATAGCCCTTACTTAAAATCTCATTCTTTTCCAAATTTGAGTCAAACATTTATATATACATAGTTTCAAGGGTGAAGGAGAAATTTTGCCAACCGACTATTAGGCCAGGAGCGCTGGGCACAAATAACTTTTAAATTGACCAAAAAGGCCAACACACAATTAAATGGGTGAAAAACGCACAATTCCATCCATGAATATCTAACACCGTTTAAAGGCAATCCCATGTGGCATTTGACTGTCCAGCTGGTCCCTTCTTTTTTGGTCAAAAGCTAGGTGGCTTTTTTGTTTTTTTGTTTTTGGGTGGAGAATCCCCAATCTGCATCAGGCTTGGTGGCAATGCTAACTGATAAGCCACTGATCCTCGCTTTTTCAATATCTCAAAAGGACCAAGTCTGAGTAGGTTGTATGATGTTTTCCATGTCTCTCAGCTAAAGAAATATCAACCAGACCCAAAGCATGTCCTTGAGTATGAGGATGTTGAGGTACAGGAAGATCATACCTTTGTAGTAGAGCCTGAACGGATTATTGATTATCAAGAGAAGCAGCTCGGGCGTAAGAGCATCCCTTCGTGAAGGTGGTGCGGAAGGGGTTATCTACTAGAGAAGCGACGTGGGAGACGGTTGAGGGTATGAAAGAAAAGTACCCAGAGTTTATGTCTAGGAGCATGATAAATGTATAGACAAATTTCGAGGACGAAATTTATTTTTACAGGGGAAGAAATGTAACATCCCCAATTTTATGTAAATTGATGTATTGGATGAATTAATGAAATACATGAATTTTCATCAAGCCTTTAGTTTATGGTATTTAATTTCCAAGTAAATAATTAAGCTAGAAAAAATGATGTGGAATTATTTGAAAATTTGGGTAATTAATGTGACATTGGACAATTTAAGATAGGAGATGACAATGAAAGTCAAAATATATATTTTCCCTTTTTACCCTTGTATTTATGGCCAAAGGGGAAAATAAGAAGAAAATAGTGAAATTCCTAATATGGGCCAAGAAGAAGACATGTAGAAAATTATGGATTTGTGGACATTGGGCTAGGAAGGGAAGCAATTTTTGGAGCCCAAACCAAGAGGCCATTTTGGCCAAACAAGAGGAGAAGGGAGGGAAAAAAATTTCATGGAGCCAAGATTTGAAATTCAAAGTTGGAGCCAAAAGTAAATTTGAAATTGGAGCCAAGATTTAAATTTGAAAACATGTGCCACAAGGGATGAGCAAGTTTAAAAGGCCATTCCCTCTCATTTTGGCCCTCAATTTTGGATAGAAGGGGAAGAGAAGAAAGAGCACAAGAGAGTTCACTTAAGAAAGCTCAAGAGAAAACACAAGAAAATTCAAGAAGCAAGGGAGTTCAAGGAGTCAAGAGCCTAAGGTAAGATCATAGATTCCAATAATATTCTCTTCCACTTTCTTCTTCTTGATAAATATTGACAAGCAAATTCCACTTTAGTGGTGAAAGTAAAGGCCAAATGAGGGAGGAAAGGAAACAAGATCCAAGAGCTTCAAGAGGTTGAAGATCTAAGTCAAGTAAGCTATCTTTAACCCACCTTGTAAAATCTCTAAGTTGATTGATGTTGGTAATGGTGGTTCTCTTGAGTATTGATACATGAGGAGGGTTTTTTTTTTTTTTATGAGGAAAAGATTAAACATATGTTTGAAGTCTTAATCTATGATTAGGAAGAAGAGTAAGCATGCTAAAGTAGGGCTATGTTGCTTGAATGAACATTTGGATTATAGGGTGTTTATGTAATTTTCGGTCAGCCCTATTTCTATGAAGATTTGAGTTGATTTTGGATTTTTTGATGTTTTCAAAGTGTTTAAAATGAGATTTTGTACAAGGATGAACTTGGATCAAAATTTTGGAACCCTAGAGGAAAGTGTAAAAAACGTTGGGTTGCTGAGTTGTTGAATTTCTGTGAGTCATCTGGGTTCAACTCGATTTGTGACATAGTAAATGGACTTTAAAAATTATGAAATTTTACAGGGATAAAATAGACATCTCAAGGATTATTTTGGTATATAATTTGTAATTTCTGAAGCTCTGGATCAGGAGAAATTAATTTTCTAAAATGGCCCAGAAAATAGGTCTCTGTTTCGGACCTGAGGGTGGATCTTGGACACAGAAAAATCGTACGAATAATTAAAGTCTCTGGAGATATTTTTATCCAAAACTAGACATACCAAGGGTCAGTTGGCCTTTTGAACCACCTTGATCGGATTTTTCTAGATTTAGTTATGAATTTTTGAAGATTCAGTCACTGTTGCTGGAATTTTCTGTGTAATCCGAAAATAAAAAGGGTTTTTCCAAGTAATGGATGTCCAATGGAGAAAAGGGATTTAGAGATTATGGATGCTTGAAAAAAAAGAAGAAGAAGCCTTATTTCAAATCAAGAAGTCAAATATTTATTAAGGTGAATTTCTATAAATATTGGAAATTTATGTATATTATTGGTTATTTTAGGGATATTTCTGTCATCGGCGCACCGGAAAAATTAGTAATATTTGAGGTCGACTACCAGGTAGTAACCTTAATCTTCATATGCCTTGTGTTACTTTGTATGTTTGATTTTCCATGATTGTGGACCCGTGTCCCCTGAAAAGGGACATGCGTTTGTGTGCATTCAGTGTGGTCTGGGTTCGGAGCCCGACTACTGTGTTTTTCCTGGCGTTGTGGATCCGGGGCTTAATATGTTGAGCAGTCCTATGTTTACTAGGACTTGATGTCCTTCCGCAGTAAATATTGCATATGTGTGGTATGCTTGTTGATATTACTGTGCGTGATTACTGAATGCTTGCATTTTATTATTTTCCTGATTATGGTGACATACATGCATTGCATACACTTTACATATGAGATTAATGGTTACTCTGGGATTCAATTATGAATCCCAGGACTTTTATAAAGCTTCGTGTAGTTCATCTAGAGTGGTGCCGGAGACCAAGGTAAGAATGCGAGCGAGATTGAAATGTTTGTTGGTGACTGTTGGTGACTTCCTTTTGGTTGTTTATTTTGTTTTCTCCTGGATGACTGTATTATTATTTTGGCTATTTTGGGCATTATGGATCTGAATGACTGTATCTAATCCCTCTGGGAAAAAGATTTACTCTTCAGTATTTTATCTTTACCAGTATACTTTGTCCAAACTGATACGTGCTCTTCTGCTGATACTCTGATACTTGACGTAATTAACTTGGGAATTGGAATTAAATAATTGAATTAAAAATTGGACTAAGTTAAAGGACCACACTACCCGCCACCTGAAAAGGCGAGGCCGGTAGGGGTGTTACATACACAAAGATACATATAGTGTATATATATATATATATATATCTGTGTGTGTGTGTGTGTGTGTGTGTGTGTGTGTGTGTGTGTGTGTGTGTGTGTGTGTGTGTGTGTGTGTGTGTGTGTGTGTGTGTGTGTGTGTGTGTGTGTGTGTGTGTGTGTGTGTGTGTGTGTGTGTGTGTGTGTGTGTGTGTGTGTGTGTGTGTGTGTGTGTGTGTGTGTGTGTGTGTGTGTGTGTGTGTGTGTGTGTGTGTGTGTGTGTGTGTGTGTGTGTGTGTGTGTGTGTGTGTGTGTGTGTGTGTGTGTGTGTGTGTGTGTGTGTTTTTGTCTGTG
Organism: Acacia pycnantha; assembly: GCA_025563575.1. NCBI lineage: Eukaryota > Viridiplantae > Streptophyta > Magnoliopsida > Fabales > Fabaceae > Acacia > Acacia pycnantha. The sequence continues at coordinate 901,330 of JAMWYP010000110.1, read as the reverse complement.
TATACACACACACACACAAACACACATATATATTGACGCACACACACACATATATGTATGCACACACATATATGTGTGTGTGTGTCTATATATATTTGTGTATAGATACACACATATATACATACATATATACACAGACACACACACGCACATACATACATAGATGTATATACATATGTGTGTGTGTGAGTCTATATATTTGTGTGTAGACAAACACATATATACATACATAGATACACACACACAAACACATATTTGTGTGTAGACACACACATATATACATGCATAGACACACACACACATATATATCTAAAAGTTTCACTGACTGGAAGAGTCTACACATCCACATACATATACTCACAAAAAATTAAACACACTTAATTAAAAAAATAAAATAGGGGTATTTTGGGAAGAAATTGACAAAAATTAGAATGTTGTCTTATAATTAGGACCAAAACCAACTCCTAAATGTTATCTTATAATTAGGACCGGAGGGAGTATTAATTTAATGAGACAATTATGTCTCATAATGTTATCTCACCTCTTATGCCATAATAATTAAGTACTGCAACTTTCCTTGTGCCAATTTTATCCTAATGGAAGGAGTAATATATATCTTTTTATAGGTTCAATAATTATCTCTAATAGATTCTACTAAACTAAACAATTAAATCAATAACAATTATGCTACAAAATCCAAATAAAAGTTATTCATGCTTACAAAACAACTATAAGAAAAAACCATCACAAGTAAGCCTATGTTTACCAATATAAATCATACAATTATAAATTCATATCACTAAGGTCTACCTGTGGACAAATACAATTATATTTCCTAATACATGTGGGCTACTTAGAAAATACAATGTCATTCTATTCCATCATAATTAAATATGTAATTATAATTATCTACTTGTAGGCAAAGATTAATTGTAACCATATATTTAATTATAATTGATGCCTTTAAACCTTTATGTGATATATTTTGTTTGTTAAAACAAAAGAGAGCGCAGTACATATGTAAAGATGATGTGGCTACTCCTCAATTCTACATGTTCATCACAAGAACGTCATATTAGTGTGTGTGTGTGTATTAGTACATTAACCATAGTTGATACTACCTCCGGTCCTAATTATAAGACCTAGTTGACTTTTTTTGGAGAGATTAAATAAGCTAAATAAGTTACTTAATCATTTAATATGTTATATTTTTTATATTATATATTAATTTATTAGTCAAACTATTTAGTTTGAAGAAAAAAAATAAAAATAAAAATACTCTAAGCTAATTTAATTAGCTTCCTTAATCTCTCCGAAAAAGTCATCTAGGTCTTATAATTAGGACCGGAGGAAGTACCATAAAGCTTTATGTGATTGACTATGCATACAACATGCGTATAAGGATATTGTGACTACTCCTTAGAAAAATTATGTATGCTAATCACTAATATCAATTATGTACATGCAATTGTCAATGAGAATCTTAATTAATTAATTTAATCATTTAAATAATTTATGTGAATAAAACAAGTTTACTCACCTTAATAAGATTGACATTCTAAGACTTCATATGTGATTATGTATGCCTTTTATAAGAGGGTGTTGTCGATAGTCCTATAACCTGCAAGCTAATCACAAATATCAATCACGTGCATTTATATTCTATATATGCATGACTTGGTGGAGAACTTAACCAATTAATTTAATCAACATAAGTGACTAAACTACTATATTACATCCTCCCACTTTAATTAAATTAATGAATCATTGGATAGAGTTGATATTTTAAAATCTATAAGCGAATATTTATGCATGCAACATAAAGGATGTTGTGGCTACTCCCTAAAATGTATGTTAATAGCAAATATGAACTATGTACATTTAAATTCCAAATACGCACAACATGTTAATAAGAATTTAATCGATTAGTTTGATAAATAAAATGTGACTGAACAATCAAACATTAAATTCTCTCACTATTTTATGCACCCAAAACATATCTAAACTTAATTTCAGCACATTAGGATTGACATACCATTTTGGAAACTCAAATAGATATATAATTGTGTAAAATTAATTTTCCAAGTATTTATACAATTACATAACACAAATATAAATTTTACAAATTTTACATAATGTTGAAATGGCTGAAATTAATTTCTCCTATATTTAAACAATCAATTGGCGCATTAAATAAATCACTAGTCACAAATGTTCGACTAAATACATCATTCATGGAATAAAACATGTTTAGATCTAAAAAATTAATCAAATATTTAATTTCTGAAAAATAAAACATATGCCTTAAACAGGAAAAACTCTTCAAGCCGGGATGCTTGCGATAATGAGGCAGGTGGACAACATAGACAAGCGCCATACCCTTCATCGTCAGCGGCGGAAGAGCGGGGAGAAAAGCGGACCCCACACCTTTCCGGCGAGGCCCAGGAAGATAAAACTTGGAGAGGGCGAGCGATGGCGAGAGCTCGGCTCGTGATCCAGCCTGGCAGCGGGCGAGGCGAAGCCGTCGGCTTGACGGGAGGAGGGCCAATAGGAGGAACCCGAGCGGGATGAAGAGGAGTCTCGACCTCGGGCGAGAACCATCGAGGTGACAGGGCCGGTTCCCCAAGTGGTTTCAGCGACGAGAATGTATGTCGACCAAATGCACAATAGCTTTTTCTCCAAGGAGATCCGAGACCTTGGATTCCACGAGAAAGCTGAATTTGGGCGAGTTGACAAGAGTATGATGGCACGCAAGACGGCTTGACTCATTTTAGAAGACTTGACGTTCACATGTGGTTAGAGGTCTCAAGGAACCAATTGTGCCGGATCTTACGCGCGGCGTTAAAGGGCCGGCGTTGAAATAGCTTCCTGCTCTTCCCTTTGGGTCGATCCACAACTTTGAAGACTGGCAGAGGCCTTTGAGTTGCACTTAGCGACTGCAAGCGGCAACCAAATCGATATTCTCTCTCCAAAATCGGAGCGGTAAGGAGAGCTGCTCCAAAGTTACACAGACCGCTTAAATCATGCGGCTGATCTCTGCCAGTGCGCGGACTTAACGAAGACGTACACGTTCACTTATTGGTGGGCGGCCTCGATAGAGTCACGCTGGCAGGAATCCTTTTAAAGGAAGCCGAGCAAAGAATCTCAGCGACTTCATATCTCGTTCAAAGAAGTACTTGGACGTCGAGCAGATACGAATGGCAAACAATCCCAATTGAGGCGGGACCAAGATAGAACCTCCCCTCCCGAGGGGAGTCGAGACTTCTCAAAACAGCGAATAGGGATTCCTAGGAGAAGGGGAATGAAAGCAAAATGCCCAATGGCAAATTTGATCGTGAGCAGATACGAGAAATAATTCGGCCACACAGCGGTGCCTCGATCTCAAGTTTGGAAGGAAGGTAGCAACGTGAGATGAAGAAGGTCGATCGGCCTGTCTCGGTCCTACAGAAGATCAAGGATAGACCGGTCTAAATATTGCTCGTTCCATGATGAGTCGAGGTCGTCAGGCAAGCCCAAAGATATTACGAGCTCGGGATGCTGTCGAGCGATTTGTTCGGGAAGGCAAACTGTGATCGTCATAGAGCATCAAGGAAAAGGTGGGAAGCGAAAGACCAAGAACCGCGGTGGACCCCTCCTCAAAGTTCAAAAAGCGGGAAGATAAGCGAAAGGCTCTGGCCCAGGTGGCGAATTTCCGAGCGGAGTCGAGTGCTGGCATGTCAAGCGGAGCAATGGGCGGTGGCGGTGATACTATAAGCCAGCGAAGGAAATACCTTCGAGAAGTCTTGTCCGTCAGGGACCGACCAAAATTCAAGGAACATCACACTGAGGTAGCACGGCCTCCTTTGTTTTTCACAAGAGGACTGACCTCGGGACGTTGTCCCCAAGCCATCAAGATGGGCTAGTGATACTTGGAGCAGTCGTCCATTGCCTGAGTCAAGCGGATATTTGTGGATGCGGTAGCTCGGCCGACATACTAATTTAGGAAGCGTTCAAAAAAATGAGCTGGACCGGGACGACTTAAAGCCTTGCAAGACAACCCTCATCGGGTTTTAATGGAGAACAATCTCGTCCCAGAAGGGGTTTATCGACCTCGGAGTTCACCCTTGGAGTCAAGAGTGCCTTTAAGTGCAGAAGAGTGCACGGTTCAAGTAGTGGCCGAGTTGAACTCACCTTATAACATAATATTGGGAAGGCCAACCATCCACAAGTGGGACATCTTTGGTGTACAAAGCATCAAAAGCTCAAGGTGATAGGCAACGAGCCAGTAGTCACGATAGCCGGGGATCAAGAAGAATCTCGGCAGTGCTATTTTGAAACCGTGAGAATTGGGGAGGCGGATCTTCATCGCAGGCCCCAAAGAATCAGCTATCTGGACCATTCGGTAGGGGATTCTCCAGGCAGAAGAAGTTAATCTTGTGGAATTAGACATCCGGGACGATGAGGCTCGCCCCCAGAACCGGCGGGGAGACACAGGAAGATCTGGTGATCGGAGACCCTCCGAGACCACCAAGATTGGCAAACACCTATCTTAGAACTTAGAAGTCGATTGGAGGAATTCCTGAAAGAAAACGAGGGATGTCTTCGCACAGGATTCATCTCGGGTACACTGGAATAGACCCAAAATTTTGTTGTCACAACTTAGAAGTCTATCCGGGCTCAATCCCGATGTCGCGAGAGAAAGAGGAACCACGGACCAGAAAAAAGGAAGCTGAAATTCATATCCAAGAATTACTCGAAGCGGGATTTATTCGAAATCTGAGTATACAACTGGTTATCAAATGTGGTGATGGTAAAAAGCCAAATGGGAAGTGGAGAGTGTGTACCGATTACAAGAACTTGAACAAGAGTATGCGAAGGACTCCTACCCAATGCCAAACATCGACCAAAGCGGTCGACAACGCCTTCAAGATTCCAGCTCTATCCTTTATGGACGCGTACTCTGGATATAATCGAGATAGCGATGTACCCGAGAGGATCGAGGAAAAACGACCTTCATTCTTGAAAGAGCTAACTATTGCTATAATGTCATGCCTTTCGGATTGAAGAATGCGGGAACTACATATCAAAGGATGATGAATAAGGTCTTTGCGGACCAGATTAGCCAAATGTGGAAGTGTATATAGATGACATGATCGTCAAAACCTTGGATCGACAACGTCATATACAAGACACAGAGCGGACATTCGCCAAACTCAGAACCTACCGAATCCGGCGAACCGGCCAAATGTGCTTTTGGCGTCCCACGTGCAGGAAGTTCCCTGGTTTCATCTTTGACTAACTTAGGGCATTGAGGCCAACTTGGACAAATGTAGGGCGGTGATGGAAATGAAGGCTCAGAGTAATAAAAAAGAAGTCAGCAGTTAGCCTTAGGAAGATTGGCGCCTAACTAGGTTTTTGCCAAAATCGGCGGAGAAGGCTTTACCCATGTTCGGGCTCTTAAAGAAGGAGGCATCGGTGGAGTGGAATTCAAAGTGCGATGACGCATTTGAAGACATAAAGCAATGTCAGCCAATCCTCCGTCCTCTCAAACCTCTGACAGCGCCGTCTCTATATACGAGAGAGGAGGCTGGCGCCGGTAGTCTTAAGCCTTGACTTATCTTGATCGATCCTGGCACACCATGACACCCCTTAGGCGAAGAAGCGATTAGCGCGGCCTTAGTAAGAGAGGCGGAACACGGACAAATTCCTGTGTATTTTGTCAGCAGAACCCTGCAAAATGCCGAGATCCGATACCAGAAGCTAGAAAAAGTGGCATTACGCTCTCCTTGTTGCGGCCGTCGGTTAAGACCTTATTTCGGGTCATGCCATATCGTTGTTAGAACAAGCCAGCCAATTCGACAAGTCTTACATAAGCGGACCTAAGACGGGGAGGATGACTAATTGGGCGATAGAACTCTCCGAGTTCGACGTCACCCCTCTGGCTTCGCCATGCAATCAAGTCACAGGGCGTTGGCCGACTTCATGGAGAGCTCACCCGGCTTCTAAGTCCGAGCGAGACACCTTTAGCGGCGAATGGAAGGTGTATGTCGACGGATCGTCCGAACACGAAAGGAAGTGGAGCGAGAGTCATTATTGAGAGTCGGAGGGTTACAATTGAGCATTCGTTGCATCTCAACTTCCCAACCCGAACAATCAAAGCGAGAATACGAGGCCTTGATAGCCGGGCTTCTTCAAGCCAAGGAAAATGAGGCCACAAGAGTTAAGGTTTTCACCGACTCCCGACTTGTGGCGGCTCGGATCGGGTACGTATCGGGCTAAAGGCCGCTAATGGCCAAGTATCTCCTAAAGGCAAAGGACTTGATGTCGGGAGTTCGATGAAGCAAGTGTTACTCACATTCCCAGGAGAAGCACAAAACCGAGCATTTTATCAAAATTGGCAAGCACTAAGCGAGTGGTTGTCATCGCACGGTTGTCCAGAAAATCTCGAAGATCCGGTATGCATGATGGCTATTTCGGTCGAATCGATTTGGAAAAAGCCGATAGAAGACTACCTTGAACGTGGACTCATCCCCGGACGATGCAATGGAAGCAAAAATGTTGATTCGTGATGCGGCCAAGTACACAATGGTGGAGGATCAACTAAGAAAAGGATTACATTCTCCCAGTCTTGAGATGTTTGAACCCAAATGAAGCGGGGTATGTCACGGCCGAGATTCATGGAGGGGCCAATGGTCAACATATGGGGGCTAAGGCGCTCACTTAGAAAAACCCTTGAGCGGAGGCTGTGGCGGACGTTGGAGGCGGATTCAAAGACCCTTGTAAGACAATGTGATAGTTATCGAAACATCCGAGTTATTTGGCGCCCCGGCCAGGCTTCATTCCATCACGGCCCCAGCCATTTTACAAATGGGGTATGGACATTACAGGGCCATTCAAGACGCACACTTAGGGCACAGCTGCCGCGGCTAATCGCGTGACGATAGACTATTTCACCAAGTGGATTGAGGCCGAACCTCTCACAACGATCTCCTCGGCTCGCGTGCGGTTTGTTGAAGTTAATATAATTACGCGCTTGAGCACCCGGTGAGATAGTAGCAGAACAACGGAACTCATTTCACTGGAGTCGGATTTCGTGACTTGATTTACGAATACGGAATCTGACATCGCTTTGCTTAGTGGAACACCCTATGATCCAACGCAGCCGAGGCCGCCAATAAGGGTCATCCTTGATGGTTTGAAGAAACGTATGTTGGAGGCCGACACCTCTTGGGGCGATCAACTACCTTTTGTCCTTTGGGGAAATCGAACAAGCTGCTCGGACATCCACCCAGAAACTCCTTATAGGCGGCCTACGGTTGTGAATCTATGATTCTGTGGAAATAGGGATGATGTCTTGGCGCGGGAAGAGCATTTTATCACAAGGTGAAATCGCCAATAGTGAGGCGTTAGCGATAGAGTTGGATCGGCCGTGAGAGCCGGGTCACCTCCCATTGTCGGGATATTGCTATGAAGCGGCTGATCGCGGCTCGTTATAACAAGAAGGTTAGACCAAGAAGATTCGGCCGGTTGCTTGGTACTTAGAAGGGCGACATCGGGGAACAAGAACTCCAAAGACGGCAAGCTTGCGGCTGGTGGGGCGGACCTTATCGCGTTCGGGAAACTCTTGAGAGAGGAGCTTACATTACGGAAAATTTGGATGGAACCCCTATCAGCGAACATGGAATGCGAGGACAAATTAAAAGGCATATTCGATTAGGCTTATCTGTTGTTTTTCTTAAAGCATCGTTTTCCATTATGTTCTTTATTCAACGTTGGCACTTTGGCTTTTCCCTTCGCAACAATTGTTGTGCCAAATATGAATGAAACTCTCGTTCGAGGTATCTATTGAATTCCAAACATTGTCTTTTCCAAGATTCAATTGTTATTAGCTTTTGGTTGAAGAAAACACGTCGATGCTACTCATGACCCAGGACACGCTAATTTACTCCGGGTATCAATAGAAAATGTCATGCGGAATACGATCAGTCAAAATGCTCGGACGCTCTCGGGACAAAGCCGAACCAGGCGGTGGCAATTTTCATTTACCTTTGGATGACCCGGTTACTATACCGGAATTTTATAATACGATGCAAACACTAGCACTTTAAAACATTATGGTCTTATGACCAAAAAGCGTGTTCGCATGATTCTGCTTACCTTCATATGACCTTGGCCAGGTCAACCGCGATAACTGGTAAAGTTATATTCTTATACGATGCATTATGGTTGCTAAGTTACCATCTATTGTTAATCGTAGCCAAAAGTGGCCATATTGGCCAATCTGTTCAAATAAAGTCATTGCCGGGTAAAACAATAGGATAGATTATACAAGTTAAAGAGAAAGAGAAAAGGAAATCAATCCGTGTGTGCTTGGGCGGTCGAGACTTCCTCACCACTGCTCGGCCTCGGCGCCACGGCCGCATCGCCATCTATCCAGGTCTCGGAGCCGGCTGAGGAGGTTCCACATGGGGACAATCTGCCTCGGTCACATAGGACCGGAAATGATGCCCGTAGTGTTGAACTCGATCCCCGGGTTCAAAGCCGGATCTGAGGCAAGTGAATTCTCAAACGCCTCCGCGCTTTGAACCCGGTAGCAACTCTGCGGCCCAGGTTATCTCCGCGGACGGATGTGTTGAGGACGCCTCCCCCTCGGCTTTTATCTGTCAGCTTCGGCTCTGAACCGTCCTCTCAGGTGTCATGGCTTTTAAGCGCTCTTCGCTTCTAGCCAGAGCCGCCTTAAAGCCTTCAATTATTACATTGGAGTCAGCAGAGCCCCTCGGTCTCTTTTAGTCGAAACTCCACTTTCTCGGTTGGACCTCACGAGCACGGAACTCGTTCGAAGCGACTTGCCATTGTTTGAGCTTCATCGCGGTCTGTTCGGGCACGCTTGGCTCCGTGGCTGACCTCACGCATATTTGTGGTGCGGGGTGAGAAACGACCAGGTCAAACCAGCCACCTTTCAAGAAAGCATTTCCCAATGCAGGACTTCTCGTACGTCAACTTCCCGCAAGGCCATTTGGCTCTTGGTAGGCAGGCGGGAGGCGGGGAGTGCAACGCTGAGTTCCTCGGTAATACCCTCCTCCACAAATGTGAACGGGGAATGACGGTGGAAGGGCGAGGGGAGCAGGGGTATCGAGGCATGGACTGAGGGCTCGACGTCGGTCGACTTAGGAAGCGGCGATTTCGGGACGGGGAGGCTCGGATAGGAGGACGCAGTCGGCCGGTTCGGGGCTTGGACGACTCCCGACCTTAGGCCTCTTTGGCTCGGCTGCCTCGATGACTCTCGGAGCCTTCGTCTTGCCCAACTCCTTGGCCGACCTCTTTCTCCCCTTGGCGGCGAGGCTCGGGGATCCCGAGAAAGGTATTGAGGCTCTTTCATCTTAAGACACAATACGAAACACATACACCATGTTAGCTACTAGGAAAGCAAAGACGATCAATACTGTACTAAGACGCGGAACAACGCTGATGTTAAATAACAGAAATGCCATACTCGGCCCTGACGCCATCTCATCTTGGCGCTGAGCCTCGGCCCGATATTGGGCTACTAAGGAGCCGGCCCCACAGTGCCGTTCGCTCGAACGTGGTCTAATATGGCATCAATGGCCTTCCTTTGAGCTTCGGCGAATTGGACCGCTCCACCTTATAGGCGCTAGGGGACACATTGTGGTGATCTTGACACCAATACAAGTTAAACTCCCAGTCGACCTTTGGAGAGTCCGGCCCTTTGAGGAACCAAGGAGTTGTACCTGTTTTAGCGACGACTTTAAAAAAGTTGCCCTTGAAGCGTTTGAAAGAGTCGAGGCCAGGGTAAACAAGCGTGGATTGGCTATTCCCGAATGGAGGTCCGACCCTTGAGCTCGGCGGTTCCTTCAGGCCGAGAGTGTGGGGGTTGAAGAAATAGAAGAACATGGAAGTGGTGCAAGGCGAGTCAAGGCTCATGCAAAACCACTCAAAGGCAATCAGGTAACCCCATCCATTGGGGTGTAATTGCGAGGAGCTATACTAAGAGCGAAGGGTGGCCATTTGAAATTCGGAAAAGGGGAATCGAATCCCAAGCACAGTGATATAGTCGGCATAGAAAAGAAAAAAGGAGTTGGGGCTCCCTCCCTCACCTGGAGCACACGAGCTCTTCCTCTTCGAGGAGACAAAGCGAGTAGGTGTTAGTATCTCGGCTGGAAGACCTTCCAAGTCTTCCATGGTCGAGCTCGGCCAGATAGGATAACACCTCTCGGGTAACCCAAGGGAATTGGTCAATTAAGTCTTGTGGGGACTAGCGCGGTTGGCGTTTCAGTTCCGACTTCGGTAGCGTGAGAAGAAGAAGACGACGCCATTATACCTAACACAAATAAAAATATAAGAGATCGGGAATCTTCCTAGCATACCTGATGTCAATAATTGAAGGCGAGACTCTACGGTTGTGATAAGATTAAAATCCAAGTCAACGGGACTCGGCGATATTGCTTGAGGAGCGGGACCAAATGTGTCGGCACGAGCCCAAAATTAAGTCAGTTTGTGGAGGAATCACGAAATAAGTCGGGAGCACTCGGCTGGCGGTCGTAGCAAGGCCGATGTAGGAATCAACCTCGGCCCTTGGACCCGGCTGGCCACTTTGTTAGGCGGCTATTCGGAAGGTCGGAGAAGTTGACACATCGAAACTCGGGTTAAACTCCCTCGGATTAGGAAGAAGCGGGAAGAAACATTCGGACTTCCCTAGCAGACGATCATCGTCTCGGATTTTCGTCGGCCCACCACCGAAGTTCTTCCTTTGCCTCCACGGTGATCGGTTAAAGCAACGGTTTGCGGCGTTGGACGGGAAGATTCATCGCCCCCAAAGCCACCAACGGCTTTTTCCCTTGACGGTGTGGCGTAGTTCCGCCTGATTCTTAGGGGTCATATTCTTTATGTCCTTTGACATTGGGAGCCGCTCTACTAAAGGTATTAACGAAAAGGAAACGACTCGCTCGAAAAACAGGGGAGTTTTGCACAAATGAAGGAACTGAAAACAGGACTACGCGAAAACCCACTCAACAAGGGAATTTACCCAATTTCAACTAAATACGGACCCAATCTCTCGGGAAACGGCAGATCGGGCAAGAACAAAACAAAGTGGCAAGGAAACAAGAATACCTACCTAGAATATGGAGATGATCGAGGGAAGTTGTGGAACGAAGATGGTTCACGACACGGAGGTTATCCTTCGGAGCGAGAATCGTCGGGAGAGAAGTTCTTCAAAGCAACGTTGATAAAATAACAAGGAAGGAGACTTGGCGGGTATAAACCTTTCGAAACCCAATCGACGGGGCAAAGCGCCTTTTCCATCGGTCGAGAAAGGATGACGTGACCTTCCGTTTAATGCGCGTCTGTCGGGCATTAATTACGCCAAAGCCGTATAGGCGAGCGCCCCACGGTCGGCCACGACGGTCGAGGGACGCCCGGCTGCATAGGCAAATGATAACGTAGAAGAGGAATCGGCGGCCAAGATCAGGGCACGAGGAGCGGGAGTCACGATCGATTATCCCGCTTGCCGTTAGGCTGTCGGCCTGCGAGAAAGGACCGCGTTTGGAGTCTTCGGCCGTGCAAGAAGCGAGCCGGATGGTCGAAGAACAGCAAAATTTAAACAAGCGTAACCGGGACCACGTATGCAGGGGCAATTCAACCAGAAGACTTGTAGTTCAGAGATTGCTTGAAACTACGATAGACACCTTATCAAAGTAAGACGGGGCGGCTCCGAGTACAAGCTAGAGGATCCGGCAAACATGTTCACCCCGGTTGACCGGAGCCGGACAACAGGTGCAGAGGGCAAGGACATCATGTTACTTCGCGATCATGATGACTCGGACTTGAACAAAGACTCGAACTTTCGTTCTTCAGCGAACATCTAAACTCGGTGCACTGGAGACACGAGCAACCAGAGCTTGGGGCAACTGTTACGGACCCTAGCCTAGGCCCATTATCTCATGGCTAGTACGGGGGCAACCCACTGTCAGAGTGGGACCCGACCATGACCTTGGACACGCGCCGCGATCCACGGACATGCGCCGCGATCATGGATATGCGCGCACGATCCGGACACGCACACGACACGTACGGCGTGGCGGCGAAATGGACTAACTAGCCGGGTAAACATGTTTAGATCTAAAAAATTAATCAAATATTTAATTTCTGAAAAATAAAACATATGCCTTAAACAGGAAAAACAAAGCCCATCAACAATGTCCAGAAATAAAGCAATGAAAACAAAAGACTAGATCAGAAACAAAGCCCAAAGCATCATTTGTCTTTAAATAAAAATAAACACAGGCTTGAACAGTAGCAAAAATAAATCAGACAATTTGCAAAAACCCAAAAAGCATCTTCAGCCCAGATGCTTTAAATTTTATATATATATATATATATATATGCGCACGCTCTTTAAATTTATTTAAGGCATAAATTAATAATTTTGCAAGCCCAAATTATATGCATCAGCCCACAATATGAATAAAATTGGCAGATTCAAACAAAACATAATCCCCAGGCCCAGAATGTAAACAAAGAAAAGGGATTAAATAATGGGAAAAATATTTCTCCAGGAGATGAGTTATTTCCAATGATCTCTAAAACTACGTTGTTTTGAATGCTTGTAATTTTAGTTGAATTAATGAAGGATATAAAATTACAAAAACACCATTCATTAATCCAAAACGATGTAGTTTTGAGGGTCAATAGAAATAACTTATCTCCAGTAACGGAAAAAATCATTTACCCTTAAATAAATTGCCAAAACCCAAGAAGCCCCAAAGATAAATCAAAAAACAAACAGTCAGGCCCACAAATGTAGCCCAGCCTACACCCTTAGAAGTGAAACGGCTCGTTTCACTCTCGCTGGAAAAGACAGTCCAGATGATTTTCTTAAAGAAATAAGCGGGACCTTTTGGTTTCGTTCTCCTGTGAAAACGGATCCCTAATGAATATTCCCGCTTGAACCTGTCGTCATCTGCAACTTCCATGCGGCGTTTTCCGGCGATTTCTAGATTCTTCTCCGACGGTTTTGACAGTGGTATGAACAAAAACAACGAAAAACTCTTTCCCAACAATTATTTTATCAAAACAAGGCTAGAAAACAAACTAATGGATTTCAAACGAGCAAATGCTTCCAAAAACAATGTTTCGGCAATTCCCATAACCATAACCATGATCCAAAATACTTCATAAAATCATATATTGGAAATCCAAAAATAATACTGCATTAGGACAAAAATATTATACCTAAACCAATTTTTTTAGTATCAGAAAACATAATGCACATATATTCAAAGTGAAAAATTCAATGGAATAAAAAAAATACTCTCCAAAAACCCATGCGAAACATCAATGGGTTCGTTTTGATGGGTTTTTTTGATAAAAAAAACACTTTTTTAATGTAAAAATAAATAATTTTTAATTAATTTATGTGTTTAGATGATATTTTTTTAAAAAAACAAAGTAAAAAAAAAAAAACTAAAATGATGCTTTTTTTTAAAGCTTTGATTTTAAGCTTAAAAAAAGCACTACAAAAAAACACATTTTTTTAAAAGCCCATCCAAATGGGCCCAAAACCACATATTGATGTGGGGAGATAATTTTTCAATTGAGGGGCAAAAGAATATAACAGAATATTCAAAAAAACTCAATTGAGGAGGAATAATGGAAAACAACACGTAGATGATGCTTCACTATTATCCTCATATTATTTTTCAAAATTTTTTGAAATAGAAAAAAAAAAAAACCCATAATAAATCATATTAAAAAAATGGCAGGTTTTTTTTTTTTTTGCTCAGAAAAAATGGCAGGTTGAGGGAGATATGAAATTACTGATGCCACATGTAGGAATAAATACAATGATAATTCATAAATACATCATATAAATTATGTAACAAAGAGTACCAATGGAAGACTTTACATTATAAATAACATCTTGCGATGCTTAAATGATCTGAAGCCATAATCTCCTCTAACAGGAAAATGAGGTATAGTGATAGTTTGAAGATAGCCGTCACCCGTTAGGGAACCCTCATGAAGCAAGTAGTGTTTTTCACGTTACTACTCTAAGACCCGGTCTACACTATTTATAACCTCTCACAAAACTTGTAACAACTTACTGGTTAGACAGGTAACCCTAAACCAAATCTCTATTCAAATCACATGCGAGACATAATTCAGAGATATTTTATCCGAAATATATTAAACCGAAGGTATTTAAAACAATTAGATAATATCTAGAATATTTAATTTGATCAAAATAATAAATTAGAATATCCTTTATATGATCAATCAATAGATATATCTAGATACAATTTTGAATAAACAAAAGGATATAATATTATTATTTTAATAAGGTTGAATTTCACCAACTTGGTTCAGATTCTTATTAAGCTCAAGAAATCTGAAGATCATAGTCTAAACGTAGCAATTTTGTCCCTGAAGTATCAAAACGTAGCAATATTGCCCCTCCTTTAAAAACCCTAATGTTGACCGTTAGGGTTTTTAATGGAGGGGCGACATTGCTACGTTTTGAGACTTCAGGGGCAACATTGCTACGTCGAAAACTTAAGGGACAAAATTGCTCATGGACGTGTACTTTAGGGACAAAATTGATACTTAACTCAAAAACTTAAAGCTATATACTCCTTCAGGTCCTTATTATAAGGCACCAATTAACAAGTTTATTTGATTCTTTTTATATGACACTTGCTTGTTTCCAATGAGTATTGATTATTATTTTTCCATGTATACCCCTAATAAATAAGGGTAATGGATAAAAATAATAATTAACATGATATTAGAGTTTAGTGTAATTAGTGGGGGTAATATTAGAAGTTACTTAAATTATAGGCTAACTTTACTGACTTTAACTGTTTTTATTAGTTTGTGAGAATTGTTAGTTGGTGTCTTATACTAAGGATTAGAGGGAGTATTGTCTAGCTGATGTTGATCCATAGTGGTCAGTTCCTTTGTAACCAAAAAAAAAAAAAAAACTTAAAGCTAATTTTAAAACTACATAAATAAAAAAATATGTTATCTAATATCATAAAATTAATAAGTAATGAAGAATTACATCTAAACTATATATTTTCTGAATAGGCACTTCTCACCTTAAGAATCAAAGAGCATATACTCGGCTAAATGAAACAAATAGTATATTATAATTTTTAATTAATTAAGTCTTTTTATACTCAAAAAGTAAGAATCAAACCCAGCAATACCCTCTATTTTTATGGTAACTTAATTTTGATAATGGAAAATAAATTTAACTTATGTCAATTTTCAAATAGTATAATTTAATTTTTTTTTTATACAAGTAAAACACTTAAGTGTTCTCAGACGTCGAACTGGTCACTAAACCGGTCCAGTATAGGGGTCAAACTGGTTCACTTTCTTTTTGGGTAAAAAAATCGATTTTTTTAATTTTCTTTAAAATTTTATATTAATAACTCTAAAATCTTTTATTTGGCACCGGTTTAACTCCAATCTGACCAACTAACATTTGATTCAATACCCCGATCAGTCTAGTAACCAGTTTAGTTTCAGAATCTTGGTTAAAAGTTTAAACCAAGGAAGAGTCTTGGGTCAAGAAAAAATCCCAAGTACGGTCAAGTTATTGACCAAGAGAAGCAAAAGGTCAATCGATATTTGTGGGCCAAAGTGTAGTCTAATGATTGGAGGAAATCTAATTGTAATTATCATACTTACCTAATTTAGACAATAACATCTTTCTGAGTAATCAATGAGAGAAGAATAATATAAACGTATAAAAATGTGATCAGATGGAAAAGTATAAAACTATAGAAAATACATTAAATTACTACAATAATACGAGTGGGAAGAAATTGA
Source organism: Acacia pycnantha (assembly GCA_025563575.1). NCBI lineage: Eukaryota > Viridiplantae > Streptophyta > Magnoliopsida > Fabales > Fabaceae > Acacia > Acacia pycnantha. The sequence goes on along the minus strand of JAMWYP010000110.1, from coordinate 885,496 downwards.
AATACATCAAGAGGCGCTCTTTCGTGGAAGCTTCGTTTGCCGGCTATCTACACCACTTATGAATATTGCCCTCGCCTCCTTTGTCTCTTTTGTTTTTCTCTTCTTCTTTCTTCGCGATTTCTTCTCAGAACTCTCTTTCTTCCGGAGTCACTGCCCCACATAAAATGATGTAGCTGCCAAGAAGTCCAAGAAGATATTTAGAAACTATGTGTGGATCCCACCTGTTTGGGTCTTATCTTTTTCTTTAATCGGATTTTTTTTTTTCTTGTTTGTTTCTTAGCAGAGCTGGATCCATCTTGAAGATCTTGGTACTCTTCAATTCAAATCCAGCGACTTTCTCAGGCAATTTTCTTTATTCTCTATCTTTCGCGATTGATCTGGTTATTTGGTGGGCTTCGGGATTGCTGCCACTTTTTACTTGGTTGTTAGTTCTAACTTATGAACTAATCTGTTGTACATCGATTACGATGCAATACTACTGATCTATGGTTCAACTTTGACCCTATCGTTTGGATTTTGGTCAATTCTGATGCCTTTAGACTTGCCCATGGCATATTTGTACTGATCTCGTTGTTATTATCGGAGACGCACGCATTTACCAGTTGGGATTAGTTGCACTTCAAATGCTATAACGAGCCAAAATAGTGACTTGAAGCTTTGAACATTTGGCGCTGGATGCTGGCCGCATATTTCTATATATTGCTTCGTGAAAAGGTTGACAGAAATGCTGCTAATTGTTCTTAAGACTAATGGAGTGCAGTAATCTACATTTGGGGGATACATTTATTTATTCATTGCGCTGCAAAATGCTAATAAATACACTCCTTGAGTCCCTGTATTTATAATAATTTGTACAACAGTTCTGTAAGATCATGTTATGAGCTTGTGATTTATGAGATAGCCATGGCCTTATTCTTAGTTTATTCGTGTCTGATAATGTTCAACACCTCCCTTGGCTGAAAATTTGACATGTTTGTTGTCTCTGGATGCAGATGGGTTCTGCAGAGGATAAAACAGACCTTGACTCGGATGAGGAGATTGCTTTTAGACCGTCACCATCTTCAAGAAAAGTCCAAACTTTTGATTTTGAGGCAGCACATGTACTTTCTCCTGTAAATTTGGCCAGGCCATCCTTCTTTAAGCGAGCACATATCCGACCTTTCAGGACCATATATATTGTCTTAATTAAAGCAAAGATCAACATGTTACTACCTTTTGGTCCCTTGGCGATATTGCTACATTATCTAACACAAAAGCATGTATGAATCTTCTCCTCCATCATCCATGTTGCCATTGGGTTTCAAACTTTGAATGAGATAAAAGTGGGTGTGAGAAATGAAAAAATAGGTTAAAATTTCATAGCAATATCTTCTTCACAGAAAACTTGATTCTTAGGTTCTTTTGAATTTTGATTGGGACTAGAAAAAGACAACCTTGTGATATACACATTGATAGTAACAGCCGGATACTAATAAATGGTTGGCATTTTAAAACTGCTTAAATTTAAAACCCTTTCACACCTAACAATTGTTGGTTAGTTGTTGCTTCTAAGTTCTTAATTTTTTTAATAATAATTACCTCATATTTGTTAGGGATGGGTGTTCTTTTTCAGCTTATTGGGTATTGCTCCTTTGGCAGAACGTTTGGGATATGCTACCGAGTAAGTATTGACTAGTCCAACAAAATTGGATATTCACTTGTTTTACCTATTTTTTCTTCATCACTGTGTGGTTCTAACAGATGCATTTGCTTACATTTGGTGCAGGCAGCTTGCATTGTATACTGGACCAACAGGTATAGTTGTAGTTTCATGGTACAAATCATTGTTAGGTATAAAAAGGAATGTATTATATATAATTGTATGCGGATGATAATTCTATGAGAAGCTATTTTGGCTAGAGTTTTTTATCTGCAGTTTCAACTTTTTTATCTTTCATTTTAAAGTCATTAAATAAAACATGTGAATCAGGTGAGAGTTAGCTTGAATAATAGTTGGAAGTTTTATTGACAGATATCATGCATGCTGCGTTAAAATTTTTTCCTATTAATATTTTTGGATGTTTGACATGGTAAGGCCTCAGTTAATGTGGAATCATTTAACTAAAATCTTCTTAAATAATTTGAGAAACTTCATGCCACATTTCAACATCAAATTCATCATCCAGAAGATGATTGAACCTACAACCTACCTGATACTCGGGGACTACTTCGCCACTAGGGCAACACACCAAGTGTTGAGTGAAATTTATTATGATGATTGAAGATTTTAAAGAGACTGGAGGTGGCTTATTTAATGTGCAATGTGCAATGTTCTTCCAAGTATTATTTAATTGCTGCTTTAGCCAATGCTTATAGAAATATATTGATATGTTATATTCTCTGTGCTATCTAACTTAGCCTTGTGATGTGGCATCTAGGCCTAAATAGTAACAGAGTTGTGTTATTACAAAACAGTGCTTTTGAGAATGAATAGCACCTCTAGGCATACAACCTAATGCTTTGTTAAGTCTTATGCTTAAGTGCACCTGATCTACGTCTACTGACTTTACTATGGCATATGTAGTTGGAGGTCTGCTGAATGCCACATTTGGCAATGCCACTGAAATGATTATATCAATTTATGCTTTGAAAAATGGGATGATTAGAGTTGTTCAGCAGTCTCTATTGGGCTCAATTTTATCAAATATGCTTCTGGTTCTTGGATGTGCCTTCTTTACTGGAGGGATTGTTCACCACAATAAGATTCAGCTTTTCAACAAGGTAGCTGAAATATGGTTTGGAATGTTTCTTTCCATTCTTGCCCTCTTTATGTTCTATAACATCACACTGGAAATTAAAAGAATAGATATTCACATTGACATTGGCCTTTGCACCAGGCATCAGCTGTTGTAAATTCAGGGTTGCTCTTGATGGCTGTGATGGGAATACTGTTTCCTGCTGTGCTTCACTCTACTCACTCTGAGGTTCATTTTGGAAAATCAGAGTTATCCCTATCCAGATTTAGTAGCTGTATAATGCTGGTGGCTTATGCAAGCTACCTTTTCTTTCAATTAAGAAGCCAGCATAGTCTTTATAACCCTATTGAACAGGTTAGCAACTTTTGCTCTGCTTATATTTCGTGATAGTTGTGTCTGAGCCTTAGGATTTGTAGTTATTTTGTTAGACACCTCACGAGTCTGGGTGAGGTCTAATGCATATATTGTTTCAACGTTTGAAAGTAAGTCTGTTTGCTTTTGATAATTTATGCTACATTATGTTTTCAAATTTCTCTCATTTTTTATGATGAATGTATGCTAATGCTATAAGTTTCATGACGTAACATGATGCCCGGTCTTTATGCAATCATTTTATCATTTTTAGTATCTTTCTGTATTTACTCATTTTTCATATTTGCTGGATACCATATTTCTGTAAGGACCCATATATTATGGGTGAAAACCTGTAGGTACAAGCTGGTTATATAGCCATAGAGAATGAAAGATATATTAATAATAATAATTTCCGTGTTAGTGCTCCGCAACAAAAGTGTGTCTATCAGCAGCTACTTCAAAGTCTCCCTTACTTGAAGACAAAAAACGGAATGAATTCTTAATTATAGAATTCACTAATACTTTATAATGTTCTACTCAAGTCACTTGATTCAAATATTTAACTAACATTGCTACCACTAGAAGGAGGAAATTGTATTAAAAAAGGCCAAAAAAAAGGTAGAAGTGATTAAGTAGATAGTTTCGTGAGGTAGTATCCGGGTTGAATTGATATGATTCTTAAAAAGAATGGTATCTTGTGAAACAAAAATATGGCTTCATTCTGCTGGACATTCTTTGGTGTGAGCAGAATTTCTTCAACGCCCTTTTCTCTATATTTCCTTTACAAGGGAAAGGATTGTGTTCTTCTTTTTCCTACTCTTAGCGGGTCTGCTTTTTAAAAAAAATGGGGGGTGATTTGATGGAAAGATTAATATTGTGATTAAAATAGAATATTAAATATTTGTTTTAAAGTGCAAAAGAGTATGCTTATTTTATGGTATTATCCTTTTTTTATAATGTAGGAGGATGGTAATAGTGAAAATGATGATGAGGATAATGGTGAAAATGATGATGAGGATAATGGTGAATTAACTCAATGGGAAGCAATAGCCTGGCTCTCTATTTTGACAGTATGGGTATCTGTATTATCTGGATACCTTGTGGATGCCATAGAGGTATAATCTATTTCTTAAATGCTTGATCCCTATGCTTCTTATATTTGTCTCCCCAATGCTTTTATGCCTTTGTAATGTTGAGTGTTTGCTTTTATGACTTGTTAATTCTTGTAATCTTTATTCAGTCAAGGTTGAACATGCATCTGCCTCTAGCAGTAGAAACTTAGGAAACTTTGGTCATAGATTACGTTCTTATAATTTTATGGCTGGTATCATGAAGGATCTAGCTATGTAAAGAATTGTGTTTGAGCAACTCTAAGTAGTTGCAATCATATATTAGTTTTCATTTCTTTTGTTCATAGATCACGTCCTTATAATTTTATGGCTGGTATCATGAAGGATCTAGCTATGTAAAGAATTGTATTTGAGCAACTCTTAAGTAGTTGCAATCATATATTAGTTTTCATTTCTTTTTTTCATAGATCACGTCCTTATAATTTTATGGCTGGTATCATGAAGGATCTAGCTATGTAAAGAATTGTGTTTGAGCAACTCTAAGTAGTTGCAATCATCTATTAGTTTTCCTTTCCTTTTTTCCTCAAAGACAGAGAATTTAATTTTGCATAAATATGATCTCTTATTTCCTAAGACAAATTTAGGCCTTGTTTGGATCAAAGAAAATGTAGGAATGGAAATGAAAAGAATGGAATAGAACGGAAAATATTATATTTTGTCTCGATGTGTTTGGTTCGCACTGGAAAAAGAAATGGGTTGATAGGAAAAGTTTTGTTTGGTTGGAAGAAAATAAAGTAGGAAAATGAGGCAAAATACCATTCTACCCCTAAAGATAAAATATTATTTTAAACACCCACTCAAAATGCACGAGTGCACTCCAGTGCACACTCGAGTGTGCACTGGAGTGTACCCTCAAATTGAGCGTGCACTTTTAGTGCACTCAAGTGCACACTCAATAATTGAGTGTGTATTGCGTGCACACTCTGTCTTCTCCGATTTTTCACAGAAAAATCTCTCTTCTCTCTTCCTCCTTACTTTGTTAAAGCTTCAATGGTCGGTCGTCGACTCACTTCCATTTCCGTCACCTCCGGTCTGACAGATCTGCAGCGACAAAGAAGCCATCGTCGGCAGCTTCTTCTTCCTCCTTCCACAATGTTTTCCAGCGTCACTCTCTTCCTCTCCCCTCGTCACTCTCTTTTCTCTTTGCCATGTGATCTGAGCAAAATGGACTTTAGGCCATTCTCATACGCCCTGGAAAATGGCTTCCCACCATTTTTTGTGGGAACCAATTTTCATTCAAATGTGGGAGAATGGTGCGCGGCGGGAAAATATTGTCCAGGGAAAATTTGAACCAAACGGCCGTTGTCACTGGAAAATTCCAATTTTCCTTTTCCCTCCCCCAATTTTCTTCGATCCAAACGGGGCCTTAGTGGCAAGCTACCTTTTATTACAATAGCAATTAGGCTACCGTTGAGTCTTGCTCTATGCTACTGTAGTTGTATCTAGGCCTAGGAAATTTGAATTCAAATCTCATATTTCACTGCCATAAATTGTCTCTACTCTTAGTTGGTTTTCCTTGTTTGTTGACAGTGAAGAATTATTGCATCCCTTGTTGTTTGATCCATTGTGTTACAGGTGTGTTGATACGTATTGCTTTTGCGGTTTATTGCAGGGGGCATCTGAGTCATTGCATATGCCTGTGGCTTTTATAAGTGTCATATTGCTTCCAATTGTGGGTAATGCTGCTGAACATGCAAGTGCCATAATGTTTGCCATGAAGGATAAGCTTGTGAGTCACTTTCAGACCCTACATTTTATTCTATTTGGCACTGCCTACTTGACTGACAAGAGTCATTTTCTCTGAAGGATATCACACTTGGAGTTGCTATTGGATCTTCTACCCAGATATCTATGTTTGTGGTATGCTCCTCTTGAAGTGCCATAAACTGGTTATGGGGATTTACGCCTGACCAGAACATTGATTTTACCATGTCAGAAAGAATTTGATTTGAGTTTTTCAATGCTTTGATAATTGTAGATCCCTTTCTGTGTTGTTATTGGGTGGTGCATGGGAAAAGAAATGGACTTGAATTTTCAACTCTTCGAGACCGCCACGCTCTTTATCACAGTGCTAGTAGTTGCGTTTATGTTGCAGGTACGTGATCTCCCATTCCCCCCTGCATGTTGTGTTATCAGCGTTATTATTTGTTAATGATTTGATGTTTACCCTACTTTGAGGGACCTAAACCAAAACCTTTAGGTCCTAAGATTATCTCGATTAGATGGGCCTTGTGGCAAACCAATTGAACTTAGTAAAGAGAGGCAACTCAATGAGAATTCATGAAAGCATTTCCAAAATAATTAGTTGGAGTTGCCCACAAGATCCAGTAATCCCCTCTAAAGACTGAATAGTTCCTTTATTTACGTAAGTCATGAAGATTTACATCATTTTCAAAATGACCTAATTGCTCTCACAAAGTACATTGGCCATCACATGACCTACAAAAAGACAACTTCAATCAACACTACACATCTTCATTAACTCCTGTCGTGGTGAATGTCATGGTATTCAAGGTGATCACGCTAGGCACTTGCAAGAAAGGTGTCTTTCAAATTATCACTTGGATGAATAAAAATCCCATATAACCAATCGACAAGAAGGGACAAACATAAAAAATAAAAATTGAACAGAAGGAAAGAAATACACACAAGTATTTGTCTTGTATCCTTACAGAAATAAAAACATTGAAATCAAGAAGTACGTTATAAGATAAGATTGAAATAAGTTTTAGAACACTTTTAAATTTATCAATTTTGAGAAACATTTGATAAAAATACTTTGGGAGAAAATAAAATCCTTTTCTAATAGGATTTCAATTTCAAATAAGAGCATTATAATTCATCCATATCATATCTTTGGAGTTGGTTGCATATATGGCAGCTATTTTACACCCACTGGTACCATCTCATCTTTTTAGGGCAGCTATTCCTAAAGAGTAGCTCATTTTCCGTCCAATACAATTATATCAAAATTTTGGGGGCAGCTCCACATAGGCAACTCCTTACCTCATGATCAGTTATTCCTGACAGATAAATCTATCATATGGTCATCCTTAATCTACTAATGGCTATGAAATTCTTAAAAATTGATTCCCAAAAATCCAGAATAATAATTTTAGTCCAGATCACGATGTGAAACACATTTTTCAGCATGTATATCTTGTAACATCATATTAAATAGAAGTCAATTATATTTGTAATCTAAGTGCTCAAGCTTGTCTCATCTTTTACCTAAACAGCTTGTTCATTATGCTACTTTTCTGATCAACTATGTTTACTTAAATATTAGAATAACTTGCACACTACTGGGTTAATAAAGTGCAGTTTCCTCCTTCAAATCAATAGTCTTCTTGATCCCATCCACATCACAATACCCCAGGTTGGGGCAGATCCAGGACCTTGTGCCAGCAAGCCTAATACTACCTCCGGTTCTTAATATAATACCCAATTGTTTTTTTTTTTTTTGAGAGATTAAGGAAGCTAAATAAATTACTTTAAAGTATTTATATTTGTCATTTTTATACCAAACTAATTTTCCTGAGTTATAAACTTATACATAATATAATCATACACAACATATAGTATGATTAACTAATTTATTTAGCTTTTTTAATCTCTCCAAAAAAATCAATTGGGTCTTATATTAAGGATTGAAGATATTAAGGACTGAAGATAGTAGTATTTTTTTTAAAAACATAGGTTTCCCCTCCGTTACCAGATCTCACATTTATGTTTGGCAAGTTTATGGAAACTGCGGATTCCCTCCTTTTGGACCTATTAACCTCACTATGTCCCCATTCCATGGGTCTCATGTACTTCAAATCTAAATAAATGGTCTGGTTTTTACTTGGCTATTGGATTGATATGTGGTGGATGAACATTTAATTTTTTCCGATGAAAAGACAAAATGATATTAAAGCAATCCAGGCTTACAATTTTTCAAAAGTTAAAATTCTAAAGTGAGATCTTGAGAAATTATAAAATACGGACTTCAGAATGACTCTAAAGGAGGCTTGAGAAAAAATTTATCCATAGTGAGTGTAGGGGATGAGAGAGAAAGTGATGGCAAGGGGGTTGTTATGCATGAAAGGGATGTGAAGAATCATTTTGAAGGGTTTGCTCTCCTGGTGTTTCTTTTCTCAGTGTCATCAATATCTTAGAATGTTAATCGTCCAAAAATAATGGTGAAGGATGTTATTGTCAATGCTGTATTGGTCTTATTTCTCTTTTGTCCCGGTATATGTATCTTGCAGCGAGTCAAGTCAGTCTACATTTCTGTCTTCTGTTTGGTGTTGAACTTTGCTAATACTAGTATCTTTTATCTAAGCTCCACAACTTTTTTCCATTGTAATCTCTATCAGTCATGTTCTTGACAGCTATCTCATCATTATTGCTTTGACTCTTGCTGCAGGAGGGGACCTCAAATTATTTTAAAGGCTTGATGCTTATTCTTTGCTACCTCATTGTTGCAGCCAGTTTTTTTGTCCATGTAGACCCTACAGAAGGTGAGTTACTACTCCTTTCGCTCCTTGACATAAGATGTATTTACCTAATTTGATTAGATTAAAGAAGTTAGTTAATATGACGTATTTTCTACATCACCTTAGTCATCTTTTTTAATTCTTTCATTCCTTTTCCTACTTGATTATTGTTGAAAAAGCATCATTAGGGATAAATTAGGAAAAAATTGACAAATATGAGAACCTTATCTTATATTTAGGGTCAAAACCAACTCCCCAAATATGTCTTTATATTAAGGACTAGAGGGAGTACAAGTTTAATCTCATTGAATTATAATAGACTTTTAAGAGCCTGAAAGCTTACTGACTCATATTTGAGTTCAAATTGACTTCATCACTGGGACTTGTTATAATAATCTGATTGTGAGATTTTGGTGCAGATGATGACTAAATACGCTGTGGCTATAGTAGCCATTCTTGTAGCCATGCTTCTGCACAAACCTGAGTTACCCAGAAAAAGTGGAAAGCAGAGTGCCAGAGGTTGAAGGTGCCCCTTTCAGAAAAATTCCTGAACTGAACTCTAATCCAACAGGATCCCGAGTGTTGCATTGAGAGCTAAATCAGGACGAAATTGTATGTATAATATTGAGTTCTTTTTTTCTTCTTTCTTTGTTTTTTTTTTTAAAAAAAAAAATCCTTCCAAAGCATTACTGATGTATCATTGTATTTGGTCTCCTTAGTACATATTCATTCAACACAATTTTTTGGTGTTTCATCAGGGTCTTTATTGAGTAAGGTGGGAATTATGTGGGCCTCAATTGACAGTATTTTAATTTAGGGTTAAGGTTTAAATTTTACCTCAATTTTTTTTTTTTTTTGCGTGAAGTTGTAGGTATTTAGAAGTTTTTGTTGAATCAATATTGCTCTGAAAATTTTTAAAAAGGAGCAATGTCACGTCATTAAAAATGTTACCAGTCAACTTTAAAAAGGAGCAATTGTCTTCAAAGTTAACAAAATGTAGCTTCTGAGCAAAAAAAACAAAATGTAGCAATTTGTCCGGAAAGTTTTCGATGAGGAGTAATGAGTATGTGAAAGTATTTTTAGAAGTAATTTTGCCCTCCAAAGTTTACATAAAAAAAGTCTAACGGTCAAGATTAAAAGGTAAGATTGTGATGTTTTGTTAACTTTTAAGGTAATTTTGCTCTAAAAAAACTCTGGGTGCTTAGTGCTTCTCAACCAAAATTTTTGGATAAAAATGATACTTATCCCTTTCATTTTTTTAGAGTGACATAAGAAATACTATTCTGGTCCTATTTATAAGTTCAGTTTAACCAAATCTCACATACTAATGAGAGTTAGGTATCCCAATGATTATGGAGCAAATTTTCAACTTTACCCTCATTTATGAATGAGTACCTTTTAAAATTTATTGTCATATCTCTCTCATCTTTTTCTCTTTCCAACATGACTAGCTAATCTCTCTCATCCTCATTAATATGGGCGAAATTGTCACAATCTCATTAATTTGGTCAAAATGGACTTATAAATAGGACCAAAATTTTTGGTCAAAGTGGACTTATAAATAATACCAGAGTGGTATTTTTATAAGTAAAATTAGTTTTATTTCATTTCATTTCATTGTAACCTTGGTGGATTCAGAACTCCCAGCGGATGAATTGAAATTGTGTTTCATGTGTAAATTGAAAATAAAGACCCATGAACTTTCATTATACCCTTTTTTTTATATAAAAATTTTAGGAAAGGGGTTGAGTTTACCCACGATTCAAGGGCAGGGCGAAATCTCTCTTTCTCCAAGGTGATACCGATGTTGGGCAGGGCGAGCCGTCTATTACCCTCAGGCGTTAATCTATGCACCTAGGAGCTAAACCCTCTCCCTTTGGTGAGAGTGTCCAATCCCTTTGTCACTTGAACCCAAAGACGAGGATCATTATACCCTTTTTGTTTCAACATGCAAGTCAAAACTTGTAGGCTCATTTGAATTTTCAGATTCTCATGGTCTGCTAAACTAATCAACTTGGGAGTAGGTGATTCCACTCCAATTAAACATATTTATTCATTATTATTTAAAAAAATCACTTATTAAATCCATGGTATTAAAATACCGCTTGTATCAGCCATGTCAAATCGTGAACTGGACCACTAACTGGTTGAGACTTTTATTTAAGTCGATCAGGTGAGATGTTATATTCTTCACTCCTTGTTAAGTTTGAGATGACGTCATTTTTGAGTTTTAAAGTATAAGTAATCTGTAATATTTATATTTTAATAACTATTTTGCAAAATTATGTTGTATTTAACTATTTATACGGGAATGTTATAATTATTTATATATTAGTGCTTTTGTTTAAATACTCCTCTTGTCCTTACTTAATTGGGGAGTTCATCTAAATATTTATCAATTTTTTAACAATAATTTAATAATACAACTATATATACTATAAATTGAATATTCTTAACGCCATGTGTGAGTACTGATTAGTTGTATTTATATGTGATAACTAGTTTTACAATACCACACCTTTTTTTTTTTTTCTCATATGGTATCTAGAGTTTTGCCTCACTAATCTGGATTCGACTGGGTTGCATGCCCGGCTATAGTGGGTATTACATTCGTTTTTAATATAGGAGCTATTTGGATGTTTGATTCATTTTAAAATATAAAATCTGAATCCACTTTGTCTTACAAGTTTATCAAAAATTTCAAAATACTCCTATCGGGTTGCACACATTAAGAGGTTTCTATGAAAAAGTAGTCATAATGAAATATAATATTTAAAAAAAAATCAAGCCATATTTGTTACAAATAACTAATATAATTAATTTTCACAATCTACCAAATTAGTTAACTAGCTCTTCTATTTAGCATCGGAGTATAAAGTTTGACCTTATCAAATCTTGTACTCCCTCCGATTCTATATATAAGATATAGTTGACTTTTTCTAGAAAAATTAAGAAAGCTAAATAAGTTAGTTAATCCTATCATATGTTGTATATCATTAGATTATATATCAATTTATATGTTAAACAAAATAGTTTGGAGAAGAAAAGATAAATATAAATATTTTAAAGTAATTTAATTAGCTTTCTTAATATCTTCAAAAAAAAAAAATCAACCCTATTTTATATTTATCACAAGAGAGAGTAATTGTTTTCGTATTTAAAATTGGAATTCAAGATAAGCACCATCATCGTAACCCTTGTCAAAATACTAAAATAAAATGTCTTTCTTTCGTCATTGTGAGTCATCACTTTTGGTTGTTGACTGTCCTCTTCCACTTCGAACCACCACCAACCCTCTTTATACTGGCCGTCGCCTACCACCACCTACCACTACCCTCGGATGCCATCCACCGTCGTTGGTCGCTGGCCACATTCTCCTCTACCGTTGATCATGATCGTCCTCCTTCACCAACAACTATTTTTTTCCTATGATTGTCTATCATTTTCCCACTCCATTAACGGCGATCCTTTCTTGCCAACATTAACATACCTACTTGTTGGTGATCCGAAGCGATTGACTCGTTAGAAAGTTGAATTAGTCAAGGCAGTTTAGTTAGTTGGTTAGTTAGGAGTGTCAAGAGTTTGGATTTAGTTACCCTTAAGAAGATTTATTGTCATTTGTTTTTGTTTGATTAAGAAATATTCCCTTCGGTCCTAATTATAGGATCACTTTTGTAGTACAAATAGTATTACAAAAGTATTCTTATAATTAGAACCAGAGTAGTATCATTATCCTTTTGTTCTTGCTCTTTACATACTCCTAAAGTTGCATGTTAGATTCGTCCATTTGAATTTTTCAATCCCACTTGTTTTAATAATTTGACATTACCAAGCCAAAACTCATGTTTTAAGTATTGTCCAACTTAGTTCCCTACCATCATCCTCTTTTGTTGTTAGCCAGCAATACGCCGTGGACCACTACTCTCCACCACTAGCAGTCGGTCGCAACCGCGAACCACCACACTCCACCAACAACCACCATAGATCATCACCAATTACCATTTGGTGCTATCAGCTATCACCATCTTTTGTAGGGAAGCACATAAGGTGCTTCTTCTCCCTTATATACTTCTTACATGCTTGTCCCTCTAATTAGAGGGAAGGGGCATTATTTTAACATATATATATATATATATATATATATATATATATATATATATATATATATATATATATATATATATATATATATATATTTATTTATTTATTTATATTTATTTATTTATTTATTTATATTAAATTGTATGCTGCTTTATGAATTTTTTTTTACATCAAATATCTCAAATTAATTAGTTCTCAGTCCTGCATTCAGAAATATTTGTCATCTAATACTAGTATCCTGAAAACTAATTAATTTGAGATATCAGGTGAAAAAAAAAATTTAGGAAGCAGCATATAATTTAATCTAGATAAATAAAATTTTAAAAAAATAAAAAAAATTGTATCATCCTTCTAATTAGAGACACAAGCATGTAACAAGCACCTAATGTGAACCCCTTTTGTGGTTAGTTATATGAGTATGCAGTGATCATCATCAATCTAGACCATCCAAATTAGATTTAGAATATCTAGATTTAATTTAATTTTTTATATTTCAAATAAATCTATATTTTATTAAATGTAAAACTAAAATAAAGATATAATATCATAATTATTACTTTTTTATATAAAAAAAGGATAAATTTACCAATTTTAATTGAATTGATCAAATCTCGTCACAGTGATATTGGTGGAACCCATTTCTTTGCTCATCCGTACGGACGAGCTCCTGGTCTAGACGGCCCAGATCTTATTTTTTTTTATTTTTAATAAAAAATAATTTTAATTGATAGAGAATATAAAATAAAGTTAATCTCTAAACTAACATTTTTTCATGTAGGAAAAAAAAAGATCTGGGCTGTTCAGATCTAAATCTGGACAACCAGGAGTTCGTCCGTATAGATGAATAGCTCTCCCTGACAAGGGGAAACGAAATCCGATATTGGTAGACTTACAGGAAACGCTAGTGACAATAGGAGGAGGAGCAAAACTTCAACTTGGTTATAATAACCCATTCTAGTAACCAAATGGCCCCTAAAATCTTTCAATCAGTCTAAACCCTTTGCTATATTAGCATCATTCACATCAAATGATTTTATAAATGTCATGATAAAATGTGACAATAAATTTTAACAATTTTTTTTCCCACTTAATTTTTGTTAACACGGTAATGCCTATTGTTAGTTTAAGCCTATCACTCAAGAGGAGGTGAATAAAGTGATATTAAAAAGTTTACTTTAAAAAAAAAATAACAAAGACAGTAGAGTTAGAACCATTTCATTGCCTTACTTTAAAAAAAAAAAACAAGAAGGATTTCCCCAAAAGTCAACACAAAAAGATTTATACGGGTTCGATCTAATCCACTTGACTTACGTTTAGTTCTCAGAAATTTTTCTGAGAGTTTCACTATCATCCCAAAAATTGCCAGGTTTTTAGTGTCTCAATACAAACAAGTTCAGTGGCGGAACTAGGAAATTATTTTAGCCTGGGCAAAAAAATAAATATATTGAACTATTTACTAAATAATATTGCATAACATTGAAAATACAAATAAATAATAACCGATAATTATAAATCAAAAAATAACATAGTAAACAAAAATTCTATGGCGTTTGGAAGGAGACTTATTACAAGGTGCATCACTTTTAGAAATTATTTTTATAGAAATATCACTTTCTAAAATTATTTTCTTCTTAAAGAATACATCTATACTTTTCTGTTTATCCCTACTCGTCTTTTTCAACCTGCAACAAATTTGGTGACCCATAAAATATATTGCTGTTAGTGTTAATTAGTATATTGAGTTACTAAACATTCATTCTTATAGTTCTACTCAACATAAAACTAACACTTAAATGCGAATTCCACCTACCTCAAAATAAAATAATTGGAGAAAATAAAAAGAAATATAAAATGAACCCCAAAAAATATTTTTTAAAAAACATACAAATCTGATTCAATTTCAGCTAAGCAAATAACCTATTATAATATATTTTTAAAACAGAAATTTATTATAAAATCATAAGACAATCAAATAATTAATCCAAATCGATTAAAATTAGTCATTAATCATCCTCTACATATATATAGTCATCTATTGTCAAAACTCAAGACTTCCAAAATCATAACCCCAAAATTTTCACTAATCAACATAATATTACCCTCATTAGAAAGAGAAAAATACGTAAAATAACTTTCATAAAAGGAGTGAGGTGAAAAGAAGTGATTTTGAGTACCTATTTAGTCCTTTGAATGAAGATGAGCAGCGCCGGATATAAAATTATACTAACCTTTTCAGTAGGTATTTCAAACAAGAATTTTTCTTTCCTCTCATAGCCCAATGAATAATGAACCAAATATTGTCCTAATAAAAAAAGTATAATTATAGAAAAGATAAGAGATTAGTTGGGGCCAAATTATTGGCCAAAATAAAATATTATATAACACATATATATAAATACATAAGATAAGAGAAGGCCAGCTGGGGCCAAGGCCCCAACTGGCCATAAAATGGCTCCGCCACTGAACAAGTTCCTTTTCAAGGAGCATTCGCTCTCCATTACACTTTGTAATTAAAAGTTACGAAGTTTACCAGCCGTCTGAGGCTCTTGCCAAGCTTATTAGTAACGATTATAATGGGGTTAGTACTCCCATAGATGTTTAGTTGAGGTGTCTCTGTTATCAAAAAAAAAAAAGTCACACTCAAACTCCCACTACCTTGAGTTACTTGACCATAATACATGATTCAGTAGAATCTTTCTCTCTAGTAAATTGATTGTTGTAGATTGATTATGACTTGTGTTTGAGCTCTTGGTTCAGAGCATTGTAGTATTACTTTGCTTTGACAAGAGGTAACTACTTTCTTCTTATTGTGCATGCTTGTATGATGTTTGTGAGTGATTTTGAACTATATAAAACTATATATTTGCTATCACCTTGTGATGTAGAGTATAAAACTATGTTATCAATGAAATTGTCTTGTGAGACTTATTTTCATTGAGTAATAGCTAGTAAGACGTGTGTGTGTGATTGAAAAAAATTATTATGCTGATAAGTTTGTGGATTAGACAGTTTAAAATTTATGAAAAATGATTTATGACTTAGAGATTTTAGAGAGATTAAAAATTATTTTGCATTTAGTTATACTCTTTTTTTTTTTGAAATAAAAAAAATTGTAAGATTTCTCAAAAGCGATTGGAAAAATAATTTTTCTTAAACAAATTAATCAAATATAAGGCTTCATTCAAGTTAGGAATTTATTTTTTATACCCATAATATCCCATCTTCGATATAGTTAATAACTCATCTCTTTCTGGACATAGAAATCACAGAAGTTGATTTTACCTTTCTCAACAAAGGGTTTTCATGTACAAAATCAAGGATAAAATATATGACAACATACTTAAAAATGGGGAAAATCATTTTCAGGGCCCTTTTAAGGCTGACAATCCCAAAAAAGGCCCCAAGATTCTGATAATCCCAAAAAAGGTCCTAGGGCCTTTTCTGGGATTTTCAAATCTTGGGTGAGTTGTCAACGGGGCTGATATAGTTGTTAATGTGGGTACTAATATAGTTGTCAACGAGGCTGATATAGTTGTTAGCAGAGTGTTGTTAACGGGGCTGATTTAGTTGTTAAAACCTACCCGTTAACAACTATATCAGCCCCGTTGACAACTCACCAAAAATTATGAAAATCACATATGGGATTGTCATAATCTTAGGGCCTTTTTTGGGATTGTCAGTCCTAAAAGGGCCCTGAAATGGATTTTCCGTTAAAAAGGCCTACTGGTTATCTTTTTGTATACCGTAAGTGTACGGGTTGCAAGTAATAGTTTAGTGTTAAGAAGAGTTAATTAAGTTAAAAAGTACTATGACAAAAGTGAGTTAATTAATGTAACCACGTTCTTAACTAAGTTGAATAAAATTATTTGAGATTGATTGAGTTAAATAAGGATTTCAATGAAAAGCAACAACAACAAAAAAAAGCTATGGAAATTGGAAAATTATTTCTAAGCCAAGTGATTAAAGGCTTAGGATTAGGGGTGTTCAACGTTTTCTCGTCCTGATCCTCAGCAAATTGGGACGGAAAAAAAATCAGGATCAGGAATGAGACTTTTCAATCGTTTCCCTTCCCGAATATATGGGTATGTATGTGTGTGAGTATTAAATATCCCTAAAATCACCTAAATGTCTGAAGGAAACACAAGAAATTAGGTTTAATTCAGGTCAAAATTAGGCTCAATTAATAATATATTTCTATGGGACTAAAGGAAATACATGAAATTATGCCTAATTCAGGTCAAAATTGGGCCAAAATTCAATACAGGGAAAAAGTAAGAAAGGGGAAACTTTTATGGAATTTCCCGTCCTGTCTCAACCAAGATGGGAAATTCTCAGGATCAAGACAGAAAATTTCTCCAGAGTCCTTTTTGGGATCAAAAATGGGATTTCTGGATCCTATCCTGAGAACATCCCTACTTAGGATTACTTATTCCCCATTGTATTGAACTATGCAATTATCCCCTTATGTTAGTTAAATGAGGTGTCGGCCTTCACCTCAAAAGGGATGAGGTTCGATACACACTGGTCGATGTGAGGGCCTCATTGGTGGGCGATCTGTAAGTACCTCTGTAAACGCTCTTTGAGCCTGGAGGCATACCCTGGCTTTGGTGGAGTACCGGTGTCTACCCTCACCTAAACTTTTTATTATATAAAAAAAAAAAAGTTAAATGAGTTTATATGTTAGGCGAGATTGATTTTTAATCTTAATTAAAAATATTCAATCTCTTATTTATAATTAATGAAAACGATCTTTCCAAACCAATCTTTCATTAAACTATACTAGCTAGGTTGTTAGTTATATCTTTATTCTAACAACAAACTATCTATTTAATCCATAAATTTTAAGTGTATGTAGCATGATTTTTCTTAAGTTCTACAACTAAAATAGCTCTCTTAAGCATCACTCAATCGAATTAATCAACCATGTGGTGATTAAGTACAAAATAACATTAATCATAAAAAAGAACCAACATATATTATCATTAATATTAACTAACAAAAACAAGACATTCTAGTAGTTCCAATCCACACAACGGATAAAAGTTTAGAGTTTTAGCTACTCATAATCTGTACAAACCAAAAACTAAACTTTTAAAAACATAGCTCATATCATTAAAATGAGAAGAAAAGGGAGATAAACAAGAAATAAAAACCAAAATAAGTTCTTAAATCTCTTGAAGAATTTTCCTTTAAGCTCATAATCTTCACCAATAACTCTCTCCCAAGGAGTTCCCACGGAGTTTATTCCTCTCATGCCCAATCTCTCTAGAGTCAAGATTGAGTCACTTTAGGCCCCAAAACTAGGTTAAAATCCCTCAAATGCGTCATTTTCTTAAACACATAGAATCATTTTCTCACACTCACTTTTGCTCTGTTGTAGTTAAGTAAAAGCGAACACAATCAGACAGAAAGGTCCTCCACTTTTGGATTCTTTGGCTTTTGCTTTGCTATAGCAAATCCAAAGCAATTGAGGGTGTCTTCAAACTACTTTTTTCTTCATTCTATATTTTGTCCTTCTTTTCATTGCTCCCATTGATTCTTGTAAGCTTCTAAATCTTATTCTCATTTTCTATAAGAAGGAGCTTATGAGCTTTCTATTTTCTTAAGTTAGATCAAAACTTCTATGCATTTAACTCAAGATTTTATAATTCAAAAAGTATTTTCATCACATCATAAATTTTCTTTGTATGTATCAATTTGTTGCACAATTTGAGGTCAAAACCGACAAATATATAAGAAATATATGAAATTCTGGAGATTAACACATATTCCCATAAGTCCTTAATATATGTGTCAGTTGATTTTTTTTTTTTTGAAAAGATTAACAAAGTTAATTAAATTAATATCAAAATATTTATATTTATTGTTTTTCACCAAATTAATGTGTTTGACTTATAAACTAATATATAATCTAATGATACACAACATATGATTTATTTAGCTTCCTTAATTTCAAAAAAAAAAAAAAAGTCAATTGGTTCTTATATTAACAAGTGAGTTAGTTATTATTTATCCACTCTCTGAACCTTATTGTATGGAGTTCAATCTTTAACCAATTCTTCTCCTAAGATTAGTGGTTATATCAAGATATTTATAGGCTCCTATCTCTAATTTTAATTTGGTGGAATTTAGTTTATTGACTTGGCCCCAATTTCACATAAAAGAACATATATGAAGTAATATTATTAAAATTATAGATATAAATAATGTGATTTATCTCGAATTTTGTATAAAGTATGGAAACATGAGGCTACGATCTTAATAGTGTTTATTTAGAATAACGATTGGAAGATTCAAAAATATATTTTTAATCATAATTCACAGTATGCTTAATTTATGACTGAACACTTTTAAAGGTTCCAAAACTAATTCAAACAAGCTTTTTAATAGGGGTGTGCTGATAAACTCAAACTTGTCTCCGCGGAAATTGAAACAAGTCGCTCGAGGACAACAATTTCAAATGACATCGTTGTTTAATAGTGCTTAATTTGATTTTAAATGACTATCTTGTATTTATTAATAAAAAAAAGTGATTATATTGTTCATATATTTTTATTTATTTATTTATTTTTCATTGGATGATTGGACGCGAGCAATCAAAACAAGGCCATCAATATGTTTTAGTAGCTGCAGCCACCTAACATGATTGGACACCCACAATAATACTACATCCGGTCCTAATTATAAGACATAGTTGACTTTGTTTGAAGAAATTAAGGAAGTTAAATAAGTTATTTAATCATTTTATATGTTATATATCTTTAGATTATATATCAGTTTATTAGTCAAACTAATTACTTTGAAGAAAAAAATAAAAATAAAAATACTCTAAAGTAATTTAATTAGCTTCCTTAATTTCTTCAAAAAAGTCAACTATGTCTTATAATTAGGACCGGTGGGAGTATTAATTATTATATGGAAACAAAAGCTTAATTATGAGAAAGTAATTTTACTTTATCTGCCTATCGATTATATACTCAGTAAAGCTTTGAAGTGTTGAAGTATTTTGAGGCTAAGATTTTATTTTAGAGACTCTAAACAAGGTAATTTTATAATTCTTCTCCCTCATTTTCTAACTATTGGAATTCTATTCACACTTTTTTAAAACAGAACAAATCAAAAAATCACAAAATTCTTCTTTTAAAAAACTTCTACCAATGGCCCTTTATTTTGCATCTTCTTCCCAAGTAAAACAGGATCTAATATCTCTTGAAAAACATGAAATTTGTATCACCTATAATGGTTTTACACAGCGAGGGGAAGCACACACAAAAAAAAAAAAAAAAGTAAAATCGGGACATATTTCCGTCAAGGAAACAATAGCTCGTGCAACGCTTGGGAAAATCCCTCATTATTTATATGTTAATTAGTTTTCCCAAAATACCTCTTTTAATCATTTGCAAGAGAAATTACACTAAAAAAACCCAGGATTTGGGGGGTTAGGGGTGGCCCCCGCCCACCCTAAAATTACAAAAAAGAATCTAGAATTTCAGAAAATGCGATGATTTATTCCTTTGCTTAATTGGAATTATATACGATGCTAATAAGTAAATAAACCTAGGCAGTTCCTATAATTTAGGGATTACAATCGTGAATATAATTACTAATTCATAAAACTATGATCTACTAACTTAATTCCTAAAATCTCTCTAACATCTTAATTATGATCCGGTCTTTGTTTTTCTTGTTGTTGTTGCTTCCAATCTTCTCTTGGTTCTCCGTCGTTGATGACGGAGGGACATTCAAAATGTTGCCAGATCTGGTGATTTGGGACCGATTGTTTCATTTGAGTTTTTTTTTTTTTTGAAACACTTTTAAGACTGGATGTTTAAAATGTCCTATCTTAAAGAAATTCTTAAGACCGGTTACAAGTCCGGTTTAATAGGAGAGACTTTAATACCGCTCGAAACAACTCTTCGCGGGTCCGATCCTAATATACATTTTTGTCTAGTCTTAAAAGCCTTTTTCCACCCGTACTAATGGCCCTTTATTTTGCATCTTCTTCCCAAGTAAAACAGGATCTAATATCTCTTGAAAAACATAGAAATTTGTATCACCTATAATGTTTTTACACAGCGAGGGGAAGCACACACATACCAAAAAAAAAAAAAGTAAAATCGGGACATATTTCCGTCAAGGAAACAATAGCTCGTGCAACGCTTGGGAAAATCCCTCATTATTTATATGTTAATTAGTTTTCCCAAAATACCTCTTTTAATCATTTGCAAGAGAAATTACACTAAAAAAACCCAGGATTTGGGGGGTTAGGGGTGGCCCCCGCCCACCCTAAAATTACAAAAAAGAATCTAGAATTTCAGAAAATTATATTTCACTCTTATAAAAATTTCAATATTTTCAATTTAGTCTCTACTAAACTAAAGGTTTCATTCAGGGACTAAAATGAAAATATTGAAAGTTTTATAAGATTGAAATGTGATTCCCAGAAGCTCTGGGTTCTTTTCTGTAATTTTTTCCTTCTAATTTCAATTTCTAACTCCACCCATGAGTAAACCCCTCAGAGGATGCAATCAATAGGAAGAATTTAGAAAATAAAAAAGTAATTTGGAAAATAAAAAAGATTGAGATATTACATTTTGGATTAAAATAAACTCTTCTACTAGCTCTTTTTTTTTTTTGCTCATCTTCTACTAGCTCTTACATTTATGATTAGGTGGAGTATTTTTTTCTTCTTCTAAATTTTCTATCCGTTAGTTTCGCATATCAAAGAGTTTTCAATGTGAATGATTAAAATAGGTATTATAAGAAAATTAAGTTTTACAACTAACAAACTTAACTAAGTTTCTTAATAATTATTATAAAATAGTTATCAGCCTCCTACATTCATGACCAATGAGAGAAGATGTAATTGGGAAAATATATAAAAACAATATATATTGATATGGTGCGAGACACTAACAGAGTTCTTGATTTGAAGAACACATAGATGTGATTTTGGGGAGAAAAAAAATTATAAAAATACAATAATATCACACATAGATATGAAATATCCATAATGTGGACATCCATGAAAGCCTTTGCCCATATGAGGAGGAGTAATTGAAGGGTAGGAACGTAATTGTGCATTAGAAGCTTCAATGATTAGCAGCATCAGCAGCTAGTTTTGCTCTGAGATCCTTTCTTAAGATCTTCCCAGAAGGTGACTTTGGAATTGCATCAATGAAGAACACTCTGCTTATTCTCTTGTAAAACACCACCTGCACCATCCATCATCATTCATTATTAAAAACTCACCGACAAATTATAAGAGACAAAAAAAAAAAAAAAAACTTATCCTAAACATCAGTGTCAATAGGGAAAAAATTGCTTATAAAAACGACTCGAGAGTAATATTAACCGTTATTGACGGTTAATATTTTAACACTTTTAAAGAAACCTTAAAATCAAAATATTTTTTTGCCGTGGTTTTGAGTAAAATCTTTTAAGTAGATTTTCATATTAACCTTTTAAAAAAGACTAAGAATGAAGAAATTCATAAAATATTTTTTTCTGGTTCAATAAATTTTATATTTTTTATTAATTTAAAAATGAATAAGAAATTCATATTATTCCATTAAAATAATTCATGTAGTTTTTTTTTTAATTAATGAGATAAAAAACAAACCTGCTTGGAAACAAATTGTTTGATGTCGTCCTCGGTGGTTTGAGTGTGACCGTTGGATCTGACGACAAAAGCAACGGGCACCTCTCCTGCTGCTTCATCTTTCATTCTGAAACCAAACCAGATCCACTTTTAGAGTAGTATAATAAAATATGAATTATAAAACAAACAGGATGGGCAGATATTGTGTGGGGTAAGGTGCAGGATAATAAGATACGTACGGGACCACGGCGGCGTCGGATATGTGAGGATGGGAAAGAAGTAGTGCCTCGAGTTCAGCGGGGGCCACCTGGAAGCCTTTGTATTTGATCAGCTCCTTCAGCCTATCAACGATGAACAGCTCATCGTCCTCATCGATGTAACCTATGTCACCCGTATGCAACCACCCCTCCTCGTCAATAGTTCTCTTCGTTGCCTCTGGATCATTCAAATACCCTGTCCATTTTTGTCCTTCATCAGTTATTATGTTGTTTCACTTGCTTTAATTACTTCATTTCTAAAAATAATAATTACACACACGCACAAACAAAACACTGGAAACAAAAAAAAAAAAAAATTAATTTGATAAAACTAAACGTCTTTGGAGGAAAAAATATAGGGCAGGTAAAAGTCCATTTCTTTATATATAATATTTATGAACGGTAAATAATGCAGTTATCTAGCAATATTATAATTTATATATATGGATATATATACGAATTGATTGATGATAATGATATGAATTTTTTTTACAAGAGGGGTGTTTCTTGCTTTTAGATATTTATATGTGACTGTTGTTATCTGCATAATTATTGATAAAATTAAAATGTTATGTTTAAAATTTATTCAGATAAAATTGATATGCAAAATAAAACAAACATACAATTCAAGATACATTAGTTTCTTACCCAATATATATATATATATATATATATATATATATATATATATATATATATATATATATATATATATATATATATATATATATAAATAAGGTTTATCGTTTGTCATGTCACTTGACATAAGATTATGTCAGGTGAGCCCAAAACTACGTCGTTTTGGGAGTTAAGGAAATTAATGAATGGTGTTTTTGTATTTTTGTTTTAGTATTTATTATATGAATTTTACCAAAAGATCATTTATTAATTCCCTTGACCCAAAACTACGTCGTTTTGAGAGTTTATTAATTCCTCTAACCCCAAAACGACATAGTTTTGGACTCATTTGACATAATCTTATGTGAAGTGATATGACAAACGATAACCCCATATATATATATATATATATATATATATATATGATAACATAAGGAAATTTATAATCTGATAATGAAAGCATAAAACTTACGTACAAGCTAAGTATAGTAATATCAAGGACGGACACAAATGGGGGGCTAGGGGTGGCTCCCGCCCCCCTAAAATTATAGAAAAGGACCCACATTTTTAGGAAATCTCATTTCAGACTTATAAAAGTTTCAACATTTTCACTTTAGTCCCTTCTAATAGTTTCATAGAGATACTAAAGTGAAAATATTTAAATTTTTATCAGGCTGAAATGTGATGTTTTGAAAATGTGGGTTCATTTTTATAATTTTTGCCTCTCCTAATTCTAATTGCTGGATCCGTCCCAGAGTAATATATACTATATAGGCATGTTGAAAATAAGTTTCCTAATAATATTTTGTAGTAAATAATTTTTATTAAAAGAAAAGTTGTTTGCATGGGATGAGAAGGTAGAAATTGGTTGACTTGTCAAAATCATGACGGTGGATGAATATAGTCAAAGGATGATCTGGCGATGTGGAATTTTCAAAAAATCATGCTTATTAATTGAATGCGAGCAGTGTTTGGTGCAAGAGGTAGCGCCGTCCCAAGCCCCAACCAATTAAGACGACACCGTAACCGTAACACCCCCATCCACATTCCCTCCTTATCCCTAATAAAAGGCTTTTTTTTTTTTTTAAATTTATTTTGGGAAAAAAATACTTCATACACTAAAATTAATTATTGAGCTACTGGGTGCTAAAAAAATATTTTAGATATTAAGTGTTATTAAAAAAATATTTCAGGATGTACAGGAAAAATATTTCTGAATATTATATTAGAAATTAATTAATTTGTAATAGTGAGTGTCAAAAATATTTCAAAATGCAAGTAAAATTTAATCCAAATAAATAAGAATATCTATACAAAAATAAATAAAAATGGTCCACACTCCAAAATTGGGGGATGAGCATGGCCTACTTATAGATGTAGAGAAAGCTATATTTACCAACTTTTGAGTCAGAAAAAAATGTCCCCAACAAGTAAACTCAGATTATTCTCTGATGAACTATTTAATAATTAATACTCTACTTAGGTGGCGCCATCAAGTCGAAAGAATATAGTATGATGTCACGGATATTAATCATGGATAACTAATAAATGTAGCACGAAAACTTAATCATGGATATTAATAAAAAAAATTAAAAATAATTTAACTAATTAAATTGATATCAAAGCACCCACCTTTTTATATTTTTAATTAAATTATTTTTAATTTTTAATTAATTTCTTTCTTTATCATGACTTTTAGAATCTTAAGAATTATTTTTCATAAGATTTTTTTTTTTTTTTCCATTAGAGACAATCTTATTCGAGTCAAAGTATGTTATGTACCTTTCATGATTTGATCGCCTCTAATACAGATCTCGCCCGGGTGGTTCCGGGGCAAAGACTGAGAGGTTTCAGGGTCCACAATCTTCATTTCAGCATTTCTCACCACAGTTCCACATGCTCCTGCCTTCACTTCCATAGGCTCCTTTGCAAATGCTAAGCTCATTGTCAATACGGGTCCTGCCTCAGTCATCCCATATCCCTACACACGTTCATTTTCAAATATTACTACGTACCGCTATTAAATTTATTAAGAGAAGACTTGAAGTTTAATGTAATGTTTCTCTATGCTTCTAAATATGAATAAAAGTTTTAAAAAATTCATTTCCAAACTATGTTAATATGTCAACAATCTCTTCTTCATTCTAGTTAGGTAGTTGTAAACTTGGAGTAACATATAATTTAAGGTCCTAAGGGATAAAAAAATGTAAGAAATTCTCAGAGAAAATTCGTACGTAAAAACGGTCACATTAACAACTCTTTTAGTAAGGTATTGATAATTCCATTTATAGATTTTAACAACTTATTGAAACTTTTTTAATATCAGAATTTTCTTTAATAGTTTTTTTAACATTTTCTTGATTTCTTAGGACCTTAAGGGGATTTTCCCTCAATTCGATTTGGTGTTTATGGTTGATACTAGTTATAAGAATAAAATTATTTTTTCCGACTTTAAATGTAGGAATTAGTTTGTAGTATGATAGAAACTAGGTTTTATATTTATGATGATAAATAATAGTATTACATAATTAAAAAGTCTAAGTTTTGCACTCGTTTGGTGTAACTAAATAAAACTACATCAATTAATGTTGAATTATTAATATTTTATTTGAATAATTTTAAATTTTAGAATTCATAATTGGAAAAGATAAACACAGGCCGGCTCGAATATGACATGTCGGCCATTGATTCAAATTTCTCCATGAATAATTCAATCCACACCCTCCACTACTTCTCACCAACCATATCTTTGCTTATTTTATATTATATGTGTGAGTATTATACCATTATACCCCCACTTCATCCCATACCAATACCACATGGTACGTTATATAAGCCCAACATAAGGACATGTCCACACATGTATAAGTCTCAAAATATAAGCTACTTTAAAAAAAAAAAAATTAGTAATGTTTAAATTTGACTCGTTGTATTTCTCCTCTTATATTGAAAACCTTTTTTATTAAGGTAAATTTGATTTTTTTTTTTTGATTTAGAATATATTTAATAATTTTGTAGTTATGAAGTTGTTGGAAATGACTTGAGACAATGATAAATAAAATATTAAAATTGAAGGGAAGGTAATGGAAACGTAGAAGATTGAATGAATACCTGACCAAGTCTGGCCTTTGGGAACTTGGCTCTAACTGAGTCCTCAAGTTCTTTACTCAGAGGAGCCCCACCGGATTTCAATACTCTGACCGACGACAGGTCATACTTATCGATATCCGGCGACTTGGAGATGGCCAGAACGATCGGCGGCACCACCGGCGCGATCGACACCTTGTATTTCTGTACCAACCCCAGCAACGCATTGATCTCAAACTTGGGCATCAACATGATCGCCGCCTTGGCCCTCAATCCACACAGCAAAACAGAGTTCAAAGAGTATATATGAAACAGAGGAAGCACGCAGAGAATCACATCTTCATGGTGAAAATACAGATTCGGATTCTCTCCGTCGACTTGTTGTGCTATGCTCGTTACTAATCCCTTGTGTGTTAGCATCACGCCTTTTGGTAACCCGGTGGTGCCGGAGGAATACGGCAATGCGACGGCGTCGTCAGGTTTGATCTCCACCTCGGGAATATCTTTCTCATCGGCCTGAGAGAGCTCTGAGAAATGTGCATGTCCGTCTGGAGGAGAATCCACGAAGATTAGCTTCACGTCGATGTCCTTCACTTTCTCGAAGAAGTTTGATTGGGTTACGATAAGCTTCGCTTTGGAGGCTTTGGCTTGTTTGGCAACCTCGGCGGCGGTGAAGAAGGGGTTCGCCGCGGTTGTCATGGCGCCGCGTAACGAGGCGCCGAGGAAGGAGAAGACGAATTCAGGGGAATTAGGGAGGAGGACCATGATGACGTCACCCTGTCCAACGCCTAATTTGTTCAATCCGGAGGCGACTCGCCGGGCGGTGAGCTCGACGTCGTAGTAAGTGTAGATATCTCCGGTGGGGGCATTGATCAGGCAAGGGCGGGACCCGAACTCGGCGAGATTCTCGAAGCAGTAAGAATGAAGAGGGAGATGTTTGGGGATGTAGATGTCGGGAAGTTTGGACCGGAAGATGAAATCGGTTTGGGGATTGACGGAGGTCTCTGTGGCGGCCATTGGAGGAGCTGAAGGAAGGTGAGGGAATGAGAGGAAACGTAGGAGAGAGAGTATGTGTGTTTGGGGATGAGGATGGTGTGTCTCAGTCTCCTGAGGGAGAATTTGGTAGCGAAGGATTGTAATAAAAGGAAGGAGGTGGTGGTTGGTGAAGAAGGGATACCGTGGGGAATAAGAGAATTGTATTGGGGCAGAAATGGGGATGCAGAGGAGATGTCTTAAGCATGGGGTTGGTGAAGGATTAGAAAAATATTGGGATGTTCTTTTTGACCTTGAAAAAAAAAATATTTGGAGGCTCTGAATATTGTGAACTACTCCTTCCTTAGTATAAAATACGAGATACCCTTGATTTTAAATAGGGTTAATTTTATTAATAATTTTTTTATGAGCATATGTCACAAATAAATTTTGGAAAAGGTAAAAATATCAATAAATAATTTAAAATGGTGTA
Organism: Acacia pycnantha; assembly: GCA_025563575.1. Classification (NCBI taxonomy): domain Eukaryota; kingdom Viridiplantae; phylum Streptophyta; class Magnoliopsida; order Fabales; family Fabaceae; genus Acacia; species Acacia pycnantha. The sequence continues at coordinate 857,667 of JAMWYP010000110.1, read as the reverse complement.
GATTTACCAAAGTTGTTAAATTCCATCAAACTTTTGTTAGGTTTTATTTCAAATTAACTTTAATGAATTTAACCGACGTTCGGTGAAATTTAACTACATTAGTGAATTTGCACTATTTTAAATTGTTCATCGGTATTTTTACCCCTTTTAAAAATTTTTTTGCCTGACGCTCATAAGAAAAAACTTTGTTGATAAAATTGCACATTAATCCTTTTAAATATAGTACTTCTATTTACTTTATCTTTACTATTTATTATTTTTCCTTAAAAAATTTACTTAACTTATAAATTGATATATAATATAATGTTACTGAGGGATCTTTTAGGGAGATCAGATAATAATTTTTACAATTAAGTAATTTGTCTAACTTTTTTAATCTAACCAAATTAAATAAATAACTCTTATAGTAAAAATCACGAGTATTTTCCAACAAGTAAATTGAGAGTGTGTTGTTTTTACTCCCTCCAATCTTTAATACTCCCTCTAGTCTTTAATATAAAATGTACTTAGAGAGTTTATTTTGGTCTTACGCATAAGATATAGTTTTCATATTTGTAAATATTTTACTAATTCACCCCTATTTATACTCTCTTAATAATAATCAATGAGGAAAGAGAAGGAGGGGTTTAAGAAAGATAAGTAGGGTGTTTTGGAAAATACATGTCAAATTATCTAACTTAACTAACCTTCTTAATCTAATCTAATTTGGTAAAATGTCTTATATTAAGGACCAGAGGAGTATAAGACATATTTACCTGATCTGATTAGACTAAAGAAGTTTGTTAACATCACATGTATTTCTTAAAGCACTATAGTTATTTTCATTAATCTCCTCATTCTCTCTCTCTTTTTTTTTTTTTTTTTATAGTTGAGAGAATATCAATTGGTAAATTAGAAAAATATGACAAATATAAAAATTATATCTTATATTTAAGATAAATATTAACTCTTTAAATATATCTTATATTGAGAATATGAGAGAGTATAAAAAAAATTTCATAAAATTAATTATAATTTTTCCATTGAAGTGACTTTAAAGTAGATTTTTTTAATAATTATTTAAAGTAAAAAGATGGTAATAATACAAGGAATGAAAGGCTATGGAAAATAAAGTGCAAATATTTGCTTTCTTAGAAAAAAAAGAAAAGAAAAGAAAAAAGAATGAGCTTATATTCACTTCTCAATTTTTTTATATTTTGATTTATAAATTTAAATTTTTATTGTTTAATCTATAAAAAAAATCAATGACCAAATAAGAAATATAAAATTACGTAGAGTCTTGTAATTGTTGACTTAAAATGGGATATATATAAATGGAAGGAAGAATGGGAAGTTTTCAACCAAGAAAAGAGGGGCAATCTTGTAATTCTTGGACTGTGAACAGGTGTTCCGTTTTTGTTTTTTCATTGGGGTTGGTGAGGGTGGTTTGTTGGAGTGGAAAAGGAAGAGGGTGGGGCCGGCAGGATCACATACGGTGAAGAAGGGGCCAACCTTTTGACAATAATAATAATAAATATAGAAGTTGTAATAATTAATTGAGTAAATATCTTTTCTGTTCTTTAACAAAAAACACGGACCCTATTTTGGTCACTGACAAAAAAATCGACACTTATTCGTCCTTTTTATGAGACTAAAAAGAACATTTTAGAAATTTGTGAGGGATCAAAATGTCCACCAATCGACCATTATTCGTCCTTTTTATGAACTAAAAATGATTTTTTTTTCAGAGATAAAAATAGGGTCCGTGTTTTTTTTTTTGTCAGGGACAAGAAAGGGTATTTAATCTAATTAATTTCAATCATTATATTTTTATTTGATTTATGATCAGGTCCCCATAACTTTTTATGGGGTCATTACATTTTTCTTTTCATTTATAAGTATTAATCCCTTTGATCATAATGTATTCGTTGGAGTTGGTGTGAATAGTAACAAAACCATATATAAGTTGTCCCAAAATATAAAATGAAAAGGTGCAATAAAAATTATTTATTATCAACATAAGAAAAAAAAAATCATACTTTGGTCTTCCATCCATGTATAGAATTTGTAATTTGAATAATTTTGAATTATTTATATTTCAAAATTAATCCTTCTATATATTGCTTGAGAATCTGGTCATCATCTACTAATAGAATTTCTGTTGCATGTTAAATTATAAGTATAAAAAAAAGCTACAAAATAGTAACTTTTGCATGATAAGATAACAAGTAAAAATGATATTAATATTAAATTAAAAAATGGAGTTCACCTACCAATGGCACCACAAAAAGGGGCGTCATGGGGTCACACTCTCTAATCGTTTGCTTTCCCACTTTACCTACTACGTCGTCCACGTACGCACAAACCTCTTCTCATCTCATCACATTTTTATTTTTTTTCTTATGCTTCTATTAGAATAAATATTAGGGAGAATTACACTCAGGTCTCAAGGAAGGGAAAAAATTACAAAAAATCCCTTGAAATCATAAACTTACAAAAAAGTCCCAAGAGAATTTTTGTTGTAAATACATACATTTCGTGTTGTAAATACATACAAATATTTACAACAGGAAAAGTATATATTTACAACAACACGAAAAGTAATTTTCATTCCGTACAAATAATATAAAAAAGTCCCAAACCATTTACAACGGGAAAAGTATATATTTACAACAACATTTAAACTGACCATTTATAACAGAAAAATATGTATTTACAACAGAAAAAGTATGTATTTACAACAACATTTAAAAAACTCTATACAAATAATATCAAAAAAGTCCCAAACTATTTACAACAGAAAATGTATGTATTTACAACAGGAAATGTATGTATTTACAACAAAAATTCCCTTGGGACTTCTGGGTAATTTTATGATTTCAAGGGATTTTTTTTGTAATTTTTTTCCTTCCTTGGGACCTGAATGTAATTCTCCCTAAATATTATTTGAGGTATTGGATCGGGTACTAAATATAGACACATCTATCCATAAAAATTTGAATCTTAGTTCGACATATTGTGGGGGATCAACCCCTTCTGCTGACCTAACCCTTGTTGATACCTCATCACAAATCGAAATGTAATGCTACCAAGGGGGTTGGGTCTAGCGGAAATGACCAATCTCTCACAACGTGGCGAGCCAATGTTTAAATTCTCGTTAGGAGATGCGTCCACATTTAGTGTCAAACAGTATCTATTGTCTCTAATAAGAAGATATCTATATTTAGCCAAAAAAAATTTGTCATGCTGGCGTCATTTTCCTCATAAGGCCCAATCGCTTTCTTGGGCCCATGCTGGTTATTCTATCATCATCTTTAGTAATTGTCTCTCCCATATTATGAATGGCACCCCTCCTTCCCTTGCATTTCATCCCAATCCTTTCTTTACAATCATAGACAGTGGCAGATCTAGAAATTCAAATGATGGGGGACGAAAATTAAAAAAAAAAAAAACTATATCATAAATAAAATTATTTGAAATAGAATATATATCTAATATACAAAAATTTTTAAAAAATTTTATTACAGAAATTAATATCACTTTACTTAACTCTTACTCAATGTGTTTTCATATTGTTAAATTTATTTATAATTGAATATGTGCTAAAATTTAAAATAATTTTTTTTAATATATGTAATTAAAGAATCATCAAGAAATTAGTCTTATATCATTAATATATAAATAACATTTAGTGTTGAATATTCGAATCAATATGGTCCTTGGCCAATAATATTGCCTAGTGGGTCATAGATGCAAATAATGAACATCTAGCCATTGGTACACTTAGCCCTAGCACAACCAAGATAATGAGAATCTCGCCAAATGATCTTAAGTATAATGAAGGCACTCATCATTGACGAAAGAGTTCGAGTCGTAGTTGTAGTTTGACTTCTCGGTGAGCCAGAACTTGACGGCATTGGAGCCCTTCATGTCATCGTAGCCCTCGGCGATGTTCTCGCCGAAGGGCTCGCTAGGGTGCTCGAGGTTGCATTAGTAGCTTCTCTCGTTGGCGTAGTTCTAAGCGTATGACTTGAGGGTCACATTTCAATAAGTGGTGGATCTAGGAATTTTTTTCCTTTAAATTTTGGGGGGCGTGGCCAACCCTAACCCCTAGCTCCGGCTTTGATTACATCTAACTATTCGTACTACGGGTGTTCATGGGTAAGGTTGGGCAAGGCAAGGCAAGGCCCTTGCCTGATGCCCTGTCTGAAGGGTTGTTGGATAGTAAAACACAGCCTAGTATCCACCCTTGCCTGATAGAAGCCTTAACATTTTTGGGTTGGGCAATAATGAGCTAGATAGGGCGGGCTTCCCTGCCCAAGTGGTGATACCCTATATGAAAAAAATGGCTTCATCATATCTAATAAAAAACATTGCAAACTTCAAATGTAATCCATAATTTTACATTTTATTTGGAATATTCCAAAATAACTCTACAACTGGAGTCTTGAAATTAAAAAGAATATCATATGTCTTAACAAATAGTTAATGTTAATGCAAAAGTATGAAGACAATGAGGTGTTCTAAGTAAGAAAATTATAAACTTGTGATAACTAAGTAATTAAGTAATATTGGGCTAATTACTTAAGTAGAAGCAAAGGAAATTCACAAGTAATTATGTTAAACCCTAAAATTAGTGGTTTTTGTTTTAAAATTATTAAAAACATGTTTACTAATTAATTGGAAATTTTGGAGAAAAATAGTTGAGTTTAGGTATTTTTGAGCCTAAATACAAGAATGGACCAATTAGGGATTTTGTGGAATTTTTGGGCAAAATTAAATAAGTAAATAATTAATTAAATAAAAAATAAATATTTATAACCAAAAATAAAGGGCCAGCCGAATTGCCCAAGAAAAATTGAAGATAGGAACAAAAAATAAATTTTTGCAAGTTGCAATTATTTTAATAATATAATTAATTAAAGTGAAATATGATGAATAGTAATTCAAAAATTAGGAAACGGATCCTATCTGGATATCTAGGAATGAGATTTCCAAAGACAGGGTAGAATATTGATCAGTGGAATTTTATCTTCCGTTAGACTCTTCCGGAAGTTAATTAAGCAAGTTTGTGCATTTTCCTAATAAAACAAAATAAGGAAAAATGTAGATAGGCATATTTTTGGATATGAAGAAAATAAATTCTAACTCAACATCTAGGAATGAGTTTGAATTTATCTGAACATATTTGGAATCAGTGAATTTTTCTCTAGAGATTGATGATTCCGAAAACGAGTTTCAGAATCGACCGTACGGACACGTTTTCGAGAAAACTTCAACTGGATTGTTGGAACCCTGTAAGAGACCGAAATCTAAGTTACACTGGAGATTATTGATGAGGAAGAGAAGATCTTCAAAGTTATGAATTCAGAATTTTGAGATTTTCCGAGATTACGCGAAACGGGGACCGATCGGGGAAATTCTGCTAGACCGGGCATAAAGCAAGCCAAATCACCATTTTTGGACCAATGGGAGGCTGCCACATCAGCCCTTGAGGTCGGCCAAGGGTGAAAAAGGGGGAGCAAAAACTTGTTGAAGAAGTTGGACCAAAAGGGTTAAAACAACTTTGAAAATTCCCTTTGTGTCCTTTCAAAATTCTATAAATAAGCCATTCCTTTTGAAATTTATTCACACCATTCCTTCTTGCTTTTGGCCGAAATCTAGAGGGAGAAAGAAGAGAGAGAAGCTCTGGAAAAAAATTGTGCAGAAGTCTTCAACGGGTAAATTCTTCGGTCCTTAGTTTTTAAGTTCTAGTCTTTAGTTCCGTAGTTAGATTTAGATTTAGTTAAATTTGTAGCGGTTTCGGTATAAACCGCTACAAATTCGCATATTTGTAGCGGTTTATTTTGACCGCTACAAATTAACCGCCACAAAGTGACATTTTTTTTGTAGTGAGTGAGATTCCTACTATTGTTTTAGGCCTCATTGCATTGAAAGATGCCTAAAGAGGTAAAACTTGGTAGGGATTGAGTCCCCGAAAAGTGGAAGTTAAAGTAGCGAAGTGCTGGCGAAATTCCGCCGATTAGGGATATAGGGGCAAAATGGTAATTTTTACCTAAAATGCCAGTTATTATGTCAAATCACTAATGGAAGTGATATTATTCTTATAGGATATCGAAACTCGACTGCCGTGCACGCGCCCAACATGCCGCCGTTTCACGTTTTTCGTAGTAGAAAAGTACGTTTTTCCGCCAGAAGTACCGAACGCCGTCAGCGAAGGTACGGACGCGTACTGTAACACTAATCTTGTGCTGCTTAAATACATATATGTCAAGGATACGTTCGTAGACCGTTATATAGACAGTTTTATACGGGTTATGTCATAATAATGCTAACTCAGATTGAGGATCTGTTGATGTTTTTTGTTTCATAAATTCTAACCACTTATGACCAGGATCCTCTTCAACTTCATCATCAAATGAAGGCAATGAAAGGTTTGTTGATGTACTTGTTGAGGCAATTCCTGATTGAATAAAAACCCTTGCAAAGTACTCATTAAACAATCGATACAAACAATATTTGACCTTTCCTTCATAAGCAAGCATACTTCAAGGTCAATGTAAAGGACATCAAACATATGATTCACATAGGCTAGTTTATACTGATGATCTAAAATTACAGCCACAAATAGCAATGGATTCATATTATCTGCTTGACCCCAATGCTTATCAAACTTCACCTGCATGCTAGTGCTCATTTCTCCCAAGAAGTTATTAGCTTGATTCATAACATTCTTTCGCAACATTTTTTGAACACGAGCAATTTGGTGGAGGCATTCATTTGATGTCACAAAAATAGAACTTACAAATTTCAATGTAATTTATAAAAGACCTTCAAGAATTGATGAAGACCGTAGCATCATCCCAATCATTTATAATAGGACCAGAAAAGGCATTACATGCGCCTATCATGAGCAGAAGCATCACGCTCACGCTTGGAGCTTAAGCTGCTTGAGCTAAAGTATGAAATATAATCAGAATCTTCATCATGCATTTGCTCGAATATAGGCAGAGAGGGTCACAAGAAGCGACTCGCGGCTAGGGCAATTGGGAAAATCCACAAATGAGAGAAAGGGAAGGGCCGAAGGGGATGTCGTATGAGTATGACTAGACAAACATATCAATGGATTTAATGATTTATTAGAGTATTAATAAATATATGATATAATACAATATAAGTATATAAACTATTATATAAAAATATTTATATCAAATATAATAATATATATACTTACCGGGCAGGGCCAAATGGCTAGGGAGGCATACTTTGCTCGATGCCCGACACAGTTTGATTGCGCTCAAATTTTTTCGGGCTGCTTTTTTTTTTTTTGGCGAGGGATGACAATTTTTCGCCAAGCTCAGGCGGGCACATTAGACTCCCTGGCTTCATGAACACCCCTAATTCATACTCATGTCAACCATGGAATATGCTCTAACTATATAGGTTCACCTTCCCACCACATACGTACGTACGCCTGTATGTGTGTGTGTGTGTAGATATATACATACATACATGTGTGTGTGTGTGTGTGTGTGTGTGTGTGTGTGTGTGTGTGTGTGTGTGTGTGCGTGCGCGCGCGCGCGCATAAAAACACACACACATGTCTATATATAGCTATCTGATTTAAACCTTAACACATCTAATTAGGAGTAACTCCTTAAAAGATATTTTTTGCATTCATATAGATTTGAACTTGAGACCTGATGCATACAAAGTGACTAAAGCCCTTTCTACTAGAACCAACACTACTACAGATAATGGATTTAACGTCCGTTTTTTTAGCCTTTTAACGTCCAAAAACTGGGAGACGTCTATCCAGGGGGCGTAATAAACTTCATGATATGGCGTCCTAAATAATTTAAGACGCCATAAGGTTTAATTTTTTTTAAGAAAAAACAAAAATAGCGTCTTACACTATCATCAAAACCCAAGAACCAGTAACCACGTCTTCGTTTCATCACACTTTAATACACCAATTACGAATCCAAATCCAGAACTCAAATCCAATAATCAATCAGATCTATGAATATACGTGATTTACAAGGTAAATGATTCAAATCAAAGATCTACAAACACAAAAATCCACAAGCCAAAAATCAAAACAAAAAATCGTTAGATCTAGAAACACTGGACCATCAAGTGAAGGCATACAAACTCGGGCTGGTATTCATCCATCGCCGTCAGTGAGGGAGATTAAAGATCACGATTATGAAGCATTGAGGTCTGCTAAAAAGCAATGGTGGTATGGTTGCTTCCATTACTGCCGTCGGTTAGGGAGATCGAGACAGCAAAGAAGCTGGGGGGTGTAGATCTCATTCGTGGTGATTGGCGGCAGTTCCTCCATAGCCTTCTGGTGAGAAGATCAATAGATCTTGACTGCGAATAATGTAGATCTTCGGCGGCTGGCAGTTGCGGCGTAGTTGCATCCATCGATACTCCAAGTTGGTGATTAAGGGAATTTATGAAGATCAGTCGCAGACCGTGTAAACTTGGCGGCGGAGGAAGCTTGCGGCGATGCGGAGACCCACAAACCAAGGCACAATCCGAAGGCAAAGATCTGAGGCAGAGAAGATGGTCAAGAGGAGGTAAGAGAGAAAGGAGAACTGGCGATGAAATGAAATAAGGTACAGGAACCGAATGCCTAAAGTAAAAATATAGCCCTTTTGCTTCTAAGTTTTGAAACTAGATGCCAGTGATACTTTTGACGCCTAAGTATAAACTTAGAGCGTCAAAGCATCACCTTGGGCGTCTAATTTCAAAACTTAAATGTCAAAGTGAGCTTTTCACTCAAAGTGGAAAAAGGCTTTTAAGGCCAGGACAAAAAGGTACATTACAGACCGGATATGCGAGCGATCTTGTTCCAGTAGTATTAAAAGTCGAAACCTTTAAGACCCGGACTTTTACACGGTCTTAAAGATTTTCTTTAAGACAGGACATTTTAAACCTTCTGGTCTTAAAAGTCGACTAAATAAATAATGAAATATTTTTGGTTCGGTCCTAAAACTCAAACTTTAAGACCTAACAAAAGTCGACCGCTCTTAAAAGATCCAAATATTAAGACCGGACAAATATCAATCCGGTCCTAAAGATAGCGGACTCTAAGACCGGAGGAATAATTACCCGGTCTTAAAAGACTCTGACTTTCAAGACCGGATTGTTTCAATGGACCGGTCTTATAAGACCAACTTTTAAGACCAGCTTAACACCTTTAAGAGCGGTGTTATATATACATCCGGTCTTAATATTTGAACATTTAAGACCGTATTTTTTATTTATGGGTCTAAATTTTCCCGTATTTTTTTCTCTGTTTTGTTCTTCCCGATCAATATATATACACAAATCCACCATACAAACAAAGACATAAAATTCGATATACTTTAAGCTACAAGCTATGAACATGAATAAATTGAATTGGGAAAAAGAATACAAATATTATCCACCATGAGTTATGTGGCCTCTTAATTAAGTCTAAAACAACTAAAGTAATTTATAAAATAAGCTAACATATAACTAATTACAAAGGCAATGAGTTACAATACATGCAAAGACGTAATTCAACATACAAATGTAGTCCAATATATTATTCACCATGCCTTCATTTGATTCCCACCCAACAACGTAACATGCATCCTCTTTTATAACATGCCCCTTTGAAACGGATCCCGCCACAAAAACAAAACAAGAACAAATTCATATTCAATGATGACATTGTTTAATTAAGAACATAGACAACATATAATAATTGTTAAAACCTTAAAGTTTTCTAAGAATACTGCATATGAATATTAATTACCTTATGAATTGACACTTTTATAAAGTGATATCCTCCCATATCCCTTCTTGATGATCATTTCTTATGCTGAGTTCATTATCCGCTTCATCTTCTTCGTTCTTGTCCGGTAAACCCCTTTGTAAAAGGAGTACTCTGGAAGATCACCATAATTTGAATGACTTTCCTCATCAATATCAATGACCCTCTTTCCTTGGAGAGCTACGAGACCACATTTTATTTTCTTGATCGGTGATATAGAACACTTGTTTTGCATGATGCTCCATAATAAAAGGTTCATCTCCAAAACTTCTACTATTGACATCGACTAAAGTGAATCCTAGTCGATCGATCTGAACACCATTATTGACATTAACCCACTTGCATTTGAAGATGGGAAATCTAACTTTGACATAGTCCACCTCCCAAATCTCTTCAATAACCCCATAATATGGCATGACTGCCAATTTAGGCCTCTTGTCTTTCGAACTGGAGAAATGCATAGATTCAGCCTCTAACATAACACCACTAACCTTTGTTCGGTCATTCGATGGTTCTCTTCCTTACTGCCTCTTTATGTGCGATATGCTGGCTTGAACTTCATCAACATTATTCAAGATGTATAAGTGGACTTGTGACAATTCATCACGATCCACACTCTTTACCGAAGCCCCACGTCTACCCCCTTCAGCATGTCGACGCTTTGGAAGCCCAATATGTCTTACTTTGGACAAATAATTTTGACAAAATTCCATGGCCTCTTCGTAAACATATTTCGAACAATTGATGCTTCGGCCGTACGCGCTCTTCACATACCCTTTTAGGAATTTCATAGATCTTTCAATAGGGTACATCCACCGTAAATGGATAGGGCCGCACAACTTTATCTCCTCACTAGATGAACAATGAGATGAACCATGATGTCAAAAAATGAAGGAACAAAAGCTTTTCAAGGTGGCACAAGATAAGATATCCTTCATTCTCCAATTCATCCAACTTTTCAATCTTGAAAACTTTACTACAAACCGCATTGAAGAAGAAACAAAGTCTAGTCAAACGACCGAAGATCATATTCGGCGATCCTCGAATAGCTCACGGGAGTAGTCTTTGCATCAAGACATGAAAATCATGAGACTTTTGGCCTACTAATTTCAAGTCCTTCATCGAGACAAGCCTCTTAAAATTTGAAGAATACCTCGAGGGAACTTTTGTGCCATGTAAACACTCACAAAGCTTCGCTTTCTCATCCTTAGACAAAGTATGAGAAGCCGGGGACAATAAGTTCTCTTCCCATATGGCCTTGGATGCAAGTCTTCGCGTATTCCCATTGCTTGCAAATCCAATCTTGCCTTCACACCATCCTTCGAACTACCTTGTATGTTGAGAAGCGTGCCCACAATACTATCACATACGTTCTTCTCCACATGCATGACATCAATACGTTGTCTCACATCAAGATTGCGCCAATAGGGAAGATCAAAGAATACGATCTCTTCTTCCATATATTTGTTTCTTTTCTACTCTTTCCATGCTTACCGAAGATGACACCGATATTTTTAACCTTTTCATACACTTGCTCCCAGTACCAATGCCACCGAGCTTCTTCATACTCTTGGCCACCAAAAAAGGCCTTCTTTAATCGACGATATGGGTGGCCCCGTCTAAGAAATCTCCTATGTCCAAGATACACCGTCTTTCTTCCATGTTGAAGTTGATGGTAGCATGTGCCTTCTTCACAAACCGACATGCTTTATGGCCTTTTACACTATACCCTGACAAGTTCCCATATGTCGGGAAGTCGTTTATAGTACAAAATATCATGGCTCTCATTCTAAAGACCTCCTTCTTGAAAGAGTCAAAAACATCGACACCTTCTTCCCACAACTCCTTCAAGTCTTCGATCAAGGGCTCTAGGTAAACATCTATGTCATTTCCTGGGTTGTTTTGGTCCCGAAATCAACATAGACAACATGATGTACTTTCGTTTCATGCATAACATAGGAGATAAGTTGTAAACAATCGACTACGGGCCATGAGCTATGTATGTTGCTAAGGCTTCCATAGGGATTCATTCCATCCGTGCTAAGGGCAAGCCTCGAGGTTCCTAGGTTCTTCGCCGAAGTTCGGAAATAATTGATCGATCTTCTTCCATTGAGAAGAATCGGCCGGATGTCGGCCGGCCCATCCGAAATCCTCTCATCTCGCATGCCACTGCATTTTTTGCATCATTTTCATTCGCAAACAACCGCTTGAACCTTGGTATGATTGGAAGATACCACAACACTTTTGCAGCCCCTTATCCGACTTGTACCGTGGGGTTTCACACATCGGACAACTCGCTTCTCTTCAAACTCTTTTCTATATAATACACAATCATTCGGGCATGCATGGATCTTTTTGTACTCCATCCCTGGACAAAGTATCTTCTTAGCATCATAGTAGCGATGCGGCAACACGTTATCATCCGGAAGCATGTCCTTCAAAGCCTCAAGCAATTCACTCAAAACTCTTGTCGCTCCATCCATGACGTGCCTTCAAGCTTACCAATTTCAATACGGCGCTCAACAATTGGTATTTTTACACCCACTAGTATAGCGGTGTCTGCATCACCGCACATATTACCATATGCATGTGATCGCTCAAAAGCCTCTTCTCCTACATCACGGATAATGTCCTCTATGCGATCATCCATATCCGTGTCATTATCATCAAAGGCCACTTCCCATGTTGTTTCCCACTTGATGGCACTTGTTCACCATGCCATACCCATACCGTATAAGTCTTACAAAAATCCGTGACAAATTAAATGTGTGCGTATAACTTCGTGACATAGTCGACACTCATTCAAACATTTTACACAAGGGCAATAATACTTCCCCATCATCATGGGCATTTTTTAGCAAATTCTATAAATTCCCTAACCCCATTCTCGATATTCAATACTGTTCGTAAAGCATCTATCCAACTGTGATCCATAGTAGAATTCCTATATATTATTTAGACGAATTAAGAATTACTTTTGGTCATAAATGCATCACAGTGAATCGAAGAACCAAAATAAATGCAAGACGAGGAAATTAAATGCAGGGGATGAAGGTCTTGTGGACTAACACCGTAGCATATGCGCTTGCTTGAGTCGTCTTACTTCTCCGCTCACGAACGTTGATGTTGCATGACAAGACAGCAAGAGTAACCTAAAAACACTTGTTGGTCAGTTGGGTAGGTCTAAAGTGCAAATATAATCTTCAAAAACAATATTCGTTAACAAATGAGAATACCCATAACAACATTACACCGATTTCGTTAAACCCATGAAAACCAATAACGATAAGGTGGAAAGTAATAAAGTTTTAACCGAAACATCTCTTACAAACTTCGTCTATAGACGTTTAGCTAAGGAACCAGAGAGTGATTGTCGAGAAAGGTACGCCAAGCAATGACGCGGCCGAGAGGGAAATTTCGAGTCGGAACTCGAGTATTCACTTTCGGCGCGACAAGAGTTCGAGAGGGAAATTTAATTTTTCCGCGCGACAAGATACCTTATTTAGCTTTTTGGATTATAATAATACTGGTTATTAATTAAATGTCTGGTCCTAAAGATACAACTAACATTTTAAGACCGAGTTTTAAAATTATCCTATCCTAAAATTTTATTAGATTTTTAATTTTTAAGACCGGAGGTTTATAAAACATCCGGTCCTAAAATTCAAATTATCTTTAGATCCGTTACTTATAAAATAAAATGTCCGGTCTTAATGGCCTTCGTGATTGGTATATTAAATCAATAAAATAAATGATATTTTTTGCAATATGAATGGATCATTACGGGAGAGCGGAGAGGGGTCGAGGTAGGCGCGCGGGGCCAACAAGGTTGGAGAGGGGGATTACGAACATCCGCATGGCCGCTTCAAGATGACGGTTGAACTCAAGCAAGAAAAGGATCGGCGAAGGATCGAGGGGGTGCGGCATGAGCAATCTCTTCATCATCCGAAGAAATAACAATGGGTCCAACGACCCGAGAGTCTTCGAAACAATACGACGCACCGCTCGGTTGGAGGAGGCGCACCATATAATGATCTAGCCATGGCACGAGAGCGAGGCGTGTATGCACCCCTACGAGCAGTTTGCTTGTATCTAACCATGGTTTGAGGATTTTGAGAAGTTGGGGCGAGAGCTAGGAAGTGAGGAGTTAACAAGGACAAAGAGGAGGTAGTGTGTGGAGTATATAAAGACAGATGGGGAGAGATAAACGTCGATGATGAATTCGTCAATTTACTTTTATACAAACTTTTAAGACCGGACTTTTATCTTATATCCGGTCCTAATTTTAATTCAATTACTTTTAAGACCGTCCTTTTATCAAATATCCGGTCCTAAAACTCATTTAAGACCGATATATTACTTGGTATCCGGTCCTAAAACTAATTTTTAATTCAATTACTTTTAAGACCGCCCTTTTATCAAATATCCATCCTAAAACTCATTGTTGAAATGAAAGTTCATTCTTTTCAAGAGTCCCTTCCCCATTGTTGAAATGAATTCGAGTCTCTTCTTCCACATAAACTTCCCAACTAGGCGTCTCTCGTATTCCGAGCAAATATGCGTCTCCTCGTTAATGTTTCCTGCGTTTCACATTCTTCGTGATGGGTTCTCTATTTAAACCCGTTGTTACTTTCTTAACATTCATCTCCATCTCCTCCTAGAACCTCCACCGTAATGGCTTCTCCACCACGACGAGGTCCTCCTTCTGGGGCGAAATCACGAGGCACCTCCATATCCTCCTCCGTTGCCTCCGAAACCGAACTTCGGCGAGATGCCGGAGCACTGATAGCCCGCGTCGATCATATAGACCGGCTTGGGCAAATCTGCTTCAGTCTATCACGCCGTCAACAACAAGCCAAAGCGGTACTCGACGCCAATGACGTTGAGTACCATACCTGATGACGACGTCTCAGACCATTCCCTCCTCCGACAACGATGGGGAGGATTAGAATTTTAAGTTTTTTTGTACTCGCTTATGAGGCAACAGTAAAAAAAATTATTAAATAAAATTTTTATTTCCCAATCGCCTTCCTTGTTTGTCTTTAACTTTATGTTCTTTTTTCTCCGACAACAAGAACAAACAAAACATTGTCCTATTCGTGGTGATCAATCTTAAAATTTGCAGAATAAAGTTAACAGCCATGCGACCATACAAAACAAAACAAAAACATTATTTACCTTTTTCGAATAAAAACAAACAGAGTGACGACTATTCTCAAGTTTGGACCATCGTTGTCTTCCCCTCAACTTTTCCAGATGTGATGAAAATTTTCAGTGTCGTTTGCTATCTTCTTTCTTTTTCCAACTAAAAGAAAAGGGACACCGATGACGTTCTTCACATCCAGAAAAGTTGAAACGAGAACAACGAAGCACAAAACTTGAGAAGAACGCCTTAAACATGGTTGCCTTGAACCCTAACGATATGTCTAAAATCGAGTCACCAACTCTATTAAAATGAAGAATATTAGGACCGGACGTTTAATAAATCCTCGGCCCTAAAAATTAAGCCTTATTTTAAAATTTAAAGTTAGGAGCGACAACTAACAAATATACGGTCCTAAAGGTTTCGGCAATCTATTAAATAAAATGAAGACTTTTAAGACTCGACTACTAACAAATAAACGGTCCTAATAATTTAGCCGTATATTTTCTATACTTTTAGGACCGTACTTTTAACAAATATAAGGTCCTAAAAGTCTCTACCCAAATTTTTTAGAATTAGACGAAGACTTTTAGGACCGGATATTTGTTAAATATACGGTCTTAAAATGGACGAAGACCTTTAGGACCGTACTTTTAACAAATATACGGTCCTAAAAGTCTCTACCCAAATTTTTAGAATTAGACGAAGACTTTTAGGACCGGATATTTGTTAAATATACGGTCTTAAAATGGACGAAGACCTTTAGGACCGCACTCTTTAAAAAATATACGGTCCTAAAAGTCGCGAATACTTTTAGAGCCTCATCCGGCTCATTTTCAACATCCGCCCGTACCTCAAATTTCAAGCACTAAATAGCTTTATCCACCATCCCATTCATTCGAAACCCAAAATGGACACACACAAATTGTTCAAAAATAAACAAATTTATTATTGAATTACATTGCTATATTTACAAATGAATTAATTAGCTAGTCGAAAAATAAACATATGTACAAAGGCTATTGTTGCTACAAGATCATATATTATTTACAAATGAATTAATTTAGGACATTAATTATAGTCGTGACTTGGATTTTCTAAGACTAGTTTATACAGATATTCACAAAAACCTCGCGTATGTGCTCGATTTCATCATCATCAAATGGCTCTTCACAGCAAACCTCTCGTAACATCAAAGACAAAATGTAATTAACATATTATGTGCATATTTCATATGTAACATTAAGCCATCGTTGACTGAATTCAGCCATAACATCTTACCCTTAAAGTGACTTTAGTGTTTCCCTTCGTCACAATATCATATAAGTGTTTCATGACGTACGGCCACATAAGTTCGATCGTCTTGCCATTGCCGGGTCTAAAAATAACAATAAATATATATAAGAGCATATATAGCTTATCGACCAACTTCAGAAGGCAATTATGTCATGTCCAATTATGTACTAACCTTAATTTTGTGCCATTTAGGATCTGTGAGCTGAGCACCACGCTTTTTTTTTACATCAACACGACATTCTTACTTGTTGATCATCACCGCAACGTAGTCGATGGATCGCCGTGGAGTGGAGCATAAGAAGATAACATAATGCAACTCCATGTTCATGATGACCAATCGCCGGTGGTTGCTGAAAATTCACAATGAAAGAAAGTACTCGAGTGATATATATATATGTAGCATAATTATATTAAGTGAATTGCGAACAAGTATATATGTATACCCGAGCCAGTCATGGAAACAAGTACACCTTTCTTTGCACTTTACACAACCTATTTGATATGTACTCCTGTCTCAATTCCGAGGTAGTGTTGTGCTTGCATACACCGGGCACAAGAATCCAAAATCCCAAATTCCGCCCTCTTGAACAGGCCGTGCATGCACCTACAAGAATGACATCGATGAGGGAATTAGTATATATGTATATATGTGTGTCTAAACGGTGCATTTCAATTATGTAATCAAGGAAGAAGATACTTACTTCATAAATAGTTGAACACATGCACTAGTAACCTCACCCAGAAGCAAAGATGGACTCTACATCTTCATTATCAACTAAAAGCGGTTGAGGATGAGGAGGCCTACTACTTCATTGATGAGGGCCACGATTTATCTTTAAACCAATTTTTGGCTACCAAATCTTTTATTTTTTCCTTGGCCGTCAAGTTAGCGTAGGGGGATGGAACTTGAGGAGGGGGTGGAGCTTGAGGAGGGGTGGAGCTTGAGGAGGTGGGTGGAGCTTGAGGAGGAGTAGAGACATCTACAAGCTTCACCGGCCAAGAGATGAAGGTTCCCTTGACATCACTCACAACCTTCACTCATCAATTGGGAGAGGGACAGTGCATCAAAGATCACCTCTTCAACTCGACACTCGACTTCATCATCGGACCATTTGTTCGTGGTGTCAGCTGATCCCAAGTTGTGGACAGTCCCTTTAGCAACCAATTGTCTATGACCATCACGATCCTCCACATACTGATGACAAGGTTGCTCGACTCGACTCGTCCAACAATGCAGCTCCTCTAGTGCTCGCTGCTGCAGGTTCACCAAGGTGTCAAGGGATCCACACTGGTCTCTCGCCGAGAGCTCGGGAGGAACTTCATTTTCTCCATCTCCTCCTTCATCTTGCTCATCTCGCATTGAAACATCCTCAATGTAGCATCTTTCGCCGCCGATTCCTCACTTAATTTGGCCATGGCGTCGATCCATCTCCTCCCTGTAACCATACTTTGTCTCGTGGCGTTTGGATTTACCAAAGTATTGCTTTAGGCCTACCCGTCCTCCAATCCCCTTACACGCCCGCGTGATCTCGGTTTCCGGTCGCGGTCGAACATCATTCCTCCCGTCCGACGCAAAGATCCCTCCGCTCTCTTTCTTTTTAAGATCTTCCCGTAAGATACGAGATAACGAGAAGCTTAGTGATGAAACATGTTTAGTAAGTAAAAATAACAATATCGATACTTACAATTGCTTCAAAGAACTACACGAGTTTTTTCACTCGTAGGCGCCGCTTGGCTTTTGCCGAATATACAACCGTGAGCTCCTCGCGACGTATTGAGATGGCGGGTGGTCAACTACCGAGTAGAAGGATTGGATTCAGCTTCATCTTCTAATCTCTTCCGCTTGGTCGCCATCAAATCTTTTTCGCCTTTTCATATCCGCCGCGAGAAGCCTGTGTGGGCAATCATTCTTTCTCCCAATCTCCCGATATTTTTCCCTTATTTTCGTGAATCGGGATTGAAAACAACTATATATCAATTATGAATTCCAGCCATGTCACTAATGTAAATTAGAGAACTTCGCTTGATATGAACGTCAAACATTAGTCAAATTCACTTCATCAAGTTTCAACATTTTACTTAAGGAAGATGTAGCATTGTAGAAGAAATTGGGAAAATCAAAGGAAAGGGAGTTGCGAAATGCCGCCAACTCACCAATTCATTCATTCATCATAAATGGTTCCTACACATATTAGAATAACTAACTAACTAACAAAGAACGCCTAACCATGGCCATTACACGGTTTACATATCAAACTTGCATGGAACTAGGACATGCTCCTCTCATGCAGACAAAGGCAGCAAATGTATACTTCTATTCACACACCAAACCATTTAACTAACAGTGATTAGATGTACACAATAACATTCACATATCCTCACAAAGTTAATAAGCAAACAAAAGTGCAAACAAAACTAAATATAACTCACCAGAGCTTCAGTGAGTGTCCGCTCTCGAACAAATTGTTGCCAAGTTTGTTCATCAATAAATTTGTACTTGTCCTGTGGTTGATGGTCGCTTCTCCTCGGCAAAAATATAAGTGTTAGCCGTAAAGGTCTTAAACTTCCCGAACCGCCAACACAATAAGACAATGTTGAGTCTTTGAACTTCTCAGACTCAGGGACGGTGAATGTAAGCCGGATAGTGTCCCACATAGGATCCTTTATTGTTTTTTGGTCCACATTTTTCCACTCATCACCAAAATGCTAACCTTGCCGCGTACTAGAGCGCCGACAAAACTAGTATATGTGCTTTTATTAGGACCGAAAGGTTGCAAATTTTCATCAAAATGAATCTCGAGCTTCGTCCCAAAGATTCGACTAAGGGATACTTCCATCATTCGTGTGCCGCTTCTACCACGGCGCACTGCGCCGAGGAGGCTCAATGTGAGATGAAGAGGGTTCGTTTGTCCGACCCTCCCTACCAAACCAAGATTCGGAGTTTCAAGAACACGAGTGGAATCGTTTTCACCGTTCATTTTCAAGACAAGAAGAGAGGAATGCCCGAGAAAATGAGGGAGTAACAGAGGCTAACGGTGACGCGGGCGAGGAAGAGAGGTAATGGAACAGAAGGGTTTCGCAACGTGAATGGGGTTCTTCGGTGAGAGTACGAGAGTGACAATGTGAGAGTGACAAAAGCTTAGCGTGAAGTTAACGTTTACGCTTCATTTTTAAGACCGGACAAATACACATATACGGTCTTAAAAGATAACCTTTAAGACCGATCTCTATATATGTCTTTTTTCACATATAATTATAAAAATGCTACCGCCTTTATTTCTTATTTCCTTTTTATAAAAAAAGACGCATTTTAGGGAAGCAAAATCTCCTTTTTGTAGTAGTGCAAAACTTATCAGTTTCATAAAGAAATACTTTCGTTTTCTTTTCTATTTTGGGCCACAGCACAAAGCAATAATAGTTGAACAAAATAAGAAGCTGCGGCCCTAATATATCAACAAATAATGAATTCAGTAGAAAGGAGTATTGCATGGCAGGCAGAATTGTTATCTCAATTTTCTGGGGCTCACTATTACAAAATCAGTTTTATCAGCTGCAAATATCCATGTGCCTTGTTGTATGAAATTACCTTAATATATATTTGTGATCAGATTGACGGCCGTTGCCTCAACTTTTTCCAGAGATATATGTTGGCAATAAGAGGAAAATTCACCATTGAGAAACGAAGGCCCTTTTTTAGCCTATTCGCATAAGAGGTTTAGAAATAAGACCAAACAAAGTGGTCAATCAAGCACTATTGGCTAAGTAATTAATCATGGGGAATTATTTCTGACTTCCCCTCTCAATTAGCTAGTACTACCTCCCTCCGGTCCTAAAGATAAGATATAGTTGATTTTTTTGGAGAGATTAAGGAAGTTAAATAAGTTACTTAACTATATCATATATTGTGTATCCTTAGATTATGTATCAGTTTATTAGTCAAACTTTAGAATAATTTAATTAGCTTCTTTATTCTCTCTAAAAAAAGTCAACTTTATCTTATATTTATGACTGGAAGGAGTACTTTAATTTGAAAACTTTATATATGACTTATCCTGGATATATTTAGAAAGATATTGCTGAGTCTGCCAACATCGTAGTAGAAAAATCAAAATGGAAAGTGGGAAATATAGGGCGTCCATTCCTTTTAACCACCATTTCTAGTGGTCTATGCAGCAAGGTCAATCCACATTCCATTAATTAAACACCAAGCCATTGTCCGAAATATACAAGCAAGTACCTAACTGATTGAATAACTATCTAGTACTAACATATATACTACATCAAAATACTTCAGTCTGGTGCTCTCAAAATAGTAGAACGTAGATCATTCTCCAGCACCCTCTTTAAATGCTATGCTCCGGTGGTCTTAGTATCCGATCATCAGTCGGACATGACCCATCAAGTGAAACTCTAGCAATCCAATCAACTATCAAGTTTGCTTTCTTGGAAATCCAGTTATTACAAGAATGATGATTTCTAATTAGTTTTCTGAATGTTTTCAAGGATGTTTGCACACCTTTAGTCATTCGGAAGAGAATCTCTTTCCAGACATTTTATCAATATTTCATTATCAGTCTCAACTTTAACATCTATAATCTGATTCTCATGTGCATAATTAATTGCATATAGCTAGAAGCGCAATACTTTCTGCCATCAATACTGTTATGGACCTATATTAGGCCCAATAGCTGTAAAGCCCAACAACCATAGGTGAGACATAACCGATCCTATCTATTAGCAAGGAGGATCCTAACTCCCCCACTAGTCCAGGAATATCTCCAGATATGGTTGAGCAGTTAGGATCCTTGGGCCGGAGATCATGTCAGGCCTAGAATATCCTACCTAAGGTACACTCTATAAATACTGAGGTCAAACCCTAAGATACATATGTTCTAACCCTGAACTATTTACATACAGTCACACTGTGTACACACCCCACCCCCTTGGCGAAGAGCCTGGTTGTGTACATTGATTCCATCTCCTACTGAGTGCTTCCCTTATAGGCATTCAGGAAGAGACCTTTGATCCACTATCAAACACCAGCCCATCCGGTTGGACATCTGTGTTCTACACCAGAACAAATACAGATTAAGCTTTTGTTAAGCTCACTTGACTTTCTCATTTTATAAATACTTTAGTCAATGTTTTTGTCTTATTTCTTATTATATTCTGCCTTGTAACTATTTTTTTTCTAGCTCAATACCATTCCGTGTTCTTTCCCAAAAAAAAAATAAAAACAACA
Source organism: Acacia pycnantha (assembly GCA_025563575.1). Lineage (NCBI taxonomy): Eukaryota > Viridiplantae > Streptophyta > Magnoliopsida > Fabales > Fabaceae > Acacia > Acacia pycnantha. The sequence goes on along the minus strand of JAMWYP010000110.1, from coordinate 836,196 downwards.
AAGAAGAAAGTACGAAACGAAAAAACAGGTGAAAATTGAAAATAATTTGTAGACGTTGATATGTAATATTACTTTAGGGCGTGAAATCGGGGACTTGTAGGGACTTCATCTCCAATAATTCACACAATATGTAGTATGTAGACACTAGTTCACGTCTTGAAACAATCATGAAGAGTCAATGCCACTTCTTTATACAAAATTAGCTAGCTTTTAGAACAAGCTATGTTACGTTACATGACATATACATACTCCAAAAATGTCAATTTCTATATATACTTGACAAATAATTCCTATTTCTTATTATATTCTACCTTGTAACTATTGTTTTTCTAGCTCAATCCCATTCTGTGTTCTTTCCCAAAAAAACAAACAACAAAAAAGAAGAAACTAAGAAAAAAAAGGTGAACATTGAAAATAATTTGGAGAAGTTGATATGTTATATGTAATACTCCCTCCGGTCCTAATTATAGAAGCAATTTACCAAAATTTGGGGAGATTAAGGAGATAAGTTAAATTAGTTAATTATAATTATTTTCCAAAAATACCACTCTGAAAATTAAAAATTACATAAGGCAAAATTAGTTTAATTGTAGCCGTGCACAGTACTACTCGGATTTATCCATAAACCAACAAACTTTGAAACACAACTTCGTTACTCGATACATAGTTTATAATCTGTTTCGTGCCTTGATATGATTTTTTTAAACTGTCGCCCTCTGCCTCTGTCAACCGAGAAAATCCAACCCAAATTTTGTTTAATATAAAAAAAAAGTAATTCTTTTTGGGGTTGCTTTAAATCGTAAAAATATTTTTAAAGGAATATTAATATTATTTTATTTAAAAATAAAAAATAAGGTAGAATCTCTCACTTGATAAAATATAAGTGTGTTGTAAATTAATTATTGTGGAAGAAGTATTAGTAGGGGTGTTATGGGAAAAATATGACAAAAATTGCTCAAAATTATTTTATATTAAAAAAATATAATTTAGGTGTATATGGCACTAATGAGTTGCAAACATTATTTACTTTATAAAATATATAGGTGTATTATTAAATTATTATTGTCTTTAATTATTATTAAGAAAGTATAAATAGGGGTATTATAGGAAAAAAAATGACAAAAGTTAAGACTTGCTCTTATAATTAGGACCAAAACCAACTCTAAGATTTGCTCCTATAATTAGGACCGGAGGGAGCATTACTTTAGGGCATGAAATCGGGGACTTGTAGGGACTTCATCTCCAATAATTCACACGAGTCAATGCCACTTCTTTGTACAAAATTAGCTAGCTTTTAGAACAAGTTATGTTACGTTACATGACATATACATACTTCAAAAATGTCAATTTCTATATATACTTAACAAATAATTAAATAGAAAATGGGAGTGGTAGGATACATGCAAGTACAACTACTCTCAACAAACCTAACTGAAGAAAAACCTATATATATATATATTCCTTCGGTTTTATATTATAAGTTACATATAATTACCTCACCATAATTAAAGAGAAATAAGTGACGCATTAATTTTTTTCTTTTGAAAATAAAACATTTTTTAACTTTACCTATATTTAAAAGTATAGAGAACACCACATTAAAAAGTCTTCTCCTAATAAATTTTAAAAGAATAATATTTCTTAAAAAAAGTTCATTAATAATTCGCGTGATTTATATTATGGGGGAAAAATATCTTCTAAAAGGCATAGTGTGTGTGAGAGAGGGAGAAACCAGAAGGGGTATATTTAATTAAAAAAGATACAGAGAAGGTGAACAAACAAAAAGTCAACATAATTCTCATCATCCAACAGTGCACACAAGTGGCTATGTAAATATATCTATATATATACACAAGGAAACCAAATAACCTGTAATCACACAACACAAAGCTAGAGTTATTAGCTATCTAGCTATAGGTGGTTCCATGGAGTCATCATCATCAATGTCGTCCACTGTGTTAGTAGTTATCTTCTTCTTCATTTCAACTTCATTATCCCTGTATTTTCATGGCAGTGAGGCAGCCGTGGTTATTGTGTCCAAGGATGGGGATGGAGATTTTGGAAGTGTGAGTGAAGCCATAGAGAAAGCTCCTGAGTTCAGTGACGAGCCCTACACCATTCAAGTTCGAAGTGGCACTTATAATGAGTACGTCGTGGTTCGGCCGGAAAAAACCAATATCAAGCTCGTCGGCGACGGACCAAGTCTGACCAGAATAGTTGGCTCCCACCATGGCACCACCCTAGGTATATATATTTGTTTAATTTTACATAATTATATCTGCAAGCATAACTTCTTTCTTATTCAAAATAGATGTAAGAGGAGTTTGATTCAACTAATTGATGTGTAGGGAGTTGCATGAATTATTTTTTTTTAAAATTATTTTTTGCTAAAAATTTTTTTTGGAAAGGGGTTGGACTCACCTACAGTCTAAGGACAGGGCGTTTGGAGCCTAGTTCACATGACATATTGGGTTAGAGAGTACACATACCTCCACCTCTTCCTAGCGAGCCTAGGATTCAACATGACATATTGGGTTAGATGCATTATTACTTGCCATTGTATCAAATTCTATCTGAGTTTGATGTAGCAGCACAGTGATATGATTAAGGACAGAGTGATAGACACGTTGATCCAACATAGATTAATCTTTAATATATGAGTTAATTCAATGTTTAGTCATTATAATTTACCTTAATTTTAGTTTTGGTCTATATAGTTTTAAGTTAAAGATTTTAGTCCCTTCCCACTTTAACAAACAAAATGGTCTAGATTTTTATTAAAATATAAGAACTAACATTTTCGAATTAAAATAAGCTTATGGAATCAAATTCTATGGTTTGAAACTATAAAGACAAAAATCAGAATGACTGAGGGCGAATTATAAGAACCAAATGTTGCATTAATTCTTAACATATCTCTCTTATTACGTCACTGTGTTGCTGTAATAGAGAATAAGTAGGATTTTTTATGGGCTTGATTTTGACCTTAAGAGACAATAAATTTTTCACCAAGAAATCGTTGAAATTATATATATGCTTTCGTTTTCTTTTCCTTCTTCTCCCCTGATATGTTTGAACTAGCATATATATAACTATATATATTGGCCTTTCCATGGGTTCAAGATTATATACAGATTAAACTTTTATTATATTGCCTATCTTTTCAAGTTTATGAATGACCTTTAGGCTTGAAAAATTAATTATGGGGTTAGTACTCCTACACGTAAGTACATGCATAGACAAAACTCTTAATTATAATTAAGACATAGAGTACATATATATTTTATTATATACTACCCGATCCTAAATATAGAATAAAGTTTGTAGTGTAAATACCGGAAGGAGTATATAGGCATCCCTTCTCGGCTTCTCGAAATGATGAATGTTTGAACCAACTTTTAAAAAAAAGAAAAGAATATAAACCTAATATATCCTACCCTTTTGGAACTATATAATTAAAGTTTCGGACACATTTGAAACTTCTATTCCTGCATAATTTTTTCTTAAAATAAGATGATAAGAAAATACATTATATATATATATATATATATATATATATATATATATATATATATATATATATATATAGAGAGAGAGAGAGAGAGAGAGAGAATTTATCGTTTGTCATGTCACTTGACATAAGTTTACGTCAAGTCACTCCAAAATGATATCGTTTTGTGAATTAGAGGAATTAATGAAGGGTATTTTTATTTTTGTATTTATTATATGAATTTGACCAAAGCACCCTTAATTAATTCCTCTAACCCCCAAAACGACGTAGTTTTGAAGTAACTTAATATAACCTTATTTCAAGTGACATGATAAACCCATATATATATATATATATATGCTATTAAGTAATTAACGTAATGGTCATATATTATATATAACTAAGTTTGGTTAGGTGCAATTAATTATTGGCAAATGGATATATATTGGCTGGCTTGCATCTTAACTACTCTACCTACAAATGTCATATTTTTCAAAAGGTAGGGATTTTCAGAACAAATTAGGATTCAATGTACGTGACAAACTCTGTGTTTAAAATTAAGTTAGAAGTACATGCATGTAACTAACATGTAGATATATATAATCCGAATATATTTTAAACACGTACACATGTGCAAGCTAACTTAGTTGTTGGTTCAAATATACCACCCCTCTTGTCCAGGAATCGATCTTAGTTTTAAATATAAGACATAATTTTAATATTGTCAATCTTTTTTTTTTTTAATTTATCCCTATTGGTGTTTTCTAAACAATAATTAAAGAGGAGAGAGAATGAAATAATTAAGGAAGATGATTATGGTATTTTAGAAAATATATGTCATATCAGCTAACTTAATTAACTTCCTTTATATAATCAAATTACGTAAATATATCTTATATCAAGAACTGGAATAAGTATTAATTAGGAGGGATTAGGGTAAAGACATAACCAAAACATAGGATTCAAATACTCATTCCAATCCTAATTATAAGACCTAGTTGACTTTTTTGGAGAGATTAAGGAAGCTAATTAAATTAGCTTAGAGTATTTTTATTTTTTTCTTCAAACTAAATAGTTTGACTAATAAACTAATATATAATCTAAGAAAACACAACATATGAAATGATTAAGTAACTTATTTAGCTTCCTTAATCTCTCCAAAAAAAGTCAACTATGTCTTATAATTAAGACTGGAGGTAGTAACTAATTTGTAGTCATTACAAAATTTAGTTAAGTTGGTTATTTATAAATATATATTAATTTTCTAAAAACCTTATTTAATCATTCGTGTTGAAATTAAACTTCCCCTTGACTGATAAAAAAAAAAAACCCCCAATATATTGAATTAATTAGGAAAGGCTGGGGGTAAAAAATTATCATAAGTTTAGGAGACAAATTAAATTAACATCTTACATTTAAGATCAAAGGATTACGTATATATGTACGTATACATACGCTTATAAATCTCAAGCCCTTGAAAATAAATGATGGCAGGGTTGTTGAATAGAAGCCAAACAACATATAGTAGATATTAGATGGTGAGTAGATTGCTGACTCTGAAAACGAAGGTGCCAAACACCCAACATCAACCACCCTTCACGTCCCAATTACCTAATATATATTTATTGTAATTTCTGATAATTTTGGGTCACCAAAAGAAGACCTAGCTACTGCGTTTTACTTTTCTGGAGTAAACCTAATCCATCCATTACTAACAGCTTGTACGTGGGTGGCTAATAATTGAGGGTTCAACATCCTTGAAATGCCTTCTTTTGTGATGTTCAAATCTTGAAAACAACCATACACAACTTCCTATTTTCTTCACTCTTGCAGAATACACACACACTTATATAGAATATAGTAATCAGATTGGAGAATATATAAATATATATGTAAGTGTGTGTGTTGTTTTTAACTATTATATTATTCGATCATATCTCTTTTAATGTATATTTTGTTGTAATGTCAAAATTTTTATGGTCATTACAAATGAAATTGTGTTTATTTGTTAATGCCGAGATGGTCAAGTGGTCTTAATGACAATGTTCGGATGGAGAGTGTTGACATATTTTTGTGTATGTGTTTAAATTGTATAGAATAATAATAAAAAAACTGGGTCTATTAGTTTTTGTTAGTCAATTAAAAAAAATTAACACTTTAATTTAAATGATCAATATATTATAATTAATAAAACACATATATAGATTTATAATCTCAAGCCCTTGAAAATAAATGATGGCAGGGTTGTTGAATAGAAGCCAAACAACATATAGTAGATATTAGATGGTGAGTAGATTGCTGACTCTGAAAACGAAGGTGCCAAACACCCAACATCAACCACCCTTCACGTCCCAATTACCTAATATATATTTATTGTAATTTCTGATAATTTTGGGTCACCAAAAGAAGACCTAGCTACTGCGTTTTACTTTTCTGGAGTAAACCTAATCCATCCATTACTAACAGCTTGTACGTGGGTGGCTAATAATTGAGGGTTCAACATCCTTGAAATGCCTTGTTTTGTCATGTTCAAATCTTGAAAACAACCAAACACAACTTCCTCTTTTCTTCACTCTTGCAGAATACACACACACACACACTTATATTTTGAATGCCATGACACACATTATTGAATGGGGCAACGTAATTAATTTGCAATTGTAATTGACTTTTGGTAGATGTCCGTGGAGATGGGTTCGTGGCAGAGAACATAGGGCTGCTGAACTCCGCCGGGTTAAAAGCAAGCGCCGCCGTGACAGTTCGCAATGAAGCCAAAAACAGCATTTTCTTTCAATGCTCTATTGAAGGCTTCCAAGACACACTTTGGGCCGTTTCCGGTCGCCAGTTCTACAAGAATTGTGATATCTACGGCACCGTTGACTTCATCTACGGTAATGCTGCCGCAGTCTTCCAGGATTGCAACCTCTATGCTCGCTACCGGCCTTACGTCACCTTCACCGCCCAGTCACGTGACAGCCCGGATGAGAACACCGCCTTCGCCTTCCAACATTGCCACTTCACGATGGCCCCAGAGGATGCCGCCATGAAGTCAAAGGTCCGAGCAACATTAGGAAGGCCGTGGCGGCCGTATTCAACGGTGGCCGTGATTGACTCGTTCATTGACTCTATGGTTGACCCCAAGGGATGGGAAGAGATGCAAGGTCAGCCTACCGATAAGGCGACATATGTGGAGTTTAATAATTATGGGCCTGGGTCCAATACATCTGGGAGAGTGAACTGGCCTGGTGTTAGAGTCCTTAATGACCCAAATGAGGCCCAACCTTTCACAGCTTCTGCTCTGTTAGATGCTGACTCTTGGCTTCCCGACAAGGGGATTCCTTATAATTGATAATGAGTCATTTTCGTTGGGCCAATCATAAAACACCCCATCATTAAATTTTCTCTTATACAATATATCCAAAAAAGAAACTCTTATACTCTAAACCTTCAAATCTTCGAACTTAATTTACATTTACAGCAGAATTATGTGCAGTGTTATGTTTCATTGTAATTCTCTCCAAGTGTCAATGAAAATTTATTATTAAGGAATTTTATGATTTTGTTGTGACCTTGCCTACAAATTTAGCAGCAGCAAAGAGAACAACTTCTGCTCATTTTTCATTTTTTGTTGTTTTTTAAATATTACTGTGTGTTACCCTAACCACATCAAAAAGGGGAGGAAGAAATTAGGGCAGAGCAATGGGCGGGTTGAACAACCCAATGCCAAATCCACAGCGTGCCCATTGAACTTTAAATGGGTATGGGTTAGCCCATACTCGTACCTCAACCCATTTAAAACTGTATAAACGGGTCAATACATAAATGGGCGGGTTCACCGAGTTTTGGGTTACCCATTTATATTTGACATGTTTATTTTTTTGAAAAAAAAAACATTCATAAGCATTAAATATCTATCCAAATTCGTCATTCTAAATTCTAAAATTTGAATCTTCAAAGATCAATAATCACAATTTACACAAATTTAGACAAGTACCATAATAACATAAATTTATTTAGGGTAGGGAGTCAAGGAGCGCATTTACCTTATGTCAGAATGTGGAATGAGATGAGTAATTAATAAAAAAAATAGTAAATGGGTGGATACGGCATTATTGGTGTGCCCATAATAAAATTACTATTTAAGTTCTTAAATGATAGGTTCTAACCCGCCGTTATGAGTCTTTTTATGTAGAACAAAATGACCCAATTACATCGGGTTGTGGGCGAACCTATGGGTTATGGTTCCGTGCTCTAGAAGAAATTATATTTTATTTTTTTGCTCTGAAGAAATTATATTTTATTGAAGAAGCCTATAATCGTTTGTCTATTTCAGATGCTTAGGACAAATTCGAGTAATAAATAATAAGAAAAAAAGGGATTTAGTGATTAGTTTTTTTTTTATAAACGTAAAAAAAAAAAGCAAAGGTTTCAGCGATTAGCAATGAACAATAAATATTTATTTGTTAAAAAAGAGTTATATTTATAAAAAGATATGTAGTCTTTTTTCTTTTTATCAACACAAGATATGTAATTATGTAGTCTAACACAAACAAAAAATATTGACTGGATATTAAGGTAGGACATATAGTTTTCTAATTTTCTTGATAATAATTAAATCTTGAATTTTGTTGTATCCAATCAATAATCAGTGTTTAGGGTTTGTGGTCCAAGCACCTTCATTAAATGGAGCTTAATGGGGGAAAAGTTATGCCTTGGCTTTCCTGCTCTACTTTTATCATCCACTTTCCCTCATCCTTTTTCTGCTATTAATCCCAACCTTTAAATTAAAATTAAAGGGACTTAAATTTTGTGTTTTATAAAATTACTAATAAAATATTATATTATTAAAAATAGAAAATAAATTCCAAAATTGCAAAATATTAGTAATGATAATTTAAAACTACAACAAAAATATATTTTTTACAAAACGTTAAATTTGAATCGCCCAAATTTCAATTTAAAATCCACAGTAATTAGAGACAAGAGGAGGGGAGTGAATGGTAAGAGCAAGGGATAGAAGGCAATTGCTATTAAGTGTGAGGTTGTGAGTTCGGACAATTAATTAAAAAAACATTAGGCGGTGTCATCAACTCTTCAATATTCAATTTAATTCTGCCTAATGTATTTTCAACTATATATAAAATAGAAGATATTTACATATTAATAAAGATATTTTACACATATTTAAAAAGACTTGCACCCGCTCAAGAAATTATATCCTTATATCCTTGTTTCATTTTGATTTCGTCCACGTGTCAACAAAATTTTATTATGTATTATAAAAATCCATCATGTTTCCTAATATAACACGCTTTGTTTAAAATACTAATTTTTTCCGTCTAATATCTCTAACTAATTATAAAATCTGCTCCTAGTCACTAATCAAATAAACTCTTCCTACTAATTAATTTTTTATTGAGAATAATTTTAATATTTAACAAAAAATAATTAATTTCAACAAAATTTATTAATGAGTAAAGTTTTTTTTTTTTTTTATATATGAAAAATTTTAGGAAAAGGACTTTAGGTTCACCCACGATCTAAGGCGGCGAAATCTCCCTTCCTCTAAGTAAAGTTATTACTCCTACAATATACTTTTTTTTTTATATAAAAAATGGTGGCAAGTGTGCAACCACTTCGGGTTGCAGGTGGTAAGGACGATCCTCCCAACAAGTGGAGCTCCATACAAGGCGGATTACAAGTGGTTTTACCATGTTTCGAACCCAAGACCTCTTAAGGGAATCCAATGTCATATTCCGTGGGACCAACCACATGTTGGTAAATGGTGGCAGTATGTAACCACTACGGGTTCGCGCCTAGCAGGACGACCTCCCAATAGTGGTAGCTCCATACGGCGGATTACGGGTGGTTTTACCAGCCCGAACCCTAGACCTCTTAAGGGAATCCAACGCCACATTCCGTGGACTAACCACATGTTGATAATCCTACAATATACTTAAGAGAGGGTCAAAATACGAAAGGGAAGAAGCCCATTATCCTCTATCTTTAGGTTGAAGAAGGAAAGAAATACATAAAGGAAGTGTTTCAGTGCTTTGTCTGGCTAGGCACCAACACGCCTTTATCTTTAAGATGTTTTTCTTTAGTTTTCTTACAAGCTGGGAGGGAGGGAAGGAGATGCCTCATCATCTATTTTCTCATGAACCCATATGGACAGTTGATTGGGAAGATGAGAAAAATATAAAAATGTAACTTGATAATATGATCTTTCAAATTAATTGACCGATATGATTTAGAAATTATGATAGATGATTTATCTTTTTTGATTTATACAATCACTCTTCTTTAAGATTATGATTGTCTTCACTTTCTAATCAAGACAATCAGCTGGAAGAGGATCCTTTTTCATATTTTCTCTCTCCAATCGACATTTATACAATCACACTTCTCACTTAATGTAATCAATTTGAGTTAAACCTACTTTTTTAGTATTTACCCTATATAAAACCGTTAGTATCTATAATTTAAAAAGGACCTTAAAAAAGCTAATTTTTCTAATGTGCCACTCACTCCGTTAATTTCACCAACATGGCTCATAGACTAGACAATATGACTTGAAAATAATGCATTAATATAAGGAATAAATAAAATAGGTTTAACCCAATCAATTTTCTTTTTAAAAATAGCATTTTAACCACACAAAAACATAAGATAAGCAAAGTAAAAAGGAGGAGAAATATATTGATAATTTTTTTTTTTTATAATTATTATAATTATAATTTTTTTCTATCTCTCTCCTTTCACCATTTAATCAAATAATTTTTATAATTAAGTATAACCGAAGAAATGATTAAACAACTATGAGAATAAAAGGCCAACGAATAATCAAATTATATAATGTTGTAATCTTAGTTATTTCCTCTTTGGCATGGCGTTGGCTAGCTCCAAAAACTCAGTCAAAGTGGGAATAAGCCCAGTGAAGGGAAAAATGTCTAGTGAAGGTGTTTGGGAAAGCGTTGGATAAAACCTACTTAGAAATAAGCTCATTCTTCTTGAAGAAATAATGAAGGGCTTAGGACAGGCTATTTTCAAAAGAGACTAGTATAACCATCGACTATGCAAGGAATATGGTTATTGTAGAAGATGAGTGGTGGGAGAGGAAAATAAAGATACCAAAATTTTAAGTTTGTAACATGTATTGTTATTATTATTACTATTATTTTATATACAACTTTGATTTTTGTTGATTTTTTGCATGACTGTCCGATAATGGACCTAGAAGAACATGTTTCAAATCTTACAAGATATGCACTTATATAGCTTTGAAACACAAGTCTACATAGCATGTGCAACAATGACTATACATAATTTTATTTAGAGATATTCCTAAAATGATGTGGATTTTTTTAAGCTGAACAAAAAAATATGGGTGATAAAGATAATAACGATTCACTTGATGTAGCATCATCATCAAATATCCATACATTATCTTTAACATAAATGAATCGTGTTCGTGATAGAATCAGAGACCAACTTGTTAAGGATAGATGATTCAATAAACAATATAGTATTAAATATCAATTTGTATGTATTCTAATTTATATATGATTTTATCCATTATATTTAATTAATTACTTCAGTGTTTTTTAGTTTTGTAATAATAATCTAACTATTTTTTTTTATCAAATTTAAATTTTTATTTTCACTTATCACATAATATACAGGTAATATATATGTTTGTGTGTAATATGCAATAAGATTGATGCCATTTTCACTTATTTTTTATTTCAATTGATTTTTTAAATAATTATCCAAACAAGAGCTCATTTTAAATAAAAAAAAACCACTTTTCCACCGTCATTTCAAACACAAATCATATTTATAATATAACTTTTAATCTTATTTTATATTTGCAAAAGTCAAATTATAAATAAATCACTTCTCCCACCGTCATCTCAAACGAGCACATGTAGCCTAGAATTCTGACGATGATTAAAAGAAAAAAATCTCACTGTACCTGTTTTACATATAATACACATAGAATCATTCAAAACTTTTCACTTTTATCATACTAACCAATAAAAATATGTACTCCCTCTTATCCTTATTATAAGGCACCAACTAATAATTATCATAAATCAATAAAAATAGTTAAAGTCAATAAAATTGTCTTACAATTTAAATAACTTCTAATATTACCCCTATTAATTGCACTAAATTCTAATATTATATTAATTATTACTTTCACCTATTACCCTTATTAATTATGGGCATACATGAAAAAAAATATAATTAATACTCATTGAGAACAAGCAAATGCCTTATAAAAAAAATCAAATAAATTTGATAGTTAGTGCCTTATAATAAGAACCAGATGGAGTAATTTAGATATTTATTTTTTACAAAATTAATCTCATCACAGCCAAATTGAAAAGCAACAAGGTGACTATATGTTTATGAGCTACCTTTCTTGTCTTTAAATATAAAGACCATAATATACAAAATTTTTAAGGGTAATAAATACATTTTTTATATAAAAAAAAAAAAAAAAACTCCTCATCAGTATAGAAAATCTAAAAACAAAACTTACGTGTGCCTGTCTTTCTTCTACTTATATATAAAACAACATAAGCTTTATAATTATAAGAGCTTATTTTATAATGAAGAAAAAGAGCTTAAAAATAAATATGAGGAGCTTATTTTTGCTCTTCTTTTATAAGCTCTTTTTTAAAAAAAAAAAAATAAGAAAAGAGAACACGTAATCTCTCGATCACTATTGCAGGCCGCCGCCATAGCCGCCACCTCCGCCACCACCGCCGCCGCCTAGTTTATATGTAAATTTATAAATGCATACATACATTTTAACCACAAAACAATAATAAAATAATCAGTGTTCAAAATCTAAATCGTATATTCCATTATTGACGTTTAAATACTCGCTCTTTCCCATAACGTTTACTCAAGGGTAAAAATGGAAAGAAAGCAAATAATTTTTACATATTATGAATAATTTAGAAAATGTTTTTTTGCCAGAATAACTTAGGAAATTAAAGGTGACTGTGATTTCTTTCTTATTTTTTTTTGTATAAATGACGTGTACTTTAGAATTAACATTGTTAGTGGAATAACTTTTCCATAAAGCCATTATAAAAAACTTTTTAACAAAACCGTACTCAACTTTTTCGCAGCATATTGACTATTGAGGATAAGTCAAGCTTGATTGGTTCAGTTGCTTCCCAAACACGCATTCATATCTTAGTAATCAGTAAAGGGCGACAACTGAATCAATCGCTTGGCTTTCTTCACTGGACTCTCATGGCTCAAGACCCTATCTCTGATCTTCTCTTCGAATTGTTCTTCGTTTCTTCTTTCTTCTTCTGTTTTGTGGCCACCGAACTTCTCTGCATACAATACCCATTTTTCTCTGCTCTGTTTTTCCAACAACATGAAGAAGATCATCAATATGTCCCATTCACTTATTCTGAATTTCCTCAACCATCGAAATTGCTCAAGTTCATCCAACCCTCCTTCATCACTGCTCGACACAAAAACAATTCTTCTTCATCATCATCATCATCTTCTTCCTATGCTTCTGCTTCATCATCTTCTTCTAATCCAGAAAATAAGCATGTCAAATCTTCAATTAAAGCTGAGGAACCCTTGCAAGTGATCTGTGAAATCTGTGCAGAAACTAAACGGATTACCCAGATGATCAAGAACAAGACGTGCGACCATTCATATTGCTCTGATTGTATGACAAAACATGTGGTCACGAAAATCCAAGACAGTATAACAGCAGTTCCATGTCCTGGTTTGGAATGTGAAAGTGTTTTTGAGATGGAAGCTTGTCGGCCATGGCTTCCCAGGGACTTAATTGAAAGGTGGGATCAGGCTCTGTGTGAAGCTCTGTTTCTGCAAGTGCCAAAACTTTATTGTCCCTTTAAGGATTGTTCAGCCATGATGCTGGTTGAGAATGAGGAAGATCAAGGTGCAGCGGAAACAGAGTGCCCTGTTTGCCATAGAATGTTCTGTGCAAGGTGTAATGTCCCATGGCATCCTGGAGTCGACTGTTTGGAATACCAGAAACTAAACGAGAATGAGAGACAGAGGGAAGATCTGCTTGTGAGGCAGCTTGCTAAAGAGAAGAAATGGAGAAGGTGTCCAAAGTGTAGGTTCTATGTGGAGAAGATAATTGGATGCTTGCACATTACTTGCAGGTCAGCTTTCTGCTACAAATTTATATGGAGCTTTGAACTATTTTCTAGATTAATCCAAAAATTCAAAAACAAATGTAATTAGAGAAATATAATTGAGAATATGAAGAGCAACATGCTCATATAAATCATAACTCACTTGGGTTTAACAATGATGATTAACAACTACCTCTAATTCTATCTAGGAAGGACTTCCCTCTCCCTCTCTAGGGACTCACATTAATCTCTCTCTTAACATGGTGTAAATATCCTACACACCAAACCATATTAACTAAACCCTTTATATAGACTAGGACCTTAACCAACTAATCATCTTATACTTTTAATACTTCTCAACTTGAATAACACAAATTGGAGGGTAAAAGGTGATTTGAACCAAACCATTTTCAATCTACAACATAACACAAAGATGTCTTCATAACACTCTTCTCAATGTCAACGTTTTAGTTCTGAGATGCTTCAATCAGTGAGCTTCTGCAATCACTGGATCGCACATAGGAGTGCCACACCCAAGCACTGTTAAGATCTTGAATTAAATTTGATGGATGAGGAAGATGCATAACATGTGGCCTTAAATTCATGTCCTTCTTGTACTTGAATGTAGATACGCTTTGCTGCTTTCTTCATGATGTCAACCAAGAACTTAAGCTTGATTTTGGCTTTGTCAATGCAGAAAGTCCTGGAGCTTTAGAATAGTGTGAAATGGCATCTTGCGAGGGCTTACCCATTCTGACAATGTCTGCAACTGAAAAATGTCCTTCTCCATTTCTTCTCCCTTTTCTCATTGATCCATAGCTTCTTCTATAGTAATCCTAGTATTTCTCAGGCGTCCCAAAATATTCTTCCTCTTCACTGTTTGCAGTAGTACTCTCTATAGCATCAATGTTGCTATCATTACACGTAACTTACAATCCACTTCTGACAATGCTCTAATCTCCTTGACTTTCCAAGATCATTGCAGAGAATAATGTGGCATCTGACATGCTTCAAAATTCACCGCTAAACATTTGATTCACTTTCAGGATTAATCAAAACAAGTTGCGACCTCTTCTACTTGAAATCTTCTTCACCATTAAAAAATCGGATCCTACACTGTTATAATTACCTTCCCTAATACTGTCATGATGTCCACTAGAAAGGACTAAATTTCTCATTCTTCACTTTGAGACCATCCCAGGTGGTACCCATATTCTGCCGAAATACCAAGCTTTATAATCCAACAAAATGGCCCTATTCCTGACCCTTTTGTAAGCTAAAACCATAGCATCAATTGAGAGCTTTCCAAAATTGGGGTCAACTGCCACCACTCTAAACCCAAAACTAAGCCCGATGCGTGAGAGGTATTATGTGAGTGACCAATGAGCCTGCAATGTTCTGGGAGTAGTGAAGAAACGACTTGGCCATTAAGTGGGAAAAAATTGGCAACCTTGGGCTAATAATAATCTTTGAGTAAAAGGAGAAATAGGAAGCCATAGAGAACCATCAAAACTTCCTTCTTGCTGATATTCCTTGCGGTGTCCCCCATGCGAATGAAACATTGGGTCTGCCCATTTTGAGATATCACTAAAAGACAGTCAATGTGCCTTTTGCAGAAAAATACCCACCCATAATAATGTTCATTTTTTTTAATCATCATCAATGTAGAAAGCAAGAAGAAATTCTATTAACTGCACATCGACACTTCACTTGCTTAAGATAATTCTTCATGGAATCACAAGAACTTACAAGCAACAAATCAGTCCTAGTAATCTTCTTACAGAGCAATGACAAACGACTCTGGCGAGATATTACCAAAAGTGATGTGTTGCAGAGAGCTATAAGACTCTGGCGAGATTCTTTGAAACATGCGACTCTCTCGGAATTTCATCAAACACCTGCTCTGCATAATTGATTTTTTTTTTTTTTTTGAATGAAGAGCCTCCATTGGCATAGGCAAGAACTTGGGTCTTGGGAGAGACAAAGGACGATGCTTGGAACATGAATCAGACCTAGTAATCTTCTTACAGAGCAATGACAAACGAGATCTTTGGAGGGGAATGAGAAGTCTAACCTCTGGGGTGTCTTGAGAGCTTCTGGAAATATAATGCGAATGGAATTTCTGGAACTTGACCAAGTGAAATCGAAAGAGGAGACCGACAACAAAAAGGATGCAGTGAAGGAGATAAAACCTGAGATTTTTTTTTAATAATCTTCAATGCAATAGGAAACTTGCGAACCCACGGACGTTAACTCTCGGCCGGCGAAGACTCAGCAACGATCCAAGATTGACAGTATGTTCCGATGAAGATGCTTAACGGCGATTGCCGGACGGCGATACGATGGTTGCAATGGCGCCGATTGAGACTTTCTTGTGATGACCTGTGACTATTTCTCCGTCAAAAGCACTCATTCCATGGGCATCATTATTGGCGCTAGATTATCGAGGTTGAGTGGAAAACAGGTCTTCAAATCATAATTTAAAAAAAAAAAAAAGGAAGAAAATCCGGACGTCTGATTGATCACGCGCGAAAAAACAAGATTCAATCTTTTTTTTTTTTAATATATAAATTTTATGAGGGGGTTGGATTCATCCACAGTCCAAAGGTAGGACACTATAGTTTTGTTCTCCAGGATATACAGAACTGAGAGTACACATGTCTCCACTTTATAGAGCGTTTCCACAAATTCACATCATCTAGGATGCTTCCCCTGCGTCTTGACCAACTTCAGGATCAAACACTCTCCCTTTCGTCTTGACCAACTTCAGGATCAAACACTCTCCCTTTCGTTTGAGATTGTTGGAAGGTTGATTGATTTAAGGACCGATAACAAGATTCAATCTTTTTTTTTTTTATAAGAAAAAGTTTTGGAGGGATTCGACATCAGTCCCCCACCAAGGCCGAGAGACGGCCGGGCTCTATGAGCATTATCGGGACTTACGAGATCGCCTACCAAAGGAGTCCCAGCGACGGCAGAGGGGATCGAACCCACGACCTAAATGCCTAGTCCTGAATCCCTTACCATCTATGCCAACTCACATTGGCATAACAAGATTCAATCTTGAAAGAGGGGAGTGACGTCGTTCAATCAAGAAAAAAAACTGTGGACTCTATGGAGAAACAAGAACCAGCGACTTGGTGGACTTTACTATTCTTGGGTCCATTGTCAATAATCTTGGGCTTCAATACAGGCCCATAATGCAACCTACTCTAATAAACAAATGTAATTAAAGAAACATAATTGAAAAGATGATAAATCATGTATTAACCACATAAGAGAAACATGCTCATACAAACTATAGTCCACTTGGGTTTAACCATTATCATCCCTCACTTGAGGGTGGTTAACAACTAATCCTAACTCTAGAAATCTAGGAAGGACTTCTCTTTCTAGAGAGAGATTCACATTAACCTTTAGGGATTAATTAGTAATTATGATTCAAATTTATTTTAAAATTTTAATTTAATAGCATGTAGTAATTCTACACACGGAGGTTGCCAAAGAAATTAGATCCAATGCCAAGGTCTGATGAAGAGAAAAAATGAAGACATTAATGTTTTATGTTTTCTTTTGGGGCCTAGATAGAACCTCCTTTTTCAACTATCTGTTTAGACACAACAATCACATCAGTTCTCAAATTACTTGAGAATACAATTCAGATCCATGACTATAGGCAAGGAAGCTTTTACGCTGCATGACAGTAGAATCTGTTTAATGAAAGAGCATATCATTTTCACCTGTCACTTCTGATTTTTTGACATGTTTGTTTGTATTACAAGAAGAAAAAAATGAAGATGTAAACATTAATATGTCCTGTTTGAGGTTGATATTTGCAAAAGTTACATCAGTTCTCAAATTACTTGAGAATTCAAATTCATACCTATAGGCTGAGCATTTTCATTGCAGAATTTGTTTAGCAAATCAAATTTTACTATTGTGAGTTACATTGTGTGGATTACTTACCATTAGCATCAAAATTCGAAATACTTATGAGAGAAAGTTTGCTGATAAAAAGAATTGAAAGATGCTTCTCATGCTTCATTTATCAATAGACGGGAAGTTACCAAAAGATACGTGTAAGTAAACTCAACATCACATCTTAATTATGGGTATTTAAACTTAATTTTATTCGACAAGAGACTATCGAATTAAATAAAAAATACTTTTTTAATTCAAAAATTAATTTATGTGTTTAGATGATATTTTTAAAAAAGTAAAGTCACAAAAAAAAAATTATATGTGGCTAAAAAAACACTTTTTTTTACAATCCAAACGGGCATACTAATAATTTTTCCTGGTTTATTATTGACCATACTAACTTACTCCCCATGTTGACCTAGTCCAATAGGCCTACATTTCAAGGATGAGAGAGATGATCTTTTTTTCCTAGGGGTGAGAATATGTCAGATCCTTATCAGGCGGCCTACAGCCTGGCCTGTTTAGGATCTAGTTTGGCCTGACCGATTTGTTGAAAAGACCAGGCCAAGGTTTATTTAAAGGTCTATATGTGTAAATAGGTTAGGCCTATTTCGTTAAGGCTTGACCTGTTTACATATTAAATAAATATATTTATATTTATATAATATAATAACACAATATTTATATTTTTATTCTTATATTTATATAGATTTTGATAGGCTCAAAGTGCATGAAGCCTACTTATGGCCTTCAAAACCTGTAATATGAGGCATTTTTAAAGGCCTACTTTGTAAGTAGGCATTTAAAAAGGCTTTAGGCCTTATGAAGGCTCAGGTCTGAGCCTAAAAAAATGCCTGCATTTAGGCTCAGGCCCAGACTCAGGTCTTTTAACCCCATTACAGGCTTAGGCCTTTTTAGCCAAAGCTTGGCCTAACTTGACCTATTTCCATACCTACTTTTTCCACCTTTGAGGCGGTTTGGATCCTCTTTTTTTTTTTTAAAGCTAAAAGCTACTTTTAAGTTAAAGCTAAAAAAGGAGCTTTTAAAAAAAGGTAAAGCTGTTTAATGATTATATAAATTTTTTTAGCTTAAAAGACTTAATAAATTTATCGCATACAATTTAAAGAATCCTTGGACAAATTTACAGAAAGAGAAATCCTAAAACGTCGAACGCTTCGAAACCCTAAATTCGGAAGTGATAAGGGAATTTACGTGAAATATGAATGAGATGTGTGATGAATTCAAATCGAAACAAAAAATTATGTACCGATCGTACAATAGATTAGACAATTAAAGAGTCTTAGTGAAGGTAATCGAAACCCTAAACATAGAATATGATATAGATCACAAAAGGAGCCAAATTTGGCATCAAACCATAGAGGGAGGGCCGATTCAAGGATGAGAAGTACTAATTAGAAGGAAATCAAAAATCGAAGAGAGAAGGATCGAACGAGGTATGCGACAAAGTATCTCATTGCTAATAAGAAATAAGAGCTTTAAAAAAAAAAAAAAAAATCCTCTCAAGAGCTTTTGGCTTTTTTCTTCTTTTTTTTTTTTAAAAAAAACTCTTTTTTTTTTTGGGTAGAAAACGGGGCAGCATGCCCATCCTATTCATGAATCAAAACAGCTCTTGGGAAAACATTCCCCACAAAGTCACTGTACAGTAAGCTAACAACCTCTTGGGGAGGACTAACAAAACTACAATTAACAACCCGAAGACCAAAACTAATATTAGCAAGCTTGTCCGCACATCTATTACCCTCCCTATAGGTATGAACCACTTGCAGCCTTGCCAAAGTGTGTACTAATGCGGCGAATGCACCACAACAGCCTTTGATTCCTCCTCTACAAAGAACTCGCATATCGATATCGATTCACTACGGCAGAAGAATCACATTCCAGTATTACATTTTCAAACTGAAGCGAAGCAGCCAGCTCCAAGCCTGTTAATACAGCCCAAAGCTCTGCTTTTATGGCAGAACATAAGCCCACCTTCCTAGCAAAACCGCCAAGCCATTCCCCCTCACATCCTCTAATTAAACCCCCACATCCAGCCACATTCTGCACTCCTTTCGAAGCTCCATCGACATTTAGTTTGACCCAACCAGACTCAGGCGCATGCCATCCTATATACACTTCCTGTCTTGTGCCTTTAATTCTTCCAAACTCAACTCCAGCCCTCTTTATTTCCCGTACATAGCCCTCCACAACTCTGCACTTATTTACCGGTGGCACATAACCATCCTCAAAACGGCACCGATTCCTCCAACCCCACAAGAGCCAGCAAGTTAAGCCAAACTTTAGGCTCCATGAGTTACCTGTCTTGGCTAGGTTCCACTCAAACCAACGTTTCCCACCTAGCCGTGTGAATTCAGGTTCAAAGACACCTTCTTTTAACTCCCTCCACACTCTCCACGCAACATGGCAATCACGCATAACATGCATCAAGGTTTCCGATTCGTTCACACAGTAGTGACAACCTGCAGAACCACCCAACAATTTACAGTGACGTTCCGCAGTTAAAAGCCTGTCATGACTAGCTTTCCACAAAAAGACTTGAACTCTTTTTGGCCCTTTCCACTTCCACACCTTACTCCAAATCCCTTCCCCCACATCTTGTTCTTTTCTCATCGCATGATACGCTTCTGCAACACAGTATGTATTTTTCAAGTGGCTCCCCCATCTAACACAATCAGGACCCTTCAAAACATTAGGGGGGGAACAGCCAAGATGAGGTTGAGGCCGTCCTCATTAACCCAACGCCTTATCCATTCCATATCCCAATCTCCTGACTCACTAACCATGTCCTTTATTTTAATATTCCTATCAATCTGAGTCGCCCCTGAAGTACAATTATCAATTAACTTACATTGTACCCCAGTCCAATGGTCCTCCCAAAACTTAGTGAGGTCACCATCTCCTACTTCCCAGACCAAATTCTCCACAATACAAGGCCAAATTCTTCCCAAACTCTTCCATAAAGCCGAATCAGACTTAGAGACTTTACATTCCTTTTTCAACTCCACATCCCTACCGTATTTCCCTCTTAACACCAATGAACAAAGGCACTCCGCTTTGAGATCACATTCCATGCTACTTTCCCCAACAAAGCATCATTCATAACCTCAAGGTTCCTCAAACCTAAACCTCCATTTTTCTTTTCTTTACATAACACTTCCCATTTTATTGCATGCATTTTCCTCTTACCCACCTCACTTCCCCAAATAAAGTCACGTTGTAGTTTCTCCATTTGCCTCCTCACACTCAGGGAACTTCGAGCGCCGCATATAGAAGATAGCCAATTGATTAGTGACCGCCCGCACTAAGGTAATTCGGCCACCAGGGGACAATGTTTGCCTCTTCCAACCGCCGAGCTTCCCCGCATCTTATCAAGGAGATGTTGGAACTTCCTATTATTCCCCCTTCCCTTAGTCATATATGCACCCAAATATCTCCCTATCTCATCCATTCGTTTAAATCCAGACAACAAACAGATTTCGTTCCGAACGTTTCTCTCAACATTTTTTGAAAAATACACACTGGTTTTATGTACATTCACTTTTTGTCCCGAGACCTCACCAAACTCCTTCAACACTTCCATCACTAGGTCCATTTGCTCCATATCAGCTTCACAAACTGACAACAAATCATCTGCAAATAGTAGGTGGGATATAGAAGTGCCATGTCTACCCAACTTAAAGGGTTTCCACTTTCGGTCATTAACATAATCAACAATGAGATGTGTCAACTTTTCCATGCCTAACACAAAGAGGTAGGGGGAGAGTGGGTCCCCTTGCCTCAACCCCTTAGTTGGAGCAAAACCAGCCCTACGCCCTCCATTCCACATTAGAGCCATCTTAGTAGAACTAACACAGCCCATAATAACCCTCCTCATTCTTTCGTCAACCCCTATTTCAACCAACACCTTACCAACATACCTCCAATTCATCCTATCATAGGCCTTTTCCAAATCAATTTTAATGATCATATAGCCCTTCCTCCCCCTAATTTTATCCATAGACTGTACAATTTCCTTTGCCACAATAATATTGTCATGAATATTCCTTCTACGCACAAAACTAGACTGAAAGGGCGATACAAGAATATCCATAATAGGTTTTAACCTATTTACTATAATTTTAGATAAGCCCTTATAGATCACATTACACAGAGCAATTGGGCGAAATTGACTTACCACTTCCGGAGCCTCAACCTTCGGAATCAGAACCAGCAAAGTGTCATTGATCTCATTGATCCTTTCAGGATTGTTCCACAGGTCCATTAAAAAACTGACTACTGAATGACCCACCACACCCCAGTTATGATGGTAAAATGCCGCTAGAAAACCATCACATCCGGAGCTTTAAACGCCCCCATTTGAAAAAAGGCCCTTTTAATTTCTGCCTCTTTCAAACTCTCTCCCAGACTTCTCAACACGTTATCTTCAACTCTCCCCCATTGCTGTTTGGTAGTAATCCAGTCCCTATCCACCTTTACCTCTTTAAATAGGTCAGTATAGAAATCTTGGAACATATGAGCAATCCCTTCTTCCTCTTCCACCCACACTCCCTCATCATTTTTGAGCAGATTCACCTTATTTCTCCTTTGTCTACACAAGGTTTTGGTGTGGTAGTACCTAGTGTTTCGATCCCTCTCCTCCAACCATCTTCCCCTAGACTTTTGAAACCATAAAACCTCCTCTTTCCTCAAGGTTTGAAGTAATTCCTCTTCAAGCTCCTTCTCCAACCTCCAAAGATAGGGATTATTCCGTCTAGGCACGCATTGCTGAATGCCATTTAGCCTATTCAGAATTCTCCTCTTACGGAGCTCAATCCTTCCAAACACATCTCTATTCCAGCTTCTTAGATCATGCTGTAACAATTCCAGTGATATGTGAAAGTCCTCTCCATTCCTCCAACTATTTTGCATAAACTCAGAAAACTCATCATGCATTTGCCACGTCACTTCATATCTAAAATTTCTTTCTCTCCTAATATTGGAGTCAAACCGCAACTTCACCAACAAAGGGTGGTGATCCGAGCTCACACGGGGTAACGACCTTACTTCTGCATTTTCAAACTCCTCAAGCCAATTGACATTGCAAAGGCACCTATCTAGTCTTTTATACACACGATCCAATCCATCCCATTTAGGGCCCTTCCAGGTGAAAAAAGGACCATGAGAGTCTATGTCAATTAGGCCACAATCCTGAATCCACTTATTAAATTTCCTGCATCTTGCCTCGCTGATCCTTCCCCCTCCTTTTGCTCCAGGGGGATTTTATTTCATTGAAGTCTCCCGCCACAAGCCAAGGCTCCAAGATGTCACCAACCAAACTATACAAAGAAACCCCATAATCGTTGTCTTCTTTGTTCACTTGGATTCGCATACACCGCTGTGAACAACATTCCTTTACCCTCTAAATTCAGTCTACAGTGAATGAACTGCTCATCTTTCACCAAGACATCCACACACAGCTCTGCATTATTCCATAATAACCAAATGCCTCCAAAGAAAACCCTCAGCTTCTACCCTCACTGAAAACTGAAATCCCCAATTCTTAATGGTCTTTGCTGCTTGAGAACCACTTATGCGTGGCTCCAAAATAGCTACAACATCCACCTTATATCTGGCCCTTGTGTCCTTCAGACACTCGCAAAGCCTTTACTAGCTGCCCCTACTATTCCATATTAAGAGGTTAATCATTATGACAATTAATAGGGAAAGTAAGCTAGAGCAGCCCTCAACTATCACAAGTGCAGTGTAGTAAACACCACCCCTACACTCCTTCCATCCATATCACTTGGCTTTCCAAAATCTCCCCCACTCCCGTACCGATTACTTCCAAGTCACCTTCTCGGAAAACCACCAGATTAAGATTTTCCTTTCCTTTATACTCACTTTCTTTCATTATGCATGTCCACATCAACCATAGGGACATTTTCACAAGTTCCCGAGTTCTCACTGCCCACATACATCCTGTTCATTCCACCCTCATGCTTCTTCCCACCCAACACTCTCTCCCTCTTAATCTCCTGCATTGATTTCCCCACCTGAAACTTTCGTGGATGGCTTACTACACTACTTCCATTCCCTTTCGAACCTTGCTTGCCCTGATTGAAATGTTGGAACTAACCCCCTCCCTTTGCCCTTCCTCAACACCCTCAACATCACCATTCCTCTCCAACCCCTGGCTCACTACCCTCTCGATAGCTTCCTCCCCTACATCCTTAGCTAGAACAAAGAAATCTTGAGCCCATATGAGTCCCTTGGTTAGGGACCCCAAAATTTCTTGGTCTTCTACTACGTTGAACTGCTTTCCATTGTTCTTTAACCTCGCCAAACTCATTTCCTCCAACTTTGATTCCCTTGTGGCTCCACATCCATTCCCACTTCAGCTTGCACCTTATGGAACTGCCACAACTCTCCTTATTGTGCCCATACCACCACATTTGGTGCACAACATGCTAAGACTTTCATACTCAATGATATACTTCGACCTTCCACGCTAAATGTCGAATCGATGATTTTGTAAGGTCCAATTCTACGCACATTCTAGCAAATTTCCTCGAACGATGGGCCGTATGAATATCTAATCGTATAGCCTTCCCAATAGCATTCCCAAATTTAAGAGGAATTTTTATCAAACAGAGGTGCAGTAACTCAGAAGTCTAATCCATGCAACAATCGACTCAATCTTCTCAATTCGTGGATTAAACTCGTGTTTCCATCTAGAAATACTCAGATAGGCATCCAAAATAACCCAAGGCCCCCCAATTAGAGCCCCCATATAATCCTCATGGTTCTGAAAATTCACCAAATAAAAATCATTCTCCAAATCAAATATGTCTATCTTACCTTTTCTTTCCCAAATCTGCTTTAGTTTCTTCATCATGAAACCATAGGAAGGTCAGCCTCCCATTAGCTTGACAACCAAGGTGCGTCTAAAGGGCCTATTGAGCCTCTCCTTCTCCTTTTCATCAAAGTCAAGTCCTGACACACGGATTAGAGTGAGCCACCATAATTCCATCTCCCGGATTAAGCACTTTCGCAAAATCGAATCGCGCCATAGTCTTCGTCACCTCGCCGTCTTCTTCTCTAGCCCACTCCCACCAAAGACGAATGGGATGCTACATTCTCGCAATAAGGATTCCCTATAAGACTTTGGAGCTTGATCCTTAACATTTGACCGCATCCAACTCTCATCTCTAACCTTCACCGATTCTTCTCCCGAAAACTCCCCTCGCCGAGAGACGCACCTTCCGCTTCCTACTCCCAAATCATCGCAATCGTCCTCCACCATAGCTCACCGTCCCTCCTCGCAAGGTGCGAACGGAGGGCCACTCATTTCTAACCGCCAGCTGGGCGACGGAGATCACAAGGTCGGCGCCGAAATCGCAGATCGCAAGCCCTAGCAGACGCGCTTTTTGTTGTTGTTGATGTGATATGTACCAAAAAAAAAACCTATTTTGCCTAACTTCTGCTTATAAAAAGAAGGAAAGTTAAAAATAAGAGGATCCAAACAGGCAAAGTGTACCAATAGCTTTTAACATGAGCTTTTATCATAGTCACACATAAGTCATTGCTAAAATTTTAAATTAGGGTTATCTCAATTTTAGAATTCAAATGGCGTGCATTAGGGTTATCTCATCCAAACGGGTTTATATAGTTTAGAGAGGGTAGAAATTATAATTGGAGAAAGAAGGCCATTATCCTCTTATCTTTAGGTTAAAGGTAAGAAATACAGAAAGGAAGTGTTTCAGCGCTTTGTCTGACTAAGCAACCTAATCAGTAAGCATTAACACGCCTTTATCTTTAAGCTGCTTTTCTTTAGTTTTCTTACAAGCTGGGAGGGAGGGCTTGAAAAGCTACTTCTCGACTATGATCTGAAAAAAAGATTATAATAAATAAATAAATAAATACATATTTAATCAAGATAATCAGCTGGAAGAGGGTCCTTTTTTATATTTTCTCTCTTCAATCCACATTTATACAATCACTCTTCTCACTAAATGCAATCAATTTGGGTTAACCCTACTTTTAGTGTTCACTACAATATAAATTTTGATAAACTGGTAGTTTTAATTCTTTAAGTTTACCACGTATAAAATACAGATGTCTAGCCTTAATTATGATATTGATATTGGATCTATTACTATCTCCGAGATATTTATAAGCAGATACCAAAGAGAGGATGATTGTTCTAGGATGTCTATAAAGAAGACACCGAAGAATATCAAGAAGATCGTGCAACACGAGTATGACGTTTAGCCAAAAAAGGGTGGAGTGTGTGCACAATAAGGCTGAATAGTAAATAGTGTGAATCGAGAATGTGTAGCTTTTATGTTAACCTCCTATTTATAGGGATTACCTTTAGAGTTTGGACCTTGGGCTTTGTGCGCCTCCTGGCCCATGCTCAACCACTTAATTAACCTGCACATTCCATGATTGTAGCCTTGATTATAGGTCAATTAGTGTTTTACCTGATTATGGAGGGTTTTTGGTACAAGTTGTCCTTACCGGGCCACACATCCAATGGGCCTCTTGTATGAATCCATAACACCTATAATCTTAAAAGGACCTTAAAATTTATTTAAAAAAAAAAAAAAACCTTAAAACGTTAATTTCGCTAATGTGCCACTGATTCGATAACTAGACAATTGACATGAAAATAATGCATTAATATAAGGAATAAAAGTAGGCTTAACCCAATCAATGTTCTTTTCAAAAATTAGTATTTTAACCACAAAAAACATAAGATAATCAAAGTAAAAAGGAATAGAAATATATTGATAAATATTTCTCTATTTTATAATTATTATTTTATAATTTATTTTTATATCTCTCTCCTTTCACCATTTAATCAAATAATTAAGTATAACCGAAGAAATGATTAAACAAGTGTTAGAATAAAAGCCCAACGAATAAGGAATTAGATAATGTTGTAATCTTAGTTATTTGCTATTAAGTATATAATTTTTGTTATATAATAAAAAAAAATCTCACTGTACCTGTTTTACATATAATACACAGAATCATTCTAAACTTTTCACTAACCAGTAACCAATGAATACCATAATATATAAATTTTTAAGGGTAATAAATGCATTCTTTATTTAAAAAAAAAAAAAACTCCTCATCAGGATAGAAAATCTAAAACAAAACTTATGTCAAGTTGTTTATATCCCTTAAATATAAAGTTTATAGGTAAAATTTACAAGTACATATATACATTTTAACCACCAACAATAATAAAATAATAAGTGTTTAAAATCTAAATAGTATTTCTCATTCTTGACATTTAAATAGTCGCTCTTTCCCATAACGTTTACTCGAGGGTAAAAATGGAAAGAAAGCAAATAATTTTTACATATTATGAGTAATTTAGAAAATTAAAGGTGATTGTGATTTCTCTCTTATTTTTTTTAGGGAAAATTATAATAAATGATCTAAAAAAAATAATATTTATTAAAAAAATCATAAAAATGATAATTATTTTGAAGGATTAGAAATTAAAACATTAAAATAGAAAGATTAGATTATATTTAGTTAGATTTTTTATATTCTTTATGACTAAATTAGAATTTGGAGTGATTAATAGATAATGATAAATAGAGGCCAATTCAAATAAATTCTTGTTTTTTATACATCCTCGTATGCAAAGCAAGCATCCGGCCTATGGTAGTGAAAATGTAGATTTTACCTGAAAACGGAAGGAGAATGAAAAATCGTAAAACGTAAAATCGTAATACAAAACGTAGATTTTACCATATATATATAAAAAAAGTTATATAATTCCTCTCTGCT
The DNA here is from genome assembly GCA_025563575.1 of Acacia pycnantha. Lineage (NCBI taxonomy): Eukaryota > Viridiplantae > Streptophyta > Magnoliopsida > Fabales > Fabaceae > Acacia > Acacia pycnantha. The sequence continues at coordinate 808,830 of JAMWYP010000110.1, read as the reverse complement.
TACTTCTATTTCACGGTACGTTTTTACGTGATGACTTCTTATTTTTAATAGATTTGAGATATATTTTGATATATTTGAGAAAATATTATTACTAATTTAAAGATATTTTATTGAGATTTTAAGAGAAATCAATCTGAATGCAATTTAAAATAAGAGTTTGAGTTTAGGAAATAAATAAATAAATTATTATTATTATTATATAATATTGCTTCTTATTAGTAACAGCACAGTCATGCACTAAAAATCACATTTAGAAGATTGTTTCAATTGAATGGAAGGGGGCCCACAAATTGAATTGGAAGAAGACATAATATAAAGAAAAGAAGCAGCCACAAATTAGAGATGAGAATTGGGGAGGCGCCTCCAGATCGTTCATATATATACTAATCAATGCAATATCAATCAAAAGATTCAACATTGTCATCAAATACTATTAAAAAAAATTTCATTTTATTAATCCTCAAGCTAACATTATTCTTCGTTCAAAATCTTTGCCTTCGGTTAGCCAGGGAAAAAAAATTAAAGAAATAAAAAAAGTTCTCATCCTTTATGTTTTTATGTTTTAACGCGCCGTTTTTACGTTTTTATGTTGTAAATCAGCGTTTTTACCGTTTTTACCCAGATTACGTTTTTTGCTCAAACGAAACACGTTTTGCTCAAAATAAAACGTAAAAACGCCGTTTTTACGTTTTAAAACACGTTTTTGACTATCATGATCCGCCCTATCACATTGAAATAATTGCCTTTCATTTTCTCGTAGTACACGATGACACCATAAGACCCCGTTAAGCAAGCTTTTTTTATTGTTCAAGAGACAAAGTGAAGGCAATTGGATCTAAATACAATCCACTTCATCCTTTGTGGCCTATGATGTTGCTCTTAAAGGTTAGCGATCGAATGACCGACGTGTTGCCACGTCGCATCAGTATATTTGAATTAGTCTTCAACTGTATGGAATCAATTGTTCTCCGCTGTTTATACAATAAAAAAAAAAGGTTATTTGAATCGGCCTCTTTTTATTATTATCCATCAATCACTTCAGATTCTGATTCAGTTAGAGAGAATATAGGAAATCTGGTTAAGAGAAGTTTAGTCTTTTTATTTTAATGTTTTAATTATGGTCTTTTAAAATAATTATTATTTTTATAATCTTTTTAATAAATATTTTTTTTCTTAGATCCTTTATTATATATATATATATATATTTTTTTTTTTTTTATAAATGACGTGTACTTTAGAGTTAACATTTTTAGTGGAATAACTTTTCCATATAATCTTTATAAAAAACTTTTTAACAAAACCGTACTCAACTTTTTAGCAGCATATTGACTAATTGAGGATAATCGGTTCAGTTGCTTTCCAAGCACGCATTCATATCTTAGTAATCAGTGACGTGCGACAACTGAATCAATCGCTTGGCCTTCTTCACTGTACTCTCATGGCTCAAGACCCTATCTCTGATCTTCTCTTCGAATTGTTCTTTTTTTCTTCTTTCTTCTTCTGTTTTGTGGCCACCGAACTTCTCTGCATACAATACCCATTTTTCTCTGCTCTGTTTTTCCAACAGCATGAAGAAGATCATCAATATGTCCTATTCACTTATTCTGCATTTCCTCAACCATCGAAATTGCTCAAGTTCATCCAACCCTCCTTCATCACTGCTCAACACAAAAACAATTCTTCTTCTTCTTCTTCTTCCTATGCTTCTGCTTCATCTTCTTCTTCTTCTAACCCAGAAAATAAGCATGTGAAGTCTTCAATTAAAGCTGAGGAACCCTTGCAAGTGATCTGTGAAATCTGTGCAGAAACCAAACGGATTACCCAGATGATCAAGAACAAGACGTGCGACCATTCATATTGCTCTGATTGTATGACAAAACATGTGGTCACAAAAATCCAAGACAGTATAACAGCAGTTCCATGTCCTGGTTTGGATTGTGAAAGTGTTTTTGAGATGGAAGCTTGTCGGCCTTGGCTTCCCAGGGACTTAATTGAAAGGTGGGATCAGGCTCTGTGTGAAGCTCTGTTTCTGAAAGTGCCTAAATTTTACTGTCCCTATAAGGATTGTTCAGCCATGATGCTGGTTGAGAATGAGGAAGATCAAGGTGCAGGGGAAACACAGTGCCCTGTTTGCCATAGAATGTTCTGTGCAAGGTGTAATGTCCCATGGCATCCTGGAGTTGACTGTGAGGAATACCAGAAACTAAACGAGAATGAGAGACAGAGGGAAGATCTGCTTGTGAGGCAGCTTGCTAAAGAGAAGAAATGGAGAAGGTGTCCAAAGTGTAGGTTCTATGTGGAGAAGATAATTGGATGCTTGCACATTACTTGCAGGTCAGCTTTCTGCTACAAATTTATATGGAGCTTTGAACTAGTTTCTAGATTAATTCAAAAATTCAAGGAATACCAGGTTAAACAAATGTAATTAGAGAAACATAATTGAGAAGGTGAAAAATCATGTATTAACAACTTAAGAGTAACATGCTCATATAAATTATAACTGGTTTAACAATAATCATCTTAAGATGAGTAACAACTAACCCTAACTTCATGGATTTAAGAGGGACTTTCTTCTAGAGAGAAACTCATATTAATCGCTCTCTTAACACACCAAACCACATTAACTAGACCCTTTGATATAGACTAGGGCCTTAACCAACTAATTCACTAATCACCTTATAGTTTTGATACACCTCCTCAAGTTGAACACTATTTATCTCAAAGGTGTTCAACTTGAACAACACAAATTGGATTGGAGGGTAAAAGATTATTTGAACCAAACCATTTTCAATCTACAACATAATACAAAGATGTCTTCAAAACACTCTTCTCATTGTCAACTTGTTAGTTCTGAGATGCTTCGATCAGTAAGCTTCTGCAATCACTGGCTCAGAAATTGTAGTGCCACACCCAAGCACTACTAAGATCTTGAACTAAATTTGATAGATGGGGAAGATGCATAACACGTGGCCTGAATTAACAACACACTATCACCCCCATGTCCTTCTTGTGCTTGAATGTAGATAAGCTATGCTGCTTTCTTCATGAAGTCAACCAAGAACTTAAGCTTGATTCTGGCTTTGTCAATGCATAAAGTCCTGGAGCTTTAGAATGGCTTGAAATGGCATCTTGTGAGGGTTGACCCATTCTGACAATGTCTGCCACCGAAAGATGTCCGTCTTCATTTCTTCTCCCTTTTCTCATTGATCCATAGCTTCTTGTATTGTAATCCTAGTATCTCTCAGGCGTCCCAAAATATCCTTCCTCTTCTTTGTTTGCAGTAGTACTCTCTATAGCATCAATGTTGCTATCATTACACGTAACTTAGATCCACTTCTGACAATGCTCTAATCTCCTTGACTTTTCAAGATCATGGTAGGGAATAATGGGGTTGAGTTTCTCTCATCATTCTTTTCTCATTATCCCTTATAATCTCTAAATCACATCCGTCCAATCAATACAATATTACTTTTATTTTTCTCTCACTTTTTCAATCAACGGCTTAGATTAAGCCAATGAGAAAATATGAGAAAATGGATATGGAGAGAATCTCCCTCAGGAATAATGTGCTATCTGACATGCTTCAAAATCCACCCCTAAACATTTGATACACTTCCAGGATTAATCAAAACAAGCTGCAATATCTCCCAATTGCAATCTTCTTCACCCTTAAAAAATCTGATCTTGCACTGTATATAATTACCTTGCCTAATACTGTCATGATGTCCACCAGAAAGGCCCCAAAAATTTCTCATTCTTCACTTTGAGACCATCCCAGGTGGTACCCATATTCTGCCACAATACCAAGCTTCATAATCCAACAAAATGACCCTATTCCTTGCCCTCTTGTAAGCTGAAACCATAGCATCAGTCGAGAGTTTTCCAAAACTGGGGTCAAGTGCCACCACTCCAAATCCAAAACTAAGCCCCATGCGTGAGAGGCATTATGTGAGTGACCAATTAGCTTGCAAATGTTATGGAGTAGTGAAGAAACGAATTGGCCATTAAGTGGGAAAAATTGGCAACCTTGGGCTAATAATAATCTTTGAGTAAAAGGAGAAATAGGAAGCCATAGAGAACCATAAAAACTTTCTTCCTGCTGATATTCCTTGTGGGGTCCCTCTTGCAAAATGAAACATTGGGTCTACCCATTTAGAGATATCACTAAAAGACAGAGTCAATGTCCCTTTGCAGAAAAAACTTTTTTTTTTTTTTTAATTAACATGGATGCTCAATATTGGCTCGCTGAGGGAGGCTGCAGCTAAGAGGACACAGTGATAGATTTTGAGTGGCTTACTTTGTTATTGTTATAATCTTAATTGATAGTGAACAAACTAGTAAGGAGTTAAACGTTTAGGGATTAATTAGTAAATTACTTATTATTTGTGATTGCAGGTGTAAATATGAGTTTTGTTATGCATGTGGAGAAGAGTGGAATTCTATACACGGAGGTTGCCAAAGAAATTAGATCCAATGCCAAGGTCTGATGAAGAGAAGATCATTTTCGCCTGCCACTTATCATTTTTTGACATGTTTCTTCATATTGTAAGTAAAAAAAATGAAGACATGGACATTAATGTTTTATGTTTTCATTGTTTGTTTTCTTTTGGGGCCTAGATAGAACCTAATACTTGACATTAAACCAAATATGCTTATATACAGCATACTAATAATTTTTCCTGGTACCAACATCTATTGGTAGTAAGTTATAAGGGACCTGCTCTCCCTTAACTACGTCCTCGGTTTGAGGCGTAGTAATGGAGAAAATGGTGTTGAGAGCTCTTCCCTCATGATCGTGGTCCGTGGATCCGACTCAAGGCGATAAAAAGAGAGATAGTCTCTTTTTCCACCTTTTAAGTGTCTTTTTGGGATAACGATGATAAAAATAACTTTTCTTGTTGGACTTTTATAAACGGAAGATAGGATTAAAAGTTAAATATTAGATGTGATTTCTGTTTGGTATAGCGGTGGCAGAAGTGACTTTTTTCCAGATGAGACTAAATATATATCAGTTGTATGTGTGTGTATATATATATATATTAGTTGTATATATTGTGATAATTGAATATAAAAAATTAAAATTAATATAAAATATAAAATATAAAATTATTATTAAAACAATTACAAAACTAGAAGTACTCAATTAATATATTATAATAGATAACTTAGAATACATACAAATATATTTAATATTACGTTGCTTATTAGATCATCTATTCTTAACATTTTTATCTAGAAGCTGAAAAAAAAAATCAGACCTGAAATTGAAAAAAGTGACTTGAGGGAAAAGTCACATTTTTTTTTTGATAATAAAAAAAAAGTCACATTTCTCGAAGAAGCCTATCACTTACAGAAACTTTCACAAACACGCCTCTTTTTCCCTTATTAGGCTTTTCTCACTGCCGTTGGGCTTTTTTTACCTTGTGCAGCCATGCCAAACAGGCAAAGTGGGTGTACAGATAGGTTTTAAACATGGGCTTTTATCATATTCACACATAAGTCCTTGCTAAAATTAGGGTTATCTCAATTTTAGGATTCAAATGGCGTGCACTGGTGTTATCTCAACTTCAGAATTCAAATAACTTGCATTTAGAGGAGAGACGTGGTTGGAGAGCAACTATAAATTTTGAATTGGATACCGAATAATAATATTAAAAAAAACACAGAAAGATTTGAGTCATTCTCTTGAAATAAGCAGTGACGGATATCCTAGCCTAAAAAAGCTTATTAAAAAAAAAACATAGATACTTGAGTCATTCTATTGAAATAAGGAGTGATGGATATCCTAGCTTAAAAAAAGGGAAAATTAAAATAAAGGACCAAGAGAAAATAATATTTATTATAAAGGACCATAAAAATTGTAATTACTTAGAAGGACCGAATATCATAATATAAATTTAAAATTACTAAATTGTCCCTAATCAATCCTTATGTATTATCTCTTGTATTCAAAATTTAAAAAATAACTAAAATTAAAACTAAAACTGCCCATTATGATATGATCATATCTTTTTTTAATATATTATTTAATTAACATTTATTAAACTCATATTTTTCTTAATTTTTATTTTTCACCAATTTATATTATTAAGATCGATGTCAATTAAGTTATTTTTATAAAAATAAAAAATAAAATTATTTCATATTAATTATTTCATATTTTCAGGATAAAGTAGGTTGATTAGATCTTTTAATTTTATTAACATTACATGAATTTTTTAACCCACATAAATTTCTTCTAAACCAAAAGTAAGTCATACAAACTTTATTGGTTTAACATATATAATAAATTATAAAAGACATTGACTTTTATTAAAACTATATAATTCCATTTTTTAATTAAAATTTTTGTTTATTTTAAAAAATATAATTTTCAAAATTGAAGAATGTATAATTTTTTTTCATAGATATATATTCAAGTTGTGAAAATTGAGAAAACCATTGGTTAATTTAATGAAACTTAGAATTTTGTATTCTTTGTTAGGGACATTTTAGTACTTTTAATTTTATATTTTCATATTTGGTCCTTCTAATTAATTTCAATTTTTATGGTCCTTCTCCATAAATATCTTTTCCTCTAGGTCATTCATTCTAATTTTCCCTTAAAAAAACTTCCCACATGGTGGCCATTATGCTCCACCATTGTTTTTTTGATAGCGTAGATTATTTTTGTTGTGGTATGTATTCAATTTACAATAAAAAAGAAGTGTTAAATTGAACATTAAAAAATGAATAAAAATTCTAAATCCAAAATGTAAAATAAACTCAGTTAATATTTTCTTCCACCACATTGTATCATTTTTTTCCTTCAAAAATACTGCATTAAATATTTTTTTAAGATAGGGTTAAGGTAAAATAGAAGGTTGGTTAGAATATTTTACTCTTTTTTTAACATAGTATTTTTTTTAATAGCTGAATAAATATATGATATAGCCATTTGAGGGTATCTCATATTATAATCGGTAAATACAGAATGAACGGCTTTTTGATTCTCTTATGAGGCAAAAGATTACTAATTGGCCAACTATGGAGCGTAGAAGGATGATTATGTAAAAAGATGTCGGGGAGGAGGGAGTGCACGTGCGTTGCCGAAATAATCGTCACTGCAATTGGAACGAAAAGAGGATGCGGTGCACGTGCCTCCTGGTCAATGGTCAAACTCAGTGACTCACTCATTCATTCAATGCCTTTCCTAGCTTTACACAGTAACGCCCCCCCTCCGGTCCGATTCCATCACCCTCTCTCGTGTCTCCATCCCATCCAACGGTTGTTAATTCTCCACGCTTGATGACCCATCATCGAACATTGATCGTGACCCCACAGGAGCATATACCGTTTCCGTGTTCATCTCCCTTAAGACTTCTAAACGAAAAAATAAAAAAAGAACCGCGTAAACCATGAGGAGAACAAAGAAAAGAAACCAAACCCTTTTTTTTTTTTTTTTGATAAAGCAGTTGCAGCCATACAAACAGACTAACTCATATCCTTAACTAGCAGATTGTGCAGCTCCACATCCGTGCTCGCGACAACATGAAATCCTTGCAAGGCTGATCGAGAGACCAGCTTTCGCTAGGTAATATAATCTACGTAGGTGTTTGCCCATCTGCTAATAAGCCCCACTTCAAGTCTCCAATCTCTCCCCATGAGCTGATGAATTTCCTTGACGATGTTGTGATCTGCATGCAGAACATTGAGTTCCCTCTTCATCAGGTCAACGGATTCTGCAGAATCGGACTCCAACATAACCTGCCGATGCCCCAAATCCCACGCCATCTTCAAACGGTGGAGGCACCCCCAAAGCTCAGCTGATAGACTATCCCCTTCCATCCCCTTAAACATGAAGATCCACGTTGGTACAATGTCAGGAGTGCCTCATAGGAAGCACATGTTGTAGTCATCACCTAATAATAATGTAATTGGTTTATTCATGTATAAAGACACCCTCCGCAACTAGCTAGGCTGATATTGACGTACAATTTACTTTCATTCAAGAAACAAATAACTTGATAGCCAAGAAAAGAGAGCAACATTAGAAAGGGGTGAAAGAAAGAGATGGTTTACCAAGCGACTACCCTAAACATGTCCTGCACTCATGAGTCATGACCTCCCATCCAGCAGCTTTAGAGACCGCGGAGGAATAGTGCAGTGGTCAAGGCTTTCTGTTTTGGGAATCCTTTAATGCCCATTTTTAGACCTCATTTATTCACTTCTTCCCCAATTTTGCCTGTGGCCCCCACCCCCTCCCTCCCCTCTGCTTTCGCTCCACTCTTTATTTATATTCTTTCTCTCCACTCTTATAAATGCATATTAGACGTAAAGCAATAATATATGCCTTGGTTTCCCTGGTGATGGTTTTTGAACTTGGGCCATATGATGCTTATTTACTTAATTTGGATTGTGGATTTGAGAAATTCATTTCAAGGTCTTATTTAAAGAGAGTTTTTAAAATCACATTAAGCTTAGGGTTGATTGGAGATGGTGTTACACTTGTGAGAGAAAGTTCGTTGATAAAATGAATTGAAACATGTTTCCATTCTTCATTATATTTATCGGAAAACGACGAGTTATGAAAAGGTACGTGTAAGTAAACTCAACACCACATCTTAATTATGGGCATTTAAACTTAAATCAATTTGATCTGACATGAAATTATTCATCCCCAAATCAAGCCAAATATGCTCATACTTGACTTTTTAATAATTTTTCCTTGTTTATTATGAACCCTTCAAACCCATTTTTACCCTGGGCTTTTATCATATTGATACCTAAGTCAACACTAAAATTAGGGTTATCTCAATTTTTGAATTCAAATGGCCTGCATTTACAAGTTTCAACACCATCTTTGTTTTGTTTCTTTTCTTTTTGAATAAGTACGGTTATCATTCCAAAAATAATGCGCTGTACAAGTCAACAACAATTACACTACTACAAAAAATGGATATTACTTCCCTAAAAGACGTCCTTATTTTAAAAAGGGAAGTAAAAATTATAGGCGGTGGCATTTGCGTAATTATTTGGCTGAATCTTGAAACTTAGGCGTCCTAAATATAATTTTAGGACGCCTAAAATTAATTTTTGGCGCATTTTGAGGAATTTTTTTGCGCCAGTAAATTTTTTAGTGTCCTAAAAACTAAATCAGGTCGCCAAAATGAAATTTTAGGCGTCCTAAATTATATTTAGGGCACCTAAAATTAATTTTTGGCGCATTTTAAGGGATTTTTTGGCGCCAGAAAATTTTTCAGCGTCCTAGAATATAAACCAGGACGCCAAAATGAAATTTTAGGCGTCCTAAAATATATTTAGGACGCCTAAAATTAATTTTTTAGCACATTTCAAAGAATTTTTTCGCACCAAATTTTTTTTTAACGCCCTAAAATATGTATCAGGCCGCCAAAATGAAATTTTAGGCGACCTAACATTTAAATCAGGACGCCAAGAGGGCCCAATATATCACTTGCCTCTTGCGTTCTCTCACACTTCAGTCCATAACTCGCTCCCTGGCGTTCACTCACACTTCAGTCCGCCCTCCTTCTCGATCGAAATCGCTGGCATTTCCCCCTCCCTCTCCCATCGTCGCACCGCCGCCCTCCTTTCCTCCCATTCGGCCTTCCTTCTTGCTTCGGTTTGTTGTTCTTCTCCCTTCTCTGTTGAAACTCAGAAAAATCGTCCTTCCCTTCCCCTTCCTTCTTGCCCTAGAAACCAGAAAGGTGTTGGCTTTTCCGTTGATACCGGACAACAATGATTCGTACATTTCTTATTGTCAGGATCGTTACGTTTTTCATGTCAAGCGCACCGATGGTCTAACTATCCTCTGTATGGCCGATGAAACCGCTGGCAGTGAGATCTGTTCTTGTTTGTTTTGTATATATTATGCCTTTTTTTTTTTTTTTTTGCTTATTAACTTTGTGAACCGTATCTGCCTAGTATGGATTTGTTAGGTCTAATGGTGAAATTTCGGGTTGAAATTTGATTCCCAACTGGAACCCCAATAATTGTCCATTCTTCCTTAATCTTTGATGAGTATGGTCAATCACGGTTATTTTTTGATGAAGATGTATACATTTTTTTTGGGTATTTTTTGGTATCATTCCATGTAAACCGCCACTGGTACTTTTCCTGCGTTTCTGCTTCCTTTGATTGGTGCTTCCTTTTGGTTTTGCTTCATTTTTAGAGTTGTACTAGTTGAATCCGAGAAGCTATCGGTCTTGACAAGTCTTGTCTTGGTGGAATTCTACTTGATCATCATGTGCATTTGTAAATGGAAACTTAATGGAACTTATTTATCATCTTTAGCATGTTTGGTTCAATTTTGGGATGTCGAAATTTGGAGGTCTCTGAACTCTGATAATTTAGACTAACCATCCATACAGATTTGGCCTCTTGTAATAAATTGTATAGTCTACGTCTCTGCAAGAAATCATTTGAGACCTATACGTACTTGTTTAGGATGACAATAAAATCAAGCTTCACAAGACTATTACATAGAGTTTACAATTTATTTCTATCGTAGTAATACATTGTGCATGTTTCCTTGATTATATTTTGACCATTTATAATATAAATTAATATACAAGATAAGGTCTTTTGATGTTTGAATTACAATTACAGTTCATTTAACATTTGATACTTTGCTTATTCAATTTTATCCAGATGAAGAATGAGAAGGAGTTTCTCCTCACAGACACTGTTGGTGTTATTCAGAAATTACCTACCACATTGGTACACTTCAAGATAATATAATCTTCCCAGTTCCTTTTGCTGAAGTTGTTACCAGTCTTGCTGTTGCTAATTTACATTGATTGTTAATAGGATTCACCATAGAATAATTTTTTTGTTATAAATATCTAATACCATAGTATCAAGCAATACCTGACAGCCTCTGTAATTTTTTTTTTTCCTTTCTGTAGGTTGCTGCCTTCAGAGCTACACTGGAGGAGATATCCGAGTCATCCCTTTTGGTGCATGTGGTCGATATCAGGTATATATATATCAGGAGAACTACTTGGAGGAATTTTATACATGAATAAAGAATGTTAATAGAACTTATCATGTTGATCATCATTATTAATTTATCTCTTTAAATATACGTGAAGTTCGCCTATTCCTTGTCGAGCAACAAATAGATCTTTGTGGACAAAGTTCATGTCGAACTAAATGTATCTTCAATTCCAAGATTGATGGTGCGGAACAAGGTATTGTACATTCCGATTCTAATATTTGATCATTTACATGGTTTGGAAAGTAAGAGGGGAGTTGAGCTCTCTTACTTGTATGAAGAACTAGATTCTGTCTCTCCTTATTAGTAATTATGTTTCTTTTGTTGATAGTAGTTAAGTTATTTAACATCCTTTACAGAACAATTGAAGGGAGGGACTAACATGATTTTTCATTAATGGACTAAAAGGGTATTTTTAATAATTATGGTGCACTTGAAGCGCTTATTGCAGTGTGGGCTTAAGGTTGAACATTCTTGTGTCTTTGGCTTCTTATCGCGGGTTGATAAGGCTAGTGATCTCCAGAAAATCAGAAAAGAAACTGAGGAAAGAGAAGATGAAGTATGCATATCTGCTCTGAATGGGGATGACCTACCTGAATTCTGCAATGCCGTTCAAGAATAACTGAAGGTGCAGAATTTGTCAATCACTTAATCTGGTTGGCACTTGGATTTTGTCTGTTTCAGTTATTAGATATGTTTCAATGTCATGTCCCTCCTGTTTCCATTAAGAATTAGTAATAAATAAACATACAACAAGTATGCTTTGTAGCCACATCTTTAATTTGTTCTAGTAGTAGAGTGTTCTTGGTTTTTGTTTGGGCCATTGTGTGGTTTATCAGAGGTGCCTTATTTTTATTGTTCTTCCATTTTGAACCTTATCATTAATAGTTTCTTCAACATAGTCAACAGTTGCTCCTTTTTGTATGAATATATTCTACTTTTTTCAGTGTGTGAAGAGCTAGATTATGTGAATTTATTAGTATTGACTTTAGTGTTTGTTCATTATTGTTTGTTCTGCAACGGAGTTTTGGATAATCTCTAGTGAGATTTAATGCTTCATTTTCACTTTTGCCATTATAAACTTTTTGTCAGATTTGTGGTGTCCTCAAGGATGCCACAAATCTGATTTATATATAAAATCAGGATTTGGAAATAAGCTGTTATAATTATGTGCCTTATCATTATGACCATGGAGTTGAGCGGGTATATGAGGTGGGATTACTTTCTTCTAATTCGAGTCTGCTTTGGAGAGCGCAATGATCGATAGGCTTACATCATGTCGTGGAAAAAATGGCTATGCCCCATATGCACAATTCTTCTAATATGGTCAATCTATGGGGCCCTATACTTCTTTTACCCCACGCCTACCTCTTACTTTAGTAGGGCCACTCTGTCTATTTGCTCTTTAGCTACTCATGCTCGACTCTTGCCCTTACGAATGACGGAGGCTGAATCTTGCAATACAATATATCCTTCTAGACCCATGACTCAAGTTGAGCATATATATGATCCATATTCAAATGCATATAATCTGGATGGCATGATCACTCAAATTTTGGATATGTCAATCAAACTGTTCCACTTCATGATGAGTATTCAAGATCATCAAACCGGATGGATGTTATGATGAAAATCCTTCAAGAAAGGGAGTGGAGATTCAAGAAAATGGAGCGCGACTTCAAGCTCTAGACATCCAATTGAGGGAGTTGTCAAATGCAACTAACAATCGGCGAGTGAAGATTTAGAAGTTCAAAGTGAATTTCCATGTGGTAATATACTTTCACCCTCTAATGATTCATCGCTTTTCTCTTCTACCATTTCAAATGATGGGATGATTGGTACATTAGCGAGTATGCATGCCTTGATGTTGTTTCGAATTGACTAGTTCTATTGACTTAAATTGTCTTGAATCTTGTAGTGCATGCATTGATACTTCTTCTCATGCCACCGATCCTATAAATTCAATATATTCTAATGAGGAAGTTGATGAAGAAATTGTTGTTGACTCCTTTGACACTATTGATTTTAAAGATGCCCAACTTAACACTAATCATGATTATGCTTTGAATGATGAAAGTAATATCTCTATTGATTTCATTGATACTACTCATGATATTGACATGACTATTGTTAGTGGGGATATTATTAAAGATAAGTGTGGGGGAAACCTTGATTTAGATATGCATTTAGAGGGTAAAACCATATTGAATCATGATGTTTCACGGGTAGAATTTGTTTTGTGTGATGATTTGAGCAAGCATAGTGAGACCATTTTGAGTGATCAATTGATTCATTCTTTCGAGAATTTGACTCTTACTGAGGAGAGTCACATTGACTTTGTGGGTTGTTCAAAGTATCTGGAAGTTCCAACACTTTCTATTGATAAATATCTTTTGGGATCTTCCTTTATTCTTGATCAATCAAATTTTATTGATTATATTTATATGGGACGAGTCTTGCTTGGAGCTATGATTTTATGCGAGTACATGGATTGATTCCTCCTATCCAAACACCTTCTATACTTGAGCTAAAGTGTTTTCTGCGGACCTTAAAAAGGAGATGTTTCTTTGAACATCAAAAGAAGACATCACTAGTGCTTTCATGTGACTTACAACCAGGACAAGGGGAGAAGCCAATTATGCTATTTCATTTGAGCCTCAGAGCTTTTAATAGTCTGGTTGTATTCCTTCCTTACTCTTTCACTTGCATTGTTTGATTGTTATTGGTTAGACTTATATTTTGCATTGAGGACAATGCATGATTTAAGTGTGGGGGAGGGATTTTGTTCTTACTTTTGGTTTCTGTTTTTTGTTTTTAAAATGACAAAAATAAAAATATTTTGGTTTTTACTTTGGTTTTTGTTCCTTGTTTTCAAGAAAAGAAAGAAAAATTTAATGTTAAAATTGCAAAGTCTTAAGTGACTTTAGTATGATGCATTCTTGATTTGAAAAGTGATTGATCATGTTTTGAGTTGGTGAACCTAGTGGCAATGAATTTGACTTTGGTGAATTTAGGCTAGTGATCATATTCCTAGTGAGATTTTGAGCCTAATATATATTTTCTTTTTAGTGTGTACCCCTATCTCTTTACTTGATCTAGAACTTGACTTGAATCTTATTTGAGACTGCATTTTATGCATAGCCATTAAAAAAAAAAAAATCTACCCTTTCGAATGTCTAAGGAGTTGAAGAGCATTGCATTATCTATTTTGGATGGAAAAACATGCATAAAATTAGGAATTGGGTCATTGTGAAAAATATGGTAGGTTATCTTTAAAAAGAAAAAAAATGAAAAGAAAAAGAAAAAAAGAAAAGGAAAGAAAAAGAAAAGGAAAAGAAAAGGATAAAAAGAAAAAAAGAATGATGACTCAAGTTCGGTTTAGTTATTGCATCCCGTTTTCTTTGTTGTACCATTCTCTTCATCTTTTAAGATATTCAACTTTGTTTTTCCAAACACCGTACCCTTTCTTATTAACATCAGCCCCATTACAACCTAATAAAAGCCCTTTGGATTTATGTGTGCACTTGCTTTATTAGTGGTGGAGAATGTAGATTCTTGTCAAGCCTATGGAAAGAGTATTGGATAGGGATGAATTTGAGTGTAAACACAAACCTATACACTTTTGAGTGAAGAGTGACATACACATTATCTGGGTGAGGGATTTCTAGCTTAAGTTCCCCTTTGTCAAGTAAATTGCCATGATGTTTGATTTCTTGATTCATGAGAAGATCACTTGGACATGAGAGGTGTTGAAATGCTTTTGTTTACTTGTTGCTTGTGATTGGAACATTCATTTTTGAAGCTTTATTTTAGTTCTTTTTTTTCTCCCTTGGTCTTGATTTGTTTTGCCCAGGAGTGCAAATGATAAGTGTGGGGGAGTTGATAAACCCTAATTTTATATATTTTATCTCACCTTATTCATTTATTTTGGGGATTATTTTAGGCTAATTTGGATATATTAGATAATATTTGGATTGTTAGCCAATTTTAGGAAATAATATAAATCAGAATCAATTATTAGATTATTGGGCTTTAATTATTAATATTCTGATTGTTATCTTGTGATTAAATAATATTTCCTAATATATGATAGATCATGATCTTATCATATTAGAATATTCTATGGTGCAGAATTTTTGCGGGAAGGTTGAAAGAAAATCTAATTTTAGAATTTTATTGGGCTTCCTAAATTTTATTGAGAACTTCAAATTTTATTGGGAACAACTTGATACCCAAAAATTATCCCCTCTTATATTAAATGTGACCTAGCCGCCAGAAAGAGGAGGCACGCTCTCATTGAGAGCCGAGAGCCGCACACTGACGCGCAGGAAGACACAGACGCAGCCACACAAGTAGAGGATTGATTCAATATTCATTCATCCATCCTTTCTAGCTCTCACGGACCCACCATTACTTCCTGCGCATCAATTGAATCTTCATTAATCATCAATTCCTTCCTCTAGCCACGGGACCCACGACTTACTGTACATCAACTGGTTGAAGACGTATCCTCCCCTTTGTAGCATTTACGGCAACTCCTCAACTCCTTAGAATGCGATTGCCCAACAAGCCCAAAGAACAAGTCCCTCCTCAACAAGTTCCACTGCAGACTTGGACATCCGAATTCGCCTCATGCAAACCGCGTGCAATGCAAGAGCGTATCAAAAGAATGCAATTGATTGAGATTGAGGAGTATATCAGAAGAATGCAAGAGCGTCTTAGACAAATGGAAAAGGAGCAGATCAGAAGAATCAGAAGAATTGAAAACCTGATACGTAATGATCCGGATTCTGTTCGAGCTAATGCTGGTTCTATTCACCGTAAGTCAACAAATTCAGTTAGAAATCATTTATCAACCGTTAAGAATTACAATAATTTAACTAATAAATTCAAGTTACTAAACCTTTCAGTTATATTCTCTCCCACCAAAATGAAATAATCCAGATTTATTTGAAATAATTCAAACTTTATGTTTTTAATAGTTTGAATTATTTCAAATAAATCTGGATTATTTTTATTATTTACTTAACACTCTTATTTTTTTTTAACGCTATTTCACACGCTTATTTTATTTTAGGCCATTATAATTCCAATCATTATTGAGTACAAATGAAAAATCTTAATTACTATAATAAAAAATTTATAAAAAATACAATAAAAAATTATATATAACTTATCCATAACTTTTAGGAATAAAAAATATCATAGCAATTTTTCATACTAAGACTTAATATATTTATGTCACTTAAACATGTTGGTGTGTGTGTGGTGTGTTTTTTAGTATATATTACTCCCTCCGGTCCTAATTATAGGAGCAATTTAACCGATTTTGGGAGAATTAAGGAGAGGAGTTAAATTAGTTAATTTTACTCATTTTCCTAAAATGTCCTCATATAAATTTAAAATGACACAAGTTGTGCTAATTATAAATGTTTCTAATTTGCATTACATTAGACATTCATGGCATATTAGTTTAGTATATATGTATATTAGTTGCTTTTTATATAGCCATGTATATACATATAGATCTAATTTCTTTTCCACACGCTTTCTAATTGAAATAATGGTCTTGCTGTATAAACATATATGTGTGTGTATATATGTGTATACATATAGATCTGTCCACACACACATATATGTTTATATATATATATATATATATATATATATATATATCTACACATATATATATTGACACACATAAACACATATATACATATATGTACACACACATATTTATAAATTGTTCTGGTGTAGAACACAGATTGTCTAGCCCTGAGGGGCTAGGATGTTGATGTTGATTGGGACTTGACCTAGGAGCGATTCCTAGGGCCTACGTACCCTGAAGAGGGATCAAAGTCCACGTAGTTCGAGGATACTGGATGGCTGTTTAGCCAAAGGGCGTGGGGTGTGTGCTCTGTGTGCAGTATATGCAATTGAGAGAGAGCGTAGAGATAGAATATCCGTACCTTTAGGGTTTAACTCGTATGTATAGAGTGTACCTGGTGGTCTTGGGCTCATGGGCCCTCTATTTGTGATAGAGATTTCCCTTGATTCTCTCCTTGATTGTAGGTTGGTTATGATCTTATCTGATCTGTTGGCGATCATGATAGATCCCCTTATTATTGGGCCGCATCGCTAATGGGCCTTATATAAATCCGTAACAGTTGCCCCCCAGCCCGGTAGTTCAAAGTTTTGGACTGCCGGGGTGTATGATGTCCTGGATAAATCATCCGAGGTGTTAACCATCTCCTGATGTCTGCGTCGGGCTAGAATTTGCTGAGCCCATTTCCCTGTGTACGTGGTAACGTTGCAAGGTCCGATGAGCCGGGTGGCATCCTGCGTCTCGTGAAGTGCCATGTTGGCGTCCTATGGCTTGAGGACTGGTGGTGAATACCGATGTCTAAAAAGGGCGACCGAGGTAATAACCTCCGGTCCTAAGAGTGTTGCGGTAAGAACCGACGACCTAAGGGTCCGAGGTGGTAACCTCCGGCCTTAGGAATGCCGTGGTGAAGACCAACGTCCTAAAGGTCCGAGGTGGTAACCTCCGGCCCTAGGAATGCCGTGGTGAGGACCGACGACATAAGGGTTCGAGGTGGTAGACATGGGGCCAAGAGTGATCTCGGATGAATCACGGTGCCGGGTTAGTGTCCCGCCCTTCGAGGATCCGGGGTAGCGGTAGCCGCCGCCGCGAGACTCTTGGGGAACACCCCTCTAGTTCTCGCCATGATTGTCTCGTGACACCTGGCTCCCACGAACCGGGATGGATTTCGTCCATCCATCTTAATTTGCTTTTGTAGCAATTTTCCTGCTAATTGTCCGGTTTATATTCCCGCATTTAATAACATGTAAGCAAATCATAATAAATGGAAAATACTTAATGTTTGTGCAAATTCTTCAACGTGTTCATTTCGGAAATTTGTCCGAGCTTGCATTAAACTTTCTAGTAACACGCTTTTCCGCTTAACAAATCGTTGTCCACTCGTTGCCCCCCAGCCTGGTAGTTCATGTTTCTGAGCTGACAGGATGTGTTACTTTCCAAATTCGGACGAGGTGCTCGCGACTTGTTGGGATTCCGTGGCACTGCTTCCGGGGTTGGCTCCGAGGGTGGCGGGCGCCTGTGGATGAGGCAACCCCTTCAAGCTAGAAGTTCTTTTCTTTTATTCTTCCTTTTCCTTTTGTTTCGGCGTAGGATGCCGGTTTTGTGTGTACTTTTGAACAATTAACCTTATGAATGAAAATTCAAGTAATTGGTCCATTGTGTACTTTTAACTTTATGCATAAGCCGCACATAGTCAAGTTCTAGACCGGCCGTGGTCTTTAAGTAATTAGAGTCCGCTTAGTACTCTTCTCGGTGTCGAAACCAGTGCATGAGTAGGGGTGTCTAAATATACCACGCTACGAGGTTCGGAGTCGTTATCCGGGATTTTAACCGGGGTAAGGGCAAATTGTCACATGCTCATCCGTGGTCGTCGTCGGACACACTTTGACCAAGTGGACTCGATCGTGGTCCAAGATGACTATTCGCCTTCTTACTTAGGTGTCAATTTCGATGCATCAAAATATATACCGGTGCATGGGCCTCGGTGTCGGTTCTACGGCGTATGGACCTTGGTGTCGGTCTGCTTATTCAGCGAATCATTTAAGCACTCTTAGAATTGAACATTCGGTTAATAAACCCTTTATTAATTCTAGAGATGATTAGCTTTACAAAGCTGACAATTCGGACATGAGGTGTCCGTTGCGGCATTTCGGCTACGACTAGGCCTAGCTATAATAGATCCTTAGCCTGTCGCCGTTCCTTGTCCTCTTGATTTATTTCCTAGCCAGGTTTTCTGGAACGTAGGCTCCTCTGTTGAGTTTTTCCTTAATCCGGTAGGGGCCGTCCCAATTTGCGGCCAATTTGCCATCTTTGGCTTTTTTGTTACTGACGTCGGCCCTTCGTAGGACTAGGTCTCCCCAGTCGAATGCCCTGGGCCTGACCTTTCTGTTGTACTTGGCCACAATGAGTTGTTTGGCTGCCATGTCTCGACAGAGGCCTCACGTAGTTTAAGGACCCGGACTCGTCGGTCCCGGTGTTAATACAAGGACTGATGACAGCGGCCTCGTGTAGTTTGAAAACCCGGGCTCATTGGCCCCGGTGTTAGCTTTGTGCCCCAGGGTTGAAGTGTGACTTGGGTTGAGTAACTTTATCCATTCCCTTGTCGGTACGTAGCATGTCGTTAATCGTCCAAAATATTTGCAAGGGCCGATAACAATGCCTTGCGTAATTTGGAAGCGACCGAGTTGCGAAAGCTTACGGTGACGGCTTCGCTTGACTGGAAAGCCGGGTTCGATGGCCCGCGGCGTGCTCTTTCAATGTATCCGGGTTCCAGCTAGGGAACATGGCCGGTTTATCCGAGTTCCGAACTGACCATGGAAAGGCGGGTTTAACTGTTCTTTCAGTGTTACCGAGTTCCGCATTGGTTATGGAAGCGTGGATTTAACCGTATAACTTTATCTGGAAAAACTCTTCGCGAGTCCGGATTTTAACCAGATTTGGTGTAACCGGGTCCGCCTTCAAAATTTTTCACGGAGCCGGATGTTAACCAGGTTTGGTGTAACCGTGGTCCGTTCGGGTGTTGTAACCCGAATTCGTTTCTACGATTGTGGGTGTCGTAACCCTTAACCCGTTCGGGTGTCGTGACCCAGACTTCGTTTCTCCCATTGTGGGTGTTGTAACCCTGGATTTGTTTATCCATTATGGGTGTCGTAACCCTTGATTCCTTTTACGATCCGAGGTCCACTTAAGGAGCACGGATTTAACTGTATGAAATAGATTTGGCGGCATTGCCGTCTCAACACGGAGCCCGAGTACCGGGTGCGTCTTCATCCCTTTCGTAGGGACAAAACTCCACGCTTATCCGGGTCCAAATGGAAACAGATTTAATTGTGGTTCAACACCATGGGAGAGAAGAATATTTAAAGGTTTGACGTTTCTGACTTCAAGCTTAATGGCATCATTCTTTTCTTCTTGTCGTGAAAGAAAACTCGCCTCGCCTTCTTTTGGCACTTCTTTTAAATGCTTTTGAAGACATCTTTCTTGGTTTGCTTGCCCCCAAAGAATAGAGTCGAATCCTAGCCGGAAGTTTAATATGCTGCCGAGATTTGTCGACAAGACCACGCCTTGACATGGCGGATAAACAATACTCCATGCTTTCATCAATGTCCTTCGATTGAGCATCAAAGGCTCCACCCTTTCAACCGATAAAAACTAGCAAGCCCAAAGACGGTGCCGATTCAAAAACGCACTTCTCATTGTGTGCTTGATCTCGGCTTCTTCATTTTTGATAGGTAAGAGATCCTTGTGAGTCACCTCGGTCGCGCAAGTCAATCCTTCCGACCCAATGCTGGGTGTTTTCTCATAAGCACTTGGAGGTGGTTAGATGTGATAAACACTGTGCAAGCTCAAGAGAGAGAAACTTGATAGCCTTAAGATCTTCCCGGATAATCATCATCCCCTGAAGTGAGACTTCATTTTATGGCCTAAATGAAAACGAGAAAGACCTCGGAGGTCCATCTTGACTGCCAAAACTTTCTTGGATCACCTACTAGCTATTCAAGCTCCTTATCTGAGAGCAAGAAAGTAGTGGTTCCTTGATAATTGATCTGCCACGCTCCCAGTGTGATTCGCCATACTGGTTGTGGAAGGATGAGATCGCTGATGCTCCTCAAGATCTTTTGCCGACTTCAACGTCGGCTAACACGTTGGTGTTTATCATCTCGGCATATAACCCGGAATAACCCTGTGCTTCTGGAATTTTTGAGAATAGAGACTCTTGGAGGTCTCTCTTTTCTCTTCCAGAGGTTTTCTAACAAAGATCGCACCGGCTCAAACTTCAACAAGGAAGTCTGTTTAGATTTGAGTCATTCCTTGCCGGTCCAGTAGAAGTCAACGAATGTTGGTCATTCAATACTATTTCAATCGCTACGCTTGTCGATCCAATTCTTGTTCAAGATGCTCTAGCTCGACGTTATTGCAATAAGATCATCTATCACCGCTTTGTCTTGATTTTCCACTTTCTCGGATTCAATTCTTGTTTCGGATTTATAACTGGCCTACTATGGCCGATATGAGTATCCGTTTCTTCATTTCCAAGTGAATGACTTATCGGATTAACTAGTCCATTGCTCCAATCCTTTTCATTTGATGTACAAGTCAGTTCATCCTTGCTTAAATCTTCCATGATAGAGCTGGACGAATTCGCAGCAGTAGATGCATTGATTTCTTCTGAGTCATGAGAAGTTTCACTATCCAGGTGGATATAGATGTTAGCCTCAGTGCTCGAGTTTCAAGTGGATGTGTCTCCAATCTAAAATCATTTAATTTGGTTACAAGATTAGAAGGACGGCAAGCCGCCTCTTTGTCATCTCGGCCTTTTAGTTGAGCCTTCCGAAGAACTTCCTAAGTTATATTCTCCTTGTTTGCCGATATTTTTAGTGTCAACCATTCTTCCCGTGTCGAAGACTCGTAAATCCTCTTTGCCAGAATTCTATCAAATTATATAGGTCCTCTTCGTAAGGGTACAGAACCGCCGCAAGCAACATATACTCTTGCGGAATCTAATACCTCCTTCATAACCCGATTCCTAACCGCCGATGATATATCTCGTACATATTCGACGCGCTTTGATTCGGCTCCAAAAGCGAGAACGGGAAATGAAGTCAAATCATCAACCGAGTTCACTACTAGGACGAGTTCTCCAACGGACGATGCATTCGATGGGATCACAATCCCATTTTTCTTCATCGATATCAATAGGATCTCGTGCGACTCGTCTCCCATGTCGTCTCTTGGCTCTGGGATGGCTTCAGCAATCTTCACAAGTCTACTCCGAGGTCTGGCGAGATCGCCAAACCACTCGGAGGCAGCGCATAAAGTAACGGGTAGTAAAACAATCCCCGCCTTCAAATGATCCCACCGGCCTTCGAGGTTGTAACCTCGCTTTCAACCAGCAGACGTCGGCTCGAGAAAGGTATTATATATTCGGCTTTCCGATTACTTTGAAAATCGACCTCGTGTCCGCATGCCGTCTTCCGGTATCTCGGCTCCCAAGAGGATTTCGCGCCCATTTGACCGAGCAATTTCCGCAGAGCCAATTTTTTCTAACTTTGAATGTCAAAGCATTGCGGGTCAATTCAAGAGAGCAAACCAAATCCCTTCAAAGAGCAAAGAGGAAAACCCGGACTATGAGGATTTCCATCTACCACCATCGGGAGACGCCGAACTGTTGGAATCAAAATCGATTTAACCGCCATTGAATTGATATAGCTTCTAAAACACTTTAAATTGTCACGGGTTTGCTCTGAATCGGGAAGAAGTACTATGCAATTGACTTGCTCCGTGCGACCCCATGATTTGCAGAAGTTTCATTTTAGTCCCTCATTGTAAAACCTTTTAGGAGTTCCACTTAGGTCCCTGTGAGAAACCTTTGAGAGTTTCACCTAGGTCCCCATACGAAACCTTTTGAGATTTTCGTTTAGGTCCCTGTACGAAACCTTTTGAGAGTCTTTTGAGAGTTTCACTTAGGTCCCTGTACGAAACCTTTCAAAACTTTCACTTAGGTCCCTTTATGAAACCTTTTGAGGCTTTCCGTTTAGGTCCCAGTATGAAACCTTCGAGATTTCGTTTAGGTCCCTGTACGAAACCTTCTGAGATTTCGTTTAGGTCCCTGGGTTTTTATGTCTGGCTTCTTCATTGCTTCTTCATGCCGCCGTGAAACCCCATCTTCACACATGTCTGAGCAGAAACACCTGAGCAGGAAGTTCAAGTGCGCTACGAGATTCCATAGGCTCTTGAAGAACAATGTCACGGGGATGTTCTGGTAATAGATCCCGAATGCGAGACCATTTTCGTCGAAAGAATCGAAGATTGTTCGCTGAGAAAAGCCATGGATCAAATCCTTACGAACATTACTCATAGCACCGTGGGATGTCGCCGAGTGAACGTGGAACTGATTCGGTTGAGTAGACGCGGGCACTGAAGCGAACCATTTGTCGAACACGCAGAACTCGTTCGCCAACTCAGTGTAGACCGGCAAGACCTCTGGTTTGAACCCCCTCATGACGGTTTTTGACATTCCCTCAACCATCTTCTCGGCCTACTCGTTCATCTGAGCCGCGTTCGGGGTGCTATCATTTGATCCGAATATCTGTTCCCTTATAGCCTGGAACGAGTGCCCCGGATCGAATCAACGAACACGGCGTCATTAGAGACGAAAACCTCCGGCGAGTTCGGGTCGAGACTAAGAGTCGATTTGACTCCTTGCTGTCAACCCATCAATTTCGGGACGGGTCGATTTCGGCCGGCCCGAACGTGATCGAAGGATCGGTTTTCCATAACCAAGACGACCACGCTTTGATAGGTCCATTGATTTTGTGCTTCTTGCGTATGCCATTGAAGTTAGTAGCTTGAGAGGAGACCGAAGGTAGAGGACATGTACATCAAGAACGTTCCGATAAAATCGATTCGACAAACCGTAAAACCATAACATTTGAATTTCTCTGTGAATCGGGACGCACTTGTAAAATAAGAATAAAATTCTCCATTGGTGTGCTCCTTTATACTAGCATGGACATGTATCAGCTTCCACAAAACATGAAGGATAAAACCAAATGACTAATTAATTTTGATGTCCACCTTCTGACATCATACATAAATCATTGTCCAGTTTCATCATCACCCAAGTTGAGAGATATATGCCAATCAGTTTAGTAACCAATTGGATGAGATCCCCCTTTGCTCGGCAATAAAGGTAAATAATGCATCCGGATGATTATCACCCGTGCTCTTTATTTACTTGCATTATTTCCGATTTAGCCATGTAGGTGCCAAAGCTAATAGTTTCTCTATCATTACTTTTTCAAACTTAGCCATATATTTTCAACGCAAGCCGCTATTGTCAAATATCTTGGCTACTTTTTGAATATGACTTCCCTACATATGTTGCCACCCCTTTCCAAGTCAAGCTAGAATATCAATAATTCACACAAGAATGATAGGAACGTGCAGGGGTGATTCGAAAGCTTGAAAGCAATTATTTCATATCTCCTCTATTTTTGGTCATGATTGCAAGTCTAAGTGCATTATTCGCTTCAAAATGCAGCAACTTCCCATTGCTAAAAGAAGAGTGATATCCATGGCCCCAATTTATTCATAGCTCCAAGTTGATTGAGTTGAAGCTATCATATAGATTCACTTCCCATTTATGAACAGAATTACTCTGCATGCCGGATTCAGACAGATCATCCTTCGTTTTGCAAATTGCACCGAGATTTCACTGTCATTGGTTGTGTATAGTGCGTACTCATTGGTGTGAGATCGACTTCCTTTTGCACATCTCATTTGCCTCTATTAACAATAGTGTCATAACACTTATCGTCCATAATGGCATTGGCGAATCTCTGGCTTTGATAACTGAGCTTGCTTATTCAGACGACCGTGATCGAATTTCAGATTTCTGGACACCGAGTGGATCCAGTCCTAAAAACAAGACAGGTTCTAGGACCACTTAACGAGTTTTGCAGCTGCAGATCATGACCAGATCCTTGAGAACACTTGATGCTTCAAGACTGATTTAAACCTCCAAATCGAACGCGTCATTTACGATGCAAGACACAGCTTCATCAGTGGGTTCTGCTGATGGATCCCTCGAAGAAAAGGTGCTGCCATTGGTAGCCTTCCTCATACTTGAGATAAAGCTATCTGGTTAAGATCAGAACTTGCATCAACGGGAACCTGTTTCTATTCTCAGCATACACTTAAGAGTTTCACGACGTCTTCAGTATTGTGGCCTCCAACCAAAACGACTTCAAAGTCGTTGTCGGCATTGGCATTGGCACTGATACTGTGTGTCAACTTCAAGCATCTCGGCGTCAATGCTCTACATTCTGGGCTTTATTAACTCAACCTTGATCTTCTCAACGTCGAACCTGAGACCATGCGGTGAGAAACCAATTTCCTTAACCGAAAAATATGGCACTCCAACGTTGACCTCGGCCAACACTGTCGGTATCTTGGGATTTTGGAATCTCGGCACCATGTCATTTCGGCCTCTCAGGATCTCGTTATTTCAGAATTAAGTCGGTATATAAACTTTCTCGATCCCGACATCTCGGTCATACCTTATCAAGTCGGCATCTTGGATATTGAGCAGCACATACCTTCTCTCGCTATCTTGGCCAATTCGGAGAGAAAACGAGAGGCAACAAGCGACGTGCTCCACTTGCTCTTGCCGTGGCAGAAATAATGCAAACAAAGCAACATCTCAATAGTCTTTAGCTGCTTGTGACTCCTCCTCTATCTCGGTCAACCAATGAACTTACAATGGAATGGAAACCGCGCCTTGGCCACTTCATGATAAACTCCCAGGCATCTCGGACCCGGCAACCCACACCTCGGCTGGTGCAACCTAACTCGGCTGTGAGTTACTCGGTCTTTGTGGAGTAGCTCAGAGTTATTTGCTTTCTGGAATATATGACTTATCGACCGAATAGAAATAACAAGTGAAAAGATATTCCACAAAGAATGAGCAAATGAGTTTTCTGTTTCCATGCGATCATCACGTCATCCTCCCCATGCGAGATACCGCACCGGTGCAACTCGGTCAAACCACGAATCCAAGATGCTCGAGATTCACATCGTCTCTGATCTCGGTATCTCAGGATGGTAATCTCAGCCAACCCATAACCATCTCGGGACCATTTTTCATGTCGGCTTCATGAAGGTAGCTATCTCAGCCTTCTCTGAATCCACCTCCCTCCGGATCGGACTCTACAGCTCCACAAAACATGATAGTGAAATCATAGCGGAAATTGATTGGTGATGACCAGGTATCGTCAGACTCCGTCGCTGTGCCAACGTTAGTTATTTCCGCTATGATTTCATGCAAACCACCACTTTTCTTCAACGCGAATCGTTTATAATGGCGGCTTCAACCAATTTGAACCCTAAAAATAATCATGATCTTTGAATGGCTGGCGGCTCGTATACAAGAGTAGACTCAAAGAAACGGCCTTGATTTAGAATCTCCTTCCCGACGAGATTGAAATCGGAAAGTGGGCTATGGAGATAGTACTCTGAAAACAAGCCTGGCGCGAACGCAACAACGTCATCACATTCTCAAGAATTTAATGGAATCGTCCATAATTAAATGGAATAGTCCATTTAATTAAAAGGCAAGTTCCTTTGAGGACTACGCCGAAAGGCTAGTTCCTTTGGGGACTACGCCGAAAGGCTAGTTCCTTCGGAGGCTGCGTCGAATGATCCATCAATATCAGGGTTTTACTTTATATTCCCCTCCATTCCTCCAAGCTTGTATCCATGGCCAATACTCATTCGCTTGGCCTAATTGTGCAGCGGATGGCATAACTTGCATAGAAATACGCTCGGGTGATTTGAGGATTGAAATCTTTTATCATATTTGTAAACGTTACAAACCCTAATTGTAAGTTTGGCAATTGGAATCTGGAATTGTTGACCAAAACCTTTTGAGATTTTCACTTAGGTCCTTTGTGAGAAACTTTTAGGGTTTTCACTTAGGTCCTTTTATGAAACCTTTTGGAGATTTCGTTTAGGTCCCTGCATTTTTATGTCGGCTTCTTCTTGGTGCTTCTTGATGCCACCGTTTAACCCGAAGGACATGGGATAGAGATCCCCAATTCGTTCGTGTCGATTCAGGAACTTGCTTCTCCGCACCCAACCGTATAGTGTAATTTCCCTTTTCGATTTCTGTGCAACTGCTTTAGGTATTGATTTTCCACCGCCCCAGATTTGCTTGCGTCTTTGTCTTGGGAGATTTTGCTTTTTGTATAGACCATTTTTGGTCATGGGAATCGAAGTTTATCGATCCCCACGGACGGCGCCACTGTTCTGGTGTAGAACACAGATTGTCTAGCCACGAGGGGCTAGGATGTTGATGTTGATTGGGACTTGACCTAGGAGCGATTCCTAGGGCCTACGTACCACGAAGAGGGATCAAAGTCCACGTAGTTCGAGGATCTTGGATGGTCATTTAGCCAAAGGGCGTGGGGTGTGTGCTCTATGTGCGGTATATGCAATTGAGAGAGCGTAGAGATAGAATATCCGTACCTTTAGGGTTTAACTCGTATGTATAGAGTGTACACAGTGGTCTTGGGCTCATGGGCCCTCTATTTGTGATAGAGATTTCCCTTGATTCTCTCCTTGATTGTAGGTTGGTTATGATCTTATCTGATCTGTTGGCGATCATGATAGATCCCCTTATTATTGGGCCGCATCGCTAATGGGCCTTATATAAATCCGTAACATAAATGCTCCTAATAATAACTATAAATAGGGGTATTATGGGGAAAAAAATGACAAAAGTTAAAACTTGCTCTTATAATTAGGACCAAAACCAACTCCAAAATTTGATCCTATAATTAGGACCGGAGGGAGTATTTATTTTGTACAATCTTAACATGAGTTTTTCATCAGTTGAGTATCAAAATTACCGGGAGAATACATTAGGGCAAATATAGTAGGAAAAGATTTTAAAGTATAGATAATAACTTTGTGTCAAAACAAAATATAATTATATTTTTTATTCAATATTTAATATTTATAGTATTACGTTTTCTTCTAAATTTAATTTATAATTTTATTGATTAAGAAGATTCAATTTATTCATAAAAATGGAATTATATATGATGGTTGAAAAAAAAGGGTATAAAATAAATATAAAAAATATGGTTAAACTTTATAATCTTGATAGGCTTATTATTTAGAACATTAATTAGGATTGGACGGTTGGTTATTAATTTAATTTAACTAATTAGAATTGGTCCCTGAATTTAAAATTTGAATTGGTTTGAATTATTTCAAAGAAATCTAGATTATTTCTTGAAATAATGGGAAAATTATTGGATCTTGTAGGAGAAAATGTAGGTATTTTAGTTAAGGGTAATTTAGTATTTTTAATTTAATTTAATATTTGTTCCTCCTAAATACAAACCGTTTTTTTTTCTTGCCGTTGAATTGATTACCAATTTTAAATTTCATTAATTTTAGAATTATAAAATTTTTATTAAATTTAAATTTTTAGTCATGATTTGGTAAAATTTACTTGTGAAATATTTTAAATATATATGTTTTACCACCATTCATATGCATTTTCAATTTAATTATAAAATGATAAAATTTTGATATCCTTACTAATGTGGCAAATGGGTCAAGGCTCTGCCATTGATGTTTTCATTTTCCGGGTCTTCCTTTATTTTTGGGCCTCCAAACTTTTCAACACTCAACACCCACTTTGCTCTGCTCTGTTTTTACCAACACATGGAAATCATCTACGTTTCCCATCTAACGATTTTGAATGTGCTGAATGCTCTTCTTCGTCTTCTTCTTCTCGCCCAGAAACTGAGCAGGTGAAGTCTTCAATCAAAAAAGAGGAACCATTGCAAGTCATATGTGAAATCTGTGCAGAAAGCAAACGAATTACCGAGATGATCAAGAACCAGGCATGCCACCATTCGTATTGCTCTGATTGTATGACAAAACATGTGGCCACCAAAATCCAAGACAATATAACAGCAGTTCCATGTCCTGGTTTGGATTGTAAAAGTGTTTTTGAGTTTGAAACTTGTCGGTCATGGCTTCCCAAGGACATAATTGAAAGGTGGGATAAGGCTCTGTGTGAAGCTCTGTTTCTGCAAGTGCCTAAATTTTACTGTCCATTTAAGGATTGTTCAGCCATGATGCTGGTTGAGAACGAGGAAGATCAACAAGCAGGAGAAACAGAGTGCCCTGTTTGCCATAGAATGTTCTGTTCCAGGTGTAATATTCCATGGCATGTTGGAGTTAACTGTAAGAAATACCAGAAACTAAATGAGAATGAGAGGCAGAGGGAAGATCTTCTTATGAGAAAGCTTGCTAAAGAAAAGAGATGGCGAAGGTGTCCAAAGTGTAAGTTTTATGTGGAGAAGATAACTGGATGCGTGCATATCACTTGCAGGTTAGTTCTCTTCTACAGATTTATGTGCAAAAACTGTAACTTTTTGAAGTAATTATGCTTGAAATATATATTTTTGAAAATATTTTGGGTGGCTTTCTTTGTTATTGTTATGGTCTTAAATGATAAGGAGTCAAATGTTTAGGGATTAATTTGTAAAACATGTACCATATGAAAATGACTTGTTAGATGTACAGCGTGTTCGGTTTGAGGTTGATATGTTTTGAGGAGTCAAATGTTTAGGGATTAATTTTTTGACATGCTTTTGTAGTACTAGAAAAAAAAAAGTCGACATAGACATTAAGGTTTTGAGGTTGATATTTGCAATAAAATTCTACAACATGTGTCAAGATTTAAATTAGAAAGTAAAGGAGGGACTAACGGTAGCAGATGGGAGTAGAAAAGAAAGAAGCTGAACCCATTTCTTGTAGTCCATAAATTAGGGAGTAGCTACGGTCCACTACAGTGAACCGTCTGCTGCACTCCTCTGCCCAATAAATTATTACCGTATGCGGTAAATTATTAGGCATTTTTTGGGCAACGGACGGTCCACTGCAGTGGACCGTAGCCGCCCCCCATAAATTATATCACCCCAGTATGGATTGTTCAACCCTTTGCTGGTTGAGAATGAAGAATAACAACATCAAGATGTAACCAACAAGCTGTTGTTGTTGGTTGAGGTGATAATTAGCTTCACTTCCATAAAGAGGAAAATACAAATTCAAATACCGGAAGCTCTTCACTTGTTAGAAGAAGTAAAAGAAACTTGAGAAAATTCCTTTTAGGTCTCAAGAGACCAAAAAAATGTTAAAGAAATCCCAAGGAAAATTCATATATTAGAAAAGTCCTGTTAACAACTCCTTCTGTGGAATTAACAACTCTTATATGTGGTATTAACAACTTAATTTGTGGGACTAACAACTTTTTGAGACTTTATTGACATTTGAAATTCCTTTAGAACTTTTTTACATTTTCTTGATCCTTTGCCCAAAAACATTTGCGATGCCTTAGCCATGTAATAGGAAAGCTTAGCCATGTAATATAAAAGGGCTGCTCCAACCCTCTCTTCCCTTCCCATCTCCTCTCCGTCCTCTTCTCTGTCTCTCTGTTTTTTTTTAATCCATTAGATTAATATTTGAATGATTCAAATTTGATCTTTTATAACACTATCATTAAAATGTTAAATTTTAAAAAAGAAAATAATTAATTAGATACAAATTGCTAAATTTTGATATGAATAATTCAACCATACAATAAAAAATAAAAATAATATTTTGTTAAAAACTAAATCGGTAGTTTTATAACTTTAAATGTTGATCTTATAATATCAAACTAAATCCGAACCAAAGTTACTGGGGTGCATATTAAGATATTAACAAACAAATCGGTTGCGGGCTAGGAAGTTACCATTTTTCAAAAATAAAAATTTATTTGAAATAATTCAAACTAGTTTGAATTTTAAACTCAAAAACTAATTCTAACCAATTAAGTTAAGAAAAATTAATTATTTTATTATTTTTAATCAATAAAAACCTTTTCTTTTGTGCTTTCTGAATGATGAGTCTCCTAAAATCATAAAGATCGGATGTATTTTTGTTTATTTATTTAATACTCTTTTTTCATTTGAAAATAGTCAAAATACTCTTATTTTTTATATGCTATTTCATACTCTTATTTTATTTAAGGCCATTATAATCCCTAATCCTTTAGTGCAAATTAAATCTCTTAATTAATATAATTAAAAATTTTACAAAAAAATTGATATAATAACAAATAATATATAACTTATCCAAAAATTTTAGGAATAAAAAATATCAGAACAATTTTTTCATATTAAGACATAATAATAGATTGATGTCACTAAAACATGTTAATATGTGTAGTGTGTTTTTTGAGTATATATATTTTGTTGTGTACAATCTTGTTGTGATTTTTCATTTTTTGAGTATCAAAATTAAGACGGGGAGAATAGACTAAGAAAAAAGACAGATTTTATTTATTTATAAATATAGATAATATTCTTAAGTTATGATATTTTTGAGGAAAAGGAGAAATAGAAAGTCATAGAGAACCATCAAGACTTTCTTCCTGCTGATATTCCTTGTGGGTCCCTCTTGCAAATGAAACATTAGGTCTTCCCATTTAGAGATATCACTAAAAGACAGGGTCAATGTCCCTTTGCAGAAAAATACCCAGCCATGATAAGGTTCCATTTTTTTATTTTAAAAGCTTGTAAATTTTTTAATTTATTTAAAATACCCAGCCATGGTTATCCAAATCAATCTAGTCCTCTCATAAATCTTTAATACAATTATGTACTATGATTCAGATTTATTAAGGATTAATTAGTAAATTACTTATTATTTGTGAATGCAGGTGTAAATATGAGTTTTGTTATGCATGTGGAAAAGAGTGGAATTCTGCACGCGGATGTTGTTAAAGAAATTAGATCCAATGCCAAGGTCTGATGAAGAGAATATCATTTTGGGAAAATTCATACAGGGGTCCAATTAAGGTCTAAAATTGTAAAAAAGGCCCCAACAACTTTCACATACCAAAAAGGGCCCTAGGGCCTTTTATGATATTTTTCATGAAAACGTTAGTTGTTAATGTGACTGATTTAATTGTTAAAATATTGTTGTTAATGCGACTGATTTAGTTGTTAACGGGTATTGATTTTGCTGTTAATATGACTGTTTTAGTTGTTAATGTTTATACCAGAAAAGGCTGTAGGGCCCTTTTTTGTATATGAAAGTTATTGGGACGTTTTTGAAATTCTGGGCCTTGATTGGGCCCTTGTATGAATTTTCCCTATCATTTTGGCCTGCCACTTATATCATTTTCTGACATGTTGAGAAAAAATGAAGACATGGACATTAATGTTTTATGTTTTCTTTCTTTGTTCGTTTTCTTTTGGGGCCTAGATAGAACCTAATACTTGACATTAAACCAAATATGCTGATATGCAGCATACTAATAATTTTTCCTAGTTCATTATGGACCATACTAACTTACTCCCCATGTTGACTTAGCCCGATACGTTTACACTTCAGTCATTGAGAGAGATAATCTCTTTTTCCACCTTTTAATTGTTTGTTTTGGATAGCGGTGACAAAAGTAATTTTTTTGTTGTTGGGTTTTTACAAATGGAAGATAGATTTAAAAGTCAGATCATAGATGTGATTTCTGTTTGGAATAGCGGTGACAGAAGTGACTTTTTTCTATATGGGATTAAATATATATTAGTTGTATGTATTGTGATAATTGAATATAACAAATTAAATTATTATTAAAACAATTACAAAACTAGATGTACTTAATTAAATATATTACTCTCTCCGGTCCTAATTATAAGAACACATTTAAAAGTGAGTCTCGGTCCTAATTATAAGAACAAGTTTTAATTTTTGTCAATTTCTTCCTAAGATACCCATTGATAATTTTTAAATAATAATTAAAAACAATAATAATTTAATAATGCACTTATATATTCTATAAAGTAAGTAATGCTTGCAAATTATTAATGTCACATAGATCTCAATGCTACTGTTTTTTTTAATAAAATATTTTTGAGCAATTTTGATCATATTTTTCTCGTATCACCCCTATTAATACTTCATCAACAATAATTAATTTAACAACACTCTTATATTTTATAATTCATATGTGATGGTTTTTCTTATTTCTATATCCGGAGTATTATATAATATCTTTTCCCTATAGGTCAAGAAGTTCATGGAAGCACGGGGAAGTTTTTCTTATATAATCAGATATTAGGATGTGTTGATTTTTTATTTTCAATTTTTTTAAAAGTTATATTTAAAAAATGTCCCGAAACGAAGGATAGGAGATGACGAAAATTGTGTTAGTCTTGTGCGTTTAAAAAGTTGGGTTGGGATCTATTATGAATAGGCGAGATAGATGAAGGAATGAAAAGAAGCATGAGTAGGTATTTTGTTGTTGTCATTTTAAGTTTTGAATAAGGGTGTTTTAGGAACATGAATACAATTAACTAATTTAACTACTAGTCTTAATCTCTCCAAAATTAGGTAAATAGCTCTTATAATTAGGACCAGAGGGAGTATAATGGATAACTTAGAATACATACAAACAAATGTATATTTAATAGTACATTGCTTATTAATTAGATAATCTATTCCTAACAATTTTCTCCAAAAGCTGAAAAAATCACACCTGAAACTGAAAAAAGTGACTTTGGGGAAAAGTCACTTTTTTCGAAGAAGCCCATCACCCACGAAACTATTTTAAACACCTCTTTTTTCCCTCATTAGGCTTTTCTCACTGCTATTGGGCTTTTTTTACATTCTGCAGCTATGCGAAATAGGCAAAGTGGGTGTACCAATAGGTTTTAAACATGGGCATTTATCATGTTCACACATAAGTTCTTGCTAAGACTAGGGTTATTTCAATTTTAGGATTCAAATGGCATGCATTTAGAGAAGACACATGTGGTGGGAGGCCAGCCATGAATCCTGAATCGGATACCGAATAATAATATAAAAAACATAGAGACTTAAGTCGTTCTCTTGAAATAAGCAGTGACGGATCTCCTAGCTTAAAAAAGGGTTAGGTTTATCTCATAATCTCTAAATCATATCCATCCGATCAATCTAAAAAGTCACATTATTATTTTAACTTTTCTCTTATCTTCTCAATCAACGACCCAAATGTGACTGATGAGGGATATGGAGAAAAAGGATGAGGAGAGGATCATCTTCCCTAAAAAAAGCTTCCCACATGGCAACCATTATGCTCCACCATTGTTTTTGATAGCGTAGATTATTTTTGTTGTGGTATGTATTCAATTTACAATAAAAAAGAGAGAGAAGAAAATGTTAAATTGAACATTAAAAAATGAATAAAAATTCTAAATCGAAAATGTAAAATAAAGGGAAAGTTATAATAAAGGACCTACGAAAAATAATATTTATTAAGGACCATAAAAATGGTAATTATTTTGAAGGACCAGAAATTAAAACATTAAAATAAAAAGACTAAATTACCCTTAATCAGATTTCTTATAGTATCTTATTTGCATTGTTTAAGCCTTCCACGAGTCAGAATATAAGTTGAAAATTTGAGAAGTAATATTGGAGGGAGATGAATACAGACTGAGAAAAGGGGGGAGGGGCATTAATTTGGGTCCAATGTTGACATTCACCTTGAAAGTGGAGCTTGAATCACCAAGAGGGGGTGTGAATTGGGGATTCTCAAATTCTTTTCGAAATGCTCTGTTTTTGGGATAAGAAGTAGAAGTAAAACAGAGAATAGAGAAGAGAAGCAAGAGACAAGGATTTATACTGGTTCGATCCAACAACCTGACCTACGTCCAGTCCCCAGACTCTCTGGGATTTCTCACTATCAAGATTGATTACACACTCTGCACTCAAGAGTAATTCTCTCTCTAGAACTTACTCCCCCTTACAAGTTGTAATCAATAACCCAATCTCCAAGTCCCCTTGACTTGAGATACTTTTACAATAAGATGATTTTACAATCAATAAACTCTCTCTAAGAGTAGATATGATAAACACTGAAGAATAAATGTATCAAAAGATACTTTTCACAGAAAACTCAAAGAGTAGTTGAAACTTTAATGATTTTCGATTTTGCACATATTAGTTATTGAGAGGAATTGAATGCATCTCTATTTATAGGTAGATATCATTAAATGACCGTTATAAATCCTCATATATCCGTTGGAGAGATTAGAGGATGATTAATGAAGGTTTTGGTCTCCTTCTCTCTCTACTCTTTGGTTAATCCAGCTTTTCAGAAATTCAGAGTTGACTCTCTGACTATTAATCCATTGGAAGAGCAGTTTGCTGGATCTAGAAGGCAAACATTAACTTCTCCAAAACGTGTGGAGAATGTTTGTCCAAAAGCATACAAGTTTTCTGCACTTTTCATTAAATGTGCTGACATGCTTTTTGCTTTTTGCTTTATGCTAAGTCTCCATTTAATCCTGTCTAAATCATCTAAAACTCACTAACAAACTGATTAAACATAGTTAAGAATAGTAATGAGTGATGATATAGAGTATAGGGATTAAACACAAAAGTTTCGCAAATTCATTCTGTTCGAAATTCAAATTTCGCGATGGAAACTCGAGTTAGTTCATCCAAACTCGAGTTTTCATGCTTCAGTATTCTTCGAGCAAAAGTTCGAAACTCGAGTTTTAAACCGAAACTCGAGTTTTCTCATTCCAGAGACAAACATCGTGTTTTGGCATTTTGGACATTCTTGGTGAATAGTGCAAAACTCGAGTCATTAAGTGACTAACTCGAGTTTTGGATGCTTGATGAAAAATCATGCTTTAGTCCAAAATCTCAAAACTGGAGTTTCCAATATTAAACTCGAGTTTTCAAAGTGATTAATCTTGACTGAGCTCTCTGCCTGATCAAAACTCGAGTTTTCTCAATCTTTGAAAACTTTGGAAACTTCTCTGTAAGACCAAAACACGAGTTTTGAAAACAAAACTCGAGTTTTCTCTTTTATGAGAAAACATTGAAAGGCTTAGTCGATTTGAACATGGGAGTTTTACAAGGTCAGAGATGAGCATTGTTCTCAGGTGATGGAAACTCGAGTTTTCTGTGGTGAACTCGAGTTTTCATGAACTTGGAAAATCTTAGAGAACTCTCAGTAAAGTCTAAACTCGAGTTTCCAAATGGAAACTGGAGTTTTGGTATCTTCAAAAAGTTTGGTTGCTCTCTGTCTTGTCCAAACTCGAGTTTTCTAAATCAAACTCGAGTTTGCTTTGTTCAGCGAAAAACTTGAATGCTCTCTGTAGGCCAAAACTCGAGTTTCTAAACCCAAACTCGAGTTTGCCTTTCTTTGTAAAAATTTGAGCATATCTTTGTCAGGTCAAAACTCGAGTTTCCAAACTGAAACTCGAGTTTGCCTTTGACAGTAAGTTTTTCAACTTACAAAGACAAACTTCATCTGTGTTTACAATTTTCCGTTATCATCAAAACCAATAGAGAACTAACATTATCATTTTTTTCCAAAAATTGCATGAAATAATCCAGATTTATTTAAAAGAATTCAAGATAATTTAAATTCTGAAATTAAAAATAATTTTAATTAATTAAATTAACAACAAATCATCAACTAGTTTTTATCATTAAATATTTTTTTAAAGATAGGGTTAAGGCAAAATAGAAGGTTGGTTAGAGTATTTAACAGATTGTAAAGAAGATGAAAAAGGGTAGTTTAGTAAATTTCTTGTATTGTTAATTGGTTACCGTATTCGGTTATAAATTTGTTATCTGGTTGTATTTAGTTCAGGTTTAGTTTCCTATTTAGTTACTTTGTGTTGATTATTTTGTTCTATATAAGGACCACACATGTATAGAGATAACACACATTGAATATATTTTTCTCGGTTTCAATATACCATTCGATTCTCTCGCTTCACTTTACTTTTCTTCCTTCTCTCGGTCCACTTTCCCTTTCCCTTTCGATAGCTTTATCATGGTATCAAAGCAATAATCATTGCCATGGCGATTCATCCTCCACGACCACCGGACCCACTGCAGGAACACAATCGATTTAGTCCCGAACGTCTCTAGTCAAGTATTTTCTTCATCCGGTGAGAATCCGTGTCTCGTCTTGGTCACTTAGTTTTATTGGATCGAACTATCACACATGGTCTCGTGCTATGAAAGTAGCACTCCAATTGAAGAATAAGTGGGTTTCGTCGACGGTAATATCCTCGATCTTGGTGATTTCAGATTCAAACTACTCTACCTGGTTGAGATGCAACACCATGGTCTGCATGTGGATCACCAGGTCCCTTTCACCAACGATAGCTCAGAGTATTTTGTGGCTTGATAGAGCCTATGATATCTGGAATGATCTGAAGGCTCGATTTGCACAGAGTGATGTATTTCGGGTAGCTGAGCTTCAGGATGAGATCTATGCTTTCCGGCAAGGTGCTCTATCGATTAGTGAGTATTACACTAAGCTGAAAATTTTTTGGGATGAGTATATGATTTTACGTCTTATTACTCGTTGTTCATGCAATTTCATATGTCCATGTGCTACATATCTTGACAATGATTATACAACAACGTGAAATGCATTCACCTATTGGTGTTACCGAACTGTTATCCTGTTCAACCAAGGGCCACAGCGTCCTAATTTTCCTTCTTCTGGTTCTAATTCCAAGAACTCTGGTTCGGTTGGATCCAATAACACCAAGTTTTGTACCTATTGCAACCGGCCTAGACACACTGTTGATACATGCTACCGTAAGCATGGATTTCCACCTGGTTTTAAATTCAGAAATCAAAGTTCTTCATCTGCTAATGCTCCTCAGACGAAGGAACATGTCATTAATTCTGTGATAGAGCATACACCTTCTTCCGCTGGTTCCCCTGCATCTTCTGATCTTAAATCAACGCCAATTCCTCAGTTCACACAAGATCAATATCAGAAATTACTTGCTCTTGTCCATTTGCATCCAAATTCTTCTGCTAATCCAGTGTCTTCGGTCAACAATCTTCACTCTGTTTCTTCTTCCCATCAGAATCCAGGTAGTTCGTTTCTTTTTAGTTGTTTTTCTCCAAAATCATCCTGGATTTTAGATCTTGTACTACTGATCATGTCTCTCACTCGCTTGATTGTTTTTCTGTTTATTCCACTATTGATCCTATACTAATAACACTCCTAATCAAAGATCCATTGTGAGCAAAATTTGGTACCATTTGTCTTTCCAATTCACTTGTTTTACATAATGTCTTCTACATACCGATTTTGCCTTTAACATTCTTTCTGTTTCAAAATTGACTTGTGCCTTTCCTTGTTGTTTCATTTTTCTGTCTTCTTTATGTTACATCCAGGATCTTTCTCATTGGAAGACGATTGAGTACAGTGAAGCTTTTGAAGGCCTCTATATCCTTAATCCTGCAAACTCTCCTCACACTGTAGCAACTACACAGATTACTCATTTATCACCACCATCATCGTGTACATTTGATTTGTGGCATCACCGTTTAGGTCACATTTCCCCATACATTTATGAATTTTACATCAGCAATTTTCTTTCATTCCATGTAATTCTGAATTAGCTCCATGTGATGTATGCCATATTGCTAAACAGAAAAGATTGAAGTTTCCAATCAGTACATCTTCTAGTAATGAAATTTTTTCCCTAATACATGTTGATATTTGGGGTCCATTTTACATTCGGTCTATTCGTGGTTTCAAGTATTTTTTGACCATTGTTGATGATTTTAGTCATTATAGTTGGATTTTTCCTATTAAAGCTAAATCGAGGTTCATATACATCTTCAAAATTTTATTCATTTTGTTGAAACTCAACATCAAACTAAAGTTCAAACTATTCGTTCTGACAATGGTCTTGAATTTTCTATGGACTCCTTTTATAGAAGTAAAGGCATTGTTCATCAAACATCTTGTATTGAAACCCCATGACAAAATGGTGTTGTCGAAAGAAAACACCAACATGTTTTAAACGTTGCACGTGCTTTTTTCCAAGCTAAACTTCCTAAAATGTATTGGTGTTTTGCCATTTCTCATGCCATTTTTCTCATTAATCGTCTACCTTCCCCTCTCCTTCAACAAAACACTCCTTTCACCTTGTTACATAAAAAATCCCCTTCTTATTCTGCTTTGAGAGTTTTGGTTCTTTGTGTTATGCTTCTACTATTTCAGCCCACAGATCTAAGTTTGATCCTAGGGCCTCTAAATGTCTCTTTCTTGGTTTTCCGGAGTATACAAAGGGTATTTGTTGCTAAATCTTCTCACAAATCAGGTTTTCATTTCTAGAGATGTTTTGTTTTATGAGTCTGTTTTCCTTATTCGGGTCATACATTAGGGGTGAGCAAATCAAAACTGAAACCGAAAACCAAACCGAATAATTCGGTGTTTGGTTTTTCGGTTTTTCAGTTTTTTTGGTTCGATTCGGTTTTTTAAAATTATCTTAATTCGGTTTTTGCAAAAAAAATCGGTTAAAACCGAAAAACCGATTTTTTTTAAAAAAAAATTTGTTAAAAAATCATAATTAATTCTACAAAAATCGTTTTCGAGTGTTTCAAAATTCCTCATGACCCTTGACATGTCTATTTTCAAGGAAAAATATTTCAGAAGCAAGAAAGTCACAGATTATTCCCAGTTTAATATTTTCTCAACGCTGCCCAGTTTATAACTCCATAAATAAGGCTTAACTTCAAAATATGTTACTACTTGTGTAGAACTCAAAATGCTACATAATTTATATATTTAGAAATCCCTATATGTCTACTTTATTCATGTAAAATTTCATAACTTTATGTAAAATTCGGTTAAACCGAATTAACCGAAAACCGAACCGAAATATTTCGGTTTTTTCGGTTTTCAGTTTTCGGTTCGGTTTTTAAATACCCATAATTCGGTTTTTCGGTTTTTACCGAAAACCGAACCGATATTTGCGGGATTACTATTGTTCGGCTTTCACCTTGCTTAATGCATCCTTCTCTTACGGTAATAAATATCCTTTCTCTCATTCTCTTCTGATAACTAGTCTCCTTCTTACAAAATTTTTTGTCTTGCTCTTTCTTGTGATGATATTCCTACTACTTATCCTCAAGCTTCTAAATTTAAACATTGGTGTGATGCTATGGATTCTGAATTTTCTGCTCTAGAACGAATAAGACTTGGTTCCTTACCCCTTTGCCTAATGGGAAGCATCCTATTGGTTGCAAATGGGTTTTCACTAAGTATAAGTCGGATGGTACTCTTGATCGGTATAAGGCTCGGCTTGTTGCCAAGGGCTTTACTCAAGCCGAAGGTATTGATTATTTTGATACTTTTTCTCCAGGTTTCTAAGATGACTACTGTACATCTTTTACTTGCTCTTGCTTCCGCTAATAAGTGGCATCTTCATCAACTTGATGTGAATAATGCTTTCCTTCATGGTGATCTTCATGAAGAGGTATATATGGTTCTACCTCATGGATTTTATTCCTCGACTCATCTTTGGTCGTAGACTTACTAAATCACTTTATGGCCTAAAGCAAGCAAGTCGCCAATGGTTTCATAAATTGTCATCAGCACTTCTTCTTATGGGTATATCGAGTCCAAGGTGATTACTCTTTGTTTGTTAAAGCCTCGATTACGGTTTCTGACCCTTTTGGTATATGTAGATGATGTCATTCTTCTTGCAATGATTTGAATGAGATTAATATTGTCAAGCGAATCTGGATTGTCTGTTTAAGATCAAGGATCTTGGATCTATTCGCTATTTTCTTGGTTTAGAGGTTGCTCGTAATTCCTCCGGTATTTCACTATGTCAACGAAAATTTGTTACTTGATCTTCTTGCTTGAAATAGGTTATTTAGATTGTAAACCTGCTTCGCTCCCATGGACAAACTTGCTAAGTTGAGTGCAACATCGGGTACTCCTCTTGCGATGGTACCGCTTATCGCCAATTGGTTGGGCGTCTCTTGTACTTAACTACTACTAGACTGATTTATCATTTGCTACTCAACAACTCGGCCAATTTATGTTCTCTCCCACCGATCAACATCTTAAGGATGCTCATAGGGTTCTTCGATATTTGAAATCTACTCCTTCTAAAGGCCTTTTCTTTCCATCTGTTTCTGATTTTTCATTAAAAGGATTTAGTGATAGTGATTGGGCTGCTTGTGTCGACTCTCGGCGTTCCATTACTGGTTATTGTATTTTTCTTGATAATGCTCTTATTTCATGGAAATCCAAGAAGCAAAGTGCATTTCTTTGTCTTCTTGTGAAATGAATACCGTGCTCTTGCTATGACTACTGTGATATCCAGTGGTTGTTATATTTGCTTGATGATTTACGTGTTTCTCGTGCACGTCTTGCTGTTTTATCTTGTGATAATCAGTCCATTGTTCGGCTAGCTTCTAATCCTACATTTCATGCTCGAACTAAACATATTGAGCTCGATTGTCATCTTATTCGAGACAAGGTTCGGGATGGTGTTATTCGTTTATTACATTCGTTCGAGCATCGATAGCCGATCCTTTTACCAAACCATGACTTCTGCTCCATTTCATTCACTAGTATCCAAGTTGGGCATGATTGATGTTCCTGCTCCTGCTTGTGGGGGGCTAACAGATTGTAAAGAAGATGAAAAATGGTAGTTTTGTAAATTCAATAACTGAACAAATATATGATATAGCCATTTGAGGGAGGGTATCTCATATTATAATTGGTAAATACAGAATGAATGGCTTTTGATTCTCTTATGAGGCAAAAGATTAATAATTGGCCAACGGAAGGGTGTTTAAAATATATATTTTAGAATAGAAGGGTAAGATCAGTTTCGGTTGCTAATAACATAGTTGGGCTACTCAAGGCCGGTAAACTATTGACTCCTTGCAGTGAGATGAAGCACTGGACTTAGGGAACCAGATATGGCATCAGGAGAATCAACACTAACTGAAGGAGAGGTAGATGGTCCAGCCTTAGCTGACAACTTAGGGCCAAGATTGTCTTGAGTCACATCAACTCTCATTGCCTTACTTATCTTTAAGTTAATGGTAGTAGAACCTGACACAGATTTCGGTTTTCTATCTAAGATTAAAACGCTCAACTTTATTCTTCTTGAAGATCCTTTAGATTCATAAATAATCCTTCTTGATGCTTCATCCACAGCACAGGGAGATTGGGAAGATCCAGCTGAAAAGTCCATTCAGATTTTCAGTTAGGTAAGGTACCCTGGATCTTCCTCCTTGGGTTGGCCAGGCTCACCTGCATTAGGTGAACCTACCGTACTAGACAATCCAAGGTTAAGTTTCAGCCCATCAAAATGATGTGTTAAATCTACACAGCCGACAGGGACTGACTTGCCCATGACCTGGGGTTATTTCAAGTTTCTCAGCTGAAAATTCATAGAGGCATTCATTTTGAGGTGAGGGCATAATCTTATTTGGTTTCCCTAAAGGTAGATCACCCCTAAAATTTCTCCTATTCCTAGTTCCTTTTTCTTAGACAGAAACTGAAGGAGATATTTTACTGCTACCCGTGGCAACCAATGATACCATTCCAGCATAACAGAAAGGTATTCCTAGTTCCTTTTATATTCTTATATAAGTCTGTAACATAACCCGTTAATACAGAAAATTGGTTTACGAAGCAAATCGCAGATTTGTGGTGTTATTTTACATGGCCTATGTCCTAGACTAGTAATACAAAAGTGAATCACTTTATCATCTTCACATCTTATTGTATTGTATACCCTCATGATTCAAAACTCTACCGTTGATCTAGCAAGATGCAAAAGATCACTATTTAGCAGAGTGCCTATTTAAGGACAAAATTTATGTCAAGTTTTGTCAAAAATCTAAAAATATATATCCTGTTGTTATTATTGACATTTGAAAATTCACTCTTCCCCATAGCATTTACTTAAAGAGAGCAAATAATTTTTACATATCACATAAAGTTTTTAGGAACAATTTAAGAAATTAAAGGTGATTCTTTAGTTTATTTCTATTTTTTTATATATATGACGTGTACTTTAGAATTAAGATTGTTAGTGGGTTAACTTTTGAAAAAAACATTATAAAAAAACTGTCAACTTTTTGAATTTAACCATTATAAAAAAACTTTTAATAAAACCGGGTTTAAATTTTTGGCAGTATATTGACTTTAAGTCAAGCCCTATTTGGTTCAGTTTCTTTCCAAGCATGCATGTGGAGAAGAATGGACTTCTAATCATGGAGGTTGTCGGAGAAATTAGATTATACAGTGCAAATGAAGAGTATATTACATTCACCTATGACATGTTTGTTTGCATTACAAGAAAAACTGAACATATATATACATTATTGTGTCATTTTCGAGGTTGATATTTGTAAGAATCAAACCAATTTTCAAATTATTTGAGATGTCTAATTCATATCTATGGCAACAGAGCTTTTTCACGTTATCACTGTAGAATCTATTTAACAAAATCAAATTTTATTATAGTGAATTACATTCCAAATTTTCATTCATAACGTTTAGATAATCTTATGAAAGAAATATTTAACTATAAATATAATTTAGTGAATAATAGTTTAAATAAGGAAAATAGATAATAAAAAGATAAAAACATTAAATTTAAATGAAGTCTAATAAAAATTAAATTAAACAATTATTATTATTGAATTCTTTAGAAAAGATAAAATAATAAAGTTAGTAGAGGTTAAATGAGAGTATTTAATTTTAATTATGTGTGTATAAGTAAATATATAATACTATCTCCAGTCTGAATATAGGACATTTTTGAAGTGTAATTTGCATTACAAACTATGTTTTATATTTAAAACCGAGAGGAGTAAAATAAAAGGGACTAAGAAGTCCCACATTGACTAAATAAGGAAAAGAGGGAGTTCTTAGAGCCTATATATAGAAGTAGTGAGGTGGACTCGATATGCAACTTTTTATTTTTGCATACAACCGGGGCAGCCTTAGTAAAATCCCCCTTACAGAGCTTTTTGTGCTAATTTATCACACATTGAATCTATTATTTGAAAAATAGGAATTATGTCATAAACTTAGGAATTTTCTAGAGGTTCTACAAGTCAAGTCTAATGTAAGTTTCCTACTCGTAGGAAATTCGAGCAACTCGATGGAGGAGAAATTATAAATATCTAGTATTGCTAAAAGACTTTGCATTAATTAAATTTCTCGTTACTATGGGCTTTGGGATAAGGATTTTCTTTGGTTGGAACTTAAAGAATACTAGGTAATGGGGTCCTATGATCCTATCT
Organism: Acacia pycnantha; assembly: GCA_025563575.1. Taxonomy (NCBI): domain Eukaryota; kingdom Viridiplantae; phylum Streptophyta; class Magnoliopsida; order Fabales; family Fabaceae; genus Acacia; species Acacia pycnantha. The sequence continues at coordinate 765,061 of JAMWYP010000110.1, read as the reverse complement.
ATCTTACTTATTGATACAGGTCATGGGTTTTTCTTGAAAAAACTGCAAGCCTAGAATGAGTAGAAGCGGCATGAACCTTGTTATTTTATAACCAATGATGCCTTTTGGGATCTTTGTCCTAATACTGGATGGATTGATTTGTCAAATCGTTATAGACAACTATAAGTCTTGATGCGTAAATTGAACAATTTTTATATCTTTTGATTCACGCCTCGCGACTTTTATGTAAATTGAACTACTAGTGCGATGTATTTTTGAGTATGAACTTGACGAATATATGTGTTATGTATGTGATGCATTGAGGTTACGTATTGTTCATATATTGTTGATTAATTGGATAAAGAATGTATGCTGTGTTGGAACATGTTGATTTTATGTTTTGAATTGGAATATATGAGCATGAGAATATGAAAACCCCTTGAGAATAATATGATATAAATGACGAAGTTAGTGAATGGATTGTGATTGATAAAACTTAATACCATGCGGTAGGCGTTGTTTATTATTACGCACCAATAGTGACATTTATTTTACAAGGCGGTTTTTCTTGATACGGCACTCTAGAGGCTTACGGGCTGCATTCCTAGGGCTCGGACAATATTGTTGGGGCTCGGGCAATATTCTCAAGGAAGTAACCCTATTGGAGGAACCTATGGTCCCTTGTGTTCTTGGTAGTATTTTAGACGGTCTACATCACACATGTGATTAACTTGTGAGGGTAACCCCATAACATGGAAAGTACTTAGGCCATTGGTTCAATCGAAGGAAATAAGGAGGATATAAGGATCGTTAGGTGTTAGTGAAAGAGAAAGACTAATCATGCATAATGACATTTTGTGAAATAATATGTTGTGTTATGAGTAAATGTTCTTTGGGAATATGAATAGATATCATCATGCTCTTGATTAGTATATCTGCTTGTCCTCTTGCTTATTATATTTGCTTGCCTTTTTACCTAATATATCTACTTGGTATGTTTGCATATTAGTCCCACTTGGCACCCCATGGGTGGTGCGAGTAGGTAAAGTGGGTAGTGATTGAATTACGTTTTTTTTTTTGCATACATATGGCAACCATAGCTTGAAATTGAACCTAATAAACGCAACTACCCACATGAGGAATATCCCTCCACAGACAAAGACATATCCTTCCAAAAATATGATTAACAACACTTTTGTACTTATGGGAGGAAAAGTATATGGGGATCATGAGAATGAGCCTTCCTAGCAAACTTATCTGCACACATTAATATTTCACTATAAGCATGACGTACCTCCATAAACCAATCGGCATATAAAACTTGCATGGTTTCTTCAATCAAGGTCTGTATGGATAACCATCACCACTTTCTCTAAGCAAAATATTGATAGCTTTGAGTGAATCGATAACATTTGTCACACAATCAGCTTTGGAACCACTTATACGAGGCTCAATTAAGAAAAAAATATCTATACTATTTTTCCTTACAATATCTCTTAACAAAAAAAAGGAAAAGACCAGCTTTCAGCTCCCGTACCGTTCCAATTTGTAATAATCATAATTAAATATATAAAGCAAAAGAAATAGACAGGAGCACTCTTCCTTAATAACGCTGCCTTCACTAGATTTCCTCCCTCCATTGGCCCAACTCTTTATTAAATACAAAGTCCTTTCATTAGCTTTCCCTTTGAAATTTAATATTTCCTTTACCTTTTGCACTTATGAATTTTCCTACACGATTCCCACTCTTTATCATCATCTCATTTTTCAAGGATAATGTCTCCTTTTTGTCAAAAAGTAGAGTTGGGAAATCGGGTCGAGCCCATCGGGCCGACCTGTTTAAGCTCTGGCCCTACAGGGCTCGGGCTTAATCGGGCTGGCTCTGCAGGCCCGTTTAACTGTAGATTTTTTTAAAATAAAAATTAATTACCTAGATTTCCACTTAATGATTGTGTTTATTTGTAATTACTTAGATTTTTTTAGTTTAAACTATAACCCTTTTTTTATGTTTATTATTATTTTGTATTAAAACACATAATTAGTTATTATAAATTTTAAAGAAGGGATGTTTTCATATTAAATAAACACATACTTTGGTATTACAATATTATATAAGTAATAAATTATAAATATAATTTGTGTAAAATAAGTATAATTATTTTTATTTGTCAGTAAAATTATGCATGAATCGAAGGAATCTGCAGACACACACAAAATTACAAGAGGGAAAGACATTTTGTCGTGGGCATACATAAAGCAATTCCTTTGTTTAATATTTTTTGGAAAAAAAAGGAAAAAACATAGTCTTTGTGTTTATTTGTTTTTTTATTATGAATTAATGAATGTGTTTATTTGTTGAATGATTTATATTGTTTAGATATTAATGTTGATAAAATTTATTTGATATATTAGAACTTTAATGGTTGCAATTTACTAATTATATTTCTTTTTAAAAAAATCGAAGGAAAAATAGTTAAAATTTGGAATAGTAATTTTTAGGCCTTGTAGGGCCAGCCCTAGCCCTGGTACTATCGGGCCGAGCTTTGAAAAACAGATGTTTTCCTTACCACAGGCCATGTTAGGCCTTGGCCCTGTCGGGTCGGGCCGACCCTGATTCTCAGCTCTAGTCAAAAGGTACCACGTGGTCTACGTCTATTCTGGAAGCACATAAGGTGCTTCTGCCTTATATGTTTCATACATGTTTGTCCCTCTAATTAGAGGCATGATGCAATATTTTTTTTATATTTAAATTAAATTATATACTGCTTTTTAATTTTTTTCACCCAATATTTTAAATTAATTAGTTTTCAGTCATGCATTTAGAAATATTTGTCTTGTAACACCAATATCTTGAAAACTAATTAATTTGAGATATTGGGTGTAATTTTTTTTTAAACAAAAAAAGAAGCATATAATTTAATCTAAATAAATAAAATATAAAAACAATGTCTCATCCCTCTAATTATAGGGACAAGCATGTAACAAACACATAAGGGAGAAACACCTAATGTGAACCCATCTTGTTCTTCTTCTTCCTCTAGCAACATCAGTGTTGCATATCGGGATAAGGAACATTGGATATCTTCTTTCCTGACAAGTTTAGAGCCTTAGCTGACCTCACCACGTCTTTCACCATAAAAGTTTTGCTTTGGGTACGGAGCTCTTGATGATCTCGAGACACATCCACAACCCAAAGTCTCGTCAATCACCAGATATTTGTTAGTGGGTTTGGTGTCCGCGCCACCATGGCCTGTTGCACATGGGTACCTTCGTCCAGAGTTGTTGGTGGACTTTTATTCCAGGAATGCGCTTCACGCCTATGCCCTTATCGACCACACTCGAAGAACATAAATTTTAGTCCCTCATACTCCACATTAAAGATTTGGCCTACTGCTATAATCCATGGAAGTTCCACACATAAGCGGGCATACCGACCCCTCTTTACTTTCGCCTCATATGCACATTTGTCAGCTAGAGTATTCAAATATACTCTCAAAGGCCTTTCTGATATGTTAACTATTATAATTAGGGAAGAAAAGTAGGAAAGGAAAAATGAGGAATGGAGTATTATTCTCATATGAGAACATTATGCTCTACAAAGAATACATTGAATACATTGTAATTGTGATTAATAGTGAGGGTGATCCTTTATATAGATTAGGGATTCTAACTAACCCTCTAACCAACTAACTAATCAACCCTCTAACTAACTAACTAACCATTTAATCCCTTATATTCTAACACGCCCCCTCAAGTTGAACACTATTTATCTCAAATGTGTTCAACTTGAACAACAAAATAAGGGGTAAGGTGAATTAAATGGACTAGTTTTACAATCAACAAAAATACAATACAAAACTTCCTTCAATTCACAACAATCTTCCTTCATTCTTCTTTGATTCACTTTTGAACGACTTCAATCTAATAAGCTTATGAACTTTCTTCTGCTGTATTCAAGCATGAAGTCTAAGCTTCGAACTTTCTTCTTTTCCACAATTGATAGGAGTGACGGGCGATTCTTCACCGCTCTCTACTCTGCTTTCCCTTAAATCGACGGGAGCGAGGAGGCTATTCTTCATTGCTCTCTACTCTGCTTTCCCTTAAATCGACAGGAACGAGGAGGCATCATTTCTCTGCTCTCTACTCTACTCTTTCTACTGCTTCGTTCTCTGTTTTCCCAAAGCACGACCTTGCATCTTCTGCTAATCCGCGCTTTTGGGCTTGGGATCTTGGAAGACTACCGTCTTCTTGGGTCGTTTTCTTCTTGAGATCCGCGCTTTTGAGCTTCGGATCTTGGAAGACTACCTTCTTCTTGGGTTGTCTTCTTTACTTTGGGCCTCTAAAGTTAATACTTGAGGCATTCTTTTGAACTTGTATTGCATAATATCGCATCTTCTGTAACGAGTGACATAAAGCTTCATCTCCCAGGTGATGCATATATAGTCACAACGGTAATATTGCGCCTAAAGCAACCTTATTGAGTTGTGACAAACACCTCACTATGAAGAAAAACAGTGTAATCAATTGCAGCCATCCTGGAAGAATAATTCTTAAACGGAGCAAGTTCCTCTTTTCTTGAGTTGTGACAAACACCTCACTATGAAGACAAACAGTGTAATCAATTGCAGCCATCCTGGAAGAATAATTCTTAAACGGAGCAAATTCCTCTTCAGGTGCTAGAGTTTCCTTAGTTTGCAAATTAGGAAACATTTCAGAAGTGGGGCCATTGTTTTCTCGGCATTATATATTTTCCAGATGCCAAATAGATAGATGTGCCAAACATTCAATTATTGATGCACATATTCTCAATTCAGAAATCGCAGGGGCATAGATGAGAGGACTTTAATCTCAAATTACCTTTTGTGCGAGAATCGTGCGTTCCCCGTTCTTGGGTGACCTGGAGGAGGAGCGTCTTAGCTCTCTACTCTACTCTATTTTAGGTCATTCTTCCCATTTTCTCAGGGGCGTTCGTCTTGATTCATTTTCAATTTTTTTTTTTGATTCGGTGTCACCGTATGACTTGCTTTGCTCTGCGCTTCGACCTGAACTCCTTCTCATCTTCCTCCTGGATCTTGATTGCCAACCGTGGGCTTTGATCTGTTCTTGGAGATCAAAATCGCTTGCCGTGGGTCTTCGATCTGTTCTTGGAGATCAAAATCCGGATTAAGGGAGCCCCCCGCATATAAACCTCAAACCGCAAGGTCAAGAATGGGAAATCGATGGCAACGTTCCCGGCGTATCATCGTGGTAACGCGTCCGTGAATCCCGTGGTGAAAGCTGGATAATCCAAAGGATCTGAGAAACAAGAGAGACTTCCTTGTGAGCCGTGCCTTTCACGTGGGTCTGATGGTGGTTTGATTTGTCCGGGTGTGTGAGGCGGCTTGTGGGAATTCTTTAGGAATCCTTTTCACATGCCAATGGAGCTTCACACGGTGGGTATTCTTGAATTAATGACCACAACGTGGGCCTTTTCTTGATTTCTATCTTTGGATTTGTGGCATGCTTCTCTTGAGCATTTAGATACAAGGTGGTAAACCAAGACTTTCATGGGCTTCTTGATTATATAGCCAAACCAAAAACCTAGGCTCATGATATCATGTTAACTATACATTGTAATTGTGATTAATAGTGAGGGTGATCCCTTTATATAGATTAGGGATTCTAACTAACCCTCTAACCAACTAACTAATCAACCCTCTAACTAACTAACTAACCATTTAATCCCTTATATTCTAACTGATATGTTCTCCAATTCTAACAATAAATGGCCATTGTAGTAGTTCAACGAGATGTTAGGGATATGAATCCGAGTGACAATACGACCTAAGAAGTTTTTGAAGGGATCAAAGTACGACATCCAACGCTGAGCCATAACACATTGTCTTGCTATTACCCAAGGGCCATCATATAAAACCTTCTGATAGTGTGCCCTCCAACATTCCTTGTTTGTAAATTTAACTACAAAATAGTTGTTTGAAAGATCAACCAAGTCAGATGGCCGGTCCGGAGAGATCTTGCGTTGACCTGTGTCTTCCATTACCACGTAGAGTTCTTGGCACAAAACCCAAGAGAGAGTAAGATGTGATTGCATTACTAAGACAGGTCTCACCCCATTCCTTCTCACTTCTTTTTGGTGAGAGCTTGAGGAGTGGAGCACTTGGGAAGGTATCCCATGAAGTGGTTGCGCTAATGAGTAGCTAGCCGTTACTCTTTCAAGGAGGAATGTTGCCTGTTACATCATGTTGCATATGAATTTACTTAGAATATATAATTGTGCTCTTTTGATAGACGGCCGATGACCTATGATGTTTATTTACTTTATTTGGATTGTGGATTTGAGGAACTCATTTCAAGGTCTTATTTAAAGAAAATTTTTAAAATCACATTAAGCTTAGGGTTGATTGGAGATGGTGTTACACTTGTGAGAGAAAGTTCGTTGATAAAATGAATTGAAAGATGTTTTAATTCTTCATTATATTTATCGGAAGATGACGAGTTATGAAAAGGTACGTGTAAGTAAACTCAACACCACATCTTAATTATGGGCATTTTATACTTAAATCAACTTGATCCGACATGAGATTCATCCCCAAATCAAACCAAATATCACATTATAAGTAGCATAATAACTCAATATGCATATTATGCAGGTCATTGAAATATGGTTCTGATGAAATCTAACAGGTTTTAAAATATGCATTTGTTGAAATATATGGTAATTTTTTTAGGAATTTTCCCAAAAATAAAAATAAAACCGAATTCGACTTGTTAGCTGTCTATCATTTACCGTAAGTCATGCCTTCTTATCTCAGTTCGCATGCATCTCCACCTTTATCTCCTACTCCCTCCCGTCCTAATTATAAGACTTAGTTAACTTTTTTGGAAAGATTAAGGAAGCTAATTAAATTACTTTAGACTATTTTTATTTTTTCCTCTAAACTAATTAGTTTGACTAATAAACTAATATATAATCTAAGGATATATATATATATATATATATATATAAAAGAGATCCGACCGATGATAATAAAAACAAAATCTGGATAATAATATAAAAAAATAGGGACTTGAATCGTTGGATCTGTTGGCTATATAGGAGCTCCCAATCCGGAAAAAATGGAAAAGAAAGAGTTAAATTGAAAATTAAAAAATATATAAAAATTATAAATCTAAAATCTAATCTAATTAACAAATTCAGTTAGAAATCATTTATCAACAGTTAAGAATTACAATAATTTAACTAATAAATCCAAGTTCCTAAACCTTCCAGCTATATTCTCTCCCACCCATCCTATAATGTTTTCAAAAATTTCATGAAATAATCTAGATTTATTTGAAATAATTCAAACTATTAAAACCATAAAGTTCGGATTTATTTTTATTGATTTACTTAACACTCTTTTTTTTTTAAAAAAATCTATTTCACACCTTTATTTTATTTTAGGCCATTATAATTCCAATCATTATTAAATACAAATGAAAGGTCTTAATTAATATAATTAAAAATTTATAAATAATACAAGAATAAATGATATATAACTTATCCATAACTTTTAGGAATAAAAAATATCATAGCAATTTTTCATATTAAGACTTAATATATTCATGTCACTTAAATTAAACATGTTGGTACGTGTGTGGTGTGTTTTTCAGTATATATTATTTATTTTGTACAATCTTAACGTGAGTTTTTCATCAGTTGAGTATCAAAATTAAACTGGGAGAATACATTAGGGAAAATATAGTAGGAAAGGATTTTATAAGTATAGATAATAACTTTGTGCGAAAACAAAATATAATTATATTTTTTATTCAATATTTAATATTTATAGTATTACGTTTTCTTCTAAATTTAATTTATAATTTTATTGATGAAGAGGATTCAATTTATTCATAAAAATGGAATTATATATGATGGTTGAAAATAAAATAAGGGTATAAAATAAATAAACAAAAACATATGTTTAAAATTTGAATTGGTTTGAATTATTTCAAAATAATCTAGATTATTTATTAAAATAATGGGAAAATTAAAGGATGTGGTAGGAAAAAATATAGGAAGTTCAGGTAAGGGTAATTTAGCATTTTTAATTTATATTTTAATTAAATTAAATATTTTTTCCTTGTAAATACTAACCGTTTTTGTCTTGTCGTTGAATTGTTTATCAGTGTCAAATTTAATTAATTTTTTTAATTAAATCCAAATGTTTAATCTCTTCTACTTAGTAAAACTTACCTGCAGTGAAATATTTTAAATATATATGTTTTACTCAAATGTTTTACCATCATACATATGCATTTTCAATTTCATTATAAGATGATACTGTTATGAACTCATATATGAGGCCCATCTAATGTGTGACCCAATAAGGAGTAATTTACGTGACTTAGATATGACGACATAATACTTGGGCTTGGAGGCGCATAAGTCAAAACCCTAACCTTAAGGCAAACGGTATAAATAAGAGGTAAACTCTAAAGGTATGAACATTCTCTCTCAATTTACTATTATGCCGTCACTGTGAGCACACACCACCTTGATTTACTATACTCATAGGTATCTGATCCATAGATACCTAAGAGAGAGTTATCTGATCCAATATCAACTATACTAGTCTAACGGGCTAGACATCTTGTCAATTTAGACAGAACATTGGCACCGACCAGAGGGAATCGATAAATTTAGATTACTGCGACCGACGATGGTTAATACCAGAAGCAGTAGTCAGATGCCCTTGCACGGGAAATTGCGTGCAAGGCAACCGCAGCAGAATCAGCGTCAGCAACAACCTGAGGATACGATTGTTCCAGATTACAACGCAGTTCAAGTTGAAGACGTATCCTCCCCAGCATTTACGGCAACTCCTCAACTCCTTAGAATACGATTGCCCAACAAGCCCAGCAACAAGTCCCTCCTCAACAAGTTCCAGCTGCAGACTTGGACATCCGAATTCGCCTCATGCAAACCGCGTGCAATGCAAGAGCGTATCAAAAGAATGCAATTGATTGAGATTGAGGAGTATATCAGAAGAATGCAAGAGCGTCTTAGACAAATGGAAAAGGAGCAGATCAGAAGAATCAGAAGAATTGAAAACCTGATACGTAATGATCCGGATTCTGTTCGAGCTAATGCTGGTTCTATTCACCGTAAGTCATGCCTTCTTATCTCAGTTTCTTCCAAAGCAAGCGTCTCCACCTTTATCTCCTATCTCTTTTTTGGATAATATTTATTTCTTATCTCTTATTATTATATAAAAGTAGAGACTTAAGTCTAGCTAGAGGAGACACCATGGGAGGGATAGTCCAGAACTCCAAAACGAATACGGAATAATAATAAAAAAAAATATAAAAAGAGAGATCGGACCGATGATAATAATAATTAAAAAAAGGGATAATAATATAAAAAGGGAGACTTGAGTCGTTGGATCTGTTGGCTATATAGAATTAGCTGCCAATCCGAGGAGAAGAAAGAGTTAAATTTAAAATTTAAAAATATATAAAAATTCTAAATCTAAAATCTAATTTAATCAACAAATTCAGTTAGAAATCATTTATCAACCGTTAAGAATTACAATAATTTAACTAATAAATTCAAGTTACTAAACCTTCCAGTTATATTCTCTCCCACCAATCCTATAATTTTTTCAAAAATTTCATGAAATAATCCAGATTTATTTGAAATAATTCAAACTATTAAAAACATAAAGTTTGAATTTATTTTTATTATTTACTTAACACTCTTCTTTTTAACGCTATTTCACACGCTTATCTTATTTTAGGCCATTATAATTCCAATCATTATTGAGTACAAATGAAAAATCTTAATTACTATAATTAAAAATTTATAAATAATACAAGAATAAATTATATATAACTTATCCATAACTTTTAGGAATAAAAAATATCATAGCAATTTTTCATACTAAGACTTAATATATTCATGTCACATAAACATGTTGGTGTGTGTGGTGTGTTTTTCAGTATATATTATTTATTTTGTACAATCTTAACGTGAGTTTTTCATCAGTTGAGTATCAAAATTAAACTGGGAGAATACATTAGGGAAAATATAGTAGGAAAAGATTTTATAAGTATAGATAATAACTTTGTGTGAAAACAATATATAATTATATTTTTTATTCAATATTCAATATTTATAGTATTACGTTTTCTTCTAAATTTAATTTATAATTTTATTGATTAAGAAGATTCCATTTATTCATAAAAATGGAATTATATATGATGGTTGAAAAAAAATAAGGGTATAAAATAAATATAAAAAATGTGGTTAAACTTTATAATCTTGATAGGCTTATTATTTAGTACATTAATTAGGGTTGGATTCGTTATTAATGTAATTTAATTAATTAGAATTGGTCCCTGAATTTAAAATTTGAATTGGTTTGAATTATGTCAATGAAATCTAGATTATTTCTTGAAATAATGGGAAAATATTGGATGTTGTAGGAGAAAATGTAGGTATTTTAGTTAAGGGTAATTTAGCATTTTTAATTTAATTTAATATTTGTTCCTCCTAAACACTAACCGTTTTTTTCTTGCCTTTGAATTGATTACCAATTTTAAATTTAATTAATTTTAGAATTATAAAATTTTTATTAAATTTAAATGTTTAGTCATGATTTGGTAAAATTTACTTGTGAAATATTTTAAATATATATGTTTTACCACCATTCATATGCATTTTCAATTTAATTATAAAATGATAAAATTTTGATATCCTTACTAATGTAGCAAATGGCAAAAAGATTAATAATTGGGCAGTGGAATCTTCTTCCCACCTTACGTTTACTCTCATGGCTCAAGGCTCTGCCATTGACGTTTTCATTTTCCGGGTCTTCCTTTATTTTTGGGCCTCCAAACTTTTCAACACTCAACACCCACTTTGCTCTGCTCTGTTTTTACCAACACATGGAAATCATCTACGTTTCCCATCTAACGATTTTGAATGTGCTGAATGCTCTTCTTCGTCTTCTTCTTCTCGCCCAGAAACTGAGCAGGTGAAGTCTTCAATCAAAAAAGGAAAAAATTTGCGAGTCATCTGTGAAATCTGTGCAGAAAGCAAACGAATTACCGAGATGATCAAGAACCAGGCATGCCACCATTCGTATTGCTCTGATTGTATGACAAAACATGTGGCCACCAAAATCCAAGACAATATAACAGCAGTTCCATGTCCTGGTTTGGATTGTAAAAGTGTTTTTGAGTTTGAAACTTGTCGGCCATGGCTTCCCAAGGACATAACTGAAAGGTGGGATAAGGCTCTGTGTGAAGCTCTGTTTCTGCAAGTGCCTAAATTTTACTGTCCATTTAAGGATTGTTCAGCCATGATGCTGGTTGAGAACGAGGAAGATCAACAAGCACGAGAAACAGAGTGCCCTGTTTGCCATAGATTGTTCTGTTCCAGGTGTAATATTCCATGGCATGTTGGAGTTAACTGTAAGGAATACCAGAAACTAAATGAGAATGAGAGGCAGAGGGAAGATCTTCTTATGAGAAAGCTTGCTAAAGAAAAGAGATGGCGAAGGTGTCCAAAGTGTAAGTTTTATGTGGAGAAGATAACTGGATGCGTGCATATCACTTGCAGGTTAGTTCTCTTCTATAGATTTATGTGCAAAAACTGTAACTTTTTGAAGTAATTATGCTTCAAATATATATTTTTGCAAATATTTTGGGTGGCTTTCTTTGTTATTGTTATGGTCTTAAATGATAAGGAGTCAAATGTTTAGGGATTAATTTGTAAAACATGTACCAAATGAAAATGACTTGTTAGATGTACAGCGTGTTCGGTTTGAGGTTGATATTTTTTGAGGAGTCAAATGTTTAGGGATTAATTTTTTGACATGCTTTTGTAGTACTAGAAAAAAAAAAGTGGACATAGACATTAAGGTTTTGAGGTTGATATCTGCAATAAAATTCTACTTAAGATTTAAATTAGAAAGTAAAGGAGGGACTAACGGTAGCAGATGTGAGTAGAAAAGAGAGAAGCTGAACCCATTTCTTGTAGTCCATAAATTAGGGAGCAGCTACGGTCCACTATAGTGAACCGTCTGCTACACTCCTCTGCCCAATAAATTATTATCGCATGCGGTAAATTATTAGGCATTTTTTGGGCAGCGGACGGTCCACTGCAGTGGACCCTAGCCGCCCCCCATAAATTATACCACCCCAGTAAGGATTGTTCAACCTGTTGCTGGTTGAGAATGAAGAATAACAACATCAAGATGTAACCAACAAGCTGTTGTTGTTGGTTGAGGTGATAATTGGCTTCACTTCCATAAAGAGGAAAATACAAATTTGAATACTGGAAGCTCTTCACTTGTTAGAAGAAGTAAAAGAAACTTGAGAAAATTTCTTTCAGGTCCCAAGAGACCAAAAAAATGTTAAGGAAATCCCAAGGAAAATTCAGATATTAGAAAAGTCTTGTTAACAACTCATTCTGTGGAATTAACAACTCTTATATGTGGGATTAACAACTTAATTTGTGGGACTAACAACTTTTTAAGGCTTTTTTGACATCTGAAACTCCTTTAGAACTTTTTTACATTTTCTCCTTTGCCCAAAAACATTTGTGATGCCTTAGCCATGTAATATAAAAGGGCTGCTCCAACCCTCTCTTCCCTTCCCATCTCCTCTCCGTTCTCTTCTCTGTCTCTGTTTTTTTTTTAATCCATTAGACTAATATTTAAATGATTCAAATTTGATCTTTTATAACACTATCATTAAAATGTTAAATTTTAAAAAGGAAAATAATTAATTAGATACAAATTGCTAAATTTTGATATGAATAATTCAACCATACAATAAAAAATAAAAATAATATTTTGTTAAAAGCTAAATCGGTAGTTTTATACCTTTAAATGTTGATCTTATAATATCAAACTAAATCCGAACCAAAGTTACTGGGGTGCATATTAAGATATTAACAAACAAATCGGTTGCGGGCTAGGAAGTTACCATTTTTCAAAAATAAAAATTTATTTGAAATAATTCAAACTAGTTTGAATGTTAAACTCAAAAACTAATTCTAACCAATTAAGTTAAGAAAAATTAATTATTTTATTATTTTAATCATTTTTAATCAATAAAAACCTTTTCTTTTGTGCTTTCTGAATGATGAGTCTCCTAAAATCATAAAGATCGGATGTATTTTTGTTTATTTATTTAATACTCTTTGTTCATTTGATAATAGTCAAAATACTCTTATTTTTTATATGCTATTTCATACTCCCTAATCCTTTAGTGCAAATTAAATTTCTTAATTAATATAATTAAAAATTTTACAAAAAATTGATATAATAACAAATAATATATAAATTATCCAAAAATTTTAGGAATAAAAAATATCAGAACAATTTTTTCATATTAAGACATAATAATAGATTCATGTCACTGAAACATGTTGATATGTGTAGTGTGTTTTTTGAGTATATATTATTTGTTGTGTACAGTCTTGTTGTGATTTTTCATTTTTTGAGTATCAAAATTAAGACGGGGAGAATAGATTAAGAAAAAATACAGATTTCTTTTTTTATAAATATAGATAATATTTTTAAGTTATGATATTTTTGAGGAAAATGAGAAATAGAAAGTCATAGAGAACCATCAAAACTTTCTTCCTGCTGATATTCCTTGTGGGTCCCTCTTGCAAATGAAACATTAGGTCTACCCATTTAGAGATATCACTAAAAGACAGGGTCAATGTCCCTTTGCAGAAAAATACCCAGCCATGATAAGGTTCCTTTTTTTTTTTTTATATATATAATTTTAAAAAGCTTGTTAATTTTTTAATTTTTTAAAATACCCAGCCATGGTTATCCAAATCAATCTAGTCCTCTCATAAATCTTTAATACAATTATGTACTATGATTCAGATTTATTTTTAATTTTTAATTTAATATCATGTAATGTAGTAGTATACTGTAATTGTTTTTATTAAGAAGGATGCACATCAGTATTGGCACGCTGTGGGAGGCTGCAGCTAAGAGGACCTTGTGATGGATTTTTAGTGGCGTACTTTGTTATTGTTATAATCTTAATTAGTAAATTATTTATTATTTGTGATTGCAGGTGTAAATATGAGTTTTGTTATGCATGTGGAAAAGAGTGGTATTCACACGGAGGTTGTTAAAGAAATTAGATCCAATGCCAAAGTCTGATGAAGAGAATATCATGTTCGCCTGCCACTTTTCATTTTTTGACATGTTTCTTCCTATTACAAGAAAAAAAATGAAGACATGGACATTAATGTTTTATGTTTTATTTCTTTGTTCGTTTTCTTTTGGGGCCTAGATAGAACCTAATACTTGACATTAAACCAAATATGCTGATATGCAGTATACTAATAATCTTTCCTGGTACCAACATCCATTGGGAGTAAGTGATAAGGGGCTTGCTCTCCCTTAACTACGTCCTCGATTCGAGGCTTTGCCTTTGATATTTTCATTTTCCCGGTCTTCTTTTATTTTTGGGCCTCCAAATTTTTCCACACCGAACACCCACTTTGCTCTACTCTGTTTTTCCTACGACATGAAAATCATCAAGCAGGAGAAACAGAGTGCTTTGTTTGCCATAGAATGTTCTGTCCCAGGTGTAATATTCCATGGCATGTTGGATTTAACTGTAAGGAATACCAGAAACTAAATGAGAATGAGAGTGAGAGGGAAGATCTTCTTATGAGAAAGCTTGCTAAAGAAAAGAGATGGCGAAGGTGTCCAAAGTGTAAGTTTTATGTGGAGAAGATAACTGGATGCGTGCATATCACTTGCAGGTTAGTTTTCTTCTATAGATTTATGGGACGCGGCTTTGGTCTTGTCACAAGGACCACTGCCGCACAAGATGGCGTCGTTTTTGTGCCAAAACAATGACCAGCTTCCTTTTTTATTTTATTTTTTTCCTCTGGGACTATTACTGAAAATGTACTTCAGGGTAGTAACAAGTATTGACAAGATACTTATGATCTCGAAAAATTATTTGAGGATCTTAAAAAAAATATTTTATTTGTATGCAGCGGATGGTCCTTGTCAAGCACCAAAGCAGTGTCCAAATTTATGGGCAAAAACTGTAACTTTTTGAAGTAATTATGCTTCAAATATATATTTTTGAAAATATTTTGGTGGGAAGAGGATGGGTTAGTGTGAGAAGCTCTCACTTCTCTCTAGAATTTCTTCCTTCCGTTAGCCATGCTTCACCCTGTCCCTTTTGAAGGTAACCTTAAGAGTGATCCTCCTCCTCATCCTGGTGAGGACCAATCATCTAAGCGAGCAAAACTTGATGAAGGTATGCCGACTGATGACTGCATGGAGGCTGAGTTGTCTCCTGAAGTTGGTTCCATTGAATCCAATGTCCCCGATACTTTTCCGGTCGATCATGTTCCAAAATCTCAGACATCCGCGGGCCAAGCTTCTTTGCATGATGTCCTTATGGGTGGTGATGCTGTTGATGTAGCCCCTCAAATGCCTTCCTTTAAGGATAAACTTCTTAATGCGGACCTGAATCCCATGGAGGAAGAGGACGAAGATATTGTCCTAAATCAGGGAGATGTCTCCATTGGATTGGATGGGAAAATACCAACTGTGGATTTTGCTACCCATGTCATCGAAACTTTGAACAAAAAGATGGGCCTCACTATAGTGGTTAAACTGCTAGGTAGGAAGATTGGTTTTCGTCATCTTCGTTCACAGCTTCAGTCACTTTGGAGGCCTTCCGGTCAGTTCAAGCTCATTGATCTCAATGTTGATTGCTTCTTGGTGCGATTCCAAGATGACCTAGACTATCAGAATGCGCTTCTGATAGGACCGTGGATGATCTTTGGGCACTATTTGACCGTCCAACCCTGGACACCTTCTTTCAAACCGCAGGATTATGTAGTTAACCAAGTCATAGGATGGATTAGACTACCTAAGCTCCCTGCTCGTTACTATCACAAGAGCATTATTCGTTCGATTGGCGGAGTCTTCGGGGAAGTCATGAAAGTGGATTATAATACCGACTCCGGTGACCGTGGAAAATTTGCAAGAATAGCGGTAGTCCTTGATCTTACGAAACCAATTATTTTCAAAATCCAAGTGGATGGAGAACTAATTTTTGTTGAATATGAAGGATTACCTTCCATATGCTTTGACTGTGGGCTTTATGGACATCTACGTGATTTATGCCCGGCAAAAATGGTGGCCGACGCTAGGGTTCCGGCGGAGTTGTCTCCCTCTGCGGAAACTATTGTTCCTGATTAGGTGGCGTGTGAATCGCCCCATTTTGGGGCCTGGATGCAGGTTCAGAGGAGGCGGCGACCAGTTGACAAAGGCAACAAAAGGAATGTTGCGTCAGGAAGCAAAGGGGTAGTCAACGGCTCTCGCTTCGAGGTTCTGGGCGATGCTTTGGACGAGGAAAGGCCAATCTCTCATGAGCAGGAGGATGTTTCTCTTTATCCTCCCGCTAATTCTGTTATCCGCAGGGCAAAGGCGAAAGAGACAAAAGGTGGGAAAAAGCCTGTCTCAAGGTCTAAGCATCAAATGGAAGCTCCTCTAACCAAAAGCCTTGACAGGGTCCCCGCCTCGCAGCAATACGTTGTAAAGCGTTCTAAATCTTCCCTAGATCAGAGCACCCATTCGGCCGTTAAGATTGAGGACCAAAGGGGGCTTCGGTCTAATCAAGCCATTAATGGAAGTAAAGTTGGGCCTCCACCCATTCAGCCCAATGGCATTAATGACCCTATTTCTAGGACCCGTGGGATCAATCTCTCCTCAGGGGTCTATATCCATAAGTTGGGGGCCAAGTCTAATTTTGATGGAGCTGGGCCGTCGGTAAAAGTGCTGAAGGAGCTTGCTCGGGGTATCCAATGTGAAATTGAACCTGCTGGAGACGCAGCTCAGGCTGGGGGAGTTGACTCTTCTCCCAATCTTCCCCTTTAATATTGTTTTTATGTCAATAATAACATGGAATTGTCAAGGGGCTTATAAAAAAAAGTTCCCTTCCATTTTTAAATATTTTGTTGTCAATTATAAAGATGACATTTTTGTGTTATTGGAACCTAGGATTTCTGGAGCTAAAGCTGATTCAGTTATTAAGAAGCTCGGATTTCATAATTCTCACAGGGTTGAGGCTTCTGGGTTTTCTGGGGGCATTTGGATTCTTTGGTCCTCTAATGTGCATATTAATATCTTGGTGAATCATCTTTAGTTTGTTCACATGGAGGTGTCTTGCGCTAGTCGGAGCATTAGTTTCCTTTTCACTGCGATTTATGGAAGCCCTCAGAAGCAAGTCCGTAAAATTCTCTGGAATGATCTTGAGTTATTGGCTGATAGCATCTCTTCACCTTGGATGTTGGCTGGAGATTTTAATGCTATTCTCCATTGTACTGAGAGGCTTGGTGGCTCGATAAATAGAGCCCAGAGCTGTGGACTCTTCAAGGATTTCATTCATTCAACTGGGCTTGTTGATTTGGGCTCTCAAGGCCCAAAATTCACCTGGCGAAGCGGGTCCTTGTTGATGAGGTTAGATCAGGCCCTTTGTAATCCCTCTTGGCTCCATCGTTTTCCTGCTTGTTTGGTAAATCACCTCCCCAAGATTCTATCTGACCATCGGCCCATTGCTATTACCATAAACCCAATCCAGCAAGTCAGCCCCTATCCAAAGCAATTCAGATTCCTTGCGCCGTGGATATCTCATCCTGACTTTCAAGGTATTGTGCAGCGCATCTGACATTCTGGCACTGATCTTTTCTCTTGTCTCGAGGCTTTCAAAGAGGAAATTCAACAATGGAATGCTTCTACATTCGGTGAGATCGGGAGAAGGAAAAGGAGATTATTTAGTAGGACTAATGGTATCCAGGCCAACCTCGAGCATAATCCCACCTCTGACTCTAACTTCCTCGTTGATCTTGAAGCTTCCCTTAGAGAGGATCTCGAAGAAGTGTGCTTCCAGGAGGAATTATTGTGGCTCCAAAAATCTTCTTCTGAGTGGGTGTTTTAGGGGATAGGAACGCAAGCTACTACCATTTAAAAGCTATGATTCGCAGGAAAAGGAATTATATTTCTCAACTCAAGCTTCCGGATGGGACGTGGCTAAGGGATGAGGAGCTCCTTGGTTCCTATGCTTGCCAATATTTCATGGATCTCTATGCCCTTGAGGATTATTCTTTCACTCCCTTTCCTCTGAAAGGAGCTTTTTCGTCTCTTGGTGATCATCAGGCTTTATCTCTGGACAGACCGGTGACTATTGAGGAGGTCAAGCAGTCCCTGTTCGATATGAAACCTCTCAAAGCGCCGGGTAAGGATGGTCTCCATGTTCTCTTCTATCAATCTCAGTGGTCTTTGATTGGTCAAAGCATCTTTGATTTTGTGGTTGGCCTATGGTCCGGTAAATCATTGGAGCCCCACTTAAATCAGACTTTGCTTGCATTAATTCCCAAGGTTAACAAACCTACGCTTATCATCGAATTTAGGCCTATTAGTCTCTGTTCAGTGCTTTATAAAATTGTTTCTAAGACTGTGGCCAATCGCTTGCAATCAGTTATGCCTGATTTAATTGGTCCTTTCCAGTCTAGCTTTGTTCAGGGCAGAAGCATTATTGATGATATCATTATAGCCCAGGAAGTATTCCATTCTATGGGAGGTAAAAAAGGAAAAAGTGGTTGGATGGCAATTAAAATTGACTTGCAGAAAGCCTTTGACAGACTTTGGTGGGATTTTGTTGCTGATACTCTCAACGACGCTGGCATCCCCTGTAATCTGACCAGGCTGATTATGAACTGTATTTCTTCCACCTCAATGCAGGTTCTTTGGAATGGGAAACCTACCAGTCCTTTTTCCCCGGAGCGGGGCGTGAGACAGGGAGATCCCCTTTCTCCCTACCTTTTCGTTCTATGTATGGAGCGTCTCTCTCACTTAATTATGTCCAAGGTTAACTCTGGTGAATGGCAAACCATCAAACTGGGTCAGCGAGGTGTTCGATTATCCCATCTCTTTTTCACTGATGATCTGATTCTTTTTGGCAAGGCCACTTCCCATCAGGTTAGAGTAATAAAAGAAACTTTGCATGACTTTTTCCAGTCGTCTGGTCACCTGGTGAGTCAGCCTAAATCCAAAGTTTTTTTCTCGAAGAATGTGGACTCCAAGCTTGTATAAGAATCTGTAATGATCTGAGCTTTCAGAAGTCAAAATGCTTAGGTAAGTATTTGGGAGTTCCCCTGTTAAGGGGTAGGGTCTCTTCTTCTACTTATCATTATATTCTTGACAGTCTTCATTCCAAGTTGGCTGGCTGGAAAAGTAAATCCCTATCCCTGGTAGGGTGCATCACCCTAGCTAAATCTGTTTTGTCAGCCTTGCCCCTTTATACAATGCAGAGTACTACCCTTCCTGTATCTTGTTGTAAACAGATAGAGAAATTGATCAGGAAATTCATTTGGGGCTATTCCAACGATCACCGGGGGGTCCATCTAGTCAATTGGAAGGAACTATGCCAACCGACAAAGCTTGGGGGCCGTGGCCTTCTCAACCTTGAATCTCACTATAAAGCGCTCATGATGAAATTGATCTTCAAAATTCACTCACAACCGGAATCCCTGTGGGTGAAAGTTTTGAAACAAAAATACGCTTTGAAGAACCTGGAGCAAACTCAAGTATATAGAACTATAAATTTGCTATTGCCTTGTAATGTGTAGTATAAAACTATGTTGTCAATGAAATTGTCTTGTGAGACTTATTTTTATTGAGTAATAGCTAGTAACACGATATATGTGTGTGTGTACATGTATATATCTATATATGTACATATAGATACAAATATATATGTGTGTGTTGTCAAAATCAAGTTTTTACGAAGAAACGGAAGGAGTGGTAGAAACGTAAATCATAGAAACGATATAAAACCTAAAGTTTCTACTACTTAAGGTCTATATATATATAAAATTATATATGCGTACACACACACACACACACATATATATATACACACATACATATACATATGTATATATGCATATATACATAGACACATATGTATGTGTGTGTATACATACACACATGTTCACAACAATGCTTGAAGATTTATTTTCTCATGTTCCTAAACTTTAGGAGGTCTGTTGAAATAAGAT
Organism: Acacia pycnantha; assembly: GCA_025563575.1. Taxonomy (NCBI): domain Eukaryota; kingdom Viridiplantae; phylum Streptophyta; class Magnoliopsida; order Fabales; family Fabaceae; genus Acacia; species Acacia pycnantha. The sequence continues at coordinate 744,972 of JAMWYP010000110.1, read as the reverse complement.
TTGTTGAATCAGAAATGAAATTTGCCCGAGTTTTAATATTTGTCAATTTTACTATATATATTATGATTTTTTTCATATTTATGTTATCCTTTTGGGAACTCAAAAATACTGACATGTGGTCTACATTCTACAACAAAAGGTATTGGAGAATATTATAGAATTTTTCTAATAGATTTTCTTTTAGAATTCAAAAAATTATAAGATAATTTTCTAGAGTGTTTAAGTGATTAATTTTTTTTGAATTGTATAATGTATTGAATTTTAAATAATAGAAATAATTTTTTTATATTTAATATTAGTTCTTTATTATCAATGATTATATTGTGTTTTATATAATAAATATTACAAATAAAACTGAATAAAAATAAAAAATAAAAAATAAATCCCTCAACATATATTGCAATTTAAAATTGAGTACATTCGGTAGCCGATAATAACAATCATATATCAACAATTTTGTAGTAGTGATATCTATCTACTGTCGAGCAAAAAAAAATATCTATCTACTGATCATATAAAAGGAGGGACGTTGAAGCCTGGCACTTAGTAGTCTTGTGCCCGCCTTAGGCGTTTGGCACCCCCTTGTCTCGAGCTCGAGCCCGCTTCCCCCTACTGGAATATATCCAAAAAAAAAAGGAGGGACGTTGAGAGTCCCTCCTCTTGCCATTTGGCATGCCCTTCTTCTACCCCATCAAATGTAGGAAAATCGTAACAATTAAAATAAAGAGATTTCAAAATATTTGATCACATTGCGTCTCCTCTTGGTCCCATTACTAATCATTTTTTAAAATTAATAATTATTTTTATATTTCATAACATATATTTTATCACGTTGCATCCCCTCTTATCCTACAACTAATTAATGTCCGTGATTTCTGATTATCACGTTGCGTATTCTCTTATCGGCCTGATTAGAAGGGATAGTTTCAAATTACAAAATATTTTGAAATATTGGGATGTAAAATAGAATATTTTTAAAATGAATATATTATGAATAAAGAGATAATGAAAAGGTAATTTCAATATATTTAAAAAAAAAAACTTATCACGCTGCATCCCCTCTTGATCTCACTACTAATCGTTTTTGGAAATTAAAAATCACATTTATAGTTCATAAAATTATGTTTTGAGTGGATTCTTCTCACCTCTTACTCTACACCTCCCATATTCTCGGCTTACTCCGTTAAATCAATTTTGATTGTTGAGATTTAATATTATATAACAAGTAAAAAAGAATAAATAGAGTACTTTAATAAGAATTTAAAGATGTGAAATATTTAAATTAGATTTTAATTATTTGGTTTTTGAAATTTTCTAATATAAGTTGCGATCTCCGTAGTTACTTGATTAGAAGAGATTTTGTTCATCACAATACAATTCATGTAATTGGAAAAAGAAAACATGAAGACTTTCACTATCTTATGTGTGTTGTGGTTGAGTTAGAATATTTTTCAAAATAATATCGTTCTAATCTGTGAGGTCCAAAACATTTCATTTTTATATTATTAGTTTTACCCATAAAAATTGGAATACACTCCTCCTATTATTATGAAAATTATATGTTGGATTCAAGCCGAACAAATCGGATCTGGGTCAAACAGTTGAAAGTGGAGCTTGAATCACCAAGAGGGGGTGAATTGGAGATTCTTAAAAATCTTTTCCAAAACTCTGTAAACAAATGCGATACTGGAAATAAAACAGAGTGTAGGGAGAAGAAGCAAGACACAAGAATTTATACTGGTTCGGTCCAACAACTTGACCTACGTCCAGTAAACAGACTCTCTGGGATTTCTCACTATCAATATTGATTACACACTCTGCACTCAAGAGTAATTCTCTCTCTAGAACTTACTCCCCTTTACAAATTGTAATCAATGAACCCAATCTCCAAGTCCCTCTGACTTGAGATTACTTTACAAGAATGATTTATAATCAATGAACTCTCTAAGAATGTATATGATAATCACTGAAGAATAAATGTATCAACAGATACTTTTACAAGAAAACTCAAAGAGTAAATGAAACTGTATTAATTTTCGTTCTTGCACACGTTGGTTGTTGAGAAGACTTGAATGCATCTCTATTTATAGGTAGAGATCACTTAATGACCGTTGTAAATCCTCAGCTAACCGTTGAGGATGATTCATTGAAGTTCTGGTCTTCTCCTCTCTCTACTCTTTGGTCAATTCAGCTTTGCAGAAGTTCAGAGTTGACTCTCTGATTATTAATCCGTTGGAAGAGCAGTTTGCTGAATGTAGAAGGCAAGCATTAACTTCTCCAAAACGTGTGGAGAATGTTTATCCAAAAGCATACAAGGTTTCTGCACTTTTCATTTAATGTGCTGACATGCTTTATGCTTTATGCTTAATCTCCATTTAATCCTGTCTAAAACCATCTGAAACTCACTAACAAACGAATTAAACATTGTTAAGAATAGTTATGAGCAAGGTTGTCAAACTCACGAGTCTAAGTAAACTCGTGACAGTGACATAAACTCGTATCGTGAACTCGAATCGTAAACTCGTAAGAGTTTACTTTTATCATTCAATATGTATTAACAGTGTATAATTAAATAATTTAAATATAAAAACGACAATAATTTGATTTAAATATATTTTAAATCCAAATAATTGAAATTAAATATATACAAATTCATAATTTATTATATTTAATAAAGAAATTTCTATAAAATTCATATATAAAGCCATTGAGGATGACAAAATTGAAAAAAAAAAAATTAACACAATTTTGTAAGCTACAAACGTAAAACGGTACATTCGGTCTATAAACTCGTGAATTTATCTGAGTTTACAGTTGACACGATTTTACTAGAGACTTAACTCGATTTAGTAAGGTAGGAACGTAAAACGGTAAACTCGGAGAGTCAACTCGCAAGTTTGACAAAAATGGTTATGAGTAATGGTATAGAGTATTGAGATCAAACATAAACGTTTCACAAATTTATCGAATTCGAAATTCAAATCCTGCGATGGAAACTCGAGTTGGTTCTTCGAAACTCGAGTTTTCTCGTTCCAGTGAACTTTAACAAAAGACCGAAACTCGAGTTTTCAAACTAAACTCGAGTTTTCTTTTTACAGAGACAAACATCGCGATTTGGCATTTTGGACATGTTTAGTGAATAGTGCCAAACTCGAGTCAATTAATGACTAACTCGAGTTTTGGACATTTCGATGAAAAATCATGTTTTAGTCCAAAAGCTTAAAACTGGAGTTTCCAAAACATAACTCGAGTTTTCAAAGGCTCAAAATTGGCAGAGCTCTCTGCCTGGCCAAAACTCGAGTTTCCAAAACATAACTCGAGTTTTCTCGTTTGTTGAAAACTTTGGAAACTTCTTTGTAAATACGAAACTCGAGTTTTAAACCTAAAACTCGAGTTTTCTCTTTTATGAGAAAACATTGAAAACTTAGGTCGATTCAATCATAGAAGTTTTCACAAGGTCAGAGATGAGCATTGTTCTCAGATTGTGCAAACTCGAGTTTTCTAAACGAAACTCGAGTTTCCATAAACATTGGAAACTTAGAGAACTCTCTGTATATCCTAAACTCGAGTTTCCGAAAGGAAACTGGAGTTTTGGTTACTTCGAAAAACTTAATTGCTCTCTGTCTTGTCTAAACTCGAGTTTTCTAAATCAAACTCGAGTTTGCTTTGTTTGTGAAAAACTCAAATGCTCTCTGTATGGCCGAAACTCGAGTTTTCAAATCTTAACTCGAGTTTGGCATTCTTTATAAGAATCCGAGCATTTCTCTGTTAAGCCAAAACTCGAGTTTCCATACTGAAACTCGAGTTTGCCTTAGACAGTAAGTTTTTCAACTTACAAAGACAAACTTCAATCATGTTTACAATTGTCCGTTATCATCAAAACTAATTGAGAACTAACATTCTCCCCCTTTTTGATGATGATAACACTTGTAAACCAGAAATTTTTCATTTTGAAAAAGATTGGAGTTTTGATAAAACTTTTCACAAGATGATTTGAAGTATGGTTTTGGAAATTATGCATTTATCGAGATATAGCAAAAGCGAGACATAATTGTGGCATAATTGAACTATTGCATTTCATTTACTCAAAAAGTGCATAACAGCAACATATAAACCAGAAATGCAAAGTTACAAACTAAAAGCTAACAACAAGTCCTAAACTTAAATCGCTAACAACAAGTCCTAAACGTAAATCTAAACGCCTTCCTTTGACTCAAGCTTGCTCCTTTGATTTATCTTCTTTTTCTGGTTCTTCTCCCCCTTTGTCATCAACAAAAGAGGATGGAGCTGAGATCGAAGGTTCAGTGGAAGGGGTAGAGATTAGAAGAATCTCTAATAGGAAACCGAAACTTGGTTATTTCCTGATATATCCAATTCCCAATATTTAAAGGAACTTGAGCAATAATGGAGGCAAAAGATGAGTAATCATCTCTTGAGAAAGATAAAAACATTCCATTCTTTTGTTTGAGATTTCTGGCATAAATATACCAGATGGCCCGATAATTGAGAGGCATGGATTCAGGGAAAAGGATAATTTGGATAAATTTTCTAGAAGAGGTTCATGTGGTCTCAGCGGTTGAAAGATCACCTCATTGGTAAAATGCACTGGTCGAATGGGAGGAGGATTGACAATTTGCAAAATACAATTGAGGTATGCAGGTGTTAGGGTGATTTTGCGACCTCCAATAGATGTAGTGAGCCTCTAAAAGAAAACCATTATCCACATATTCTTCAAAGTGGAGATGGTGATAGAATAGCCTAACTAGAGCAGGGTCGTAAGTGGCACGAATGGAAATTAAAGGTTCAAATTGTAATAGCCAAGGAGTGAGGTCCAAAAGACTCTCATCCCTTAATTTGACCAAGTCCACATAAACTACAGGACAAAAATCTTTGTTTTCAAGCTTTTCTCTAAAGCGAATAGTATTAAATTCGGGATGTGGAGAGGAAATTATCGTAAAATCATCGGGAGCGAGAATGGTGACTATAGATTTCAGATAGAGCAGATGATCTTACAAAGTCATGGGCCGGGAGAGTTCCCGAGGAGAGGAACTTGGTGAAAGAACTTGAAGAGTCTCTGGACCCAAAGTTTCGCCAAGTTGGAAACCTAGTGCGAGGGCTCGGTCTTGAGCTCCGAGCCGTCGAATGCTCTTCATCAAATCTTGATACAAAGACGAAATAGGCTCGCAGAGGCACGCCGAGAAATTGATGATTCTCTAGAAAAGAGATTTAGGCGAGGTTGAGCAATAGGTAAATTAGCCGAGTTTGGTCTTGATTCGGATTACGAGTCTAGGTTAATGGTATCGTGTGGATTAGAGATGGAAGACATGATCGATTCGGGGATTAGAAAGAGATTTAGGGTTCGAGAACGGAGAGGAATCGAAAGAGATGAAGAGACCAGAGAAAACTCTAGGGCAAACTTGAGTTTTGGGGAAAGTTTAGATGAACAATGAACAGTTGAGTTTAAATAGGGCACAAAATTTACTAACCTGGACTTCAAAAGTGTAAAGTGAACTTTTGAAATTCCGCGACCAAAACTCGAGTTTCTACTTACTGACTCGAGTTTTGTGATCTCTTCAACATGTGTGATACTCTCAGTCTGCCCGAAACTCGAGTTCTCGTTTGTTGACTCGAGTTTCCAATTCGTGAAAACTCGTAGCTTCCTTTCTGTCTCTCCGAAATTCGAGTTGTTCATTAATCGACGCGAGTTTCTATTTAGCTCAAAGAACTCATTTTCGATGGGAGCCCGATAAAACTCGAGTTTTGAAAGCAAAACTCGAGTTTGCGTCTTATGACAAGAAACTTCGTGGATTTCAATATCCTGCATAAAACATTTCTATGTTCTCCGAAGCTTAAGTTAGTAATTAGTAATCATCAAAACCTAAACTAACATTAAGATGGAAAGAAATACTCACAGTTCATTGGGATTTACCATTCCCAATTCTCTTCTTATGAAGTTAAATTGCTCCTTTGCTAATGGCTTGGTGAAGATGTCAGCAAGTTGAAGGTGAGTTGGGATGAACATTACTTTGACATCTTTGTTCGAACATGATCCCTTATGAAATGATGTCGCACATCAATATGCTTGGTTCTAGTATGTTGAACAGGGTTCTTAGCCAAGCTTATTGTGCTAGTGTTATCACACAAAATTGGGATCTCCTTCGATTGATTCCCAAGTCGAAAGTCAGCTTGAGCCATAAAACTTGAGCACAAAGAACTTGAGGCGGCAATGTATTCACTTCATGGATGATACTAAGACGGTGTTTGCTTCTTGTGAACCAAGAGACAAGTGAGCCACCAAAGAATTGACATTGACCACCCTTGCTCTTCCTATCCGTCTTATATCCAGCATGGTCTGAATCTGAATATGCTACCAAATGTTCTGGTTGACCTTTTGGGAACCATAGTCCAAGAGTCTTTGTGTCAGCAAGGTATCTGAAAATCCTCTTCACATTTTCAGCATGTGATTCCTTAGGAGCAGATTGGAACCTTGCACACATTCCAACACTGAATTGGATGTCCGGGCGACTAGCTGTGAGATAGAGCAATGATCCAATCATTCCTCTATATCTTGTGATGTTGAAATCGGTGCCCTTCTCATCAGCATCCAAAGAAGTGGTTGAACTCATTGGTGTGTCAGCACCATTGCATTGGTCCATTCCAAACTTCTTCAGCAGGTCATTAAGATACTTGGTCTGAGAAATAAAGATCCCGTTTGATCTTTGCTTGATTTGGAGACCAAGAAAATAATTGAGCTCTCCCATCATGGACATCTCAAATTCTCCCTGCATACTTTTGGCAAATTCTTCACACAAGACATTATTAGATGCACCAAATATGATATCATCAACATAAATTTGTGCAACTAAAATTTCTCCAATTTTATTGCTTTTTATAAACAAAGTTGTATATGCTTTTCCTCTAACAAATCCTTGATCAAGAAGGAATTTGCTTAACCGCTCATACCAAGCTCCAGGAGCTTGTTTAAGTCCATAGAGAGCTTTCTTGAGACGATAAACATGATCAGGATAATGTTCATTTTGAAAGCCTGGAGGTTGTTCTACATAGACTTCCTCCTGAATAAATCCATTTAGAAAAGCACTTTTGACATCCAATTGAAAAAGTTTAAATCCTTTGACACAAGCAAAGGCTAGAAGAACTCTTATGGCCTCCAATCTTGCTCTTTGGAGCATAAGTTTCTTCATAATCAATTATTTCTTCTTGATTATAGCCTTTTGCAACAAGTCTTGCCTTATTTCGGACAATAATTGCAGACTCATCACGTTTGTTCTTGAATACCCATTTGGTGCCAATGACCGGATGGTCCTTAGGCCTAGGTACCAAGTCCCAAACTTGATTTCTGTCAAATTGATGTAACTCCTCTTGCATTGCTATCATCCAATCATTGTGCGAAAGGGCTTCATCAATTTTTGAGGGTTCTATCTTTGAAATAAAATCGAGAAAAAGTAACTTCATTTAAAGTACTGCTTCTTGTCCTCACACCATGATTAACATCACCTATGACTTGGTCTAGAGGATGATTCCTTATGAATCTCCAAGCTCTAGGTTGAGGTTGATCGGGATTTTCTAAATTTTTTTGAGAATCAACTTCAAAACATTTTCTGGATTTTCAATAGAGGCGGGGTGGTTTTCGAAAAGAATTGATTTTTCAAAATATTTTCCTCACCATCATCATCCTTGGATTTGTCAGATTTGGATTCGCAGAAGGCAACATGCATAGATTCTTCTACAATACGAGTACGCATATTAAATACTCTATACGCTCTACTCCTATTGGAATAACCTAAAAATATACCTTTATCTGCTTTGGCATCAAATTTACCCAGATTGTCCTTACCATTGTTGTGGATGAAACACTTACATCCAAACACATGCAGATGGCTCAGATTTGGCTTTCTTCCTTTGTACAGCTCGTAGGGCTATAACCAAAGTATATAGATTGCCGCCAAGGCTTCTTACTCTAGCTGGTCCAACTAGATCCATATGTAATAGTTGAAGAGGTCTAGAAGTTGAAATTTCATTTTTGGATTTAAAGGAGGATTTAGTTTGTTTTCCTTTTTGGCATGCATTACAAATCATGTCATTTTAAAAGTTTAATTTAGGAATACCAATGACTAAATCCTTTTTGAGCAATCTGTCAAGTTGGATCATATTGGCATGTGCTAAGCGCTTATGCCATAACCAACTATCATCCAAATTACTTACAAAACATTTTCCAAATGTAGAGCCATCTCTAGAGAGATTTAGAGTATAATAGTTACCTTCTCTAGGAGCTCTAAAAATAGCTTTTGTTTTTATATTATCCAATGAAAGAATATCTTTACTCACAATCAAGCATTCCTCAGAATGAAAGATAACTATGTTACCTTTATCGGTGCTTTGACTTACACTGAGGAGATTGTGGCAAAGTCCTTCGACAAAGTAGGCGTCTTTGATTTGTGGTCCATTGTTGTTTTCAACTTCACCGATTTCAGCAATCTTTCCAGATTGATTTCCACCAAAGATTACTTTGCCACCATCCTCTTGCTTGATTGAGGCAAATTTGGATTGATCGCCGGTCATGTGTCTTGAGCATCCACTATCGATGTACCATTTGTTAGACTTTGATGCTTTTAGACATACCTGCAATTCAGAGGAGGTCAATCCTTAGGTACCCATCTTTTCTTGGGTCCTTTGAGGTTAGTTCAAGCCTTAGGAACATAAGTTCCTTTTGGCACCCACTGATAATTACCAACAGGTTTATTTTTTCCATCCTTCTTATGAAAACATGATGAAGTTGTATGACCCTTTCGGTTACAATAATTGCAGTGAGCAAATGGATTTGAAGAGTGTACGGTTTTTCGAAAGTATTTTAAATAAGATTTTCCACCACTCTTCTTCTTTCTTTTCTTTTTGTCAAAAATGGGATTATAGCCTATCCCTAAACGATCGTTTGTAAATCTTTGTGCTTTTAAAATCACATTAAGCATCTCACTACCTTTAGTAAATTTTTCAAGATTTTTTGTGAGATACAAATTCTTTTCCTTAAAGACAGCACAATCATCACATATGAGTTTTTTAGAAGAGGAAAGATTTTCTACTTGCTGTTCAAGAGTAGTATTCTTATTTTTCAAAGCAATATATTTTTCAGCAAGTTTTTCAAACTCAGATTGAACAATGGTATATTCAGTAAATAATTCATCATATGATGGTTTGGAATCATATACCTCATTGTTCTTTTCATGTTGCTCTTCTACTTCAAAGAACCAAGCGGACATTTGTTTTTTCCTCTTCATCGACTTCATCTTCATCGGATGAGCTATCTCCCATATAGCCGAGACATAGGCTTTCTTTTGAACTTGTTGAACTTCTTTCTGCCTTTGTCCTTGTTCTTCAACTGGGGGCATTCTGATTTGATGTGGCCAGGTTTTTCGCACTCGTAGCATATGATCGGCTTCTTTGTCTCAGTGCTGGAGCTACCTTTGTTGAATCTTTTGTATCCTTGGTCCTTTTGAAAAATCTCTTGAATCTCCGGACCATAATGCCCAGGCTCTCCATCAGACACAAGAATTTATCTTGGTTCGGTCCAACAACTTGACCTACGTCCCAAATGAAAGTAGAGCTTGAATCACCAAGAGGGTGTGAATTAGAAAAACTCGTAAACAAATGCGATAATCGAAATAAAACAGAGTGACTCTCTGGGATTTCTCACTATCAATATTGATTACACACTCTGCACTCAAGAGTAATTCTCTCTCTAGAACTTACTCCCCTTTACAAATTGTAATCAATGAACCCAATCTCCAAGTCCCTCTGACTTGAGATTACTTTACAAGAATGATTTATAATCAATGAACTCTCTAAGAATGTATATGATAATCATCGAAGAATAAATGTATCAACGAGATACTTTTACAAGAAAACTCAAAGAGTAAATGAAACTGTATTAATTTTCGTTCTTGCACACGTTGGTTGTTGAGAAGACTTGAATGCATCTCTATTTATAGGTAGAGATCACTTAATGACCGTTGTAAATCCTCAGCTAACCGTTGAGGATGATTCATTGAAGTTCTGGTCTTCTCCTCTCTCTACTCTTTGGTCAATTCAGCTTTGCAGAAGTTCAGAGTTGACTCTCTGATTATTAATCCGTTGGAAGAGCAGTTTGCTGAATGTAGAAGGCAAGCATTAACTTCTCCAAAACGTGTGGAGAATGTTTATCCAAAAGCATGCAAGGTTTCTGCACTTTTCATTTAATGTGCTGACATGCTTTATGCTTTATGCTTAATCTCCATTTAATCCTGTCTAAAACCATCTGAAACTCACTAACAAACGAATTAAACATTGTTAAGAATAGTTATGAGCAAGGTTGTCAAACTCACGAGTCTAAGTAAACTCGTGACAGTGACATAAACTCGTATCGTGAACTCGAATCGTAAACTCGTAAGAGTTTACTTTTATCATTCAATATGTATTAACATGTATAATTAAATAATTTAAATATAAAAGCGACAATAATTTGATTTAAATATATTTTAAATCCAAATAATTGAAATTAAATATATACAAATTCATAATTTATTATATTTAATAAAGAAATTTCTATAAAATTCATATATAAAGCCATTGAGGATGACAAAATTGAAAAAAAAAAAATTAACACAATTTTGTAAGCTACAAACGTAAAAACGGTACATTCGGTGTGTAAACTCGTGAATTTATCTGAGTTTACAACTGATACGATTTTACTAGAGACTTAACTCGATTTAGTAAGGTAGGAACGTAAAAACGGTAAACTCGGAGAGTCAACTCGCAAGTTTGACAAAAATGGTTATGAGTAATGGTATAGAGTATTGAGATCAAACATAAACGTTTCACAAATTTATCGAATTCGAAATTCAAATCCTGCGATGGAAACTCGAGTTGGTTCTTCGAAACTCGAGTTTTCTCGTTCAGTGAACTTTAACAAAGACCAAAACTCGATTTTTCAAACTAAACTCGAGTTTTCTTTTTACAGAGACAAACATCGCGATTTGGCATTTTGGACATGTTTAGTGAATAGTGCCAAACTCGAGTCAATTAATGACTAACTCGAGTTTTGGACATTTCGATGAAAAATCATGTTTTAGTCCAAAAGCTTAAAACTGGAGTTTACAAAACTTAACTCGAGTTTTCAAAGGCTCAAAATTGGCAGAGCTTTCTGCCTGGCCAAAACTCGAGTTTCGAAAACATAACTCGAGTTTTCTCGTTTGTTGAAAACTTTGGAAACTTCTTTGTAAATACAAAACTCGAGTTTTAAACCTAAAACTTGAGTTTTCTTTTTTATGAGAAAACATTGAAAACTTAGGTCGATTCAATCATAGAAGTTTTCACAAGGTCAGAGATGAGCATTGTTCTCAGATTGTCCAAACTCGAGTTTTCTAAACGAAACTCGAGTTTCCATAAACATTGAAAACTTAGAGAACTCTCTGTATAACTTAAACTCGAGTTTCCGAAAGGAAGCTGGAGTTTTGGTTACTCGAAAAACTTAATTGCTCTGTCTTGTCTAAACTCGAGTTTTCTAAATCAAACTCGAGTTTGCTTTGTTTGTGAAAAACTCAAATGCTCTCTGTATGACCGAAACTCGAGTTTTCAAATCTTAACTCGAGTTTGTCTTTCTTTATAAAAACTCGAGCATTTCTCTGTTAAGCCAAAACTCGAGTTTCCAGACTGAAACTCGAGTTTGCCTTAGACAGTAAGTTTTTCAACTTACAAAGACAAACTTCAATCATGTTTACAATTGTCCGTTATCATCAAAACTAATTGAGAACTAACAACAGTTACGATAATTTAACCAAGAAACTTAAGTACCTAAACTCCCTCCTATATATGGCTATATTGTCTCCCACCTATCTTATAATTTTTCCAAAAAAATTTATGAAATGATGAAAATTCATTTAAAATAATTCAAATTAGTTTGAATGTTAAACTTAAAAAAATAGTTTTAAATAATTAAATTAACAGACAAAACATTAATTATTTTGCTGTTTTTATCATTTTTAATTAATAAAAACCTTTTCTTTTATGCTTTTGTAATAATCAGTCTACAGGTCATCATAATCCAATTCTTAAGTAATAAATACAGAATTTTCAAATTTAGTATTATAACCTCTGGATACGAAATATTGATTTATATGGAGAGAACGATTAATAATGGGCTTGAGTATCGGGGAAGGGATAAATTAAAATATTTAATATGTTATAAAAAAATTAAATGCTGAATCCTCAAATACACCAATACTAGTAATAGCTTAATAAATTTTCTCTAACTTTTTTAACTTGCCTAATTCTTAGACAATCCAAAGAATCAAATTTTATATAGATAACTATCTAAAATTAACATCAAGAAAAAAATTAGTGATTATCACACACACAAATAACGAGAGAAAAATTAAAGATTATATAATTATCTATATAAAATTTGTTTATTCAAATTGTTAAAAACAATTAAGACTTAGCTTTCGTTTCCCACCCCTCCCATAGAAATTATATGTAAATTTTTTTTAGTTATTTTTAAGTATATCATATTTTTAGAATCACTGCATATACATAAGATTTGTTAGCATATTTTAATAATAGATTAAATATTTTATTTATAGGGGTTCATTTTTTTAGGTTTAGATTTTAAAAATGAATAAAGAAGTTATGATGATATAATTGCGGGCGACCACATATCTTGAAAAGTTATCAAGGTATTATAATTATAATACTAATAATAATAAATTAAATGGTTTAATTTATCTAATACAGAATATTGACATATGTGACAACAGACCCAATTAACCGGTTCATTTTTTTTTAGGTTTAGATTTTAAAAATGAATAAGGAAGTTATGATGATATAATTGCGGGTGACCACATATCTTGAAAATTTATCAAGGTATTATAATTATAATACTGATAATAATAAATTAAATGCTTTAATTTATCTAATACAGAAATATTGACATATGTGACAACAGACCCAATTAACCCACCAATGTTCCTCTTACATATATAAGTAATAGATAGATAGATAGATAGATTATATAAGTAATAAAATAAATTTAACAGATGATTAAATTTTTTTGATCGAGTAATTTCATATTTTTAAAATTGAATTTCAACAACTTAAAAGCTTCGTTGATTATATGAACTTGTGAAAAGTACGAGTTTTTTTGCTCAAATGAAAAGTATGAGTTGACCTGGGTGTTAGTATTTAGGTGTTCTAGAGACAATATCTGTAAGGATAGATTACACCATTTCTACGTTGTAGTTTTTGTTATTAATAAATGAGCATATTTTATCTTTATCATATTTATGTCACATTTATTTTAAGGTAAATATGTGTTTGAAGATAAAAGCCCTAGGAATAGAACATGTGTTATTCTTGAGGATCAATGATAGATATCATGATCATGAGGACTCGAGAACACTAGATATCTATTGCTTAAAACTTGTTCCTAGTCTTGAATCACCAAGAAAGGGCATTGATGATCTCAATAAGACTAATACGACATCATCTACTTGTATAGAGATACAAGGTAGGGACCTCATGGAATACAGGCATGGAGATGTCTTAGTTGATGCCGTGGGTGGATCTGTTGGAGAACAGATAGCACCGAACTGACCCACCGAGAGACTCCACAAAGATTCATTGTAGAGAGTATCATTGGATATGTAAAGTCTCTCATCGTTTGGCAGTGCAGATCATCTTGGACTTAAGGATGTCATCAAACACTATGTCCTAGGGTTATACTTTGACTATACAACTCTGTCCACCTAAAAATGGGGAGAACAGTGTACTCTTGGGTGTAACTCAAATACATGAGTATAGATGGACATGCTAAGAGAACTCCAGTCCCCTACAAGAGATTAGTCATTTACAATACCGTAGAGTTTGGATAGCTTCTAATTAACTTGGGAGTCTATGCGCACAGCAATTGATCATGAGGAGTCGTGGTCCATTATAGAGTTAATATAAGAAGATTCCTAGTTCTGTGAAATAACTATATTTAGTCAATTAAGAGAGATGATACTCTATCTTTGCTCTCGACTAAATGTGAATGACGTTGTGAGCGATGATGCCTGCACGGTATCCGAATATAAAAGGTAGATCACTTGATCAACTCAATTAGTTCTGGGGCCGCGGAGCATTGCTAGTGTCTTATGAGGTCATTAAATAAATTGGGCTCGTTAAAGGGGTTTTTAATTGGTTCAAGTTTATTTATGTTAGTGACTAATTGGGCCTAATGAGTCACACACAAAGGTTATTCCTGATTGTTTAAAATTAGCAAACTTGGACCAACAATTGTTATTGGGCTTTATCAAGACTCAAGAGTAAATGTGTAATTGGGTTGGAGTGGGACTCCTAGCCTAATGAGGAGATTTGAATTTTACTTCAAAAGGTTAGGTTATAAAAGATAATTATGAATTATCTAATAAATGTGTGTGTATAAAGATCCAATAATGATTGGATGAAGATAGGAAAAATAATAAATGAGGATTGATTTAAAATGATTTTAAATTTTAGTTTAAGATATGAATATGATTCATCATCTTAAATTATTATTCAATATCCAAGATATGAATTTAATTCATTATGATTTGGATTTTCCAATTCAAGTTTGGATTGGATCTTTCTTGTGAGCACTTAGATTAGGGTTAGACTCTTATAAAGTTCTGATTTCTTATATGGCTTTTTTATGGACTTTTTTTAGGGGGGGGAAAGAAAATAAATGTGATCCATCATCTTAAATCAATCCAACAATCAAGATATGAATATGATTCATTATATTAAATTCAATCAATCAATCAAGATGTGAATTTAATATGACTTGGTTGACAAGTAGTGGACTTATTACCCAAAACTCATTTCTTAGTGCATAAGCTGAAAATTCCTAAGGCAATTAAGACTAGAAATTTTTAGCCTACCAAGGCTATAAAAAGGGGAGGGTTGGACGTTTTTTTTAGACATCTTTATACTATCTAAATTTCGGTCTTTACCAAAGGTTTATAGAGGAAAAGACGCCACCCATAAAAGGGTAAGACTCCAACTTTGTCCATCCTATCCATAACCTAATTCCAAGAAACCATCACCTTCTTGAAAAGAGAAAAACCCAAGGAAACCAAATCTCAACCTTGTCTTCGCCTAGCAAGCATCAAAGGAGCGGGAAGTTTCAAGAGAAGGAGTTCTTGTTGCAATCGAGGAATAGCCGTGTGGATCAACGTTAGAGGACATCAACAACCTTGAAGTCTTCGAGTGATCTAAGGTAATCCTAATCTCCAATAATTGTTTTATCAAATTATCATAAACCCCAATAGTTGTTTTAACGAGCAATCCTAAAACTCATCGATATTATAAATTGTTATGATTTCTCATGAATACCGTAAAAACTCATCAATAGTCACCCTATGACTTGTCAATATAGTCATATACACTTGTTAATAAAGTAAGTTCACATTTGAAATCTATCTCAATGAGATCCTAAGGACTTTCGTGATAGAAAATTCTACCCTGAGAATTTTTTTTACCGAAGAATCTACATTGAGATTTTTTTTTGATATTTTTTCTGGTCCTTGGAACTTGAATAAGATTTTCCCAAAATTTTATGAAATGATCGAGATTTATTTGAAATAATTCAAACTAATTTAAATTTTAAACTCAAAAACTAATTCTAAATAATTGAATTAACAAAAAACATTAATTAGTTTTTTTATCAATTTTAATCAATAAAAGGCTTTTATTTAATTGTATGCTTTCTAAACAATGAGTCTATTAAAGTCATAGAGATCTGAGGTATTTTTGTTTATTTATTTACTACTCTTATTTTTTTATATGCTATTTCATAGCCCTATTTTACTTTAGGACATTATAATCCAATTTTTAAGTAAAAATTGAATCTCTTAATTAATAATCATTACAAATTTTTCACCGCTGGATTTTTGGTTCTCTTTTTAAGTTTTATTAGGTAGAGAAACCCTGGTTGAAGACTGTGCCTCCGTTATGGCTCAAGACTCTGCTTTCTTTGATCCCCACGAATTGTTTCTCCTTTTCATTCGCTATACATGCTTATTTTCCTCACAACATGAAGATCATCAACATGTCTCGGCTTCTTCCAATGCTCCTGTTTCCTGTTTCTTCTTCTTCTAACCTAGAAGAACCCATGCAAGTCATCATCTGTGAAATCTGTGCAGACACCAAACGAATTACCCAGATGATCAAGAACCAGACATGTCACCATTCGTATTGCTCTGATTGTATGACAAAGCATGTAGCCGTTAAAATCCAAGAGAGTATAATAGCAGTTCCATGTCCTGGTTTGGATTGTACAAGTGTTTTTGAGTTTGAAGCTTGTCGGCCATGGCTTCCCAAGGACTTAATTGAAAGGTGGGATAAGGCTCTGTGTGAAGATCTGTTTCTGCAAGTGCCTAAATTTTACTGTCCATTTAAGGATTGTTCAGCCATGATGCTGGTTGAGAATGAGAAAGATCAACAAACTGCGGGGAAAACAGAGTGCCCTGTTTGCCATAGAGTGTTCTGTCTCAGGTGTAATGTTCCATGGCATACTGGAGTTGACTGTAAGAATTACCAGAAACTGAATAAGAGACAGAGTGAAGATCGGCTTGTGAGAAAGCTAGCTAGAGAAAAGAGATGGCGAAGGTGTCCAAAGTGCAAGTTTTATGTGCAGAAGATGAGTGGATGCATGCATATCACTCGCAGGTTAGTTTTTTTTTTTTTGACACTTGCAGGTTAGTTTTCTGCTAAACATTTATATGCATGAATTGTAAAATTTTGAAGTAATCATGCTTCAAATATCCTTTTTGAAAGGATTTTGAGTGGATTACTTTGTTCTTGTTATGTTCTTAATTGGTAGAGAACAAACTGGTAAGGAGTGAAACATTTAGGGATTATTTTGTAAGACATGTCATATGAAAATAGCTAATCAAAGACATGTGGAATTCTACAACACTGAGAGCACTATGTTAGATTATTTGAATTCTATCACAATGTAGGGGTAAATGCGGGATTTTAGCAACAATATTTATACCAAAAGCTGTCTGACACCATAAAATTTTTAAAAATACTAAATTATATAGGAGGAAGATCCTCTCTCATAAGTTTTTTTTCTTCTCATCCCATCTAGACTGTTGATTAGAAATAACAGAGAAAAATTAAAATAGTATTTAGATTGATTTGACAGATATGATTTAGAGATTATGAGGGATAATGAGAAAAAACTAATCTAGGTTAATCTTAACAAAGTTGTTACTTTTACTGTATGTGGGTCCCACACAATGATGTTTTCCAAAAACTTTCACTCTCCCTCCTTCACACACAATGCCGATGGGAGGTGGGATTTAGTTTCGCTACCTATCCAAAGGATAGGCAAAGAAAACCTATCCCATCTGGAATGACCAGATGGGATCTGGAGATTTATTTTTTTAAAAAAAATTATTTTAATGGGTAGAGAATCTAAAATAAAGATAATCTGTTGACTAACATTTTTTCAAAAAATTATTTTTTTCATTCAAAAAGTAAAAGTTGAAAAAAATAAAATCTAAACCGTCCGGTTCACATCTGGACGATCCAGATGCTCTAAGTTCTTGGTGCCTATCCTTTGGTCCTGGGAGGTGTGTGTGAGTGAAAGTTTCTGTAAAAACCAAAAAAGTTTGCAGGGGAAAGAGATGAGGAGAAATAGGAAATTATCTATATAAAAAAATCAACATGTGAGAGTGAGAGTTGAGCCCCACTTACAGTAAAAAGTAACGCCTGTTTGCCTCAGTTAACAACTTTGTTGTTGACCAAAAAAAAAAAAAAAAGTTAACAACTTTGTCGAAATCGCTCAATTTGCATAGTCTATATGTATTTTTAACACTTTAAAAAATTTTATGGTGTTAAATATCCTTAGTATTAAACATTATTGATAAAATCGTACCTTCGTCTCGATGTGAAATAGGAAGCACTAAAAGCACAGAAAACAACTAAAAGAATATATAAGGAAAAGTTTTATTAATATCCTTTTATCCAGAACATCTAGATATAATCTAAATCTTAAATAATAAGATATGAGATATAATGACACTAATATAATAAATATCCAACATATATAATTAAATTATTTATTTATGATTGTAGGTGCAAATATGAGTTTTGCTATGTCTGTGGAAGAGAATGGAGTTTTCACTCATGTCTGTACAAGAAATAGAGGCGGGGGTCTAATTAATCAACTATTGCAATTGTGTTGTTCGTGTTTCTTCTCTCACTATTGAGATCTTACATCGCTAAATCAACTTTGTGTTGGTAAATTTAAGCAGATTTTTAATTTAAAAATAGATATGGATTTTATGGTTTTTAATTAGCTTCATTTTTCCTATGAGATAGAAATGATTCTCCAAGATGGGACGGCCATCTGACCAGTTAATTGGATTAGCACTCTTTTAATTCAATTTTTTTCAATCATCACATAATATAATTATTGAGAAATAATAAAATGTATATTTTGGTGGCCAATGAAAGACATGCAATAAATATAAAATAACCATAATGAAATATAAATTATACTTCTTATATTTATCAAGTCTTGTCTTTATTTAAATATGGGTTAATGTGAAAATTTAGCAATAAACCATTTTTTATGGGCACCTAATTAACACAACTAACTATTTTTGGGTGCAAAAGTAGATATAATCAATTTATTTGGTAGCACTTATGGCAATACCGTTAATCAGAGTTAACTTCCGTTACTTTTTGCAATGTAGGTCTCATCAGTCTTCTCACTTTCTATTAATATATTTTTAGAAGGCTTAAGGTGTAAATTTAGTAATAAACTATTTTTTCATGGGCACACAACACAATTATTGTTCATAAGAGCTAGCATTTACAAGACTAATATAGGCATTCACATAAGAGCATTTACGTTAATGCCATTTATTTTTTCATAAGAGCATTTATAAGACAAATAAAGGATTTAAAAGAATCGAAGAGTTAAAGTTTTTTAGTAATTAATATATTTGTCTTGTAAATGCTCCTATAAAAAAAAGGGAGCCTAGCGCTTATTAGCACACTGGCACTTGTGCCAGCTCTAGGAGCTGGCCTCCCCCTTGCCCGGGCTCGAGCCCTCTCCCCCCTCCCTACCATGGAGTATCAAAAAAAAAAGGGACTAAGTTATGAAATGTGGAAAGATTAAGGACTTAATTAGAGGAATTAGGGCAATTTAAATCATTCTATATTCCATATGATATGATTAATATTGTAATTTATTAAACTTAGTACCAAATTTAGAATTTAGATAATTCAACCATCTTTTAATAAGATTTTTTCAAACGAATATATAATAAAACATTATTAATAATAATAAAAATTCTCTTTCGAAAAGAAAGAGATAGGAGAGAGATGGAATCTGATTCACCTTAAATCACGAAGTAAAATCCCTTAAAAAATGCAACAGTTTTCAATAAAGTTCTATAATTTTACGGGTATAGGTTTTCTCATTATCCTTTATATCATTTTATTTTTAAAATTTTATAAAACTATTATTTTAAACATAAATAAATAAATTTTAAATTTTAAAATCTCATATACACCATTCATAATTGCTATACAATTTTTTTTTTTAAAGTAAAATTATAAAATACTATAATAATAATTTTAGAAAATATAAAATCGAACCATTCATTATTTAATCTAATGGTAGAGATGAGATTTTGAGAAAAAAATGAGATAAAAGATTTTGAGAATATCTTCTTCTATAACGTTACCAATTATATCATGGTTTCTCATTCCTAAGGATTTGATAGGTGGGATCAAGCTCTATGAACCTCTATTTCTCTTGGGTTCAGCTTCTTTTCTTTGCTTCTCCCCATATTTGTTGCCAATAAACACATTTTGGAGGCTGCATCAAGTGATAGAAAAAAATAAAAGGGTTGTTGCACAGATACATAGCAATGTTCGTTATGCTAATAACTAATTAATTTTATTTTTAAGACATATATATTTTTTATTTTATGGCAACTTATATTTGGTTTAGTGGGTCACCATATAAGCTATAACTAATATTTTATGAACAAAGCGATTCATTCTTATAATTAAAGAAATTGAGATGTCCCAATAAAGGGGGGAACTACAAGAACTTAATTAAAAGTTAGGTAAAGCTAATAATGAGTTGCAAATTAAGTTTTTTTTTTTAAAGAATAAAACAATAAAATCAATTATCTCAAGTAATTATGTTGTTATGTTGCCTTGAAAGCCATTTCTCAAGAGTTTTTTTTTTTACCTGACATTTATCAAGATGAGTTAAGAGTATGGAAAGATTAAAAATACTTGTGGCCAGAAGATACCGTTCAAGAAAATAAATAGGGAAGATTCCATTTAAATACCACATGAAATCGTAAAATCTCCAAATGTCTGTTAAATTTGTTAAAAGACTTAAAGGTATCAAGGACAAAATTGAGATTTTCAAATTCGGGTGAATTTACCATTTTGCCCTCAGTTTTTAAATAAATTAAAAAAAGAAAGAAAAATGACCCTTGCCAGAGGTCCATCGCGGTCGGCCGCCGGACGACCTATCGCCGTCGGGAGCCCAGCCTTTGTTAATGTCCAAGAAGAATATATATATATATATATATATATATATATATATATTTTTTTTTTTATTATATATATATATATTTGTTAATATGTATATATGTTAAAGGAATCAAGTGGCCCAATGGGTAGGCCATTTGGACCCCATGGAGGTGAGGTGGGTTCAAACCTCACATTCTTCACTTTCATTGAATCTTTTTTTTTTTTTTTTTTTTTTTTTTGGTAAAGATTCAACTCCACCAAAAAAAATATCCTCGCCAGATCCCAGGCTGCTAGCAGCTGGAACCCAAGCTGCCAGCGGTTGCAGGCCGTTTAGAGGCCGGCCATGGTGGCTCTCCGGCGAGGGTCATTTTTCTTTTCTTTTTTAAATTTATTTTAAAACTGGGGTAAAATAGTAAATTCACCTGAATTTAAAAATCTCAATTTGGTCCTTGATACCTTTTAGACCTTTAACATGTTTAATACCTTTAACATGTTTAATTGACATTTGAGGGTTTTACAATTTCATTTAGTATTTAAATAGAATTTCCCCAAATAAATATCAAAGTTGGGTGAAAATAAAGATATTTTAGAATTCGGAAATTGCAAATATCATGACCTACGGGAGGGATGACCATGTAATATAAAAGGTTGCTTGCATGCATATTTAAGATAATTAACATAGTATAACCAAGCAAATCGGATCCACCTTAGGGTTAGGAAGTTAATTACAATAATTTAATCAATAAATTTAATATTCATATTTCATATTTACTTATATTTAATAATATTTGGTTTGTTTTTATTCCTTGCCGCATAATTATACTTACCTAAACTATTGATCCTCATGAGCTCCAAGATTCCAACTCACATAAACCTTTTTATATCACCAAAAAAAATAGCCGATTTGTGTTAATAGAGAAAAGTGTTAAAATTAGTTAAGAAAATAAATATGTACTATTTTTGTAAACTATACCCTTCCATATAAAGAGAATAAGTGAGAGAGAATAAATGTAATAAATACCGTCCATAAATGTTAAAGTTGAAAAAAATAATAATAAATGCTTATAAAAATCTAAAATAAAATTTATATTTTGGTACATATTTATTTATAAATTTAAAACTTATAATAATAAACGGAAGTAGTACTTATGCCTTTTCTTTTATCCATCATTCATCGCCTTCGCAAATCCCAAAGGAATTTTAACGCTCCACAAAATCTTTTAAACGTCTTCCTTCCTAGTTCCTACAATACAATCCATCCGGTCGTACTTGTAAAATTCTCTTCATAAGGACTTGTTTGGTAGGAGTCGAGGGAAGCGAGATGAGGGATAATTTTTTTGAGTTAGATTTACAAAAACTAAAGTAAGAGGATTAAAAAATTTCAATTAATTTCTCTTACTTTTTTTTATCTTACATCATCTCTGTTATGGACTCATACAAGACCCATTTGCTATATGGCCCAACAAGGGCAACACGTGGCAGAATCAGCCTATAGTGGAGGGAGATCCTAACTGCCCCATAATCAAGGGTATAATTAAGGAATCGACTTGCAGGTGTGGCGGCATTAAACACGGGGTGAGAGGCGCACAAGGCCCAAAGTCCAAACTCTAAGGTAATCTCTATAAATAGGAGATTAGCTTAAAAGGTACACATTCTCTATTCTTTTTATTTACTATTCAGCCTCACTGTGCACACACCCCACCTCTTTTGGCTAAACGCCATATACGTGCACAGTGATCCAGCATTCTCCTCAATATCTTCCTCATAAATATTTTGGACTAATCATCCTCTTTTTGGTATCTGCTTTATAGATATCTTGGAGAGACTATTTGATCCAATATCAATTCATTAGTCCATTGAGACTAGACATCTGTATTCTACATCAGAACATTAACGTTGTCCGTGGGGACCTATAAATTTCGATTCCCATGACCAATGATGGTTGGAACTAGAAGCAGCAGCCATATACCTCTGCCTAGGAATCCAAATCCGGTGGGGACGAGTCAACTATAGCACAATCATGAGCAGCAGCCCCAACCCGAGGAGCATTCTAGAAGCAGTAGCCAGATACCTCTGCCCAGGAATCCAAATTCGGTGGGGACGAGTCAACTATAGCACAATCATTAGCAGCAGCCCCAACCTGAGGAGCAAATGCCCCAGCATCAATTGCAACCGGAGAATACAGTCGTCCCAGACTCTAACGCTATGCCTTTGACTCAGGACACTCTTTTCCAGCAGTAGCGGCAAATAATCAGAACCCAATGATCCAACAAGTCCTGCTAAATCTGCCTCAGCGAATACCACAACAAATACCAATTGAGAATCTAGACATTCGTCTCTTGCAAAACACTGTGGGTTCTATGATAAGATGGATGGAGGAGATGGAGCACCACAACGATCTCTAGAGGCAAGAAAGCACCATAATAATGTAGTTGCTGGATGAAAAGACCCTTTCTCACAAATCCACAATTAACCATAATGTTTTCATAAAACCGGATTAACAGGTAATTATGGAAACCCTTCTTCCTTCAAGACAACACACCTTGGGTCCAGGGTACAAATTTTCCCACAAACCCACCACAAATAAATCCACGGCTCTGGGCTCAAATATCGAACAGAAATACACATAGCCCATGAGCCTCATAACCCTAACCCCACAACAAAGGGTCTATACAAAAACAATTTTTCGCACAAGATATGATTGTGGATCCACCATAATATGATAGGGTATGAAATAAGGCCTTCGGAAAATAAACAGTCATCCAAAAATAGTTAATGTAGTATTTCAGAAATATGAGGCCCTATGATGGCAATATATAAATCAATACAACACTATTACCAAAAAGAGGCCTATAAGTTTCATAACATCTATGCCTCTGGCTGCTTCTCTTGTCCTCTAGTAAGGTTAGAGGTACGGGTGAGACATAAAGTCCCCGTAACCAAAATTAATTTATCAAATATGCAGGAAAGGATTGCAAGTCAGAGAAGCAAGTTTACTAAAATAATTATAACATTTAACGAGCGATAATAGAGAAGGCTTTTTCTTTCTATAACATACATGTCGGGTTCAGGGCACAACGCTCGCCCACAAAGCCGGAGTCCAGGGCACAAAATTCGCTTGCAAACTCGATAACATACATGTCAGGTTCAGGGCACAACACTCGTCCACAAACCCGGAGGCCAGGGCACAAAATTCGCCCACAAACTCGATAACATACATGTCAGGTTCAAGGCACAACACTCGCCCACAAACCCGGAGTCCAGGGCACAAAATTCACCCACAAACTCGATAACATACATGTCAGGTTCAGGGCACAACACTCGCCCACAAACCCAGAGTCCAGGGCACAAACTCCACCCACAAACTCGGTAACATATATATTGGGTTCAGGGTACAATACTCGCCCACAAACCCACTATAGAAATCCTTAACCCTGGCACAGTTACAAACAGAATAATACATAATAATTAACAACAATTAAAACCATCCCCACTCATCCATCCTGCTCCTCCTTATGTCTTCTGGACGTGGTACAGCCTATCAGTGCTAGTATACTTAGACAAGGTTAGCTAGTCACTTCAAGAATACTGTCCCCTCCTATGTCACCAACGCAATACGTAACAGGGAGGTGTCCGCCTATAACACTCAACTCAAGATCCGGGCCAGGATTGAGAGAGCCAGGCACAAGTTCACCCTTAATCTCTTCCACACAACTCAACATAACCCACAACAAAATAAATAATTTAACATTAAAGTTTTCAACAACATTCTACTAAACTATCATTCTATATATATCATCTCACAACAAACATTACAACCACCCCAACAATAACAACCCCAATAATAGTATTTACTTAAATACATAGATTGGAAAAATACATTGCTTCACTGAAATATTTTCATATTCAAACACACTCATAATTTTTCAAAACACATAAAAGTAGTATATATGAAAGTAAGGCTTAGAAAAATACCTCACAGCCCAAAACAAGCATATAAAATAAATTAACCCCGATTACCTCAATTCCAAGCTTAACCTTAGCTTGAGGAGCACAACTCGCACAATCACCGCTTACAAGAAAGCTCTACATTATCAAAAAAGGGATTTAAGACCGCCTCATTTAGAGCGGATCATCGACGGCCCGCTCTTAAAGCTGTGACCGGTGGCAGTTTTGTAAATAAAAAGAACTTCTTATACGCTAAAGTGCTTTAAGATCGCCTCATTAAGACCGGACTAACGAAGGGCCGCTCCTAAAACTATGACCGGTGGGAGATTTGTAAATATAAAGAACTTCTTGTACTGGATCATTTTTTCATATGTCTTATCCAGACCTATAAAAATAACAACCGGTCTTAAAAAATATTATTAAAAAAATTGAAATATCAATTACTTTTGGAGAAATCTCATGCAGCCAGACTTATATTTTCTACACTCCAAAATTAATACGGAAAAATTAAAATATAAAGGTATTAAAGTTTTAAGACCGAACATATATAATAACGGTCTTAAAATTTAGAACTTTAAGACCGGACATAAAATATGGCTGGTACTAAAGTTTAAATAAAAAATTAATTACTTTTAAGACCGGAGATAGAGATAGAATGGTTTTAAAAGTTATACTTTTAAGACCGGAAGTAAAATCAGGCCGGTACTAAAGTTTAAATAGAAAAATAATTAATTTTAAGACCGGAGTTTTAGGAAGACCGGTCTTAAAGGTTAACTTTTAAGACCGTATATACTTATTTGTCCGGTCTTAAAAATGAAGCGCCAAATATAGTTTCTTCGCGCGGAAGCTTTTGACACTCTCACTGAAGAACGAACCCCTGTTCACGTTGCGAAACCCTTCCTATTGCATTACCTCTCTTCCTCGCCCCACGTACCGTTAGCCTCTGTTACTCCCTCATATGCTCAGCCATTCCTCTCACTTTCTTGAAAATGAACGGTGAAAACGATTCTACTCGTGTTCCTGGAACTCCAGATACTGCTTTGACTGGTGTGGATAAGACGAACGAACCCTCTTCATCTCACAATGAGCCTCCTCAGCGCCGTGCACGCCGTGGTAGAAGCGGCACACGGATGAGGGAGGTTTCCCTTAGTCGGAATTCTGGGACGAAGCTCGAGATTCAGTTTGATGAAAATTTGCAACCTTTCGATCCTAATAAAACCACATATACTAGTTTTGTCGGCATTCTAGTACGCAGCAAGGTTAGCATCTTGATTGATGAGTGGAAAAATGTGGACCAAAGCACAATAAAGGATCCTATTTGGGACACTATCCGGCTTACATACACCGTCCCTGACTCTGAGAAGTTGAAAGACTCAACATTGTCTTATTGTGTATTCTAATATGTGTGTAGGAACCAATTATGATGAATGAATGAATTGACTGAGTTGGCAGCAATTATGCAACTCCCTTTCCTTTGGTTCTCCCAATTTCTTCTACAATGCTACATCTTCCTTAAGTAAAATGTTGAATCTTGATGAAGTGAATTTGACTAATGTTTGACGTTCATATCAAGCAGAAGTTCTCTAATTTTTGTTAGTGACATGGCTGGAATTCATAATTGATAGTTGTTTTCAATCCTGATTCACAGAAAAGAAGGGAAAAATACCAAGAGATCGAGAGAAAGAATGATTGCCCACACAGGGCTTCTCGCGGCGGATATGAAAAGGCCGAAAAAGATTTGATGGCAGCCAAGCGGAAGAGATTTAAAGATGAAGCTGAATCCAATCCTTCTGCGGTAGTTGACTAGCCGCCATCTCCAATACGTCGCGAGGAGTTGTGGTTGTATATTCGGCAAAAGCCAAGCGGCGCCTACACGAGTGAACAAACTCGTGTAGTTGCTGAACAAATTGTAAGTATCGATATTGTAACGTTTTACTTACTAATTAAACATGTTTCATTACTAAGCTTCTCGTTATCTGTATCTTATAGGAAGATCTTAAAAAGAAAGAGGCAGAGGGATCTTTTGCGTCGGACGGGAGGAATGATGTTCTGACCGTTGCGACTGGAAAAGCAGATCACTCGGGGCGTGTAAGGGGGATTGGAGGACGGGTAGGCCTAAAGCAATACTTTGGTAAATCCAAACGCCATATACAAAGTATGATTACCCGGGAGGAGATGGATCAGACGGTTGCCAAATTTAATGAGGAATCAGCGGCCAGAGAAGCTACATTGAGAGAAATGTTTCAAGCTCAGTTGAAACAGATGAAGGAGGAGATGGATCAGAAAATGCAGTGTCTCCTGAGCTCTCGGCCAGAGACCATAGTGGATCCCTTGACACCTTCAGCTGCACCTATGCAGCAGCAGAGCACTAGAGGGAGCTGCATTGTTGGACAGTCAGAGCAACCTTGTCATCTATATGTGGAGGATCGTGATAGTCTTAGACAATTGGTTGCTAAAGGGACTGTCCACAACTTCGGGTCAACTGTACACCACGAACAAATGGATGATGATGAAGTCAGAGTGTCAGTTGAAGAGGTGATCAATGATGCACCTGTCCCTCTCCCAACTGATGAGCTGAAGATTGTGAGTGATGTCAAGGGAAACTTCATCTCTTGGCCAGTGAAACTTGTAGAGCTCTCTACTCCTCGTCAAGCTCCACCCCCTCCTCAAGCTCCACCCCCTCCTCAAGTTCCACCCCCTCCTCAAGTTCCATCCCCTACTGCTAACTTGACGGCCAAGGAACAAATATCCGAATTGGTAGCCAACGGATGGTTTAAAGATAAATCGTGGACTGTCAATGAAGTAGTAGGCCTCGATCATCCTCAACCGCTTTTAGTTGATAATGAAGATGTAGAGTCCATGCTGCTGTCTCAGTTCACTTAATTACGCTATATATATATATATATATATATCACTTGAGTACTTTACTGCTTTGTATTGAAATTTCAGCAACCACTATCGGTTGGTCGTCATGAACATGGAGTCGCATTATGTTATCTTCTTATGCTCCACTCACGGCGATCCATCGACTACGTTGAAGCGCATCATCAACAAGTAAGAATGTCATTTTGATTGTCTTGTCTGAGATCTCTGTTGTGAATTTTCAGTGAACATTACTGATAAATTTGTGATTTTGATGATAGTGGCATGACGACCTTCCAAAGAACGGTAAAAAAAAGGCGTGGGTTTGATTTCAACCCTAAATGGTACCAACCAAAGGTTAGTACATATTTGGACATGGCATAACTGTGTTGTGAACTTGGTCAGTAAGGTATATATGCTCTTATATATTTCTTGTTCTTTTTAGACCCGTCGGCAACCGCCAGAATCGAACTTATGTGGCCCTTACGTCATGAAACACATATATGATATTGTGACGGAGGGAAAGACTAAATTCCCTGCAAAGGTAAAATGTTATGGCTGAATTCAGTCACTGAAGGCTTAATGTTACATATGAAATATGCACGTAATATGTTATTTTTGTTTATGTCTTTGATGTTACAGAGGTTTGCCTGTGAAAAGCCATTTGATG
Source organism: Acacia pycnantha (assembly GCA_025563575.1). NCBI lineage: Eukaryota > Viridiplantae > Streptophyta > Magnoliopsida > Fabales > Fabaceae > Acacia > Acacia pycnantha. The sequence goes on along the minus strand of JAMWYP010000110.1, from coordinate 716,912 downwards.
ATGAAGAAGTGGAGCACATACGCCATGTGTTTTGTGAATATCTGTATAAACTGGTCTTAGAAAATCTAAGTCAGGACAATAATTAATGTCCTAAATTGATTCATTTGTAAATAATATATGTTGTAGCAACAATAGCCTTTTGTACATACATTTGTTTATTTTTTCAACTAGCTAATTCATTCATTTGTAAATATAACGCAATGCAGTTCAATAATAAATTTGTTTATTTTTTCGACCAATTTGTGTGTGTCCATTTTGGGTTTCTGAATGAATGGATTGGTGAATAAAGCTATTTAATTAGTGCTTGAAATTTGAGATACAGGCGGATGTTGTAAATGAGCCATAAGAGACTCTGAAAAGTATTCGCGACTTTTAGGACCGTATATATGTTAAAAGTCCGGTCCTAAAGGTCTTCGTCTAAATTCTAAAAAGTATGGGTAGACTTTTAGGACCGTATATTGTTCATTTGTCCGCTCCTAACTTCAAATTTTTAAAATAAGGCTTAACTTTTAGGACCGTATATTTGTTAAATGTCCGGTCCTAAAGGTTTTCGTCCATTTTAAGACCGTAAATTTAATAAATATCCGGTCCTAAAAGTCTTCGTCTGATTCTAAAAAGTATGGGTAGACTTTTAGGACCGTATATTGTTTATTTGTCCGCTCCTAACTTCAAATTTTTAAAATAAGGCTTAACTTTTTGGACCGTATATTTGTAAAATGTCCGGTTCTAAAGGTCTTCGTCCATTTTAAGACCGTGTATTTCAAAAATATCCGGTCCTAAAAGTCTTCGTCTAATTCTAAAAAGTTTGGGTAGACTTTTAGGACCGTAAGGAAACCAAGTTTCTGTCGTTATTCTCAAGTTTTGTGCTTCGTTGTCCTCGTTTTCACTTAACCTGGATGTGGAGATCATCATCGGTGTCCCTTTTCTTTGTCCTTTTTCTTTTTGTCAGAAAAAGAAAGAAGATAACGAAAAGGACACTGAAAATGTTCACACCAGGGTAAGTAAAGAGGACGACAACGATGGTCCAAACTTGAGAAGAATCGTCACTCTGTTTGTTTTTGTTCGAATAAGGAAAAATTGTGTAGTACAAGGAAAGCGATTGCGATCTAAAAATCTTTATTCTGCAAATTTTTAATGTTGATCACCACGAAGAGGACAATGTTTTGTTTGTTTCCTTTTTGTCGGAAAAAAGAAAAGAACATCACGATAAAGGAAGTACAAGGAAAGCGATTGGGATCTAAATTTTTTATTTTATTTATTAATTTTTTTTTGCTGCCGTGTGAGGCAGCAGTAGTACAAAAAAACATAAAATTTCTAATCCTCCCCATCGTTGTCGGGCTATCAGGTGCTGCAACATTTGTTGGAAGTTAGGGTTCGGAGGCAACGGAGGAGGATATGGAGGTGCCTCAGGCTTTCGCCCAGCAGGAGGACCTCGTCGTGGTGGAGGAGCCATTACGGTGGAGGTTGTAGGAGGAGATGGAGATGAATGAGAAGAAAGTAAAGTAACAATGGGTTTAAATAGAGAACCCATCCTGAACAATGTGAAATGCCGGAAACATTAACGAGGAGACGCATAGTTACTCAGAATACGAGGAGACGCCTAGTTGGGAAGTTTATGTGGAAGCCGAAGAGACTCAATCATTCATTTCAACATAGGGAAGGGACTCTGCAATCTGAGGATTTTGAAAAGAATGAACTTTTAATACCGGATACTGTAAAAGATCCGTTCTTAAAAGTAATATTTTTTAGCCAAAAATTCTTACTTGAAAAAAATAAATTTGAAAATATAAAAGTAAATGAGTTTTAGGACCAGATACAGGATAAAAAGACGGTCTTAAAAGTGTTTTAGGACCGGATACAAGATAAAAGGTCGGTCTTAAAAGTAATTGTTAAAAATAATTGACTATTAGGACCGGATATTTAAACAAATACGCTCTTAAAGTAGAAACATTAAATTCATTTATACCAATTGACTTAATCATCATCGATTTTTATCTCTCCTGCTCTTTGTCCTTATTAACTCCACACACTACCTCTTTGTCCTTGTTAACTCCTCACTACCTATCTCTCTGCCCCAACCTCTCAAAGCCTCAAACCATGGTTAGATACAAGCAAACTGCTCGTAGGGGTGCATACACACCTCAAGCTCGTGCCATGGTTAGAACGTTATACGGTTCGCCTCCTCCAGCGAGAGTGCATCCTATTGTTTCCGAAGACTCTCGGGTCGTTGGACCCATTGTTATTTCTTCGGATGATGAAGAGATTGCGCATGATGCACCCCCTGATGTTCGTGCTCCCCACCAGCCTTCACAACATGCAGATGTTCGTGCTCCCCACCAGCCTTCACAACATGCAGATGTTCGTGCTCCCCCTACCCAACCTGTTGGCCCCAGCGTGCCTACCTCTGACCCCTCTCCACTTTGCTGTAATGATCCATTGATATTGCGGGTGGAGCAAATAAGACAAGAACTTGCTGATCTCCCACGGAAATTAATGCTCTTCACGCCGAAATCACCGAGGTTGTTCATCGATTCTTGTGGATGATAATATTCAGCTTCTTTTTCTTTTGTTTTTTTCTTGTGTATGCATATTCTCAAAGTAATGTAAGACATTAAGAACTCTGTATGAATTTTTTGGCTGTTCTCCAGTAATTAATTAAAGAAGCTTATTCTCCAATTTTCCTTTATTTTTTTGTCCAAAAAAATATCATTTATTTTATTGATTCAGTCTAATGCAATCACCAAGGTCATTAAGACCGGACATTTTATAAGTAACGGTACTAAAGAGTATTTTGAATTTTAGGACCGGACGTTTGATAAACCTCCGATCTTAAAACTTAAATGACAATAAAAAGTTAGGACCGGATACTTTTTGAACTCCGGTCTTAAAATGTTAGTTGTATCTTTAGGACCGGACATTTAATAAATAACCGGTATTAATAAAATCCCAAAAGCTAAATATGGTATCTTTGTCGCGCGGAAAATTAAATTTCCCTCTCTGAATATCTCTTGCCGCGAAAAAAGTGAATACTCAGGTTCCGACTCTAGTGTTTGTGTGTTGCTTCGTCGCTGCTTCCCGTTCCTCTCTCGACAATCACTATCTGGTTCCTTAGCTAAACGTCTATAGACGAAGCTGTAAGAGGTGTTTCGGTTATATAACTTTATTATTTTCCAGCTTATCGTTCTTGGTTTTTCATGGGTTTAACGAAATCGATGTAATGTTCTTATGGGTATTCTCTGTTGTTAATGAATATTGTTTTTTGAAGATTATATTTGCACTTTAGACCTACCCAACTAACCAACAAGTGTTTTTAGGTTAATCTTGCTGTCTTGTCTGCAACATCACCGTTCGTTCTTCTGAGAAGTAAGACTCAACAAACGCATTTGAATTTATATGCTACAGGTGAGTCCACAAGACCTTCATCCCATGCATTTAATTTCCTCGTCTTGCATTTATTTTGGTTCTTAGATTCACTGTGATGCATTTATGACCAAAAGTGATTCTTTGTTATGCATTTAATGGGAAAGTTCCTCCGTAAAAGTGATTCTTTGAGCACATATATTTGCATTTGGATGTTGGCTTATTTTATATGCAAGTTTCAATTTTTTCGGATTATGTATGATCAATGATTTCCGTCTATATATAGGAATTCTACTATGGATCACAGTTGGATAAGTGCTTTACGAACGAGTGTTGAATATCAAAATGGGGTGAGGGGATTTATAGAATTTGCTAAACAAAATGCACATGATGATAGGGGAAATTTTATTGCCCTTGTGTAGAATGTTTGAATGAGAGTCGACTAAGTCCCGAAGTTATACACACACATTTAATTTGTCACGGATTTTGTAAGACCTATACATTATGGGTATGGCATGGTGAAAAAGTGCCAAGCGGGTCTCAACATGGGGAAGTGGCCTTTGATGATAATGACACGGATATGGATGATCGCATAGAGGACATTATCCGTGATGTAGGAGAAGAGACTTTTGAGCGATCACACACATATGGTAATATGTGTAGTGATGCAGAGACGCCGCTATACCCTGGGTGTAAAAAATACCAATTGTTGAACGTTGTATTGAAATTGGTAAGCTTGAAGGCACGTCATGGATGGAGCGACAAGAGTTTTTCAGAATTGCTTGAGGCTTTGAAGGACATGCTTCCGGATAGTAATGTGTTGCCGCATCGCTACTATGATGCTAAGAAAATACTTTGTCCACTGGGGATGGAGTACAAAAGATCCATGCATGCCCGAATGATTGCGTCTTGTATAGAAAAGAGTTTGAAGAGAAGCGAGTTGTCCGATATGTGAAACCCCACGGTACAAGTCGATAAGGGACTGCAAAAGTGTTGTGGTATCTTCCAATCATACCAAGGTTCAAGCGGTTGTTTGCGAATGAAAATGATGCAAAGAATCTGAGGTGGCATGCAGATGAGAGGATTTCGGATGGACAGCTTCAACATCCGGCCGATTCTTCTCAATGGAAGAAAATCGATCAATTATTTCCGAACTTCGGCGAAGAACCTAGGAACCTCAGACTTGCCCTTAGCACGGATGGCATGAATCCCTATGGAAGCCTTAGCAGCATACATAGCTCATGGCCTGTACTCCTTATTGTTTACAACTTATCTCCTATGTTATGCATGAAACGAAAGTACATCATGCAAATGACATAGATGTTTACCTTGAGCCCTTGATCGAAGACTTGAAGGAGTTGTGGGAAGAAGATGTCGATGTTTTTGACTCTTTCAAGAAGGAGGTCTTTAGAATGAGAGCCATGATTTTTTTGTACTATAAACGACTTCCCAGCATATGGGAACTTTTCAGGGTATAGTGTAAAAGGCCATAAAGCATGTCCGGTTTGTGAAGAAGGCACACGCTACTATCAACTTCAACATGGAAGAAAGACGGTGTATCTTGGACATAGGAGATTTCTTAGACGGGGCCACCATATCGTCGATTAAAGAAGGCATTTTTTGGTGGCCAAGAGTATGAAGAAGCTCCGGTGGCATTGACTGGGGAGCAAGTGTATGAAAAGGTTAAAAATATCAGTATCATCTTCGGTAAGATTGGAAAGAGTAGAAAAGGAATAAATATATGGAAGAAGAGATCTGTATTCTTCGATCTTCCATATTGGCACAATCTTGATGTGAGACACTGTATTGATGTCATGCATGTGGAGAAGAACGTATGTGATAGTATTGTTGGCACGCTTCTCAACATACAAGGTAGTTCGAAGGATGGTGTGAAGGAAAGATTGGATTTGCAAGCAATGGGAATACGCGAAGACTTGCATCCAAGGCCATATGGGAAGAGAACTTATTGTCCCCCGTCTTCTCATACTTTGTCTAAGGATGAGAAACGAAGCTTTTGTGAGTGTTTACATGGCACAAAAGTTCCCTCGGGGTATTCTTAAAATTTTAAGAGGCTTGTCTCGATGAAGGACTTGAATTTAGTAGGCCAAAAGTCTCATGATTGTCATGTTTTGATGCAACAGCTGCTCCCAGTAGCTATTCGAGGCATCATCGAATATGATCTTCGGGTCGTTTTGACTAGACTTTGTTTCTTCTTCAATGCGGTTTGTAGTAAAGTCTTCGAGATTGAAAAGTTGGATGAATTGGAGAATGAAGGATATCTTATCTTGTGCCAGCTTGAGAAGCTATTTGTTCCTACATTTTTTGACATCACGGTTCATCTGATTGTTCATCTAGTGAGTGAGATGAGGTTGTGCGGCCCTATCCTTTTACGGTGGATGTACCCTATTGAAATATCTATGAAATTCCTAAAAGGGTACGTGAAGAATGCTTACCGGCCAGAAGCATCAATTGTTCAGAAATATGTTTCTGAAGAGGCCATGGAATTTTGTCAAAATTATTTGGCCAAAGTAAGACATATTGGGCTTCCAAAACGTCAGCTGGCTGAAGGGGGTAAACGAGGGGCTTCGGTAAAGAGTGTGGATCGTGATGAATTGTCACAAGTCCACTTATACATCTTGAATAATGTTGATGAAGTTCAAGCCAGGGTTAGCACGTGGTCCTGAGGTTGATGTCATAAGTTGGAATTCGTATGTGATCAATGGTTATACATTTTACACGAAGTCCCTGGATGATATGAGCACAGTCCAGAACAGTGGTATTATGTTAGAGGCTGAATCTATGCACTTCTCCAGTTCGAAAGACAAGAGGCCTAAATTGGCGGTCATGCCATATTATGGGGTTATTGAAGAGATTTGGGAGGTGGACTATGTCAAAGTTAGATTTCTCATCTTCAAATGCAAGTGGGTTAATGTCAATAATGGTGTTCGATCGATCGACTAGGATTCACTTTAGTCGATGTCAATAGTAGAAGTTTTGGAGATGAACCTTTTATTATGGCGAGATCATGCAAAACAAGTGTTCTATATCACCGATCAAGAAAATAAAATGTGGTCTGTAGCTCTCCAAGGAAAGAGGGTCATTGATATTGATGAGGAAAGTCATTCAAATTATGGTCTTCCTGAGAGTGCTCCTTTTACAACGGGTCTACCGGACATGAACGAAGAAGATGAAGCAGATTATGAACCCGGCATAAGAAATGATCATCAAGAAGGGATATGGGAGGATATCACTTTATAAAAGAGTCAATTCATAAGGTAATATTCATATGCAGAATTCTTAGAAAACTTTAAGGTTTTAACTATATTATATTCCTTCTATGTTCTTAATTAAACAATGTCATCATTGACTATATGAATTTGTTCTTGTTTTGTTTTGTGGCAGGATCTGATTCAAAAGGGCATGTTATAAAAGAGGATGTATGTTACGTTGTTGGGTGGGAATCAGATGAAGGCATGGTGAATAATATATTATATTGGACTACACATATGTTGATTTACGTGCTGCATGTTTTGTAACTCATTGTGATTGTAATTAGTTATATCTTAGCTTATTGTATAAATTACTTTAGTTGTTGTAGACTTAAGAGGCCACATAACTCATGGTGGATAATATTTGTATTCTTTTTCCCAATTCAATTTATTCATGTTCATAGCTTGTAGCTTAAAGTATATCGACTTTTATGTCTTCTGTTTTGGATGGTGGATTTGTGTATATATATGATCGGGAAGAACAGAACAAGGCGACTTTATATAATCGAATTCGCCTTATCAACAAAGGCGACTGATTTAAAAATCAGGTCGCCTTTGTTGAACTTTTTAAAAAGAAAAAAATACATCGGGAAAATTTAGACCGCAAATAAAAACTCGGTGCTCCAGGCAAATTGTTAAAAACGAATAAAGGCATATCTAAAGCTACCTGTCAATGAAATAACTTGGGTCTTAAATGTTCAAATATTAAGACCGGATGTATTTCTATGACCGCTCTTAAACCTGACGTTGGTTTTCTCGGAATTTGCTTGTTGTGGTGTTTGTCTTGTTCGGGTAAACAAGACCATCATATTTATATATATAATGTCGTGACTTGGGAAAAATGAAAAAACTATATATACATAAATATACAGTAGTCCCCTCACGTGTGCAGCGGAATGTATATATACTTTCAATAAAAGATCAAGTTTTCCTTCCCTTTTTTATATATATGCAGAGTATATATATATTAATATATGTGTGCAACGTACATGCATTAGGAAAAGTTGGGTTTAATGTATATCTATCAATAAACAAGATAACAAGCTTGGGTTCATGTGTAACCTTATATATACACACACACAAAACGTGACAACAAGGGTTTTTTTTCCCCAAATGCAGTATCATATATATATATAACCAAGATAATATCTTTCTCATATTTTCCCAAGACAGTAATACACACACACACATGCTTACATATGACAGTAGCTTTCTCCTTCTTTCTTTTTCTTATGCAGCGTCTTTCCCCTTTTTTGTTTTTGTTTTTTATAACAGTAAGCACTCCCTTCTTTTCTTTCCAGATGCCTACGGTATAAGCATATATATATTTACAAATGTCTAGTTTTTCCTACGTAAGCTTCCATCTTCCAGATGTAGTGGTATCTGTGTGTGTGTGTGTTTTCAGTAAGCTTGCTATCTTTCTGTTGCATTATATATATAAGCAAAGTCTTAACTTATAAATACACACACACACTCATGCGTTACCATATGCACGATGGTAGCAAGTTTTTTTTCTAAGTTTTAAAATGAAATAGCAAAGTTTAGTAGACTTCCTTTTTATTCATACGTGCAGCAACGTTTTTGACAGCAAACATCCTATTATGACAGCTAACTCCCTTCTCTCTCTCTATATATATGTATATGGTCCTGTTTCAGTTTCCTTTCTTTTCTGTTTTCTTATGCGTAACAAATATACATATTCATGACAGTGTTATGAAAACAAAGAGGAAGATAAGTTTGATACATTACCTCTGTTTTCTGAGTCTAAAACAGAGAAAAGGTGATCACGTCCCTCCCTTTCTCGGACTCTCTCCTTTCTCTCTCGCCTATTTTCTCTCGGCTTCACTCTCTTTCACGCTCTCGTTCACGGTTTTTATTTCAGAGTGAAACACGCACATGATGGGAATAAAGAGCAATGGAATATATATAAGGACCCAATGGTCCAGTCCGAGTAAAACAAAGCCAACGGTCCGAGAATTGCACAAGGGGTAATAAGGTGCTTGGCTCGAGAGGTATGGTTCACTGTTGCGTGACCCGTGGAAGACGCTGAATAAATCTTCTTTTCGGCGCTGTGATCTGACCGAGAGATGGTGAGGATCTGGTGTTTTTTTTTTTCCTACAAAAATTTTAGGAAAGGCTCACCCACAATCCAAGGTAGGGCGTTTGGAGCCCAGTCCACAGGGCATACTGGACAGAGAGTGCATATGTCTCTACCTCTACCAGCGTTTCCACTGCTTCCTAGACCCCTAGGATGCCTCCCCCAGCGCCTTGACCAACGCAGGGATCGAACCCCCTCCATTGAGGTGAGGAAGTCCGACCCCTTCACCAGTTGAACCTAATGACCAGGGGTATCTGGTGTATATTTTACTGACATTGCTTAACGTGTTTAGCCTTGCAGGGAAGAGACTAATGAATTAATGGATTAGTAAGTGTTGTGGTTGGGCTGGGAATGAATTGGTCTGGGCTGAAAGAATGAAAATGAAATGGGCTTGTCTTGGCCTGTGTCTCGTTGAAGTCAGAATGGTCATATAGAAATTGGTGCTGCATGAGGATGTGAAAAAAATATTTCTCCTACTTTGATCCTCTACAAGACTCTTATTTGTAATTCAGGGCCATTACTCATTTAATTGCAATTATGGAAAATAAATCCTAAATTTAATATAAGGATTTTTTTTTTCTTTATCAATTTAATTCCTCAAGGCCATAAAATATAATTTTCTATAATTTTTTTATATGATAAATACATTTATCATATATAATTCTTTCATAATCATACTTAAATCCTAAAATTAAAAAATTAGGATGTTACACTGGAAGAACGTCTGAAGACGGTTGAAACCTCGGCTCATACAGGAGACCGGGGTGAGTAGAGCCGGGGAAAGGAAAAGGTGGTAGAGGCATCGGAATCTAGCCAAGCTGATGCCGGAGGACCTGCTTGAGGCAAAGAAACTGAGGTCCAGGGTTCGGGTTCCTCACCACTGAATCCACGTTTTGAGAACAACCCGACCACAGGAGATCAGAGCCAAGTTAGGGTACCCCAAACGGCAAACCCTTCAAGAAAATATAAGATGAAGTACACTAGGGGGCACAACAATAGTCCTTTCTCTGATGAATTATATAAATGTCATTCTTAAGAGCAAAAAGTTTATATAATATATTTATCTCCTACATTAACTAACTACTATAATTACTGTAGATTAGTCCAAGTTGAATTATAGAAAAAGAAGGAGATAAGAGATTTCAGAAAGAAGAAATTGGACAAAATGTTAAGTTCTACATGCAAAACTAATGATCTTGATTACCAGCTTTAATCTTAACTTAGCTTACATGTAAAAATGGTGGTTTCCTTCCCCAAGTTTTAATCATAACAGACGTTTGTTGAATTAACGGTGGGATGTGACTTTTGCTCCAACAAGGTAACCACGTGTGTATTTTTGCTCCCAAAAAAAGCATGGGCACTCCTGAGTGTAAAGCACATGTGTTTGGTTTGAAGGGGAGGGGTGTGAGGGGATGGAGGATATTGACTAAATTGTCATTAATGAGAATAATATTGTTTTTTGTTGAGAATATTTTTTTAAAATATTAAAATCTTTTCATGGGCTATTAGTAAAGAGGAGAGGAAGAAAAAAAATTCCCCCCTCCCTCTCTATGGCTTTGTTTGGGAGTTTCATTTTGAAGTGAAAAGAAAGGGAAGTGAGGGTTTTAATAGTCTCTTCCCTTGTTTGCATGTTTTAAAAATAAGAGGGGAGAGAATCAGAGATTTTTACAAATCTCTCAAAACCCTCATTCTAAAAAATAAAGTTCCCCCAATATGGGGGTTTAAAGAGGGGAAATAGAATAATTACTTTGTTACCCTCGTTCACCACCACCACCACTACCACCCCATCACTGTCACCGCAGCCACCGCCACCACCACTACCATACCACTCCACCGCTACCGCCACCCGCCGCAGCCAACACCTCCCAAACTCCCAAACAAACCCAAGGGAAAAGGAGGAAATACTTGACACAATTGGTCGATTTCAATAAAGTTGTAAACTTTGGGAAAGCGCTGTATGTGGGTACCACAGTGTTTTTTTTCGTTTTTTTGGTAAATAATTTCCTCTTTCACCTTATCTCTCACCTCTGCAAACTTTTTTGGTTTTTCCGGAAACTTTCACTCTCCCTCCCTCACACACACCTCCCATCCCTCTTCCCCACGACGGGCTTGAAGCAAATTCAAACTCAAGTAGGAAGAATTCGGCGTTGTGATAAGAGAGATAGGACGTATGTGTGACAGAGGCAGAGTGAAAGTTTTCTGGAAAAACCAAAAAAGTTTACAGAGGAGAGAGATAAGGAGATAGTTTATGTATAGATTAGCATTTTTTAAAACTTTATGGTGCGCGATATGCTTCTAAGATCAAATATTGTTATTAAAGTCGCACCTTCGCCCTTCAGGTTGTGATAGGACTCAAATAATCTAACAAAGTGCTCTCTGTGTTGTAGAATTCCTTATGTCTTTGATTAGCTATTTTCAAACGAAATGTCCTACAAAATAATCCCTAAATATTTCACTCCTTTCAAAAAGGATATTTGAAGCATGATTAATTCAAAAGGTTAAAATTCTTGCATATAAATGTTTAGCAGAAAACTAACCTGCAAGTGCCAAACCAAAAAAAGAGAAAAACAAACAAAAAACTAACCTGCAAGTGATACGCTCGCATCCACTTATCCTCTCCACATAAAACTTGCACTTTGGACACCTTCGCCATCTCTTTTCTTTAGCAAGCTTTCTCAGAAGCCAATCTTCCATCTGTCTCTTATTCTTATTAAGTTTCTGGTATTTCTTACATTCAACTCTAGTATGCCATGGAACATCACACCTGGGACAGAACACTCGATGGCAAACAGGGCACTCTGTTTCCCCTGCAGTTTGTTGATCTTTCTCATTCTCAACCAGCATCATGGCTGAACAATCCTCAAAGGGACAGTAAAATTTATGCACTTGCAGAAACATAACTTCACACAGAGCCTTATCCCACCTTTCAGATAAGTCTTCAGGAAGCCAAGGCCGACAAGCTTCCAGCTCAAAAACACTTCTACAATCCAAACCAGGACATGGAACTGCTATTATACTGTCTTGGATTTTTGCGGCCACATGTTTTGTCATACAATCAGAGCAATACGAATGGTGGCATGTCTGGTTCTTGATCATCTGGGTAATTTGTTTGGTGTCTGTACAGATTTCACAGATGATGACTTGCAAGGGTTCCTCTGTTTCAATTGAAAACTCCACATGTTCAGTTTCTGGGTTAGAAGAAGAAGAAACCGGAGCATTAAAAGAAGCTGAAGAAGAAGAATTGTTTCGAGATAATTCAGGACATTCAAAATCAGAGAGATGTTGATCATCTTCATGTTGTGGGAAAAATAAATATGTATAGTGAATGAAAAGGAGAAACAATTTGCGGGATCAAAGAAAGCAGAGTCTTGAGCCATGGCGGAGGCAGAGTCTTCAGCCAGGGTTTCCCTACCTAAAAGAACTTAAAAAGAGAACCAAAAAATCCAGCCGTATCTAGCAGTTATAATACAAAATTTGAAAAATTTGTAATTATTATTAATGAGATAGGATATTGTCACTACCAATTTTGGTCACTACCAATATCACTCCCACTTTCCCACCGTGAAATTAAAATCTCAATAGGAGAGAGAAATAATAAGGATAGATGAGATTTTGATCTAATGGTGGGAAATTGGTTGTAACATTGGTAGTGACCCAAAATTGGTAGTGACAATATCATATCCCATTATTAATTAAGAGATTCAATTTTTACTTAAAAATTGGATTATAATGTTCTGAAATAAAATAGGGCTATGAAATAGCATATAAAAAATAAGAGTATTAAATAAATAAACAAAAATACCCCAGATCTCTATGATTTTAATAGACTCATTGTTTAGAAAGCATAAAATTAAATAAAAGGCCTTTATTGATTAAAATTGATAAAAAAAACAATAAAGTAATTAATTTTTTTATGTTAATTCAATTATTTAGAATCATTTTTTGAGTTTAAAATTAAAATTGGTTTGAATTATTTCAAATAAATGTCTATCATTTCATAAAATTTTGGGAAAATCTCACACAGGTTCCAAAGACCAGAAAAAAAATAAAAATAAAAAAATTATATATATATATATATATATATATATATATATATATATATATATATATAAAATCTCAATGTAGATTCTTCTGTAAAAAAGTCTCAATGTAGAATCTTCTATCACGAAAGTTCCTAAGGACCTCGGTGAGATAGATTTCAAATGTGAACTTACTTTATTAACAAGGGTATATGACTATATTGACAAGTTATAGAGTGACTATTGACAAATTTATATATATTAATTAAAGGAGTTTTCTTTTGACAAGTGTATGCAACTAAATTGATAAGCCATAAAATGATAATTGACAAGCCTATTTATGCCAACTCCCGTTGACAAGTCATGGAGTGGATATTAACAAACCTATCCATGTTAACTAAACAACTTCTGTTGACAAACTGTATGTGACTATATTGACAAGTCATAGATTGATCATTAATAAGCTCATATATGTCATTGAGGTCCTTAGGAACTTTTTTGATAAAGAATTCTACACTAGGACTTTTTTTTTTTTAATAGAGGAATCTATATTTAAGATTTTTTTTTTAAAAAAAAATATTTCTTATCCTTAAACCTGGATGAGATTTTCCCTAAATTTTTTTTAAAAAATTATATTATAGGTTGTGGTGGGGGAGAATATAGTTACGTAAGAGGAAATATAGGGAATTAAATTTGGATTCGACTTCTCTTATTTTCTTTTTTAGGCCGCTGCAATACTTTTTTTTCCTTTTATGGCTATTAGATCAACATTTAATGATTCACATTTAATATTTTATTATTATCCTTTTCTACATTTCCTTCTCATTTTTCTCTCCATTGTAATCATATTTTTATAAAATATTAAATGCGGATTATTAGATTTGATCCAAATATCCAATGGTCATGAAAAATGAAAAGAACAGTAGCAAAAAAAGAAAAAGAGAAAAGCCAGATCCTTTAAATTTATTGGTTAAATTAATATAACTTTTTGATCCGATTTATTGGCAAAACACGGGGTTAATTCGGCTTGAATCCATATAATTGCATAAAACTAATAATATGAATATGAGATTGTTTGGACCTCACATATTAGATAGTGAAAGTCTCTATGTTTTCTTTTAACAAGTACATGAATTTTTTTTTGGTTGCCTATCCGGTATCCAGAGCTTCGCCCTAACTAATCCGAATCCGACCCGGATCGCGCATACATGAATTGTTTTGTCACAAACAAAAGCTCTTCTAATCAAGTAACTAATTAGAGCCCGTTTGGATGGGCTTTTAAAAAAGTGTTTTTTTTTTTTTTTTTGCATTGGTTTTTTTTAAGCTCCAAATTAAAGCTTAAAAAAGAGAGCAGAATTTTGGTTTATTTTTTGTGACTTTTGCTTTTTTTAAAAAAAATTATCATCTAAACACATAAATTAATTTAAAAAAAAAACACCTTTTTTTGCATAAAAAAAGTTGTTTTTTTCATAGAAAAAACCCATACAAATGAGCTCTATATCGAAGGTAGTATAAAGCAATATGGTTCAGAAATAAGTGTTAGAACTAGTTGAGCTTATTATTGATGTTTGTAGTTGTTATGGACCCATATAAGAGACTCATTTACCATGAGGTCCAATAAGGGCAAAGCATACCAGTATCTGCCAACAATAAAGGAGGATCCTAATCAGCCTATAATCAAGGCTATAATCAAGGAGGAATTTGAAGGTGAGGCGGCTAAAGCATGGGCAATGAGGCGCACAAAATCCAAGGACCCAAACCCTAAAGATAATCTCTATGAATAGGGTACACATTATCTATTCATCCTATTTACTATTGGGAAAATCCGTACCTGGACCCTTTTAACCCAAAAAATCCCAATTAAGGCCCCCAGACTCTGCCAAATCCAGAAAAGGCCCCAGGGCCCTGATGGGGATGAAGTTATAAAATGAAAAGACAATAATATCCTTATTAAAAAAGCAAAAACAGAAGTCTTTCACCCAAAAAGTAAACACACGATCAGAGTCAGTTTTGGCGCCAGACAAAGAAGAAGAAGAGAGGAATGACACGTACGACGCAAACGCGAGGGAGAGAACGCAAGTCACAATCCTGAACCTTTATATTTGCTCAACTCAGCGAGGAAGAGAACGTTTATATTCCCAATCATCCACTGCGTGCTAAACTCTACGGATTTAAATTTGCTGTTCGTGAAGGTTTTTTTCAGTTAGAAGGTTGGGTGGTTGAAAGCTTTGAGCTTGGCCAAATTTATGTTATTATGAGATAGGAAATAGGCAAAAAATACTAAGATTTTGCTCAAGATATCATTATCACAATTCTAGTTGGTCTTTAATCATTGGTGGGTGGGGTGGAAAAATATGTTGCTCTGTTTTTTGGCATGAAAATAGAGGGAAATGTGTAATGGGTTAATGGGATGAAGCTACATTTGGTTCAAAAATGCTGAAATGCGATAGTTGTTAACACATACTGTTTTAGTTGTTAATATGACTGATATAGTTGTTAAAATGACTGATATAGTTGTTAATACGAGCTGAATGTTATAGGTTGCTCTGTTTTTGGGCATGGAAACAAAGGGAGGTATGTTTGTTAGCGGGAATGAATGAATTTCAAAACGTTGAAATGATATTGTTGTTAATACCTACAGTTTTAGTTGTTATTGTGGCTGATCAAGTTGTTAATACGAACTTTATGTTGCAGATCATAATTAAAGATGGCTAGTACTTCAGGGAAGAACCTATTATGTTTCTTCCATGTGGGGGGTAACATTGTATATGGGGGAGGACAAGAAAGTGAGTATATTGATGGAATGGTAAGAACAAGAAACATCAAGGAAGGAACAACATACGAGGAGTTGCTAACTTTCATAGCGTCTGTAATTGGGGAAGAAAATACTGAAATTTGCGTGAAGTGCAAACTTAGCTTGGATACTTCTACATTTGTTGATCTTGTAGATGATGAAGGGGTTGAACATTTAATAAGGTATAATGAAACATATTGTCATGTGTACGTTGAAGAAAATGAGAATAATGACAATAGACCACAACGAATTAATGTGCAAATGGAAGAATAAGAAGTGTAAGTGTTGTTGTGTTAAGAAATGTAATTTGTTTCTATATAAATTGTCATTACTTGGTTCTCATTACTTGCACTAATAACTATTGTTTGTCGCAGGAGGGATGAAGTCTTTGGAGGTGCAACTGTGTTGTCTATATCTCCCCTGAAATGTTCACTGAAACTCAAGACTTGCTATCGTTGTTGTGTTCTTCGCAAAGTGTACCATCAAGCATGCCTGCAATGAATCATTCAAAATGGAAGGATTTGATAATGGGGGAGGGACAGATTTTTGCGAATGCTGTGACCCTCCGTGAAGCATTGTATAAATATAGCATTGCACACTATGTGGTTCGAGGTTCAGTTCTACATGCATGCTCTGTTTTTAGAGTCCCGAAAGAATAACGTGAGTCACTCAATTAACTAACTAATTAAAATTTTTACCGATTCGACTATTTTTCACACAATTATTTAACTTCCTGCAAACGTCAAATGGAAAATGCTTTGTTACGTGTTCATGACCCTCCACTACATCGAAACTGAAAAATCCTATTAAATATGCATTCTAACTAAATCTAGGAGTGGGATGGATGGGAGAGGCATTTGTTGGAGGGAAACGAGCTGAAACAGGCCTGAGGTGTTAGAGAGAGAGGATGGATTTAGAGTAGAAAGCAACTGAATCTGTTGTTCCATTGGATGCTATCACAATCACACCACGCACCATAGTCATACTAAGACTGGGCAACTCACAGGCGGAGAAGAAAGAAGGAACCGGGCTTGCCGATTACGAAATTACTACAACCCTGGGCACTGGCAGTTTTGGAAAGGGGAAATTGGCCAAACACATCCTGACTCATGAACTCTTTGCCCTTAAGATCATCGACAAGAACAAGATCGTCCAACTCAATATCGCTCATCAACTTTCTCAATCTTCACGCATCTCTCTTCACTTTTGCGTAAGCTTTTCATTCTAATTTTAACAACAACAAAAAAAATTGCAAATAAAGAGGGAGATAGCCACCCTCAAGCTTCTTAAGCATCCCAGCATCGTCAGATTACATGATGTACGTACGGTCCTGTCATCTTCTTCCCGATGATAGATTGCTGGAACCCATGTAAGCTAAGTTAAGATTAAAGCTGGTAATCAAGATCATTAGTTCTGCATGTTGGTACGAAGTGTTTGAAGCTTAAAATGTCGAAGTTCAGTTCTGCATGCGTGCTCTGTTTTTGGAGTCCCGAAACAGAGGAAGTTTAGCATGTCTGAAATTTCCAGATTATGCACATGAACCATTAGGAAATAAAAGAGGATGTTTAATGGTGTTGCATGTACGTCATGTTGGAGTTTTCTTTAGTTTTTGTGAATTTTTTGCAAATGCATCGAAACAAAACATGAAATAAGGTTTGCCATTAGTTATAGCCGAAGCAGAGACAGAGACATGACGGACGTTTGTTGAATTAACGGTGGGGTGTGACTTATATAATACATTGATAGGGTTAATTGTGTGATAAGTGGGCTATAATAGGAGGGCCACTTGTTCGGCAGAGAAAGGAGACATTAGTAGTTGGTGGATGTGTGACAAGTTAAATGCCTACTTGAATGCCACTTGGTAGTGTCTCTGGATAAATAAACTATTTAATATTATTGTTATATGTCGCCACCTTGTTACATTGTTACAATTCTGTTATTCATTCTTAAAATCTAAAACCAATAATTACAAATCTAAAAGCGGATGGGATAAATTGAAATATTTAAATATTGAATCCTTATATAAACCCTTAATATATTTCTCATAACCATGATAACATTTTTAATTTTTAACTTGTCTGATTTTTTAACAATCCAAATAATCAAATTTTATATAGATAATTATTGTATCTAATATTAACGTGAAGAGAAAAATTAGAGATAATGAAAAAAAAAAGAAGAAGTTATATGATTATCTATATAATTTTTTTTTATTTGGATTGTTAAAAAAAAAAGAAACTAAGACCTATCTTCCCTCCCCTCCCCCTACCCTAGACATTATATAATACATGTAATTCACATAATATAATTGTTGAGAAATAATCAAATATATATTTTAGTGATCAATGAAAACTAAGTGCAATAAATATAAAATTAATTAAAAAAAGCTGCAGATATAAAAGAAAAACAACCATAATGAAGTATAAATTATACTTCTTATACTTATCAAGTCTTGTCTTTATTTAAATATGGGTTAAGGTACAAATTTAGCAACTAACTATTTTTCTATGGCACCCAACACAACTAACTAGTTTTGTGTGTAAAAGTATACATAATTAATTTATTTGGTTACACTTATAGCAATGCCATTAACTTGAGTTAACCTCCGTTATGTTTTGCGTTGTATGTCCCATTAGTCTTCTCACTCTCTATTAATATATTTTTAGAACGGCTAAGGTGCAAATTTAGTAATGAACTATTTTCTTATGGGCACACAACAAAATTATTGTTCATAAGAGCATTTACAAGACTACTATAGGCATTCACATAAGAATATTTATATTAATGCCCTTTTTCATAAGAATATTTACAAGACAAATAAAGAGGTTTAAAAGAATCTAGGGAGTTAAATTTTTTTGGGTAATTCATATATTTGTCTTGTAAATGCTCTTATGAAACAAATAAAGTAAGGGCATATTATTGTCTTTCCATTGAGAATATTGAATTTTATTTTGACCCAATGGGTGCAATAAAAAACTTTTTAGAAGATAAAAATGTGAATGACCATAATTGTTTAACACCCTACATTCTTTTAAATCCCTTTATTTGTCTTGTAAATGTCTATATTTGTCTTATAAATGCTCTCATGGAAAAAAAAAAGTAAGGGCATTAATGTAAATGCTCTTATGCAAATGCTCATTGTTTTGTAAATACTCTTATGAAAAATAATTATGTTGGATGCCTATAGGGAAATAGTTCATTACTAAATTTGCACCTCACCCCTTTAAAAATGTATTAAAATAATAGAGAGTGAGAAGACTAGTGAGAACCATAATGCAAAAAGTAACGAAAGTTAACCTAGGTTAATGGCATTACTATAAGTTCTACCAAAAAAATTGAATATGTCTACTTTTACACTTTGAAAATAGTGAGTTGTGTTGGGTGCCTATAAAAAAAAAATTAATTACTAAATTTACACCTTAACCCTTTAAATATTCAGCATGTAATACAAAATTATGAACTAACATCGAATACATGCATGATGATAGAAGAGTTCTTTACACTATATATAGTTAATAATAACGAGAGAAAAATCCTATTAAAAGAAGGTTGAATTACCCAAATTCTAAATTATGTAACTAAATTTAATACTATCTCCGGTCCTAATTATAAGACCTAGTTGACTTTTTTTTGGAAAGATTAATGAAGCTAAATAAGTTATTTGATCATTTCATATGTCGTATATCCTTAAATTATATATTAGTTTATTAGTCAAACTAATTAGTTAGAAGAAAAAATAAAAATAAAATTATTCTATAATAATTTAATTAGCTTCCTTAATCTCTCCAAAAAAATTAACTAGGTTTTATAATTAGGATCAGAGGGAGTAAATTATTAATAAGGTCATATGCATCAAAGATAGATTTAGAAATTGGGCAAATGTACCCTCATGCCCCTTAATCCTTAATATTTCCACATTTTATAATTTAATCCTTTTTATAACTAAATTATTTTGATTTTTGGTTTCAATTAATTATCTAATTTGTAATTCAATAAACAAAATTGAGGGAAAACAGCCCAGCCGACCTTGGGCGAACTTTTGCTTAACCAGCTCTTTAGTCTTGATACCTCCATAGGATTCCATCATCTTCCATGTAAGGTGCTTGTCCCTTATGTGCTTCTTATATGTTTATCCCTCTAATAAGAGGGACAAACATATTTTATTTATTTTTTAATTTTTTATATATTTTATTTATTTAGATTAAAATTATATGTTGCTTTCTGAAAAAAAAATTGCATCAAATATCTCAAATTAATTAGTTTCCAATTTTGCACACAGAAATATTTGTCCTGTAGCACCAGTATTCTAGAAACTAATTAATTTGAAATACTGGGTGAAAAAAAAATCAGAAAGCAATATATAATTTTAATCTAATAAATAAAACATATAAGAAAATTTTAAAAAAATAAAATAAAATGTTAGAGGGACAAGCACATAAGAAGCACATTAAGACAAGCACCATGTAAACAAACACAGTAATCACTGACATTTTTCGCGTATACCTTCTGCCAACCATTAACTCGAAAGCAATTGGGATTGAAGTTCTGGCGAGGGCGAAGAAATTCTAGATGCTTGTTCCCGTTATGAGTACCATCTGAATATGAATGCTTGCTACGGCTATCTCTCCCCTTGTCTTCTCGTTGATGTTCTTTTTCTTGCAAGTATTGTCTACTAAGTGGCTCTTCTGACTCGAGTATTTATTTTTGTAAACTAGAGAGAGAAAGAGATATACTTGTAAACTAGAGAGAGAGAAAGAGGTATATTCATAAGTGTGTATATACAAGTGTGCATTTGGAAGGAAGGATGAGGGTCCCTTTTATAGCATGAAGTTCCCCCTCCTCATTGAGTTGCCCAATGTGGGATTATTTCCTAACAATCCCCTCAAGTTAGAGTATGGATGTTAATTATGCCCAACTTGTTACAAAGATACTCAACCCGTATCCCATTTAAGGCTTTCATCAAAAGATTTGCTAGTTGATCGTTTGATTGTACTTACCCTATAGATACAACATTCTCTTTGATTTTGTCTCGAATAAAGTGAAAGTCGGTTTCAATATGCTTCGTATGCTCATGGAACATAGAGTTTGATGCTATATGAAGTGCTGCTTTATGGTCACACCATAGTTTCGCAGACATTTTTGTGGCGATGTCAATTTCTTTTATGAGTTAAAATACCCACACAATTTCTTATACTAATTGAATTGTCTAATTACACTCGACCGAGAATGTTATATCGGGACAAGTTAGTGTCGGATAATTCAGCTTCCCAATGAGTCTTTTATATCTCTCGGGACATGCAAACGGCTTGGTTTCTTCGGATCAATCTTCTTCTTCAAGTCATCAGGAAGTTCATCGAACATGCTATCATTAAGATCCACGAACGAATTCTAAATCACGAGAATGTTGCTTGGTGCAGCTCCAAGCTTTCCAATCTCCTTTAACATATCAAGAACATAGTTCCTCTGAGTCAAAAGGATACCCTTCTTGCTTCTCAAAACCTCAATACCAAGGAAGTACTACTTCAATGGACCTAAGTCTTTTGTCTGGAAGTGGGAGTTAAAGAAGACTTTAAGTTCTTAGATTCTAAAGTTGTTACTCTCGGTGATCATTGTTAGTTCGGTTTATATGTTTTGATGATAACAAACTTGGAAAAGAAAGATGGCTTGATGATTCAAGTCACTTTCAGTGTAAGTTTCAAGACACTCAAGTATACAACCGTTATTTGAACCAAATCTTGAATCACAAAGATGTTATGAATTGTTTTGAGATGAACACACTCGAGTTCTTAAATGAACACTCGATTTACGGCTTAACACTTGCATTATTATTTTCCGATACTCGCTTCATTTCTAGAAGTGTTGTGTTAGACACTTGAATGTATAAGTGAACACTCAGTGTTGGTTTAACACTTGCAAAAGTTTGCTTGACAGGTTGCTTCATTTTTGGAAGTGTTGTGTTGAACACTCAGTGTTGGTTCAACACTTGCAAGATTTTACATGACACTCATTTGGAAGTATCAAGGTAAACACTCGAGTGTGATTTTTGACACTTGAGTGCAAGTAAGACCCTTGCAATTTTAGTACATGACACTTGCTAATGAATCAAAAGTGCTACCTCTTTGTGAGGAACACTCAAAGTGTCACTTTGTAACACTCGAGTGTGGCACTCGAGTGTGACTCTATGACACGAGTATTTGGTAGAAATTGATATATTTTCAATAGAACTCTATTTTGAACAACCTTCTACCAGGAGATAGAATTCATTAGCACTCGAGTGTGGCAAATTGCGCACTCGAGTATAAGCTGGAACAACACTCAAGTGTTAGTTCTTCATGCACCGAACCTTCATCTTCGACAATTCAAATTCTTGTTTGTCATCTGATTACTACTCATATTACGTCTCAATACTACTAAACATACTTGTTAATGAGTTTCAAATGATACTTTGAAAGATTGTGTCCAAAATCTCAAAAGCAAATTTTATGTCAAAACATTCAATACGGTGTGACGAAAACATAGAACACGGACGCATTTTCAAAGTAGGTCGAATGAACGTCGTCCGAAAGACCCATTCCAATGAAAGCGAAAGTGAATCAACCTTAAGAAATCCCAAAGTAGACCAAAGGCATATCGTGTGAACATACATTACAACTTGTTTCATTAAGTGCAACCAATTGGTTCGAGAATAATAATCAACAAAAGTGACAAAATATCAAAAACCAGTCTAAGACAAAACTGAACAAGGACCTCAAACATTAGAATGAACAAACTCAAAGGGGATGTAACGCGTTTATTGACTCGAGGTAACAAATGAACACAGTGGTGTTTGGCAAACTGACACGACTCACGATCTAAAGTAGACACAAACGAAAACTGAGGATACAACCTTTTGAGGGACGAAAGGGACACATGACCAAGAACGAAAATAGACTTCAAAAGGAGACGACCTACCAGAACAAGCAACAGAATATAGAATCTGATCATAAAGGATGTAATGCCTACCAGATTCATAGCCTATACCAATAATCTGCTTCGTCAAAAGATCCTGAATTAAACAATGGTTGGGGAATAGTGAGATAAAATAGTTCAAATGATGAGTTAGTTTACTCGGAGACAAAAGATTAAACATGAGATCAGAAACATTAAAAACAAAAGATAGCGAAATGGATGTAGTTGGTATAATGTTGTTTGATCCAAGTACTCAGACAGAGCACATCTTCAAGAGATGAAAAGTCCTGACTTGACAGAATCTTAGATCGGATGGTGTCATAAGACAGGTCAAGAGCTTCAAGAAAATTGATGATAGCCTAAAACTTCAGATTCTTGATACGGGTATGAAGATCCGCCTAAGGAGACATAAGTACCTTAATATCTTTATACAACCTCTTGAAGTCTAATAAGAAATCCTTCAAGGGACGACCCTGCTACTGAGAGCAATAGCATTCTTTACAAACTTTGTGAATCCAAGTGAAATTCCCTTTACCAAAGAACATACATTCAAGATAATTTATAATTTATTTCACAGTGTTGCAGTGACTAACAGAATATAGAATCCATGGTTAAATAGAGTCATAAATTTGGAAAAAGGGATGAGCAGTTGCTCTAGACCACGCCAACCTTTTCTCATTATCACCAGAAGAGGGATCCTGAGTTAAATAGGCTTCCTTCTCAATACCCAAGAGGTAAACCCTAACAGCTTTGTTCCAATCATTATAGTTTGTCTAGTTTAATTTTGAATTAGTTATCTTAGAAGACATGGGCAACATATCAGATGTCTTAGATTTAGCCATGGAGGAGTAACCAAAGAATCACAATAACAAGATACAAGCACGTTCAAGAAAAGAACCATCAATCGATAGAAGCACCAAAATCCCAAATTTGCATAAGTCAACGGCAAATAATAGTTTCAGAGTTAGGAAACTCACACTAGATGAACAGTGCCGATAAATAAGAATGCGAACAGTACCACGAACTAAACCGATGAACAATATGAGAACATTACCATGAAAAATATCCCAATAGTGCCAAACGAACAGAACCCAAATAGTACCATGAACAGTACACCGAAGAGGAATTCAAGACTTTGTTAACTATATCAATTGCCCAGGTAAGTGAAAATTTAGAGGGAGTCTCTCAGTGCTATTGCAACGGTAACTAATTAAATAACCACTAAATTAAGGCTTGGTCTTTGAACCACTTTCCTAGACCCAACGATAATTCCCTAGAATGCCCCATACTTTGATACCATGTAAACTAAAGAGGGAGAAAGAGATATACTTGTAAACTAGAGAGAGAAAGAGGTATATTCACATAAGTGTGTATATACAAGTGTGCATTTGGAAAGAAGGAGGAGGGTCCCTTTTAAACCATGAAGTTCCCCCACTCTTCATTGAATTGCCTAATATGGGACTATTTCTTAACACTTTTCTTCTCAGTTTGTGGATACTAGGGATTGGGTATGGTTAGGGGACTTACTTATCGTCAATCACTTACATGATTATCAAATCACTCTTAAGCTAAAGTCCGTAATTTCTAATTATAACAATCCTTGTAAAATTCCTTTACGGAGTCAAGCACTGTTATGAAAATTGCATGTTAACTCGTAGGATTGCACGATCCTGCGATATGTTTAAACCAAACGATACAGGTGGCCACAAAAATCACGATTTACTTTGGAAAAATAGGATCTACTGGTAAATCATAGAAATCGCTAGTATCGCATGTTTCAAATCCAACTTTTAATTCTCGCTGGCCACTACACTCGGTGAGTCGGTGTAGCTATCGCACGTTTCAAAATTTAAAACCAGACAAAAAAATCCAAATACCCATCAGGCCATGACCTAAAATTGAATTAAAACAATTTCAAAACCCTAATTTTGTAATTTGACGAGCTCTGTTGCTGCTTTCAAGTTGAAAGTTTCACTCCAGAAGACCAGAACCCTGTTGCTGCTTTCAAGTTGAAAGTTTCACTCCAAAAATGTTGCTTTCAGAAATCAATCAGAATCTTGTTGTTGCTTGCCTGCTTTCACTCCAGAAGCGCCACCACTGTCGAAGATGATTCCAGATCACGAGCCCTCCCCGCACTTCCGCCGCTCAAGGAAGATGAACTCCCACTCTCTAGTAAGAAGTTCTAAACAATAATAGTGAATGTCTTTAAACATTTATTCATTCACTTAATATATATCCGCTGTGGTGGAAAGGTTGTCATGGCCCACGTACGTGCTTTGCAATAATTGTTTGCTTTCTAATATACTATATTCAAGCTGTAGAACTGTAGCTAGAATATATAATATTATAGACCCTTTTTCCTACTAGTATTATAATTTACTTTTCGCTGCATTCCTGGAAGTTTTGACAGTCATGTGGAAAATAAAAATTTCGCGTAAATTTTGATGTCATTTACTACACATGACTGCAGGCCTTGCATATTTATAGTGCTGCAGTGTAGCACTGTATTATAATTTTTTGCTTTCTTATATTAATATTATATTATATAACATCTTTGCTTCTTTTGTTTTATACTGTCATGTGCTATTCAATGCATGCCTTTGTTTCACTTGTAGTTTTTGTTTTGTTATACAGAAACTTGGGGACTTCTAAAGTTGTGGGTCACAAGTTGGTACATAAAATATTGATTTTGTTGTTTATTAAGTATGGCTTCAAGTGATTCCCTGGATACCAATGCTTCACTATACAAGCGCAGGAGGTCCAAAACACGAACTTGCCAGATCTGCGAAAAAACTGATGAGACCCTTGAACATCTTTTCTTTCACTACCCATGGATGCATTGTATATGGTTCGGGAGTGCGCTGTGTGTGAAATTCGATGGTAGCAGGGTGAATAATTTCAACTCTTGGTGGTTTGCTATGACAGGTAATTTAAACTTATGCCCCCAAGACATTTCATTAATTTGTTGGACTCTTTGGTTTATCTGGAAACAAAGGAATGATAAAGTTTTCAACTACATTGAATCAAACCCGATCTCTGTTATATGTTTGGCGAAAAGTAACAACTGGGATTTTTGGGTGTCTTGGAACAAATCACGTGGGGCTAGTGTTTCGATCAGTCATAATGAGGTGTCGGATGTCCATTGGTTCCCTCATGTTTCTAATTGTCTGAAGATCAATTGTGATGGTGCTTTCTCTACTAATATGAATACTGCTTCTATAGGAGTGGTTTGCAGGAATGAATGGCGGCAATTTAAATGGGGTTATATTGATAAGGTCAAATCCATCTCAGCCTTTATGACTGAAGCATTGGCACTAAAACAAGCCCTTATGCTTGCTTTGGACCTTGGTCATGATAAAGTTGTATTCGAAACTGATTGTCTTCCTTTACAGTTTTGTATTACAGCAAAGTCTTCTGATTTATGTGAATGGAAAAGTAGAAGTCTTGTACATGATGTTATCTGTCTCCTATACTCCAAGGTTGGGTTTTCTGTATCTTTCGTCCCTCAGCGGGGGAATCGTGCTGCTGATTATCTTGCAGCGGCTGCTTATAAAGAGGTGTACCCAATTGGGTGGGTCTTCCGACCAACACCTACTTTGATTTCACTTCTAACTGTGGATATTATGGAGGCTAATACTTCCTGTGGTGATACCTCGCTGTCTAGCCATGTAATGAATGAGGCTGATTTTGGATAATTTCTGCGTTTTTGCATTTATGTTTTGTCAGCTTGTATTTGGCCATTGATCTGTTTGCTTGTTGTTGTCTTTCACTTTTGACTATTGTAATATGTGGTGATAGTTTTGAGTAGTAATAAATATGTTTCCCCTTTTGACCAAAAAAAAAAAGTGATGCTATTAGTAATAGCAATGTTCAAGCTGCTAACGCCTCTAGTTCAGGAACTCAATTACACAAAAAATGCTCATGGGAATAGATCAAATATTGGATGGAAACATGGATTTCCAATTGAAGGAGATGTAAGAAAAGTAAAATGCAAATAATGTGAGAAAGTAGTGACGGGAGGTATTTACCGATTGAAACATCATTTGGCGGGAACACAAAAAGATGTGGGAGCATGTAGAGCAGTGCCGGAAGAAGTAAAGAAAGAAATGTTGAATACTGTAGCTGGATTGCAAGTGAAATTAATGAAAAATATTAGGACTCTCACACAACTAGAAAAATAAGAAACTGGTTGTGAAATTGAAAAAAGAAAATGGGATGAAGGTGGTGGTGGGTCTAATATTTTCAAGAAAAGCAAAATAACTACTCAGACAATTATCAAACCAAACTTAAGAAGAATGTGAGAGAGGAGGCATGTTTTGACATATGTTTTTTTATTTATAGGAATGTCATTCCTTTCAATGTGTTAAATTGTGATGAATTCAAGAAGATGTGTGAATATATTTCAAGACACGGATTAGGTTTCAAGCAACCATGGTATCATGAGTGTAGAGTAAAATATTTGAAGCAACATTATGATAATACAATGGCAACTATTGAAGAATACAAGGTTGAATGGAAGAAAATGGGATGCACACTAATGACTGATGGATGGATAGATAAAAGAACGAGAACAATAATATATTTCTGCGTGAATAGCTCTATGGGAACTGTGTTCCTTAAATCCATTGATGCATCTCACATCACCAAAACATCTAACAAAATTTTTAAGATAATTGATGAAGTAGTTGAGGAGGTTGGTAAAGAAAATGTTATCCAAGTTGTGACTAACAATGCCGCAAATTATAAAGCTGCGGGAAACTTGCTGATGGAGAAAAGGAAAAAGGTTGTATTGGACACCTTGTGTAGCACATTGCATTGATCTAATGTTGGAGGATTTAGAGAGGAAAATATCCGTTCATCAAGAAACAATTCCAAAGGCAAAAAAAAAAAAAAAAAATCACAACTTATATTTATTCAAGGACTTGTCTCATTGCTTTATTGCAGAGCTTCACCAAATGTAAAGATTTGATAAGACCTGCCATGACTTGCTTTGCCACACCTTACTTGACTCTAGGATGCCTCCATGAGTACAAACTTCCATTGATAAGAATGTTTAACTCCAATGAATGGAAGGGTGGCCGATTTGCAAAGTCAAGGGATGGAAAGCATATTGAAGATGTGATTATGGACAAAGAGTTTTGGAAAAATATTGTCATTTGCTTGAAGGGCGCTCTTCCTCTTATGAAAGTGCTTCGATTAGTTGATTCAGATGAGAAGACATCCATGGGATTCATTTATGAGGAGATGGATAAAGCCAAAAAGAAAATTCAAAAAGCCTTCAATAGTGTCCAAAAAGTGTAAATGTTTAAGTTTTATTTTAATTGAAATTTTGTTTCAAGAAGACTTCAATTCTTTGTTTTAAAACGAAATATTTTTTCATTATTTAGTTACAATTGATACATTGCTTTTGTCGCTAAAGCAATCAATTAAACTAGGAACAACTAATAATGCAATATAGTAGCAACCTAGGTCATTCTCCCAAAGAGCAATCTGTGGGTTTTTCTCTAGGTTGAATTTAGGTGATAAAAATGCGAACCTAAACTAAAATGCAAGACACTACTACCTAGATACAAATAACTAACTAAATGCAAGATGAAAATTGACTCTAAGATCTATATGAAAATGAAACTTGTAACATCCCGTTTTTCAAAAGCAGTATAAATTTTTTTCATCAGAGTGGAGCATTGGAGCGGAAGAGTAACTGATATATATATTCAAAATGCCCACTGGCTAATTACAGAAACGGTATAGTAACCGAGAGTTTTCAAAAGTACAGAACAACAATAGAAAGGAAGGCTTCCGCCGGAACATCAAAAGGGAAACCTTCAGTCGGATCTTCTATGCGGACTGCCTGTCTCTATCCTCGGTCCTCGATCCTCCCGACCCTGAAGGTATGTTAAGAGCTGAGGTCCATTGCAATCGGACCCCAGGTAACGGTTAACCTCATATTTACATATACAATACATGGACTACAGTCAATCACAACATAATAGCATAATAGCACGCAACCCAATGCACATGTACCACTCCCCACGAATGCAGATGTACCACTCCCAGTGAATCAGGACATACCACTCCAGTGAATACAGATATACCACTCCCAGTGCATGCATACGTTCAATCATCCTCTAACAGCATAACAACTCTACTTATACAATACACCTAACAATATACATGCATACCATAAATATCAGAGTTAGTGTTACAGTACGCGAACGTATCTTCGTTGACGAGCGTTTAGTACGTTTACGGAAAACTGTACTTTTGACGGAAAACAGCGAAATGTCCTGACAATGGCACGTCGGACTGCGTAACGACAGCAGATCAAGATTACTGATATCCTATATTGATAATATCACCTTTTATCAATATTTGACATCATGACAGGCATTTTAGGTATAAATTACCATTTTGCCCCTGATGCCCCTAATCGGCGGAATTTTGCTAGCACTTCGTTACTTTGACTCTAATTTTCCAAAATTTTGCCATAGCTCCGACTCCATCATGAATTTCAAAATTAATGACTAAAATACCCCTATCATATGATATCTAATCATACTTGGAAGATTAAAGACTAATCTAGCATTTCTACTCTAACTACCGAAAGAACTACGAAAGCTTAAGACTAAGTACTGAAAAACTTACTCAGAGCTTCGCTGCGAATTTCCCCGGACTCCTCCTCCTCTCCTCCTTCTCTCTATTTTCAAAATTCACAAGGGAATTTGGTGTGATATTTGTGAAGGGATGAAGGCCCTATTTATAGGCAAAGTTGCGAGGGCAAAACGGTATTTTTCCAACTTCCAGCTTTAATTCTAAACCACACATTCCAGGATATTTTCCAAACTTCTTTCTCCTCCACACAAGCACTAGGCCGACCTGCTGCCCCCCTCCCCAAAGTCA
Organism: Acacia pycnantha; assembly: GCA_025563575.1. Taxonomy (NCBI): domain Eukaryota; kingdom Viridiplantae; phylum Streptophyta; class Magnoliopsida; order Fabales; family Fabaceae; genus Acacia; species Acacia pycnantha. The sequence continues at coordinate 687,524 of JAMWYP010000110.1, read as the reverse complement.
ATAATCCAATCAAAAGATGCCACCTTGCATTGCTTCCAGAAGGTTTTACCGATAAAGTCTCCGATCGGTGTTCGAATCGTGTAATCTTGTAAAATCTTAGAAATATGGAATCAAAACTTTGAAGATCCTTTCCTACTCATTAGAAATGTCTAGGTTAACTAAATTCTTGATTGCTTTCAGGACTTCTCCGGTCCTGCTGAAATTTTACGGAAAAACGCGTCAGTTACGGAAGTAACTTCCGGAATCATCAACTTCGGGACAAAAATTCTCTGATTCATAATTTGTCCAGTTGATTACCAACTCATACCCAGACATTAAGTTATGATTTATTTTCTTCAAATTCCAATTTGTGACTATCTGCCTTTATCACAGATTATCCCCTTTCGTCTTATTCCCTACGTATTCCACCGATCTCGGAAACGACTTCTGGGACAGTCTACTTCGAGATAAAAATTCACTCATTAATAATCTTCTCTGACTTTAGAAACCTTGTTCATGATTTTCTAGATAGAGTTTAATCTCTATCGGTGGTCACTTATCCTATTTGCTTTTTCACGAAATATCACAATTATATTAATATTATAATCTTAAATATCTAGATATTATTTTCTTACAAAATCTTATCCCCTTTTGTCCCTAATTTTTGGCTGCCACATATATATTTATATATTTCATTTTATATTTTAATTAATTAATTAATATTATAATATTTAATAATTTTTTTACACAATTTTTTTACAAAATTTCCCTATTGGTCCATACATGTTTTTAGGCTTAAAATTACTTAATCTCATATATTTTTCTTAATATTTTTCCAATAATTAGCAAATATATTTTATGCTAAGTTTAACCATAAACCACTAATTATAGGGTTTTACATAATTATCTTTGGATTTTCCTTCGTTTAAGCCCAAATAATTAGCCAGTAATTATTTAATTAATTACCCACTAATTGTTGACAATTTTCTTAATTAGAATAACTCATTTTCTCAAAACTTTTGCACTTACATTGGTATTCTATGCTTTACATAAAATATCTATAATCACGGGGTCAATAATGATCCCGGAATACTTTTTAATTTTTCCCTCACTATTTTGGTCATTTCTGACACATTATTAATTTTTCCTATTTTCCAAGAAATTTTCCTTTAGAAAATAAGATAAATTTAACATTCTTTTTGAAACAACATATTTACCTATTTTCAATAGGTATTATTTCCTAATTTATGATATTTATCATAAATACGATTTTTAGGGTATTACAAAACTAATCTATATAAATTTGAATGCAATTTTTGAGGGGTTTTGTTATGAGAGAATAATTAAAATCCTAAGAAGAAGATTGATTAAAAGCAAATCAAATGACAAAGAGCTAATTCACTTATGATGATGAAGAGGACAATTTAGGATTCATATGGAGTTAACTTTCTTAGCCCGAATTAATTAATTAGACCAAAGGGAGATTAGTGAAAGATTGGAATCAATTAGTTTAATTAACTAATTGAAACATGAGAAACCCTCAAGCTCAATAACACCTAATCCACTAGAAAACTCATAATGGAAGGAGCGCTAGTTAATTAGACTTATTAAAACCCAATGACATTTAGTTTCAAAATAATTTTAGAAATCTTGTTTACAATTATCCAATTAAACAACTAGACAATTTATCAACCCAATTAAACAATTAAGATGATAAACCAAATTGTCAATTAAATTAATAATGAAAACTCAATTAATAATTCAATTGACAATCCGAAAGTTGCAAACAAAACTCTAGCAATTGTCTCAAGCATAAAAACTTCAAATTATCAATCTAATCCAAAAGAAATATGTTTACAATTTAAAACTAGATTGTTCTCAATTAACACAACTTGAAACCCTTTAAAACTAAACTTTCTCAAGTCTTGAATTAAAAAGATAAAAAGAACAATACTCCCTTTTGATCTTCAAGTGTAAGTTCCTAGGCCTTAGCTTCCTCCATGCTCCTCCCAAGTTGTCTCCTAAAAGAGTTTAAGCTGCCATCACGATCCTTCCTCCAAATTCCGAGCAACAGGTCACAACCATTTGAATTGATGAATTGAAGATTCAATTGTTGCAATAGGAAATAGTGGTGGGTCCCGTGAGTTGATTGAATGAATATGGAAGAACTTCCACACCAATTCCAGCGGCTCTTCCCTTTCTCAGCGTGCCTAAGTGGATATGATAATTAAAAACAATGGATTTGATGATGGCCGTGTGTGAATGTAGCTCTCAAAGAGAGCGTCCCCTTGATGTTGGCGGCTAGGTTAATTTTATGGGAAGGGAGAATTTTGGGTACCAACTTAAACCCATTAAAATTTAAGAAGCCCAATAAACTTCCACCATTAGATATTCTTTTAGCGTCCAAGATTAATTCTGCATCGTAGGACCTTCTAATATGTTTTTCCTTGTCTTGCAATAATTAAATAAAATCGTGATCTATCATATATTTAGAAATATTATTCAATCACAAGATAACAATCAGAATATGAATAATTTAAGCCCAATAATCTCATAATTAATTCTGATTTATATTATTTCCTAAAATTGGCTAACAATCCAAATATTATCAAATAATTCCAAATTAGCCTAAAATAATCCTCAAAATAAATGAATAGCACGAGATAAAATATATTGAAATCGGGATTTATCAGGATGTCATTGATGCAAGATGGGACAAGCAACTCCATAGGCCTTTGCATGCTGCAGACTATTTCCTTAACCCCAAACTTCATTTTTCTCCTTCATTTAAAGTTGATCTTGAATTAAAACTTGGACTATATGATTGTGTGCAAAGGATGATGGGGGATCTTGATGGTGCAAGTGTGATTGATGAGCAACTTGAAAACTTCAAGTATCAATGAGGTTTGTTAGGGTCTCCATTAGCAAGGAAGGGAGTTGAGTCCAAAAGTCCAGCAACATGGTGTGAATCTTATGGAGATGAAGTTCCAAAGCTCAAAGAATTTGCTATTCGTGTTGTAAGCTTGACATGCAGTTCCTCTGAGTGTGAGCGAAATTGAAGTGCCTTTGAGATGGTATAATTTGATTAATTTAATAATTCTAAGTATGAATTGTATTCCATTTCAAACATGTAATATATGATATGAGTAGTGTACTAATTACTTTGTGTTTGTTTAGGTCCACACAAAGAAAAAAATCGTCTGAAGTAGAGACAATGAATGATGTTGTTTTTGTAATGACTAACTCAAGATTGGCCGAGAAGAAACATAGAAAACCTGTTGAATATAATTTTGATGATCTTGAATTAGATGATGATTGGATTGTGGAAAATGAAGAAGATTTGGAAGATGTAGAAGTAGATCAATTTGATTTGAATGGTCCGATTGAAGAAGACTTGAATGAAGTTGAAGAAAGGGAACCTACTAACTTGAATAATTTGGACATTTCTGATTGTGTTGATGAACTTGTTGGGGGAGGAGTGGAAGAGGATATCACTACAAAAAAAATCAGTTTTTGCTACAGAAAAAATCCGTAGCAAATCGATTTTGCTACGGAAAAATGCATTTTTTCCGTAGCAAAATCGATTTGCTACGGAAATGGGAAAATCCGTAGTAATTGCTACGGAAAATATTTCCATCGCAAATTTACTACAAAAATTCCTTTCCGTAGAAATTGCTACGGATTTTTTTTTGTAGCAAATTTCCGTAGAAAAAGTAAAATATTTTTAAAAAATTATATAATATTTTTATTAATTTTTTGATTCTTTTTAAATTTTAAATTTTATTAATTGTTTGATTTTTTTTTGATTTTTTTTTTTGATTTTTTTTTGAAAATTGATTACAAAAAGTACCATGAATATAATAACAATTAAAAAGAGTTTACATAGAGAAAACATAATATATATAATAATGTTGCAAAGAGCAAATACTAAAAAGTAGTCTAAACAGCAGCATTGTGATCATCATCATCATCACCAGCATGGTCATCATCACCAGGAGCCGACCCCGAACCCTTGTGTTTCATTAGAGACAGGAGTTGAAGCTGCATCTACCTCATCATCTCCACTTGCTGATTCATCTCCTACCGCATCCTCTCCCGTTCCTGATTCATCACCTGCTCCATCCTCTCCCGTTCTTGAAGCATCTCCTGCTTCATCTGCTATTGTTCCTGAATCATCTTCTGCCTCATCATCTCCTGTTGCTGACTCATCTGTGTTCCTTGCTCCTGCACCAACGCCTTCATCTTCTTCAGCTCATCTGCAAAAACATTATGAAGTACATTTATTATTTGTACTTCATTTGAATGGACAAGAGAATGGAAATTATCAATATCAAATGTATTATGTTTACCTGGAGAAACACCTTCAGTGCTGGATGAGGAGCACTTTGGTTGCTTCAGTCGGCTAGCAGAGGCACCGTATCCAAAGACTCTCCCTTTCTTGTTAAATCCGCCTCTGGCCTCAAAGAACAGACTCTCATTATCGGACTGAGAGGATGCGGGGTCGATCCCAGTGCGAGTCTCTGTCTGCGACAACTTCTGAAAGGTTTCCTACGAGCACAAAAATACATAACAAATAAGACATGTAAAATGAAATAAATATGGTGGTGCATAAAACAAGTAATAAAGGCAATAAATGTCTAACCGCTACTTGCTGCGCCTTTTGGCTAATCCATTGTCTCTCACTCCCTTCAGACTGCCGGGAATGGGTCCGCTCAAAGGTAGCCCACTCAATCGATCCTGCAGGAACTTCCCCAGACTCTACCTGTAAACGCATATGATGACCTTAATTAATTACTTCAAAGTACAAAATATCAAATATCTAAATAGAAAATAATACGTACTTACAATTTTCCGTCGATGCTCACTAATTGGAATGCAGCCGCTAGCATATGACGGTCCTTCCATTTTGGCCCTATTTTGCTTATTTTTCGGACTTATGCTTTGAAACTTCTCATTGTTGGCCCAATTGTGAAATAATTCGTCTACAGTGTCCTGTGAAATCCAATCTTTCTTGCCTCTTGACCTTCTCAAGCTATAAAGCTTTTGAGACAAATACCGGCCTGCCTTGTGATTATAAGATGCTTTCAGATCCTCACGATGTTCAGGCAACGTCATATGTTGGCGCTGAAAATCAATAACGAACAATTAGTGCTCCAAATTTTAAAAGTACTTAATTAATAACCATAAAAAAAAAACTTACCAAGAACTCATCGAACCAAACATCTCAAACGGTCTTAGGAATGTCTGTCTACTTGGCCCAAGGTTGATTGTAATTACGGAATAATTGGGCCGACATGAACTCCAATACCTCATTATGAGGCACAAATCTGAAGAGAGAGGACATCATGCAAATATTGGCATACAAACCAATTAGAGAAGAAAATTGTAACATTACTGTAACATGGCATGACTTACTCGATGCCGTCAGGATGAATCCAAAGCTTCCCTGTCGAAGGATCTCTTGAGCCCCAGATTGGTGGATCGGAGGAAGTACCTTCTTCCCCGACGTGGCTGTGAGGCGACACAGTGTGCTAAGGAAGGAATGTGAAGTATTTAAGATGTTTGTACATAGATGGTTTCAGGAAACTAAACATATGTAAATCAATCAGAAATGGTAAAGTAAACCTGTGGTCTCCCTTGCTGTGGATCAGTGGGGGGGTAGAACTCTTCCAAACCCGCCAAGAATGCTTGCGTTAGTTCTCTTCTATCAGTTAGACGATTGTACATCCAACTTCTATCATGGTCGCCTTCCATACTTCCTAGCTAGTTCAGTTCCTAACCTAATTAACATCTCAACATGCCACAAATATAAAAAAAAATTCAAATAAAAAATTTAAATGCAATATTTTTTTTAAAAAAATTATTAACAGTAATTTTTATGAAGATTTATGTATCATTACCAACTAATACAAAATCATAATTTTATCCTATACTTTTGGGAATATTCATGTAATTTATAATCTTCTACTAACATACATATTTCATACAAATTATGTTAATTAATTAATTCTCTTATCTCTCAATCTCACTTTTTACAAATTATTTTTCTCATTTGAAGGCTATCAATACCATCTACATTTTAATCTACATACACTAATCTATTTCCATAACAACTACATTTTAATCTATACACATTTCAACATTATTCTATTTATAGACTTATGTATCATTACCCACTAATACAAAAATATAATTTTAACACACAAATTTTCAACTATACAAAACAGACCATAAACAAATAATGCAACATTAATATTCTCACTATAAAAAAATGAAGAACCAATAATAAATAATTTAATTAACATTAAAGAAATAACAAAAAATATTATCACACATAATCATTTTATCATAAATCAACATAATACTCAAGAAACTACAAAAAAGAATATCAAATCCTTCCATATATACCGTAGTGAAAAAAAAAGAGGGAGAAGAGAGGTAGGTTACTTGAAATAGAAGTGCAAGAAGTGAAGAAGAGAAGGAGAGGACGCCTGAAACTCATCGGCCGGAACAAGGGGGAATGACGCCGGAAACTGATCGGCCGGAGGAGAGGAGATGATGACAGAAAGTCGCTGAACGGAGCACCACCGGAGTTGGGCGAAGAAGAGAGAAACGCAGGAGAGAAAGAGAAAAACGAGAAAGAGAAGTGAAAAGTCGGGGGGGCTGTTATTTTGCGTTTTGCGACGGACCGAGTGTCGCAAAAGGGCGGGCCTGTCGGTCTACCCTTTTTGCGACGGAACGCTGTGTCCGTCGCAGTTTGCGGCGGACGCATGGGTCCGTTGCAAACGGCCTGCGACGGACATCTCAGTCCGTCGCAAAATTTGCGACGGACAACTAATCTGTCACAAATATTTGCGATGGATACTCAGATCCATCGCAAAAAAAAAAAAAATAATAATAATTGCGACGGAATTTTTGTTTCCGTCGCAAATCCCCCTAAATTTGCGATGGATTTTTTCTGTCGCTAAATGACATTTTTCTAGTAGTGTATAATCGTCAATGATTTTAACTTGAATGGCTTTATTTAAATTAGAGATGTTGAACTCTTTCTTACTTTTGGTGTTTTGGTTTTATTTTGTGTATTGCCAAGTTGATGATTCTATGTTATTGTTACGTACCTTCATATTATGTTTTTGAGTTTTACAATTGATGTTAGTTATTATTAATTTTTTTTTTGGTAAATGATGTTAGTTATTTTACATGCATATATATAGTCAAATATAACTTTATATCTTAGATAATAGGATCTTACAATCCATGTCGATCCCATGATTTACGTTCTTCACACCCCTTCCCAATCTTATATAGGATCTTGATTTTAACAACATTGGAGTCAGGTCAATCGCATATATATAAATATATTCAATTTGTTGTATTTTTCATATGTTTGGCTGTTATCTCTCCCCTCCTCTCATAATTGCAGTTTTTTTTCGGCCAAGTATTCTTCTCAATGAAGAATTGAAATATTTCAGCACAGTTGTATGTCAAAAATATTTTGCTTAGTCTCTTTACATTACGAGGGATAGTTACAAATTACAAAATATATTTTAAAATATTGAGATGTAAGATAAAATATTTTTAAAATAAATATATTATGCATAAAGAGAAAATGGAAAGGCAGTTTCACCATATTTTAAAATCTTATCATATTGCATCCCCTCTTGATCTCATTACTAATCATTCTTCGAAATTAAAAATCACTTTTATATTTCACAAAATTATGTTTTGAGCGAATTCTTCTCATCTTACTCTACATCTCTCATATTTTCCTTTGGGAAAGGGGTCTTTCTATTTCCCTAGCCTCTACTTTTCCATTTACAGATCAATTTTGACTATTGAGATTTAATATTATATAAAAAGTAAAAAAATAATATATAGAATACTTGAATAAGAGTTTAAAGATGTGAAATAATCCTATTAGATTTTAATGATTTAAATTTATTTATTTACATTTTTTCACTATTTGTAGTGCAATTTGCACTACCAACTTTATCTTATATTTAGAATCAGAGTAACATTTTTATTTGATATTACATATCAACTATCAAAGCTAATCTAATGGTGTAAATATAGAAGTGGAGAGAAGTTAAAGGTAAAGGAAATGGAGAGGCCACTTTCCCTCCTCCGCCCCTTCCCCAATTTCGTTAGCCTCTTCACTATTAATCATTTTTAAAAATCAAAAATTATTTTTATATTCTTAAAACAATTCTGCGAATCCTCTTCAGTAATTGAGTCTCCAATAAAATCTTCCCCAAAATAAAGAATGAAATCGTTATATGATTCATTTGAACGAATCCATTCCTAAGAGATAAATATATCTTTTTGGAGTATATCCCAACAAACATATTGCCACTCATGCCGGTTTGTCTTTGAGTACACCTTAATTAAAATTGTCAATCTTCTTTATAAAAGAGTTTTATCTCATGCTCTAAAATACATTTTAGAAAGTTATGTATTTATGATCCAATAATTTTAAATTGTTATTATAATTTTAAGTACCTAAACCTCTTCTTATAGGGCTATATTGTCTCCCACCAGATCTTATAATTTTTCCAAAAACTTTATGAGATGATTGAGGCCTTTCTCCTTTTCATTCAATATACTTATTTATTTTCCCCAAACATGAAGATCATTAACGTCTCCCTGATTTTGAATGTCCTGAATTATCTTAAAACAATACCTAGAAATTGAGCCATGTGAAGTCTTCAATTAAAATAGAGGAAACCTTTTAATTTAATTCAATACTTAAATAGTATAATATCTCTGACTTATATAATATGAGCAACACGTACCTGGTAGGGCTGGTTAGGGTTAGTTGTGTGATAATGGGCTATAATAGAAGCGCCACTTGTTCGGCAAAAAGAAGGGACATTGGTAGTAGGTGGATATGTGACAAGTTAAATGCCTACTTGAATGCCACTTGATAGTGTATCCGGGTAAATAAGCTATTTAACATAATTATTATATGTGGCCACCCTATTACATTATTACAAATTTGTTATTCATTTTCAAAATCTAAAACGAATTTAAAATCAAAATGCGGACAAGATAAATTGAAATATGGGAAAATTACACTCAGGTCCCAAGGAAGGAAAAAAATTACAAAAAAGTCCATTTAAATGATAAAATTACAAAAAAGTCCCAAGAGAATTTTTGTTGGAAATACATACATTTCGTGTTGTAAATACATTCATTTTCTGTTGTAAATGGTTTGAGACCTTTTTGATATTATTTGTACGGAATTTTTTAAATGTTGTTGTAAATACATACTTTTTATGTTGTAAATACATACTTTTTATGTTGTATTGTCAGGTGTTTAAATGTTGTTGTAAATATATATTTTTCCTGTTGTAAATGGTTTGGGACTTTTTTCATTCCGTACAAATAATATAAAAAAGTCCCAAACCATTTACAACAGGAAAAATATATATTTACAACAACATTTAAACACCTGACCATTTACAACAGAAAAAGTATGTATTTACAACAACATTTAAAAAATTCTGTACAAATAATATAAAAAAAGTCCCAAACCATTTACAACAGAAAATGTATGTATTTACAACAGGAAAAGTATGTATTTACAACAAAAATTCCCTTGGGACTTCTCGGTAAATTTTGTGATTTCAAGGGACTTTTTTGTAATTTTTTTCCTTCCTTGGGACCTGAATGTAATTTTCCCTTGAAATATTTAAATATCGAATCTTCATATAAACTCTTAATAAATTTTCTCATAATGGTAACATTTTTAATTTTTAACTTGTCTAATTTTTTAACAATCCAAATAATCAAATTTATATAATTATCTATATAAAATTTATTTATTTGGATTTTTTTTTAAAAAAAAATTAAGACATGATTTCCCTCCCCTACTCCTATCCTAGACATTATATAATACATGTAAAGTTTTTTAGTTATTTTTAAGTATATCATATTCTTATAATCACGGCATTTACATAAAATTTGTTTGCATGTTTTTATAATAGATTAAATATTTTCATTTACAGGATTTAGATATAATATATTAAATATTTCAATTTATAAGGGCTCAATTTTTTTTAGTTATATTTTAAAAAAGAATAAGGAAGTCATGATGATATAATAGCGGGTGACTACATATATTGTGAAGTTATCAATATATGAAGATATACTACTACAGATTCAGGCATATATAACGCTTAATAAATAAGGGTTACAATGAATAAATGTCATATATGTCAAGGCAAAGGTCACTCAAGAATTTATAACACTAAAATATAACGGTTAAATATGTACACCATCATGTATTAAGAAGCGGAATTCGCCAAAACACAAAAATAACAATTGTAGTTAATAATCGTCAGGATTCCCAAAAACACAAAAAGAATAATTGTAGTTAATAATCGTCATTTATTTAGTAACAAATATAGAGATTCTTACAAAATAAATGTAACGTCCTCCAATTTTACTTAACATAATGACTAATTAAGGGTTGATCGACAACTAAGTAAATGTGTTATCACTTGCCAAAATATAAAAATAAATCAGAGCATGCAAAAATGAGCCCTAACGTGGCAATATACAATCATTCAACATCAACCAAAAAGACAGAAGCACTACTTTTAGTAGAGTATTCTAAGCTTCCGAGGTCTTCCCTATGTGCCAGTGAGGTGCTAAGTGGAACAATTTATATAACAAAGTATTAAAAATATATTTCACGAATATACACGTCTACACGACACAAAATTTCATATCATGAATTCTGTATCAAAATTACGTATCGCAGTTTTCATTAACACAATTCCCAATATGCCTCTCACTAATCCAACCGAACCGCTTTATTTCCTCCGACTAGACCCATGGGCTAAGTTACATCCATATTACTGGTTACTCAAAAGCTCACTGGTCATGTGATGAGATTCATCCAAAATCTTCAGAGCGAATGTCCCAGACCATGGGTCTTTTCCCCTCATTGAACTAGTGGGGTGTCGTAAGCCCTCATTGAATTAGTGGGCTAGTCCCTCATTAAACAGGTGGGACAATATAAAGCCAATCATCGTGCACCAATGGAGGCCTCACCACGTGGTGGAATAAATCACTCCATTTCTTCCAAATTCAACCATTTTCATAATTATCACAATTCTCAATCATATATAAAAATATGTATATATTTCACAACTCAAATCATAAGGTTCCACAAGGAAATTTCTATTAAAATACTCATAATCATTTTCACAAAATACTCACAACAACGCCGAAGTTAACTATTATCACATTGCTCCTAATCCAAGAGCTCAAACACACGCCAAAAATCAATCTACCACAACCAATCACTAACCATTAATAACTCTTTTAAAACTCTACATAATCAAAATTATAACTTATAATTTCATAAAATTAAAATATTTTTTATAGTATTGTTGCGTATATACCGTTTAATTAAAGTTGTTTTGAAACTGTTATACTATGACATTAGTATTTTGGATCACCATATTGTGAACTCTGTAGTTAATCCTGTCTGTAATCAAGAATGATTTCTATTATCAGTATATTATACTATACTTGTGTTGCTCACTAAATATTATTGTATTACTCTGATAAATATCGTAATTACAAGTGGTATGACAACCCACATATATGATGGTTCGGAACCATAATTTATCGCCAATAATAACCGTCATATATCAACAATTCTGTAGTAGTCATATCTATTTATTGATCTATTAATTATATAAAAGAAGGGACGTTGAGAGTCCCTATGACGGTTCAAAACCATAATTTATGGTCGATAATAACCCTCATATATTGACAATTCTGTCGTAGTCATATCTATCTATTGATCCGTTTATTATAAAAAAGAAGGGATGTTAAATGTAAGAAAATCTTAACAATCATAATTCATAATAACTAAAATAAAGATAAAAAAATAAAATATGCTCTAGAGATAACCCACAGATAATTAGAAATTACAAAATATTTACATATATTGATATTTAAAATAAATATATTACGAATAAATAGATTTCAAAATATTTGACCATGTTGCATCCCCTCTTGGTCCCATTACTAATCATTTCTTAAAATTAAAAATTATTTTTATATTTCATAAAATATATTTTATCACATTGCATCCCCTCTTACCCCACTACTAATCATTTTTGAAAAATAAACATTATTTTTATATTTTATAAAATATGTTTTGAGTGGATTCTTCTCACCTAACTCTTCACAGCTCCCATATTCTTTGCCTCCAATTATTCCATTAGCCACCACTATTAATCATCTTTAGAAATTATGAAGAATTATTTTTGTATTTTTTAAAAAAACGTTCTGAGCAAGTTCTTCTCACCCCATTCTTCACCTCCCATACTCTCTATGGGATCCATTAGCTTCCCCATATACTCTATCATGGAGTTGGTAACCACATCAAAGTTCTCTACAAAACTTTGCTTGTGATGTGTAAACATGACGTTACTAGTGCCTCAATTTAAATAATTCTCCGTGGTGCGGATCGGTCAGTTTCCCATGAGTTGTTTGTGGTGGTTTCATGAAGGGCACTGCATAGAGTCCTATCTGAATATGAATGCTTGCTACTGCTATCTCTTCCCCTCCCTCATCGTTGATGTTCTTTTTCTTGCAAGTATTTCTATTGAGTGGCTCTTCTGACTCGGCTATTTCTTTTCCTCTCAGTTTGTTGATATTAGGGATTGGGTATGGTTAGGGGACTTACTTATTGTCAATCACTTACGTGATTATCAGATGGCTCTTAAGCTAAAGTCCCTAATTTCTAATTATAACAATCCTGGTAGAATTCCTTTATGGAGCCTGTAGGTCAGTCGCATGCATATAAATATATTCAATTTGATGTATTTTTCAATTTTCATATGTTTGGTTGCTATCTCTCCCCTCCTCTCATCATTGTAGTTCTTTTTGTTTTTTTTTGGCGCAAGTATTATTCTCAATGAAGAATTTAAATATTTCAGCACAGTGGTATCTCAAAAATGTTTTGCTTAGTGTCTTTACTGCCTGATTAGAAGGGATAGTTACAAATTACAAAATATTTTGAAATATCGAGACGTTAAATAAGATATTCTTAAAAATAAATATATTATGAAAAAAAGGATAATGAAAAAGATAGTTTCAACATATTTTTAAATCTTATTATGTTGCATCCCCTCTTGATCACACTACTAATCATTTTTTGAAATTAAAAATCACTTTTATATTTCATAAAATTATGTTTTGAGTGGATTCTTCTCACCTTACTCTACACTGCACCTCCCATATTCTCCGCTTACACCGTTGAATCAATTTTGATTGTTGAGATTTAATATTATATAACAAGTAAAAAAGAGTATATTGAATACTTCAATAAGAGTTTTGTTCTGGTGTAGAATTCAGATGTCCGGCCTAGTGAGTGGTCGGGGGTTAATTTAGGATCGATATGTTCCTCCTGTCAGCTTATCGGACAAGCATGCAGGAGAAATGTTGATCACAGTACACAACCTGGCGTTTCGCCAAAGGGGTGCGGTGTGTGCACTGTGTAACGGAATATAGAGTAGTTCAGGGATTAGAACTGTGTACCTTAGCCGCGTATCTCCTATGCATATATATAGAGAGTATACCTTGTTGGTTAGATCTCCAGCTTCCACGTCGTGCGTGCCCGAGGATTCAGTTAACTTCCCTGACGACTAGGTCTTTTGGTTAAGAGGTTGTGATCCCTACGTGGGTTGCCCCCTGTGTTGGCTAGTGGGCCTTGACTAGATCCGTAACAGTTGCCCCCAAGCTCGGATGTTCAGGTCTCTAAGCTGCCGAGATTAATTGTTTGCTTGACCGAAATACGGATATGCGGAAATCGCTTAGTTTGCTTGTTTTGAATGATTGTCCGAGTTTGCATTGATCCTGATTATTAACATCCGATTATTGACAACTGAACAGTATAATTGCCCCCCAACTGGGTAATCCAGGCCTCTGGGTTGCCGGGCTGGATCTGTTTAATTCACATCAGAGTGTCTATCCGAGTTTCAAAGAACTCTGGAGTTACTTGTGTCCTGATTGAATTGCCCCCAGACATGTAGTCCGGGTTAATTTGCTTTGAAACTTCGTGTTTCTTTGTATGATTGTCCGGATCTATTATGAGTCCCCGGGTTTATTTGTTACAACCCCCAAAGCTTGTTACTCGGTAGGCCGGTAACTGTCAAAATATATGCAAGGGCTGATAGTAGCGGCCTCGCTAAATTTTGGACATCGGGCTAAGTCTTGGAAGAGACCGAGTTGCGAAAACTTTCGGTGAAGGCGTCGCTTAACTGAAGAGCCGGGTTATAGTTTTGGAAGTGACCGGACCGACAAACTTTGCAGAGACCATTTCGCTCGACTGACAAGCTGGGCTTGATGTCCTTGCACGGAGCCGGGGTTATAGCCCTATTAAGCGTATATGGGGTCCGTCTTCGTTATCTATGGATACTGCCCCATGTTGGTGGTGAAGTGGGGACAAGTTTCGTTCTGCCATTTGATGACCGTTCGACTACTCACCTGCTGTCATACGGTCAGATTCTTGCATTTATCGGGCACTTGCGGCCGCCCTGGGTCTTCGTGCGCAATTAATGCTCAACCTTTTCCAACACTCATTATTCCTTTCTCGAAAAAGAAAACGCCGCTCGCTAAGAGGACGTTTCTTTTCATGTGGCCCTTGCAGTCCGTCTGGCCTATAAAACCTTCCATCGCCTTGCCATTTTCCTTATGTCTGGTTTGTCTTACCATTTTTCCTTGGATATGTTTTCCCACAAGGACGACGAGGTATTTGTTCAGAGTTTCACACTCCATCGTCCGCTGTTTGTTTCCAGTGTTCCAGCTATGTGGGGAAGAAAGGTCCGCTTCCGGAAGAGTGAACGACTCTCTCTGTTGCTGCAAAGGTGGCCACGCCTTCAAATGTGTTTGCCAGTCTTCATCCACTTAGCTTGGTGGACGCATGGGATCCCAGATGTGTTTACCAGTCTTCACATGTCTGGCTCAACTTCAGCTGGGATCCCGATATGGTGGTCCTGGAATAGGGATCAAGTTTGCATCAAAACATCTGTGCCAACACGGGGTGCCCTAGAGGTGTTAGACCAGTCTCCCTGGACTTGTCTAAACTTCTCTAAGAACTCCAAAAACCTTCATCAGTATGATTTCTTTGTTGGACTAATATCCCATCCCCAACTCCAGCGACCCCGCCGTTAAAGGAAGCATCTAGGTGCTCATCGCCTGTTGCAATCAGAGTCTCATAAATATTCTTTGCGAATGTAGCTTAATTTTCTGCACTTTGACCTTTGTAACCGTCTTTGTAAATGAGTAGGTCAGCTTATTTTCTTGTAAGAAAATTATGTATCCCGATCAATCATCAATATAAAGCTTGTTTTTGCTTCTTACTCATGCCTTATCGTGGATTGAATGCGTGTGAATGGTATTATCGAGGCTCCTTCCCGTAGCCGACGCTGGCTAACTCCTTTATCCGCCTTCGCACTTCATCCGCCCTTATCCGCATAATCTTATTTTACCTCAGCTAGGAGTCCAAATAACTTACGTCCACCTATCGCGGCTATGCCGAAGCTTAAAAAGCTGTGGTTACCCAATTCTGACCATGACGTAGCAGGCTGTTGTTGCCCCTAGATTGGGTGTCCCTAGCCTATATATCCGAGATATCTGGTTGAGATGTTTTCGCGAAAGGAAACCTGGCTGATAGATCCGGGGTACGTCACTGCACGGTCCGGGCCTATTCAAACGAGCTCCGCTTGACTGGAGTAGCAGGGGTCCCCTCTAGCCGGGCTACATAGCCGAGTGACTCACTACTTTCGCGTCGCTTCCTCTTCTTCGGTTATCACTGCTTTTGCCAACTGGCACCCCTCGACTGTCGTGAAGCCGAAATGGGGGCATGTTAACCGCTACGGCCCTTAGGCGCAATAATGACTACTGAATGCGCATTAAATGCGCGTGTCACGTCATCTTTATTTTACGGGTGAATAGGCGCTTTTGCCCCTGACGGTTGAATTTTTGAAAGTTTATACCCGCTGAGCGTCTTCCCTTTTCTCATTTCACTCCATCTGGTTTGAAGAGTTTCCACCACGATTTTCTGCTCCTACGAGGAAATTTGCTCTTACGTCCCTATTTCACAATTTCTTGAGTAACCTCCCATCTGTTAAGACAGGTATTGCTGCTTTTCCGGTTATTTCTTTGATTTTGTTCTCCTTTGTGGTTTTGTCGCTCTGTTTCTGGCTATACATTCAAACACGTCGTAGCATCGGCGTTGAATATTTCCTGGGCTATGTCTTTATTTGCTTGAGTTTCTGGGTAGCTTTCTCCAATAGGTGGGCTTCTGAGTAATTATCCCTTGCTTTCAAACTTTACTTCTAAAATCCCCCTTCTTCTGGAGCAAGTCTTTCCCCTCTCTGGGTCTGATTGTCACGTCTTTGGGAAGATTGTTTAAAATGTCGAAGGACATAAAAGATATGACCCTGAGGAACTCGACGAATTGCGCCGAACCGTTAGGGAAAAATTCGTTGGTGTCTGTGGGGTGACAAACCTTCTTCTCAAGAGTGGCAAGCCGCTTTGCTAAATGCCCATCACAGTGGAGGCAAAAAGAAAACTCCTGGAGTTGCCAAGCCAAAGGTGTCGAACGTTTGAGAAGGCAATCCAGAGCACCGAGCTGATATTCCGACTCTTCCGATTAACCGATATGCTGACGTGGAAAAGCCGGGTCCTAGGGCTGAGGTGGATAACTACATCGGCCCTTGTTATGATTGTCTGTATGAATGTACCCGACTTCTTTCCATCGGGGGTTCCACAACAGCCGAAGCAATTTTGGGCTCCTGTCGTCACAATCTTGCCCCAGGTTTTCCGGCCATCCCTTCGAATCCTGTTGAAAGTCCTAATCTTACTTTGGTTGTGGAAGCACGTCTTCAATCTTTGTCATCAGGTATGCTAGGAAGATTTTAACCTTGTTTTATTTTTATTTCCGTTGTAGGTATAATGACCTTGTCTTCTTCTTCTCATACCGCGGAGTCGGAGTCTGGTAACGCGAACTGCGCTAGCCCCTCATAGGGTTGGATGGAAAAATTTCCCTGGGTTACCCGCGAAGTACTATCCTACCGTTCGACCTTGAACATGGCCGACCTTGAAGCTCTTCCCATAGAGACGAGTGAGAGCTACGACGTTCGTCTCCCGGATAATGACGAGCCGGTTTGCTCTGTTAGGGAGGGTAGTCACAACTCTTTTTTATTCTTTTACCACGACTACATGACCCGACTCGGTGTTCGCTTTCCGTTCACCGAGTTCCAGGTGGCCATCCTTCAATTCTTAGGCTTAGCTCCTTCCCAGTTGCACCCTAATGGGTGGGGATACTTAATAGCCTTTGAGTGGTTGTGCGGGAGCTTAGGTCTTCCTAGCACCACATCCATGTTCTTCTTCTTCTTTACTCCCCACACTCCTCGCTCCGGAAGGGAAGCAGCCGAGCTTAAGGGCTGGACATCCATTCGGGGCGTCGTGAATAGGAAGCTGTTCACCCCGGTCTCGGACTCTTTTAAGCACTTCAAGACTGGGTTTTTTAAGGTGGTTGCCAAGTCTGGAGTTGAACCTTGGTTCCTCGACGGTCCTGATTCTAAGGACGTTGACTGGCTTTTTCCTTTATATTGGAGAAAGAATCACCACGATGTGTCACTTGGGGCCTACAAGGTAAACCGGTCCCACTTGCAAGATCATGAGAAGAAAGAAATTGACAGCATACTGGCTCAAGTGAAGGCCAGTGGTACCGTTGGGGCTGGATCCTTCGTGGCCCAATATCGGGCCGAAAATCAAAACAAAGACCAGATGAGAACGGGGGCGAGTATGAGTCGCTTAACTTTACAGTCTTTCCAATATATTGCTAACTTTCAATTTTACTCCGCTGATGTTCCGACGCTTTTGCAGGTCTGAAGATGAAAGGACCAGCGTATCTATCCGGCATACCGGAGGACGAGCCCGTAAAGGGAAAAATGAGGTCAGCTCCTGTCATCAGTAAGTCTACAGCAGGTCCATCCTCCAAAACTGCTGCCACGAAGAAGTCTAAGACCGGACCCGAGGTACTGACTCAGAAGGAGCCGGTGTCGGCCCAAAAGGGTCCGAGGCAAGAGAAACAACCATCTCCGCCCCCGAGCATTCCTGCTATTGTGATGGAACAACCATCCAGTTCAATAGCGGCTAATCCTCCTTCTGTTCCGACTACTCGCATGCCATCTCTTCCCTCGACCTTGATCCCCCGCTCCCACTGCTGGAGTAAAGGGATTACCGAAGAGCTGAGTGTTGCGCTTCTCCCTCCTCGCCGATATATTGAACCTGTGCCATTGCGGGAAGTCGATGTGCGAGATATCTAGACCGTTGGAAACGAGCTCCTAAGGGAGGCCGGGTTGACTCAATCCTTCCTCACACTTCACCACAATTATGCGGATGCCATGAATCTGTTAAAACGTGCGAGGGCCGAAAGAGAGGATACTCTGAAGCAATGACAAATAGCTTCAAACGAGTTCCAAGCAAACCAACTCAAGCTTGAGAAGGTGGAAGAAGAGTTGGAGAGAACCAAAGATATCTTGAAGGATGCGAACATCCTTGTGTTGACCCTTAAAGCTGCTCGAGCTGATGACCAACAAGAGTTAGATTCCGTCACAGCCGAGAAGAATCAGCTGAAGGCCGAGATGGATACTCTGAAGGCAGAGAGAGATGAGCTGGTCACTGGAGCTGAATTGAATAAGGCAGCGCTAGCCGAGGCGACGGATGAAACGGCCCGAGTTTGGGGGCTGCTGAAAGGATCCGTGGTGGAGGCTTTTCAGAATGCCTTAACCCAAATCCGGCATTTGAACCCTGGGGTCGAGCTGAACACCGCGAGCTACCACTTTCGCTCCTATGTTGAGGACGGTGAATTCGTCCCATATGTGGAGCCCGCCGCCGCTTCTGAGACCCGGCTCGATGAGGATGCCACCGGAGGGGAGGCCGAGAAGGGGGAAGAAGTCTCGACCGCTATGGATCCCGCGACCACTGCAAATCCTGGGAGTTGATTTCAACTCCTTTATAAGAATTTTTAACTTTTCACATATCTTCTACGAACCGGGTTTGTGACCGGTTTTTTGGTGTGGACAATTTGGCCAATTTGGCCCTTCAATGCAAATACTAAATTTCTAAAATCTGAACTTACGAATTTACTTTGCATATGTTATCGCAAATGACCGGGCCAGGGTCAGTAATGAGACGTGCAGAATCTGCGAGTGCGCTTATGGTCTTAAGACCGTAATATATTGAATGATCAGTGTTGTCACTGTCTCGTATAGATCTGAGATTATCGACTGGGTCATCCTAGGATAAAGGGAAACTACCACCTATCCGGGTTCGGCTCTTTACCAAAGCGTCCGAGTATTTTGACCTGATCAGGGTCGACATGGCAATTCCTCTTGATATCCTGGAGTAATTGCAAGATGCCTAAGCTGCGATAGCTCTTTGGAGTAGTAATACTTGATAATAACAACGTTTGGAATTTAAAATGCTCTCGAACGAGAGTCTCACTTTTATTCAACAAATGCATTGCTAACAAGGGAAAAGCCATATGGCCAACATTCAATTCAAATGCTAAATGAAATGAACAGAAAAGAAATGATTAAAGATGGAAAAGCTAAGTCTAACTGTAATAAGTTCTTAACTTGTCCGCATTCCATGTTCGCTTAATTGGGTTCCCGTCCAAGGTTTCCAAAATATAAGCTCCTTTTCCCAGTGCTTCCCGAACGCGATAGGGCCCGTCCCAGTTAGCAGCGAGCTTGCCATCCTTGGCGTTTTTGTTCCCAATGTCTGCCCTTTTGAGGACCAGGTTCCCTGACAAAAACATCCGGGGTCTAACTTTCTTATTATAGCGGGCTACGATCAGCTGTTTCATAGCGATGTCGCGGCAATGAGCCGTAATTCGGGCTTCATAAGCCAAATCTAGCTCGACCGCCAGCGCCTCACTATTAGCCGTTTCTCCTTGTGATAGGATGCTTCTCCTGCACCACGATGGTAAACCAATTTCGACTGGAATCATGGATTCACAACCATAGGCCAACCTGTAAGGAGTCTCTTGAGTGGAGGATTGGGCTGTCGTTCGGTAACCCCAAAGAACATAGGGTAGTTGATCCACCCAAGAGGTTTTGGCTTCCAACATGCGCTTCTTTAGTCCGTCTAGGATGACCTTGTTCGCGGCTTCCGCTTGACCGTTGGATTGCGGGTGTTCCACGGAAGTGAAATGGTGCTGAATGCCGAACTCGGACATCATCTCGCGGAATCCGATCCCTGTGAACTGAGTTCCGTTGTCTGTGACTACCTCGGCCGGGGCTCCGAATCGCGTGATGATACTAACTTCAAAGAATCTTTGCACGCGGGCCGAAGAAATCGTGGTGAGGGGTTCGGCCTCGATCCATTTGGTGAAGTAGTCAACAGCGACGATTAGCCATCGTAGCTGACCTGGCGCTGTTTGAAATGGGCCTAAGATGTCCATCCCCCATTTGTAGAAAGGCCAAGGGGCCGAGATGAAATGGAGTTCCACCGGGGGCGACCAAATTACTCTTGAGTGCTTCTGGTAGCTATCACATGTTTTAACGAAGATCTTCGAGTCGGCTTCCATGGTCGGCTAGTAGTACCCCGCTCGCAAAGTTTTTCTGGCGAGCGCTTTAGAGCCCATGTGCTGGCCGTTGGCTCCCCCATGTATCTCAGACAAAACATAACCCGCCTCGTTCGGGTTCAAGCATCTCAACATAGGGGAATGTAGGCCTTTCGGTGAGAGCGATCCTCCACCATGGTGTATTTGGCAGCCTCCCGAACCAATTTTTTGGCTTCCATGGCATCGTCAGGTAGGATGCCACGCTCCAAATAATCTTCGATTGGCTTTTTCCAATCCGCTTCAACCGAGATGGCCATGGTGCATAGTGGGTCCTCGAGGTTCTGTTGAACCATCGTCCGATGACATCCTGCGCTCTTGGTACTGGCCAATTTTGAAAGGATGTCTGCTTTGACATTCTCCCCTCTAGGGATGTGTGTAATAAATGCTTCTTCGAACTCGGCCATTACCTCCTTCGCCTTACAAAGGTATTTGGCCATCAGCGGGCCTTTTGCTTGAAAAGATCCCTCAATCTGAGCCGCCACAAGCTGCGAGTCGGTGAAAACCTTAACTCTTGTGGCGCCGTTCTCCTTTGCTGTTGGAGTCCGGCTATCAGTGCCTCGTACTCAGCTTGATTATTTGAAGTTGGGAACTTCAACTGAAGTGAGTGTTCAATCGTAACGCCTTCTGGGCTTTCAATGATGATCCCGGCTCCGCTGCCTTTGGTATTCGACGATCCGTCGACATATACTTTCCACTCACCCGTCTCCTCGTTGGCAGCCGAGCTGGTCGGCGTCAACTCCCTGACGAAGTCAGCTAAAGCCTGTGACTTAATTGCATGGCGAGCTTTGTAGGTGATGTCATATTCAGACAATTCTATCGCCCAATTTGTCATTCTTCCCGCCAAATCTGGTTTGTACAGGACTTGTCGTATTGGTTGGCTGGTTCTAACAACAATGTGATGGGCCTGAAAATAAGGTCACAATCGGTGAGCCGCGGTGAGTAAGGCGAATGCGACTTTTTCCAACTTCTGGTACCGAATTTCAGCGTTCTGCAGGGTCTTGCTAATAAAATACACCGGTAGTTGGCTGTGGTCTGCCTCCCTCACTAGTGCAGCGCTGATGGCTTCCTCGCCAATTGACAAATACAAATAGAGGGTCTCGCCGGGTTCAGGCTTCGATAGGACTGGCGGATTTGCCAAACATTGTTTGATTCCATCGAAAGCTGCATCACACTTTGCATTCCATTCGATCGAGGCTTCCTTCTTCAGCAACTTGAACAAAGGTAAAGCCTTCTCGGCCGACCTTGGCAGGAATTTGGTAAGAGCGGCTAATCTTCCTGTCAACTGCTGGACCTCTTTTTTTCTCTTCGGAGCTTCCATATCAAGTACTGCTCGGCATTTGTCCGGGTTCGCCTCAATACGTCGGTTGGTCAGCATGAATCCCAGGAATTTTCCAGCCGGCACACCGAAGGCACATTTGGCTGGGTTCAGATGGATTCTGTATGTCCTGAGTTTGCCAAACGTCTATTCCAAATCCTTTATATGACGCTACGAGTCAAAGGACTTGACAATCATGTCGTCTATGTAGACCTCCACATTATGTCCGATCTGGTCAGCAAAGACCGTGTTCATCATCCTTTGATACGTAGCTCCTGCGTTCTTCAGCCCGAAAGGCATGACGTTGTAACAATAGTTGGCCTTTTCTGTTATGAAGGCCGTTTTTTCTTGGTCCTCTGGATGCATTGGTATTTGATTATACCCTGAGTAAGCGTCCATAAAGGAGAGGAGCTGGAAACCCGAGGAATTGTCAACCAACTGGTCTATGTTAGGCATAGGGTATGAGTCTTTGGGACAGACTTTATTCAAATTTGTGTAGTCCGTACACACCCTCCATTTTCCGTTTGGTTTTTTGACCATGACCACATTGGATAGCCATGTGGTGTATTGGATTTCGCGGATAAATCCGGCTTCCAAGAGCTCTTGAACATGAGTTTCCAGCGCTTTTCTCTTTTCCGAGCCGTGGTTCCTCTTTCTCTGGGATATCGGAGTCGATCCCGGATAGACTCCCAACTTGTGACAACAAAACCTAGGATCAATTCCCGACACCTCAGAAGACTTCCAGGCGAAAACGTCTCTGTTCTTCCTAAGGAAATCAACGAGGCTGGCTCGAATCTCTGGAGGTAAGTGTTTTCCGATCTTTGTGGTTTTGGAGGGGTCTCCCAACACTAGATCCTCCAAATCCCCATCTGGTTCTGGGCGCGGGTCTTCATCACGAAGATCCAGTTCAATTGTATTTACATCTAAGTCAGGAGATTCCGGGTCCGCATGATCTAAACCTCTCTCGGTATATTTGACTTGCGGCTGTGATGAAGGTCCGCCCTCGCCAATTCTGACAGTTTCGAAATAGCATTGTCGGGACTCTCTCTGATCTCTTTTTACCGTGACCACGGTTCCCTGGTTTCCTACTATCTTGAGCTTTTGATGCTTGGTGGATACCAGCATGTCCCATTTATGTATAGTTGGCCTCCCCAAGATTATGTTGTACGGTGAAACAAAATCTGCCACTATAAACTGCACTCTCTCTGACCTGAAAGCATCTCTAGTTCCCAACGTGAAACGGAGGTCGATAAACCCCTTAGGGCGAGATTGCTCTCCATTGAACCCGATGAGGGTCGTCTTACAGGGCTTTAAATCCTCCTGATCCAGGCTCATTCGTTTGAACGCCTCCCAACTGAGTATATCAGCCGAGCTTCCTGCATCCACAAATATGCGTTTGACTCGGCAGCTGACCAGTATCCCAGTTATAACAAGGCCATCTTGATGTCCGGGGACGACGTCCTTGAGATCCTCATTTGTAAAATACAAAGGCGAACTAGATGGACCGCTGTGATGCTCTTTGAACTTCGGCCAGTCTCTCACGGAGAGGACTTCTCGCAGATACCTCTTTCGTTGGCTTATAGTATCTCCGCCTCCGCCCATCGCTCCACTTATCACATTACAGTCGAATTTCGTTTCCGGAAATTCATCGTCAACCTCGGCCGGCTTCTTACGTTTGTCGTCCTGTTTCCTGTACTTTCGGGGAGGGCTCTTGCTGCGACTCTTGGTCTTGCGTTTGCTGCCTTTTCCTTGATATTCTATGACATATTGTTGAAGCTTGTCCTCGCGGATAAACCTTTCGATAGCATCTCGGAGCTCGTAACATTCGACCGTGGTATGACCTCGTCCGTCGTGAAACGCACAGTATTTGGATTGGTCTACCCCGGTTCTACGGTAGGATAGTTGAGGTCGATCGACCCTTTTCATCTCGGTCGTCGATACTTCTTTCCAAACTTGCGACTGCGGCACATTTAAGGCTGTATATTTCTCATACTTGCTTCTCGCATCAAACTTCCCACCACGGTTCTTGTTCTCCAAGCCCCTTCGGCGGGGGTCCCTTTTCCTATCTTCCGTATAATCTCTATCTCTGGGTGGAGTGGCTCTGTGTCGATCCCTTCTCGGATCATTTGCTACACGCATCTGTTCCACCTCGAGGTATTTCTTTGAACAAGTTATGAAATCGTTGCGATTTTTCGCCCGTTCCTTCAAGAATGATTCAGCCAGGCGGGACTCTTTATCAAGGTCATCGACCAACAAATGGACGTGCACGTCCTCATTTAATCTGCGCACCTGCAGGGCCGCATGCTTAAAGCGATCCAGGTAGCTTTGGCGTCTCGCGGGATACATTACTGCGATTTGGATAGAGAACATTGAGACTTCGGTTGCCGTTTACTAGTCGCAAAGTGCAACTCGAAAGCCTTAGCTAAGTCCTCAAATTTGTGTATTGACCCCACTGGGAGAGTGTGAAGCCACTTCAATGCTGGTCCTTTAATGGTTGCAGCAAAGATCCGTGCAACGATTGGCTCCTCCAGACCTCTTCCTGCCATGATTGCTCTTTTGACGACCGGAGCTGTCGTCATCCTCATCCTCTTTCCAAGATTTATCTTCCCAATCCTTGCTGGAATAAGCCGAGTTCCCTTTCTTCTGTCGCTCCTCCCACCGCTGGAAGTGGAGGGTATGGCGCTTGTCCATGTTTTCCATACGCCTCATTATTGCGAGCATCCCGGTTTGAAGGGAACGAAAATCCGGTTCGACGTTCGGGTTCTCTTGGTAACCAAGCGGATTGGAATTCTGAGGCTCGTGGCGATGAATTCGCGGAGCTGAGGACTCCGTATCCGACGGGTTGTCACCCAAGGGTTGATCGTTGTCGGGAATTAGAGGTTCCTCCGGTTGCGATAGCCGATCTCCTTCATTCTGCTGATTGTTATCGTGAGGGTCCTCCGGCTGCTCGACGTGATGCGATTGGCGAGGTGGTAGACGGTGATCTGCTGTTCGATCTGTCTCCATCTGCTTATGGCTTGAAGCACGGGTGTTTATCCTCATGGTCACGAGAATTGAAGTTTACCAATCCCCATGGTCGGCGCCACTATTCTGGTGTAGAACTCAGATGTTCGGCCTAGTGAGTGGCCGGGGGTTAATTTAGGATCGATATGTTCCTCCTGTAAGCTTATCGGGCAAGCATGCAGGAGAAAGGTTGATCACAGTACACAACCTCAGCGGCTCCCACGTCGTGCGTGTCCAAGGATTCAGCTAACTTCCCTGACGACTAGGTCTTTTGGTTAGGAGGTTGTGATCCTTACGTGGGTTGCCCCCTGTGTTGGCTAGTGGGCCTTGACTAAGTCCGTAACAATTATTATTATTATTATTATTATTATTATTATTATTATTATTATTATTATTATTATTAAATGCAACCACTTTGTTAGATGATTATAAATTTTTTATTTATTTTTAAAGTCAAAGACGGGATAAATTAAAATATATAATATATTGTGAAAAATTAAATACTGAATCCTCATATACACCAACAATTACTCAATAATTTTTTTCAATTTAAACTTGCCTAATTGTTTGACTATCCAAATAATCAAATTTTATACAGATAACTATCTAATATTAACAAAAATTAGAGATTATATAATTATCTATATAAAATTTATTTATTCGAATTGTTAAAAACAATTAAGACTTCCTTCCCCCACTCCTCCAATAGAAATTATACAATACATGTAAATTTTTTCAATTAATTTTAAGTATATCATATTTTCAGAATCACGGCATATACATAAAATTTGTTAGCATATTTTTATAATAGATTAAATATTTTAATTTATAGGGTCCAAAAATAATAGATTAAATATTTCAATTCATAGGGGTTTATAAAAATGAATAAGTAAGTTATGATGATATAAGGGAAAATTCCAGATAAATACCAAATGAATTTGTAAAACCCCCAGAAGTCCTCCAAATTTGCAAAAAGACTGAGAAGTGATAAGGACTTTTGAGGGTTATGCAATTTCGGGGGAAAAGACCACATTGCCCTTCCTTATGGGAGAAGAAGATTTTTGCAAAAATCATTTTGGATTGGTAATTCCCATTTCCCATCGCAAGACAAGAATTCGACACCCAGACACCCACAGCCGGAGCCCTTGTGCCGCCGTTCAACCACAAAGAAGAGGCAAGCTTCGCTCATTGTTCCCTATTTCTTGGACATCCCTTTCTTTCTTTGTGAAGTTTGCAATAAATGACAAAACAACTCCGAGTATGACAGAGTTTATCGACTTTCTCCCTCCCTTTATGGTGAGCTTGTTTGCAATGAAGCATGAAAACCCAGGTTTTAAATTTTTAAAGTGCAGTCATAACCTAAATCCTCGGTTTTTTTTTTCGTTGAGAATGGCTGATCAACAAGGATCAGGTTTGATTACAACTGTGCTTTCTCCCATCACTAATATTCTGTGTGTACATTCTTGTATGATTATCCTGGCATCATTATTTGCTTGAAGGTTTAGGAGTCTAACACATGCCCACTAGATTGACGCTATAGACCACCCTCATCATTTAATGTCCTGCATTTTCTATCTGGGTTTAATGTTTTGCAAGCACAGGAACAAATATAAAGACCGTCAACATATATATTATACAAACTTACTCAAGTAATATAATTCATTCTCCTTTCTTTTCACCTTTACTCTCTTTATTTGATCCTTTCAATGTAATTAAAAAACTTCATACACTTCAACTTAAACAGGGGCTTTTATTAGATTTAGTTGGGACTTGGGAATCCATGGCATTTAAGATCAGGTGTTCGAGAATACATGACATGATCTTTGAACCTTAATGACTTGCAATAATAAAAGCAAAGCGAACGTCTTTATGAGCAACTAAAAATGTTGTAAACTCGGGAACTTTTATGGAGAGGAAACAAGACTCCAAATAAACCGATTACTGGATCTAAAATGTGAAATTTGTGGCCAGGAAATGTATTTAAAAGGTAACATATGATTATAGTCAAAATACTTCGGTTAAGTATAGCTAACTCCCTTGCCTCTTATAAAATCGGGTTGGAATGCAAGATGACAACAAATATGGCGGCAACACCTTCTCCAAAGTCACTAATTTGTTTTTCCATGTTGGGGGAGTTCGTAGCCAACGGTGAAGGTGAAGTTAAATATAATGGTGGGAGTGTGAGGGTAAAATCGATAAAGGAGGGTATGAAAGTTGAAGAATTGAGGGTAATGATAGGACAATGGTTTGGTTTAGTTTGGTAATGGGTGTGAAATTAAATACACTTTAAGCGTTGACGAAAATATTTTAGTAGACATGGTTGATGATTATGAAATGGAAAATCTGTTTGGTTATAATGAAAGAAGTGCACATGTGTATGTAGGATGTAAAGGTACGTCTATCTGGCAAGGGAGATTGATGATCAAGAAAGGTATGTGGTGGTTAGTTTAGTTAGAACAATAATAACTCATATAGGGTTGTGGGTAATATCTTCATAAATTTTGTCATTATCTATGCGAGGGTTGGTCTTACAAAGGAAATGACTTACATTGAGGAGAGGATGTCATATGGAGCAAGTGATGATGCGGCAAACAATGAGTGCGGTGGAATACATCTTTTGAGCCTTCCGTGTGCAAGTCGAGTGCACCAACCCCGATGCAGAGATGAACTCAAAGAAGTGGAAGGACTTGTTCATAGGAGTGAATCAAACATTTGCAAATTCGGATGAGTTCAAGAAGGTGTTGCACAAGTTCGATATTGCCCACAAATTTGAGTACACATATGTGAAGAATTCAACCCATTGTGTGTATGTTAAATGTAAGGTTGAAGATTGTCCATGGAGGATAACTGCAAGGGCGATTGGGAAGAGCAATCCTTTCTTACATGTGACAAGATACACCAAGACCATCATCATCAGACAAAGACAATCTTGAGGTGAAACATGCTCGAAGTGCTGCCTTGACAAGTACAATTATTCTCGAAGAGGTTAGAAATCACACAGACAAGCGTCCGACTGATATAAGGAACAATTTAAAAAGAGAGTTTGGTGTGCACTTGACATATAAGCAAGCATATCGGGCAAAGGAGAAGGCCATGGAGGAAATTCACGGTAGACCTGAACAGACATACATGTTAATACCATGGATATGTGATAGGTTGAAGGAAACTGATGACAAGGCGTGGCTGAATGGGTGGCTAGTGGGAGCAACATCTTTGAGTGAGTATTTATAGCGTATGGTTGTTGTATAGAGGGGTTCATTGCTAGTGCCAGACCTGTTTTATACATCGACGGAAGCCACTTAAGTGGACCATATATGGGGACTCTGCTGTCAGCTTCTGCCTTTGATGCAAACAATGAGTTATTGTCGTTTGCCATTGGTATTGTCCATGGAGAGACAATAGAGGACTGGACATGGTTCCTTGGAATGGTGAAGAGGACACTTGGAGGATTACAGATTACAATTGTGTCGAGCCAGACACAATGCAATAATCGCCTTTCTTTGTCAGGAGTGTTCGGGTCTCGAGACATGCTTCTTTGCTATAGGCACATTAAGGAAAACTTTAGCGCCCATATGATTAAATTGAATAGAGGAAGGAGGGCGATATGTGCGCAACAAAGGCGACCGCACTTCAATTACTTGATGCAATTGCGTGAGTCCTTCAATGCATGGATGGTAAAGGAAAGACATCATAATGTGGCCCAGCTTATACATGAGCACCGTGAGAAAGTTGCAAAGAAGATGTATGCAGCAACCATGGCAATGAGTAAGTGGAAAAATGGTGTTGGCCAGAACATCGAACAACAAGTGCTGGATAATGTGGCAAGAGCTGAATACATGGATGTTCAGATATATGGAGGAGGAAGGGTGCAGGTCCGGACAGCAAGTGGGGCCCTAAAGGTTGAGTTGCACTTGCGCGAGTGCACGTGTAAAGCATGGCAAATGTCTGGTATTCCTTGTCCTCATGCGTGTGCAGCCATCAAGGGTGTTCATGGTAATGTGTATAGTTATGTTGATGAATGCACGACGATATGACTCAAAAATTGATTTATACACGAACCATGATTCCGGTTGTGACAATAGACATGCGACCCAAATGACGTTCGCCTATATGACATAGGAAGGCAAGTGTTACTAGCACCTCCTAAGACTAAACGTCCACGGGAAGGCCTCCAGTTCAAAGGGTAGAGAGCCAATTTCGCAATAAAAAGATTTACCATTGCGGCTTATGCCATGAGGCTGGACACACAACAAGAACCTGCAAAAATCCAAACCCAAACCGAGCTTAATTGTGCATTGGTTGAGGTTGTGGGGTAAATATGTTAGAAGTCATCTTTTGGTATATATACAATGACTTGGATAGAAGGGCTATAAGACTTATAGGATCACTCAAGATGTAATTAGTGTAAATGGCATATAATGTCTTCATGCGTTGGAATGACACAGAAACATTACGTCAATGTGGAATTGTAATGTTCACTTGTCATTTCACTATATTTTGTACATGTCATCCCATTACAACTTTTTGTAAATGCCAATTATGTACTTATCAATTCCACAATGACTGTATGTTGTTGGAGACTCTGTATTTGTAGTTATGTTTATGGGAAGTATCATTTGGAAATGTTGTTTGAGGATTTGTAAGTCATTCAGAATAAGTATTTTTTGCGTTTGTAAATTAGTGTTTTTGTGGATTAGTGTTTGTGGATTAGTAATTCTCTTTAAGGATTTGTAAAAGTTCATTTTTTTGTTTTGTAAAAGTGTCTTTAACTTTGGTTTTTCATTCAGGCATCCAAGTGTGAACCTTGTAAAAACACATAGTAAATTGCGTTATACAAATGGTAAATTGCGTTATGAGATTGGTAAATTGCGTAATGCATTTTGTAAAAGTGTCTTTAACTTTGGTTTTTAATTGCGTTATGCATTTTGTAAAATTGTCTTTAACTTTGGTTTTTCATTCAGGCATCCAAGTGTGAACTTTGTAAAAACACGTAGTAAATTGCGTTATGACAGTGGTAAATTGCGTTATGCATTTTGTAAAATTGTCTTTAACTTTGGTTTTTCATTCAGGCATCCAAGTGTGAACTTTGTAAAAACACGTAGTAAATTGCGTTATGCAAATGGTAAATTGAGTTATGAGATTGGTAAATTGCGTTATGCATTTTGTAAAATTGTCTTTAACTTTGGTTTTTCATTCAGCCATCCAAGTGTGAACTTTGTAAAAACACGTGGTAAATTGCGTTATGCAAATGGTAAATTGCGTTATGACAGTGGTAAATTGCGTTATGCATTTTGTAAAATTGTCTTTAACTTTGGTTTTTCATTCAGGCATCCAAGTGTGAACTTTGTAAAAACACGTAGTAAATTGCGTTATGACAGTGGTAAATTGCGTTATGCATTTTGTAAAATTGTCTTTAACTTTGGTTTTTCATTCAGCCATCCAAGTGTGAACTTTGTAAAAACACGTAGTAAATTGCGTTATGAAAATGGTAAATTGCGTTATGAGATTGGTAAATTGCGTTATGCATTTTGTAAAATTGTCTTTAACTTTGGTTTTCATTCAGCCATCCAAGTGTGAACTTTGTAAAAACACGTAGTAAATTGCGTTATGCAAATGGTAAATTGCGTTATGAGATTGGTAAATTGCGTTATGCATTTTGTAAAATTGTCTTTAACTTTGGTTTTTCATTCAGGCATCCAAGTGTGAACTTTGTAAAAACACGTAGTAAATTGCGTTATGCAAATGGTAAATTGCGTTATGACGGTGGTAAATTGATGCATTTTCTAAAATTGTCTTTAACTTTGGTTTTCATTCGGGCATCCAAGTGTGAACTTTGTAAAAACACGTAGTAAATTGCGTTATGCAAATGGTAAATTGCGTTATGACAGGTGGTAAATTGCGTTATGCATTTTGTAAAATTGTCTTTAACTTTGGTTTTTCATTCACCATCCAAGTGTGAACTTTGTAAAAACACGTAGTAAATTGCGTTATGCAAATGGTAAATTGCATTATGACAGTGGTAAATTGCGTTATGCATTTTGTAAAATTGTCTTTAACTTTGGTTTTCATTCAGGCATCCAAGTGTGAACTTTGTAAAAACACGTAGTAAATTGCGTTATGCAAATGGTAAATTGCGTTATGAGATTGGTAAATTGCGTTATGCATTTTGTAAAATTGTCTTTAACTTTGGTTTTCATTCAACCATCCAAGTGTGAACTTTGTAAAAACACGTAGTAAATTGCGTTATGCAAATGGTAAATTGCGTTATGACAATTGGTAAATTGCGTTATGCATTTTGTAAAATTGTCTTTAACTTTGGTTTTTCATTCAGCCATCCAAGTGTGAACTTTGTAAAAACACGTAGTAAATTGCGTTATGAAAATGGTAAATTGCGTTATGACGATGGTAAATTGCGTTATGCATTTTGTAAAATTGTCTTTAACTTTGGTTTTTCATTCAGGCATCCAAGTGTGAACTTTGTAAAAACACGTAGTAAATTGCGTTATGCAAATGGTAAATTGAGTTATGAGATTGGTGAATTGCGTTATGCATTTTGTAAAATTGTCTTTAACTTTGGTTTTCATTCGGGCATCCAAGTGTGAACTTTGTAAAAACACGTAGTAAATTGCGTTATGCAAATGGTAAATTGCGTTATGACAGGTGGTAAATTGCGTTATGCATTTTGTAAAATTGTCTTTAACTTTGGTTTTCATTCAGGCATCCAAGTGTGAACTTTGTAAAAACACGTAGTAAATTGCGTTATGCAAATGGTAAATTGCGTTATGACAGTGGTAAATTGCGTTATGCATTTTGTAAAATTGTCTTTAACTTTGGTTTTTCATTGACCATCCAAGTGTGAACTTTGTAAAAACACGTAGTAAATTGCGTTATGCAAATGGTAAATTGCGTTATGACGGTGGTAAATTGCGTTATGCATTTTGTAAAATTGTCTTTAACTTTGGTTTTTCATTCAGGCATCCAAGTGTGAACTTTGTAAAAACACGTAGTAAATTGCGTTATGCAAATGGTAAATTGCGTTATGACAGTGGTAAATTGCGTTATGCATTTTGTAAAAGTTTTATTTATTGTGTAAGTTATGAATGTAGGAAAAAAAGATAGACACTGGAGTGCATATATCACACTCAAGGAACCCTCTAGTGTGATATATTACACTCGATTGCGCCTCAAAAAAAAAAACAAAAACCCATTCTTCTACTTTTCCGTTATCGATCTGTTGGAAGCGTTGGTTATCGATCTCGAACGAACCGGCAACATCACAATCACGGTCTGTAATTGAATTTGGTAAAAAGGTATTTGATTTCCTCTTTCCAATATAATCTTCCGTGCGTCGTTTTTTCTACAGTGCGGGTCATTCGAACAAGTGTCTCGTGGTTTTGGTGTTGTGGGTTTTCTTTTCGGTTCTGATTGTTGCTTTTAGATAGGGTTCTGATTGCGTCTTAAACGAAGAGCTTCGTTTGAGTTGTTTCTTCATTATTGTTATTCTTGGTGATTTTTTTGATGAGGATTATTTTTATATATTGGTTATGTAAGTGAATACAATGGCGAGAACAAAGGGTCTGAAGGAAGAATCACCTCCACGGGCATCAAAGAAGGACGCCATACCAAAGGAGCGAAAGTATCAGCCCAAGGTTCTTAAGGATACGGTCCCTAAGCCAAAAGAAAAAATGGATTCAAGTCAAAAAAAAGGGGAAAAGGCGTTATGAACAATCAGAATCAGAAGAAGATATTGGGGTAGAAGCTTCTGTCAGCCACACGTCATCTGTACCTAGTGCCGATCAGCAGTCTGAAGAAGAAGAAGAAGAAGAGATAGGGGCAGAAGGTTTTATAAGTACTCCAATCCATATATCCGATCGACATTCATTTAATCATTACTTCGGTGAAAGGAAATTACTCCCTTTTGTGTATGTTGACTTGTCTAGATTGAAATCTCGGTGCAACATAGACTTGTCACCACACATTTGAAGCAATATGAACCTTTGTTGAGTATAAGAACAATGTATTGTCAACGGTGGTGAAATTGTTTTATTTCAACATGAAAGATGCTAATGAGACCGATGTGGAGGGTAATATTATAGAAGAGGTTAAGAGCACAGAGGTGAGGGGAAAGAAGATCAAAATCAACTGCTTGAGTCTATCAACAACATTTTAGGGGTTATAGATGTTCCAAATACGCTGTGAAGCTCTTATCGATGCGAGACATTTTCTCCATATTGAGGCCAGGTGAACATATGGGAGAACTTAAGTTTGAACCTGATTCTATGTGTGATATATTCAGGGTGATATGGTTCATTTATACAAGAAACATGGTACAGAAGGGTAACAATTTTACCTATTTCACGTCACGAGATTATCATCTGTTTGCTTCTATCATATCTCAGGAGCCCCGAAATGTTGGTAAATGGGTATTGGATGAGATGCTACATTTTAAAAACAAAAAAACATTATTTACATTTTTTCGAATAAAAACAAACAGAGTGACGACTATTCTCAAGTTTGGACCATCGTTGTCTTCCCCTCAACTTTTCCTTTTAGGACCGGATATTTGACATACATACGGTCCTAAAAGTCTCTACCCATATTTTTAGGATTAGACGAAGACTTTTAGGACCGGATATTTGTTAAATATACGGTCTTAAAATGGACGAAGATTTAGGACCGTATATTTAACAAATATACGGTCCTAAAAGTCTCTACCCAACTTTTTAGAATGAGACGAAGACTTTTAGGACCGGATATTTGTTAAATATACGGTCTTAAAATGGACGAAGACCTTTAGGACCGTACTTTTAACAAATATACGGTCCTAAAAGTCTCTATCCAAATTTTTTAGAATTAGACGAAGACTTTTAGGGCCGTATATTTATTAAATATCCGGTCTCAAAATGGACGAAGACCTTTAGGACCGCACTTTTAACAAATATCCGGTCCTAAAAGTCGCGAAAACTTTTCAGAGCCTCATCTGGCTCATTTTCAACATCCGCATTCATTCAGAAACCCAAAATGGACACACACAAATTGTTCGAAAAAATAAACAAATTTATTATTGAATTACATTGCTATATTTACAAATGAATGAATTAGCTAGTCGAAAAAATAAACAAATGTACGTAAGGCATTGTTGCTACAAGATCATATATTATTTACAAATGAATTAATTTAGGACATTAATTATTGTCCTGACTTGGATTTTCTAAGACTAGTTTATACGGATATTCACAAAAAACCTCGCGTATGTGCTCGATTTCATCATCATCAAATGGCTCTTCACGGGCAAACCTTTGTAACATCAAAGACAAAAAGCGAAATAACATATTATGTGCATATTTCATATGTAACATTAAGCCATCAGTGACTGAATTCAGCCATAACATCTTACCCTTAAAGTGACTTTAGTGTTTCCCTCCGTCACAATATCATACAAGTGTTTCATGACGTACAAGCCACATAAGTTCGATCCTTTCGGTTGCCGACGGGTCTAAAAATAACAATAAATATATGTAAGAGCATATATAGCTTACTGACCAACTTCAGAAGGCAATTATGCCATGTCCAATTATGTACTAACCTTAATTTTGTGCCATTTAGGATCTCGGTGAGCCGAGCACACGCTTTTTTACCTCAACACGGAAGGTCTTCACTGTGCACTATCATCAAAATCACAAATTTATCGGTAATGTTCACGAAAATTCACAACAGAGATTTCGACAAGACAATCAAAATGACATTCTTACTTGGTGATCATCGGCTTCAACGTAGTCGATGGATCGGCGTGAGTGGAGCATAAGAAGATAACATAATGGAACTCCATATTCATGACGACCAACCGCCGGTGGTTGCTGAAAATTCACAAAGAGAAAGTACTCATTGATATATATATATATATATATATATATATATATATATATATATATGTAGTATAATTATATTAAGTGAATTGCGAGACAAGTATATATGTACCGAGCTAAAGTGTGGAAACAAGTACACCTTTCTTTGCACTTTACACAACCTATTTGATATGTACTCTGTCTCAATTCCAGAGGTAGTGTTGTGCTTGCATACACTGGGCACAAGAATCCAAAATCCGAAATTTCGCCCTATTCAAGCGGTTTCTCGTGCATGCACCTACAAGAATGACATCGATGAGGGAATTAGTATATATGTATATATTTGTGTCTAAACGGTGCATTTCAATTATGTAATCAAGGAAGAAGATACTTACTTCATAAATATTTGAACACATGGACTAGTAACCTCCTTTCGAGAATCGCCAAGGACTCTACATCTTCATTATCAATGTAAACCGGTTCAGGATGAGGGAGGCCTATTACTTCATCGACAGGCCAGGATTTATCTTTAAACCATTGTTGGGCTACCAAATCTTGTATTTTTTTCTTGCATAGGTGCAGCTGAAGGTGTCAAGGGATCCACACTGGTCTCTGGCCGAGAGCTCATCAGGAGGAACTTCATTTTATCCATCTCCTCCTTCATCTTGCTCATCTCGTGATTGAAACATCCTCAATGTAGCATCTTTCGCCGGCGATTCCTCACTTAATTTGGCCGGCCTCGATCCATCTCTCCTGGTAACCATACTTTGTCCGTGGCGTTTGGATTTACCAAAGTATTGCTTTAGGCCTACCCAGCCCTCCAATCCCCTTACACGCCCGAGTGATCTCGGTTCCGGTCGCGAGCCGGAGAACATCATTCCTCCCGTCCGAGCGCAAAAGATCCTCTCGCCCTTCTTTAAGATCTTCCCGTAAGATACGTGATAACGAGAAGCTTAGTGATGAAACATGTTTAGTAAGTAAAAATAACAATATCGATACTTAGTAATTGTTCGATAGCAACTACACGAGTTTTTTCACTCGTGTAGGTGCCGCTTGGCTTTTGCCGAATATACAACCGTGAGCTCGCGACGTATGGAGATGGCGGCGGTCAACTCACTGAGAGAAGGATTGGATTCGGCTTCATCTTCCAATCTCAGTTTACATATCAGACTTGCATAGAACTAGGAGATGCTCCTCTCATGCAGGACAAAGGCAGCAAATGTATACTTCTATTCACACACCAAACCATTTAACTAACGAGGATTAGATGTACACAATAACATTCACATATCCGCACAGTTAATAAGCAAACAAAAGTGCAAACAAAACTAAATATAAACTCACCAGAGCTTCAGGATTGGTCCACTTCTGAACAAATTGTTGCCAAGTTTGTTCATCAAGAAATTTGTACTTCTCCTGGGGTTGATGGTCAAAGCTTCTCCTCGGCAAAAATATAAGTGTGCTGAAAAGGTCTTAAACTTCCTGAACCGCTCGGACTGATAAGACAATATTGAGTCTTTCAACTTCTCAGAATCGAGGGACCGGTGAATGTGCCGGATAGTGTCCCACATAGGATCCTTTATTGTTTTTGGTCCACATTTTTCCACTCATCACAAAATGCTAACCTTGCTGCAGATTAGAAGCGCCGGAAACAAAACTAGTATATGTGCTTTTATTAGGACCGAAAGGTTGCAAATTTTCATCAAAATGAATCTCGAGCTTCGTCCCAAAGATTCGACTAAGGGATACTTCCATCATTCGTGTGCCGCTTCTACCACGAAGGTGCACGGCAACGAGGAGGCTCAATGTGAGATGAAGAGGTTCGTTTGTCCGAGGCTACTCCCCGGTCAAACCAGTATCCGGAGTTTCAAGAACACGAGTGGAATCGTTTTCACCGTTCATTTTCAAGACAGTAGAGAGGAATGCCGAGAAAATGAGGGAGTAACGTGAAGGCTAACAGTAATGCTGGGCGAGGAAGAGAGGTAATGGAACAGGAAGGGTTTCGCAACGTGAACAGGGGTTCTTCAGTGAGAGTGTGAGAGTGACAATGTGAGAGCGACAAAAGCTTCCACATGGGTTAACGTTTGTCGCTTCATTTTAAGACCTGACAAATACACATATATGTCTTAAAATATAACCTTTAAGACCGATCTCTATATATGTCCTGGTCTTAAAAGTAATTAATTTTTATTCAAACTTTTAGTACCTGGCCAAATTTTTGGTCCGTTCTTAAAAGTCTAACTTTAAAACCTGGTCATTCTCGTAACTATGGTCTTAACATTTATTACTTTTTATTTAAACTTTAGTACTGGACAAATTTTAAGTTCGGGTCTTAAAAATCAAAGTTTTAAGACCGACTTTTTATATATGTTCGGTCTTAAAACTTTAATACCTTTATATTTATATTTTTCCGTATTATTTTGGAGTGTAGAAAATAATTAACAATAAGATTGAATAAAAACAAATAAAAAAAATACATTTAATAAAAAATAAAGCTAATACATTATGGTTATTTACAAATAACCGTATATCAATACAAAAACACTGTGGATTACCCACGGAATTACCGCCGAAAATTACCGACGGAATTACCCGTTGGTAACTAAAATTACCGACGGAAAATTTCTGTCAATAATTTTGCCATGGCAAAAATTAAATTTTTTCTGCCATGGAAAAATTACCGACGGAATTACCCACAGAATTCCGTCGGTAATTTCAGTTACCGACGGAATTCCGTGGGTAATTCTGTCGGTAATTTTTACCCATGGAATTGCGTGGGTAATTTCAGACGGAATTTTTTCTGTCAGTAATTCCGTGGGTTTTCCGTGGTTTTTTTGTAGTGATATATACTTCAGCATATATTACGGTTATATATCCTCTCAATATAATATTCGTCCACGTATAAGACGGTTTGGAACAGCAATTTATGGCAATAATAGCCCAAGTAATATCCTAAATTATCTGTAACAATTTCTTGTATGATGTATGTGCTTTGTGTGGAATGAAATAGAGATTTTTGACTAAATGATCAAATTCATCTAAAATACATGATTTTCCTGAAACCGAAAAATTCTGAGACATATGTTTACTCAAAATGAGATAAATGGAATTGACACTTCTTTATTCCATTTTAGCTCATTTAATTCGATCAACGGGATGCGAAGGAAGTTAATTACATGAATTTTATTAGAAATCATGAAAAAAATTAAGGGGATAATTTTTTCCTAGAAATTTTAGAGGCAATATTATGTAGTCTAGATAAGCTAATTGAGGAAGAGAAATATTTATATAGAATTAAGGATTAATTCCTAACACTTATCTAACATTTACAACTAAATAAGTAATGAATTCTAAATTGTAAATAAAGGTTTGGTAGAAAATCAAATGGGATTATAATGGTGTGTGACATCCTTCCTATACTAAGTCAAGACACATACTTACTTCTACAATTTTATGCCCTCTTTCTCAAAATTCCCATAGTACCTTGCTATTCTCCACCTTACCAGTTAATTAAAATTGGCTACATACATATGATTTTAGTTCTCGCCACATCAGCCTTTTGTTTTTAATTCCATGAGATTTTCGGTCAAACAAGATCATTGGAATGAAAATTCAATGGTAGGATGGTAAATAGTGAAAAGTTGATGTCTTATGAATTTTCACCAAGCTTCCACCCACTTCAATTTCTCAATATCCATTAAACCTCATGTTTCGTTTCATTTCATTCTCACTTAGTCTAAGTGTAAACTTTGTTTTGAACCGATTGGTTTAAGTTTTAGATGAGCTTTTGAATATGTTATGAAACCTTATATTTTTTTCCAACTAAGGTTTTTAGAGCCTCATAATGATTTGTTCAAGAATAACCTACAATTCAAAGGCTAGTTTGAAAATAACCTACAATTTTAGAATGAAATCTTGACATAGGACACTTTTTTATTGAAATGGGAATAGCTGATGGAACCATTTTTTCTTGAAATTAGACTTAATAAGGAGTCTCTGTAGGCTTTGGAATCACCTCATTTGGACACTTGTGCTAGGAGATATGAATTTTCAAGGTTATATTAAAATTCTGGAAACTTTAGTCTAAAGGGCCAAAAATGAGACAAGTAATGGTATAAGATGATTGGTATGGTGTTCATATATGAAATGGATTCTTGGATTTCGATATATTGATATGTAAAATAAAATATCTATAAAATAAATATATTATGAGTAAAGAGATTTCAAAATATTTGACCATGTTAAAAATTATTTTTATATTTCATAAAATATATTTTATCACATTGCATGATTTGCATCCCCTCTTACCCCACTACTAATCATTTTTGAAAAATAAACATTATTTCTATATTTTATAAAATATGTTTGGATTCTTTGCCTCCAATTCCATTAGCCCCCACTATTAATCATCTTTAGAAATTATTAAAAATTATTTTTATATTTCAAAAAAAGTTCTGAGCAAGTTCTTCTCAACCCATTCTTCACCTCCCATACTCTCTATGGGATCCATTAGCTTCCTCATATACTCTATCATGTAGTTGGTAACCACATCAAAGTTCTCTACAAAACTTTGCTTGTGATGGGTAAACATGAGAGGCTACTAGTGCCTCAATGTAAATAATTCTCCGTGGTGCGGATCGGTCAGTTTCCCATGAGTTGTTTGTGGTGGTTTCATGAAGGGCACTGCATAGAGTCCTATCTGAATATGAATGCTTGCTACTGCTATCTGATCTCTTCCCCTCCCTCATCGTTGATGTTCTATTATATTCGAATTGTTAAAACAATTAAGACTTCCTTCCCCCACTCCTCCCATAGAAATTATACAATAAATGTAAATTTTTTCAATTAATTTTAAGTATATCATATTTTCAGAATCACGGCATATACATAAAATTTGTTAGCATATTTTTATAATAGATTAAATATTTTAATTTATAGGGTCCAAAAATAATAGATTAAATATTTCAATTCATAGGGGTTTATAAAAATGAATAAGTAGGTTATGATGATATAATTGCTGGTGACCAAATATCTTGTGAAGTTATCAACATATTATAATTATAATACTAATAATAATATATTAAATAGTTTGGATTTAGGTAAAATTCTAAATAGGGTTAAGGTGCAATTTTACACATGAAGTTTACCCCCGGGAGCGCCCAGCACCACGAAGTTTTTTCAGGAGCAAAAGTACACACGATGTTACGTTTTGGTTTTGGGAGCAAAACTACCACGGGCCTTAGTTGACCGTGAGTTGACCGTTAACTTGGATGAAAGTGAACAGTAACGCGGGTAAAATTACACTTTTGCCCTTAGTTTTAGTTGAAATTACCCTTTTGCCCTAAGTTTTTTTTAAAAAAAAAAATTAGCCCCCGGTGGGCCCCCCAACGGCGGCGGTGGTTGGCCGCCGGTGGTGGGGCCGACCGGGGGGAGGTATTTTTAGTTTTTTTATTTAAAACTAAGGGCAAAAGTGTAATTTTTACTTAAAACTAAGGGCAAAATGGTAATTTTCTCTTTTTACTTACCATCAGCGTCCACGTCATCATCCACATCAGCATCCACGTCATCGTCCAGTGATTACGGTATTTCTAGCACGCTTTACGGAAAAGGGTACTTTTACGGAAAATCGTGAAACAATGGCTACGTCGGGCAGCGTAATGTAACAATGCGTAATCAACGCTTTGAGATATCCTATGAGAATAATGTCACTTCCATTACTAATTTGACATTATAATCGCATTTTAGGTAAAAATTACCATTTTGCCTATAACCCTACTTGGCGGAATTTTGCCAAATTGGCTTAAATACATAGGCTATTTTCTTCCCAAAATTTCAAGAACTTTGACGATTTATGATTCTTGAAAATAAAGACTAAAATAGCCCTCCCATATGATACCCAATCATACTTGAGGAAATTTAAAGGCTATTACTACCCCTAATTTTGAAAGAGCTATAAAAATTACAACTTTTCGTGACTTTCGATCCCTACTATGTTTACACCTCTCGCATATTTTTTCAACGCAAACAAGGCTCTAAAACATTTGTAGGAATCTTGTCACCTACTTTCTAAATCTAACTAACAATTCTACTAACTACTAAACTAAAAACTAAAGACTAAAGCCAGAAAGACTTGCAAGTTGAAGACTTAGCAGAAGCTTCAATGTGAACTTCTCTCTCTCTTTCTCTCCCTAGGAATTTCGGCCAAGGAGCTCAAAGAAGATGGTGTGCAGAATTTTGAAGGAGGGGGGGGTATTTATAGGGTTTAGATAAGGCATTGTTTGGCATTTTGGGTTATAAAAAACCCATTTTCCCCGATCCAAAAAATATGCCTATATGCATTTTTCCCTATTTTTGTTTTATTAGGAAAATGCAAAATTATCTCATAATTTACTTAGTAAAAGTCTAGCGGAAGATAAAATTCCCACTTGATCATTATTCTACCTTGACTTTGGAATTCCTATTTCTAGATCTCTAGATAGGATCCGTTTCCTAATTTTAAAATTACTATTCACAATTTTTGCTTTAATTAATTATAATATTAAAATAATGTTGCAAGTGGCCAACTTGGGTTCTATTTCATTTTCATTTTTATTTATTTATTTATTTCGTTTTTCCCCTTTTATTTTCTGCCTTTTCTCTTTTTTTTTTAATTAATTATTTAATTAATTATTTAATTAATTAAATAATTATTTTTCCATAATTTCTCACAAAATTTTCCTATTGGTCAATTCTTGCATTTAGGCTTAAAAATACCTAAACTCATCCATTTCCTTCAAATTTTACAATTAATTAACCAATACACGTCAGCGTGTCAGTCCAAATAAGCGCCACATCACGCCACGTCAGCATTCCATCCAAGTTAACGGTCAACTGACGATCAACTAACGGCCCGTGGTATTTTTGCTCCCAAAATGTAACGTCATGTGTACT
Source organism: Acacia pycnantha (assembly GCA_025563575.1). Lineage (NCBI taxonomy): Eukaryota > Viridiplantae > Streptophyta > Magnoliopsida > Fabales > Fabaceae > Acacia > Acacia pycnantha. The sequence continues at coordinate 645,787 of JAMWYP010000110.1, read as the reverse complement.
TTTGCTCCTGAAAAAACTTCGTGGTGCTGGGCGCTCCTGGGGTAAACTTCATGTGTAAAATTGCTCCTTAACCCTTCCAAATAAATACCATTTGAATTTGTAAAACCCTCAGAAGTCTGTTGAATTGGTAAAAAGACTAAGAGGAACCAAGGACCTATGAGAGATATGCAAATTCGTGTGAAATTGCCCTTAGTTTTAAATAAATAAACAAATAAAACCCTCCAACCCCCACCACCGACGGCGGTCACCACAGCCGGCCGGCCGACGCCGGTGGTGGCCGGCGGCGGCCGGCTGACAGTGGTGGGGGCCGGCGGTATTATCTAATAGTACATTCGGTTCTAATTATAAGAATTAATAACACTTTTATAGTACAAATTGTACTATAAAAGTGATCCTATAATTAGGACCGAAAAGAACATGTGAGATTAAAAAATCTCATATTCATATTATTAGTTTTATCCAATTATCTGGATTCAAGCCGAAACAACACCGTGTATTCCCAATAAATCGGATCCGCAAGAGGGTGAGAAAGTTATATTAATTAAACCAATAAATTTAAGGGACCTGGCGCCTGTTCTTTTCTTTTCTGGTTTCTGTGTCCCTTTTCCTTTTATGATTATTGGATTAAAATTTAATGATTTATATTTAATATTTTATAATAATATAATTACAATGGAGAAAATAATGGGAAGGAAATGAAGAAAAATATGAGAATGAAACATTAAATATAAACCATTAGATTTTAATCAAAAAGGTTATAAAGGGAGAAAAGGACTGCAATGGCCAAGAAAAGAAAATGAAAGAAGTCGAATCCAAATTTAAGTACCTAAAATTCCTTCTATATAGCTATATTCCCTCCCACCATCTCCTATAATTTTTTTCAAAAATTTTAGGGAAAATCTCACTCGGTTCTAAGAATTAGAAAAACTATTTTAAAAAATTCTTAGTATAGAATCCTCTATAAAAAAAATGTTTCAGTTTAAAATCCTCTATCAAAAAATTCCTTAAGGACCTCAGTGACATACATTGGCTTGTTAATAACTACTCTATAACTTGTTAATATAATCACATACGCTTGTTAACGGAAATTGTTTGTCGAATTCAAATTTAAGTACCTAAAATTCCTCCTATATAGCTATATTCCCTCCCACATCTCCTATAATTTTTCCAAAAATTTTAGGGAAAATCTCACTCGGTTCTAAGGATTAGAAAAAATATTTTAAAAATTCTTAGTACAGAATCCTCCATAAAAAAAAAAAAAAAAGTTTCAGTTTAAAATCCTCTATCAAAAAAGTCTTTAAGGACCTCAGTGACATATATTAGCTTGTTAATAGCTACTCTATAACTTGTTAATATAATCGCATACACTTGTTAACGGAAATTGTTTGTCGAATCCAAATTTAAGTACCTAAAATTCCTCCTATATAGCTATATTCCCTCCCATCATCTCTTATAATTTTTCCAAAATTTTTAGGGAAAATCTCACTCGGTTCTAAGGATTAGAAAAAATATTTTAAAAAACCTTTAGTATAGAATCCTTTATAAAAAAAAAAAAATGTTTCAGTTTAGAATCCTCTATCAAAAAAGTCCTTAAGGACCTCAGTGAGATATATTGGCTTGTTAATAACTACTCTATAACTTGTTAATATAGTCGCATACACTTGTTAACGGAAATTGTTTAATTAACATAGATAAGCTTATTAATAACCATTATATGACCTGTCTATGAGAGTTGGCTTAGTTAACATAGATGAGTTTATTATTCTATGACTTACCAATATAGTCACATACACTTATTAAAAAGAACTCCTTTAGTTAACATATATGAGTTTGTCAATGGTTATTCTATGATTTATCAATATAGTCACACACACTTATCAAAAGTAACTCCTTTAGTTAACATATATGTTTTTGTCAATTGTCACTCTATGACTTGTCAATATACTCACATATATTTGTTAATAAGGAAAGTTCACATTTTGAATCTATCTCACTAAAGTCCTCTACATGGGGATTGTTTTTGTAAGAATCTACACTATGATTTTCTTAATGTATTTTTTCTAGTCCTTAGGACATCAGTGAGATTTTTCCATAGTTTTATGAAATAATCGACATTTATTTGAAATAATTTTAATTAATTTTAATTTAAAACTCAAAAAATAATGATAAATAATTAAATTAACAAAAAAACATTAATTAGTTTATTAAAAGCATTCTATTTAATTTTATGCTTTCCAAACCATGAGCCTATTAAAATCATAAAGATCTGATGTATTTTTGTTTATTTATTTTTATTTCAGGACATTATAATCCAATCTTTAAGTAAAAATTGAATCTCTTAATTAATAATAATTACAAATTTTCAAATTTTGTATTATAACCGCTAGATACCGATACTAGTGGGTTTTTGGTTCTAGGTTCTTCAAGGTAGAGAAACCCTGGCGGAAGACTCTGCCTCGACCATGGCTCCAGACTCTGCCTCAACCATGGCTCCAGACTCTGCTTTCTTTGATCCCCGCGAATTGTTTCTTCTTTTTATTCAATACACATATTTATTTTCTCCACAACCTGAAGATCATCAACATATCCCTGATTTTGGATGTCCTGAATTATCTCAAAACAATTCCTCTTCTTCGGCTTCTTCTAATGCTTCTGTATCTTCTTCTAACCCAGAAACTGAGCATGTGAATTCTTCAATTGAAATAGAGGAAACCTTTCCAGTGGAGTCTTCAATTGAAAGAGAGGAACCCTTGCAAGTCATCATCTGTGAAATCTGTGCAGACACCAAACGAATTACCCAGATGATCAAGAACCAAACATGCCACCATTCGTATTGCTCTGATTGTATGACAAAACATGTGGCCGCCAAAATCCAAGACAGTATAATAGCAGTTCCATGTCCTGGTTTGGATTGTAAAAGTGTTTTTGAGCTGGAAGCTTGTCGGCCATGGCTTCCCAAAGACTTATTTGAAAGGTGGGATAGGGCTCGGTGTGAAGTTCTGTTTCTGCAAGTGCCTAAATTTTACTGTCCCTTTGAGGATTGTTCAGCCATGATGCTGGTTGAGAATGAGAAAGATCAACAAACTGCAGGGAAAACAGAGTGCCCTGTTTGCCATAGAGTGTTCTGTCCAAGGTGTAATGTTCCATGGCATACTGGAGTTGACTGTAAGAAATACCAGAAACTGAATAAGAGACAGAGTGAAGATCAACTTGTGAGAAAGCTTGCTAAAGAAAAGAGATGGCAAAGGTGTCCAAAGTGCAAGTTTTATGTGGAGAAGATAAGTGGATGCGTGCGTATCACTTGCAGGTTAGTTTTTTTGTTTGTTTTTGTGTTTGACACTTGCAGGTTAGTTTTCTGCTAAACATTTATATGCAAGAATTGTAAACTTTTGAAGTAATCATGCTTCAAATATCCTTTTTGAAAGGATTTTGAGTGGATTACTTTGTTCTTGTTATGTTCTTAATTGGTAGAGAACAAACTGATTAGAAATAGCATAGAAAAATAAAATAGTATTTAGATTGATTTAACAGATTTAGAGATTATGAGGGATAATGAGAAAAACCTCATCTAGATTAATTTTAACAAAGTTGTTACTTTTACTGTAAGAAGTGAAATATTTAGGGATTATTTTGTAAGACATATCATATGAAAATAGCTAATCAAAGACATGTGGAATTCTACAACACAGAGAGAACTATGTTAGATTATTTGAATTCTATCACAATGTAGGGTGAACGTGGGATTTTAACAATATTTTATACTAAAGGTATCTTACAACATAAATTTTTAAAAAATACTAAACTATATAGGAATGAGATCCTCTCTCATAAGTTTTCTTTCTCTTCATCATTCCTCATCTTATCTCGACCGCGGATTGGAAAGAGCAGAGAAAAATTAAAGTAATATTGTGACGTTTCAAATTGATTGGACGAATATGATTTAGAAATTATGAAAGATAATGAGAAAATAATGATAAGAGAAACTCAATTTATCTCCCTCTCCCTCACACACAATGCCGATGGGAAGGTGTGTGTGAGTGAAAGTTTCTGTAAAAACCAAAGAAGTTCGCAGAGGAGAGAGATAAGGAGAAATAAGAAATTATCCACAAAAAAAAAAAAAAAAAAAAACCATGTGAGACACTGAGACCCACATACAGTGAAACAGTGAAAGTAACACCTCCTTGCCTCAAGTTAACAACTTTGTTGAACTCGCCCTATTTGTATAGTCCCTATGTATTTTAACACCTTTAAAACTTGAAAACTTGAGTAAATATTCTTTCCGATCCCTTCCTAAAAAAAAAACGTGATCTCCATTTTGATCCCTTACAAAAAAAAAAAAAACCTTTTTAGTCAATAAAAAGGATAAATAAGGGTCGATTGGTTGGCATTTTGATCCCTCACAAATTTCTAAAATGTCATTTTTAATCCGTAAAAAAGGACGATAAGGGTCAATTTTTTTGTAAGGGACTAAAATGGGGTTCATGTTTTTTGTCACGGACCAGAAAAGGTATTTACTCTTATAACTTTTATGGTGTTAAATATCCTTAGTATTAAACATTATTGTTTAAATCGTACCTTCGCCTCGATATGAAATAGGAAGAACTAAGGACCCGTTTGTTACAAAGAAAGCTTGGGGAGGGAAAGGGAAGATCCCAATCTTCCCATGGATTTTGGTTGTTTGTTACACAGAAAGTCCAGTCAGCATCTTCCAGTGAGAGTCCATCTTCCCTCATTTGAGGGAAAGTGCTTTCCATCCGAAAATGGAAGGAAAGCTGCCATCTTCCTAGGAAGATGGTTTTTTGACATATTTATCCCTGAAATTCAAATTTGGCGGGAAGTTCGAACTTGGCGGGAAAGTTCAAATTTGGCGAAATTTTTTTCTTCAAAAGTTCGAACTTAACAATAATATATTTTTTAAAATATATTTTAGAAACAAAAATATATTTTTTTATTTTGAAATAATTTCTTTTGAGGGTAAAATAGACATTCCTAATTTTTTTACCAACTTTCCCTCTTCATTTTCTTCCTACCAAACAACTCAAGCCATCTTCCCTCATCTTTCAAATCTTCCTTTCCTTTCCTTTCCCTCCTCCAAAGTTCCTTTCCCTCCCCAAACTTTATTTATAACAAACGGGTCCTAAAAGCACAGAAAACAACTAAAAGAATATGAGGAAATATTTTATTTAAATTATGATACCGTAATATCTTGTGATCCAGGACATCTAGATATAATCTAAATCTTAAATAATAAGATATGAGATATAATGACACTAATATAATAAATATCCAGCATATATAATTAAATTATTTATTTATGATTGTAGGTGCAAATATAAGTTTTGCTATGTCTGTGGAAGAGAATGGGATTTCATTCATGAAGCCAGCAGAGCCGGGTGTACAAGAAATAGAGGCAGGTCTACGACTACAAGCAATAGAGGCAGGTCTACGACTACAACCAATAGAGGCGGGGGTCTAAGCAATCAACTATTGCAATTTTGTCGTTCGTGCTTCTCCTCTCAATAGTGAGGTCTTACATCGCTAAATCAACTTTGTGTTAGTAATTTGAGCAGATTTTTAATTTAAAAATAGATATGGATTTTATGGTTTTTAATTAGCTTCATTTTGCCTATGAGATAGAAATGATTCTCCAAGATGACACGGCCATCTGACCAGTTAATTGGATTAGCACTCTTTCAATTCAAATTTTTTCAATTATCACATAATATAACTATTGAGAAATAATAAAATATATATTTTGGTGGCCAATGAAAGACTAAGTACAATAAATATAAAATTAATTAAAAAAAAGGTGCATATATATATATATATATATATCTACCATAGGGGTGTATTGATTAAAGATTTACTGGACAATTACCTTAGAGGAATGTATTGTCAGTTATTAGTATGATTCATATATCTGGTGTATGGGATCACTCTTATGCTAAACAGCATACTCTTCTAGGTATGGTTCTTGACTTATGAGTTCTGCTTACTGTACTCTAGACAAAGATAACTTTTATGTAAACAGTCTAATTCATGGTGCAAGAATCCTCCGATCTCCCCGCCTCTCCCTTTGGGTCTTACGGGCTCTTCCGATCGCGGCGATTCAAGAACGGTCACCATCCAATTAAACTACTTACATATACTCAAGCAGAATTCATAAATCAAGTCTCATACATATACTCTGAGGCGGTAGAAACCTGCCATCGAGTCAACCACCACACATAGATATGAATCATAAACTAATTGAGCAACAATACATCCTGAGAGGGTAACCTCCCAGTTCAGATCTAATCAGTACATCTCTGCTTCCCCTTCTGGCTCTGATACCAAAAGGACGGGAGATTCACATCTGCTGTTTTCCTGTATTTTATCCTCTTTTGAATTTTTTGTTTTAAGTTTTTATTTTTTTTTGCATTATTTTCCTGCATTATTTTCTGCATTTTCCTTCATGTCTTCCATCTTCCGTTCTTTCTCTCGCCGTTCCTCGTTCTCTTCCACCTCTTCCAACCCACCTTCTTCCTTAAACGATGAGGGAGTTCATTCCTCAACAAACAATATCTTTGATGAAGAAATTCATTTCAAAGATTTAAATCAACAAGTTGACGATTGGACTCTTCCTCCAGTCGACAACAAAGATGTTTTCCACACATCAAAGAAATGGTTCTCAAAGTCCGATTATATAATCAAGACTGTTGAAGAATCTATTTCTGTGTTACCCAAATCAAACGGTTGCTTTAGATGACAAACGTATTATGGAAGTCCTTAAACTCAATGTTAAACTTCATGGTTTCAACATGAAATCAGGATCTATACCTGTTGCTCTAATATATAGGGTACAGTATAAGGTCTCAAAATCTTCTTCTTCGAGTGCCCGTTACCTCCCAAGAAATAGACAAACTGTTGTTTTTGTAACTGACCACTTGAACACAAACGTCACCATTCCACAAACCATTCAATGGAAAGATGTAACCCTTCCAGAAGAATGGGTTATGGAAAAGGCAGTCCAAGCTGTTCCACGACCCCCTCCTCAAATCAGTAGAATTTCACAAACACAAACAGGATGCATTGGGCGGCGTTTGACGGACCCGAAGTTCTACTTCTTCCATACCCGCATCTATCTCTTCAAGATATGGAGATTTTAGATCTACTTTAAACTACGAATTACCGAGGCATTCTTGTTCCTCTGAACGGTCCCTTCCACAATCAGAAAGGACTATTCCTCCGGTGATTCACTTACCACCTCCACCTCCAGTAACAACAGAGAACCCTTTACCCGGGAATGTTCAGATGCAAAGCGTCACAGACGAGGGGTAGGTAGAATATTGAGAGAACCTCCACCAGATATGCCCAGAAAAAAGAAACCTGGTGAAAACTAGAAAGACAAAGGTAAACAGGACAAAGGTAAACAGGCTGACCAATCTGATGAAAGACAGAGCTTTTCCGAAGAAGCACAAAGGCCAATTTCAGAGGAAGAAGCCTTCCAAGAAATAGTTAAACAGTTGTGGCAACAGTCACAACATTACCAAGGCTCAACGAGCCAGTCAAAGTCCCAAACACAGGACTTAAAGACAAATCAAACAAACTCCTCTTCCAAGGAGTATACTGGGTCATCCACCCAGAAACCCAAAAAAGAGTCTTCGACCCAAAGGCTCACTTCCATCAAACCTGGACAAATGACTGTTGAATCCTATGCTAAGAAACTTCCTACAAACACATGGGGAGAATTATTAGCCCAAAAGGATACACAGCCACTGGCCTTAACAACAGTTGCCTCATCTTCACAGGCAATAATTAAACAGCCAACTCAGGCATCCAAATCATTAGTAACTATTCCAGTTGCTAACCCGAATGATACCCCTTATATTCCTAAACACAATAAAGAACAAAATATCATTCAGATTGAACCTGAGTTTTTCCTTCAAACCCCAAACCAAGTGGCCTTAAATATTTTTCCTCCTGGATTTCATTATAGGCCTACTGATTTAAGAAAAACAAGAGAGTATTATGAGTTAATACTGGTTCATTCTAAGTCTGTTTGTTTGGCAAAACATATGGACCAAAAGGATGAAACTTTAAAAACTCATTCTACTTTTCAAATTTTAAATGTTCTTACTCCTTCAGAGTGGGGACCAAATTTAAACAAACCTCGCATGTTTCCATGCAAGGATTTGGATTTTGATCCTAAAGGATATAATTACTGGGATTATTGTGATGCCTGGTATAATGTCTTTTGGGAACAAAATAGAATTTTTAAACATACTTGGTTTATTTATTGGAAAAATAAAACCAAGTACACTTTCCCTCAGTGGTTTCGACGATGGTGGGATTTTTTCGGACCTATTCCAGAAATTCTCCCTCCAACGGTTTAGAAAGCATTGAATCTTTTTCAAAGCAAATTTAAACTTGATGAAGATCCTTTTCCCATTGATCTTCATTACTTTTCAAAAATGTCTGTCTCCTGGATATTTTCTTGGCGTCTGAGTTTTCTCACGAATGTAAATTCTCAAACACTGCCCATTCTCCAGAGGATTCCCTATGTTCGATGGTGGGCTAAGTTTGATCAAACTCGGATAGATTCCAAAGCAGTGGAGTTATGGTTTAAACAGAACCCTAAATTCCTCTGTGCTACTGAAGAAAGCAGATTTTTGAACCAGAAGGCTCAGGCCCAATGTAAACTTGCTGCTGTCTCCAGTAAACAAGAATATATCCAACAGCTTCGCTTCATGCTTAAACAGCTCCAAGAAGATGAAGCCAGTAAACAAGCCTCTTCTTCCACAACCTTAGAAGAAGAAGTTCAGACTGATGATGAAGACTTTATCATTGATCTGAATGAAGATTAAAATTCACAGTTTTTGACGAAAGCACGGTTGTATGCACAGACACTGTAGCTTTCATGTATAGAACTGTTTAAATTGTACTTTGCATTGTAGCAAAATTCACTGTAGTGCACTGTAGCAAAATGCTGAGGTGTCAGTTCACTATAGCACTGTACACTGTAGCACACTGTAGCAGGTTACTGTAGTGTCGGCAGATCACTGTAGCGTCGGCAGACTACTGTAGCAGGTTACTGTTTAAATAGTGACTTCGGAAATGCCTATTTAAGGAGCTCCTCCCCTTTGGTTGAGGACAAGCCTTGGATAGCCATCTTCCAAGCCACACCCTTCTCTCCTCCCTCTCTGTTTCCTTTGTAAGTTTAAGCTTTCTGTTTCTGTAAGCTTTATGTTTTAAATAAACGTGTGATTTCAGTTTTATCTCTTCCTTTCTTTACTTCTTCTACATATTTTAAGTTTATGCTTATGTTTTAAGTGTTCTTCCCTCTCTACTTCTCTCTCACTCCTATCTCCCCTCCGTCCCCTTCGGCTCCTTCGGGCCCTCCCGTCCTTTATATATATATATAACCTTAATGAAATATAAATTATACTTCTTATATTTATCAAGTCTTGTCTTTATTTAAATATGGGTTAGTGTGTAAATTTAGCAATAAACCATTTTTCTATGGGCACCTAACACAACTAACTATTTTCGGGTGCAAAAGTAGACCTAATCAATTTATTTGGTAGCACTTATAGTAATACCATAAACCAAAGTTAACTTCCGTTACTTTTTGCAATGTAAGTCTCATTAGTCTTCTCACTTTCTATTAATATATTTTTAGAAGGCTTAATGTGTAAATTTAGTAATAAACTATTTTTCTATGGGCACACAACACAATTATTGTTCATAAGAGCATTTACATGACTAATATGGGCATTCCCATAAGAGCATTTACATTAATGCCATTTATTTTTTCATAAGAGTATTTACAAGACAAATAAAGGATTTAAAAGAATCCAAAGAGTTAATTTTTTTAGTAATTATCATATTTGTCTTGTAAATGCTCCTATAAAAAAAATAGAGTAAGGGCATATTATTGTCTTTCCACATAGAACACTTAAGGAGTGCAGTAAAAAAAATTTATAAAACAAATATGTGAATGACCAAAATTTTTTAACTCTAGGATTCTTTTAAATCACTATATTTATCTTGTAAATGTTCTCATGAAACAATAAATAAAGTAAGGGCATTAGTGTAAATATATATATATTTATCTTGTAAATGCTTTTATAAAAATTAATTGTGTCAGGTGCCTATATAAAAATAGTTCATTGCTAAATTTGCACCTCAGCCCTTCTAAAAATACATTAAAATAATAGAGAGCAAGAAGACTGATAGGAACCTCAATGTAAAAAATAACAGAAGTTAACGAGTTAACAGCGTTCCTATAAATGCTACCAAAAAAATTTGATTATGTCTACTTTTGCACCCGAAAGTAGTTAGTTATATTGCGTGCCCATAGATAAAATAGTTGGTTGCTAAATTTACCCCTTAACCCTTTAAATATTCAATATGTAAAACAAAATTACGAATTAACATCAAATGCATGATGTCACAAAGAAGAGTGCTTTATACCATGGGATATATGATATTGTCATTATCAATGTCACTACCACTTTTTCACCGTTATATCAGAATCTCAATAGGAGAGATAAATGATAAAGGTAGATGAGATTCTGATCTAACGGTGAAAAAGTGGTAATGACATTGGTAGTGACAAAAAATGGTAGTGGCAATATCTTATCCCTTATACCCTGAAAATCTCACTTATGATAAGTATCATATTGAGCAAATAATTCCTATTGGAAATAGGTGAATAGATGGTCTCCAAGACCTTGTGGTGAATTTTTAGGGTAATTACTCTTGAAAATAGATTAATTTGCATTTAGGTCCCTAAAACGTTTGAAAGTTTACAAATAGGTCCCTAAACGCATTTACAGGTTATAAAATACTCTGTGAAAATTATAAAGAGGCAAGAAAATATTCATTTGAAATAGGGAAGAATATTTTCCCTAATTTAGGTAATTTATTAAATTACTACCTTGGAAAAATAAAGGGGGAAAAGTTAAAAAGTATTATAATGACCAAAATGCCCCCGTAAATTTTAATATAATGCATGAGGCATAAAACATTAATGTCAGTACAAAAGTTGTGAGGTAATGAGTTGTTCTAATTAAGAAAATTAGCAACAATTAGTGGGTAATTAATTAAATAATTACTGGCTAGTTATTTGGGCTTAAACAAACGAAAATCCAAGGATAATTATGTAAAACCCTATAATTAGTGGTTTATGGCTAAAATTAGCATAAAATATATTTTCTAATTAATTGGAAAGTATGAAGAAAAATATGTGAGATTGAGTAATTTTAAAGCCTAAAAACATGTATGGACCAATAGGGAAATTTATTTAGCCCAGACATTTCTAATGAGTAAGGAAAGGTCTTCAAAGTTGTGATTCCGGATGTTTGAGATTTTCCGCCATTACGCGATTCGGACACCGATCGGGCACTTTTGCGGGCGAAAGCTTCCAGAAGGATGCAAGGTGGCACCCTTCTTGATGAGTCACCATGGACACCTAAGGGGGGGTGATGTCGGCTGCCAAGTGGCATGGAGAGGATCATTCCACCTTACAGAAGTGCGATCCGACGGTCTGTATTCGGTCTGGTAAAGCATGAATAGTAACCTTCCAACTTCTATAAATAGGCTTCAACCTTCATTTCAATTCTTCACACCATCCTTGAGAGCCAAGGCCGAAACTAAAGAGAAGGAAGAGAGAAGGAGGAGTCCGGGGAATTTTGCAGCGAAGCTCTGAGTAAGTTTTTCGGTCTTTAGTCTTAAGCTTCCGTAGTTTTTTCGGTAGTTAGAGTAGAAATGCTAGATTAGTCTTTAATCTTCCAAGTATGATTAGATATCATATGATAGGGGTATTTTAGTCATTAATTTCGAAAATCATGGTGGGGTCGAAGTTATGGCAAAATTCTGGAAGATTAGAGTCAAAGTAGCGAAGCGCTGGCGAAATTCCGCCGATTAGGGGAATAGGGGCAAAATGATAATTTATACCTAAAATGCCTGTTATGATGTCAAATATTGATAAACGTGATATTATCATTATAGGATATCAATAATCCTGTTCCGCCGTCGTTCCGCTGTTTTTCCGCTGTCTGACGTGCCGCTGTCGGACGTTTCTCTGTTTTCTGTCAAAAGTGCAGTTTTCCGTCAAACGTACCAAAAGTACCGTATATTGTCAACGGAGGTACGTTCGCGTACTGTAACACTAATCCTGTGCTGCTCATATACATATATGCGATAGATACGTTCATAGCCTGAGGCTCTGTTTAGGGTCGTCATTTATACATACAGCTTTTACACGGGTTATAGTCATAATAATGCCGTTTGAGTTTTCCTAGCGCTGAGGACACGACTGTACATCGTGGCACGGATGTTGCAAACTAGGGATAACGTTGCATGGTATTGTAGTTGTTATCATTTGATCATACGATGTACTGTATGGATCTATCTTTGTTAAGTCATGAATATCATTATCTATATCTTGTTTTATTTGAGCATAAGGTTAACCGTTACCTGAGATCCAATGGGGTAAATTGGATCTCAGCTGTAGCTTCAGGGTCCGGAGGACCAAGGACCGGAGAGCGGGAGAAACAACATAACTAGACCAAATGCCGGGGATGGGGAAGGCACCGTAGAGACGGAGCCATAGAGAGGAACCAAGGGGCAGAATCGTAGTAATGCACCGGTCGAGGCAAGTGCCGGAAGAAGATCATCAGAGCCAAATGTCAGGCATGGGTCTAATGAAGTTATTTCAAATAGTTTGGTGCCGAAGGCAAGGCTAGTCTACGTGGGTATGCCAATCAGTCGCCGTATAAGTCGGTGAGGCCCCCATGGTAGACACTTACCTGGCCATTCTGTTCGGTTAACGGAGTTAGGTTCATTGCCCCAAGTCTGGTCAAGGCTTGGTCTAGGTTGTATAGTTACTTTTATGAAATGTAATTGTACAAAGCTCTGTATATTGTATCACATTATTATTCCTTCGGGAAATTTTTAATGTACCAGCATACGCTCGGCATCGTCATATGTCGGGGTATTTTTATATCAGGTTACTCATATATTGTCCAAATTTTTAGTACATTGCTCTCCGTTTCTGCAGTACTCTGATGTAGCACCTCAAGTTCTGTCGACTTTTTCTAAAACCAAGTGTCATCCGACACAGTTTGTAGTATGAAATTTGGGGTGTTACAATATATAGTTACTAATAACAAGTGAGACAAACTGTTAAAATATGGTTAAATTACCCAAATTCTAATTTAGGTCACTAAACTTAATAAATTATTAATAAGATTATATGCATCAAAGATGGATTTAGAAATTGGGTCAATGTACCCTCATGCCCCTTAATCCTCAATCTTTCCACGTTTCATAATTTAATCCTTTTTATAACTAAATTATTTTGAGTTTTGAGTTTTCAATTAATTATCTTATATGTAATTCAATAAAAAAAAAAATTGAGGGAAAACAAAGTCAGCCGACCTTCACTGAACTTAAGCTAAACTAGCTTTTTATTATCTATTTGAATTAACGGTAGAAGTTGATTTTTCAAATTGATTTATATTAAATAAATTTATGAAAAAAGTTTTATCTTTAACTCATGTGAATAGACTTTCCCACGAACCTCTTCATGCAAACAAACACAGTACAAACCAATGATATATTTTTCGCATGTACCTTCTGCCAACCATTAACTCGAAAGCAATTGGGATTGAAGTTCTGGCGAGGGCGAAGAAATTCTAGATGTTTGTTCCCCTCAAATTTTTTTTTTTATTGAATACTCCCTCCGTCCCTAATTATAGGAGCAAATTTTAGAATTGATTTTGGTCCTAATTATAAGAGCAAGTTTTAATTTTTGTCATTTTTTCCCTATAATACCCCTATTTATACTTTTTCAATAATAATTAAAGACAATAATAATTTAATAATACACCTATATATTTTATAAAGTAAATAATGTAAACAAAAAGGTTAAATTGAGCAATCCAGTCCAGAGTCACTGAAATCAGATACAATGATTAATTAATCACCGTCATTTTTCTTGGGGAAAATACTTTACCACTTAGGCAATTACTCCTTATATGGCCTTATGTAATTTGTAATTTGTAATTTTTAGAGGGGTATTTTTGAAAAATACACATAATTAACTAATTTAACTTCCTTCCTTAATCTCCCCAAATTCTGGTAATTTGCTCCTATGATTAGGGACGGAGGGAGTACAAGGATAATTAATTGATGACTCAAAATAATTTATTTATAAAAGGGACTAAGTTATGAAATGTGGAAAGATTAAGGACTTAATTAGAGGAATTAGGGCAATTTAAATCATTCTATATTCCATATGATATGATTAATATTGTAATTTATTAAATTTAGTTACCAAATTTAGAATTTGGATAATTCAACCCTCTTTTAATAAGATTTTTTCAAACGAATATATAATAAAACATTATTAATAATAATAAAAAAATCTCTTTCGAAAAGAAAGAGATAGGAGAGATGATAATTAAAGGAATGGAGATGGAATCTGATTCACCTTAAATCACGAAGTAAAATCCCTTAAAAATGCAACAGTTTTCAATAAAGTTCTATAATTTGACGGGTATAGGTTTTCTCATTATCCTTTATATCATTTTAATTTTAAAATTTTATAAAATATTATTTTAAACATAAATAAATAAATTTTAAATTTTAAAATCTCATATACACCATTCATAATTGCTATACAATCTTTTTTTTTAAAAAGTAAAATTATAAAATACTATAATAATAGTTTTAAAAAATATAAAATCGAACCATTCATTATTTAATCTGATGGTAGAGATAAGATTTTGAGAAGAAAATGAAATAAAAGATTTTAAGAATATCTTCTTCTATAACGTTACCAATTATATCATGGTTTCTCATTCCTAAAATTAATAATTAGTTGACAAAAAGCTAATAAGATTTATTTAAAAATAAAATAAAATAAACTCAATATAAATTATTAATTTTTTATTAAGATTAATTTGAAGTAAAATAAAAAGATAAATTTGATACATTATCAATAAATATTATTGAAAAATAATTTTAAGTATAGAAAATCAAATGTTGCCATGAAAACAACTTGATTCTCTGAATCTATATATGATTTTGCAAAATTGAAATTGTAAATGCCACTTTCAAAACATTAAGGTTCAGGTCAAAAAACGGCCCCAAAAAAAATGCAACTTTCAATTTGTATTTTTTTTTTAAACAAAATTTTGAGTGAAACTTAAGCCATGAAATAGAAAAGTGAATATGACTCTGGGCAATATACTAAATTATTGTTAAAAAATTAATTTTTATTACTATTGATGGATATGATAAGTAGTCTCACCATAGAAAGAAGATAACACATATTTAAATTTTGAAAAGTGCACTTATTAAAAGAGGCAAAAATTCTATGCACTCTGGAACGATAGTCGGGCATGGCTTCCTAAGGACTTACTTGATAGGTGGGATCAAGCTCTATGAACCTCTACTTCTCTTGGGTTCAGCTTCTTTTCTTTACTTCTCCCCATATTTGTTGCCAATAAAAAGATTTTAAACTTGAATGACTTTATTTAAATTAGAGATGTTGAACTCTTTCTTACTTTTGCTGTTTTGGTTTTATTTTATATATTGCCAAGTTGATAATTCTACTGTTATTGTTATCTTTATATTATGTTTATGAGTTTTACCATTAATGTTATATAGTGATTTTTTTTTTTTTGGTAAATGATGTCAGTTACTTTACATCATATATAGGTGTGCATGGGAACCATTCTGTTCCCCAACACTGATTCTGAGATGAAACAGTTTTTTCTGATTCTGTGCCTGGGGAAAGTTATGATGGCAGCGGCGGTGGTGGTGGCAGCGGTGGCGGTGGTGGTGGTGGTGCGACGGCGGTGGCGACGGCGGTGATGGTGGCGGGGAAGAGAGAAGGGGAAAAATAGATTCTGGCTTTGTGCCTTGGAATAGAAAAGCAGAAATTTTCTGCTTCTTTTTTTTATTCCCCAGCACAAAAAAGAAACCGGTTCATCCCGGGAACAAGAAAAAAAACCGGATTTACCAAACACAATTCCTATCCAATTTTGTTCCTAGGAACAGAAATTAAAGAAAAACTCATTCTGAGAGCGTTACCATGCACACCCATAGTCAAATATAACTTTATATCTTAGGTAATAGGATCTTACCATTCGTGTCGATCCCACGATTTACGATCTTCATACCCCCTCTTGATCTTGTATAGGATCTCGATTTTAACAACATTGGATAGGTCAATCGCATGTATATAAATATATTCAATTTGTTGTATTTTTCATATGTTTGGCTGCTATCTCTCCACTCCTCTCATAATTGCAGTTTTTTTTTTTTTCGGCGCGAGTATTCTTCTCAATGAAGAATTGAAATATTTCAGCACAGTTGTATGTCAAAAATATTTTGCTTAGTCTCTTTACATTACGAGGGATAGTTACAAATTACAAAATATATTTTAAAATATTGAGATGTAAGATAAAATATTTTTAAAATAAATATATTATGAATAAAGAGAAAATGAAAAGGTAGTTTCACCTTAATTTAAAATCTTATCATATTGCATCCCCTCTTGATCTCATTACTAATCATTCTTGGAAATTAAAAATCACTTTTATATTTCACAAAATTATGTTTTGAGCGAATTCTTCTTATCTTACTCTACATCTCTCATATTCTCCTTTGGGAAAGCGGTTTTTCTATTTCCCTTAGCCTCTACTTTTCCATTTACAGATCAATTTTGACTATTGAGATTTAATATTATATAAAAAGTAAAAAATAATATATATAATACTTGAATAAGAGTTTAAAGATATGAAATAATCATATTAGATTTTAATGATTTAAATTTATTTATTTACATTTTTTTCGCTATTTAATATTATAATACTACCTCCGGTCATAAATATAGGATAAAGTTCGTAGTGCAATTTGCACTACAAACTTTATCTTATATTTAGAATCAATGGTTTAAATAAAGAAGTGGAGAGAAGTTAAAGGTAAAGGAAATGGAGAGGCTCCTTCGCCTCTTCCCCCAATTTTGTTAGCCTCTTCACTATTAATCATTTTTAAAAATCAAAAATTATTTTTATATTCTTAAAAAACTTCTGCGAATCGAGTCTCCAATAAAATCTTCCCCAAAATATAGAATGAAAATGTTATATGATTCATTTGACCGAGTCCATTCCTAAGAGATAAATATATCTTTTTGGAGTATATCCCAACAAACATATTGCCATTCATGCCGGTTTGTCTATGAGTACACCTTAATTAAAATTGTCAATCTTCATTATAAAAGAGTTTTATCTCATGCTCTAAAATACATTTTAGAAAGTTATGTATTTATGATCCAATAATTTTAAATTTTGTTATTATAATTTTAAGTAACTAAACCTCTTCCTATAGGGCTATATTGTCTCCCACCAGATCTTATAATTTTTCTAAAAACTTTATGAGATGATTGAGGCGACCATCAACATCTCTCTGAATCGTTTCTCCTTTTCATTGTATATACATATTTATTTTCCCCACAACATGAAGATCATCAACGTCTCCCTGATTTTGAATGTTCTGAATTATCTCGAAACAATTCTTCTTCCTCTTCAGCTTCTTCCAGTACTTTTGTTTCTTCTTCTTCTAACCCAGAAATTGAGCCAGGTGAAGTCTTCAATTAAAACAGAGGAAACTCTTAATTTAATTCAATAATTAAATCGTATAATATATATGACTTATATAATATGAGCAACACATACCTGGTAGGGTTGGTTAGGGTTAGTTGTGTGACAATGGCCTATAATAGAAGCGCCACTTGTTCGGCAAAAAGAATGGACATTGGTAGTAGGTGGATATGTGACAAGTTAAATGCCTACTTGAATGCCACTTGGTAGTTTTTCTAGGTAAATAAACTATTTAACATAATTATTATATGTGGCCACCCTATTACATTATTACAAATTTGTTATTCATTTTCAAAATCTAAAACGAATTTAAAATCAAAATGCGGACACGATAAATTGAAATATTTAAATATCGAATCTTCATATAAACCCTTAATAAATTTTGTCATAACCATGGTAACATTTTTAATTTTTAACTTGTCTAATTTTTTTAACAATTCAAATAATCGAATTTATATAATTATCTATATAAAATTTATTTATTTGGATTTCTTAAAAAAAAATTTAAGACATGCTTTCCCTCCCCTACTCCTACCCTAGACATTATATAATACATGCAAATTTTTTTAGTTATTTTTAAGTATATCATATTGTTATAATCACGGCATTTACATAAAATTTGTTTGCATATTTTTATAATAGATTAAATATTTCAATTTACAGGGATTTAGATATAATATATTAAATATTTCAATTTATAGGGGCTCAAATTTTTTTGGGTTATATTTTAAAAAAGAATAAGGAAGTCGTAATGGTATAATAGTGGGTGACTACATATATGGTGAAGTTATCGATATATGAAGGTATACTACTACAAATTCGGGTATATATAACGCTTAATAAATAAGGGTTACTGTTCTGGTATAGAACACAGATGTCCAGCCGTATATACGGGCTGGTGCTTTGATATTGGATCAAGAGTCACCTCCTGAGTGAGTATGAGGAAACACCTAGTTGGAGACGGGATCACTGAACACAACCAGGCTCTTGGCCGAGGGAGTGGGGTGTGTGCTCAATGTGACAGTAGGTAAATAGTCTAGGGGTAGAGCGTGTGTACCTTAGGGTTCGATACTCAGTATTTATACAATGTACCTTAGGTAGCCTGGCGTGATATCCGGCCTACGATCCTATCCGCATATCCGTATGCGGGGGTCGTCCTAGATTATTGGGGAGTAAGGGTTCTCCTTGCTGAGGCGATCTGGCGCAATATCCGGCCATGATCTTAACCGCCTAGCCTCATACGGAGATCCTCCTATATTGCCGGGGTAGTTGAGATTCTCCTGGGCAAGACCTGGTCTATCATGCCAGCCCGTGGTTGGGCCTGGTCACCATTGGGCTTCCTCGAGGTCCGTAACAGTTACTGTTACGGATTTATATAAGGCTCATATTCCATATATGGCCCAACAAGGGGCAATCCACGTGGCACAGATATAACGCCACATCACTTGGGCTTGGAGGCACATAAGCCCACAGTCCAAACCCTAAACCTAAGGTAGCCTCTATATATAGATGGTTAACCTAACAGGTACGGGGATCTTCACCTTCTACGGTCTACGCTCCGGCTATTTACATACAGCCGTCACAGAGCATACAGACCACCCCCTTTGGCTAAACGCCTCCTCTAATCCTCGAACTACGTGGACTTTGATCCCTCTTCAGGGTACGTAGGCCCTAGGAATCGCTCCTAGGTCAAGTCCTATCCAATATCAACATACTAGCCCCTCAGGGCTAGACAATCTGTGTTCTACACCAGAACAGTGGCGCCGTCCGTGGGGACACGATAAATTTCGATTCCTACGACCAAAGATGGTCAATACTAGAAGCAGCAGTCCGATGCCTTTGCACGAGCAGTTCCTGAAAATACACAGCAGCAAAATCAAGAATCGTAGCAGCCTCTGAAGGATTCAGAGAAACAATTGTTGTTTGAGCAACGACTTTGGTTTTGAGCTGCTTCACATGGGTTTTCTTTTAACTCTCAATGTCTCTACATGACGAGAAGATAGTTGGAAGGATCACCAGGATCTCTCTTTGGGAATTCTTTTAAGAGAGGGTTGTATCAGATAAGCTGGGCAATTGAGCAATGTGGAATGAAAGATCGTCATCCTCTCTCCTGGAAACCCAGACTTTCCAATTCTGGTATAAATTTAGATGCCCTATTCTCATGGGTTTTCTTTTTCTGTTTCTTCGTGTCTTCACATGATGAGAAGATAGTAGGCAGGATTCTCATCCTCCCTCCTCAAGGATCGTCATCCTCTCTCCTAGAAACCCAGACTTTTCAATTCTGGTATAAATTTAGATGCTGGCAATTGAGCAATGTGGAATGAAGGATTCTCATCCTCTCTTCTTGGGAACCCAGATTTGAGCCATCCTTTCTCCTTGGGAACCTAGACTTTTCAATTCTGGCATAGATTTAGATGCCTTACTCACATGGGTTTTCCTTTTAACTCTCCATGTGTCCACATGATGAGAAGATAGTAGGCAGGATTCTCATCCTCTCTCATTGGGAACCCAGATTTGAGCAGGATTCTCATCCTCTCTTCTTGGGAACCCAGATTTGAGCCATCCTTTCTCCTTGGGAACCCAGATGTGTTCATCTTTTAATTCTCCATGTGTCCACATGACAAGAAGATAGTAGGAAGGATCCTCATCCTTTCTCCATGACGGCTTTGCTTTTGAGCCGCTTCACATGGTTCATCTTTTAATTCTCCATGTCTCCACATGACGAGAAGATAGTTGGAAGAATCACCAAGATCTCTCTTTGGGAATTCTTTTAAGAGAGGGTGTGTATCAGGAAGCATATAAACCATACGCTTAGTCCTTAAACGAGCAACACTTTTCACCTCTGGCATAAGTTTAGAGTCCATGCTTAGTCCTCAAATGTTCTTTATCAAGTTCTAATATTGAAGACTCCTCAAAGTTACTGTCACCCATGCAAGATTCTTCTAGATCTTGTATTTCACTTTGGGTATTTTCACGGCGGGGAGAAGAAGCAGCGCAAACCTAAAAACGCAGGGACCTAAGTGAAACTCTTAAAAAGAGTCCCACAGGGACCTAAGTGGAACTCCTAAAAGGTTTTGCTGAGGGACTGAAATGCAAGTCTCAAAAGGTTTCATACAGGGACCTAAACGAAAATCTCAAAAGGTTTCGTACAGGGGCCTAAGTGAAAATCTCAAAAGGTTTCATACAGGGACCTAAACGAAAATCTCAAAAGGTTTCGTGCAGGGACCTAAGTGAAAATCTCAAAAGGTTTCATACAGGGACCTAAACGAAAATCTCAAAAGGTTTCGTACAGGGACCTAAGTGAAACTCTTAAAAAGAGTCCCACAGGGACCTAAGTGGAACTCCTAAAAGGTTTCTTTGAGGGACTGAAATGCGGATTTTATTTTTGCAACGTCAAAAGGTTTGGAAGCAGAATGCGGACCCCGGTTACACCATATCTGGTTAAAATCCCGGCTCCGCATGAAATTTTGAGGGCGGACCCCGGCTACACCAAACCTGGGTAACATCCCGGCAGCTCAAAGACCTGAACTACCGGTTTGGGGGGCAACATAGTGGACAAAGATTTGTTAAGCGGAAAACGATTTGTTAAGCAGAAAAGTGTGTTACCAATAACCGGCATTAATGCAAACCAGAAAGTTTAATGCAAGCTCAGACAAATATCCGAAATGAGCACGTTGAAGGATTTGCAAAAACAGTAAGTATTTTCCATTTATTATGATTTTCTTACATATTATTAAATGCATGAATATAAACCAGACAATTAGCCTGGGAAAATTGCTACGAAAGCAAATTAAGATGGATGGACGAAATCCATCCCCAGTTCGTGGGAGCCAGGTGTCACAGACAATCATGGCAGAACCGCAGGGGTGTCCCCAAGAGTCACGCGGGGCCACCACAGCCACCCCGGATCCTCATAGGGCGGGACACTAACCCAGCACCATGATTTGTCCGAAATTACGCTTGGCCCCATATCTACCACCTCAGACCCTTAGGTCGTCGGTTCTTACCGCGGCGCTCTTAGGACCGGAGGTTATTACCTCGGTCCCCTTTTTTGGACATCGGTATTCACCACCAGTCCTCAAGCCATAGGACGTCAACATGGCACTTCACGAGACGCGGGACGCCGCCCGGCTCATCGAACCTTGTGACGTTACCACGTACCCGGGAAATGAGTTCAACAAATCCTAGCCCGACGCAGACGTCGGAGATGGGTAACACCTCGGATGACATTTCTAAGACAAGATACACCCCTAAGCAGTCCAAAACTTTGAACTACCGGGCTGGGGGCAACTGTTACGGATTTATATAAGGCCCATATTCCATATATGGCCCAACAAGGGGCAATCCACGTGGCACAGATATAACGCCACATCACTTGGGCTTGGAGGCACATAAGCCCACAGTCCAAACCCTAAACCTAAGGTAGCCTCTATATATAGATGGTTAACCTAACAGGTACGGGGATCTTCACCTTCTACGGTCTACGCTCCGGTTATTTACATACAGCCGTCACAGAGCATACAGACCACCCCATTTGGCTAAACGCCTCCTCTAATCCTCGAACTATGTGGATTTTGATCCCTCTTCAGGGTACGTAGGCCCTAGGAATCGCTCCTAGGTCAAGTCCTATCCAATATCAACATACTAGCCCCTCAGGACTAGACAATCTGTGTTCTACACCAGAACAGTTACAATGACTAAATGTCATATATGTTGAGGCAGAGGTTACTCAAGAATTTATAACACTAAAATATAAATATAGAGATTCTTACAAAATAACCGTTTTGTAACACTTAGAAATGATTCGTCTTTTAACCATATATCCCTGAAAAAATTCATAATAGTTATAATTACCTATAAAGTACTATTATTATAAATATGATATATTATTAGATATAATATCTAATAATATCTCATATTTATAATTGTAAGATAAATACAATAGGTTAAGATATAATTATATAATAATATATCAGATTTATACTTTTAAGATAAATATAATATGTTAAGATATTAATCTAATAAATGTTATCTATTAATATCTTAAGGAGGCAGGAAAGGCAGAATACGAAAAAACACTTATTTAACAATAGTTGACCGTTCTTCATAAACAACCATTATATATCCTTTGATAATAATTAACAATTATCAATGAAAAGCTTCATAAAAAATTTATCTCACAATAATTGATGGTTTTTCACAGAGAACAATTATATATTTATTAAGATTACTTAAGGATTAAAAATAAAAAATTTCATATATAAGAAGGTAGAACTATGATAAATGTCAAATATAAGGAGAGAGGAGTCTATGAAAAATTTATTTGACAATACATTACGGTTCTTCATACAAAACAGTTAAGTATGATTTAATATACATCACCCTACAACTCCTTCATCTCATGATTATCTCAGGTAAGCTTTCATTTTTTTAATAAACATTTTTAGTTTTATTTTGTTTTATTTTATAACGAAAGCTCACTAGTTGAGGCTTAAGGTCTCTGTATTATCTATAAAGAAGAATCACAAACAAAAAACCATATTTGATTTCTAATGATGGCTGTTGGTTTGAAGATAAAAGAGAGAGAGAGAGAGAGAGAGAGAGACATCGGAGAAAACTAGAGAGAATGATATAAACATGAGGTAAAATGCCTAATTTATTATTATTATTATTATTATTATTATTATTATGAAAATAATTATGATTCCACTTAGATTATATAAATTAAAATCAATATAATTTTTCTTCTAATTTTTAGGAGCTTGTTGGATCACAATCCACTTGAATGTTCTTCATCACATGTTCCTAAACTTTAGGAAGTCTGTTGAAATCAAATTTGTTGAACAAAACGTATGGGAGAATATTGTAAATTTTTTTAATATATTTTCTTTTAGAATTCAAAATATTATTAGATAATTTTCTAGAGAGTTTAAGTGATTGATTTATTTTAAATTGTAGGATGTTTATCTATTATGTATTGAATTTTAAATATTATAAATAAATTTTTATTTAATATTATTATCTTGTTATTATCAATTATTATAGGGTAAAGGATTTCTCCAGTCACTGGAGAAAGAGTTATCTCCAGTGACCCCAAAACTACGTCGTTTTGGATTAATGAAGGGTGTTTCTGTAATTTTGTTTATTTTTAATCATATAAATTTTATTGGAACACCCTTCATTAATTCACCTAAAATTACTAACACACTCTTCATTAATTCAAAATGACGTAGTTTTGGGGTCAGTGAAGATAACTCTATCTCCGGGAGAAATACTTTTCCCATTATATTATATTGTGTTCTATAAAATAAACATTAACAATAAGATTGAATAAAAACAAATAATAAGAAAAACTATATTTAATAAAAAAATAAAGCTAATACATTATGGTTATTTAAAAATAACCGTTATATCAGTACACAAAAAACCGTGGATTACCCACGGAATTACCGACGGAAAAAATTCCGCCGGAAATTACCCACGGAATTCTGTGGGTAAAAATTACCGACGTAATTACCCGTTGGTAACTAAAATTACTGACGTGGGTAAAAATTACCGACGTAATTACCCGTTGGTAACTAAAATTACTGACGGAATTCCGTGGGTAATTCTGTCGGTAATTAAAATTACCAACAGAAAATTTCTGTCAATAATTTTGTCATGGCAAAAATTAATTTTTTCTGCCATGGAAAAATTACGAATTACCAATTTACGAAATTCCGTCGGTAATTTCGACAATTCTAACAAGTAATTCCTATGGGTAATATACTAGGTGACATTTAATTTTGAAGTACCCATGGAATTCCGTAGGTAATTTTAGAAAGAATTTTTTCTGTCAGTAATTTCGTGAATGTCTCATCTCACGTGGGGCCAGCACCACTTGCTCCGCTTACACCGTTGAATCAATTTTGATTGTTGAGATTTAATATTATATAAGAAGTAAAAAAGAGTATATTGAATACTTCAATAAGAGTTTAAATATGTGAAATATTCATATTAGATTTTAATGATTTTAATTTATTTATTTACGTTTTTCGCTCTTTAAAATTATAATAACATTTTTATATAATATACTAAATCTCAAGTGTAACTAATCTAATGGTGTAAATAAAGAAGTGGAGGGTAAGAGAAATAGAGACTCCCCTTCTCCTTCTCCGCCTCTAATTTCAACTGTAGCTAATTTGGTTTTTGAAATTTTCTAATATAAGTTGCGATCTATATAGTTACTTGATTAGAAGAGATTTTGTTCATCACAATACAATTCATGTAATTGGAAAAAGAAAACATTAAGACTTTCACTATCTTATATGTTTTGTGGTTGAGTTAGAATATTTTTCAAAATAATATTTTCTAATCTGTGAGGTTCAAAACATTTTATTTTTATATTATTAGTTTTATGCATAAAAATTGGAATACATCCCTCCTATTGTTTGTGAAAATTATAGGGTGGATTCTAGCTGACTTAACCTGTGTAACCCAAACAAATCGGATCTTGGTTAAACAGTTACAATAATTTAACCAATAAATTTAAGTACCTAAACCTCTATTAACGGAAAAAAAATTAATTATGTTAATGTTTTTATCATTTTTAATTAATAAAAACCTTTTCTGTTATGCTTCTTTAATAATCATTCTAGTTACAGAATTTTCAAATTTTGTATTATAACCTCTAGATACGGAATATAGGTTTATATGGTTTTCTTTATGTTTAATAAAAAAGTTTCTCTTAGGTAGAAAAAGATTAATAATTGGCTGGACGTGATATCACTTTCTCTTAGGTATACTTGTATACTGCCATGGTTCAAGACTCTGCCTTCTTTAAAAGTTATTATAATTCGGTTCAAGATTCTAAATTATTATTAAGATTTTAATTTTTATTACTTTTGAGATTTAATTCCTATGAACTAAAACTGAATTTGCGATATTAATAGCTTCCCCTAAATTTTTCCAACATTCAGAACCTTGGTGATGTATGTACGGTTTGTTGAAACTCAATTGGTTAATTTACTTCCATAATTAAAAAGTATATATCTACTATTTATAAATAATATGAACTACACGAGTAAGACAGGTAGTGTGACAAGTGGGTTATAATAGGAGGATCACTTGTCTGGTAAAAAAGGGGTCATTGGTAGTAGATGGCTGTATGACAAGTTGAATGGAAGAGGATTCTCTCATTGGTTGATTTCTGCCCATCTCTCACAGTCTCATCCGGACCGTCAAAATCTTGATCCAAAAGCCCAGAATAATTTGCTTATGCGGTTTTTTAAAAAATTATTCTGGGCCCGTGGATCAAGATTTCGACGGCCACGATTTGTAGATGATGAGGGATGGGCAGAAAAGTTGAATGCCACTTAATTTAACAGTATCTCATGTTAAATAAACTAAATTATTATTATTAAATGCAACCACTTTGTTACATGATTATAAATTTTTTTATTTATTTTTAAAGTCAAAGACGGGATAAATTAAAATATATAATATATTGTGAAAAATTAAATACTGAATCCTCATATACACCAATAATTACTTAATAATTTTTTTCAATTTTAACTTGCCTAATTTTTTGACTATCCAAATAATCAAATTTTATACAGATAACTATCTAATATTAACGTCAAGAGAAAAATAAGAGATTATCACAACAACAAAAAGAGAAAAATTAGAGATTATATAATTATCTATATAAAATTTATTTATTCGAATTGTTAAAAACAATTAAGACTTCCTTCCCCCTCCCATAGAAATTATACAATACATGTAAATTTTTTCAATTAATTTTAAGTATATCATATTTTCAGAATCACGGCATATACATAAAATTTGTTAGCATATTTTTATAATAGATTAAATATTTTAATTTATAGGGTCTAAAAATAATAGATTAAATATTTCAATTCATAGGTTTTTATAAAAATGAATAAGTAAGTTATGATGATATAATTGCATCTTGTGAAGTTATCAACGTATTATAATTATAATACTAATAATAATATATTAAATAGTTTAATTTATCTAATACAGAATATTGACATGTGTGACATAGGTAGACCCAAAACTTGTAACAAACCCAATCTACTAACATCCCTCTTATTATATAAGTAATAGATAAATAGATTATATAAGTAATAGAATAAATTTAACATATGATTAAATTTTTTTGATCGAGTCATTTCAAATTTTAAAAATTGAATTTCAACAACTGAAAAGCTTCCCTAATTATATGAACATGTGAAAAGTATGAGTTCACATGGGACCAAATTCACATAAACTCACAATATATAAATGGAAGCCAAAATTGTAGTTATAACTACAAACATCAATAATAATCTCAATTAGTTCTAACACTTATTTTTCAATAATATTGCGTTATACTCCCTCCGATATAGTTATACAATTCATGTAATTGTTAAAAGAAAACCTAAAGACTCTCATTATCTAATAGTACATTCGTTTCTAATTATAAGAACATTTTTGTAGTACAATTTGTACTACAAAAGTAATCTTATAATTAGGATCGGAAGAAACATGTGAGATCTAAAAAATCTCATATTCATATTATTAGTTTTATGCAATTATCTGGATTCAAGCCGAATTAACACAGTGTATTCCCAATAAATCGGATCCGCAAGAGGGTGAGAAAGTTATATTAATTAAACCAATAAATTTAAGGGACCTGACGCTTATTCTTTTCTTTTCTAGTTTCTGTCGTCCCTTTTCCTTTTATGATTATTGGATTAAAATCTAATGATTTATATTTAATATTTTATAATAATATAATTACAATGGAGAAAATAATGGGAAAGAAATGAAGAAAAATATGAGAATGAAACATTAAAGGTAAACAACTAGATTTTAATCAAAAGGATTATAAAAGGAGAAAATGAAAGAGGTCGAATCCAAATTTAAGTACCTAAAATTCCTCCTATATACCTATATTCCCTCCCATCATCTCCTATAATTTTTCCAAAAATTTTAGGAAATATCTCACTTGGTTCTAAGGATTAGAAAAAAATATATTAAAAAATTCTTAGTATAGAATCCTCTATAAAAAAAATGTTTCAGCTTAGAATCCTCTATCAAAAAAGTCCTTAAGGACCGAGTGACATATATTGGCATGTTAATAACTACTCTATAACTTGTTAATATTGTCACATACACTTGTTAACGGATATTGTTTAGTTAACATAGATAAGCTTATTAATGACGATTATATGACCTGTCAATGAGAGTTGGCTTAGTTAACATATGAGTTTGTTACTCTATGACTTACTAATATAGTCACAAACACTTATCAAAAAGAACTCATTTAGTTAACATATATGAGTTTGTCAATGATTATTCCCTGACTTATTAATATAGTCACATACACTTATCAAAAGGAACTCCTTTAGTTAACATATATGATTTTGTCAATTGTCACCTTGTGACTTGTCAATATACACATATGTTTTTGGAAGAATCTACACTATGATTTTCTTAATGTATTTTTTTTCTAGTCCTTCAGTGAGATTTTTCCATAGTTTTATGAAATAATCGACATTTATTTGAAATAATTTAAATTAATTTTAATTTTAAAATCAAAAACTAATGATAAATAATTAAATTAACAAAAAACATTAATTAGTTTATTAAAAGCCTTCTATTTAGTTTTATGCTTTCCAAACCATGAGCCTATTAAAATCATAAAGATCTGATGTACTTTTGTTTATTTATTTTTATTTCAGGACATTATAATCTAATCTTTAAGTAAAAATTGAATCTCTTAATTAATAATAATTACAAATTTTCAAATTTTGTATTATAACCGCTAGATACCGATACTAGTGGGTTTTTTTTGTTCTAGGTTCTTCAAAGTAGAGAAACCCTGGCGGAAGACTCTGCCTCGACCATGGCTCCAGACTCTGCTTTCTTTGATCCCCGCGAATTGTTTCTCTTTTTCATTCAATACACATATTTATTTTCCCCACAACATGAAGATCATCAACATCTCCCTGATTTTGGATGTCCTGAATTATCTCAAAACAATTCTTCTTCTTCGGCTTCTTCTAATGCTTCTATTTCTTCTTCTAACCCAGAAACTGAGCATGTGAATTCTTCAATTGAAATAGAGGAAACCTTTCAAGTGGAGTCTTCAATTGAAACAGAGGAACCCTTGCAAGTCATCATCTGTGAAATCTGTACAGACACCAAACGAATTACCCAGATGATCAAGAACCAGACATGCCATCATTCGTATTGCTCTGATTGTATGACAAAACATGTGGCCGCCAAAATCCAAAACAGTATAATAGCAGTTCCATGTCCTGGTTTGGATTGTAAAAGTGTTTTTGAGCTGGAAGCTTGTCGGCCATGGCTTCCCAAAGACTTATTTGAAAGGTGGGATAAGGCTCGGTGTGAAGTTCTGCTTCTGCAAGTGCCTAAATTTTACTGTCCCTTTGAGGATTGTTCAGCCATGATGCTGGTTGAGAATGAGAAAGATCAACAAACTGCAGGGAAAACAGAGTGCCCTGTTTGCCATAGAGTGTTCTGTCCAAGGTGTAATGTTCCATGGCATACTGGAGTTGACTGTAAGAAATACCAGAAACTGAATAAGAATAAGAGACAGAGTGAAGATCGGCTTGTGAGAAAGCTTGCTAAAGAAAAGAGATGGCAAAGGTGTCCAAAGTGCAAGTTTTATGTGGAGAAGATAAGTGGATGCGTGCGTATCACTTGCAGGTTAGTTTTTTTGTTTGTTTTTGTGTTTGACACTTGCAGGTTAGTTTTCTGCTAAACATTTATATGCAAGAATTGTAAACTTTTGAAGTAATCATGCTTCAAATATCCTTTTTGAAAGGATTTTGAGTGGATTACTTTGTTCTTGTTATGTTCTTAATTGGTAGAGAACAAACTGGTAAGGAGTGAAATATTTAGGGATTATTTTGTAAGACATGTCATATGAAAATAGCTAATCAAAGACATGTGGAATTCTACAACACAGAGAGCACTATGTTAGATTATTTGAATTCTATCACAATGTAGGGTGAACGTGGGATTTTAACAATATTTTATACTAAAGGTATCTTACAACATAAATTTTTTAAAAATACTAAACTATATAGGAATGAGATCCTCTCTCATAAGTTTTCTTTCTCTTCATCCTTCCTCATCTTATCTCGACCGCGGATTGGAAATAGCAGAGAAAAATTAAAGTAATATTGTGACGTTTCAAATTGATTGGACGAATATGATTTAGAAATTATAAAAGATAATGAAAAAAGAATGATAAGAGAAACCCAATTTATCTCCCTCTCCCTCACACACAATGCCGATGGGAAGGTGTGTGTGAGTGAAAGTTTCTGTAAAAACCAAAGAAGTTCGCAGAGGAGAGAGATAAGGAGAAATAAGAAATTATCCACACAAAAAAAAAAAAAAAAACACCATGTGAGACACTGAGACCCACATACAGTGAAAGTAACACCTGCTTGCCTCAAGTTAACAACTTTGTTGAACTCGCCCTATTTGTATAGTCCCTATGTATTTTAACACCTTTAAAACTTGAAAACTTGAGTAAATACTCTTTCTGGTCCCTTCCTAAAAAAAAACGTGATCTCCATTTTGATCCCTTACAAAAAAAAAAAAAACCTTTTTAGTCAATAAAAAGGACAAATAAGGGTCGATTGGTTGGCATTTTGATCCCTCACAAATTTCTAAAATGTCATTTTTAATCCCTAAAAAAGGACGATAAGGGTCAATTTTTTTGTAAGGGACTAAAATGGGGTTCATGTTTTTTGTCACGGACCAGAAAAGGTATTTACTCTTATAACTTTTATGGTGTTAAATATCCTTAGTATTAAACATTATTGTTTAAATCGTACCTTCGCCTCGATATGAAATAGGAAGAACTAAAAGCACAGAAAACAACTAAAAGAATATGAGGAAATATTTTATTTAAATTATGATACCGTAATATCCTGTGATCCAGGACATCTAGATATAATCTAAATCTTAAATAATAAGATATGAGATATAATGACACTAATATAATAAATATCCAGCATATATAATTAAATTATTTATTTATGATTGTAGGTGCAAATATAAGTTTTGCTATGTCTGTGGAAGAGAATGGGATTTCATTCATGAAGCCAGCAGAGCCGGGTGTACAAGAAATAGAGGCAGGTCTACGACTACAAGCAATAGAGGCAGGTCTACGACTACAACCAATAGAGGCGGGGGTCTAAGCAATCAACTATTGCAATTTTGTCGTTCGTGCTTCTCCTCTCAATAGTGAGGTCTTACATCGCTAAATCAACTTTGTGTTGGTAAATTTGAGCAGATTTTTAATTTAAAAATAGATATGGATTTTATGGTTTTTAATTAGCTTCATTTTACCTATGAGATAGAAATGATTCTCCAAGATGGCACGGCCATCTGACCAGTTAATTGGATTAGCACTCTTTCAATTCAATTTTTTTCAATCATCACATAATATAACTATTGAGAAATAATAAAATATATATTTTGGTGGCCAATGAAAGACTAAGTACAATAAATATAAAATTAATTAAAAAAAAGGTGCATATATATATATAACCTTAATGAAATATAAATTATACTTCTTATATTTATCAAGTCTTGTCTTTATTTAAATATGGGTTAGTGTGTAAATTTAGCAATAAACCATTTTTCTATGGGCACCTAACACAACTAACTATTTTCGGGTGCAAAAGTAGACCTAATCAATTTATTTGGTAGCACTTATAGTAATACCATAAACCAAAGTTAACTTCCGTTACTTTTTGCAATGTAAGTCTCATTAGTCTTCTCACTTTCTATTAATATATTTTTAGAAGGCTTAATGTGTAAATTTAGTAATAAACTATTTTTCTATGGGCACACAACACAATTATTGTTCATAAGAGCATTTACATGACTAATATGGGCATTCCCATAAGAGCATTTACATTAATGCCATTTATTTTTTCATAAGAGTATTTACAAGACAAATAAAGGATTTAAAAGAATCCAAAGAGTTAATTTTTTTAGTAATGATCATATTTGTCTTGTAAATGCTCCTATAAAAAAAATAAAGTAAGGGCATATTATTGTCTTTCCACATAGAACACTAAAGGAGTGCAGTAAAAAAAAAAATTATAAAACAAATATGTGAATGACCAAAATTTTTTAACTCTAGGATTCTTTTAAATCACTATATTTATCTTGTAAATGTTCTCATGAAACAATAAATAAAGTAAGGGCATTAGTGTAAATATATATATTTATCTTGTAAATGCTTTTATAAAAATTAATTGTGTCAGGTGCCTATATAAAAATAGTTCATTGCTAAATTTGCACCTCAGCCCTTCTAAAAATACATTAAAATAATAGAGAGCAAGAAGACGGATAGGAACCTCAATGCAAAAAAAAAACAGAAGTTAACGAGTTAACAGCGTTCCTATAAATGCGACCAAAAAAATTTGATTATGTCTACTTTTGCACCCGAAAGTAGTTAGTTATATTGCGTGCCCATAGAAAAAATAGTTGGTTGCTAAATTTACCCCTTAACCCTTTAAATATTCAATATGTAAAACAAAATTACCAATTAACATCAAATGCATGATGTCACAAAGAAGAGTGCTTTATACCATGGGATATATGATATTGTCATTATCAATGTCACTACCACTTTTTCACCGTTATATCAGAATCTCAATAGGAGAGATAAATGATAAAGGTAGATGAGATTCTGATCTAACGGTGAAAAGGTGGTAATGACATTGGTAGTGACAAAAAATGGTAGTGGCAATATCTTATCCCTTATATTATATATGTAATACCCTGAAAATCTCACTTAGGATAAGTATCATATTGAGCAAATAATGCCTATTGGAAATAGGTGAATAGATGGTCTCCAAGACCTTGTGGTGAATTTTTAGGGTAATTACTCTTGAAAATAGAATAATTTACATTTAGGTCCCTAAAACGTTTGAAAGTTTGCAAATAGGTCTCTAAACACATTTACAGGTTATAAAATACCCTGTGAAAATTATAAAGAGGCAAGAAAATATTTATTTGAAATAGGGAAGAATATTTTCCCTAATTTAGGTAATTTATTAAATTACTACCTTGGAAAAATAAAGGGGGAAAAGTTAAAAAGTATTATAATGACCAAAATGCCCCGTAAATTTTAATATAATGCATGAGGCATAAAACACTAATGTCAGTACAAAAGTTGTGAGGTAATGAGTTGTTCTAATTAAGAAAATTAGCAAAAATTAGTGGGTAATTAATTAAATAATTACTGGCTAGTTATTTGGGCTTAAACAAAGGAAAATCCAAGGATAATTATGTAAAACCCTATAATTAGTGGTTTATGGCTAAAATTAGCATAAAATATATTTGCTAATTAATTGGAAAGTATGAAGAAAAATATGTGAGATTGAGTAATTTTAAAGCCTAAAAACATGTATGGACCAATAGAGAAATTTTGTAAAAAAATTATATAAAATAATTTTTAAATAATAATTTTATATAATATTAATTAATTAAATAATTAAATAAAACGAAAAAAAAGACCAGATGTTGGACCAAAAATATGGATAAGAATTGGAAGGAAAAATCTAGATATTATGTCAAGTTGTATTATTATATAATATATATAAAAAGCAAATAGGATAAATGTAATACCCCAAAAATCCGTATCATAATTTGGTAAAAATTAAACCTATAGAAAGTAGGTGAATATGGGATATCAAATATTAAGTTATAATTATTTTATTTTCTAAAGGAAAATCTCTTAGAAATTAGAGAATCTAAGGGCCAAAGTGCCAAATGACGAAAATGCCTCTAAGGGACATAAATAACTTAGGAAAATTGTGAAAAATCCTAAAAGGCAAGGAAATAATTATTAAAATTGAGAGAGTATATTATCTCTAATTGTGGTAATTTGATAAATTACAAACTTGGAGAAATTGAATAAGAATGCTCAAAAAGTATTGAAATGACTAAATTACCCTTGTAAATTCTAATATAATGCAGAAGACAAGAAAACAAAAATGTCAGGGCAAAGGTTATGAGGTAATGTGGCATTATAAGTAAGAAAATTATCAATTTGTGATAATTAAGTAATTAAGTAATTAAGTAATATTGGGCTAATTACTTAAGCTTAAGCAAAGGAAATTCAGAGATAATTATGTAAAGCTCAAAAATTAGTGGAAAGTGGTTGAAAATTAGTAAAAGTATATTTACTAATTAATTGGAAATTTTTTGAGAAAAATAGTTGAGTTTAGGTATTTTTAAGCCTAAATACAAGAATGGGCCAATTAGGTAATTTTGTGGAATTTTTGGAAAAATTAAATAAGTAAATGATTAAATAATTAATTAAATAAAAAAAATATTTATTGATTAATAAATAGGGCCAGCCGAAATTTGGGCCAAGAAAAAGAGAAAAAAAAAATATAGATATATATATATATATAAGAATTTATGCAACTTGCAAATATAATATAATTAATTAAAGTAAAAAATGATGAATAGTAATTTAGAAATTAGGAAACGGACCCTATCTAGAGATCTAGGAATATGATTTCCAAAGTCAAGGTAAAATATTGATCAGTGGAATTTTATCTTCCGTTAGACTCTTACGGAAGTTAATTCTGAAGCCGTTTGTGCATTTTCCTAATAAGACGAAATAGGGAAAAATGCAGATAGGCACATTTTTGGATATAAAGAAAATAAATTCTAACTTGATATCTAGATGTGAGTTTGAATTTATCTGAACATATTTGGAATCAGTGAATTTTTCTGAAGAAGTTGATAATTCCAGAAATGCGTTCTGAAACCGGACGCGTTGGGACACGTTTCTCGAGAAAACTTCAACTGGACTGTTGGAGCCCTATATGGAATCAAAATTTAGGTTAACTTGGACATTTCTAGTAAGAGAGAACATGTCTTCAAAGTTGTAAATCCAGAATTTTGAAATTTCTCCGAAACCACCCGAATCGGGTACCGATCGGGGAAATTCAATTATACCGGGCATAAAGCAAGCCAAGTCACCATTTTTTTGGACCACTCCAAAGCAGCCACATCACCCATGCATTTCGGCCAAACATGCTCCATGGACAAGGATTAAACACCATTTTTGCTTGATTTTCCATGGTTTAGGATCAAAGTGGAAAATGCCATTTATGTCCCTTGAAATCTCTATAAATAGGCATACCTCCTCTTCAAATTCTTCACACCATTCTTCTTGCTCTTGGCCGAAATCCTAGAGGGAGAAAGAAGAGAGAGAAGCTCTGGAAAAATTTTGCAGAAGTCTTCAACGGGTAAGTCCTTCGGTCTTTAGTTTTTGGTTCGGTAGTTAGTAGAATTGTTAGATAGATTTAGTGAGTAGGGAATGAGATTCCTACTATTGTTTTTAGGCCTCATTGCATTGAAAAATGCCTGACGAGGTAAAAACTTGGTAGGGATCGAGTGCCTGAAAAGTTGAAAGTTAAAATAGCGAGCTTTAAGCTTTCGTAGTTCTTTC
This sequence comes from Acacia pycnantha, assembly GCA_025563575.1. Classification (NCBI taxonomy): domain Eukaryota; kingdom Viridiplantae; phylum Streptophyta; class Magnoliopsida; order Fabales; family Fabaceae; genus Acacia; species Acacia pycnantha. The sequence goes on along the minus strand of JAMWYP010000110.1, from coordinate 610,621 downwards.
AATAGTTAGGGTAGTACTGCTAGTATAGCCTTTAATTTTTCAAGCATGATTGGATATCATATGATAGGGCTATATTAGTCTAGAATTTCGAAAATTATCATTGGGTCGAAGTTCTGGCAAAATTTTGGAAAAACGGAGCCAAAGTAACGAAGTACTGGCGAAATTCCGTCAATTAGGGGTATAGGGGCAAAATGGTAATTTTTACCTAAAATGCCAGTTATGATGTAAAATCACTAATAAAAGTGATATTACTCTTATAGGACATCGAAAACTCTGATTTGCTGCCGTTACGCTGTCCGACGTGCCGCTGTTGGACGTTTCGCCGTTTTCCGTAAAACGTGCCATTTCGTCAAAAGTACCGAAGTACCATCAAACGAAGGTACGTTCGCGGCGTACTGTAATACTGACTCTGATGCTTATAGTCTGCTTATATATGATATGGATAGTTTCATAAGCCATGGGTGGAACTCTGTTCTGGGCCATGCACAGTGACTAAGGTAATAAACTTAGATAATCACTATACAGCTTCACGGGTTATGGTTTTGATAATACCGTTATGTTTTCCTAGCGCTGAGTACACGACCGATCATCGTGGCACTGGTGAATAGTGCAGGCAGATAACTTTGCTTGTAGGGTAGTTGTTATTTAATGATCAAGGATCATTGCTGTAATTCATTTTAGAAATATATGTTGATCATATACTGTTATATAAGCATGAGGTTAACCGTTACCTGAGATCCGATGAACGTTGGATCTCAGCTCTTACTATAGCATCACATCAAGGTCTGGAGAGAGAGACCAAGGACGGAGGATAAGAGTAAGCAGAGCGGACAGCTCACATGAAGATGAAGACCGAGTAATGATCGGCCGAGACGATTTAAAGTCGTAAACAGATAATGTATTAATCTTTATGAACAGGCGATTACGCCACTGTTATTGTTATAATCAGTTACTCAATGTTTTGTTCCGATGCTCTACTCTGATTGAAAAAAAAAAATTTGGCTCTGAAATTGGGATGTTACAATAAATGACCACCGATAGAAATTAAATTCTATCTAGAAAACCATGAACAAAGTTTCTAAAGTTAGAAAAGATTATTAAAGAGTGAATTTTTATCTCGAAGTAGACTGTCCCAGAAGTCATTTCCGTGATCGGTGGAATACTTAAGTAATAAGACGAAATAGGGTAATCTGTGAAAAAGGCCGATAGTCCCAAATGGGAACCTGTAGGAAATAAATTATAACTCAACATCTGGGGATGAGTTGATGATTATCTGGACATATTTGGAATCAGTGAATTTTTGTCCCGAAGTTGATGATTCCGAAAGCTGTTTCCGTAACCGATACGTTTTTCCGTAAATCTTCAGCAGGACCGGAGAAGACCTGAAAGGGGCCAAAAATTTATTTAGCCCAGACATTTCTAATGAGTAAGGAAAGGTCTTCAAAGTTGTGATTCCGGATGTTTGAGGTTTTCCGCGATTACGCGATTCGGACACCGATCGGGCACTTTTGCGGACGAAAGCTTCCAGAAGGATGCAAGGTGGCACCCTTCTTGATGAGTCACCATGGACACCTAAGGGGGGGGGTGAAGTCGGCTGCCAAGTGGCATGGAGAGGATCATTCCACCTTACAGAAGTGCGATCCGACGGTCTGTATTCGGTCTGGTAAAGCATGAATAGTAACCTTCCAACTTCTATAAATAGGCTTCAACCTTCATTTCAATTCGTGTCGATCCCACGATTTACAATCTTCATACCCCCTCTTGATCTTGTATAGGATCTCGATTTTAACAACATTGGAGTTAGGTCAATCGCATGTATATAAATATATTCAATTTGTTGTATTTTTCATATGTTTGGCTGCTATCTCTCCCCTCCTCTCATAATTGCAGGTTTTTTTTTTTTTCGGCGCAAGTATTCTTCTCAATGAAGAATTGAAATATTTCAGCACAGTTGTATGTCAAAAAAATTTTGCTTAGTCTCTTTACATTACGAGGGATAGTTACAAATTACAAAATATATTTTAAAATATTGAGATGTAAGATAAAATATTTTTAAAATAAATATATTATGAATAAAGAGAAAATGAAAAGGTAGTTTCACCATATTTTAAAATCTTATCATATTGCATCCCCTCTTGATCTCATTACTAATCATTCTTGGAAATTAAAAATCACTTTTATATTTCACAAAATTATGTTTTGAGCGAATTCTTCTCATCTTACTCTACATCTCTCATATGGATCTTTCTATTTCCCTTAGCCTCTACTTTTCCATTTACAGATCAATTTTGACTATTGAGATTTAATATTATATAAAAAGTAAAAAATAATATATAGAATACTTGAATAAGAGTTTAAAGATGTGAAATAATCATATTAGATTTTAATGATTTAAATTTATTTATTTACATTTTTTCTCTATTTAATATTATAATACTACCTCCGGTAAATTTAGAACCAGAGTAACATTTTTATTTGATATTAAATATCAACTGTCAAAGCCAATCTAATGGTGTAAATAAAGAAGTGGGAAGAACTTACAGGTAAAGGAAATGGAGAGGCTTCTTTCCCTCCTCCACCTCTTCCCCAATTTCGTTAGCCTCCTTGCTATTAATCATTTTTAAAAATCAAAAATTATTTTTATATTCTTAAAAAAATTCTGCGAATCCTTCAGTAATTGAGTCTCCAATAAAATCTTCCAAAAAAAAAAAAAAAGAATGAAATCATTATATGATTCATTTGACCGAGTCCATTCCTAAGAGATAAATATATCTTTTTGGAGTATATCCCAACAAACATATTGGATCATTTATGCCGGTTTATCTATGAGTACACCTTAATTAAAATTGTCAATCTTCTTTATAAAAGAGTTTTATCTCAGGCTCTAAAATACATTTTAGAAAGTCATGTATTTATGATCCAATAATTTTGAATTTTGTTATTATAATTTTGATTCATGGCTTCTTGATTGAGATTCACTGCTGGTTCGTGGCGGTTCTTGCCCTAATGCTCGCGGTGGTTCGCGGCAGCGGTTCGCTGGTCAGTTAACAAAAACAAAAACAAAACAAAAACTGACAGTGGTTTGTCCTTTCCCTGATCCTCACGGTGGTTCACGGCGGAGGTTCACTGGTCCGTTAAGAGCTGGCGGTGGTTCGCGGTTCTTCCTCTAATATTCGCGGTGGTTCGTTCTTGATTTCATTTCGCGAAAACAGAGCGATAGGTTATGTTTCGCGGTGGTTCGCGGTCGCGGTTTTGCACTAATCTTAGACGGTGGTTCGCGGTGGTTGCAGAATCGCTGGTGGTTCGCGGTGGTTGCAGAATCGCTGGTGGTTCGCGATTCTTGTACAGATCGAGGATTTGGTGTTGGAATTCTTAAACTGATCAGGTTCGCAGTTTTGCACTGATCTTAGACGGTGGTTCGTGGTGTTCCGATGGGCTTGGCAGAGACAAAGAGCCATAGGTTCTCTTTGGTGAATTCTAGAAGAGGAAGAGGGAGATTCTAGAAGAAAATAAAGACAGTGAAATTATAAGATGGGGCTAGGGAAGGTTCAAACAGCGAAGGTGTAACATCCCAACTTTTCACAAGCAGTAAATTTTTTTTCCCAAAACATCATTTCAAATCATCAGAGTAGAGCAACAGAGCGATTGAGTAACTGATATGTATATATAAAACGCCGTAAGTCTGGCTAGTTACAATAGCGGTACAGAAACCGCGTGGTTCTAAAGTATATAACAAAAGAAAGGCTTCCGACTCGGGCTGCTTGCCTCTCTCATCGGTCCTTGGTCCTCCGGAACTGACGCTATGTTAAGGGCTGAGATCCGCACCGGATCTCAGGTAACGGTTAACCTCATATTTACATACACAACATATGAACTACAGACAATCATTTCAACAACAGTATATGTGCACTCATCGCCCAAGAGCATGCATACATATATCGCCCAATAGCATGTATACATATATCGCCCATAGCAAACGTAAACATATCAACAGTATATAAACATATCACAGAGCTATCAACTACCACATACAATACACCTAACACATATATGCATACCATAAACATCAGATTAGTGTTACAGTTTTTAGTCAAAATGACTATTTTGCCCCTGACCCCCTAATCGGCGAAATTTCGCCAGCACTTCGTTACTTTGACCCTACTCTTCCAAAATTTCAACATAACTCCTACTCCAACATAATTTCGAAATATAAATCATATTAATTAATGATTTACATCATAACAGGCATTTTAGGTAAAAATTACCATTTTGCCCCTGATGCCTCTAATCGGCGGAATTTCGTGAGAGCTTCGCTATTTTAACTCTAATCTTCCAAAATTTTGCCAGAACTCTGACCCCACCATGATTTTTGAAATAATGACTAAAATACCCCTATCATATGATATCTTATCATACTCGGAAGATTAAAGACTATTCTAACATTTCTTCGCTAACTACCGAAACTTAAGACTGAGTACCGAAAAACATTTCTACTTAGGATTTCGGCCGTCGGATCAACTTTATGAGAAGCGTTCTGGACCGTCCAAAACATAACTTTTCCAACAAGTTTTTCCTTCTTCCCTTTCACACTTGACCGTCCTCCATGCCTCAAAAGTCAAGGGTTTGGCCAATGGGAGGTGGCCAAGTGTCACCTTCCAGAAGCTACCCGGATGAATTTTCCCGATCGGTACCCGGTTCGCGTAATTTCGGAAAAATCTCAAAATTCTGGTTTATACAATTCCAAGACAATTCATTACTCATTACGGAAAAACGTGTCGGTTGCTAAACGAATTTCCGGAAGCTACCGCCTATGGACAAGAATGCACTGATTCCAAATATGTCCAGGAAAACTCTCAACTCTTCCCCAGATGTCGCAACATGACATTTAGATCCTTAACTTTCAAATTGACTATCTGGCTTTTCTCAGAATTTCCCTATTTCGTCTTATTAGGAAAAAGCTCTACCGGCTTCAGAATAACTTCCGGAAAAGCCTAACGGAAGATAAAAATCCACTGATCAATATTTTACCTTGACTTTGGAAATCTTATTCCTGGTTCTCTAGATAGGATCCGCTTCCTATTTATTTTATTACTATTCACTATATTTAATTATAGGGTTATGGTGCAAAAATAGACATGTGCTTTTCTCCGAGGAGCGCCCAGTAGCAAATGCTTTTTTCAGGTGCAAAAGTAACTATGTGGTTACAAATTAGGTGCAAAAATAGCGTTTGACCGTTAAGTTTGACTTTTTTTGCTGACTCGACGATGACGTGACATTTCAAATATTTTTTTAGTATCCTTTTAGTACCGGTTAATACCTGAAATATTTTTTCAAGATCCTAAAATAATTTTTCAAAATTATGAAATATTTTTTTTTTGTACCAATCAGTATCCTGAAAATACTTTTTAGTACCAGTCAGTACCCTGAAATATTTTTTTCAGTATCCTTTTAATACCGATCAATACCTGAAATATTTTTTCAAGATCCTAAAATTATTTTTGCACCTTTGAAATGCCACGTCATCATCCAGTCAGCAAAAAAAGTCAAACTTAACAGTCAAAAGTCAAACTTAACGGTCAAACGCTATTTTTGCATGTAATTTATAACCACATAGTTACTTTTGCACCTGAAAAAAGCATTTGCTACTAGGTGCTCCTCGGAGAAAAGCACATGTCTATTTTTGCACCTTAACCCTTTAATTATATAATATAATATTGCAACTTGTAAATATAATATCATGATATTTTCTTCAAAATTCTATCCACAATGACTCATATTTTTTGTCAATATTTCTGGTCTTTTTTTTCCTTAATTTTCGTTTTTAATTATTATTTAATTATTTAATATTATATAAAATAATTTTTTAATATATATTTTTTTTTTTTACAAAATTTCCCTATTGGCCCATACTTGTTTTTAGGCTTAAAATTACTCAATTTCATATATTTTTCTCCATCTTCTCCAATTAATTAGCAAATACATTTATACTAATTTTTAGCCATTAACCACTAATTATGGAGTTTTACATAATTATCTTTGAATTTCCTTCGCTTAAGCTTAAGTAATTAGCCAATAATTACCTAATTACTTTCTTATCAATAGTTGATAATTTTCTTAATTAGAATGCCTCATTACCTCATAACTTTGGCCCCGACATCTTTGTTTTCATGTCTTACGCATTATTTTAGGATTTACGAGGGTATTTTGGTTATTTCAATACTTTTTGGACATTCTTATACAATTTCTCCAAGTTTGTAATTTAATAAATTACCTAAATTAGGGACAATATCCTTCCCTATTTCAAATAAATATTTACTTGCCTCTTTTATAGCTTTCACAGGGTATTTACAACTCATAATGTATTTAGGGACCTATTTGCAAATTATCTAATTTCAAGGGAAATTACCCTAAGAACAAGGTAAACTCAATACAAGGTGTTTGATACCTTATATTCACCTATTTTCAATAGGTATATTTCCCAATTTTTGATATTTACCCTAAGTGTGATTTTTAGGGTATTACATTTCTCCCCCCATTAAACAAAATTTCGTCCTCAAAATTTGTACTTTACCCACTAAACTTCGTACTATCCTGTTTTCGGACTATACGCGTCGGATCTTTGCTTCGTCTGCCTGCTGCTCCTCCTGGTGATCGAAAATTTGGTTTGGTTTGACCATTATGATCTTGTCATTTCGTACTTTGATATATGGTGTTTTCCGTGGTTCCCACACACTGCGGTCAATACCACAGATATCAAAACGTGATACCAAAATGTCTCCATGGCTCCCATACACCATGGCAACACAAGTTACCTCATACTCTATGACACGATCGCGGTCAAATTTTACTAACAAAGAAACATAGATTACGTCTCGTAAGTAATTCACGTATCACACGATTTAGTCGTATAACTAATACCTAGTTCATGCAATGCATAGAGAAAATTCCTTACTAAGAGAGATAGTACCTTGGACTCTCTCCGGAAGTTCTCTGTCCATTGTGTCGGATAATGCGTACATTCGGCCTTGGTTCTGTGACCTTAACTCCGTAGGTTTCTCAGGACAATCTCGGATAATATGGTTTGGCTTCTGACATCTGTAGCAAACTCGTTTCCTAATACATTCACCAGGATGGTACTTCCCGCAATTAGGACACGGTTGGGTTACTGGCATTCTCGGGTTGTTCTGCTGCCCAGTCTGGAATGACCTCTTACTGTCCCTTTGAGAGTCACTCCATGAAGCTTCTCTCTTCCGCGAGGGATTTCCACGGCTGACCATGTCACGATCTGTACTGCTACTGTCGGGTTTTCGGGATCTACGCAGCTCCTTCAGATTTCGTTCAATTAGCCGGCATGAGTCTACGGCTTTAATCAACTCCGTAAACCGTTGAGATATCAGCTTTTCCCGTATCTCGTACTTCAGCCCGTGTATTAGTATGTTTGCCATACTGCTCTCATCACCATTACGCCTCAGGTGTGATGAATAACGCGATAAATTGGTAAAACGGGCAAAGTAATCATCAAAAGTCTCCTCGTGATCCTGACGGATGCGAAGGAATTCTGCCTCCTTGGTCACTTGTATCGAGGAGGAAAGTACTGCTCGTTGAACTTCTCCAGAAATTTCTCCCAGGTAACGGGACAATAGCGCGTTCGAAGTGTTTCCGCCATAACTGTCCACCAACGATCAGCATCTCCTTCAAGTTTGTATATCGCCAGCTGAGCCTTGCGATTCTCCGGGCACTCCATTACTCCGAAGATCTTCTCTAACCTCATCAACCAATCCTCAGCCGCTTCCAGCTTACCGTGGAAAGCCGGGGGTTTCAGCTTACAGAACTGAGTAACCCAATATTGTGACGTGTTGGCATCTCTGGGTGGTCGAGGTGGTGGTGACTGGGATCTTTCTGATCCCTCAGCTTCCTCGGTTCGTCTATCATCTTCTTCATTTTTAGCGTTTCGCCCCTCTTCCTCATGTCTTGTCTGCCTTTCAGCTTGCCTTTCTGCCCGAAGTTCCTCTATCATCGCTCTCTGTTCATCTAGCATCTCTCCTTGTCCATGTATTACATCCAGTGCCTCTCGCAAAGCAGTCTGGTGTGTTGGTTCTTGAACTGGTTGTTCCGGATCTACTACTAGATTTGTCCGAGGTCGTCTGCCTCGCCCTCTGCCTCGGCCCCTTCCTTGGCCTCTAGGAGCTCCGGCTCCTCTTAGATTTGCCATGTATTGTTCTTTTTTCCTTTATTAAGAAAACGTTAGATACAGGGAGACATTTCGCATATCGTAGATTTTATCGCACTAGTATCTATACCGCACCTAGACTCTATCGTACTTATAGACTTTATCGCACCTAGAATTTACTCGGCAAATAGACTTTATTGCACCTAGTATTTTCTACACATAGGCTTTGCTATACGCAGTTTTCACACCATAAACAAATAGACACTCGCAACGTTTCCTTCGTCAGATTATCGTTGGTTCTTTCTACTCAACAACAGGTACGGAAGTATGAAACAGAAGTTTCTCTACATGAGTCAAATACGCATGCACTATCTTTATTGGTCTTGGAGTTTCATCCGGCGTGGCCCGGCTCGTATATGAGCTCGGGCTAGGATAGAATGACCATCCAAGAAAATTGGCGGTTATCGAGTTATCGAGACTCGGTACCAATATAAGCACAGTGATGAATCCCCGGCTCTGGGTTAGAGTGATGCACCGACAAAGGGTGGTACACCGGTTCAGGATAGTATACTGGTTCAAAATGGTATACCGAGATGAGGTCGTACACCGACTCAGGACTATATCAATACTCATTTTCAAAATATGCTCCAAATTTTTGAAAAGGCTTTGAACCTAACTCCGTTACCCGAACAGAATGGCCAGGTAAGTGTCTACCATGGGGGCCTCACCGAGTTCACGGCGACTGATTGGCACACCCACGTAGACTAGCCTTGCCTTCGGCACCAAACTGTCCGTAATAACATAGTTAAATTCATGCCAGGACTACTGCTCTGATACCAAAATGTAACATCCCAACTTTTCACAAGCAGTAAATTTTTTTTTTCCAAAACATCATTTCAAATCATCAGAGTAGAGCAACAGAGCGATTGAGTAACTGATATGTATATATAAAACGCCGTAAGTCGGCTAGTTACAACAGCGGTACAGAAACCGCGTGGTTCTAAAGTATATAACAAAAGAAAGGCTTCCGCTGGAACAACAAAAAGGAAGTCTTCAGCCGGGTCTTTTACTCGGGCTGCTTGCCTCTCTCCTCGGTCCTCGGTCCTCCGGAACCAACCGTACTTCTGACGGAAAACAGAAACCAGCACGTCAGACAGCGGTTCGACAGTGGGTCAAAACGTAGTCAGGGATATCCTATCAATATAACAACGTACTTGTTAAGGATCTATCATTACGACGGACATTTTTAGTCAAAATGACTTTTGCCCCTGACCCCCTAATCGGCGAAATTTCGCCAGCACTTCGTTACTTTGACCCTACTCTTCCAAAATTTCAACATAACTCCTACTCCAACATAATTTCAAAATATAAATCATATTAATTAATGATTTACATCATAACAGGAATTTTAGGTAAAAATTACCATTTTGCCCCTGATGCCCCTAATCGGCGGAATTTCGTCAGAGCTTCGCTATTTTAACTCTAATCTTCCAAAATTTTGCCAGAACTCTGACCCCACCATGATTTTTGAAATAACGACTAAAATACCCCTATCATATGATATCTAATCATACTCGGAAGATTAAAGACTATTCTAACATTTCTACGCTAACTACCGAAACTTAAGACTGAGTACCGAAAAACTTACTCAGAGCTTCGCTGCAATTTCTCTCCAGAGCTCCTCTCTCTAACTTCTCTCTAGAATTCGAAATCCACAAGGGAAATGGTGTGAAAAACCAAAGGGAAGGGGGGTATTTATAGGTGAAGGGTTAGGATTTCGGCCGTCGGATCAACTTTATGAGAAGCGATCTGGACCGTCCAAAACATAACTTTTCCAACAAGTTTTTCCTTCTTCCCTTTCACACTTGACCATCCTCCATGCCTCAAAAGTCAAGGGTTTGGCCAATGGGAGGTGGCCAAGTGTCACCTTCCAGAAGCTACCCGGATGAATTTTCCCGATCGCTACCCGGTTCGCGTAATTTCGGAAAAATCTCAAAATTCTGGTTTATACAATTCCAAGACAATTCATTACTCATTAGAAATGTCTAATTTAACTAATTTTTTAACACTGTCTAGGTCTTCTCCGGTCTGACGAAAGTTTTACGGAAAAACGTGTCGGTTGCTAAACGAATTTCCGGAAGCTACCGCCTATGGACAAGGATGCACTGATTCCAAATATGTCCAGGAAAACTCTCAACTCTTCCCCAGATGTCGCAACATGACATTTAGATCCTTAACTTTCAACTTGACTATCTGGCTTTTCTCAGAATTTCCTATTTCGTCTTATTAGGAAAAAGCTCTACCGCTTCTTGAATTAACTGGAAAAGCCTAACGGAAGATAAAAATCCACTGATCAATATTTTACCTTGACTTTGGAAATCCTATTCCTGGTTCTCTAGATAGGATCCGCTTCCTATTTATTTTATTACTATTCACTATATTTAATTATATAATATAATATTGCAACTTGTAAATATAATATCATGATATTTTCTTCAAAATTCTATCCACAATGACTCATATTTTTGGTCAATATTTCTGGTCTTTTTTTCCTTAATTTTCGTTTTTAATTATTATTTAATTAATTAATATTATATAAAATAATTATTTAATAATTATTTTATATATTTTTTTACAAAATTTCCCTATTGGTCCATACTTGTTTTTAGGCTTAAAATTACTCAATTTCATATATTTTTCTCCATCTTCTCCAATTAATTAGCAAATACATTTATACTAATTTTTAGCCATTAACCACTAATTATGGAGTTTTACATAATTATCTTTGAATTTCCTTCGCTTAAGCTTAAGTAATTAGCCAATAATTACCTAATTACTTTCTTATCAATAGTTGATAATTTTCTTAATTAGAATGCCTCATTACCTCATAACTTTGGCCCTGACATCTTTGTTTTCATGTCTTCTGCATTATTTTAGGATTTACGAGGATATTTTGGTTATTTCAATACTTTTTGGACATTCTTATACAATTTCTCCAAGTTTGTAATTTAATAAATTACCTAAATTAGGGACAATATCCTTCCCTATTTCAAATAAATATTTACTTGCCTCTTTTATAGCTTTCACAGGGTATTTACAACCCATAATATATTTAGGGACCTATTTGCAAATTATCTAATTTCAAGGGAAATTACCCTAAGAACAAGGTAAACTCAATACAAGGTGTTTGAGACCTTATATTCACCTATTTTCAATAGGTATATTTCCCAATTTTTGATATTTACCCTAAGTGTGATTTTTAGGGTATTACAGAAGGAAGGTGGAGTAGATGTAATCGAAACCTATGTTTTCTGGATTGGACATGAACTTTGGTGGAGTAGATGTAATCGAAACCTATGTTTTCTGGAATATACATGAACTTTCTCCAGGAAATTATTACTTTGGTGGTCAAATCGATCTGGTGAAGTTTGTAATGATTGTTCAGCAGGCTGGGATGTTCCTGACAATGGCAGAACTCTTCAATGGCCAACTGGGGCCTTGGCCCAGCTGGCTTTCTAAAAGCTTCTAAAATTTGTTAAAATATATGTACATATTATATGATATTTTATTTTGGCCAATAATTTGACCTCAGCTAATTTTTCATCATGGCCCCAGCCAATGGTGGAGCCATGTTATGGCCAGCTGGGGCCTTAACCCCAGCTGACCTTCTATTATCTTATGTATTTTATGTATGTGTTATATAATATTTTATTTTTGCCAATAATTTGGCCCCAACTAATCTCTTATCTTTTATATAATTATACTCTTTTTTTTTTATTACGACAATGTTTAGTTCATTACTCATTGGGTTGTGAGAGGAAAGTAAAATTCTTGTTTGAGATACCTACTGAAAATGTTAGTATCATCTTATATCCGGCGTGGTTCATCTTCTTTTTAAGGACTAAATAGGTACTTAAAATCACTTCTTTTAACCTAACTTTTTTTATGAAAGTTATTCTATGTATTTTTCTCTTTCCAATGAGGGTAATATTGTGCTGATTAGTGAAAATTTTGGGGTTATGATTTTCGGAGAGTTTTGAGTTTTGATAATAGATGACTATATATATGTAGAGGAAGATTAATAGCTAATTTTAATCGATTTAAATTTATTATTTGGTTGTCTTATGATTTTATAATGAATTTCTCTTTAAAGAATAGATTATAATAAGTTATTTGCTTAGCTGAAATTGAATCAGATTTGTATTTTTTAAAAATATTTTGGGTTCATATTATATTTCTTTTATTTTCTCCAATTATTTTGTTTTGAGGTAAGTGGAATGTGCATTTAAGTGTTAGTTTTGTGGATTGAATAGTACTATAATAATTAATGTTTAGTGACATAAGATACTAATCAGCACTTACAGCAATATATATTATGGGTTGCCAAATTTGTTGTAGGTTGAAAAAGATGAGTAAGGATAAACAGAAGTGATGCACCTTGTAATGAGTCTCCTTCAAAGGCTATAGAATTTTTGTTTACTATGTTATCTTTTGATTTATAATTGTCGGTTATTATTTATTTGTATTTTCAATGTTATGTGATATTATTTAGTAAATAGTTCAATATGTTTATTTTTTTGGTCCGGGTTAAAATAATTTCCTGGTTCCACCACTGGTTCCTGATTCTTGGGATAGGTCCATTCAAATTTTCAATTGATATAGCCCAAAGATAGGAGCGTGCTTTTGCTGTAAAACAGCAGAAGTTGGTTCAAACAACAAAAATTTGGTAGATGAAGTATGGACTAACCGACCACCTGCAGAGATTAATGCTGTTATTGTACGCCCATTGGAATTTGTAGGTCGTTCTGTGGCAGATAAGTTGAAATTTTTGAGAGAGAAGCTTAGGCTTGAGAAAACTCAGGGTATAATTTTCACAGTGCTTCTTGATGAAGTTGCATGGTTGTACAACATTCGTGGGAGTGATGTGGCATACTGCCCTGTAGTTCATGCATTTGCTATCGTGACATTGAATTCAGCTTTCTTTTATGTGGACAAGTCTGCTAAGGTGAAAACTCATTTAGAAGGTAATGGAATTGAGATTAAAGAGTACACAGCAGTGAGTTCCGATGTGGCCTTGCTTGCAGTAGATGAGCTTGTATGGCTATATTGTCTCCCACCACATCTTATAATTTTTCCAAAAAACTTTATGAGATGATTGAGGCCTTTCTCCTTTTCATTCAATATACTTATTTATTTTCCCGAAACCTGAAGACCCATCAATATCTCTCTGAATCGTTTCTCCTTTTCATTGTATATACATATTTATTTTCCCCACAACATGAAGATCATCAACGTCTCCCTAATTTTGAATGTCTTGAATTATCTTGAAACCATTCTTCTTCTTTTTCAGCTTCTTCCCGTACTTTTGTTTCTTCTTTTTCTAACCCAGAAATTGAGCCATGTGAAGTCTTCAATTAAAACAGAGGAAACCTTTTAATTTAATTCAATAATTAAATAGTATAATATCTATGACTTATATAATATGAGCAACACATACCTGATAGGGTTGGTTAAGGTTAGTTGTGTGATAATGGGCTATAATAGAAGCGCCACTTGTTCGGCAAAAAGAAGGGACAGGTGGATATGTGACTAGTTAAATGCCTACTTGAATGCCACTTGGTAGTGTTTCTGAGTAAATAAACTATTTAACATAATTATTATATGTGGCCACTCTATTACATTATTACAAATTTGTTATTCATTTTCAAAATCTAAAACGAATTAAAAATCAAAATGCGGATAGGATATATTGAAATATTGAAATATCGAATCTTCATATAAACCCTTAATAAATTTTCTCATAACCATGGTAACATTTTTATTAACTTGTCTAATTTTTTAACAATCCAAATAATCAAATTTATATAATGATCTATATAAAATTTATTTATTTGGATTTTTTTAAAAAAAAAAAAAATTAAACATGCCTTCCCTCCCCTACTCCTACCCTAGACATTATATTAGTTATTTTTAAGTATATCATATTTTTATAATCAAGGCATTTACATAAAATTTGTTTGCATATTTTTATAATAGATTAAATATTTTAATTTACAAGGATTTAGATATAATATATTAAATATTTCAATTTATAGGGGCTCAAAATGTTTTTGGTTATATTTTAAAATTTATTTTTATTATTATTATTATTATTATTATTATTATTATTCCATGAAAATAATTATGATTCCACTTAGATTATATAAATTAAAATCAATATAATTTTTCTTCTAATTTTTAGGAGCTTGTTGGATCACAATCCACTTGAATGTTCATCATCACATGTTCCTAAACTTTAGGAAGTCTGTTGAAATCAAATTTGTTCCTAAACTTTAGGAAGTCTGTTGAAATCAAATTTGTTGAATCAAATGTATGGGAGAATATTGTAAATTTGTTTAATATATTTTCTTTTAGAATTCAAAATATTATTAGATAATTTTCTAGAGAGTTTAAGTGATTGATTTATTTTAAATTGTAGGATGTTTATCTATTATGTATTGAATTTTAAATATTATAAATAAATTTTTATTTAATATTATTATATTGTTATTATCAATTATTATATTGTGTTCTATAAAATAAACATTAACAATAAGATTGAATAAAAAAAAATAATAATAAAAACTATTAGATGTGATATTACTCTTATAGGACATCAGAAACCTTGATCTGCTGCCGTTACGCTGTCCGACGAGCCGCTATTGGACGTTTCGCTGTTTTCCGAAAAAAGTATGATTTTCCGTCAGAAGTACCTACGCCGTCAACGAAGGTACGGACGCGTACTGTAATACTAATCTAGTGCTGCTCATATACATATATGTGATAGGTGCATTCACGGATAGAGATTCTGTTAGGGGTCACCGAGATACATTCACGGTTAGAGACTCTGTTCAGGGTTACCGATTATACATACAGCTTCACACGGGTTATAGACATAGTAATTCCGTTCTAAGTTTTCCTAGCGCTGAGGACACGACCGTACATCGTGGCACTGATTTTTGTGCAGGCTATTATTGTGTAGGACATTACATACTGCCCTGTGCTTATGTCCTGCCTGTGTCACAATATTGTTGTGTAAGACTTTACGTACTGCTTTATGCTTATGTTCTGTTTGTGTCACAATTATCTGATGAGTTGCTGCTATTATGTCTCGAACATCTGTTATCTATATACTGTTTTATTTGAGCATAAGGTTAACCGTTACCTGAGATTCAATGCGGTAAATTGAATCTCGGCTATAGCTTCAGGGTCCAAAGAACCACGAATCGAAGATCGAGGCAATCAGCAGGAGTAGGCTTTCGGCCGAAGATATCTTTACCGCCTTCTGTATTTTACCTTTGAACAGTAGGATCACTGTATTATCAATACTATGTTACACTATGGTTATTGATTGAATGTGAATCAGTTACTCTTTCGCTCCAATGCTCTACTCTGATTGAAAAAAAAAAAAAAAATCTGCCTTAGAAAATGGGATGTTACATCTTCTCTCTCTTCTCTTTGGTTAATCCAGCTGTGCAGAAATTCAGAGTTGATTCTCTGATTATTAATCCGTTGGAAGAACAGTTTGCTGAATGTAGAAGGCAAGCATTAACTTCTCCAAAACGTGTGGAGAATGTTTTCTCAAAAGCATGCAAGTTTTCTGCACCTTTCATTAAATGTGCTTACATGCTTTATGCTTTATGCTAAGTCTCCATTTAATCCTGTCTAAATCATCTGAAACTCACTAACAAACTGATTAAACATAGTTAGGAATAGTAATGAGTGATGATATAAAGTATAGAGATCAAACACAAACATTTCACAAATTCGTTTAGTTCAAAATTCAAATTCTGCGATGGAAACTTGAGTCAGTGCTTCGAAACTCGAGTTTTCATGTTTCAGTGAACTTTCAGTAAAAGACCGAAACTCGAGTTTTCAATCCAAACTCGAGTTTTCTCTTTTCAGAGAGAAACATCGCGATTTTGCAATTTGGACATGCTTAGTGAATAGTGCAAAACTCGAGTCATTAAATGACTAACTCGAGTTTTGGACTTTTAATGAGAAATCATGTTTTAGTCCAAAATCTCAAAACTGGAGTTTTCAAAACGTTTAAATTAGACAGAGTTCTCTGCCTGACTAAAACTCGAGTTTCCATATTTTAACTCGAGTTTTCATATTCTTTGAAAACTATGGAAACTTCTCTGTAAGCTCGAAACTCGAGTTTCTAAACCTAAACTCGAGTTTCCTCGTTTATGAGAAAACTTTGAAATAGTTTGTTTGAACGATGTTCTCACAAGGTCAGAAGCGAGCAATGTTCTCAGGTGATGTAAACTCTTTGAACACATACTCTGGAGGTTTTAGGCTGGAGTTTAAATATACAGGCTCGAGTTTAAAATGCAAAATAGTCTGTCTTGCTCTCTGTTAGTAGCAAACTCGAGTTCACACTTCTAGGCTCGAGTTTGGCGCTGACAGAATGTTTTTGGCTTGAAATCAATTCATTTAGCTTATCAAAAACATTCATACTTGTTTACAATTGTCAGTTATCATCAAAACACATTGAGAACTAACATATATTACAATAAAAATAATTATAATGTCATCTTTTAAGACTTATTTTTTGGAATTCCATTATAATTGTCTTATTTTCAATGCTATCAAATACATCTTTTTTCAATATAAGACCCTAAACAATCATTCAACCATGCATTCACCCATCATCCCATTACGAAGTGTAGTCTTGATGTATGAAGGGTGAACACCTAATTTAAGGGTGGACAATCATTCAAACATGTATTAATTTTTAAAAAAAAAAAATCCCCCCAACTTATAACCTAGGTCCGCCTCTGCCCTTAGGTATACTTGTATACTGCCATGGTTCAAGACTTTGCCTTCTTTAAAAGTTATTATAATTCGGTTCAAGATTCTAAATTATTATTAAGAATTTAATTTTTATTACTGTTGAGATTTAATTCCTATGAACTAAAACTGAATTTGCGATATTAATAGCTCCCCTAAATTATTATTAAGATTTTAATTTTTATTACTGTTGAGATTTAATTCCTATGAACTAAAACTGAATTTGCAATATTAATAGCTTCCCCTAGTTACTACACTAGAAAGACTGGTAATGTGACAAGTGGGTTATGGTAGGAGGATCACTTGTTTGGTAAAAAAGAGGTCATTGGTAGTAGATGGTTGTATGACAAGTTGAATGCCACTTAACAGTATCTCATGTTAGATAAATTAAATTATTATTATTATTATTATTATATGCAACCACTTTGTTACATGATTATAAATTTTTTATTTATTTTTAAAGTCAAAGACGGGATAAATTAAAATATATAATATATTGTGAAAAATTAAATACTGAATCCTCATATACACCAATAATTACTTAATAATTTTTTTCAATTTTAACTTGCCTAATTTTTTGACTATCGAAATAATCAAATTTTATACAGATAACTATCTAATATTAACGTCAAGAGAAAAATTAGAGATTATATAATTATCTATATAAAATAAATTTATTCAAATTATTAAAAACAATTAAGACTTCCTTCTGTAACATCCCGTTTTTTAAAAGCAGTATAAAATTTTTTCATCAGAGTAGAGCATCGAAACAAGAGTGTAACTGATATATATATTCAAAATGCCCACTGGCTAATTACAGAAGCGGTACAGTAACCGAGAGTTTTCAAAAGTAAAGGACAATAACGGAAAGTCTTCAGCCGGATCCTTGAACTTCAGGTAACGGTTAACCTCATGTATACATACACACATATGGGTTACAGAACAACATTAACACAACATATAAACCACACCAAACCAATGCACATGTATCGCTCCCAGCATGCATATATATCGCTCCCAGCATTATAGATGTATCGCTCCCAGCCTTACAGATGTATCGCTCCCAGCCTTACAGATATATCGCTCCCAGCATGCATACAGTTATTTTCTAACATAATACGCATTCCAACAATACACCACATATACACCTACCATACTCACATCATACCATACACACATATCATACAAGCATACCATATCCATCAGAGTTAGTGTTACAGTACGCGAACGTACCTTCGTTGACGGTAATCGGTACTTCTGACGGAAAACGGTACGTTTGACAGCGGTACGACAGCGGTTCATGATTACAGATATCCTATAAGGATAATATCACATTCTATTAACATTTGACATCATAACAGGCATTTTAGGCATAAATGACCATTTTGCCCCTGATGCCCTTAATCGGCGGAATTTCGCCAGCACTTCGTTACTTTGACTCTAATCTTCCAAAATTTTGCCATAACTCCGACCCCATCATGGATTTCGAAATTAATGACTAAAATACCCCTAACATATGATATCTAATCATACTTGGAAGATTAAAGATCAAACTAACATTTCTACTCTAACTACCGAAAGAACTACCGAAGCTTAAGACTAAGGACCGAAGAACTTACTCAGAGCTTCGCTACAAATTTCCCCGGACTCCTTCCTCTTCCTCTGCTCCAAGATTTCGAAATGCCAAGCAATTTTTGGTGTGAAAAACTTATGAAGAGGTTCAGCCTATTTATAGAGTTTCCCCAAGGGAAAATTTACACTTTTCTGCTTTATTCTGGACCACAGAAAATCAGGGTTTCTGGAAGCTTTTCCCTTGGCCACAAGACCTCAAAACCGACCTGCTCCCCCCTTCCCCAAAGTCAAACAACCAATTAGAAGATGCTACCTTGCCACCTTCTAGAAGTCTTCTACCGATAAAGTCTCCGATCGGTGTCTGAATCGCGTAATCTTGCAAAATCTCAAAGATTCAGAATCACAACTTTGAAGATCCTTTCTTACTCACTAAAAATGCCTGGGCTAAATGAAGTTTTGATCCCTTCTAGGTATTCTCCGGGTCCTGCTGAAGTTTTACGGAAAAACGTGCCGGTTACGGAACGAACTTCCGAAATCATCAACATCTGGACAAAAATTCATTGATTCCAAATATGTCCAGATAATTATCAACTCATCCCTAGATGTTGAGTTATAATTTATTTTCTCCAAACTCCAATTCGTGACTATCTGCCTTTTTCACAGATTACCCTATTTCGTCTTATTACCTAAGTATTCTACCAATCACGGAAATGACTTCGAAAGCAGTCATCCGAGATAAAAATTCACTCATTAATATTCTTCTCTGACTTTAGAAATTTTGTCCATGGTTTTCTAGATAGGATTTAATTTCTATCCGTAGTCATTTATCCTATTTGTTTTTTCTCAAAATAACTTTCTACTTTTCCTATCACTTGATTTTGCATTCATACTTACACCAATTTATTCAACACTTTCTCTCTCTCCTTTACTCTTCATATTTTCAAGCAAAGCTTCCTTCTAGGCTAAGGAAAGATGCTCCAACTTGCTCCCCCAACTTGCTCAAATATCCTATTTGCTTTATGTTCTAATTGGCTAGAGTTTTTTGTTTGACTTTTCCACATAATTACTCTACACATACATAATTCTTTTAACAATTTTTTCCTCTCCCTTTTTTTTTTGATTTTCGGCCAAACACCCTTCCCCCACAAGTTTTGATTTTTCAAACTTTGCTTTAGTGACATTATCCTCTTCCAACATTAATTGCCCCATGTGCTTGCTTTATCATGTGGACTTTGCAAAAACCGAACATGTTCCCCTCTTGCCTTTTAATTTAGTTTTTCGATTATCTTATATTATATTCTAGTTATCTTATATTAATTAGATAGAATTTCTCCCATTAGTTTCTTAACTCAAAAGGATTATCTCTATGATTAAGTAGGCTTTGGAGTATTTTATATAATTCATCTTATATTTTTCTTAATCAAACTTAATTGATTAACAATTATTCCCATGCAAAATCTTATCCATTAATCATTAATTAAGGTTTCTACATAATAAATTTTTGATCATTTCCTTTAATTCCCATAGTATTTTCCTTAGATAATTATAACTTATAGGCTAAAGTATACGTTTGGTCCTTTATGTTTGCCTCTAGTATCATTTTAGTCCCTTAAGTTTGTAAAGTACACGTTTGGTCCCTGCAAGTTAACACCGTTAGTTTAACTTAACGGAAAATACTAACTCACAATTTTTAGCGATGACTGTGCAATTAAATGTTGACCAAACATGCTTATATGTTAGTATTTTAATAAATTAATATTTTAAATCTTATTAATTGAAAAATATTTAATTTTCACGGACTATTATACGGTTTTTCACTGTTTTTAAAGATTAAATATTTTTTTTGTCTGTGAAGATTAAATATTTTTCAACTAATTGGATTTAAACTATTAATTTATTAAAATATTAACATATAAACATGTTTAATCAGCATTTAATTGCACAGTCATCACTAAAAATTGTTGAGTTAGTATTTTCCGTTAAGTTAAACTAACGGTGTTAACTTTCAGGGACCAAACGTATACTTTACAAACTTAAGGGACTAAAATGATACCAGAAGCAAACATAAAGGACCAAACATATACTTTAGCCTAACTTATATTTGAAACCTCATATTTACCTATCTCTAATAGGTATTATTTATTAAAATATAATATTTCAGATAAATAATTATCCGGATATTACACCTTCCCCCACTCCTCCCATAGAAATTATACAATACATGTAAATTTTTTCAATTAATTTTAAGTATATCATATTTTCAGAATCACGGCATATACATAAAATTTGTTAGCATATTTTTATAATAGATTAAATATTTTAATTTATAGGGTCCAAAAATAATAGATTAAATATTTCAATTCATAGGGATTTATAAAAATGAATAAGTAAGTTATGATGATATAATTGCTGGTGACCAAATATCTTGTGAAGTTATCAACGTATTATAATTATAATACTAATACTAATATATTAAATACTTTAATTTATCTAGTACAGAATATTGACATTTGTGACATAGGTAGACCCAAAACTTGTAACAAACCCAATCTACTAACGTCCCTCTTATTATATAAGTAATAGATAAATATATTATATAAGTAATAGAATAAATTTAACATATGATTACATTTTTTTGATCGAGTCATTTCAAAATTTAAAAATTGAATTTCAACAACTGAAAAACTTAGTCCCTAATTATATGAACATGTGGTTCACATGGGACCAAACTCACATAAACTCGCAATATATAAATGGAAGCCAAAATTGTAGCCTCATGAAATTATAACTACAAACATCAATAATAATCTTAACTAGTTCTAACACTTATTTTTTAATAATATTGCGTTAGATATAGTTATACAATTGACTAAATACCCTTTCTGGTCCTTGGTAAAAAACACGGACCCCATTTTGGTTTCTGACAACAAAAAAGATCATTTTTAGTCCATAAAAAGGACGAATAAGGATTGATTGGTGGACATTTTGATCCCTCACAAATTTCTAAAAGGTTATTTTTAGTCCCATAAAAAAGACGAATAATGATCGTTTTTTTGTCAGTGACCAAAATGGTGTTCGTGTTTTTTTGTCAGGGACCAGAAAGGATATTTATTCTATACAATTCATGTAATTGTTAAAAGAAAACCTAAAGACTCTCATTATCTAATAATACATTTGGTTCTAATTATAAGAACACTTTTGTAGTACAAATTGTACTACAAAAGTGATCCTATAATTAGAACCGGAAGGAACATGTGAGATCTAAAAAATCTCATATTCATATTATTAGTTTTATGCAATTATCTGGATTCAAGCCGAATTAACCTCGTGTATTCCCAATAAATCGGATCCCCAAGAGGGTGAGAAAGTTATATTAATTAAACCAATAAATTTAAGGGATATGACACCTGTTCTTTTGTTTTCTGGTTTCTGTCGTCCCCTTTCTTTTTTATGACTATTGGATTAAAATCCAATGATTTATATTTAATATTTTATAATAATATAATTACAATGGAGAAAATAATGGGAAGGAAATGAAGAAAAATATGAGAATGAAACATTAAATGTAAACCATTAGATTTTAATCAAAAGGGTTATAAAAGGAGAAAAGGAAGCGGCCCGAGAAAAGAAAATGAAAGAAGTCGAATCCAAATTTAATTACCTAAAATTCCTCTTATACAACTATATTCACTCCCACCACCTCCTATAATTTTTCCAAAACTTTTTAGAGAAAATCTCACTCGGTTCTAAGAATTAGAAAAAATATTTTAAAATTTTTGTAGGGTAGAATCCTCTATAAAAATATGTTTCAGTTTAGAATCCTCAATCAAAAAAGTCCTTAAGGACCTCAGTAACATAACGGAAATTGTTTAGTTAACATAGATGAGATTATTAATGACCATTATATAACCTGTCAACGAGAGTTGATTTAGTTAACATAGATGAGTTTGTCAATGATTATTCTATGACTTATCAATATAGTCACATACACTTATCAAAAAAAACTCTTTTAGTTAACATATATGAGTTTGTCAATGGTTATTTTATAACTTATCAATATAGTCACATACACTTATCAAAAGAAACTCCTCTAGTTAACCTATATGATTTTGTCAATTGTTACTCTATGACGTGTCAATATATTCACATATATTTGTTAATAAAGAAAGTTCATATTTTGAATCTATCTCACTGAAGTCCCTAAGGATTTTCTTGACAGAGGATTCTACTCCATAATTGTTTTTAGAAGAATCTACACTATGATTTTTTTTAATGTATTTTTTCTAATCCTTGGGACATGAGTGAGATTTTTCCATATTTTATGATATAATCGAAATTTATTTGAAATAATTGAAATTAATTTTAATTTTAAACTAAAAAACTAATGATAAATAATTAAATTAACATAAAAACATTAATTAGTTTATTAAAAGCCTTCTATTTAATTTTATGCTTTCCAAAGTCCAAACCATGAGTCTATTTAATTTTATGCTTTCCAAAGTCCAATCTTTAAGTAAAAATTGAATCTCTTAATTAATAATAGGGTTAAGGTGCAAAAATAGACATGTACTTTTTTCAAAAGAGCGCCCAGTGGCAAATATTTTTTTTAGGTGCAAAAGTAGACACGTGGTTACAAAAGTGGAGCAAAATTAGCATTGACCGTTAGTTGACCGTTATCTGACGCTGACGTGGCAGTGGGATCTAACTTCTCCATTAAAATTAAGCCACCTGTCACTCCTCTCTCTTCCATATCAACTTCTTCTTCCTTTCTTTCTCTTTTTTTATGCCACCTGTCACTCCTCACTCCCTTCTTTCTTCTTCCCTTCTTTCTCACCTTCGAATTGCATCTGGAAAAAAGCCCCGCCGCCGACTTGCATCTTCAACTTTCTTGCCGTCGACGATCCAAGCCCCGCCGCCATCTCCTTCACTCTCTTCCATTCTCAACTTCGTCTTCCCTTCTTCGTCTTCCCTTCTTCCATTAAAACTCAGATCGAGATTGGGGGGTCCAGATCGAGGAGGGGGTGGATCCAGATCCAGATGTTGGGGTGGGGGGTCCAGATCGAGGAGGGGGTGGATCCAGATCTAGATGGTGGGGTGGGGAGGTTCAGATCGAGATTGGGGGGTGGCGGGCCTTCTTCGTCCGACCAACATACTACCCGCCGCCGCTACCATGTTGGCGGTAGCACCAGCTCCGGCGAGAAGAAGGATCACCGGAATCTGGGTTTTGTGAAAAAGGTGAAACTTTACTTCAACACAGGAAAATCCATTATTCTACTCTGTGGCCTCTCCTTAATGAGAGAAATATTCCTCTCTAATTCTCTAGTTCCTTCCCCGCAATAAGCGAATTTCTATTCCGATTTCGCATTGGGATCGAGGGAAGGTCTCGAATTTGAGATCTTGGCGAATCAGCAAGGACCCTGAGGATGGAGATCGATACGTTGTCCGTTAGTTCAGTCTCCAAAGAACACCAGAAGATCTATCAAGAGTGGTTCAATCATGTTGATTCTGGTACGATTGTTTTTCCCCTTCCGATTTCGCTCTTGGTGCTGCTTGGGTTGCGCTTTATAGAATTTTGTGAATGCTGAGTTTTCTTTCCACTTGGGATTCTCAGATGGTGATGGCCGTCTTACGGGGAGTGATGCCATTGCTTTTTTCTCCATGTCCAATTTGTCTCGCCAAGATCTCAAGCAGGTGCAGCAACGTAAAATTTTCTCCCCATGGTTATTTTGGATGGTTTGGTTATTGGATTTCATGTCTTTGTAAATCAACCATGTGAACCTTGGTTTTTGAGTAATCAATCTCCTGGAGGTTTCTGAGTCTTCAATCATGATCTTCTGTATATTATTTGTTTGCATGATTGCTTTCTTCGATTGAGTAGTTTAAAGTTTAATCAATCTTTCCCTCTGGTGAGGAACGGAAGTGCACCTGGATCGGAGGAGGGGAAGGGTTATTTCAAAGGAAGGGGGTATACCCGAGGAAGAAGAAGGTGTTTTGACCAGGGATTTAAATGAAAATTTTAAAAGTTTATAGAGGGGCTAAATTGAAAATTTTGAAATGTATCCGGGGCTGAACTGTAATTTATAAAGCATTAACATCCACGTCATCATTTTCAATTCAGAAAAAGTCAACTAACAGTCAAACGGTATTTTTGCTCCACTTTTGTAACCACGTGTCTACTTTTGCACCTAAAAAAAGTATTTGCTACTGGGCGCTCTTTTGAAAAAAGTATATATCTATTTTTGCACCTTAACCCTTAATAATAATTACAAATTTTCAAATTTTGTATTATAACCGCTAGATACCGATACGAGTGGGTTTTTGGTTCTAGGTTCTTCAAAGGTAGAGAAACCCTGGCGGAAGACTCTGCCTCCGCCATGGCTGCAGACTCTGCTTTCTTTGATCCCCGTGAATTGTTTCTCCTTTTCATTCCATACACATATTTATTTTCCCCACAACATGAAGATCATCAACATCTCCCTGATTTTGGATGTCCTGAATTATCTCAAAACAATTCTTCTTCTTCAGCTTCTTCTAATGTTTCTGTTTCTTCTTCTAACCCAGAAACTGAGCATATGAAGTCTTCAATTGAAATAGAGGAAACCTTTCAAGTGGAGTCTTCAATTGAAACAGAGGAACCCTTGCAAGTCATCATCTGTGAAATCTGTGCAGATACCAAACGAATTACCCAGATGATCAAGAACCAGACATGCCACCATTCGTATTGCTCTGATTGTATGACAAAACATGTGGCCGTCAAAATCCAAGACAGTATAATAGCAGTTCCATGTCCTGGTTTGGATTGTAAAAGTGTTTTTGAGCTGGAAGCTTGTCGGCCATGGCTTCCCAAAGACTTATTTGAAAGGTGGGATAAGGCTCGGTGTGAAGTTCTGTTTCTGCAAGTGCCTAAATTTTACTGTCCCTTTGAGGATTGTTCAGCTATGATGCTAGTTGAGAATGAGAAAGATCAACAAACTGCAGGGAAAACAGAGTGCCCTGTTTGCCATAGAGTGTTCTGTCCAAGGTGTAATGTTCCATGGCATACTGGAGTTGACTGTAAGAAATACCAGAAACTGAATAAGAATAAGAGACAGAGTGATGATCGGCTTGTGAGAAAGCTTGCTAAAGAAAAGAGATGGCAAAGGTGTCCAAAGTGCAAGTTTTATGTGGAGAAGATAAGTGGATGCGTGCGTATCACTTGCAGGTTAGTTTTTTTTGTTTGTTTTTGTGTTTGACACTTGCAGGTTAGTTTTCTGCTAAACATTTATATGCATGAATTGTAAAATTTTGAAGCAATCATGCTTCAAATATCCTTTTTGAAAGGATTTTGAGTGGATTACTTTGTTCTTGTTATGTTCTTAATTGGTAGAGAACAAACTGGTAAGGAGTGAAATATTTAGGGATTATTTTGTAAGACATGTCATATGAAAATAGCTAATCAAAGACATGTGGAATTCTACAACACAGAGAGCACTATGTTAGATTATTTGAATTCTATCACAATGTAGGGTGAACGTGGGATTTTAACAATATTTTATACTAAAGGTATCTTACACCATAAAATTTTTAAAAATACTAAACTATATAGGAATGAGATCCTCTCTCATAAGTTTTCTTTCTCTTCATCCTTCCTCATCTTATCTCGACCGTTGATTGGAAAGAGCTGAGAAAAATTAAAGTAATCTTGTGACGTTTTAGATGAATATGATTTAGAAATTATGAAAGATAATGAGAAAATAATGATAAGAGAAACTCAATCTATCTCCCTCTCCCTCACAATCTCACACACAATGCCGATGGGAAGGTGTGTGTGAGTGAAAGTTTCTGTAAAAACCAAAGAAGTTCGTAGAGGAAAGATATAAGGAGAAATAAAAAAATTTCCATAAAAATTTTTTTTTTAAAAAAAAAATCACCATGTGAGACACTGAGACCCACATACAGTGAAAGTAACACCTGCTTGCCTCAAGTTAACAACTTTGTTGAAGTCGCCCTATTTGTATAGTCTCTATGTATTTTAACACCTTTAAAACTTGAGTAAATACTCTTTCTGGTCCTTGAAAAAAAACACGATCCCCATTTTGGTCCCTTACAAAAAAAAAAAGTCTTTTTTAGTCCATAAAAATAACAAATAAGGATCGATTGGTTGACATTTTGATCCCTTACAAATTTCCAAAATGTCATTTTTAGTCCCTAATAAAGGACGAATAATGGTCAATTTTTTTGTTAGGGACCAAAATGGGGTCCGTGGTTTTTGTCAGGGACCAGAAATGGTATTTACTCTTAAAACTTTTATGGTGTTAAATATCCTAAGTATTACACATTATTGTTTAAATCGTACCTTCGCCTCGATATGAAATAGGAAGAACTAAAAGCACAAAACAACTAAAAGAATATGAGGAAATATTTTATTTAAATTATGATACCGTAATATCCTGTGATCCAGGACATTTAGATATAATCTAAATCTTAAGTAATAAGATATGAGATATAATGACACTAATATAATAAATATCCAGCAAATATAATTAAATTATTTATCTATGATTGTAGGTGCAAATATGAGTTTTGCTATGTCTGTGGAAGAGAATGGAGTTTCATTCATGGAGCCAGAGCTGGGTGTCTAAGCAATCAACTATTCCAATTTTGTTGTTCGTGCTTTTCCTCTCAATAGCAGGGTCTTACATCGCCAAATCAACTTTATGCTAGTAAAATTGAACATGTTTTTAATTTAAAAATAGATATGGATTTTATGGTTTTTAATTACCTTCATTTTTCCTATGAGATAGAAATGATTCTCCAAGATGGCATGCCCATCTGACCAGTTAATTGGATTAGCACCCTTTTAATTCAAATTTTTTTCAATCATCACATAATATAAATCATAATGAAGTATAAATTATACTTCTTTTATTTATCAAGTCTTGTCTTTATTTGAATATGGGTTAATGTGCAAATTTAGCAATAAACTATTTTCCTTTGGACACTCGACACAACTAACTATTTTCAGTTGCAAAAGTAGACATAATCAATTTATTTGGTAGAACTTATAGCAATGTCGTTAACCTGAGTTAATTTCGGTTACTTTTTGCACTGTAGTTCTTATCAGTCTTCTCAATCTCTATTAATATATTTTTAGAAGGCTTAAGGTACAAATTTAGTAGTAAACTATTTTTCTATGGGCATACAACACAATTATTGTTCATAAGAGCATTTACAATACTAATATGGGCATTCATATAAGAGCATTTACATTAATGCCATTTATTTTTTTTATAAGAGCATTTATAAGACAAATAAAAGATTTAAAAGAATTCAGGGAGTTAAATTTTTTTGGTAATTAACATATGTGTCTTGTAAATGCTCCTATAAAAAAAATAAAGTAAGGGCATATTATTGTCTTTCCACAAAGAACACTTAATTTTATTTTAACCTAAGGGGTGCAGTAAAAAAAAATTATAAAACAAATATGTGAATGACCAACATTTTTTAGCTCCGTGATTCTTTTAAATCAATTTCTTTGTCTTGTAAATGCTCTTATGAAGAAGAAAAAAGTAAGGGAATTAAATGTCCATATTTGTCTTGTAAATACTCTTATAAAAAATAATTGTGTTAGTTGCCTATATAAAAATAGTTCATTGCTAAATTTGCACCTTAGCCCTTCTAAAAATACATTAAAATAATAGAGAGTGAGAAGATTTGTTGGAACCACAGTTTAAAAAGTAATGGAAGTTAACTCAGATTAACGATGTTTCTATGAGTGCTACAAAAAAAAAAAAAAAAATTTGATTATGCCTACTTTTACACCAAAAAGTAGTTAGTTGTGTTGAGTGCCCATAAAAAAATAGTTGGTTGCTAAATTTATACATTAACCCTTTAAATATTCAATATATAATACAAAATTATGAATTAACATCAAATACATGATGGCACACAGAAGAGTTCTTTATACTATATATAGTTCTTTATAACGAGAGAGAAATCCTATTAAAAGATGGTTGAATTACCTAAATTTTAAATTAAGTCACTAAACTTAATAAATTATTAATCAAATTATATGCATCAAAGATGGATTTAGAAATTGGGTCAATATACCCTCATGCCCCTTAATCCTTAATCTTTCCACATTTCATAATTTAATCCTTTTTATAACTTTTTTTTTTAGTTTTCAATTAATTATCTTATATGTAATTCAATAAAAAAAATGAGGGAAAACGGCGTCATCCAACCTTCACTAAACTTTAGCTAAACCAGCTCCTTAGTGTTTGTTTAGATTAACGGTTGAAGTTGATTTTTCAACGTGATTTAAAGTATACTATGTAAGTTTGTGAGAAGAGTTTTGTCTCGACTTACGTAAGCGGACTTCTTCATGCAAACAAACACCGTACAAATCAATGATATATAGTTTTCGCATCTACCTTCTCCCAACCATTAACTCGAAAGCAATTGGTATTGAAGTTCTGGCGAGGGCGAAGAAATTCTGTATGCTTGTTCCCCTCAACTTTTTTTATTGAATACACAGGATAATTAATTGATGACTCAAAATAATTTATTTATAAAAAGGGATTAAGTTATGAAATGTGGAAAGATTAGGGACTAAGAGGAATTAGGGTAATTAATCCAATTTCTAAATCATTTTATACTCCATATGATTAATACTTTAATTTATTAAATTTAGTTACTAAATTTAGAATTTTGATAATTCAATGGTCTTTTAACAGGATTTTTCCTAACTAATAATAATAGATAATTAATAATAATAATAAATTCTCTTTGAAAAGAAAGAGCGAGATAGGAAAGATGGTAATTAAAGTAATGGAGATGGAATCTGATTCACCTTAAATCACGAAGTAAAATCCCTTAAAAAATGCAACAGTTTTCGATAAAGTTCTATAATTTTACGGTCTGGGTTTTATCATTATCCTTTATATCATTTTCTTATCAAAAATCTCATCTTCACACTCATTTAAAAAAAAAAATAGATGGTTCCATTTCATATTTTATAAGAATTTTATTTTAAACATAAATAAATAAATGTAAACTTTTAAAATCTGATATACAAAATTCATAATTGCTATACAAACAAACTTTTTTAAAAAAATAAAAAAATAAAATACTATAATAATAGTTTTATAAAATATAAAATTTGAACCATTCATTATTTAATATGAGGATAGAGTTGAGATTAAGAGAAGAAAATGAGATAAATGATTTTGAGAATATCCTAGTAGGTGTATAACTTTACCAATTATATCATGATTTCTCATTCTTAAAATTAATAATTAGTTGACAAGAAACTAATAAGATTTATTTAAAAATAATAAAAATAAACTCAATATAAACTCAGGATTATGCCATCTTGCCACACTCAAATAAGCATAAGTTATTTCCCTAAGGACCTCCAGTCAGTGCCTCCATATAATCATCCATATGTTGAAAATTAACCAAGTAGAAATCCTTTTCCATATCAAAGATATCGATGTTACCTTTCCTCTCCCAAATCTGTCTCAGCTTCTTCACCATGAAACCATACGAGGGCAACCTTCCCATTAACTTCACCACTAGCGTTCTTCGAAATGGCCTCATAAGCCTTTCCCTTTCCTTTTCCTCAAACATGAACTTTGGACACAATGGATTAGAAAAATCCACACTGATTCTGTCGCTAGGATTTAGTACTTTTGTAAAATCCGTGTCTACGCCATAGTCCTCTGTCTTGTCTTCCTCATCATTCTTAGTCCACTCTCACCTGCATACCTTCGACTTCACATTTTTCAATAGAGATTCTCTATACGACTTCGAAGATTGTTCGTTCCCCTCTGGTTGCATCCATTTTTCCTTGTGAACTTTCAGTGATTCTCTTCCTAAGAATTCCTCAGTCGCAAACCTAACCTTCCTTTTCCTACAACTCCATTCCTCACGATCCTCCACCAGCATTTCCTCACTTTCCCCTCCTTGCAAGACGCGATCAGAGGGGACACTCATTTATCCTCCATCAAAATGGGTGGTGGAGCAGTCTTCACCAGCTCGAAGCCCTAGCAGAGCCCTTTTCGAACTCAGTGTTTTTTGTGTGTGAAGTCTATTTTATTGGTGTCATTAGAATGTGAAGAAAAAATTTATAATAATTTGAAGGGAAAATTTCACCAAACCCCAGGACTGAACTGAAATAAAGTTTTTTTGACTGAAAAGACATTTATGCCCTTATCTTGTAAATGGTTGAGATGGTCTTGTGAATTCCCACATATATCTTGTGATGCACATATTTGACGGGTTAAATACCTAATTTTCCATAGAAGTATTGATAAGGGGCACTTAGCACCCGGAAGTTTTTTGGGTACCAAATTTGCCGCGAAAGTATGAAAAATGTACCAAATTTGCCCAAAACTAGCGGAAGGTCAAACGGACGTTTGCCACATCGGATTTTTTTGGGTTAAATACCTAATTTGCCATGGAAGTATTGATAAGGGGGCACTCAGCACCCGGAAGTTTTTTTTGGTACCAAATTTGCCCCAGAAGTATAAAAAAGGTAGCAAATTTGCCCAAAACTGACGGAAGGTCCACGTAGGTTGTTAAAATGCCTCATGGCTATAAAAGAAACACAGTGGAGACAGTGTCGGTGGGACCATTGTGAACATCATGGCTCTCTGATGTGGGGCTGAGGACCTGCTAGGCGGTGTGGCAAATTCATACCAAACGATTTTATCCCTTAGACCCTTACAATTTCTCTATTCTCAAACCTTCAGGTATTGCCGCCTCACCTCCCCCCCCCCCCCAAAAAAAAATCCCTTATTTTGCTTCTCTGAAATTTTACGATTTGGTGAAAATTTTGACAATCCATATGACCATCTCTAACTGGGTTTATTGGTGGTTTTTTATTTATCTTGATTTGGAGAACTATTTGGTTTCTTGGTAGAGCATTTTTTAGAGTACAATGGGAATACAAATTTTTCTAGGAATTATCTCTAACTGATGGCTTTTGCAGATCCAGAGCTAATTCTAACATCCCGTTTGAAATTTTCTGGGGATCGAAACCAATCGGATCTTAAGCAGAGGAAGGTCGCAAACAGAGTTGGCAGGCATTGTTGTGGAAGCTGGCATACCCGTCGGTGAAGGAGTTGGTGAAGGAGTGGAAGAAAATTCAGAAGCACAAACCGCCGAAAGTGAGAGGGAAGAGAGAGAGAGATGAATGAGGTGTTGACATGGTTACATGATCTGGCATATGACTCACCCTCCACTGTGTTTCTTTCCTAGCCATGTGGCATTTTAACGACCTACGTGGACCTTCCGTCAGTTTTGGGCAAATTTGCTACCTTTTTTATACTTCCGGGGCAAATTTGGTACCAAAAAAAACTTCCGGGTGCTGAGTGCCCCCTTATCAATACTTCCGTGGCAAATTAGGTATTTAACCCAAAAAAATCCAATGTGGCAAACGTCCGTTTGACCTTCCGCTAGTTTTGGGCAAATTTGGTACATTTTTCATACTTTCGGGGCAAATTTGGTACCCAAAAAACTTTCGGGTGCTGAGTGCCCCCTTATCAATACTTCTATGGCAAATTAGGCCTTTAACCCCATATTTAACTTATAAATTCTCACATTTGTTTTGTAATAACATGTATTCTTATGAGTATGTTCTTTGGCTTGTATATGACCGAGATAGTCTTGTAGTTTCACTTACTTTTCTTGTAAATAAACATATTTGACTAGTAAATTCTCACATGTCTCTTGTAAATAACCTTATTTGACTTGAAAGTAAGGGAAAAATTATATTTTTCACCCACAAATTCTAATTTCAGTTCAGTCCTAGGGGGTGTATTGAAATTTCAGAAAGTTTTGGAGGCTCTTTGATAATAATTTGCTATAGAAGGGGTGCAGTGAAATTTTCTCTAATTTGAAATAGCTGGTTTGGATTTGTGGTGACGAACAAAGCAAGAATTTCCATTGATTGGTTTTGCATTTACTTATTAACATGTTTTATCTCCTTTTATATGTTTTCTTATGAAGTCTGATTTGATTTAAATGCTCTTCTTTTGTTTTTGTTGTGATGCTTCAGTTGCTGATGTTGCACCACATTTTAGCTTTGAGTTTGTGGACTAAACTTTATGTTTGGTGTGACCTTCAGATTTCAAAGTGTTTGGTTTATTAGCTTCATTGATTTTTGAAGAAGGTTCTGTTTATTTCTTCATTTTCTGCCATTGGCAGGAGTATTTTGCCATAATTCTTAAGTACAAATCTAATGGAGGTGGAGGCAATCGGATAGCTCTGAATTAGTTTTATACAAGTCTAATTTCATCCCAAGCTCAAGAGATAGTCAAGAACAAACACCCTTAATTCACGAGGGAAATGCAGAAACAGAAGCCCTATATATAGAGAGATAAAACAATTATAGAGAGAGGGGGTGGGGGGGGGGGGCGAGCTTACTTGTTTAAAGAAGGGATTTAGGTGATGTCCATTCTCAAAGTATTAAAAAAATTGGTTTATCAAAGACAAAAATAATTAATTGATTAAGTTGTCTTAATCACTTGATCCATCACGTAAATCAGAAAATGTTTGTATATAGAGGTAACACAAAAATGTTTATCAGAAAAAGATAAACATTGCTAACACTATCATATATAAATAGAAGAAAATGTTTATCAAAAAATGATAAACATTGCAAAAACAGGTATAAAAAAGGGCTTTTAGACCACCACATTTAGACCGGTTATAGGTAATCAAGTCTAAAAAGTATGACCGGTGACAGTTTTATATATATTAAAAACTTTTTAGACCGATTCATTTAATATGATGTCTAAAATATATTATTTAAACCGGTTTCCCAAACAAACGGTCTAAAAAGTTTAACAAAATGTTGATTGCTTTAAAAGTCTCAGAGACTTTTAAGACTAGTTATTTTACACAACCGATCTTAAAAGTCTTACCTTTTAGACTTTATATCTTAAAAAATCGGTCTAAAAAGTAATTTTTAAGAAAAGTAACAGACTTTTTAGACCAGTCGTATCAAAACTAGATCTAGAATCAGTCTAAAAGGCAATTTTCAACCAGTCTAAAAGGCGTTTTTTGCAATAGTAACACTATTATGCGTATGTATGTAATATCATGAAAACAAAAATGTTTATTACAAAATGATCAAGATGTCTTATTTACTTGATCCATCATGTAAATCATTGCTAACACTATCATTTGTAAATAGAAGAAAATTAATGAATTTATTGCTTGAATGTGCGAAGGTCATAACCCACAAAGTTTCCAGCTTCGTTGAGTTCATGCTTCCACTGTAATGATCTTTCAATAGAATAGGAAAATTATAGAAGATAGAACTTCTATTATATCAGATTAGCTATTCGTATATCAGCTTACAATGATAAATCAGTTATATCTCTTACACTGAATACCTTTAGCACAGAAAACTAGGAAATAACAGAATGAGAAATACAGGGGGAGGAGGGGACCACAAAAGGGAAGAAATATACCACAATCATTCCATACCCTCTCTAACAACCTTTAGGACCCGTTTGTTACAAAGAAAGCTTGGGGAGGGAAATGAACTTTAGAGGAGGGAAAGGAATGGAAATGAAGATTTGAAAGATGAGGGAAGATGACTTGAGTTGTTTGGTAGGAAGAAAATGAAGAGGTGGTAGTTGGTAAGGAATTAGGAAATGTCTATTTTACCCTCAAAAGAAATTAATTCAAAATAATAAAAAATATTTTTTTTGCTAAAATATATTTAAAAAAAATATTTTATTGTTAAGTTCGAACTTTTGAAGAAAAAAAATTTCGCCAAATTTGAACTTTCCCGCTAAGTTTGAACTTTCCCGCCAAGTTCGAACTTCCCGCCAAATTTGAATTTCAGGGGTAAATTTGTCAAAAAACCATCTTCCTTTGAAGATGGCAGCTTTCCTTCCATTTTCGGAGGGAAAGCATCTTCCCTCAAATAAGGGAAAATGTCAAATTCCAGTGAGTTGCTGACTGGACTTTCTGTGTAACAAACAACCAAAATCCATGGGAAGATTGGGATCTTCCCTTTCCCTCCCCAAGCTTTCTTCCTAACAAACGGGTCCTTATTCCCTTTATAGATTCTATTCTTCCAAATCTCGTAGTTTCCAGGTCCTTCTCTTCATACGTGTACTCCTTCTGGTGGGCTCTGGTCCATTATCTGTTGACTCAGGTGTTGGGCTTGTTATCACATTGTCGTTCATCACATTACTTCTCCCATCGAATAAGACCTTGTCCTCAAGGTCTAAGGTGGGATATAAATCAGCCAGGGTCATAGCATTTTCCCACGAAGTATCAAATGTGCCTTCCCATTGAACCAAAAATTGCTTAACCCACGTGGTATCATTCTGAATCACCCGAGAATTCAAAACCTTGACTGGAGTTAGTATAGGACCTTCTGGAACAGAAATCAAAGGCAATGGAACCACCGGTATTGGTACCTCAGAACCATAAAACTGTTTCAACAGTGATACATGAAACACAAGATGAATTCTGGTATGTATAGGTAATGCCAATTCATATGCAACACTACCAATGCGTTTTAGAATTTTAAAAGGACCGAAATACTTCAATGTCAATTTCTGGAACTTGCGGAGTTCCACAGAGTGTTGTCTATAAGGCTGGAGCTTAACCCAAACCAAATCACCTTCCTTGAATTCCACATGAATCCATTTATTGTCTGCATAATATTTCATACGGGCTTGGGCCTTTTGAAGATTGGCTTTCAGAGTTTGTAGAACCTCATTCCTTTGGCATAGTTGTGTATGAACGTCAAAAGGAGTATCCATATTTTGAAAAGTATACTTTTCTTTCAAGTAAAAATGGGGTGGGTGAAGCAAATGAGCAGAGAAACAATCCCCAATCATCATAATAAATCATGAGTTTGAAAAATTAGTTTAAAATATTAAAATAAAAACATAATTTAAATTTAAAATATTTCAGATTTCAAAACTTCACATTGTAAACAATTTATTTCTCACCTGCTATGAAATAATGCCATTTCTTACTTCTTTTTATCTTTTCCTTTCTTCTTATCTTTGTCTCTATTTTTCTCTCCACCCCTATAATATAAGACATTCTCCAATCTCCCATGCCTTCCTCGTCCAAGTTCCACTAGTAACAAAGTAATGGTTAACTTGAACCAGTTTCCTTGTCTATTATTTTAAGGGGTTTATACTTCTCATGTTGCATGAGAAGAAGAAGATTCATACACACACATGAAATGGTAGGACCCACATATATATATAATGCTAATTATATATATATATGGGTCCCACCATTTCATGTGTGTGTGACATGAGAAAACACTTCTCCTACAACATGAGAAGTGTTTTTCCCTTATTTTAATTGGTAAAAAAATTAAAATGAAAATAATTTTTTAATTAATAATTTTTTAAAATTATTTTTTTCATTTAAAAGTTTACACTTAAAAAAATTTAAGTCCGGATGATCCATATTCCATCTGGATGACCCAGCCAAAGATAGGCAGGAAACTGATTCCCTTGACTTCTCTCTTGCCATCTCTATCTTCTCGTTTATTCTCAATCAAAACACCCTTCATCTTCTTTCTTCCTAACCTAAATCTTTATTTATGGTCGTTTTTCCTGCCTGAACCTTCATTTTCCGGTTGTTTTCTGTAATACCCTAATTTTCATAATTCATATAAACATTGATTATATGAATTAGCAAAATAACAAAGGTGAATATGTGTCTCAAAGAAATATAATCTATTGATTATATTTTTATCCAAATTTTATTTTGGGATTAATTAACCAATGGTTAATTATGAGACAATATTTAGGGGCTATTTAATGGGATATAAATAGCACATAAAGTAGTAATTAATTTATAATCAAAGGAGATAAAGAAAGGGTTATGGAGACCCTTAGCCAAATTAGCATAAATTAGAAATTTCTCATTAGTAAATTATCTTGCACTAATTGAGATTAGTTGCATAATTCTTTAAGATGATTAGAGGAAAATAGAGATCATCAAAGAAGGGCTAACTAATTCGAAAATATTAAGGGCCAAAGATGAAGAATTAAGCTTGTCTAATAAAGCATTAATTGCCATGATTAGCTAACCAACAAATCCCATGTTTTTTTTTTTTTGGCTTGATTAAGGGCATAAATTGAGTTGCTTATTCTGCCCAAAAATATATAAAAAAATGTGCAGCTATAAGGAAGGAAAATAATAGATGAATAAAGCATAAAGTTAGCTTTGAAAAGTCAAAGATGTCAATAGCCAATGGGAGCAATGGACCAAGGGATATTTTGCTAAATGAAAAAGCATATTTAATGGTTAAATAGGAGAGGTATGTCGACCAAGATTGAGAGGTGAGGATTAAGTTTCATAAAGTGCATCTTTAATCCAATGGTTAAGGTGAAAGTTGGGTAAATTTAATTGCCATTTGGGTCCTTAAAGTTTCTCTATAAATAGAGAGCTCCTCCCTTCATAATTCTTCACACCAAACACAATCACTTCTAATCCTTAGGGATAGGGAGTGATATGTGAGTTCCTTAAAGTTTCTCTATAAATAGAGAGCTCCTCCCTTCATAATTCTTCACACCAAACACAATCACTTCTAATCCTTAGGGATAGGGAGTGATATGTGAGTTCTTTTTGGAGGAGAGGAGCAAGAAGGATGAATGAGTTGTGCTTCAAGAGGTAAGCTTTAGTCTTTAGTTTTTTTGTAGTTCTTAGTATAAATTGTAGTTTAATCTAGGAAATTGTTAGGAAAATTCCTTTACTTGTTTTTAGGCCTCCTTGCATTGAAAAATGCCTAATGAAGTAAAAACATGTGAGGGAATAAGTTTTGGAAAGCAATAGATTAAGGTTGTGAAAATTGTAGAATTTTCGATTGTAAATCCTGTTAAAGTCAGCGAAACTAAGGCTATTATTTTATGTTTAAAATGATCTTCAAAAATCATGAGATTTTAAATAAATAAAGTAGACATGGGGCTCTCCAAATATATAAAATATGTATCATTTGGAGTTCTACATAAGGAGATAAAAATCCTTGAAGTTAGGCTACGTTTTCTGGAAAAAATCTGGGCAGCGTTGAGAAAATATTAAACTGGGAGTGATCCTTGACTTTCTGGCTTCTGGGAATATTTTTCCTTGAAAATAGACATATCAAGGGTCATGATAAATTTTGAAGCACTCAAAAATGATTTTTTTAGAATTAATTATGAGTTTTCAAATTTGTTGGAAAATTTGTCCAGAAAATCCATTAATTCGTTTTTAATAAAATGTGAGGGCAAAAGTGGAATAATTAATCCACCAAGGGTAGAAAGGTAAATAAAACCTTTAGGATATTATTCTAAGTGATATGATATTACGTGTAATATCATATAAGTTATGGAAAATGAGTTAATCCGACGATAATGTATAGGATATCCGGGAAGTCCGGAGTCGGATTCAAAGACGGGCGTTTTGGTAAATACACGGTGAAAGGTACGTTCGCGTACTAGTAACTTTAACTTTGATGTGTCTTGTATGCTTATATGTGATAGAATGATTCATAGGGTCATGGACAGGACTATGTCTTGGGTCATGCACCGTGGCTAAGACTCTGTCTTAGGTCACTGCTTATACATTCAGCTATATTCGGGTTATAGTCTTGATAACGCCGTAAGATTGTTTTCCTAGCGCTGAGGACACGAGGAGCTGTGTGGCACTGGTTAGTGCAAACGTGGATAACATTACATGTGATATGTATTGTTGTGTTGTTAACATTACATCTGATGTGTGCTTATGTATTGTTGTAACCTTACATGTGCTGTGTATTATGTATGGAATGTTGTAATGTAAATGAACATCTGTCTGCCATATATTGTTTTACTTGAGCATGAGGTTAACTGTTACCTGAGGTCTGATGGGTATTGGACCTCAGATCTATCTAAGGTTCATGAAATGAACCGGGATCAGAGAAGGCACCAGTAGATGGAGTCGAAGAAAGGCACCGATGGATGGAGCAGGCACCGGTCGAGACAAGAGCCAGAAGAAGTTTAACAGAGCTTACTTTCTGGCATGGATCTAATAAAGTTACTTCAAACAGTTTGGTGCCGAAGGCAGGGCTAGTCTATGTGGATCAGTCAATAAGTCGCCGTGAATTTGGTGAGACTCTCATGATAGACACCTACCTGGCCAATCTGTTTGGTTAACTGAGTTAGGTTCATTGCCCCAAGTCTAAGTTAGGGCTTGGTGAAAGTATGTATAGTTACTATTTGATAATTGTAATTATACAAGTCCTGTACTATTGTATCACATGAATATCCCTTCGGGTTATTTAATATACCAGATTATGTCAGGCATCATCATATGTCGGGGCATTTTATATAAGTTACTCATTGTCCAAATATTAGTGCATGCTCTCCGTTTCTGCATTACTGTGATGTAGCACCTCAAACTCTGTTGTTTTTTTTCTCTAAAAACTATGTTTTCTTAAACAATAAGTGGTATGGAATTTGGGGTGTTACATTTTTAGCAACGGAGTTTCGAAAAACGTAACTTGACCGACTCGCCACCGCACTCAGCAAGTCACCCGAGTCAGTCTTACCTCGAGTTGGGGCTCATAATTCGGACCGTAAAGTTATTGAGGAAGGTTTAAGGTAAATCTTGACATCTATATTTGATAGACAATAGGCCTATAAGATTATAATATGTTTGCTATTTGCTCGTTATTTGTCTTCAACTTGATTTGTTTGCTCAGTTTCTCTACTGCTCTTCATACAACACAGTGCTTTACCTATATTTTATAGAGTTTAGCCATCTCATGTACAGAATCGGTCTGGCTCGTTTGAGCAAGCATTTGAGAAGCATCACAGAAATCTCAAGGTCAAGATAAGATACAAATGTGGATGTGATGAACGACAATGTGATAACAGGCCCAACACCTAAGTCAACAGATAATGGACCAGAGCCCATCAGAAGGAGTACACGTATGAAGAGAAGGACCTAGAAACTACGGGATTTGGAAGAATAGAATCTATAAAGGGAATAAAGGTTGTTAGAGAGGGTATGGAATGATTGTGGTACATTTCTTCCTTTTTGTGGTCCCCTCCTCCCCCTGTATTTCTCATTCTGTTATTTCCTAGTTTTCTGTGCTAAAGGTATTCAGTGTAAGAGATATAACCGATTTATCATTGTAAGCTGATACACGAATAGCTAATCTGATATAATAGAAGTTCTATCTTCTATAATTTTCCTATTCTATTGAAATATCATTACATTTTGGTGCTTTCATTGAGAGATTTCAAATGGCTGAAAACACACGCCTTAAAGAACTACAAGCAGAGCAGAAGCGAATGGGTGATTTCATCGACGAAGAGCAGATGTGGACAAAGCATTTCATGGAAGGAGCTGAAACTCGATTTGTCCAATTAGAAAGTTTCATGGAAGCTGTTTTACTCAAGTTAGACCAAATTGATAAGAAGACAAAGGGCACTAGCTCGGGAACGAAGACGGACTCACCTTCAATGACATTTGGCATGCAACAGGGATCATACTTCCCTTCAATCAACTGACAAGTGAAACTCGATTTTCCCCGTTTTGATGGAACAAATGCTCTACAGTGGATTTTTAAAGCCGAACAGTATTTTAAATACTTCGAGGTTTCAAACACCCAGCGCCTGGTCATTGCCTCTGTTCATCTTGACGGAGACGTTGTTCTATGATTCCAGATGTTGGAGAAAGCTAACTGTATTCCTCACTGGAGTGCGTTAGTTCAAGCAATTGAGGATCAGTATGGTTCCTCAAAATTTGACTGTGCACGATCCCGACTCTTCAAATTGGTGCAGCAAGGGAAACTTGAAGAGTATAACACACAGTTCACAGCATTAGCTAATCGAACCACAAAGATCTCAGAGATGGCCTTACTTGATTGTTATGTGGGAGGATTAAAACCAGATCTACGACGAGACGTGCTAGTCCAGAAACCTGAGACGGTATTGCAGGCCATGACGTTAGCAAAACTATTTGCAGAGGCTCTCGAATGAAGCAAGACACCAAAAACACACGGGTTTAGCAACTTCAGTGGATCAAATGTGGCAAGCAAGGGATATTCGTATTCTACACCGGGCTCTAGTGGTCCTACCTCGATGGTCAACGGAGGTGGCAAAACAAATTTACCCTCATTATTACCAACTCTGACACTACTTCCCTTGAAAAGTATGGCTCCAGCAGAGATGCAGATAAGACGCGAGAAAGGGTTGTGTTACACATGCGATGAGAAATTCTCGCCTAACCATCATTGCACCAAGAGACAGTTGATGATGATGGTGGAAGATGGTGAACCAGATGAAGACGTGGAACCCGAAACAGAGGAGAATCAGATAGACGGAACCATGCATCATTTGTCATTATCTGCCTCAAAGGGAACCCCTGGAGCAGCCACAATTCGGTTCACAGGCACCATTCTGGGTACTGAGGTACAAATCCTTCTTGATAGAGGAAGTTTGGACAATTTTCTGTACCCTCGCATTGTTCAACACCTGGGTTTGGCAATAGAATACACACGAGAGGTTTGAATTCTGGGTGGTGTGGGACAAATCACGAAGACAAATCAGCAAGTAAGTAATGTCCCCGTCCAAATTTGTGGGTACACTTTATTACTAACTATGTTGGTGTTGCTTGTGGCTGCAGTAGATATGGTTATAGGTGCTGGATGGCTAGAAAATCTGGGTCCACATGTGGCCGATCACAGCACATCCACCATCAAATTTCTTAAGGATGGTCAATGGTTCACACTTAAATGTTTTCGAGGCAACTCCATGATGCAAGCACAGTATCATCATTTGTTGTGTTTGCATCAGACAGAGGGATGGGTTGAGATGTTCTACATGGAGTCTTTGAATCATCCAGTATTGCCTGCAATGGACACATCACCAGTTCCCAGTGAGCTGTTGCAACTATTGCAATCATTTCCTTTAGTCTTTGACAAATCGCGGGGCTTACCACCGTCCAGAGATCATGAACATTCCATTGAGCTATTCTCAAACACACCACCAGTAAAGGTGAGACCATATAGATACCCTGTCAGTCAAAAAAATGAGATCGAAAAAATAGTAGAGGAATTGCTCGGTGAAGGACTGATTCAGCCAAGCGTTAGTCCCTTTTCTGCTCCGGTTGTACTCGTCAAAAAGAAAGATGGGATGTGGCGATTTTGCGTTGATTATAGAGCGTTGAATGCCATAACGATCAAGGACGCTTTTCCGATGCCCACCGTTGATGAACTACTTGATGAATTATCAGGCTCAGTGTTTTATTCCAAGTTAGACTTACGTTCAGGGTACCACCAGATCTTGATGAAAGCCTCTGATAGAGAAAATACGGCATTCAGAACACATCAGGGGCTATATGAATGGCTTGTTATTCCATTTGGACTCACAAATGCCCCAGCTACATTCCAAGCTCTGATGAACACCCTTTTCAGGCCATTTCTTCGAAAGTTTGTCTTAATCTTCTTCGATGACATCTTGATTTACAGTGCAACTTGGGACTCTCATATGGATCATGTCCGAC
Organism: Acacia pycnantha; assembly: GCA_025563575.1. NCBI lineage: Eukaryota > Viridiplantae > Streptophyta > Magnoliopsida > Fabales > Fabaceae > Acacia > Acacia pycnantha. Next base: position 568,536 of record JAMWYP010000110.1, on the reverse strand, counting down.
TTGTATTGACGACCTTGGCTAATGATCATCTATTTGCAAAAATGTCAAAATGCTCGTTTGGTCAGAGGCGGTTTGACTATCTAGGACATCTGGTTTCAGCGGCTGGTGTAGAGATGGATGATTCAAAGGTAGTATCTATTAAACAATGGCCCATTCCTACTTCAGTCACACAACTAAAAGGCTTCCTTGGGCTTAGTGGTTACTACCGTCGGTTGATAAGGAATTATGCCCAAATTGCAGGCCCACTTACTCAATTATTGGCCAAAAACTCTTTTGTGTGGACACAGCACTCACGACAGGCTTTTGACAAGCTCAAGCAGGCGATCGTTAATGCGCCAGTACTAGCTCTTCCTGACTTTACAAAACCATTCATCTTGGAGACTGATGCATCTAGAGTAGGCATAGGCGCTGTTCTGAGTCAGGAGGGTCATCCCATCGCGTTCTTCTCCAAGAAATTGTCACTGAGAATGCAAAACCAGTCGATCTATGTTCAAGAATTGACAGCAATCACAGAATCTGTCTCCAAATTTCGCCACTATTTGTTCAGACATTATTTTGTAATTCGAACAGACCACGCCAGTCTCAAACACTTGGGCAATCAGGTAATCCAGACACCGGAGCAAGAAGCGTGTCTGCCTAAACTATTGGGTTATCGCTTTACGATTGAGTACAAACCCGGACGACACAATCAAGCAGCAGATGCTTTATCCAGGGTTTTTCATATGGCGATCTCTTCTATCCAATCGTCTTTTATGGATAAAGTATATGAGGCGGTCCGTTCATCTCCTTCGATTCAACGCCTTAAGCAACAAATTTCAGCAGGCGAACCTTTGAGGAGCGAATATCAGTTATGCCATCAGGATGTGTACTGGGGGAAAAAGGTTAGTCATTCCTCAGGAAGAGTCGACACTCATAAATAGTATACTGGATGAATTTCATTCCTCTAAAATAGGAGGACACGCAGGTTTTTTAAGAACTTTCTATAGAATTGCTCATCTATTCTATTGGCCGAGTATGCGCTCTGATATAAGAAAGTATGTCCGTCAGTGTGTAGTTTGTCAGCAAGCTAAAATTTCCCAATTAAGTCCGGCTAGTTTATTAGAACCATTACCTATTCCCGCTCAAATTTGGGAAGATATTTCAATGGACTTTATTGTTGGCCTTCCTCCTGTCAAAGGTAATTCGGTTATACTGGTAGTAGTGGATAGACTTTCCAAATATGGGCATTTCATCCCATTAACTACTAATTTTACAAGTCCACGGGTTGCTGAGGTGTTTGTCCAGCACAGTAAAATTACATGGCATTCCGCATACCATAGTTACTGATCGTGATAAGGCTTTTACTAGTACTTTTTGGTGACATCTGATGAAGCTACAAGGGTCTCAACTGTGTTTTACATCAGCATACCATCCTCAATCTGATGGACAAACAGAGTCTCTTAATAAATGTCTGGAATTGTATTTAAGATGTTTTGTTTACGATCACCCAAGACAATGGTTGACTTATTTAGCTTGGGCAGAGTATTGGTACAACACTGCTTTCCAAACTTCAATTGGTATGGTCCCATTTAAAGTAGTGTATGGCAGAGATGCTCCTCTGGTGCTACATCATACGTCCCTCCCAAAATATATATTCATTTTAAATATTTTCTTTCCAAAATTGAATTCTCCTCCATTTTGTAATTAGTTCTATTCAGATATTAATGGTGTTCAATGTGGAGGGCAACCTTAGTACATTTTCAAAATTCTGAGGTAAAATTGAGCCCAAAAAAACTTTCAACACAACATTACTTCTGCATATGTACTTCCGAGGCAAAATTGTTATTTTTTTGAAACTATTCACATATAAGAACTACTAATAAATAATACCATCCATCAATCATCATTACCATCATCAATATCAATATCTTCAATATATTTTCTGTTACTCGGTTAAATTTTGTTTTATTGATGACTATTTTCTAATTTCATTTTTTGTATTTATTCATAATTAATTGATTAAGTAATTATATTTTAAAATGATTTGATTATTTATTAAATTTTCTTTATTATTGATACAAATTATGTATATTGATTTAGTTTAGAAATAGTGACGTCGTCCCACATTATAGATAATTATTTCCTACTTCCTTTTTTTTAATATTTCTTCATAACTGATTGATTGCAAAATATTCTTTCACATTTCTCTTCACCATTCTACATATGTTTCCAAAACTTATTCTAAAAAATTACCCTATAGAATTATTTTAAATACATAAAAATAGGGAGTAGAATCAAACCGGCCCAAAGAGTTTATAACTAAGTAATTAATTAATGATTTTGATTTTTGTATATATTAATATATGAAAAAAACCAAAAAATATACCACTTGAGCTTCAAAGTTAAAAATATATGATTTCTTAATAAAACGAGTTCTCAATTGCTTTATTGTTCTTATTAATATTATTATTATAATTGTCAATAATTTTTTTAAGTTTAATTGATATTGTTATGTTATTTTTCCTTAATACATCAACATTTTTTCAGGCTGAAAAAAAAAACCCAATTTTTATATATTAATACTTTTTTTTTTGATAAAAAAGAGGGCTAAACGCCCAGCTTACAACATAAGAAAATTAGGGGAAATTAATCTCAAACTCTCTTAATCTATCAAAGACCTCAAACAAGTTGGACACTCTTCTAAAATTGAAGATTCAGAAATCCCTATTTTAGCTAACACATAAGCAACTCTATTATTAACACGAGATATATTAATACTTTTTTGATAAAAGATATATTAATACTTTTGCAAAAGAATTGAAAACAAAAAAGACAGAAATTGGCCCACCAGGCCTTTGGATAATAAGTCTGGTCAAACCTTATTTTGGATGTTACTTCCTAGAAACGCAGCATTTGCTTTATAACCCGCACTCACTCCCAAAGTCACTTCGCCTTCTTCCTACAATGGCTCAAAATTCCGCCTCTAATCTTCTCTGTTCTGATGATTCTTTCCTCTCTGCTCTGTTTCACGCCGATGATGATGATAATTTTGATGCCCCATTTACCGTTGATGAATTTGCCGATCGCTTGCAGTTTCAGGAAACCCTCTATTCCTCCATCACTTCAAAAAAGCCCGAAAATGATCCTTCACCACCATCATCTTCACCACCATCATCGTCATCATCTTCTTCTTTGCACCTTTTACCTTCATCTTCATCACCTTACCCGGCTTTAAAAATGGCTGACATTTGCCCTACCCCAGAAACTGAGCACCTGAAATACTCAGATGAAACGGATGAATCCTGGCAAGTCATTTGCGAAATCTGTGCAGAAACTAAAGAGGTTTCCCAGATGTTCACAAATCAGAGATGCCACCACTCGTTTTGTTCTGATTGTGTCACAAAACATGTGGCAACAAAAATTCAGGAGAACATTACAGAAGTTGCTTGCCCTGGTTTGGATTGTAAGAATGTTGTTGGGCTTGATGCTTGTCGGCCATGGCTTCCCAAGGACTTGCTTGATAGGTGGGATCAAGCTCTTTGTGAAGCTATGTTTCTAGCAACCCCTAAATTTTACTGCCCCTTTAAGGATTGTTCTGCCATGTTGCTGATTGAGAATGAAGAAGATATAAGGGAAGCAGAGTGCCCTTTTTGCCACAGATTGTTCTGTGCAAGGTGTGAGGTGCCATGGCATCCTGGGGTTGAATGTGAGGAATTTCAGAAACTGAATGAGAATGAAAAAGAGAGGCAAGATTTGATTGTGAGAGAGCTCGCTAAGGATAAGAAATGGAGAAGGTGTCCCAATTGTAAGTTCTATGTGGAGAAGGATGGAGGATGCTTGCACATCACTTGCAGGTCAATTTTCCTACTGATACTTCATACTCAAGTAACTGTACTCCGACTATTTGTTTATGAGAAGCTTTTTGTCTGCCTTTCCTGTTTTGAAATTTTTTTGTCTATATCTAAAATTTAGATACTCAATCCAGTCCTTAATATTAAACCTATTTCTTATTAAGGAAGTTTTACAAGTATAATATAACATGCTTTTTCTAAATCACATTAATCATCTTTCTTAATTCTCTTTATCTTTCTCTTATTTCTCTTATTTGATTATTGTTGAAAGCATGTCGATAAGGATAAATTAGGAAAAGAATTAGGAAAAGATTGATAAATATGAGAAATAGTGCTTATATTTAGGATTAAGATCAATTCCCTAATTAGGTCCTGGACTTGTAATTGCCTCTTGATATGAATGTATTGGTGAATGGAATATGGAATATATAATTTGATTTTGCAGGTGCAAATATGAGTTTTGCTATGGGTGTGGAGAACAGTGGACTGCTATTCATGGAGGCTGCCAAACAAATTAAGATTATATAATGTCATGTTTTATGATGAGCATATATCATTATTGCTTGTCAGATTGTTTTCTTTTTTCAGTATTGCAGCTCAGAAAAAGAAAAACTTGATATTGACATACCTTATCTGAGGTTGATCTTTGGTTTATCTTTACAAGAAATACTTAAATTTCATGTTCTAAAGTTGCTTGAGAATTGAGTTTGATACTTGTAGTTAAAGTTGCTGTGTAGAGCTTTGAAGCATACATAAGGGACAGTATGTTTTAGCTTCAAAAATGAGCTTATGGTTTCCCTTTCACTTGTGTGCTTTTGCTTAGAAATGTATGAAACTAAGTGATACACAGCCGTTAATGTTCTGTATGAGCAAACTATCAATAATCAGTTGATAGTTCTAAATTCTAATCTTGTTCTTGAATCATGTTGCATTACACTTTCTCCACCTTCTCACTGTTTAGGGAAAAATCCATTTTCTCAATAATTCACAATAAATATGTGGGAGATATTTTGGTTAACGATTTATCTAAAAATTTGGTTGTTGGTAGAACACAATAGCACCATGTCAACTAGTCAGCTAGGTGATTGATTCGACTTGGTAGGATAAGGCTTTGTTTGTTTGTTTGTTGTTGTTGTTGTTGTTGTTGTATATACGTGGGATATTTCAGTACAAACCAACAACAACGAGCCTTATCTCACTAGGTGGAGTTGGCTATTAACAATCAAATCTTTAGATTTGTTGACCAAGGGTCTCGTTTAATAATTTCATCAAATGTTCTTTTTAGTCTTCCTTTTCTCTTTTTAAAAGATTTCATATTATTTGATCTACTTTCCTTACCTACACCTCTAACGACCTTTCTTATGCATGTCCAAACCACCTTAAATAATTTTCTATCATTTTGTATTCAATATGCACCACACCTACTCTTCATTAGATATGACTATTTTGAATATTATCTTTTGTTGTATGATCACATACTATTCCATCTTCGCCTACTCCAATTTTATGCTCTTGTTACATTTTGAGTCTAATATTCAATGCCATATAATATTGCTGGTCTTGTAACACAATTTTCTTTCATTTTGTCTCAATAAGCGAACTCACTCTTCCTCTTAATGACCATTTTGAACCTTATCTTTTTTTTTTTTATGACAGATTAATCCATCTCAACCTTATTTTTGCTACCCAATTTTATGCTCTTGTTATCCCTTTAAAGTTTAATATTCGCTATCATATAATATTGTTGATATGCGGTTCTTTAAAACCTTTTTTTAAGCTTATTAGGTATATAATTCTGAACAAATCAATTTTCAAAATTGGTTTATGGGATTTTCATAAAGAGATTAATATAAGTTGGGATCAATATAGTTATTAGATTAGAAGAGATTACTGATCAGTGATCACAATACAATATAGACTCACTCTAACTTGTGTTTGAGTTTGAGTTGGATGTTTTTTTTTTTCCAAAATAAATTTGTTCTAATCTCTTGTATATATGAGGAACAAAAATCTTACTTCTACTGTCTTTAATACAAAACTTATTTGAAGAGTTAGTTTTAGTCATAAATATAAGACGTTTGTCAATAGTTTCTTATTTATCCCTATTGAAGCTCCTTCAATAATAATCAAGGAGGAAAGAGAATGAGAGAATAAAGGAAGATTATTAGGGTGTTTAAGAAAATACATGTCGTATTAAATAACTTAATTAACTTCTTTAATCTAATTAAATTGGGTGAATACGTCTTATGTTAAGGACATGAAGGAGTATATTCATTTTTTTTTTCCACAAAAACCCTCATGCACCTTTTTCCATCTTTCTAATACTCGTCTAAAACAAATCGAAGCAGACTCTAAATTTCCAAAGATTAAAATATAGGCTTGATGAATGAAATCAATTTCCACCTCTCGCAGCTGCTAGAAAATCGATGCTACAAGCTTCTCCAATAGTGTCGCCCTCAAATTTGCTAGTGATTAAGGATCCAAAGCCTCCTGATCCTAACGAGTATGATGAATGATGATTTCATAGAATTTATGGAGTTGCATGGAACTGTTGTTGCTGAAACTCAAGATGAGCTATTATAGCTGAGATCAGAGATTTATTTTTGGGAACTGGGAAGTACATTTGCAGCATATAAGTCCATATATCATCAGATGTGCATAATTTCTTACAAGGGAAGGACATCGAGAGACACCTTCGAGATAATTCTTGGTTCAGAAGTGCCTAATGAATGTATGGGAATGCGCCTTGAGGATAGATATCACTTGTCCTAGCTTTAATCCATGGTCTAGAATGTTTTTGTTTTGTATCTAAGATTGATATCACTTGTCCTAGTTTTAATCCATGTTCTTGGATGTTTTTGTTTTGTATCTAGGAAATTAGTCTGTTTTCAAGCTTCGACATGCTTTATAATTCATAGAAGAAGAAAAATCCTACTAGTATATTATTGGGCGATAATGTATATATACCCCAATTTTATGTTTTTATTGCCCTTTCAGTATTCAACATTAACTATTACTTCTTCTTGTTTTTATTATAATGTATCAACTAACAATTCTCACAAACCAATAAAAATAGTTAAAGTCAATAAAATTGTCATACAATTTAAGTAACTTCCAATATTACCCCTACTAATTGCACTAAACTCTAATATTATAGCCCTCTGATTCTATTTATAAGTCCATTTTGACCAAATTTCACATATCAATGGAGAGGTAGTTAACTCAATGATTATGGGGTAAATTTTTAACTTTGCTCTAATTTATGATTGAGTATTTTTCAATTGTTTCTTCTCTCTCTATCTTTATGTATGAGTACAATTAATATAAGTAAAATTGTCACAATCCCATTTATTATATGAAATTGAACTTATAAATAGGACCATTTTTTTGGGCAAAATGGACTTATAAATAGATCAGAATGATATTAATTAACCCCTCGTCCTTGGGTTCAACTGGCAAAGGGGTCGGACTTCCTCACCTCAAGGGAGGGGGTTCGATCCCTGCGTTGGTCAAGGCGTTGGGGGAGGCATCCTAGGGGTCTAGGAAGCAGTGTAAACGCTGGTAGAGGTGGAGGCATGTGTACTCTCTCATCCAAGATGCCTGTGTGATTTGGCTCCAAGCGCCCTGCCCTTGGATTGTGGGTGAGCCCAACCCCTTTCCTAAAATTTTCTTATAAAAAAAAAAGAATGATATTAATTACTCTCACCCATTACCCTTATTCATTATGGGCATATATGGCAAAAAAATAATTATATTTATTGACCCAAACTGTTTTTATTGGTTTGTGAGAATTGTTAGTTGATGCTTTATAATAAATACAATATAGATTATATGTTTAATTTCTTTTTTCTTTCCTCATTTATGTCATTTAAAAATGCCTCTCCAATATTTCCTCTATTTCCCACACCAGATTTAATGAGAGTGATGTGGTTTGATTTCATTGGGTAGTGCGTTTTTTTTTTTTTGCTCGAACATTGGGTAGTGCATTGATGACATTGTGCTGTATAAGAATTTCTACCAGATACTCTAGATTTCAAATCCTACTAGTATATTATGGGGCAATAATGTAAATAGACTAGTTGAACAAAACAACAAAAGTATGAGCATCAATTTGTGGCGCGCAACGGTCCAAAACTAACTGTGCTCAATCAAAGCAGAGAGAGCTCAGCATCATCAAAAGCAATCCTTCAATGGCTTCAATCTATTGCTCTGCCTCTCAATTCTCTAAGTTCTCATCTTTATCGCTTCTCAAGGTCTCATGCCCTACTTTCCCCAATTTCACTTCATCCTCATTTTCTGTTCGTTGCGCTACTCAAAATGACGGAGACGAGGTCAAGAAGAAGAGGCTCTCTGATCAGTCGTCATGGGAGGCCAAAGACGCCGAAGGCAGAGACTATCTCTATCGGTTAGGCCAAGAGGCTGATAATATGAACATCGCTGTTGGCCAGAGGGCTGGTGTTATCGATGACCTTTTTGCTGGGAATTTTCTCGGGAAAGATTGTAATAACTTTTTCTTTGATTTACTTCGTTTAGTTTCACTTTTTTCATCTCGTAATTTATTTTTCCCCCCTTTTTCGTGTAGCGGACATTGTGTTTGATTACCGTCAAAAAGTGACAAGGTCATTTGAATACCTTCAAGGGGATTATTACATCGCTCCCTTCTTCATGGTAAGACAGTAACCCTTCCAATATTTTCCATTTCTCGCATTCAAATTGGACAAAGAAGAGTCTTATCAGAAAATTTTTGGTAAAATGTCAGTCTTTACTGAAGTCGATGCTCCATGAAAAAAGGGATAGAGTTGTAACATTTTTTTTTGGTGAAAGCGTAGTCTCATTTTGATTACTAGATAAGAAGTCATAGCAGTACTAATGCACCTGAAGCCATAGGGTTCTTGGACGAGACTAGTACTAGAATGAATGACATTCTGGGACCTCGTGTTGCACCGCTTAAAAAAAGATAGATGTTTACAGATTTGTTGGCTACATTAAACAGCATGTTGGTCTAATTTATAATAAAAAAAAAAAAAAAAATCATATATATCTTGTTTAAATGGAATTTTATGCATTGCGTCCACATTCCTTGTGTTCCTTCCAGAACTGATCTGTTCACCATAGTCTTCCCTGCATTATATGAGCATCAATTTATTACTTGTTAGAGCCCCCTCTTTTCTCCCTTTTGCTAGAGCAAAGGAAAAAAGAGGATTAAAGATAGCATTTGCTTCGTTTGGGTGACTACAGTGATCTGAACATTATCCATCATAATCATGTAAACATAGTCTGCTCATCCTTTCTTTCTTTCTTTACACTTTGATTTTTCAAGTTCTTTTAACTCTCTTTGCAGGATAAAGTTGGTAAGTTCTCTGGAAACTGGGCTAGTGCAAAGAAATTATGATGAATCAATTTCAAGAAGTAAGAGGGCTTGGTAAAAGTGATTTCTTTTGCCATTTTATAGAAGAGGTTGTAATCTTAGTAAAATTCTCTCTCTAAATGTTGTTTCTATCAATTATAACTCACATTATTGCCTGCTTGCTGATGGTTAAGCCTATAAGACGTTAATGCAGTTACAGCTATTTAATTTTCCTGTGAAAACATATAAATGGTAAATTTTGTATCTTCAGGATTCATGTCTTTGTGGTAAATTTTCTGAAATGGCCTCTGCCATTTAATTTTAGACTTCGATGTGTTACTAATAGATGTGTGTTCTTGTAAATGTGTTTCGTGAATGCAGTATGCCACATTGTGAAGAACTACCTTGCTCATATCCTCAACACCAAAGTTCCCTTGATCCTAGGTATGAACTAACGACAAATTAATCCTTTAAGTCTATGTCAAACCCTGAAGAAACAAACTGAAGAAACAAAAAGCATTGTAGTGAGGTATTGATATGTCTTTTTCTAGGACAAACATTTGTTTTTGGGTTTCATGAGGCCTGTTATATTAAAAGTTGATCTTTCAGGAAGGGATGTTGATATTGACACTGAAAACCTCTACCTTGATTTTTTTAGTCTAATATCAATACACATTTAGTGACCAAATTTAACCTAGCTAAAAGAAATTAGACAAAGGCAAGGAGTCCTTCAGTATATTCTGAATATATAAGGGTACGTTTTCATGCAGTTGGTTTAAAAAGTCACTTATAATTTCAATTTTTCAGGTATTTGGGGAGGAAAAGGGCAGGGGAAATCATTTCAAACAGAACTCATATTTCAGGCAATGGGAGTTGAACCCGTGATAATGTCTGCTGGAGAATTAGAGTCAGAAAGAGCCGGTAAGTTGGAATTGGATTCCTTTCATCAATGCTGTTGTTTCAAAGCAATAAAAATAACAACACTGAAAGAGAAACAAAGGAATACCTATTTATTATGATATATTAAGAAAGGATCGCACCACTGTATTTTCTTGATTTTTTTTTTTTTCAAAGTCTTGTCCCCTATTTACATGCCAATATGGTTTTTCTCAGACTAGATATGTATTATGGATGTAACTTATCCTGTGATTTGTTCTAAGGCACTGATTCTTGTAAATCTGATCACATCACACCATATAGTGAATTTCATGCGCAGGAGAGCCAGGAAGATTGATTCGTGACCGCTATAGAACAGCATCTCAAGTGGTTCAGAATCAAGTTAGGAGTTTTAACATTTTCTTTCCTAATATATGTATGTCTTGGTTGGAAGTTAAAAGTGTTACTTTATGTTATCAGTTGCTAGACATTTATCTTGGAAAAAGACAATATGAGAGTAAAAAGGTTCACTTATCTATTAAAAGAAGACTCACTCAATCTACTGCATCTTTAAGAGGACTGTTGCTGTGTAAAAATAAAAATATGATGTCACGCTGAGGGGCAATTTTCCTAGTGTTCACCTTCTACTCATCTTTTGTTGAGTATTAAGAGACACTCATTGGGTCAAACATTTTAAAATAAAATTCTTTTTGCCCTTGTCTTCATGTTTCTCTTTTCTACTTGCCTTTTACCTGTTTTATTTTTTGTTGATTTTAGGAGGCTGTTTTATCTTCTTCTTGCACAATTCTCTTCCTATTTAATAAAGCTTCTTTTATATTTAAAAAAACTTGGGGTAATTATCTTTAAAAAAATTGTTTATATCTGTTTTATAACTAGCTGCAATAGACTAATGTTATTGCTTTACCTGCATTAGCTAACATACTATAATTGTTTCCTGCTTGATACAGGGAAAAATGAGCTGTTTGATGATCAATGATATTGACGCTGGCCTTGGTAGATTTGGTGAGCATTCAGAGACATGAAATAATAGAGACTAGAGAAATATAATCACCTCTTTATTGTTATTTACTTTATTTTATTTATTATTTTTGGTATGTTTTCATATGATTTTATATCTATACATGCTCCATTTCTTCAATTTTATGGTTACCTCTTCAATGAACATAATTTTTTCTGTTTTGACATAGGCAATACTCAAATGACAGTCAACAATCAAATTGTTGTTGGGACTCTTATGAATCTAGCAGACAATCCAACAAGAGTTAGTGTTGGCCAAAATTGGCGAGAAACAGATATTACAAATAGAATTCCAATAATTGTAACAGGGAATGATTTGTCTACTATTTATGCTCCACTGGTACGAGATGGAAGGATGGACAAGTTCTACTGGTAAATAGTACCTTACTCTATGGTAGTAGAAATTCCCATTAATGAAATTTGAAGCAGTTTTTTTGGGTGATGTTTAGATAATAGAGCCTTTCTTCCAAACATTATACATTTCTTATACATGATGGTAACAACAGTAACAATTCATAAGGAAGATGACAGTTTCTTGATTGATGCTAAATTGGTCATATATTTCACATGTTTATCGTGGGTACATTCTGGTCATATGGATTATGTAATTTCCTTAAATTTTTCTCATTCCATGCATTTAGGTGAACCATGTTTCCCCTCTGAGATGTAGTCTATGAATGTGAAACAGGCAACCTAACCGAGAAGATATTGTCAATATCGTTCACAGAATGTATGAAAAAGATGGCATTTCTAAGGATGAAGTTACGAGAGTTGTGGACACGTTTCCTAATCAAGGTATATAAATTTTTCATTGACTTCATAAGAATATATTGATATTAACCTGAAAGAAGAACATGTTATAGTTATCTCATTCCTTTGTGGGCTCGTAAGATTTAAATATGCCTGCCCATCAATAGTGTATTTTGCTCCATGCTTAAAAAGATTGTTCTTGTTCCCTGTTGAATGAGTTTCATGGATATGCCTTTCTGCACTTATCAAATATGCTTCTGAATATTGGATTATGAAGGCTGATATCTCTGATATACCAGTTCTATTGATGATTTTGTTATTGACAGCTTTGGACTTTTATGGAGCTCTTAGGTCTCGCACATATGACAGATCAATTTTGAAGGTATAAAGAGGCCTTTGTTTTGGGTTGGGAAGAAGAATCTGATTTCCATCCCATTGTTTTATTCTCATGTGGCAAAATTATTAATTGTTCATTATCTTCTATCATATTATTAGTTAAAAATTAACAGTTGGTATTTTATATGATTTTATGTTGTACGAAGTAAATATGTGAGAGGAGTTGTCTCGTAAAGCATAAAAGTGATTGTATGGGATTTTTTTCCAAACACCCCTGAAGTCAATCTGCACAAACTTGCCTCGTTAGTCTTCCCTCTCTTCCATTATAATACATTAGGGAGTTTTATCAATGGTTTGTGTCAGGACAACTGCCATTCCACATTCCTTCAGCCCATACAGGAGAGTGGGAAATGCAAGTTAAAAAAGTCAAATCTTTATTTTCTAATAAGGATTTTTATTAACGAGGGATGTAATTTTGTGGGGTGTTTATTGTTTCATTTTAGTGGATTGATGATATTGGAGGTATTGAAAATTTTGGAAAGAAGATTTTCAGTAAGAGAAAGGACAACGGCCTTCCTGTATTTACTCCTCCAGAGGTATATACTAATCAACTCTAGTTTCCTGTTTTCCCCATATTCTGTATCCTACTTATGCTATTAGCGGTGGATTAAATTATTGATGAATTGTTATTTTAGTTCATTTATCAGTTTTAGTTGAACATGAAATGCTAAGAGCTAATTTAAATATTTAGATAATAAAGGTGGTCTGTAAATTTTCAGCCCTTTTGAATTCGACTCAAACTGATCCAGTCAAAAACTCAAAACTAGTCATAAATAATCCTTAATCATGTCCTTATGTATGTAGTTTGTCATTGACTAATAGAAGACCAAAGTTCAAGGCTTTTTAACCTTATTTACTGCCGTGAATTTGATGTTCAATATCACATTTAAAACTTGATTTCAGAAATAAAAGGGTGAATAGTGTAGGACATCAGATGTAATAAGGTTTTCATTAATGATATGTATAACCAAATTGCAACAAATCCAGTTAAACTCGGCATTTTTTCGATGGTTCGTTTATTCACTACTAGTGACTCTTTCACTATTTCCTAAAAATTGATGCTTTCTTACGTTTACAACATAGAAAGTACTGGCTCTTCTACATTGATTTCTTCATTTGTCAACAGTTAGGTGTTCTCTTTATACTAAATAAAACTTCTCTTAAGTCAGACTTCTGATATTTGAGCCACTTTCATGTATAGACTAGAAAATTCACATAGACATATCATCTTGTCCAAACCTGATTGATGCTTCCATAAAGCATACTTGAGTATCTGCTTGACCCTTCTTTTCCTTTTATCTTGCCACTTTGATTTGTTTTGTCAAATTTGAATTTGAAGTTAAAACTGACTGGTTTTGCATGTCATCGGATAGCAAACAGTGGAGGCTTTGCTTGAGTCAGGTTATTCACTCATCAAAGAACAAAAGTTGATAATGGAAACTAAACTTTCCAAGGAATACATGAAGAATATAGATGACTAAAGGCACACTAAAGGCATTCATTATATATATATATATATATATATAAGGTCTTCAAGGTCTCCTTCTGGCAGGTTGCTTCTCTTTACCTAATTTCTTCCCTTAGGCGTTCATTGTATCATATCCCATTTTTTAGATGAAGAAAGTGAAATTTTGTACCATAAGTCCATAACAATGTAATTCCTGAAATTTTATCTCAAGGTATGAGCTAAACAGCTTACCTCTCCTTGTTTTATAGAAATTATTAAAGTAAATAATTCAGTGTGTAAACTCACATTACCTGAAAGTGATTAGACTTGGTGGTGGTGGTGATGAATGGTGTGATTGTTTTGCAGAAAATTTTCAAATCCCAAAAACAAAAGAACACCATTCAAGTTGGAACTTTTAAGTAGTCTTTAAAGTTTAGAGGCCTCTTCATGCCATTGAGATTTAATATTAGACAAAATCATCTCAGCCTTGACTCTATTTCTTTCAAGCACTGATCTGAATTTGGACAAAGCAGCCCACTAATAGTGTGCAATAGAATGCTTTGACTGTGGTATGAGGCATATTGGCATGGTCTTGCACCCCAGAAAATGTTATTGAACATGTGGGCCCACAAGATAAGGACCTATTTGGACACCACAGAAAAAGAATATATGCAAATCCATTTATTTAAGCTTTTTTTTTAATAGTTTTTTAGTAAAATAGAAAAACAGAATTGGATAACCCTGCTACCCTATCCTGCTCCATTGGTTGTTTTCTTGAACACTATCAACCATTGGGAATATTATTCCTGAAATGGAACTAATTCCATACATTCTCAATTTTACCCATTTCAATTTTCTAAGTATCATTAGATTAAAAAAATTCCATATACCCTTTAAAAGAGGGGATGGTATTTCCTCTGTTTGTGGTAACAAAAGTCCTGATCTTTGAACAGTAAACAGAGGATAACAATTGAGTCTTTAATTCTTTCTGGTCACAACATATCTAAGTCATCTATTTTTTGTTGCTGATGATAATCTAAGTCATCCATTTGTGTAAGTTAATATATATCATAGAGGAATCTAAATCATCTACTTTTTTCCCTATTGGAATCCAATGCTTGAATAACTTGAAAAGTTGGCAACTTTGTGTGATACTAACTTGGATAAAAAGAATAAAGCATCCCCAAAGAACAATTCTTTTACACCTTTCCAAGTTTCAAGAAAGATATATTTATTTTGATATATGTACTGTAAATTTGTGTCCCAGTTTTTGCTGTGAGTGGAATATTAAAACACTTTGGTTAATTTTACATATTCTAAAACAAGAAGAACAAACATTGATGGTAGTTCTTATCTTGTCTAATAGGTTTTGGCCAAAAGAAAGGAAATGAGTGATAAAGAAGAATAAAGGAATGTCAGATCTTTGCGCTAAGAAGAATTAAAGTTTAATAAAGAAGGTTTAAAGATGTTTTGTTTGACTTAAGCACAAATGGATTGTGGGTCCCAGGTTGATATCACTATTTTTTTTTTTTAAAATGTTGGGACTATGTTATTCTACGTTATCAACTAATAATAATTTAAGAGTAGAAGTTTTCATTCACAAAGCTCAATAAAAAAAGAATATGTGATAAAGAATATTAAATAATCAAGATTGTTTCTTTATAATTCATTGATAATAGAGAGAATTACAGTCAATCCCCTTATAAGGGATTTTTTGATAACATTTAGGTCCTTTTAAACTACAAATTTATTAAATTGACAACTATAATATAAATATACCACATAAATAATTATTTTTTTGATAAAAATCCCTCTATTACATTTGTTATATTGAAAATATTTGTTTGAGAACCAACCGTAGCATGAAAAAAACTCAAATTAAGTACTCCATTTGATCCAACATAGAAGGTGCCTTATTTCACAATTCAAGTTACCTAGAGGATTATTAATTATCATTTTTCAATTATATCCTTATTTTTTGTGGTATGTGCATATTAGATACCAAGAAAGCTGAGATGTTTGATTAAAAAAATTAAAGAAGATGAGATGTGTGAGACAGATTTGAATAGAGATAAAGTTGAACTCTTTTTTTAATTTAAGAAAAACTTGATGAGTTAATCGTCCTTCCTTAATTCCAGTAAGGTAGTTGAAAGTGACTTATATTTTATATCGGATGGAGTATAGAAGAATTATATGCTTGTTTAGGATAACGTTTAAGACCTAAAAAATTGATTATTCACATAAATTGAGACAATTTTTCTCACATATTTTTCTCATATACCGTAAATCACAATTGAAAATTTGTTTTTAAAGGCTCCAATCGATATTCTAAACAAGCACAAAATGTGTGGTACAATCTAACTTCATTACCAAACAGAATTTCTGGTCGTCATTCTGATGCTAATTCTATTTTAAAAGCCCGTTTGGATCCTCTTATTTTTAAACTAAAAGCTACTTTTAAGCTAAAGCTAAAAAAAAGAGCTTTTTAAAAAAAGCTAAAAGCTGTTTGGTAATTATATAAATTTTTTAGCTTAAAAGTTACTTAAAAGCTGAAATTAAAAATAAGCTGTTTGACAAAATTTTTGTTATAAGAACTTTTTCTAATAAAAATTATCATAAAAGGTATATTATAATAGGGCGACGGTGGTGGTGGTGGTGGCGGCGGCGGTGGAGGTGGTGGTGGCGGCGGAGGAGGCGGTGGTGGTGGTGGTGGTGGTGGTGGTGGCGGTGGTGGCGGCGGCGGCGGAGGTGGAGGAGGTGGTGGTGGCGGCGGTGGTGGCGGTAATAGCGTTCAATCAAGAGATTATGGGTTTTCTTTTCTTTTCTTTTTCTTTTTTTTTTAAAAAAAGAGCTTATAAAAAAAGAGCTTAAAAATAAGCTCCTCATATGAGCTTATTTTTAAGCTCTTTTTTCTTCATTATAAAATAAGCTCTTATAATTGTAAGAGCTTATGTAAAATCATGTTTGGCCTAGCTTATGCTTATAAGTAGAAGATAAGCTAAAAATAAGTTAGGTCAAACAGGCACTTAATCATATTCTTTTGCCTACCAAACATAGGCTTAGGTCCTAAGGATTAATAAAAGAAGGGTTAAGATGTTTTATTTGCCTTAGTCAGAGAAATGGAATGTGGGGCCTACAATTGATTTGAGATTACTTTTCTATTTGAACACTGAAAGCAATATTTTTATATAAATTGGGTGGCATTCCATTCTCAGCTTCATTTTGGTGACAATAATAATGCTTCTTTCCATAATGCCCATTCTGCTTCCTTTTATTTATAATTCAGATCCAGTTTCTCTCATTATCTGTTTTCTCATAATCACTCATAATCTCTAAATTATACATGTCCAATTACATCTGAGGGGTCAACAATAAGTCACGTCATCAAGTTATCACTCATTTGACTTTTTTCTTCTTCTTTTTTCCTCTTTCCAATCGACAGTTCAGATTACCTCCTCTTTCCAATCAACAATCCATATCCGTTTATGAGGGATTATAAGAAATTGAGATAATGAGATAATCTCTCTCTCTCTCTCTCTCTCTCTCCTCCCTCCCTCCCTCCCTCCCTCCCTCCCTCCCTCCCTCCCTCCCATTATTCAAAGCTTGAATGATCTCAATGGGTGAGCCAAGTTGAGGCATTAATCCAATTGAACTTTCTCAGTGAAGTTTGTGTCGTCACCATTTTCTTCTGTTTATGTAATATTTTTATTTAAAAAAAAAATCGTTGGGGAAGGGAAATGGCAATATGGAAGAGACAAAGATATATCACTTCCATTATACATGTATTTTTTTTATCAAATAATCTATTATTCAATGTTACTAACTACACAATGCGTTTTTTTTATAAGGAATATTCTAGAAGATTTTTAGTGTTCAAAATGTAGTTTACTTTATAAAATTTAGGCACCATTAAATATGTGGAGAGGGATTAAGAGGTTAATAATTAAGATGCGGTTGCTACTTGATGAGGGAAATTTCAAAAACTTATGGTGATTTTTGGAAAGTTCAAGAGCTAAAACTAATTTTAATATATATTTCTGGATTGTGTAAAATAATTTAAAATGATTTACGTATAAATACAGAGGGAGTAATTAATATTATATTTAAGTTAGGTCAGATCCTAATTGAAAAATTCTAATTTTTTAATATTTTTATCTTCTATAAGTAGAGCCGGGAAATCGGAACGAGCCCATCGGGCCAGCCCGTTTAAGCCCTGACCTGTCAAAGGCCGAGTTTGAAAAATAGACAAGATATTTGAAATTGGCCCTGTAGGGCCAGCCCTAAAGGGCCTCAGACCAGCCCTGCAGGCCCTTTTCACTGTAACTTCTTCTTTTCTTTTCTTTTTTTTTCATTTTTTAATTTTTTAATTTATATATATATTGTATTTGTTATAGAGTTATTTATCTATTTAACTTCAAATACATAATAACTATACTCTAATTTTATGATTTGGTTTATTATTTGTTGAAAATAAAAATTATGAATGTGTTCATTATGCGGGAAAAGAAATTCATGATATTCTTACTCATGAGCCAAATGCTACTACTACTCAAAGTGAAGAACAATGAAATGTCGTTAAAATTGATGATAGTGGCGAAGATGGCGACAATAATAGTCATCGTACTAATGTCGCTTAGTGATATGCTTCTTAAGTTTTATATGAGTTATTTGTGAATATAGTTTGCTTTTGATTATGAATTAGTGATTATACTTATTTGTTGAATGATTCGTGTTGTAATTTACTAATTAAATTTCTTTAAAAAAATGCAGGAAAAATAATTAAAATTTGGAATAGTAATTTCCGGGCCCTAACCCTGGTACTCTCAGGCCGGGCTTTGAAAAATAGGTGTTTTTCTTACCTCAGGCCCTAAAAGGCCGGCCCTGGCCCTTTACGGACCGACCATGATTACCAACTCTATCTATAAGGGTCAAGTCCCTTGGGCGTTTTCAGTCCCAAAGAAAAATCCATTGTGCTATTGTTTTTGCTTTTTTGGGGGTACAATGTGCTTATGGTATTAAATATGTATATTTGGATAGAAGGAAGTAGGAGCGAAATCATTAATAAACTCAAGTAAAATGGGTTTATTAGGTAAACTCTTAGGAGGTGTTTGGTTTAAGGGGATGAGAGTTTCTCTCTCTTCTTGATGTGAAAAGTCATATAGAGTATATCTGACTTTTCATATTAAGGAGTGAGGGAAACTCTCCTCCCCTTAAACCAAACACAACCTTAATTAAATAAATATGGAGGAAGACCCATCGTTGAATTAATTCACCTTGGGATATATAGTCACTACCCTGTAATATGGTTTGCTTTTCAATTATTCCCAATAATTTTTTTAACATTTGGTGGGTAACACGTATGATGATAAAGTTGGGCATGCTTCTGGGTTCTTCATATATAATTAAGGTAGGACTGCGGCCCCTATATCAAAAAGAGTATAATAAATTAATAATATCATGGTGTGTGTTAAATTTTTTTTTTCACAATATGTGTGTGTATTTTATAATTTTAAGTATTTTTTAATTTTTTAATTTAAAAGGTCGTGATCAAATAAATATTTTATAAGTATTTAAGTATTAAACTTTGAGTATTTTAAAATATTTAAAATTACATACATGTCTAATGCCCAATGTTACTTTTTGATATGGAATAAAATTATTAATTTTAGTGGCATGAGAGCTAATAGTCAAAACATGAAATATTAGGGTCCTTAATTTAAACTTTTAAATATTAGGGAAGCCATATGTAACTAAGCCAAAATTTAGAGGTTTTTGTATAATTTAGCGATAAATATAATAATATTATTGATTGAGTTGGGTTACAAGTTACAACCTAACATTAAAACTATATATTTTTATATAACTTAAATAACAGTATGTGTGTGTGTGTGTGTGTATATTCATGTGTTAACTTTTAAACTCTACAATGACATATGTGTGACACAATGAATTCATAATCGGAGAAAAGTGGAATTTTGAATTGAGTTAACTCAGAAGTTTGAATCCCATCATTAATTCATTCTATGTCCTAATCATTACTTGTGTGGGACAATTATTTAACCACAACTGAATATAACTTAATTAATTATTTAAACATAATTAAAAAAATACCAAGATAATCAGACTCAACTCAAGTATGGCCCTTTTAGAGTTCAAAATTAAATTAAAAAAGTGAATAATGGTTGTTGTTAGTAAATCATTATCTTCATTTTTATATATTTTCCCCCTTTTTAATTATTATCAACTTTTATCATTACACAGAGGACAAAGATTCGTCCCTCACCAACAAAATTATTGCACTCTTCACTTGTCATTGAAATGGAGAAACATTCTACGCAGTAATTAATTATATTTAGTAACTTTTTATTTTTTTTAAGGAATATAATATTAAACCTTTTTTTTAATAAGGAACAAAATGATATTACTTAAAGGAGCTAAAGGTTACATTGTACCAAAGCAAATATAAGAGATGAAATGAAAAAAAAATGACAATAAAGGATTAATTTCAAACTATCAAGTTCCGCTGTTAGAGAAAATTAATTAAATTGAAAAAAAAAAACTAATCCTTATATATTTGTAATCCGAGTAATTTAGATTAATTAGTTGATAAGATTGGGGAAATTTAATTATTTGGTACATGTACTCTTGTCTTTATTGTAATTTAATCTCTAAGTTTTAACTCGAGCTAAAGGTTTCAATATTTTTTTTTTTAATTAGAGGGGATCAATATTTTAAGTGGATAAATGTAGAGAAAGTAGGGATTGAGTTACATCGAATCAAAATTCATAGACTAAATCTCCACTGAATCAACTATAAAGACTAATTTACATTGAATTAAAATTTAAGAAGTAAGTTATAACTTAGCCAAAATTATAGCCATCGAATGATTAATTTTTATCATAATATTACATTAAATTAGTCGGTTGTATCATGTATGAGATGATTGATACAATAGGAAATAGGGAAAATTCCTTGCAGGTCCAAGAGATTAAGAAAATGTTAAAAAAGTCCCAAGAAAAATTCAGATGTCAAAAAAGTCTCAGAGTTGTTAATATATCCCATAAATGAAGTTGTTAATCCTACATATAAGAGTTGTTAATCCCATAGAAGCAGGGACGGAACCAATAATTTCGATAACGGGGGCGAAAATAAAAAATATTATATCATAAATTAAATTACTTGAAATATAATATAGACCTAATATATAAAAAAAAAAAATTTAAAAGAAATCTATTACATAAATTAATATCACTTCATTTGAATCTTACTTTACTTGTTTTCATATTGTTAAACTCATCTATAATTGACTGTTATTTTACTTGTTTTCTTATATATATATATATATATATGCGACGTGCTAAACATAATATCCGGTCCTAAATATAAGAATCGATTGAATTTTTTGAAAAATTAAGGAAGCTAATTAAAATACTTTAATCAGTTTTTCTTCAAACTAAATTTTCTGAATAATTTAATCATACATAACATATTATTAATCAAGTAACTGATTTAACTTCCTTAATCTCTTTTAAAAAATTATTTAGATTTTATATTTAGAATGTGTCTATATATATATATATATAGGCATAATAGAGAGTACATAGAGACTACTAAACATGCATCCCCTACCCTCATCTGATCTGCAAACATACATATATATCAAGACACACAGATATATAATTTTTCAAAAAAAAAAAAAATTAGGGGGCGGAGGCAACCCTTAGCCCCCTCTTGGGTCCGTCCTTGTATAGATGTTGTTAATGAGATTTTTCTGACATCTGAATTTTCTTTAAAACTTTTTTGACATTTGTTTAATTCCTTTGGACTTTAGAAAGAAATTTTCCCAAGAAAAAATTGGAATCATGTGCTAAGCAATCTAGCTATATGTCTCACTTCTCAGTTAATCTTGTATAATGAATGAAAATTGAAAAGAATATTAAACAGTTAAAAGGATGAAAATAATTAAAGATATGTACAATCCTTAAAAATTGACCACATGCAATGTGACAACCTTAAGAAATCCTGACATTCATGAAACTTCCTAGAATAATGATCAGAAGATAACTTCTTATAACTTTTGCTCTCTCTCTCTCTCTCTCTCTAAAAGATGCTTTTAGTAACTCTCCGTCAACTTTCTCTTTGAAAGATACTTCATAATTAAGTTATAATAAATTTTTACCTGATACTCTTTTCTTTTTTAATTTATATATTGAAGGAAAGTAATTAAGCAACTTTATTATTTTAAAATGGATGTCAAGAAAATGGAAAGTATTTCACAATCACAAGTTTTAGTGTGGCTGCCACCATCTTCCTTTTGAAAATGGACAAAGTAAAGAATCTATTCAAGAACAGCAAGTGGCCAGGCCACGTTGGATAGACAATAAAAAGACAACAACAACAAAATATACACACACACACTCCCTCTGGTCCTTATTATAAAAGTAGTTAAAGTCAATAAAGTTGTTCTAGAATCTAAGTAATTTCCAATATTACCCTTATTAATTGTATTAAACTCTACTATCATATTAATTATTACTATCACCCACTACCCTTATTAATTATGGGTAGACATGAAATAAAATAATTAATGTTCATTGGGAACAAACAAGTACCTTATAAAAAGGACCAAATAAACTTGTAAGTTGATGCCTTATAATAAGGACCAGGGGGAATGTGTGTGTGTGTGTGTATATATATATATATATATTGAATGAATGCTTGTTTTATTAAATCTTAATAATTATTGTTATCATTATGATTGGTTAGAATTAATTAGGTATGGACAAAGGTGGAAGAGTTTGGATGCTCTAAAATTGGAGGAGAATAGGATAATTGAAGAAATACGAGGATAACAATATTTTTCCATTTTGTTGAATTTTTATTTATTTTATCATTAAAAAACTAGACCATGGACTATATATATTGTTTTTTAATAAATAATGTGACTTGTGTATATGTATATAGTAAAATGTAAGTTTCGTGCATGACACAAAACTCAAAAAATAAGTTATACTATTCATAATTTTTAAATAATACTCCCTCCAGATTTAAACGTACGTGCCTCACTTTTCAATTCTGAATTTCAAATCAACGCCGACACTTTGCGTCTCTATACATCTCTATATTGATCAATACATCAATATTAATTGCGGAAAATGATATAGTAAAATACTATTTAAATTATAAAAGGTTTAAAATGTCAATTAAATTAGTAAAAGAATAAATAGGTGATTTACTAGAGATGTAGGATTTTAAAGTTTGACTTTGAATAACTTGAGTATGGGCAAAAATAAATTAAAAATAACAATTAGTAACTTTGGTATATACAATAACAATTACCACGTACTTTGCCACTTTGATTATATTTATAAGTTTATTTTGACAAAATCTTACATACCAAAGAAAAGTAGTTACCTCAATTATTATAGGATAAATTTTCAACTTTGTTTTCATTTATGATTGGGTATTTTTCAAATGTTTCTTCTCTCTTTATCTTCATGAGTACAATTAATATGGGCAAAATTGCTACAATCTCATTTATTACATAAAACTGGACTTATAAATAGGACCAAATTTTTTGGTCAAACTGGACTTATAAATAGGATCAGAGTGATAATAATTACCATTTGAATCTCTATACCTAAGTTGCTAATTCTTATACTGAAGTTGTCAACATTCAATTTTCAAAATCTCATATTCCTACTGAATGACTTATTTGTCTTTTTGCTAATTCCTATACAATGATATTTTCAAGAAACATAGACTCATTCATGAAGATACTTTTGTAATTTCTATTATATTTTTAAGTTTCCAACTAATAATCTCAGAAAAAGAGTCTCAAATCAGTACCCATACAGCAAAAGATAATACATATAGAATTTCTATTTGTAATAAGTGTGTATATATGTATATATATAGAAAGTTACATTATATATACATAAATTATGAATAATACAACACAACTTATACTCAAGTTGAAGAGCACAAACTGGATTTATGGATGGTTTATTAACAATTCAATTTTATTTAAAGAATTGAAGTCCAAACTTGAAAAGTGATCGAGTCACCCACCACCATGTATTGCTTTTTCTGGTCACACGCTTCAAGGTCACCAATTGAACACATACATGCATTTGAGTTAAAAAAATAATAATGTTCCGTCATATAGTTTATAAACGAATATTTTATTTATTTGTCTATTAATACCATTTTTACTTAACCATAAGTACCATTTTCAAAGTCATATATCAATATTTTTATGGGTTAAATACCATTTTTGTCATGGAAGTTTAGTCTAAGGAGTACTAATCACCCCGAAGTTTTTTTGGTTTTATTTTTGCCCCAGACAACAAAAAAGAGTAAATATGCCCTAGAAGTTTTTTTTTAGGAGCAATTTTACCCTTAGAAGTTTACAAAAAACAACATCAATTCAACGGTCAAGATCAATGAATGAGCAAGATTGCTATGTTTTTAAACTTTTAGGGCAAAAATGAGACTAAAAATACTTCCGGATAACTAGTGCTCCTTATGTTAAATTTTCGTAACAAAAATGGTATTTAACCCTATTTTTATATATTTTAATTATAATTCCTTTCATCATGATTCCATCAGAGTGAGAGCACTGACCTTTATATTACCGTGTCACTTGTTTAAGAATAAGTCATAAATCAATTATGATTGATTTGATTTAAATGTATTTTTTTCCAACTATTTGATTTAAAATTCATTTATGTTAAAAAGGAATTTCAAAGTGGCATTAAATTCAGAGAAAGGTGACATGAAAGAGCAAAGCAAAGCTAAGCTAAACGAAGCAAGCGACCTAATTTCAAAGTGCCAAGTCAGAAAACGGCATTGAGAAGTCTGAAACGCACGCTCCATTTCTTGGAAAATTTTGATTTTTGAAGAGGTTAACGTTAGGTATGGGAAAAAAAAAAAAAAACTAGGAATATTATGAACTAAAGTAAACTTCATTAAATTAACAAACATATCAGAGTTTCAATATTCAAAATTTCAAATTCAAAACACGTGTTTCGCAGAATACAACCCACCTGCCTCTATCCGTTGTTGAATCTTCCATGTCCCTCTCCTTATTAATTCGCCATGTGGACCAATCATTATTCCTTAAAACATTCATTTTGTTAATATTTTGTTAATCTGTTTTCATTAATTCATTCTTAGTACATACTCCTCTGGACAGGGCAAGGAGAGACAAAAAAAAAAAAAGATATATTTATAAAATACTTTATTAAATTTTTTATGAGGATGTATACTTTTACTCTTCATTTATTATTATGTTGAATTTGTTTTTACGACGTATAATATACGTTAGATATGGATAAAATTGATTATTAAGTTTTATGGCAGAGTTAATGAAGGTTTAATGATTTTCTTAGGCAATGTGAAACACATTAGTAGCACTTTATAGATAGGGTTAGAGGAGTTTACATATATTTTTTCGCTAATTAATTCACATATTTTTTTTTCGTTTCAGGTACCATTAAGTGTTTTCTTTTGATTATCCCTTACTAATATTTTATTATATATTAGATTATCACCTTTCAACAAACTCATCTTCACGCTAATTAATTAATTAATGTATATTTCAACAAATCTTTACACTAACGTCTAACACTGCTTACTTCTGACCAACGTCAGAAGTGATCACTGTTGTATGTATAACGACTTATATATATATGTATGTATGTATGTATGTATGTATATGTATATGTGTATATGTATATAGAATAACATTTCTACATTTACTGCAGAAAAATCCATCTGCAGTCGCCCAAAAGATGTTGTTTCATTTTTTTTTTTTTGCCAGCAAATCTTGAAATTTCACAGTTGGTCATTGCTGTCAGTTAATTAGAACTTCCCCCAAGCCAACACGTCTGAGCTCCTTCATTTTCTTGATTTCTTCTTTTTGCTCGATCTCAAATCAATGCAAATTCTTGTTAGGGTTCCAATCTTTCTCTGCTAAATTCGCTTTGGTTTCGAATTTCATTTTCTAAATGTCTTCCACACTGAGGCCTAATTATAGCCCACTTCCTTCAACCTCCAATATCGCTGGTCCTTACCTTGACGCACGCATCCAGACATCAGCTCAATCCATTTTCGCCATGTGCCCTCCATGGAAGGTCTTCACTCTTTACTCCAAATCTCAGAGAGAGAGAGAGAGAGAGAGGGAGGGAGGGAGGGAGGGAGGGAGGGAGGGAGAGATCATTAATATTAGTAAGGTCCCAAGGAAGAGAAAAAAGTCCCAACCCCAAATCTCTCACACACACAGAGAGAGGGTTCATTAATATTAGTGAGGTCCCAAGGAAGAGAAAAAAGTCTCAACCCCAAATCCTCTGATATTAATTACGGAATTCCAATATAAAAAAGTATCGTTGTCAAAATAGTTTTTCCCGTTATTAAAATTGTTTTTTATGTTGTTAAAATTTCTCTATGAAAATATTGTTGTCAAAATAGTTTTTCTAGTTGTCAAAATAACATTTCCTACTGTCAAAAATTTTCTAGGTTTCTAAAATTCTAAACGCCAGAGGAAAAACTCGGAAAATAAGCCATTTTGACAACAATATTTTCACATGGAAATTTTAACAACATAAAAGGCCATCTCAACAACCGGAAAAGTTATTTTGACAACGAGACTTTTTTGATATTGGAATTCCGTAATTAATATTAAAAAAGTCATTCCAATATAAAAAAAGTCCCTTGATAGGGGATTTGGGGTTGGAACTTTTTTGATATTTTCCCTTTTTTTTTCCTACAAAATGTGGTTTTGCTTTTGCAACTCAGAAGGTTTATAATTTCTGCATTTACTTGTCAATATTTGAGATAAACTTACCTATCAGTAGGGCAAATTTAAAACAATTTTTCAACTTTAACTTTAAAATTAAAAATACTCCCTCCGGTCCTAATTATAAGACATATTTAACTGATTTTGTGAAGATTAAGGAAAGAAGTTAAATTAGTTAATTTTACTCATTTTCCTAAAATATCTTTATATAAATTTTAAATGACATAAGTAAAAGTGAATCAATAATTCTTATCACATACCTCTCCAACCTAAAATTTTCTTTTTCACACACTATCTAATTGAAATAATAGTCTTGTTATATATACATATATGTGTGTATATATATGTATACATATACATACATACATATATATATATATATATGTGTGTGTGTGTGTGTGTGTACACATATATATGCATACACACACACATATTAACATAAACACACACAAAGATATATATATGTACATATGTGTGTGTTTATATATGTACACACACAGATATACATATATGTATACACACACATGTATGTGTGTGTATATATATATTTTTGTGTACACACACTTACTTGTATATACATGCACACATATATGTGTGTATATGTGTGTCTATATATATTTGTGTGTAGACACACACACATATACATATATAGATACACATATATATATATCTAAAAGTTTAACTGATTGGAATAGTCTACGCACTTACATACATATACTCACCAAAAACTAAACACACTTTAGAGAATAAAATAGGGGTATTTTAAGAAGAATTTGACAAAAATTAGAATGTTGTCTCATAATTAGGACCAAAACCAACTCCCAAATGTTATACTATAATTAGGACCGGAGGGAGTATTAGGTTCATACCCATTTTTTTTAATGCAATTTTTTTTGGCCCGAACTGTTTGGTTGTACCACTTATTTACACACACAAATGCATATTTTGGATTTTTATCTTTCAAATTTTTCCTTTCGTGATATTTTTTCCAGCCAATTACAATTTTTTGTGATATAGTTTATTGATGGTTCTTTTGGCGTTAGCATATGTAGTTGACAACTTCATATTTAATAGAAGCCACACATTTTAAACCACGTGTATGTTTTGCCCTTTATGGTATATATTAAAAAAAATAATATATTAAAGAATATAAGGACAAAAATAATAATAAAATGAACGGTAGTTGATGCCCCCATGTTTTAAAATTATTTTCCGGTTTCCAGTTACACCAACCGAACTAATATTTTATATATTTTTTTAAAAAATTAGCGGGATAATTAAGCTACAGTAATTACTGATTAATTAAGGGCAATCTCAAAAAATATATAATAAAGGGTAAACGCTGTATGAGATAAAAAGATAAAAGAATAGTACCTCTTGACCTACATATTCTTGTAAATAAAATAGTATATTTGAAAATTCGTCCCTCATAAATTATTGATGATTAGATTTTAAAGACTTATCAGATTCTTATAAATTTATTAAGATTGATTAGATCTTAAAGACTCACTAAAATCAAAGTTATTAAATCCGGAGTAGCTAGTGGATCAAGGATCAGTGGATTAGATCAGAGTTAAATCGGAGCTAACCTGGGTCAGACTAGTAAGGAAGTAAACTTGAACAATAATATATTTTGAAATATTTTTAGAATTTGAGAATTTTGGAGGATTAAATGATAATATTTTTGAGTGATTCTTTTTGCTTTAAAAAGTATAAATCTCAAGTTTTTCATAGAATCTTAATGTTTTTTAAAAAATATATAAAATTAAATATGAATCCTTGAAATTATGAAATTTTGAATAAACATTAAACTGGTCAAACCGGTCCGATCGAACTGGTTAAGTGACCGGTTCGTCAATTTTTTGGTTGAACCGGTCAATGCCGTCCAATTTTAATAATCATGATTAAAATTATATTTCAGCCACATCATATGACTTGATTGAAAATATTTTGATTCTCTTTAAGTTAAATAAATAAGGTTTTTAGTTCAAATGAGTCTGAAAAACAAAGAATAACCCCAACTGATTAGACCTAACAATGATCAAATCTAAACAAATAGTATACTAAATGATTTTATTCAAATATCTAAAATGTAAGAGTTAAATAACTAATAATTACATATTAACAAATTATTTAATAGTTAATTTTTTTAATTGATATAAGGTAACATTTTTTAATTATTTATATTGAAAATTACTCAATTGATATAAAACTCTTTTAATATGTTTAATCCAAGAGAGACTATAGAAAAAATTATAAATTTAGAGAATAAAATATATTGAAATATTTATATTTAGAATTAAAATATTGATTCTTACATTTAAAGTTCAACAAAGTAAACTAGCAACAATAATGGATTTAGCTCCAAGGTGAAGTGTAAAAAGGTGTTTTGTTTGATTGTATATGATTTCTATTTGGGAAAAAAAGTATATGCTGCCAGATGATACCAAAAAAATTGGATAAAGTGTGATATCGATAGTAATAACTGAATACATATTATTAGGTTAAAAATAAATAAATAAATAAATAAATAAATAAACAAATAAATAAATACTGTATGTCTATGGCATCATCATATGTAGTTTTCATTTACTACATACTAATATAATAAATAATATATAGCAATAATAATTAACTTCACGTGTCGGTGATCTGATTCGGGGCTTTTATATCTCACAAGTCACAACCCTCTCTCCCACAGGTCACTTGCCATTCAACAAACTCCTCTCTTCCCCTTTCTCGCTCTGAAACTTTGAGCGAAGAAGGAAGGCATATGGTCACACACATCTGGTGATTCTGATGGGCTGTTGAAAAGTTTTGAAATTTATGAACTACAAGTGTTGTTCATCGTCTTCTTCAGTAGTAATAAGTCTGGCAGGTTTAAGAAGAATCTCTGTCCCTCTCAGGCTGAGAAGGAAGCCCAGGAAGAAGAAGATTCCTAAAGTCAAAGATAAGTTAATGGATTTCTGGCACAAGATGATTTTCCCTGTTAGGCGTGTTTGGCTTGCTCTCTCTTCTAGCCTCAAGCCTCGGACAAATGGTACTCTCTCTTTACCTTCTCTGTCTCTATATATATATATGCAGGAAAAATCAACGGGGTTACTGGTTTTCTCTGTTCTTATTTCTGATCTCTGGTTTTTTTCATGTTCTTTTTTCCTTCTTGATCTCTCTTTCGAAACTAAGTTTTCTTCTGTTTCCTTCAATTTTCGTGTGAGTCTGCAACTTTTTTCTGCACTCAAATGTATTGTTTCATGGAAACGGAGACGTGTACGGACAATTCAAGCAGATTGGTTTTTTGTGTTTGTCCAATAAATTTGCTTTCGGTTAAGAAGGTCACTTCAAGACAAAAGGAAGAAGCAACTTCTATTCTGTCTTTAAATGACTGCATAAATCTTAAGCTATTATTATTCCTACTTTTTCCACATCACCACACAAACACACACACATGTAAGAAATTATTGTTGTTTTCTTAACAATGAAGGAATCTTTTTAAACGTTGTGAGTGGTAACTAACCTAACCTAACCTGATGATCTGTTTGTGCCACCGAAAGAGGAGAAGGAGAAGAAGAAGAAGAGTGTGGATAGGATCAACATCTTTTTCAGTGCAACTTTATATACCCTTGTCTGTTATACTTTACTAATATAACTTCAAAATACATTTTATAATTACTATGTTTTTTTTCCTCATACCCACATAATTGCCTCAAAAGTGCCTTCCCCACCACAGCCCCCGATGAATGACTTGTGACATCAGAGCCTAGTTTGTCACTGTACAACAACAACAATTGCAAGCCTTACTAGGAAGGGTCGGCATGGATCATAAATCACTATTGTGTTCTATCAATAATCAAATTTTTTAATAAATTGAGGACAAATATGCCCAGTTCAATAATATCATTGAGTGCTTTCTTCGATTTTCTTCTACCCCTTTTCAAAGAATTCGATACTTTTTGAGCTACTCTTCTCATAGGCGTATTCTATACCCTTCTTTATATGTTTCAGAACTAGCTCAGATGATTTTCTGCCATATTCTTTTTAATAGATGCCACCCCAACTCTTTCTTGCATATGTTCATTACATATTTTATTTTTTCTTTTATGATCACATGCATATACCCCTATTTTAAAGCCCTAATATTCATTGCCATATAGCATTGCTGGTCTAATAGATATACGGTAAACTTCCCTTTTACCTTATTAGATCACTGTACAGAGGGGGAAAATAGATTTCTAAACATGAAGTCCTTGTTGGTTATTTGATGCAGGGGATGGATTGCTGAGGCTTCAAGATGATGTACAGACATGTGAGTATCAAGATGTACAAGTGATGTGGGAAATGCTTAGAAGAACAGAGTCTGAGGTTGTTGGGGACAGCCATCAGAAAAGGAAGCAACAACCGTTCTGGGGAATCTTTGTGTGTCCTTCTAATTCTAACCACACTGATCATGCTTCATTGGAATCTTCCAAGTCTTCCTAGTTGTCAATGACCAAGCAGACTCATGTTTGATGATGATGATTATGCCTTTCACTAATAAAATCTGCTGCTCATGTTTGGACTGCTAGCAGTACAGAGGCATATATAACCTCAAACATATGTCAGCTTTCTCTCCCTCCCTCTTACAACTGATATATATATATATATATATATATATATATATATATATATACTACTTTGTGACAGTGATATTTGTAAATACATCAATGTATTGTCAATTGCCAACCCAGAAGCTTTCAGGGATTGCTTCTTGTGGTTTCAGGCTCATGTAATTCAAGGTTTTTAGCTGATAAGAATAACTGTGCCAATCCATTGGAACAAAAATCACAAATGCTTTTTTATAGTTAAAATATAATTCTTATTTATCAGCTAATCTTTAAAGTTGGAGGAATTGGAAAAAATACAGTTAAATTTGGAAGATGGTGGTGGCGTGTAAGTCATTGCCTCTAAGTGATGTGTGTTTCTGAGTCTACCAATCCATTTATCAGAATTGAGAGGTCCTGAGGAGAAAAACTTGTTGTGAACCCTACATTGGCTAACTTTGAAGGTGGGGCCCACACAATGGACTAGTAGGGGGAAATTTTTAAATCCATCTCTGAAGAAGCTACCTTATCTCAGTTGATCTCTAAAATCACATTAAGACAAAGGAAGCTTGTCTCCCATCAGACTGTCAATAAACAAAAATCAATACCATTTGAAAACTACTCCCCAGTACTCCCATCTCCGTGCTTCTGGGTCATCCAGAAAATAGGAACATAATCTTAAATGGTCTTGTGAAACATCTATTCTCGTCGATTCGTCATGGATGGTGAGAATTCAGCAACCAACAAAAAGGCATTGTTCATCAATAATTTGACTCTGACAATGAAATTTTGATGGACGGGAAGAAAGTGGTGATGGCTTGATTTTATCAGATTGAAACATATCAAAGTTTAAAAGACTTGAACAAATAAAAAAGAAGATAGGAAGAATAAAAAAAATAATCTTATTTCATCAAGTTTGGGGAAATATTCAAATAATGTTTTTTTTAATAATTGATTGGTATTAGATTCATATCAGATAATTGATCAGTAATATAAAGCTACTTTATGACAGACAGTGAAATGTGCAGATATGCCAAAGACTTGTCAGCATCCAACCCAGAAGCTTTCAGGCTAAGTTGCTTGGAGCTCATTGGATTCAAGTCATATCCTTTTCTCTTTAACTGATAAGAATATGTGTGTTGATGCAAGTGTTGATCCATCATTCGTACCATCAACTTAAACCAGAAAATCTTCATGACTCTTGGGACAGCCATGGCTACATGAATTACACGCCTCTATGCTCTATAAACGAATAAATCTTAAGTTAGATTATTAACCAAGAGGTCCCTTTCAATAACTTCATTTCATTGAGCAATTGAGCATTCGCTTCATTCTTCTTCTATCCCTTTTAACAAGATAAGTTAAAATTGGAACAAGTTAGTTCTGTATGTGTGTGTGTTTTTTTCTGAATCAAATACATGTTGATTGAGGAGTTTCTTATTGACCGCTAAACCTTCTCTACTTTTGAAGATAGACTGGAAAGCAAGCTCAGAGAATAGCTAAGTGGAAGTCAGAGACTCCCTTTTTTAGGAACTTAGACTACCTATGTGCTGGTAAACTCCACCTAGACTGAGATTCATCAGTTCGATCATTTAGTTTGTGTCCTAAGTCCTATATCCGGATCAATTCCTTCTCTAACTTCTACTTGGGGTCACTTCTCGGAAAGATTCTTCATTCGAGTTAGCTTCTTTTCTTAGCTCCTCTCCTTTCAGTCGAGCGATTTCATTGTAACAAGGGGTTTAAGTGCGTACATGAAAATTTACAAATAAAAGAAATAGTACAAATCAATCCAAATTTATTACACAATAGTGTGGTTATACAAACATATATCTTTCTTCATCAAATACAGTTTTGCCAAATACTGAATCTGCTTTACATCACCAGAAAAAAAAAAAATTGAATCTGCTATCCATCGATATCAAGCTATAAGAATTCCTGCAACAAACAAAAACACTTATACAATGTCAATCTAAGGCCTAGAAATTGATAAATAAAACAACACATACTGTCACAAGTATTAAGAAAAACCAGAACTCACCCCCACTTTAACTAACATTTGACATGGCAGAAGAACTCAAACTCGCCGCAATGGTACCACCGCCCTTAGAAGTGGCAATAGGAGGAGAAAGGGCTTTTTGTGGATCAAGTTCACCACTGTAATAACTAGAAGGAACCAAAGATACTTCTAGCTTTCCTGTCCATTCTTGACCAGGATTGATAGTAACTCCTTTTTTCCCTGTACAAGCAGCAGGCTGAACACATATCATTTGTAGATACTCATCATTCCCAAAATCTGGTAAGGCCTTAGCTTTCTTGTCCCATGGATTCCATACCCCTATTGAACAAAAATGAAACTTTTATTAAGCATTGAAAATATTATAAAAGACAACATCATAGGTAATATTGTAGAGATTAGGAAAAATATTAATACAATCGTTGGTTTCTCAAGTTTTCCCTTATTTTGGTTTTGACTCCTCAAGTTTTAAATCATAAGTTTTAATCCCTCAAGCTTCATTTCGTTAAAAAACCTGAACCATTTTGCCCTATGAAAGACCAAAACCTATGATTTGAAATGGACCAAAACCAAAATAAGGCAAACTTGAGGGACAAAATATTGTATTAAGCCAAGTAAAATATGAACAAATTCAACCATATAACTTTGGGAATAATTAATCTTCTATACCAGCATCTGGAAGTCCATCTTTGTCTAG
Source organism: Acacia pycnantha (assembly GCA_025563575.1). Classification (NCBI taxonomy): domain Eukaryota; kingdom Viridiplantae; phylum Streptophyta; class Magnoliopsida; order Fabales; family Fabaceae; genus Acacia; species Acacia pycnantha. The sequence goes on along the minus strand of JAMWYP010000110.1, from coordinate 534,765 downwards.
TACATATGTTCTCTTCCTTTCATGATCTATGATAGCAATTTCGCGTGGAGTATTAATGTATACTCTGTCAACCTTTATCATTAAGAAGATAAACAGATTCATTGTCAAGTCAATTGAAAATAAACCAAAAAACAAAAATCATGAAAATTCATGAAACTGGTTTGAGAATCATATATATATATAGACACACACTTGCCTCTCCCTCCAAAGTTAATGCATTCCCTTGTTCAGTAAATCGCTCTTTGTCCTTTAGATTGTCCAGATAATCATGTGTTTCAAAACCTTCAATTCTCACCTCCCTAAATAAAAGATATTAATTTTTTTTTTGACAAATTGACACATTGGACAGAGAAGATGATAGTTAATAATAGAAGGAACACTTAAGTGAATATAAGTAAATATAGAACATGGAGAGAGAAAGACTAACCCAACATCAGACAGACGAAAATGTGCATTATAAGCAAATGCGAAGGCGAACTTTTTCGCATCAATATTTCGAATGCGAGATATCAATGTCAAAACTCCATCAGGTCTCAGAGTTATCCTAAGACGAAACTCGAATCTACAAACAAAAACATAAATATGTGGTACACAAAAGTGAAAACCAATATATCTTCATATGTTTCATTCAAGATACACACACTTTTGGTATAGAAAATAAAAAATGCGAGTATATGTATATGTACAATTATAGTTTTATATATATACTTATGGGGGAAAATCCATCGTTCTTCCTCAGAATGCTTAAGAATCAAATCAATGGAAGCCTTGTGAGTGCTATTTGTAGCAAGTTCTGGACTATGGTCCACACTCCACAACTTGTTCCTTGCAAATCCAAAGCGTTCATTGTTTTGAATTGTAAACTGCATGGGAAAAAAACAAGCAAGTGAAGGAAATGTATATAAGATGAATATCACACACACAAACATATACATAATACATACACACGTGTGTGTGTATATGTATATGTATATTTATATGTTTATTACCTCAGGAAAACACAACTGAATACCACCACGTATTGGTTTCGGAGGTATAAACTCAGTCTGCAATGATTAATGGTTTCAGTTTAGGAACAAACAAGAATGGAATAATTAATCCAACTTTACTGCATGAAGACAAAAATTGCCATGTCCACACGCACGTGCTTACCTTCTTGCTTGTGAAGAGTAATTCTTCGCCACGATTAGTCTTCCATGAAGTAACTTGTCCTCCATACAAATAAACCTCCAAACAGAAAACAAATTACAAAACCAGAAAAACAAATCGGAAAATGAAATCATTTGAAGAAAAAAATTGCTGTAATTAAGTAAACATTCCAAGAAACAAACCGATGAAATCAAAGATGGTCTTCTAAGAAAGACGTGGAAAAATAATGAAATCAGAACAGAAAATGAAGTAAAGAAATCGCAAGAAATTAAACCAGAAGAAATTGATGTGTATATACGTACATACCACAGCGGAAAATCCAGAAACTTCTCTAAGAACGATTTTGTCAAGGCCATTATTGCCCTTAGTCTGCTCTACGAACACCATTTGGATTGGTTCACTTCCACTTGCCATTATCGTCTTTTCCACTCACAGTCGTACTTTCACTTGCTTCTAATTTGTTTGTTTAATTTATTGAACCGTTAACTTCCTTTGTTTGCGGGTAGTTTTTTTTCGTATATTAATAAGCAGTTGCTCATGATGAAGCGAGAGGGATACGACTGAATGGTTACGTACCTTTCCACATGCAGATTAAAAATTAAATAAAAACTCTTTTTTATTCCCGGAAATCGCTTTTTTAAATAACCAGAACTTATTGATCTTGTTCTTCAATGGATACTAAGTCGTGGTTCGATCTTTTTGTAATGGTGATCAGCAATAAGTGACTATTAGGTTAAGGGGTGGTAGCTCAGATAAACCCGATTGAAATAAAAAAGTGATTATAAATCCCGATTGTCCTATTTGCATAATTTCTTAAGAATCTCAATCAACTAGGATGAATCATGATTTCACCCTCCAACCAACGAGATTACAATGAAACATTAAGTATAAGTGACAAGGGGTTGCTTAGTGTCTGTTTTGATTAGCGTAGACAATCGTAATTGTGATTTGCATAAATGACATTGGTTAAAAGTGTGGTTGGTCAATCGTGATTTCGGTTTGAATATTTTTTTTTACAATGTCTTTAAAAATTTTGATTATGTTTGGACTTCATTAATTAAAAGCACTTATGAATATATAATTACCAAAAAGGGTATGAATTTTATAAAGTTATATATATTCAGTGAAGATAATAAATAAAATTGAATGAAAAATTATACCTGTTAAAGTATATTTTAGAGAGCATATTACAGGACCTATTATTATCATGTGATTTATCTCTAAATAGAAAAATAAATTGATAAATATGATAGCTAATTATTTTGTTAGGACTGTATCAGAGTATATAAGTTTTTTTCTTCAATAAGGCTATTTATATTGCCATGATTATATTTAATAATAAAGATAATTGAACATTTAATAATCATTATTAAATATGATTTCATAAACAATATGAATATTTAAATATTATTTTTATTTTATAATTGTGTATGCAATGGTTGCATAGAGGAATTGCCTTCATTTTTTACAATTGTGTTGGCAAAGATTTTCAGGTTTAGAACATGTTGACCAATGCACAGGAAGGTCAAGAATTTTTTTTAGCTGCAACAACAAAATGTTACAAGTATTGTATACATTATACTCACGGAAAAATTCAAATCCCCAACCTTGATCAATTTCTATTCTTTTGCAACAGATATGGTATCAGAGCTTATGGTAAGCTTTACATATCAAAGTCTGATGTGTTACACTTGTATAAGGCCTCTAAACCCTGGGGTTGGCTACAGTCCTCTTCCCTTCCCATCCACTTCCCATCCTCAGCCGTTGGATTGAGATCTTAACCGTTCAGATCTAATATTATATAAAAGTGTTATTTTTATATATTTTTTTAATAATTTAATATTTTTTTAATATAAAAATAATATTTTTATAAAAGATTAAATTTGAACCGTTCAGATTTCAATCCAACGGTTGAGATTGAGAAGAGGATGGGAAGTGGATGGGAAGGGAAGTGGATGGGAGCCACACCCCTAAACCCTAAACCATAAAATCTAAAGCTAAAGTATTCATTTGCTCACGAGCAGATGGTTCTAGTCTATTGCCAGAACCTATGCTCTAATACAAATCAGTGTGTCAACATGCAAATATGCCATAATAGTTTGACACCTTCCTTCAAATTAAATAAAGCCTCAGGCTCTGATACCACTTAGTATGACAACTTGCTCTAATACTAACATAGTGACACATTGCCTTTGCACAAGTCTAATGTGTTTGCAGGTATCTATATATACACAAAACATTAGCCACATAAGGCTAACCCAAACTTAAGTTTGAGGGAAAAGATTACACAGATTAACTATGTTTTGATAAACAATATGAATATTTAAATTATTATTATTTTATAATTATTATTATTTAAAATAATTTAAAATTTCATATTAAGTAATAGGCAAGACAATATTTAAAACAATATTATTTGAACTACTTTAGCTGAGAGTTAGCCTGATGTTCCCTCCTTAATTGATACCTTATCTATTTGAATTAAGCCAAAAAAGGTCTTAAATTAAATGTGGGTTTGTGTGTATAAGATCATCAAAGATACCAGCAACCTTAGATTTACAAGCCTGCATCGTGGTACAAGACACTGTGATTCTTCACAATATTTAGCATGAACTAGAAGCAGAGTCTTCAGGTTGTCGTATAAACGACAGCTCCCAGCAATACGTAGTTTGCAATTTCTTGCTAGAAGGAACATTGCTTAATTTTTCAAATATGTGTTAGAAAATATTTTCAGATTTAGAACATGTTGAGCAATGCACAAGAAGGTCAAAAATTTCCTTTAGGTACAACAAAAAGGAAACATTCACATTCCAACATTGTTGTCAAACTCGCAAGTTGACTCTCCGAGTTTACCGTTTTTACGTTCCCACCTTACTAAATCGAGTTAAGTCTTTAGTAAAATCGTGTCAGCTGTAAATTCATATAAACTCACGAGTTTACACATCGAATTTACCGTTTTTACGTTTGTAGCTTACAAAATTGTGTTAATTTTTTTTTTCCATTTTGTCATCCTCAAAGGCTTTATATATGAATTTTATAGAAATTTCTTTATTAAATATAATAAATTATGAATGTTGATATATTTAATTTCAATTATTTGGATTTAAAATATATTTAAATCAAATTATGGTCATTTTTATATTTAAATTATTTAATTATATACTGTTAATACATATTTAATGATAAAAGTAAACTCTTACGAGTTTACTGATTCGAGTTTACGTACAATACGAGTTTATGTCACTGTCACGAGTTTGCTTAGACTCGTGAGTTTGACAACATTGCATCCCAACCTTGATCAGTTTCTATTCTTAGTTTGCACATATCACTTGTTGCAAGGCCTTGAAACGAGTATGGTATCAGAGCTTAAGTTAAACTTTACACTTGTTTGGTATCAGAGACTGAGGTGTTACACTTGATAAGGCCTCTAGACCCGAAACCTTAAGTAGAGCTAAAGCTAATTAAAGTATTCCTTTGCTCACGAGCAGATCATTCTAGTCTATTTCTAGAACCTATGTTTGATACGAGTAGTGTGACACCGTGCTAATATGTCATAACAGTGTGACACATTGTTTCAAACCAAATAAAGCCTCAGGCTTTGATACCACTCAGTATGACACCCTACTCTAATACTAAGAGAGTGACACCTAGCCTTTACACAAGTCAAATGTGTTTATATATATATATATATATATATATATATATATATATATATATATAAAACATTAGCCACACAAGCCTAACACAAACTTGTATATAAGGGAAAAGATTATAGTGAGCAGAAATTACATCAATAGATCAAAGTGACAGATTGCCAATTTTCTTATTCTATACCAAATATTGAAGAATTGTAGATGAATTCATTTTTCATGTCAACTTTAGATGGATTTGCATTATACTTAGGGCAACATTCACATCCCAACCTTGATCAGTTTCTATTCTTAGTTTGCATATATCACAGGTTGTCACAACTACAGAATCAATTAGTTTACCTTGAGCTCTTATACCATACCTATTTAAAGGCTTTAAATAAGTATGGTATCAGAGCGTCAGTAAGGTTTACACATGTCTGGTATCAGAGTATGAGGCGTTACACTGGTAAAAGGCCTCTAAATCCTAACCCATAAGTAGAGCTAAAGCTAAAGTATTCCTTTGCTCATAAGCAGAGCATTCTAGCATATTGGCAGAACCTATACTTAGATACTACTCAATGTTATACTTACTAATATGTCATAATAGTGTGACACATTCGTTCAAACCAAATAAAGCTTCAGGCTCTGATACTACTTAGTGTGACACCCTGCTCTAATACTAACAAAGTGACACCTTGCTTTTCTACAAGTCAAATGTGTTGAGTAATTTTCTTCTTGAAAGATTTTTAGAAAGTGTGGTTTCATTGCTACCTTCTTGTTTATCGATGAAACAAATCTTACAATGAGCGACTTCTCAGCTCCAGGCTTGGAAAATCTATTGAAATTGTTTGAATTGGTCCAAAAAAAGGTCTTAAATTAAATATGTGGTTTTGTGTATAAAATCAACAAATATAGTTAGCATATAATCCGGTCTTAAAAGTGTTCTATATATTTGTTGGAAGTTAAGATTTAATTAGTTAGCATATACGATTATATTGTGCAATTATCTTAATTAAGTTGTTAGAGAGATTTTAGGAATTAAGTTAGCAGATCATGGTTTTTTGAATTTCGTAATTAAATTCCTGATGGTAATCATCTTAATTAAGTTATTAGAGAGATTTTAGGAATTAAGTTAGCAGATCATGATTTTTTGAATTTCGTAATTAAATTCCTGATTGTAATCATCTTAATTAAGTTGTTAGAGAGATTTTAGGAAGGTAATTATATTCCTGATTGTAATCATCTTAATTAAGTTCTTGGAGAGATTTTAGGAATTAAGTTAGCAGATAATGATTTTTTGAATTTCGTAATTATATTCCTAATTATAATCCCTAGATTATAGGAACTGCCTAGGTCAGAAGATTATTTACTTATTAGCATCCGTATATAATTCCAATTAAGCAAAGGAATAAATCATCGCATTCTTGGACTCATCTCTGATCAGCTTCTTCTCACAATATTTACTAAATTGCCACCGATAATACTTTTAAGACCGAATATTTTATTGCCCGGTCTTTAGAGTATTCTATATATTTACGAAATTGCCACCGGTCATACTTTTAAGACCGGATCATTTATAGTCCGGTCTTAAAAGTATTCTATATATTTATGAAAGTGCCACCGGTTATATTTTTAAGACCGGATCCTTTATAATCCGGTCCAAAAAGTTCTTTATATTTACGAAACTACCACCGGTCATACTTTTAAGACCTGATTCTCTATAATCCGGTCTAAATGAGGCAGTCTTAAAGTTTTTTGAGTAAATACCCTTTTTGGTCCCTGAAATAACACGCTCTACCCATTTTGGTCCCTGAGTAAAAAAAATGTCATTTTTAGTCCTTAAACAGTAAAAAAAGGTCCCTTTTAGTCCTTTTAGTCATTTTTTGTGGTCATTTTACTCCCTCACAAATTCCCAAAAAATCATTTTTAGTCCCTAAAAAGGACCGAAATGACATTTTTTTATACTCAGGGACCAAAATGGGTAGAGCGTGTTTTTCCAGGGATCTAAAAGGGTATTTACTCAAGTTTTTTTTTGCACTAGTGATAGCTTTAAATCAACAAAAACATAAAATTACTAAAAATTTATTATGTTAAATTAAATCACATGCGGAATGACAAAAAGCTTATTGAATACAACAAAATTTAACCATATTTAAAATTTGGTCTTCGATAGTTCGATTACTATTTTTCAGACGCTTCCTCAACTTAACTTGCTGTTGGGATTCTTAAAAATGTTTCAAAAAATTGAACATTTTAATATATTTAAAATATTTGTTAGGGAAAAATATAAGAAAATATCACTTGAACTTTATAATCCCAATTTTTTCCTAAAATGAGTTGCCAACTGCAATTCAAGAGTAATCAAAACCTATACTGTTTTAGGTAAGAAAATTGATTTGAGATTTTAAAGCTCTCGGGTGTTTTACAAAAGTGCCTGAGAAAAAGATACTTTATTCATTGAAGGATACATGTTTAAATAAATAGGCATCAATCCAAGGTTTTCTATTGTTAGGAGGATCAAACAATCAACCAAAGAAATTGAAAATGCACCCAATAAAATCTATATATAATCTACTTGAAGATCCTATCTTACTAAATTGCTAAATATTAAATAATAAATACTACCAAACTCATAAGCTATAAACTTAGGTGTTAGTCTAGGGGAACCGGTCTCGATGATAGGCACCATATGTTCGTCCCATTTGGATTGTCCAAATCCTATATCGACGATCTAGATTTCATTTTTTTACTTTTTGTAAAAAAAATATTTAAAGAAAATCTAAAATAAAGATAATCTTTTAACTAATATTTTTTCAAAAAATTATTATTATTATTCAAAAATCACCACCATTTTAAAAAATGAAACTTAAATCGTTCAAATATCACCTAGACGGTCCAGATAAGACAAGTGCGGGGTGTCTATCCCTTTGGATAGGCACTGAAAGTGGTTCCTACTCTGGGCCTATAGTGGCACATAAATGGTAATGTAAAGGCATCGCACTTCATGGTCCCACCTACAATTTTCACACATGTCTTGGACCTTCTCGTCATCATCTTCACTATTGATGCCCCAGCCGCCAATCTTGAGCGTCCATGAATAATCACAAAGATCATTATAGCAAAGAAGCTTCCATGGACACGGAAAAACATGAGGAGGCATAAACGAAACAAAATCTACAAAGTCCTCCCTACACTTAATCAAGCACTTCTGATTCCTTAAAAGTCTCAAATATCCCACAGCCTCCTCCTCAAATGATGATTGATATTCAGTAGCAATATTTGGGCGCACGAGAACAGTCATGGAAAAAGCGTACATTGATCTTTTGTGTCCTTTCTGAGCAGCCATACGTATCATGTCCAAGCCTTTGTTGTAGAGCAACTCGTTCCAGAATAGTTCCATGCCTTCTCTATATAGAGATTCTAAATTGCCACTTGATCTGCAACGACTTAAGAATGAAGCTTGTCGTTGTGGGATTGTTTCTGGGTCTAGCAAGAAAGGGACTTTATCCAGAGAAGCATGCTTGTATACGTAGTCGTCTTCTATAATATTCATCATCTCTTTGGAAGTCAGCTTAAGGTGACAGAGATCGACGAGTGATTGAGATGCTACTTTTGTGGCAATCTCAACCAATATATCCGTCGGCAAGCAACATGTTATGCTGTTACAACTGTATTCAATCTTAGTAGCCATGGTCGTCAAAACAATGCTGGCTGCATCATGAAGAAAGCACACACACACTATTTAGTAACAAGAAAAATATTAAAGGAAAATAGGGAAACTAATTAATAATATACTTACTCCGATAGCCATTTCATATTTCATCATAGGCTATCAAACTCATGAGACTAGTAAGAGTTTACTTTTATCATTAAATAGGTATTTATAGAGTATAATTAAAATATAAAATATGACAACAATTTGATTTAAATACATTTTAAATCCAAATAATTGAAATTAAATACATAGACTTTCATAATTTATCATACTTAACACAGAAATTTATATAAAACTCTTATATAAAGTCATTAAGTATGATTTAATCGAAAAAGTTAATACAAAGGGAATATTGTGAGTTTATAACATCACTAGTTTACCAATAACTCGACAGGATTTTGTAACATAGAAACATAAAACGCTAAATTCGGAGAGCTAATTCGTGAGTTTGACAACAATGATCATGACTATCCTTGTGATCAACCGTGACTTTAAAAAATATATATATAAAACTTTGAGAGACAAAGTAAATTAAGGTCTTATATTTAAGGCCCTAATGTGAATGAAGATATGCACACAAGATCACTTTATCTCTAATCATCACTTCTTTTTTTTTTTTTTCCACAAGGGAGAACTTGTAATGCAAATATATTTATGCTATACTTAGTGCAAAGTGGGGATTGATGAATGAGAATTAATCAAGGCATTGTTCTTACGGAAGATGGTCATTATTGTTACAGATTAATAATAACAACAATGAAGAGGCGTAATTTAATTGGTTGGAAGCAAATAAATTGGAAAAAATGCAGATAAAATATGGTGAAAGAGTACTGAGGATGAAGAACACACCAGAACTTCATCTCTAATCATGACGTGACGAGAGAAAATCATGTTACGTACCTGTGACTCTGTGGGTTGGAAGCGAGAGAAACCTTGTTCTTGAAAAAAGTAATATGAACTTCTTTGATATAAATATGTTACGAAGAAGTCATTCATCAATTAAGTTTGCTTGGGAACTACTCATTACCTATATCGGAAGACAGAGAAGAGGAAGGAGGCGCAAAACTGGGAATTCTCTCCTAAAAAGTAATCTTGAATATTAATTAGGAAAGATCCCTTTTTAAAAACCAGTTAATTACTTAAATTCTCAATTGGATCATTAAATTTAATAAATTATAGATCAAGTTAGATACTATCATAAAATAGGATTTTAGAATTTGGTACACTTTCATGGGAAAATTAGGGAGAAGATCAAAGAAAAGAAATATATATTAATAAGCTAAGGATATTTAAAATTGTAATTATTTTAAAAGACCAAAAATCAAAATATAAATTTTCACTTACAAAATTTGCCCTAACCATATTCCCTATATTTTCTCTAATTTCATCTTTACTATTTGACGACTAGTTATCAATTGATGTTTTGTTGTCTCTCTCCTTATATCATTCATTACTAGTTTCATGTTTTTGGAAATTATTCAATATTAATATATTTGAAATCTATTCATAGGAAGATGCTACTTTAATTTGGGTAACTTGAGATGAGGTTAGAGAAAATTGTAGGGAGTATGATCAGGGTAATTTTGTATTTGGAAATTTATATTTTAATTTTTGGTCCTTATAAATAATTACAATTTTAAGATCATTCTTAATAAATATTTCTCTTCTTCAATCCTTCTCCATAATTCTCCTAACTTTCATTTGATTAATCAGTTTCCCTGCGTATCCAAAGGATAGGCAGAAGGAGCTTGTCTCATCTGGATCATCTAGATGAGATCTGAATGACCCAGATTTAATTTTTTTTACTTTTTATTTTTTCAAAAAAATTATTTTAATGGGTAAAAATTTAAAATAAAGATAATCTCTCAACTAATATTTTTTTCAAAAAATGATTTTTTTAATTAAAAATTACCAATTTAAAAAAAATCAAATTTGGACCGTCTAGATCGCATCTGGAATGCGATAGGTAAATGGTGCCAATCCAAAAGATAGGCACATCTTCCCTATCTCCCAAACTGTAGCCTAACAAAAAACGCAGCTAATCTCCTCCGTGACTGCAAATCTGTCAATCATGGACACGATGATGATGAAAATGCCACCGAACAAGAGCATGATATGTAGTTATGAAGGAGATGTGGCTACAGTTTGGGGGAGGAGAGAGAATCAAATGAGGGGTAGTATGGTAATTTATCCAATTTTATGATATTTCACTTTATTTAGAATTTGTTAAATTTACTTACCTCATATAAAAATTGGGCAATTCAATTGTCTTTTAAAAGAAGTTTTCCTATTAATTATTAATTAAGATGTATTTTGTAAACTTATTAATCTATTTATAGAGCTAATCTGTGTCGCTACTAGGTATATTTAATTAATCCATATTATGGAAGAATTATTAATCCTCTCACGCTTGTTAAAATATATATATATATATAGTTTTTTTTATTCAACAAATACAAAAGACTGGCGTTAGGGATGAGCATGGACTGAATTGGACCGGGTTTGAGATCAACTTGAAGTATATAGTCTGAAGAGAATCTTGGGTTACGTTGTACAAGGCAACCCAAGGTCTAGTCTCATATAGCACCAACCCAAAGCCAAGCTGGATCAGACTAGGTGGTGGACTCCCTGAACTGGTCTGGGCAGTCCATCACACCTAAATTTAATTTTTGTTTTTTCTTATTTGGAAGACAATATTTGAACCTATTAAATACAATTAAGACCACAAAAATACCTACAATAATATAAATGTTAAAGTATACTTTTAGTTCTTTAAGTTTTACATAAGATATACTTTTGGTTCCTTAACTTTATAAAGTATACTTTTAGTCCTAAAATTCTAACATCGTTAATGTTACTAACGGAAAATGATGACATAACGAACTCAAATGATGACTAATAACATTTAATTACACAAATTTTATATATACTTCAATTTACCCATATTTTAAATTGAAGTTTAATAGTATTTCACTAAGGGTATGTGTAACATCCCAATTTTCACAGCAAGATTTTTTTTTCCATCAGAGTAGAGCATCGGAATAAAGAGCATTGAGTAACTGATACGACGTTAACTATGGTGTAATCGCCTGTTCATAAAGATTAATACATTATCTGTTCAAATACTAGACGTCCTTGATCGGGTCTCCACGTGGTCTTCATCTTCGTGTGTGCTGTCCGCTCTGCTTACTCTTATCCTCCGTCCTTGGTCTCTCTGGACCTTGATGTGATGCTATAGTAAGAGCTGAGATCCAATACCCATCGGATCTCAGGTAACGGTTAACCTCATGCTTATATAACAATATATGTTCAGCAGATATTTCTAGAGATACAACTATGATCCATACAGTTCAATATATGATCATTTAATAACAACTACCCTACAAGCAAAGTTATCTGCTTGCACTATTCACCAGTGCCACGATGTACGGTCGTGTCCTCAGCGCTAGGAAAACATAACGGTATTATCAAAACCATAACCCGTAAAGCTGTAATAGTGATTATCTAAGTTTATTACCTTAGTCACTGTGCATGACCCGGAACAGAGTCCCGTCCATGGCTTATGAAACTATCCATATCATATATAAGCAGACTATAAGCATCAGAGTCAGTATTACAGTACGCCGCGAACGTACCTTCGTTTGACTACATTTCTGCACTTTTGACTAAATGGCACGTTTACTTAAAACAATAAACGTCCAACAAGGGCACGTCGGACAACGTAACGGCGGCAAAATCGAGCTTCGATGTCCTATAAGAGTAATATCACTTTTATTAGTGATTTGACATTATAACTGGCATTTTAGGTAAAAATTACCATTTTGCCCCTATACCCCTAATTGGCGGAATTTCGCCAGCACTTCGTTACTTTGGCTCCGATTTTGCAAAATTTTGCCAGAACTTCGACCCAATGATAATTTTCGAAATTCTAATTTAAAATAGCCCTATTATATGATATCTAATCTTACTTGAAAGATTAAAGGCTACTCTAACATTACTACTCTAACTATTAAAAGAACTACGAAAGCTTAAAGCTCTAGACGAAAACTTACCCAGAGCTTCGCTACAAATTTCCCCGGCTTCTCCTTCTCTCTTCCTTCTCTCTAGAATTCGGCTAGAGCTCTCAATTTGGTGTGAAAAATGAATGGAAGGGGGGGGGGTATTTATAGAAAGGGAGGTAGGATTTCGGCCGTCGGATCAACTTTGTGAGAATCGATCTGGACCGTCCATCTTGACTTTGGAAACAAGTTTTTCCTTCTTCCTCTTCCCCCTTGGCCGACTTCTCCATGCCCAAAAATTCAAGGGATTGGCCAATGGGAGGAGGCCAAGTGTCTCCTTCCAGAAGCTTCTCGGAGGAATTTCCCCGATCGGTGTCCGATTCGCGTAATTTCGGAGAAATCTCAGAATTCTGGATTAGACAACTTCTAGATATTTCATTTCTCATTAGAAATGTCTAATTTAACTAACTTTTCAACACCTGTCTAGGTCTTCTCTAGCCTCGACGGAAGTTTTACGGAAAAACGTGTCGGTTGTGAAACGAATTTCCGGAATCATCAACCTCTGGACAAAAATTCACTGATTCCAAATATGTCCAGGAAATCCTAAACTCATCTCCGGATTTTGAGTTAGAATTTATTCTCTTCAAATCAAAAATGTGACTATCTGCATTTTTCCCTATTTCGTCTTATTAGGAAATTGCTCTAACGGCTTCGGAATTAACTTCCGGAATAGTCTAACGGAAGATAAAAACTCACTGATCAATATTTTACCTTGACTTTGGAAATCCTATTCCTGGTTCTCTAGACAAGATCCGTTTCCTATTTATTGTGTTACTATTCACTTTAATTAATTATATAAAATAATATAACTTACAAACTAAGTTTTCATTTTTATTCTTATCATTTTTTTAAAAAAAAATTTCGGCTGGCCCCCTTTCTAATTTTATTAATGTTTATTTTTTAATTAATTAATTATTTAATTATTTACTTATTTAAATTTTCTCAAAAATTTCACAAAATTACCTTATTGGTCCATTCTTGCATTTAGGCTTAAAAATACCTAAATTCATATATTTTCCTCAAAAATTTCCAATTAATTACCAAATATGTTTTTACTAATTCTTAGCCAAAAACCACTAATTTTTAGGGTTTTACATAATTATCCCTGATTTTCCTTTGCTTATGCTTTCATAATTAGCCAGTAATTACTTAATTACTTTCTTATCAATAGTTGATAATTTTCTTAATTAGAATGACTCATTATCTCATAATTCTAGCTCTGACATTTTTGTTTTCATGTCTTCTGCATTATATTAGCATTTACGGGGGTATTTTGGTTATTACCATACTTTTTGAGTATTCTTCTTCAGTTTTTTCCCAGTTTATATGTAATACCCGGATATTTATCTGGAATATTATAAATAAAAGTTGGATATTTCTGATAAGTGAAATTTCAATCTCCGGTCTTGTATAAATACAGTCAATTTTCTAAGTAGAATTTCTGTAAGAAATTAGGGAGTTTAAGGGCCAAAGTGCCAAAATGACCAAAATGCCCCTAGAAAGGGTAATTAACTTAGAAAATTTATGGAAAAATCCTAAAAGACAGTTAAATGACCAAGTGAGTTAGGAGAGTATATAATCTCTAATTATTGTAATTTTATAAATTATGAAATTGGAGAAATTGTTGGAAAATACTCAAAGAGAAGTAAAGACCAAAATACCCTTGTAATTATGGAATAATGCAAGAGGTATGAAAATACTAATGTTAATACAAGAGTATGAAGGTAATGAGGCTTTGTAATTAAGAAAATTATCAACAAGTGATAATGAAGTAATTAAGTAATATTGGGCTAATTACTTAAGCATAAGCAAAGGAAATTCAAGAATAATTATGTGAAGCTCAAAAATTATTGGAAATTAGTGGAATATTAGTAAAAATGTATTTATCAATTAATTGGAAATTTTGGAGAAAAATAGTTGAGTTTAGGTATTTTTAAGCCTAAATACAAGAATGGACCAATTAGGTAATTTTGTGGAATTTTTGGGAAAAAGTAAATAAATAAATGATTAAATAATTAATTAAATAAGAAATAAATATTTATTAAATTAAATTAGGGTCCAGCCGAAATGCTCAAAGAGAATTAAAGATAAGATCAATTTTAAAATATCATGATTTTTGTATCAATTTGCACATGTTATAATATTATTTTAATATATAATTAATTAAAGTAAAATTTGATGAATAGTGAATTAAAAATTAGGAAACGGATCCTATCTAGAGATCTAGGAATAGGAATTCCAAAGTCAAGGTAGATTATTGATCGGTGGAATTTTATCTTCCGTTAAACTCTCCTAAGTTAATTCGAAGCCAATAGGGCTTTTTCCTAATAAGACGAAATAGGAAAATTCGAGAAAGGGCGAGATAGCCAAAGTTGGAAGTAAAGACTTCAAAATTAGAGTTGTGACAACTGAGAAAGAATTGGGAAATTTTATGGACATATTTGAAATCGGTGCATCTATGACTATAAGTTTGGAACTTCCGGATTTTCGTTTGAAACCGGACATGTTCGGACACGTTTTCGAGAAAACTTCCGTCAATCCGGAAATGGCCTAGGCAGAGTCAGAAAAATAGTTGGAATAGACATTTCTAGTATGGAAGAGAAGGTCTTCAAAGCTAGTTAACCAGAATTTTGAGATTTCCGAGATTACGCGTTTGGACACCGATCGGAGACTTTATCGGTATAAAACTTCTTGAAGAAGTAAGTGACATCATCAGTACATGGATGACATCATGGGGATGATGTCATATGGAGGAAAGAGAAAGGGTTGGATGGCCAAGATTGTGCCACCTAATCGTGTGCGATCCGACGCACGGAATTCATCCGGTAAAGTGTGAATAGTAGCACAAAATCCTCTATAAATAGGACCTTGCTCCTTTGGAAATTTCACACCACTTCCTTTGAGCAAAAACCGAAAATAGAGAGAGAAAGAAGAGAGAGGAGCTCTGGGGAATCGTAGCGAAGCTCTGGGTAAGTTTTCCGTGCTGAGCTTTAAGCTTTCATAGTTCCTTCAATAGTTAGTAATGCTAGAGTAGTCTTTATTTTTATGATTGGATATCATATGGGAGGGCTATTTTAGTCTTTATTTTCGAAAATCATAGTTGCGTCGAAGTTCTGGCAAAATTTTGGGAAGAAAATAGCCTATGTAGCGGAAGCGCTGGCGAAATTCTGCCAAGTAGGGGTATAGGGGCAAAATGGTAATTTTTACCTAAAATGCCGCTTATAATGTCAAATTACTAATAGAAGTGACATTATTCTCATAGGATATCTGAAACGCTGATTCTGCCGCCGTTACGCCCGACGTGCCGCCGTAGGACTTTTGCACGTTTCTCCGTAGAAAGTACGTTTTCCGCCGTAGTACCTAACGTTGCCAACGAAGGTACGGACGCGCATCGTAACACTAATCTTGCACATCTTAAATACTTATATGTCAATGATATGTTCGTAGACCGTTATACGACAGCTTATACGGGTTATAGTTTTGATAACGCCGTTTTGTTTTCCTAGCGGCGAGGACACGACTAATTATCGTGGCACCGGTGAATAGTGCAAGCCGTTGTTGTTATTTACCTTATGGGGCTTTACATATTGCTCGTGCTTATGTTTTGTCGGCATAATGATCATGCATCTCTAGTATGCTTATGATATACCGTTGTATTAGCTCTTGAATATCTCGTTGGCCATATACTGTGTTGTTTGGGTATGAGGTTAACTGCTACCCGAGATTCAATGCGTTGAATTGAATCTCAGCTGTAGCTTCAGGGTCAGGAGGACCACGGTTCGTGGATCGAGGCAAGTACCCGGAGTAGGCGTGCAGCTGAAGATTTATCTATCTTATCGCTTTCTGTTTCTTCCTTTCCAAACCTTAGGATTACTGTAATCATTACAATGTTACACAATGGTTGATGTTTTGGCTAAGAATCCAATTACTCTTTCGCTCTTTTGCTCCACTCTGATTGCTTGTTTGAAAAATGGCAAGTATTTAACTATGTTACCACGGACAGTTTGGTGCCGAAGGCAAGGCTAGTCTACGTGGGTGTGCCATAAGTCACTGCTAACCCGGTGAGGCCCCCATGGTAGACACTTACCTGGCCATTCTGTTCGGATAACGGAGTTAGGTTCTTAAGCCTTTTAACTTTGAGCACATTTTTGAAAACGAGTATTGATAAGGCCATTGGTGTAAATGTGTAAAGATGAACAGAGATAATGGCTAGTACGCCTTTAGAGCCGTAGAAACCTGTCGGATCAGATCATTCATCTGATGATGACAACTGTGAGTATTTCCAGCTGTCAAGACGATTCGAGCGTGAATCTTTCTATGAATTACGAACGCGAAGGATTTTAACCACTGGTCATAAACCAGCTGGATGATGTAATATACGTTAACATGTACATTACATCTAATATGAAAATATATAGGTTTTGATGCCACGTGTTGTGTTATTTTTCTGACACATATATCCGTTGTTTGATAAAGGAAAGGAATTAAAAACAAATGGCTATACTAAGAGGTGCCGGTGCACCAAGAGGCCGAGGCCGTGGACGAGGCCGAGGTCGAGGTAGAGGCAGACAGCCTCAAGATAGAGCAATACCTGAAGTTGGACGAAACCAAGAGGACCAACATGCACAGAATCAACTCCTGAACCAACAAAACGACATACGTGAGATGCAGCGAACTTTGCAAGAGCAGAGAGCTCTTATCGATGCATTAATGGCGTAAAGGCAGGAAAGACAAAGACAAGATGAAGAGCGCAACAATGAGGAACATGAAGAAGATGACCACAATGATAATGAAGAAGAGTATGATGACAACGACAGTGATGAAGAGCCTGAAGGGTCTGAGAGATCCCAATCACCACCTAGGCGAAATCAAAAGAGAGAACCACCGAGAGCCGGGTCAACCAGCCCGCAAGCCAAGCCACCCGGTTTCCGGGAAAGAATGAACTAGCCGAGGATTGGCCGCTAAGCCTAAAAAGATTTTTGAAGTTATCGAGTGCCCGGAAATCGGAAGGCACCGCCGGCTATCTACAAGTTAGAGGGCGATGCCCACAGATGGTGGGAGAGCGTTTCCACAACCCCGCCAAGCCCCGTTACGTGGGAGATGTTCTTGGAGCAATTCAACGAACAATACTTTCCTCCCTCGATTCAGTGATTAAAGAGGAGGAATTTCTGCAGATACAACAAGGGAATGAAGAGTCATTTGACGACTACTTCGCACGTTTCACCAACTTGTCTCGATACTCTTCATATCTGAAGAGCAATGTGAACGAAAGCTGGAAAGCGAACCGATTGGTGAACGGGCGAGGTACGACATAAGGGCAAGGTTGGTATCTCACCAATTTTCTAAGATGGCCCAAGCCGTAGGATCTTGCAGATCGACGGAGCGCAACCCGAAGGAACTGCGCAAATCCCGGCCGGGACGGAAATAATGCAAGTCGCGGTGGATCCAACCGCGGAGGTTCCTCTCGTAAGAGGAAGGCACCTTGGAACAACAACCAGGTGGAAACAAAAGACCCTACCAACCGGGCAACAGAATTACCCTGCAGTAGGGATCCCGACGTGTCCCAAATGCAAGAAGTACCATCCAGAGCCAACTGCGATGGGAAACAAGTCTCGCTTCAAGTGTCGAAGCCCGGACACATTAGCCGGGATTGCCCCGAGAAGGCAGAGGCGAGACCTCAAAGCACCGGCCGAATCTTTGCATTGACAAACACAGAGGCCAAGAAGTCCCCTGAGAGATGGTTCAAGGTACCATCTATCTCAATGGAAATCTACTTGAAGCATTGTATGACTCGGGTGCTAGTCACTCGCTTATTTCCTATGATTGTGCAAGTCGTTTAGGATTGCATGCCCGTAGATTACCATTTGATCTTGTAGTATCTACACCGTTGGGTGTAAAGTCTTTAGCTTCGATGCGTGTATGAATTGTACCGCGACGTGGATGGACGAGTTTCTAAAGTGGATCTTATCCGTCTACCTCTTCACGGCATCGACGTCATATTCGTTAAAAATAAGTACCCACTTCCCCGGATTGATGATCTTTTGGATCAATTGTCTGGTTCCACAGTCTTTTCGAAAATTGACTTGCGTTCGGGATACCATCAGTTGCGAGTTAAGGATGGCGATGTTCCCAAGACAGCTTTCAGAACCAGATATGGGCATTATGAATTCCTTGTGATGCCCTTCGGATTGACAAATGCACCTGCGGTATTCATGGATTACATGAACCGTATCTTCCGACAACACCTAGACCAATTTGTGGTGGTGTTCATTGATGACATTTTGATCTACTCTAAGAGTAAAGAAGAGCACGAAGAACATCTGCGAAAGGTGTTGAGCATACTCAGGGAAAAGCAACTATATGCTAAGCTGAGCAAATGCGAATTTTGGCCGCCTAAGTGAAATTTCGGGCCATGTTATATCTAGCGGCGGAGTTGCGCTTGATCCAAGCAAGGTGGAAGCAGCTTTGGACTGGAAACGGCCGAGAGATCGTGACGGAGATCCGTAGTTTTCTTGGTCTCGCGGGATACTACCGCAGATTTATACGGATTTCTCGCGTCTTGCCCTACCATTGACAAAGCTTACGAGGAAGAATCAACCCTTTATATGGGGAGATGATTGTGAGGAGAGCTTTCAGAGTATGAGGGAGAGGTTGACTACAACACCGGTATTGATTATCCCCGATCCAGATGAGACCTATGTTGTCTACAGTGATGCCAGTGGGCAAGGATTGGGATGTGTCCTAATGCAGCAGGGCAGGGTGGTGGCCTATGCCTCTCGTCACCGAAACCTCACGAGTTAAACTATCCTACACACGATCTAGAGCTGGCGGCTATCGTGTTCGCTTTGAAGATATGGAGGCATTACCTTTACGGTGTAACCGTAGAAGTGTATTGTGACCACAAGAGTCTAAAATACTTGTTCGATCAACGAGAACTCAACATGAGACAACGTCGTTGGATGGAGCTGATTAAAGATTACACCCTGGAGATCAAGTATCATCCGGGTAAAGCAAACGTCGTTGCCGATGCTCTTAGTAGGAAGACGGTGCAGGTATCATACATGATGATACAAGAGCGTAAACCGCCGGAAGATTTCGAGGATCCGAATCTATCCAACCAAATCTGCATGGGTCTGCACGCACCTGCTGATGCCTATCTTGCTACACTTCTTGCGAGTCAAGGGGAGTATGATCTGAGAGAGGAAGTTGAGAAAGCTCAGCAGCAAGATGATTGGGCAAAAGAGATACGTGAGAAAATCTCTCGAGGTGAGACCCAAGACCATGACCTATCACTTAGTGGTTTGGTCAGGTACAAGAAGCGAATCTATGTACCGCCAGTTGATGAATTGAAGCGGTCAATAATGGATGAGGCTCATAAGAGTAAGTACACTCTACATCCAGGCATGGTCAAAATGTACCAGAGTATGAAATCCGAACTTTGGTGGCCCGGAATGAAGAAAGATGTAGCAGAATACGTGGCCAAGTGCTTGACCTGCCAGAAAGTAAAGATTGAACACCGTCGACCCCCTGGTCTTTTGCAAGGACTAGAGCTGCCATAATGGAAGTGGGAGAACATAACCATGGATTTTGTGGTAGGTCTGCCCAAAATCGAAATCATGATACAATTTGGGTAGTTGTTGACAGATTAACCAAGTCAAGACACTTTATTCCCATCGATATTCACTATTCTCCGAACGATTGGCGGAGATTTATATCAAAGAGATAGTGAGATTACATGGTGTTCCTAAGAGCATTGTCTCCGATCGTGATACACGATTCAAATCCCGTTTCGGCAAGCGTTACATGAAGGTATGGGGACTAAGTTGAAGTTCGCCGGCTTATCACCCTCAAACCGACGGTCAATCCGAGAGAACCATACAGACGCCGGAGGATATGCCGCGAGCATGCGCCCTGGATTTCAAAGGAAGTTGGGATCAACATCTTTCGCTAGCAGAGTTTGCATATAACAACAGTTATCATGCTAGTATACAAATGGCCCCGTTCGAGGCATTGTATGGGCGAAGGTGTCAATCACCATTATGCTGGACAGATTCGTCTGAAAAGCAATTACTTGGGCCGGATATGCTTGAGCAGACCTCTGAACAGATCGCGTTGATCAAGAAGAGACTCCTAGCAAGACATAGTAGACGTAAGAGCTATGCCGACAAAAGGAGGAGACCTCTAACGTTTTATGTCCGCGACCATGTATTTCTAAAGTTATCCCCATGAATCGGTGTCGGCAGAACGCTTAAGAGGAAGAAACTCGAGTCCACGGTATGTTGGACCATTTGAAATTTTGGCTAAGCGCGAGAAGTAGCTTATCGATAGCTTTACCCCGAACCCGAGTAATCTCCACGACGTTTTCCACGTGTCGCAATTGAAGAAGTACCAACCGATGCTGATCATGTCATCGAGTACGAGGATGTCGAAGTACGGCATGATAATACCTTCATAGTCGAGCCGAGCGGATCATCGATCACAAAGAGAAACGGCTCGAAACAAGACTATTTTGATTGTGAAGGTGGTCTGGAACGGTTTGTCACCCGAAGAAGCGACTTGGGAAATCGAGAGTGACATGAAAGAGAAGTACCCAGAGTTCATGGCTCGAAGTTTAGTTAGTATAGATTAAATTTCGAGGGCGAAATTTTGTGTAAGGGGGGGAGAAATGTAATACCCGGATATTTATCTGGAATATTATAAATAAAAGTTGGATATTTCTGATAAGTGAAATTTCAATCTCCGGTCTTGTATAAATACAGTCAATTTTCTAAGTAGAATTTCTGTAAGAAATTAGGGAGTTTAAGGGCCAAAGTGCCAAAATGACCAAAATGCCCCTAGAAAGGGTAATTAACTTAGAAAATTTATGGAAAAATCCTAAAAGACAGTTAAATGACCAAGTGAGTTAGGAGAGTATATAATCTCTAATTATTGTAATTTTATAAATTATGAAATTGGAGAAATTGTTGGAAAATACTCAAAGAGAAGTAAAGACCAAAATACCCTTGTAATTATGGAATAATGCAAGAGGTATGAAAATACTAATGTTAATACAAGAGTATGAAGGTAATGAGGCTTTGTAATTAAGAAAATTATCAACAAGTGATAATGAAGTAATTAAGTAATATTGGGCTAATTACTTAAGCATAAGCAAAGGAAATTCAAGAATAATTATGTGAAGCTCAAAAATTATTGGAAATTAGTGGAATATTAGTAAAAATGTATTTATCAATTAATTGGAAATTTTGGAGAAAAATAGTTGAGTTTAGGTATTTTTAAGCCTAAATACAAGAATGGACCAATTAGGTAATTTTGTGGAATTTTTGGGAAAAAGTAAATAAATAAATGATTAAATAATTAATTAAATAAGAAATAAATATTTATTAAATTAAATTAGGGTCCAGCCGAAATGCTCAAAGAGAATTAAAGATAAGATCAATTTTAAAATATCATGATTTTTGTATCAATTTGCACATGTTATAATATTATTTTAATATATAATTAATTAAAGTAAAATTTGATGAATAGTGAATTAAAAATTAGGAAACGGATCCTATCTAGAGATCTAGGAATAGGAATTCCAAAGTCAAGGTAGATTATTGATCGTGGAATTTTATCTTCCGTTAAACTCTCCCTAAGTTAATTCAAGCCAATAGGGCTTTTTCCTAATAAGACGAAATAGGGAAATTCGAGAAAGGGCAGATAGCCGGGTTGGAAGTAAAGACTTCAAAATTAGAGTTGTGACAACTGAGAAAGAATTGGGAAATTTTATGGACATATTTGAAATCGGTGCATCTATGACTATAGTCGGAACTTCCGGATTTTCGTTTCAAACCGACATGTTCGGACACGTTTTCGAGAAAACTTCCGTCAATCCGGAAATGGCCTAGGCAGAGTCAGAAAAATAGTTGGAATAGACATTTCTAGTATGGAAGAGAAGGTCTTCAAAGCTAGTTAACCGAATTTTGAGATTTCCCGAGATTACGCGTTTCGGACACCGATCGGAGACTTTATCGATATAAAACTTCTTGAAGAAGTAAGTGACATCATCAAAGTACATGGATGACATCATGGGGATGATGTCATATGGAGGAAAGAGAAAGGGTTGGATGGCCAAGATTGTGCCACCTAATCTGTGTGCGATCCGACGGCTGTGTTGTTTGGGTATGAGGTTAACCTTTACCTGTGATTCAATGCGTTGAATTGAATCTCAGCTGTAGCTTCGTGGTCGGGAGGACCACGGTTCGTGGATCGAGGCAAGTACCCGGAGTAGGCGTGCACCAAGATTTATCTATCTTATCGCTTTCTGTTTCTTCCTTTCCAAACCTTAGGATTACTGTAATCATTACAATGTTACACAATGGTTGATGTTTTGGCTAAGAATCCAATTACTCTTTCGCTCTTTTGCTCCACTCTGATTGCTTGTTTGAAAAAAAAAAATTTCCGCATTTCAAACTTGGGATGTTACATTATAACTTATTAAATTACCAAAATTAGAGATAATATACTCTCTTAATTCAATTAACCATTTTACTGCCTTTTAGGATTTTTCACAATTTTCCTAAGTTTTTTTTATACATTTCAAGGGCATTTCGGTCATTTTGACCCCATAGTTCTTTTTCCTAATTTTTCCCAAGAGATTTTCCCTTGGGAAATAAGCTAATTATTACTTAATATTTGACACTTCATATTCACCTACTTTTTATAGGTATAGTTTTTACCAAATTATGACACATATTTTTAGGGTATTACAGTATGTTTTTGGTTTGAGGGGATCGGAGGGGAGGGGAAAAAAAGAAGGGGAGAGGAAAACTTTTGGGCCCCACTACACTCAATTTTGAAATTTTTTTTCCTTCCCCTCCTTTTTTTTTCTCTCACCTCCCCTTCCCTCAAATAAAACATACCTTTAAATTCACAGCATTATCATTTGAGTTTGCATTTTCCGTTAACAAAATTAACGGTATTAGAATTATAGGACTAAAAGTATCCTTTATAAAATTAAGGGACTAAAAGTATATCTGTGTAACATCCCATTTTCTAAAGCGGAAATTTTTTTTTTTCACAATCAGAGTAGAGCAATGGAGCGAAAGAGTAACTGATCATAACAAAACATGAACCGTAGTGTAATATTGTATTGACATTACAGTGATCCTACTTGTTCAAAAGGTAAGTACAGAAAGCGATAATGTGTCTTCGGCCGGTAGCCTACTCCTGCTGCTGCTTATCCCTAGCACCGATCCGTGGTCCTCCGGATCCTGAAGCTACAGCTGAGATTCAATTCACCGCATTGAATCTCAGGTAACGGTTAACCTTATGCTCAAATGAAACAGTATATAGACAACAGATATTCATGACATAACAGCAACATCTCATCAGAAGTGTGACACAGACAGAACATAAGCATGAAGCAAATATGTAAGGTCCTACACAACAACATTGTGACACAGAATCGACGACCCTAAGCAGAGCCCCGGTATATGAACGTATCTATGACATATATGTATATGAGAGCTATAGGATTAGTGTTACAGTACGCGTCCGTACCTTCGTTGACGTACGTAGATGTTTCTGGCGGAAACTGTACTTTCTGACGGAAAACAGCGGTTTGTCCGACAGCGGCACGTTGGACAGGACTCGATCCCTACTATGGTTTTACCTCTGCATATTTTTTCAACGCAAACAAGGCCTAAAACAAGAATATGAATCTCATCACCTACTTCCTAAATCTAACTAACAATTTTACTAACTACCGTACTAAAACTAAGAACTCGAACTTAAAAACTAAAACCTGAAAGACTTACCCGTTGAAGACTTCTGCAGAATTTTCCCCAGAGCTTCTCTCTCTTGTTTCCCTCTCTAGATTCGGCCAAGGAGGAGAAAATGGTGTGAAGAATTGTGAAGGAGGGGGGGTATTTATAGAAACTGGGGTAGGGTTTCGGCCGTCGGAACAACTTTGTGAGAAGCGATCTGGACCGTCCAAAGAAACTTTTCAAAAAAACCCTTCCTTCCCCTTTTGCATTCACACTTGGCCGAAAATCCAAGGGTCTTGGCCAATGAGAGGTGGCCACGTGTCACCTTCCAGAAGCTTTCGGAGGAATTTCTCCGATCGGTACCCGATTCGCGTAATTTCGGAGAAATCTCAAAATTCTGGATTTATAACTCTGAAAACGTATTTTCACTTAGTAGAAATGTTCAAGTTAACCTATATTTTGATTCCATATAGGCTCCAACAGTCCAGTTGAGTCTTTATCGAAAAACGTGTCCGAACGCGTCCGGTTTCAGAATCCATTTCTGGAATCCTCAACTTCTTCAGAAAAATTCACTGAATCCAAATATGTTCATGAAAATTCCCAATTCTTTTCCAAATGTCACAACATAACCTTTTCATCCTCTTGGCTATCTGGCCTTTCCTCAGAATTTCCCTATTTCGTCTTATTAGGAAAAAGCACAAACGGCTTCAGAATTAACTTCCGTAAGAGTCTACCGGAAGATAAAAACCCACTGATCAATATTTTACCTTGACTTTGGGAATCCCATTCCTAGATCTCTAGATAGGATCCATTTCCTAATTTCTAAATTACTATTCACTATATTTAATTATATTATTATTATATTGCAAGTTGCAAATTTATTTTTCATTTCATTTTCTCTTTTTTTTTTTCCTTTTCTTCTTGGAATTTCGGCTGGCCCTATTTTTTTAATTAATAAATATTTATTTTTTAATTAATTAATTAATTAATTATTTACTTATTTAATTTTTCCCAAAAATTCCACAAAATTACCTAATTGGTCCATTCTTGTATTTAGGCTTAAAAATACCTAAACTCAACTATTTTTCTCCAAAATTTTCAATTAATTAGTAAATATATTTTTACTAATTTTAAGCCAATTACCACTAATTTTTGAGCTTTACACAATTATCTCTTAATTTCCTTTGTTTATACTTAAGTAATTAGCCCAATATTACTTAATTACTTTATTATCACTTGTTGATAATTTTCTTAATTACACTGCCTCATTACCTTCATACTCTTGTATTAACATTGGTATTTTCATGCCTCTTGCATTTTTAGAAATTACAAGGTATTATGGTCTTTTTATTACTTTTTGAACCTTCTTATACAATTTCTCCAAGTTCATAATTTATCAAATTACAATAATTAGAGATAGTATACTCTCTTAACTCAGTTGATCATTTTTCTGCCTTCTGGTATTTTTTATAATTTTTCTAAGTTAATTACCCTTTGCAGGGGCATTTTGGCACTTTGGCCCTTAAACTCCCTAATTTCTTGCAGAAATTCTACTTAGAAAATAGACTATGATAACACAAGTTTAGAGATCAAAACCTTGCTTATCAGAAATATCCAATTTTATTTATAATATTCCAGATAAAAATCTGGGTATTACAATCTGATGTAAACTTAAAGGATTAAAAATATACTCTAACCAAATATAAAACACGTCACATAAAATTTAAATATCATAAAATATATAACAATATCCAATAACGTTCAACGTTAATAAAAAAATATGTTGAAAAAAAGATTTAAACATAATAAATACAATTAAGATAATAAAAAGACTTATAATCATATAAAAATCATCATAAGAAATAAAAATTAATTATTAATCCTTAGAAAAACTTGAACAACATCAAATAAAAAATGAAATGTAACATCCAAATTACAAATATACAATCTTGCCCAGTAACGTTAAAAAGCTAATGTTGATCATTAACTTTTT
Source organism: Acacia pycnantha (assembly GCA_025563575.1). NCBI lineage: Eukaryota > Viridiplantae > Streptophyta > Magnoliopsida > Fabales > Fabaceae > Acacia > Acacia pycnantha. The sequence continues at coordinate 508,471 of JAMWYP010000110.1, read as the reverse complement.
AACAGCAACATTGCCCCATTCTATTACTTTCAGGGCAACATTGAAACAATGAATCTAAAAAAACTTTCAGGGCAATATTTCTCTATAGCAAAAACTTCTATAGTGAATTTGCACATTAATCCTTAATTTGTTCGGCTTATAAATTGATATGTAATATAAAAATATGTAGATCAATTAGTCAACTGGGTTTATTACGGATAGGAGGTAGTATCTTGGTGTTTAAGAACAAAAAACGTCAGTTCTTATATAGTTTGAAAATAAAAGTTACTCATTAAATAAATCCCTGGCACATGAAAATTTTGGCTTTAAATTTTTTTCCCAATTTCAAATATTTCAACTCTCATGTGGTTGATAAACATAAGAACGGTGTTGAAAACTGAAAACAAAGTGAATAACAATAGTAGTAATAATAATAATAATAGCGCAAATTATTTTCTTTTATTATTCTTTTAGAAAAATTTAACTAATATTGTTTATTTATCACTTTACTTAGATTTAACTATTTTTAATTTAAATTTAAAATAAAATATTTACAATGAAATTCCTAAATAATGCATACAGTTGATATTTTACAAAAATATCAATCAAATCTCTTCAATTCAGCATTAATAATCAATTAAAAATGGGGAGTCATGAGTGGCAAAGTTCTTTTGTTTTTAAAAAAAGATGTCAAGCTTTCTGGGTTTGAAAACAAATATTAGTTAGTAATTGCTTACATTAACGAATCATGAACCACGTTGGAGAAGCTACAGTTTTGCCACCTCGTGCTGGAACCTCATCATCCCCAATCGGACCCGACACTCAATTTACAGCATTTCCTTCATGGACTCATTTTACAGATTTGTACACTTTTTTTGATTGAATGATGATATATATGAATCTGATATGTATGGCGACTACGAAGGTATTACAAAAACATCACCCGCAAAGCTTCTGGTCCGAACAAAGGATACATTTATGATGTTTTTATAAATTCATGATGATTCTAACCCCAGAAACCAAATCAGCATCTAGTTTTTGGATTCTGTTGTTTTCATTACACTTTTATCATTGCAGACACAAGATATGTCGGTTTACCTGAAGAGATCTCCCGTGGCTTGAGAAACAGCCCCCATTGTCACTACTACAAAAATGCTAAACAACGACCTAAATAAGACCCAATTAACGACTCTTTTCTGAGGGACGTCTTGGAGGGGGTAGAGGAAAATATCCAAAATGGTGACCTGATCCAAAATTAGGTCGTCTTATTAAGGCGACCTGATATTAGATCAGGTCGCCTTAATAAGGCGACCTGATTTAGGATCAGGTCGCCTTATATAGATATATAGGCGACCTGATTTCAAATCAGGTCGCCTTATATAGGTAAATAAGGCGACCTGATTTCAAATCAGGTCGCCCTTAAGAAGATAGAGTTCGCCTTAAAGGCGACCTGAATAGAATATCAGGTCGCCTTATCGTAACAAAGGCGACCTGGTTTAAAAATCAGGTCGCCTTTGTTGAAATTTTTTTTTTAAAAAGTAAACTACAAAATATGAACATCTACCAAGTTTTTAATTTGCATCAGCCAGAAACCACCAAGCAACACAAGAATCACACTAACACAATACATAAACAGAATATATATATAACACCAAAATTGCATATTTTGTACGGACAACACCAAATAGATACAAATGAACAAGAGCAAATTAAAGAATCACTAACACAATAACATATTAATCATTCTCACTACTAACTAGGCGCTATGTGTTGAAGAAGATATCTAGATATCATGTCTCGAACCGAATCGATCTCATCCTGCGAGTACGGATCCTTAGTACCCAATTAACACATGGACAATAATACATCCCATTTTTTGTGGCCACATTCCTTCTAGCAAATTCAATAAACTCTTCCACCCCATTCTCATATTCTTCACTAGTTCTCAATGCATTCATCCAACTATGACCCATTTTATTACCACCTACGACATTTCCAACAACAGATAAGTTCATGTCAATTTCAAGAACGACATGTTTTCTTTTAAGTAAATTTCGGCAAAGATTTCCCTTAAAAGTAAGACATCCCAAAATTTCAATAACAACCAATTTCAGCTTAATTCAACAACAAAACTTACTAACTAAAGCAATTCAGTTCATGTCAATTTCAAGAACGACATGTTTTCTTTTAAGTAAATTTCACAAAGATTTCCCTTAAAAGTAAGACATCCCAAAATTTCAATAACAACCAATTTCACTTAATTCAACAACAAAACTTACTAACTAAAGCAATTCAAGTTCATGTCAATTTCAAGAACGACATGTTTTCTTTTAAGTAAATTTCGCAAAGATTTCCTTAAAAGTAAGACATCCCAAAATTTCAATAACAACCAACCAACCAAACTTTCATTTCCAACAATCAACTTTCTTATCATAATAATCTTTCTTCCTAAAACTTAAGCCTTAAATTCAATCCTTTATTTATCCATTTTATCTCATTGCTCACCCCATTTTATGAAGAAAAACACAGGGTACCACTACTTTCAACCTAACAACCATAAACTCATAAGGTAGTTAGAACCATAACTTACTTGACTTGAAGCTTTTATCCTTCACTCTTCTTCCTTCCCCTTTCAGACTTATCCTTCAACGTAGCAAGAAAGAAATAAGTTTCCCTCAAAAATTTCTAACTCACATGGAAGAAGATAGAAGGAGGTGGAATAAGTTTTCAAAATCCTTACCTTCTTCTCAGACGTTTTGCTTGGCTCACCTTGTGATTCCTGCTTAGACTTTCTTCCTCTTCTGCTCTTCTTCTCAACGTCACCAACAACACAAAGAAGGGTATGGTTACCTTCTTCTCAGACGTTTTGCTTGGCTCACCAAAAAACTAATGAGGAGAAGGGTTTGAGGGCGTTCTAGTCGGCGCAAGAGAGGGGCTTCGGTGGAGATGGAGATGCAGCCATTAACGCTGGTGAGAGGTGAGAGGGGCTTCGGCAGAGAGGGAGACTGAGACTAGAGGCGGAGTCGGCGGAAGAGGGAGACTGAGACTAGAGGCGGAGTCGGCGGAAGAGGGAGACTGAGACTAGAGGCGGAGTCGGCAGAAGAGGGAGACTGAGACTAGAGGCGGAGTTGAGTCGGAGGAAGAGGGAGACTGAAACTAGAGGCGGAGTTGAGTCGGAGTCAGGTGAGAATGACCGAGAATAACGGCAGAGGACGAGGGAGTCTTGGTGAGAATGAATGAGAATGACGGGAATTAGGTTTAAAATTATTTAAAAAGGCGACTGAACACTAAATCGGTCGCATATTAATGAAAATAGGCGACCTGATATACAATCAGGTCGCCTATTTTCTAAAATGGGCACTTTTTTATTTTTATTTAAATAAATTGATGCAAATAGGCGACCGGAAGTTTAAATCAGGTCGCATATTAATGAAAATAGGCGACCTGATTTACATTCAGGTCGCCTATATTCTAAAATCGGGCACTTTTTTATTTTTTTTAAATAAATTGATACAAATAGACGACCTGATTTGTAAATCAGTCACATTTAATGAAAATAGGCGACTGATATACATTCGTGTCGCCTATTTTCTAAAATCGGCACTTTTTATTTATTTTTAAATAAATTGATACAAATAGGCGACCTGAAGTGTAAATCAGGTCGCCACTTATATAAAATAGGCGACCTGATATACCTTCAGGTCGCCTATTTTCTATAATAGTGCAGAATTTTTTTATTTTCTGCTGCCAAATATTTCCCACCATATTTTATCCTTGGCGCCAAGATAATTAATCAGATTTTAGGCGTCTTGAATTACATACGGGACGACAAAATAAATTTTATAAGTCCTAAATTACTATTCAGGACGTTGAAGGCTCCTTTTCCTTAAATATAATTACAAAAATGCCACTTCCTTCATATTTTACTACCTGTTTTCAATTTAGGACGTTGTTTAGGGTAGTAGTATCCCATTTTTGTAGTAGTGTGTGAATCCAAAGATTGGGTCTTCATCTTTTTCACCAGCTCCCATAACTGAATGGGCTTTCAACTTTGTTAGTATGAGTGTTAGTAGTGATGTAATTAGTGTAGTAGTATTGGGCCTATCCTATTGGGCCTTTAGAGGTGTGTGTGTGTGTCTATGCCTATATAAGGCCATCACTGTACATTGGTTTCTCTATTGAATAATAAAGATTCATTCACTTTAACATGGTATCAAAGCCAGGTTAATTTATTTTTTTTCAAGAAAGAGGTAGGCAGAATACCTCTCTATGTGGTTAATTTTTCAAGAAAGAGGTCAAGACAATGCAGAATGCATTTTATGTGGTGTATTTTTCAAGAAAGAGGCCCAAACAAGTGGCTGACAAAGGAAGAAACAGCCCACACAAGTCTGACAAAGGAAGAAACAGCCCACACAAGTGGCTGTATTTTCAAGAAGTTAAAAGCCCATATCCAAGAACCCACCCACCCGCGATCCAGACCGGTTGGCAGAGCACAAAGAACGCACGATAAGCCTGGAGATTCTTGGTTGGTCTTCACTGTCACGGTGGTTCTGAATCGAAGGTTTTCCGATTCACGGTGGTTCTGAATCCAAGGTTTTCCGATTCGCGGTCTTCACTGTCACGGTGGTTCTGAATCGAAGGTTTTCCGATTCACGGTGGTTCTGAATCGAAGGTTTTCCGATTCGCGGTCTTCACTGTCACGGTGGTTCTGAATCGAAGGTTTTCCGATTCACGGTCTTCACTGGTTTTCCAATTCGCGGTCTTCATTGTTCTTCATCGGTGGTCCTTCACGGTGGTTCTGATTTGTTGAATGAACGAGGACGTATTTGCCCTCTGATCGTAAACTCACGGTGGTTCTGATTTGGTCCTACCCATGGGTTTTGCGCAGAAAACAAATCGAAGAGAACAAAATTCCTGCCTAGCACGATATGCAGAGGTTCAAGCTCGCGATGGTTTCTTGGTTTTGATCGACGGTGATCATGATCTTGTTCCGACGGTCGAGGTCTGGTGTTCCAACGGTGAGAGGTTTCAGAGTCTCGCGGTTCTTGCTCTGATCGTCGACGGTGGCTCGCGGTGGTGAGAGTATGGGAAGCGCATAGAAGAAAACCGAAGGGTAAAATATGAAGAATGAAAATAAAGCTAGATAAAACCGTTTCCAGATTAGCAGAGCGGTGATCTTCTATCTTCTATTTGGTCGGCTTCAACAGCTGGGGTATGGAGCTCTCCAAGTCGTGGCCCTCCGCTCAGGCTTCCGACGGTGACAACGAGATTGGCTGTAGGTTCGATTTCATTCTTTCTTGGTTCTCTGTTATTGTGAAAGAACGCCGAAGGTCTATAAAGAATACAAAGATTTTATCATTAATAAATACAGAGAAGAGTGGGAGAAGAAACTCAATGACGTGAAAATTAGGAAAGAAGACATGAATAAATTGGTGATGAACTTCCTGGTAACAGAGGGTTATGTTGAAGCTGCTGTGTATAGTGAATGGGAAGGCAGAACCTATTGAGAGTGATTCTTTGACAAGTAGACACAAACAAATGTTAGATTCTTGGTTGCGGCACACGAGGTTAGTCCTTCTTTAAGTGACGATTTCAAAATGAAAGAAAAAGATTTCATAGAGTCTTGAGGACTTGAATTGGTTTCTGTTAGATTAGATTCTTCTTCTCGTGCCAGCGATTATGGTTATGTGCCAAAAGATCATTTCAGTGGATTATTGTTGGCGCAAGTTTTATTGGAATTGTGATGTAAGAATCTTGGTGAAAAGAAGAATTAATGTTGCGGTTTGTGGTTAGGCCAGTGGCGTGGCTTTCCCTGGTATTGTATCCAGTAGGAAGAACTGTCTCTTACCTTTCAATGGGAATTGTAACTCTGGAAGATGTTGTTGAGGATTTGTTGTATAAAAGTTGAAAGCAACCGTTCAGGTAGTAGACTTGCAAGCTCCCGTCGAACTCTTGCCCAAAGGTTGGGGTTCTGTACGATCTTTTCATTTGAAGTTATTGGATTCGCTTGCGTTGCCGCTTTATCAGGTAATTCCTGATATGAAATTGAAGATTGAGGAAGATGGGGTTGTAGAAAAAGAAGAAGATGATGATTCGGTCACGAACTCAGTCAAGATGAGTCAGGCGATGAGGAATAACAATAATAATCAGACGTAGGAAATACTTGAAGAGAAAGGAAATCCGGCCTGGAGAGTTTCAGACTGTAGATGTTGATTTTGATTTTCCTAATACAAAGAGAGTATTAATAAGTGCGATGTGGACATTCGAAGGAACGCCTTGAGAAAGACTTGTTAGAGGAATCCCCTCAAGCTGCTAGAGTAAAAGTGCTGGCCAGTGGAAATGCAACTGAAAGAAGGTTCAGTGTTTGGATAGGTGGAAGTATATTGGCTTCTCTTGGCTCCTTCCAGCAAATGTGGTTCTCCAAGTCTAAGTATGAAGAGCATGGAGCTTCTTATATACAATGAAAATGCCCATGAGTTGCTATTGATGTGAATCTTGATGATGTTATTCCATCGAGGTTGGTTTCTCGGTGATGTTTCTTCCATCGAAGGTTTCTCGGTGATGTTATCCCATCGAGGGTTTCAGAGTTTCTATGATTATGGTTATCTCGGTGACGTTATTCCATCGAGGTCTTGACTGAGTGATGCTCCAATGGTAAACTTGGAGGTTTCAAGAATCCACGGGTTTCGTGGTCCTTATTTCGATCATGGGTTAGTGATTTCCAGATCGGTTGTAAAGCCGGATGAAGTACCCGGAGAGACCGGATGAAGTCCCCGGAGATATTATGAAAGACTAAATGTAGTCCCCGGAGATACTGTGAGATACCGGATGAAGTCCCCGGAGATACTGTGAAAGCTGTTGCTGACCTTTGTGCTTAAAGTGAGGGGGAGAAGTAGTTCAAGAGCTAAATGTAATGTAGTGAATCCTCTGTGTCTGAGACTCTATCGGGGGTATTCTGAGATTGCAAGTTTTAGAAGCTGAAGTCAATAATATCTCCATACGGTTTCTATTTGGAAGAAGAGTGAAGAAATTAATGAAGGATTAGTGATGCACAAGAATTTGGTGGATTTGGTTCAGTCAAGAGGTGATATACAACAAAGTTGTGTATGATGTGAGGTTCACCGTCAATCAAGCAGTGGAGCCAGTAGAAAAGGGGATCACTCGATTTAACGAGAAACTACATAAAGTGTTGATAAGGTAGGACTTGATGGTGTTTTGTCCATTGAATCATCAAGGACTTGGGCAGTGGCATTTATATGCATCAGGCGGCATTTATATGCACTTTGCCTCTTCTCTAGGCAGTTTGCTGCTGCTTCTGATCACTACTGGAGAAACAATGGGAGAAGTGAAGGTTGTTGCAGACATGCATCAAAGAAAAGCCGAGATGGCCAGGCATTCTGATGCCTTCATTGCCTAACCCGGTGGCTATGGCACACTTGAGGAGCTTCTGGAGTGGAGGAAGGCTTCATTAGCCCAAATGCACGCCACATAATTGTCTCTGCCCCAACTGCAATGGAGCTTGTCAAAAATGATGGAGGATTATCTAGATGGCGCTGGGAAACAAAAAGAACTTTACAATAATCTGTTTGGAACATAGAAAGACTGCATAATGATGTTCTGCATAATGATGTTCTGTGCAGCATTATGCATGGATGCTACCAATGTGTTGATGAGATTGATGCAAAGTATTGCTGCATTGATAAGATTAATGGTTTGATGAGATTGATGCAAAGTATTGCTGCAGAAAGAGAACGATGATGTTCTATTGATTTACAAGTAATTGCTTAGCAAGTTAGGTACTATTGATACATATAGCCCTAACTTGAGGGGGAGTGTTAGTATGAGTGTTAGTAGTGATGTAATTAGTGTAGTAGTATTGGGCCTATCCTATTGGGCCTTTAGAGGTGTGTGTGTGTCTATGCCTATATAAGGCCATCACTGTACATTGGTTTCTCTATTGAATAATAAAGATTCATTCACTTTAACAAACTTAAAATTCATATTTCTTTAAGGCTGAAAAATAACCCTCCGCAATGAATCTACGGAATTTTTATGTTTTGATAGCATTTTTTTAATAGGTTAGCGATATTTATCATTTTGTAAAAGTGTTTTTATTTTTGATGCTGCTGCAAATTTAGTTGTTTGCCCTCTTATAGGACTACATTTTGTGTCAATTTTTTTTTAAAAAAAAGGGTTAATGTAGATTTTAGATGCTGATTTCATTGATGTTATATGTTAATAATTTTGTCAAGTTAAAGCAATTGTGACAAACTGTACTTAATTGCTGGAGATTATTGTTGCCATATATTAAGCTGTTCTATTTTGTGTCTCTAAACTTGTACTTAGATCGCTGGAATTTTTGTTTCAGTTTTCCAGATCAGCACCAAAGTTTGTTTCGTTGTGATATCATCTTTTGCATATAAATCAAAGTGTGTGATTGATAATATTTTACTTATGACCTTGCACAAAATTTTAGCACTTTTTTTGAAAAAGAAAGGTATCTATCTATGAAGAACATTTATATCCCATAATTTTGCTACCGTGGCAGAAATATAACCATGACCCCTTTATTTGGTGAATCAAATTGGGGTATTGGCATTGGTAAGGCCTGTAAAATAGGATTCTCACAAGTGTACTCTTAGAGTTTTTCAACAAAGGTAACGTGTTACAGCATCATCAAAGTTGAAATGACTATAATATTTGGAATAGTGTTTCTTTATTGCTTTATGTTGTAACCTTTTGCTCTTGAAATAGGATTCTTGAATTGTTCACTAAGGCACATTATGATGAAATAACTGAAGAATTTGTGCATCAAAGGTCGGCTGAAGAATTTAGCACTTTAATTATTAGTGTTCATGTTGAAGGAAAAATATACAAGGCAGTTAAAACCATTGGAAGGATTGTAGGTGGAAGGGTCTTGGCAATGTTATATATTAGCTAACGCGACGGCTCAAGGGAGTCTCAGTTTATAGCTCGGTGTAGACCATTGGCAGAGGGAGAGTGGTAGCAAATGAAGTCAATGGTGGAAAGGATGGGAGAGCACAATTCACCATACGCGGGTTCGTCTCCAGCTCGTGACAAGGACTTGGTCATATAGATGGGTACGTAGACTCGATACGGCTAGAAAAGAAAGAGAAAGAAATAAAGCAACTTCTCATTATGCCCTTTAATTTACACAAGGCAATAAGCACCCGCCCGGAAATGTCTCAATAATGAAGATAGAAAGGCAAAACGAAGAAGAATATCATTATATACGCTATTTGATGTACAAAATCTAGCTCAACATCCCGAGATGGAGGTTTGGATGGCCCAATCGGTCCCTTAGCTTGTGCAATAAAGCTTCTATTCTATGCCCGATTCTAACTAGCTAGGAAAAACGAGAGTTTAGACGCGGAAATAAATTCTATCTTGAAGAAAGAAAACAGAGCAACTACTCTCGATGGTAAAATATAGTAAAGCACTTTCTTAAACAAAAGGAGATAGGACTCGCATCTTTCATTGTTGTGCTGATATCCCCCCCCCCCCACCCCCCGCGGGGTTATATAAGGCCATGTCTTAACATGACTTGTCACTTTTACTAATGACATAACCGGCGGAATAATTATTTAACTATGTTAATTAATCCAATTTTTAAACTATATACTTAAAGGAGTGTGTGTAAATATTGTGGCCCTTCATGTAAAAAGTTTAGGTAATTTTAGAGCGAGGAATGACTTACTGTTGATTGTTTGTTATTGCAGAGTATGACTTCAGTTTCATGTTGGAAATCTAAAAGTGTTACTCCTTCCGGTTTTAAATATAACATAAAGTTTGTTGTGCTTTTGCTATCTTGATAAAATTTGTTTTTGAGGTTGCTGCTGTGCATTTGCCAAAGAAATTTTGTTGGGTATCACCCTTTAATTTTTATCTTCATATATTTTGACTTTTTGTATGTAAAACCCTAAAAATCTCAGTAAATAGTGCCTAGTAAAAATAGGTGAATATGAGGTCTCAAACACCTTGTATTGAATTTATCTTAATATTAGGGTAATTTCTCTTGAAATTAGATAATTTGTAGTTAGGTCCTTAAAACGTTTGAAAGTTTGCAAATAGGTCTCTAAAATATTTATGGGTTATAAAATACCCTGAAAATATTATAAAGAAGCAAATAAATATTTATTTGAAATAGGGAAGAATATTGTCCCTAATTTAGGTAGCTGACCGGATTTCTTGAGCAAAGAATGGATAAGATTTTGTAACTTTAATATCTAGATACTTTGGAATTTAATATTAATATAAAATTGTGATATTTTGTGAAAAAGAAAATAAGATAAATAACCACCGATAGAAATTAAATCCTATCTAGAAAACCAAAAACAAGGTTTCCAAGGTCAGAGTATTTTATAGACAAGTGAATTTTATCTCGGATTGAGCTGTCTCAGAAGTCATTTCCGAGACTGGTGGAATAATAAGGCAGATAGTAGAAATGAAAACCTATAGAAAATAAATCCTAACTCAATATCTGAGGATGAGTTGATAAACAACTGGACGTTTTATGAATCAGTGAATTTTTGTCCAGAAGTTGACGTTACGGGAAGCGATTTCCGTAACCGAAGGTGATATCCGAAAATCTTCAGCGAAATAGGAGAGGCCCTGAATGGGATCAAAAATTTAGTTAACCCAAGTATTTTGAAAGAGGAAGAAGAGATCTTCAGGGCTATGTTCCCGGAATTTTGAGATTTTACAAGATTACGCGATTAGGACACCGAACAGGGACTTTATCTGTATAAAACTTCTTGAGGAAGTAAGTGACATCATCAAAGTACATGGGTGACATCATTGGCATGACATCATGGTCTTGAAGAATGATGTAAGGAGGTGGATTGGATGGCCAAGATTGTGCCATTTCAATGAAGTGCGATCCTACGGTCCAGAATCCGTCTGGTAAAGCATGAATAGTGCACCGAATTTGCCTATAAATAGGCCTTTGCTCCCATTTGAATTCTCACACCAAAAACCAATAGCTCAATTCGAAATTGGAGCAGCAAGGAGGAGGAAGGAGTCCAGGGAAATTTGTAGCGAAGCTCTGAGTAAGTTCTTCGGTCCTTAGTCTTAAGCTTCGGTAGTTTTTTCGGTAGTTAGAGTAGAAATACTAGTTTGATCTTTAATCTTCCAAGTATGATTAGATATCATGTTTTAGGGGTAATTAAGGTATTAATTTCGAAAATAATGTTGGAGTAAGAGTTATGGCAAAATTTTGGAAGATTAGAGTCAAAGTAACGAAGTGCTGGCGAAATTCCGCTGATTAGGGGCTCAGGGGTAAAATGGTCATTTATGACTAAAGTGTCCGTCGTAATGATAGATCCTTAATAAATGCGTTGTTATCTTGATAGGATATCCCTGATTACGTTCTGACCAACTGTCGTACCCTATTTCGCCAGAAATACCGTATAACGTCAACGAAGGTACGTTCGCGTACTGTAACACTAACTCTGATATTTATGGTATGCATGTATACTGTTAGGTGTATTGTATGAGTAGAGTTGTTATGCTGTTAGAGGATGATTGAACATATGCATGCACTGGGAGTGGTATATCTGTATTCACTGGGAGTGGTACATCTGTATTCGCGGGGAGCGGTACATTTGCATTGGGTTGCGTGCTATTATGCTGTTATGTTGTGATTGACTGTAGTCTATGTACTGTATATGTAAATATGAGGTTAACCGTTACCTGGGGTCCGATTACAATGGACCTCAGCCCTTAACATAGCTTCAGGGTCGGAAGGACCGAGGACAGAGGATAGAGGCAAGCAGTCCGCATAGAAGACCCGGCTGAAGACTTCCTTTTGTTTTTCCGGCGGAAGCCTTCCTTTTGCTGTTATATATCTCTTTTGAAATACTCGGTTAGTGTACCGCTGTTGTAACCGACCAGACTTATGGCATTTTATATATATCAGATACTTTTATGCTCCGGTGCTCTACTCTGATGATTTGAAATGATGTTTTAAAGAAAAAAAATTTGTACTACCTTTGAAAAGTGGGATGTTACATTTTGGTATCAGAGCCGTAGTCCTGGCATGAATTTAACGAAGTTATTACGGACAGTTTGGTGCTGAAGGCAAGGCTAGTCTACGTGGGTGTGCCAATCAGTCGCCGTGAACTCGGTGAGGCCCCCATGGTAGACACTTCCTGGCCATTCTGTTCGGTTAACGGAGTTAGGTTCTAAGCCTTTTCAAACACTTGGAGCATATTTTGAAAATGAGTACTTATATAGCCCGAGTCAGTGTACCACCCTATTTGGGTATAGCAGCTTGAGCCGGTATACTATTCTGAACCGGTGTACCACTCTCTGTTGGTACATCAATTCTGATAACCCTGATATCAGCCTTTGATAACCCTGATATCAGTCTCTGACAACTCTGATAATCGCCAGTTTATGCTGGACGGTGATTCTATCCTAGCACAGAGCTTATATGTGTAGCTGGGCCACGTCGGATGAAACTCCGAGAACAGTAAAGATACGTACATGCAATATTTGACTCATGTAAAGAAACTCCCGATGCGTGTTTCCGTACCCGTTCCTGAGAAGAACGAACCAATGAGATTATGAACAGGAGAGATATTGCGAGTATCTGTTTGTTGTTGATGCATGCGGGTGTTTGTTCGTTAGTAGTGTGGATAATAAGAGTCCGTGATATACTAATCAACGTTTTCCTTGTATATCTAACGTTTTCCTAATAAAGGAAAAAGTACGAGACATGGTGAATATAAGAGGAGCTAGAGCTCCAGAGGCCGAGGCAAGGGCCGAGGTAGAGGTGGAGGTAGAAGAGGAGGCAGACAGCCTCAGATGAGAGCAATACCTGAACAGAACTAACCAGAATAGAATGAGATGCTGGAGATGAGGAGAACCCTACAAGAGCAGAGGGCACTAATAGATGCACTCCTAGAAAGGCAGAATAGACAAGATCGAGAAGCTGAGAGACAATTAGAAGGACGACAAAATGAAGAAGAGCGAAATGATGAAGAAAATGACGAGGAAGAAGTAGAAGAGGAGAACGACCAAAGTGATGGACATGCTGAGGAATCTGAGGGGTCTGATAGATCCCAATCACCTCCTCGACGAGGAAGAGTTGGAAAGACCACACAATACTGGGTTAACCAATTCTGTAAGTTGAAACCACCAGCTTTCCGAGGTCAACTAGACTCGGCGGAGGACTGGCTAAAAAGGTTGGAGAAAATCTTCAAGGTGATTGAATGCCCGGATGATCGTAAAGCTCAACTGGCGATCTACAAGCTAGAAGGAGACGCAGACCGATGGTGGGAATTCATAGCGGCAACTTTACAGACACGTTACTATCCCGTTACATGGGAGAAGTTTCTGGAAGAGTTTAATGAGCAGTACTTTCCTCCCTCTGTACAAATGACCAAAGAGTCAGACTTCCTTCACATCCGATAAGGTCAAGAGGAGTCCTTTGATGACTATTATGCCCGATTCACCAATCTATCACGATACTCATCGCATATGCGAAGGAACAATGATGAGAGCAGTATGGTGAACATACTGATCCACGGGTTAAAGTACGAAATAGGTGAGAGACTTATGTCTCAACGATTCCAGGAGTTGACTCATGCTGTGGAAGCTTGTAGGCTGATAGAGCGGAATTTGAAATAATTCCAGAAGTCCAGATTCTCCAATAGCAAAGAACGCAGTTGTAACGAGTCTAGCCACGAAATTTCTCAAGGAAGAGAGAGCACCATGGGATAACTCCCAAAGAGAAAGCAAAAGGCCATTCCGCAGGGGAACAACCCACGAATGTCGGAATCCCGACCATGTTCAAATTGCGGGAGGTACCATCCTGGTGTTAGCTGTATTGGGAGACAAGTTTGCTTCGGATGTCGGAAGCCAGGACATATTATTACGAACTGTCCTGAGAAAAATGCGGAGAGACGAGTTTGCTACAGATGTCAGAAACCAGGATACATTGCCTCAAACTGTCTTGAGAGAGATGTGGAGATAAGGCCACAGAACCTGGGCCGAATGTACGCGCTGACCAATGCAATGGACAGGGAACTTCCGGAGAGTGTCCAAGGTACTATCTCTCTTAGATGAAATCTTCTCTAGACAATATATGAATTAGATGTTAGACACGTGTTCCATGTTTCTTCGTTATCACAGTCCGACCGCGATCGTGTCATTGAGTAGGAGGTATCTTGTGTTACCATGGTGTTTGGGCGCCATGGAAACATTTAAAGTATCTTGTGTTACCATGGTGTATGGGAACCATGGAGACATTTTGGTATCTGTGGTGTTGACCGCGGTGTATGGGAGCCACGGAAGACACTATATATCAAAGTACGATATGACAAGATCGTTGCAGTCAAACCAAAGCGAATTCTCGATCACCAAGAGGAGCGGCTGGCAGACAAAGTAAAGGTCCAACGCGTATAGTCCGATGTTTAGATAGTACGGAGATTAGATGGTGAAGTGCAAATTTCGAGGACGAAATTTTATTTAACGGGGGAGAAATGTAAAACCCTAAAAATCTCAGTAAATAGTGCCTAGTAAAAATAGGTGAATATGAGGTCTCAAACACCTTGTATTGAATTTATCTTGTTATTAGGGTAATTTCTCTTGAAATTAGATAATTTGCAGTTAGGTCCCTAAAACGTTTGAAAGTTTGCAAATAGGTCTCTAAAATATTTATTGGTTATAAAATACCCTGAAAATATTATAAAGAGGCAAATAAATATTTATTTGAAATAGGGAAGAATATTGTCCCTAATTTAGGTAATTTATTAAATTATTACCTTGGAAAAATTAAAGGAGAAAAATCAAAAAGTATTGTGGGGCCATAATTGACCCCATGATTTTTAATATTTTACATGGAGCGTAAAATACCAATGTCAGTAAAAATTTTGTGAGATAATGATTAGTTTTAAATAAGAAAATTATCCACAATTAGTAAGTGATTAATTAAATAATTATTGGCTAATTATTTAAGCTTAAACAAGGGAATATTCAAAGTAAATTATGTGGAACCCATTAATTAGATATGAATTGATAAAATTAGCATAAAATATATTTTCTAATTATTGGGAAAAGATTGAGAAAAATAAATGAGATTAAGTGTATGAAAATCCCTAATCCTAAAAAGATTACTAATCTCATAATTAAGAGCACTAATTAGACTTGTTAATCAAATGGGATAAATTAAATAATTACTAAGGGTTAAGATGTAATCTTGAAAAGCAAAATCAAAGGTTTAGAATTATTCTAGTAATTTTTAAAGTCTAAATCCATGTAATAAGAAATGGACCAATAGGAAAATTTGGTGAATTATCTAATATAATTAAAATATATATAATATTAATTAAATAAATAAAAACAGAAAAATAAATCAAAAAGGGTCCAGGTGGCTGACCGGATTTCTTGAGCAAAGAATGGATAAGATTTTGTAACTTTAATATCTAGATACTTTGGAATTTAATATTAATATAAAATTGTGATATTTTGTGAAAAAGCAAATAAGATAAATGACCACCGATAGAAATTAAATCCTATCTAGAAAACCATAAACAAGGTTTCAAAGGTCAGAGTATTTTAAAGACAAGTGAATTTTTATCTCAGATTGAGCTGTCTCAGAAGTCATTTCCGAGACCGGTGGAATGCTTATGTAATAAGACGAAAAAGAAATAAGGCAGATAGTAGAAATGAAAACCTATAGAAAATAAATCCTAACTCAATATCTGAGGATGAGTTGATAAACAACTGGACGTTTTATGAATCAGTGAATTTTTGTCCAGAAGTTGACGTTATCGGAAGCGATTTCCGTAACCGAAGGTGATATCCGAAAATCTTCAGTGAAATAGGACAGGCCCTGAATGGGATCAAAAATTTAGTTAACCCAAGTATTTTGAAATAGGAAGAAGAGATCTTCAGGGCTATGTTCCCGGAATTTTGAGATTTTACAAGATTACGCGATTAGGACACCGAACAGGGACTTTATCGGTATAAAACTTCTTGAGGAAGTAAGTGACATCATCAAAGTACATGGGTGACATCATTGGCATGACATCATGGTCTTGAAGAATGATGTAAGGAGGTGGATTGGAAGGCCAAGATTGTGCCATTTCAATGAAGTGCGATCCTACGGTCCAGAATCCGTCTGGTAAAGCATGAATAGTGCATCGAATTTGCCTATAAATAGGACTTTGCTCCCATTTGAATTCTCACACCAAAAACCAATAGCTCAATTCGAAATTGGAGCAGCAAGGAGGAGGAAGGAGTCCGGGGAAATTTGTAGCGAAGCTCTGAGTAAGTTCTTCGGTCCTTAGTCTTAAGCTTCGGTAGTTTTTTCGGTAGTTAGAGTAGAAATGCTAGTTTGATCTTTAATCTTCCAAGTATGATTAGATATCATGTTTTAGGGGTAATTAATGTATTAATTTCGAAAATAATGTTGGAGGAAGAGTTATGGCAAAATTTTGGAAGATTAGAGTCAAAGTAACGAAGTGCTGGCGAAATTCCGCCGATTAGGGGCTCAGGGGTAAAATGGTCATTTATGACTAAAGTGTGTGTCGTAATGATAGATCCTTAATAAATGCGTTGTTATCTTGATAGGATATCCCTGATTACGTTCTGACCGACTGTCGTACCCTATTCTGCCAGAAATACCGTATAACGTCAACGAAGGTACGTTCGCGTACTGTAACACTAACTCTGATATTTATGGTATGCATGTATACTGTTAGGTGTATTGTATGAGTAGAGTTGTTATGCTGTTAGAGGATGATTGAACATATGCATGCACTGGGAGTGGTATATCTGTATTCACTGGGAGTGGTATGTCCTAATTCACTGGGAGTGGTACATCTGCATTCGCGGGGAGCGGTACATTTGCATTGGGTTGCGTGCTATTATGCTGTTATGTTGTGATTGAATGTAGTCCATGTACTGTATATGTAAATATGAGGTTAACCGTTACTCCGGGGTCGATTGCAATGGACCTCAGCCCTTAACATAGCTTCAGGGTCGGAAGGACCGAGGACAGAGGATAGAGGCAAGCAGTCCGCATAGAAGACCCGGTTGAAGACTTCCTTTTGTTGTTCCGGCGGAAGCCTTCCTTTTGCTGTTATATATCTCTTTTGAAATACTCGTTCTTGTACTGTTGTAACCAACCAGACTTATGGCATTTTATATATATATCAGATACTTTTATGCTCCGGTGCTCTACTCTGATGATTTGAAATGATGTTTTAAAGAAAAAAATTTGTACTACCTTTGAAAAGTGGGATGTTACATTGTACCCATTATTATTTTTTTAATAGGATCAATACATGAGGATCAAGGTATCTAGAAGTTCTAATATGGATTCTCCAAGTGTGCAATCAAATCAGCTACATGAAGAACAAATCAACACATATTTTTGACTTTGATGCTGTGCTTTTGTGGCTTGTTTGATACATTATAGACATTTTCGATTGAGTACTTTTGTTGCTTGAACTTGTTTGATACATTATATCACTATATTATTATAATTTGGTTTTAGATTTTGTTTGTTTGTAATTCATTTAATTTCACTTTTGGTCATTTAAAATTGAAAATAAAAATGTTTAGGACGGATTAGTGATACAAATTCCGTCTCTATATTTTTTTTTTTTTTTAAAAAAGAAGCAATAGGAGGATAGAGTGCTTTTTGTGGATCAAGTTCACCACTTTAACAACTAGAAGAAACCAAAGATATTTCTAGCTTAATATATGGCAACTGAAATAGAGGCAGGTCCCAATCCCACATTGAAGCAGAGGAAGGCAGGAAAAAGTGCGTGCTGGAGAAGGAAACGCTTCCAATGATGGGCCGTCTTCACAAGAGAGCAAGATTGGATCACTAGTGCAAAAAAGGGCTTTAAGACCGTCTCATTTAGACCGGATTATAGAGAATCAGGTCTTAAAAGTATGACCGGTGGCAGTTTCGTAAATATAAAGAACTTTTTGGACCGGATTATAAAAGATCCGGTCTTAAAAATATGACCAGTGGCACTTTCGTAAATATATAGAACACTTTTAAGACCGGACTATAAAAGATCCGGTCTTAAAAGTATGACCCGATGGCAATTTTGTAAATATATAGAACACTTTTAAGACCGGGCTATAAAATATCCGGTCTTAAAAGTATGACCGGTGGCAATTTCGTAAATATTGTGAGAAGACGCTGATCAAGTCCGAGAATGCGATGATTTATTCCTTCGCTTAATTGGAATTATATTCAGATGCTAATAAGTATATAAACCTAGGCAGTTCCTATAATTTAGGGATTACAATCAGGAATATAATTACGAAATTCATAAAACCATGATCTGCTAACTTAATTCCTAAAATCTCTAACATCTTAATTAAGATGATTACAATCAAGAATTTAATTACGAAATTCAAAAATCATGATCTCGCTAACTTAATTCCTAAAATCTCTCTAACAACTTAATTAAGATGATTACAATCAGGAATTTAATTACGAAATTCAAAAAACCTTGATCTGCTAACTTAATTCCTAAAATCTCTCTAACAACTTAATTAAGATAATTGCACAATATAATCGTATACGCTAACTAATTAAATAAATAGAACACTTTTAAGACCGGCTGTTTCAAAGAGACGGTCTTAAAAGTACTTTTAAGACCGTCTGTTTCAAACAGACGGTCTTAAAAGTGTAAAAAAAAATTATATAGAACACTTTTAAGACCGGCTGTTTCAAACAGACGGTCTTAAAAACTACTTTTAAGACCGTCTGTTTCAAACAGACGGTCTTAAAAGTGTAAAAAAAAAAATTATATAGAACACTTTTAAGACCTAATGTTTCAAACATACGGTCTTAAAAGTACTTTTAAGACCGTCTGTTTGAAACAGACGGTCTTAAAAGTGTAAAAAAAAGCATAATAATTATATAGAACACTTTTAAGACCGGTTGTTTCAAACAGACGGTCTTAAAAGTGTTCTATATATTTACGAAATTGCCACCGGTCAATTTTTTTTTTTTTACACTTTTAAGACCGGTTGTTTAAAACAATCGGTCCTAAAAATATACTTTTAAGACCGGTTGTTTCAAAAAACCGGTCTTAAAAGTGTTAAAAAAACTACATTCGCTAAACTCGTTAAGTCCGTGAGTTTGCTTTGTCTTCCCGGTGATATAACATTTTCTTAGTTATAGATTCAACGAGTGTCCCAAGAGCCTCACGGCAAATCCTCAACAAGAATGTCATCCTCTTCCTCTAACCTACTCGCAATCTTCGTAAGTCATCATAAGAGTCGCACAATCAAATCCTTGGAAACGTTGGCGGTGAGATGCTTCGAGGGTTTTGCGATGGCGTCGACTCCAATCCTCGCAACAAATAAAGCGTACTACTTTGAGGATTACGGACGACGGCGGCTCCTTCCTCTTCGATCTATGGGTCCTTCCAGCCGCCTTCACATAGATCCGGTTTGAAATCAAACCCGATATCTTCTTGCTTAAGTCTGTTTATTTCCTACATTGACTGCTCCTGCTCAGATCCGGACTTCGATTTTGGTTGCTTGAAGCTTTGCTAGCACTGACAAGAGGATCCTGCTCAGATTTGGTTGCTTTAAGCTTGTGAATTTTTGTAGATCCGGACTTCAAATTCGATTTTCATGGTGAATGATTTCTGTTTCTTGTTATTTTTGTTTATTTCTGGACTTTGTAATAATCTTTTTTGTTTTTCTTGTTGTTGTTGTTGCTTCCAATCTTCTCTTGGTTCTCCGTCGTTGATGACAGAGGGACATTCAAAATGTTGCCGGATGTGGTGATTTGGGACCGATTGTTTCATTTCAGTTTTTTCTTTATTTATTATTATTATTTTGAAACACTTTTAAGACCGGATGTTTAAAATGTCTGGTCTTAAAGAAACTCTTTAAGACCGTGTAAAAGTATGGTCTTAAAGGTCGACTTTTAATACCGCCTGGAACAAGACTGGTCGCGGGTCCGGTCCTAATGTACCTGTTTTGTCCGGTCTTAAAAGCCTTTTTTCCACCCGTGGATGGTGGACAGAGTACTCAGAGGAGATCGACTGAGTGAGAGATCAGAGAAATACGGACGGTGCCGAAGGTTAAAGAAGCTAAGGTCCTACTCAGAAGCCTGCATCAATGAAGTCTGATGATGATATCAGAGACACGGAGGAAATTAAGAAAAGAAGAAGGGGACACTACTACAAAAAAGGGTTACTACTTCCCTAAAAAACGTCCTTATTTTTAAAAAGGAAGTTAAAAGTAAACATAGTGGCATTCTTGTAATTATATAATTGAATTCTAAGCATTTGACGTCCTAAAATAATGTTCAGGACGCTTTTAATTAGATAAGGCGTCCTAAAATAATTTAAGAACGCCAAATATTAAATTTTTAGCGCCAAAAATTACCGCCATGGCGCGCTTTTTTCGCGAAATTTTTTTGGCGCTTAGGGAATTTTATTTTTAGGCTTCCTGAAGAGAGGATCAGGATGCCTAAATTATCTTATTAGCGTCCTGATTTTATATCAGGACGCCTAAAAAAAATTATTGGCGTCCTGAAACATATTCAGGATGCCTTTATCAAATTTTAGGCGTCCTGATATAATTTAAGGACGCCTTTATTTGTTTTAAGGCGTCCTGATTTTATACCAGGACGCCTTAATTTGTTTTTGGGTGTCCTGATTCATGTTTCAGGATGGCTTAATTTGAATATATACTTAATCCGCACACTTTGATCTATTATTTCCTTGATCTGCACTTCCATTTTAGTCGAAATCCCACTCACGATGAAAGCCCTAATCGCTATCAGCCACTCTCCCCTAATCGCGATTGCCGTCCCTCGACAGTCCGTTGGTCTCATCTCCGTCTTCCCTCTTCGCGGCGGTGTCCGTCGTTGGCTCTCGTTCGTTGTCTCGTCCATTTGTCCGTCGCCGATCTCCTTTCCTTCTTCCCTCTTCGCTTCCCTCTCGCTGCGGCTCTAACGGTACGCAATCAAAACCTTAATTAATGCTTTTGCTTAACTTATGTTGCCATTCTTCGAGGCTTTTATCAATGGTTTGCTGTCTACACTTGGTTTCTATATTATATTGATGCTGGTTTTTGTAGCTAGACTTGGTATTGCTGCTGGTTTTCGAGTTTACATGTGTAGGGGGCTCTTGAAGTTATATATAAGGAAGTGCAAAAAAAGTCATGACTTAGTTACCTTAACCTTCAACTTCTTTGATTTGTTTTTGCCTTCTTTATTGCTTGATGCTTCATTCTTGTTCTTTCTTTAATTTTCTTGTGTATGTGCCGACCTTGGGCAGAAACTGAGGGAGCATTTGGTCTTAAATATTAGTTAGATTTAATGTGCATTGAAGTAGCTGATAATTTCGAAATTTTCTTAGTTAGTAATTAAGTTTTGTTGAATTATGTTGAAATGGTTTGTTGTTGAAATTTTGGGATGTCTTACTGTTAAGGGGAAATGCTGCCGAAATTTTTTTTACAAGATTGAGAATATGAATCATGTCATTCTTGAAGTTGACTGTTGTTGGAAATGTCTTAGGTGATAATAAAATGGGTCATAGTTGGATGAATGCTTTGAGAACTAGTGAAGAATATGAGAATGGGGTGGAAGAGTTTATTGAATTTGCTAGAAGGAATGTGGCTACAAAAAATGGGATGTATTATTGTTCATGTGTTAATTGTTTAAATGGGATTCGAAGGGATATTCCTGATATAAGGGATCACCTAATTTGTGATGGAATAAACCTTCGATACACAACGTGGATATGGCATGGTGAGGAAGTAAGTACCAGTGCGTCCCACCAAAATGAACTAGAGGTAGATGATGATGATGATGGAATGGAGAGGATGATTCATGATGGTAAGGTAGAATCTTTTGCACAATCGCATGAATATGATAGCGTCCGGAGTGATGCAAAGACACCTTTGTTCCCTGGGTGTACTAAGTATACACGGTTGACTGGGACCTTACAATTGGTCAACTTAAAGGCAACTTGTGGGTGGACCGATAGCAGTTTCACGTCGCTGCTTGAATTGTTGTGTGATATGTTGCCAGATGATAATGTACTTCCAAATCGTATGTATGAAGCGAAGAAAATCTTGTCTACCGTGGGCATGGAGTATGAAAAGATACACATATCTTTCAATAATACCGCGGTTTAAGCGTCTGTTGACTAGTGAGGCAACGGCGAAGAAGTTGAGATGGCATTCTGATGAGAGAGTATCTGATGGAAAATATCTTCGACCCTACTGACTCTCTACAATGGAAGAAAATAGATGAAATGTTCCCTCAATTTGGCGGTGAGCCAAGAAACCTTCTACTGGGCTTTGTACAGATGGCTTCAATCCGTATCGAACTCTTAGTAGCACCCACAGTGCATGGCCGGTTCTCCTTGTAATATACAACTTACCTCGCTGGCTATGTATGAAACGCAAGTTCGTTATGCTTTCTATAATGATTTCTGGACCAAAACAGCCCGGGAACAATATCGATGTGTACTTGGCGCCTTTGATTGAGGATTTGAAGAAGTTGTGGGAGGAAGGCGTAGATGTGTTTGATGCATATAAGAAGGAGTCCTTCAAGTTGCGTGCAATGATATTTACCACGATAAACGACTTTCCTGCATACGGAAATTTGTCGTGGTACAGTGTGAAGGGGCATAAAGCATGTCCAATATGTGAAGCGCACACGAACTTCCATCAACTAAAGCACGGGAAAAAAACGGTCTACCTCGGTCACAGGAGGTTTCTTCATCGGTTCCACCCATATCGTAAGTTAAGAAAGCGTTTTAACGGCCAACCGGATCATAGAACGGCTCCAAAGGCATTGACGGGAGAGGAAGTTTATAGCCGGGTGAAGCATATCAATGTCATATTGGGTAAGAAGCAAAGGATTGTGGGTCGGAAGAATATATGGAAGAAGCGGTCAATTTTCTTTGATCTTCCATATTGGCGTAGTCTTGATGTGAGACACAGTCTCGATGTGATGCATGTGGAGAAAAATGTTTGCGATAGCCTTGCCAGTACTCTTTTGCACATACCAGGGAAGACTAAGGATGGAATTTATGCGAGACTAAACCTGGTTGATATGGGAATAAGAGAACGGTTACATCCACAAGTAATGGAAGATGGTAAGAGGGCATACATGGAGCCAGCAGCTCATACACTATCAAAAGCGGAGAAAAAAAGTTTGTGTGGGTGTCTATATGACATTAAGGATCCACAAGGATATTCTTCTAATTTGAGAATGTGTGTTTCAATGGACGATTTGAAGTTAGTGGGAATGAAGTCCCATGATTATCATGTGTTAATGCAACAACTATTACCAGTAGCAATTAGAGGCATTATGAAAGATGAAGTGCGAACCACTATAACAAGATTGAGTATTTTCTTTAATGCTATCTGTAACAAAGTCATTGACATTGAAAAGTTGGATGAATTGGAAAATGAGAGTTCTATTATTTTGTCCCAACTAGAGATGCATTTTCCTCCTGCATTTTTTGATATAATGGTGCATTTGATAGTGCACTTGGTAAGGGAGGTAAGGCTGTGTGGTCCAGTTTACCTAAGGTGGATGTACCCTTTCGAGCGATACATGAAGATCTTAAAAGGATATTCTAAAAATCCTTATCGACCGGAAGCCTCAATAGTTGAGAGATATGTAGTTGAAGAGGCTATGGACTTCGCAAGGATTATCTATCGGGCGACGATACAATCTCAGCATGACGAGGGGATAAGCAAGGGAACTCGAGGAGTCAGACTGAAGAATATGCCTCGTGAAGAGGTGTTGCAAGCACACTTGTACATCCTGAATAATATGGAAGTGGTTCAACCATACATTGATGAACACAGTAAGAGTTTGAAGAATATGAATCCAAGGAAGAACAACATGCAGATAGCTAATGAGCAAAAGAAGACATTCATAAAGTGGTTCCAGCAGAAGGTATTGCACGAGACCGGTGTGTCGGATACAATTGAGTGGTTAGCCTGGGGGCCTTCTTTTCAGTCATCACATGGAGTGGTTATGATATAAACGGATATTCTTTCTACACAAAAGACCAAGATGACAAGTTCTCAGCAAAATAGTGGGGTGATGGTTGAAGCTGAATCCAAGCACTTTTCGAGTTCGAAAGACAAAAACCCGGTTTTAGCATCAATGGCTTATTATGGAGTTATTGAAGAAATATGGGAGATGAGCTACAACAAGTTCAAAGTTGCTTTATTCGAATGTAAGTGGGTTAGCAATAATGCTGTTGTCATAGATCCTAAATTTGGATTTGTTTCAGTTGACCTTCAACGACTTGGTCATAGAGATGAGCCATTCATTCTAGCAAGTCAGGCGAAGCAAGTGTTTTATGTTACAGACCCTGCTGATAAAAAAATGTCTATTGTGCTTCAAAGTAAAAAACAGAAGTATGGTGAAGAATGCCTGAACCTTGATGATACACTCCCTTTCTCAACAAATCCACCTATAACACGTGAAGTAGAATTGATAGATGATGAAGAATATGGTGCAAGAAAGGATCATTTGTGAATGAATATGGGAAACCATATGAAGATTGCACACTTATGTGTACGTGATCGCTCCATGATTCTCAAATGCATTTGATATTTTTGTAGATTGCACACTTGAGTTTATGGCTTGTTTTCCAATTTACAGTTTTTTGATAGTGTTGCTCCGTTCTTGGATGAAGAAGTTGATACTGTTCGAGACGTGTTTTGGCTAGACATCTTTATGTGAATTTGACATTGTTGTTGGCTGGTACCCGGTAGTGCACTTGTTCAAATGTTTAATGCGAATTTGACATTGTGTTCATCCTTATGTATTTCATTTTGACATTATATTGTTGTTGATATGGTCATCATGAATTTCATGTATTTCAAATGTTACTGTGTACTAGTTTATATGTTTCACGGTTAAATCAGCCTGATATATGTTAATGAAGGAAGGTTATTTTTAAACTGTGGCTACCTAGTGGATTGTAAATATTGTATTCTTGTTTTGCAGACAATTTGGGAATTTATATAAATAAAACGTATTATTTTAAAAACAAAAACTCAAATAAAACGTCCGGAAAGTAAACAAAGGACGCCTTATATTGAACAAAAACAAACAAAACAAGGCATCCTGAAAATAATTCAGATCGCCTCATATGAGGCGACCTGAAATTAATTAAGGACGCCTCATATGAGGCGACCTGAATTAATTTCAGGACGCCTCATATGAGGCGACTCGAAACTAATTCAGGACACCTCATATTAGGCGTCCTGAAATTAATTCAGGTCGCCTAATATGAGGCGTCCTGAAATTAATTCAGGACGCCAAACTTAAAAATATACGACTACCCAGCCCGAGACGTTCTTGTGAAAAAGGACGTTAATTGGGTCTTATTTAGGTCGTTTTTTCCTTTTTTTGTAGTAGTGGGAAGAAGAGAGAAAGAGGGATACACTGGAAAACTGATTTCGTAACTGATGCTCAAGCGTGGTCGACTAGATCAAGTGATGATTACATTTATACTTTGTTTCATGCAAAAGATGGTCATGCAATAACAGACAAATTGAAAAGACAAAATGACCCCCATGTCCGCTATGTAAATATTCTCTTCTCTCATGATCAAATTATTATATATATTGGTTGGGAAAAACACTTCTCACGTTATGTTGTAGGAGAAGTGTATTCTCATGTTACATACACATGAAATGGTGGGACCCATATATATAATGAGCATTATATATATATATATATATATATATATGTGGGTCCCACCATGTCATGTGTGTGTATGAATCTTCTTCTTCTCATGCAACATGAGAAGTTTAAACCCCATATTGATTTGTTTTATATTCATTGCTTATCAATTTCTGTTGACACTAGGGCAGTGGTGGAGCTAGAAATTGAAAATTGGGGGAGAAAACTACAGAAAATAACCCAGAGTTTCATGGAATCACATTAGAGCCTCATAAAACTTTCCATATTTTCATTTTCAGCATCCCTAAATGAAACCTTTAGGAGAGACTAAAGTGAAAATATTAAAATTTTTATGAGACCAAAATACAATTCTCAAAAACTCTGGGTCCTTTCTATAATTTGGGGGCACCCCTAACCCCCTCTAAATCCGCCCCTGCACTAGGGCGAGGGTTGCATCTATGTACGGGTATATTTCAAGTTCTCAAATTTCACCTATTCAATTTCAAATTCCCATAAAGTTCTTAATTTAGGAATTAACAAAAAAATTCTAATTAATGAAGCTAAAATTAATTACTATTAACTTTATAAATTGCCTTGTCTGACTGCAAACTGAGGAAGTGAGCGTGTTCATCCTCCAATCACATTACAGTTAATTTGAATTAATTTGTCACATTAAATTTGCTTTTTCTTCTTTATGAGTATAAAATTAATAGGAAAAATCTCACACAGATCCCAAGTACCAGAAAAAAATATCAAAAAAGTCTAGTGGCAGATTCCTCTATTAAAAAAATCTCTAATTATATCTTATTTACATAGATGAGTTTGTTAATAGTCATTCTATGACTTGTCAATAGAGTGACATATATTTGCCAATAGAAGTTTTTCTAGCTAACATAAATGAGCTTGTTAATGACCACTCTATGATTCGTATATATAGTGAAAAGCACTTGTGAACCAATGTAAAATGAGTGACCCCCATGTCCTAGTAGTCTCCTGAGTCATTCTTTTTTTGAAAACACTATTTTTTAGGTATTCTCTCAATTAAGTGAATATTAAATAGCTTTAAATCAACAACAGCATAAAATTACTTAAAATTTATTTTATTAAATTAAATCACATACGGAATGACGAAAAGCTTATTGAATACAAAAAAATTTAACCATATTTAAAATTTGGTCTTCGATTACTATTTTTTAGATGCTTCCTCAAAATAACTTGCTGTTGGGATTCTTAAAAATGTTTCAAAAACTGAATTTTTCACTATATTTAAAATATTTGTTAAGGAAAAATATTAATAAAAAAAAACCACTTGAACTTTAAAATTCAAAATTTTCTTCTAAAATGAGCTACCAATTGCTATTTAAGTGTAGTCAAAACCCATATGCTTTTAGGTAAGAAGATTGATTTGAGATTTTAAAGTTTTCCGTATTTAATAAAAGTGCATGAGAAAAAGATACTTTATTTATTGAAGGATGCATGTTTACATGAATAGGCATCAATACAAGGTTTTCTATTGTTAGGAAGATCAAACAATCAACCAAAGAAATTGGAAAATGCATCAAACAAAATCTATATATAATCTACTTGAAGATCCTATCTTACTAAAATGCTAAATGATAAATATTAAATAATAAATACTATTAAACTCATTAGCTAAAAACTTAACCGTTAGTCCAGGGCCTATATTGGCGTCGACCTTTGGGCTTGATTATATAGAAGGTAAAGTAAAAGTCACCCAGTTCATAGTCCCACCTAAAATTTTCACACGTCTTGAACCTTCTCGTCATCATCTTCACTATTGATGCCCCAGCTTCCAATCTTGAGCGGCAATGAATCATCACAAAGATCATTATCACAAAGAAGGACGTAATCTGGAAACAAATTCTTGAAAGTACTCCTCCCTACACTTAATCAGGCACTTCTGATTCCTTAAAAATCTCACATATCCCAAAGCCTCCTTCACAAATGATGATTGATATTCAGTAGTAATGTTTGGGCGTGCAACAACAGTCATGGCAAAAGCGTACATTGATCTTTTGTGTCCTTTTTGAGCAGCCATACGTATCGTGTCCAAGCCTTTGTTGTAAAGCAACTTGTTTGGCCAGAGGAACACTTCCATGCCTTCTCTATATAGAGATTCTAAGTTGCCGCTTGATCTGCAACGACTTAAGAATGAAACTTGTCCTTGTGGGATTGTTTCTGGGTATGGCAAGAAAGGGACTTTATCCAAAGAAGCATGCTTGTATACGTAGTCATCTTCCGTAATGTTCATCATCTGTTTGGAAGTCAGCTTAAGGTGGTAGAGATCGGCAATTGATTGAGACGCTACTTTTGCAGCAATCTCAACCATTATATCCGTTGGCAAGCAACATGTTATGCAGTTACAACTGTGTTCAAACTTAGTAGCCATGGTCGTCAAAACAATGCTCGCTGCATCATGAAGAAAGCACACACACACAATTTAACATTAAAGGAAAAATGGAGAAACTAATTGATAGTACTTCCTCCTA
Organism: Acacia pycnantha; assembly: GCA_025563575.1. NCBI lineage: Eukaryota > Viridiplantae > Streptophyta > Magnoliopsida > Fabales > Fabaceae > Acacia > Acacia pycnantha. Next base: position 480,298 of record JAMWYP010000110.1, on the reverse strand, counting down.
TCAATAACCAGTTGACTAATTTGGATAGATTGTAATAGTTACTATGTTAGTTATTTGTAACAAATATATATAGGTTTTCCTAAAATACCATATTTTATCATGACCAAGGTTGTCTACTCGTAAGAGTTTATATTTTATCATTAAATAGGTATTTATAATAGCTAATTAAATAATCAAAATATAAAAAATGGCAACAATTTGATTTAAATACATTTTAAATGAAAATAATTGAAATTAAATACATAAACATCCATAAATTATCATATTGAACAAATAAATTTATATAAAATGCATATATAAAGCCATTAAGTATGATCTAATCGAAAAAATTAATATGGAGATGTGTAAACTCGTGAGTTTATTTGAATTTACAACCAACACAAGTTTACTAGTGACTCGATATGATTTTGTAAACCTAAAAATGATAAACTAGGAGAGCCAACTTACGAGTTTGACAATAATAGAGATATTTTAAAAAAATTATAAATTTGGGAGACGGAATAAATTAGGGTGTTATATTTATATTTAAGGTTAAATCCAATCAATGCTTAAAGTTTTATATCAAAGGACGGAGGTGGGACCACATGATGTGAAAGAAGATAGGCACACAAAAACTTTATCTCTAATCATCACTTAGTGCAAAGTGGGGATAGAAAGAGAATAAATCAAGGCATTGCTCTAATGAAAGATGATGATTATTGTTATAGATTAATAATAACAGCAATGAAGAGGTGCAATTTAATTTGTTGGAAGCAAATAAATTGGAAAACATTTACATAAAAGATGGTGAAAGAATACTGAGGATGAAGAACACACCAGAACTTCATCTCGAATCTTGACGTGACAAGAGAAAATCATATTACGTACCTATGACGACTCTGTGGGTTGGAAGCGTTCTTCTTCAGCAAGAAAAACCTAGTTCTTGAAAAAGCTAATATGTACTTCTTTGATATAAATATGTTACGAAGAAGTCATTCATCAATTAAGTTTGCTTGGGAACTACTCATTACCTATATCGGAAGACAGAGAAGAGGAAGGTGGCGGAAAACTAGTAATTCTCTCCTAAAGCCTTATTATTCCTAGAAATAATAATAATCTAAATCAAATCATAAGAAAAATAAGATAATTATACCATACTCTACAGTATCTTATTAAGACACTGCAAATATTAAAATAATAAATTTAATAAATTATAATCTAATTGATAAATATCCTTATTTAATATCTTTGATAGAGAACAATCTCCTAATTAAACCCTAGATATTCTCCGTCCTACACCTCACCAACATATAGCCTATAGGATCTCTTTTTTATTTACACGGTAATTAATACTACAAATTGAAGATTTTCTACTATTTTATATATTACAATTTACAATATACTTCTACTTAATATTGAATATTAATTAGGAAAGATCCCTTTAAAAAAATAAGTTCATTACTTAAATTCTCAATTAGGCCATTAAATTTAATAAATCATAGATCAACTTAGATACTATCATAAAATAGGATTTTAGAATTTGGTACACTTTCATGGTATCGGAAAATTAGGGAGAAGAATCAATGAAAAGAAATATACATCAATAAGGATCTTAAAAATTGTAATTATTTTAAAAGACCAAAAATCAAAATATAAATTTTCAGTTACAAAATTAGCCCTAACTATATTCCTTATTTTTTCTCTAACTCCATCTTAACTATTTGATGACTAGTTATCAATTGATGTTTTGTTGTCTCTCTCCTTATATCATTCATTAGTAGTTTAATGTTTTTGGAAATTATTCAATATTAATATATTTGAAATTTATTTATAGGAAACTTAATTTAGTAATAGACAAGCTAAAAAATAAATCAAATTCGAAGATAAGGTGCAATAATAGAATTTTGTGTTTTTTCTAAGTTCTTGAAACATACTAGTAATTAATATCTAGAAAGAAACGAGGTTTCTATTTATTTGTATACTTTAGATGCTATTTTAATTTGGGTAACTTTTAAAAATAGTCCGAGGTGTATGGGAGAAAGTATAATAAAAATATTGAGTGGCATATAGATGTTTTTTATTGTTGGCAAAAAATAGAGATGTTTTTTTATTAAAAAATACATGGAGATACCAAGTATGATCATTTTGTAATTGAAAATTTATATTTTAATTTTTTATCCTTACAAATAATTACAATTTTTTAAGATCATTCTTAATAAATATTTCTCTTCCTTAATCCTTCCCCCTTATTCTCCCAACTTTCATTTGATTCAATCTTCCCTCTCTCCCAAACTGTAGCCACTATTAGTGGGAATCTAGCCTAACAAAAATCGCAGCTCAACTCCTCCGTGTCTGCAAATCTGCCAATCATGGAAGGAGATGTGGCTACACTGGGGGAGAGGGGAGAGAATCAAATGGGGAGTAGTATGGTAAATTTATTAAATTTTAATATTCTATTTTATGATATTTGACCTTATTTAGAATTTGTTAAATTTACTCACCCAATATAAAAATTGGATAATTCATTTGTCTTTTAAATGAAGTTTTCCTATTAATTATTAATTAAGATGTATTTTGTAAACTTATTAATCAATTTATAAAGCTAATATGTATCGCTACTAGGTATTTAATTAATCCATATTACGGAAGAATTATTAATCCTCTCACCCTTGTAAAAGACTAGCACTAGGGATGAGCATATGGAATTGATAATGGACTGGTTTGACATCAACTTGATGTATAGTCTGAAGAGAACCTTGGGCTATACAAGGCAACCCAACGTCTAGTCTTGTATAACACCAACCCGAGGCCGGGCTAGACTAGACTAGACTGGGTGGTGGACTCCCTAGACCTGTCCAAACTGTCTATGACCTACATTTAATTTCTAATTTTTGTTTTTTCTTATTTGGAAAACAAAATTTGAATCTATTAAACATAATTGGAACCATAAAAATACTTATAGTAATATAAAACAACGTCACATAAAATTTAAACATAATAAATATATAAGAATATCCAATAACATTCAACAACAATAAAAAAATATGTTGGAAAAAAGATTTAAACATAATAAATACAATTAAGATAATAAAAATACCTATATCATATAAAATTATCATAAAAATAAAAATAAATTATAAATCCTTAGAAAAACTTGAACAACAATAAATAAAAAATAAAAAGTAACTTCTAAATTACAAAAATAATTTTTAAAAAATTGACTTTGGCCAAACCGGACCATTCCAAGTGGTCTGGCCCCCTAGTCTGAAACTTAGTCCAGTGCGACCCGTCCATCTAGTCCAATCAAGTCTGATTTCATTATGTTATTTATTTGGATTGTACCAGATCGAACTAGGCCAGCTAGGGTTGGACTAGACTAGACCAAACTACCAAGTTTTTGGCCACCACTACCCGAAAGTATTTGTTGAGAAATAATGTTGCACCAAAAGTTTTTTTAAGTTCAATGTCATCCTAAAAGTTTCAAAATATAGCAATCCTGCCCCAATAACGTTAAAAAACAAATGTTGATCACTAACTTTTTAACTGTAAAGGGAAACATTGCTCGATTTTGATACTTTTGGAACAAAATTCAACCTGAAAAAACTTTCACAGCAGCATAGCTCCTTAACAAAAAATTCCACGGCGAATTTGCACCTTAACCCTTAATTTATTTGACTTATAAACTGAGATTAATTAGTCAACTGGGTTTATTAATGATAGGAGGTAGTATCTTGGTGTTTGAAATAAAAAAACGTCAGTTCTTATATATAGTTTGAAAATAAAAGCTACTCATTAAATAAATGCCTCGTACATGAAAAATTTGGCTCTAAATTTTTTTTCCCCACAATTTCTACTATTTCTACTCTCAAGTGGTTGATAGACACAAGAACGGTGTTGAAAACTGTAAAGAAAGTGAATAATAATAATAATAATAATAATAATAATCATGATGATGATGATGATGATAGCGGAAATTCTTTTCTTTCTTTTATTATTCTTTTAGATAACTTAACTAATATTATTTATTTATAACTTTACTTATATTTAACTATTTATAATTAAAATTTAAAATAAAATATTTACAATGAAATTCCTAAATAATGCATACGATTTATATTTTATGAAATCCTCAATCAAATCTCTTCAATTAATAATCAATTAAAATGGGGAGTCATAAGTGGCAAAGCTCTTTCTTTCTTTTTTTTTTTTTTTAGAAAAAAAAACTGTCAAGCTTTCTGGGTTTGAAAACAAATATTGGTTAGTAATTGCTTACATTAACGAATCATGAACCATGATAGGGCAAAACTTTAAAGCCTATAAACTCTGCAAGTATACGGGCCGTATCAAGTAATACAGTAGTGAGAAAAAGATCGTCCCACGAGGACTAGTATTCCAGCCACTAATTCGTTATTTAATCTTTAGTTGGATCAATGAGTAATAGGAGGTGAGTTGTAACCAAACAGAATTTTTAATGAATTTAATAAAAATACGCATTCAAGATTAAGAGTCTCAAAAGCGATTGTTTCGAAAAAGTAATTAATAGAGAAAAGCGCAGCTAGGGCATAGAAATCCCCCTATGTTCCTTCGAGTATTTGAATTAAATCCCTAATTGACTATTATTTCTCATGATTGACGATCAATTCTCTAAAATTAGACTAAGTCCCAATGTCTTGACGCTACCTTAGTCTGTTATCTTTGAAAACAACCTAATGTCTTAGTATTGTTTGGAAAGATCAATTATTTAAACCAGAATTATAAGATCGCATAAACTCGTAAGACTATGTCTAGGTCATGCAACTCTATGACGAATTAACGGTTCCAGTTAAATGCACCAACATCTCTATTGTCATACACCAACCTATGAACAATCTAAAAGGTGATCATTCTTTAAGAAAGCTTTAAGCAAAGATAATTCATTCAATCATGGAAAATAACGTTCAATCAAGAATTCAAACAAATACTCAAATTCGCATAGGGTTCATCCTCGACCTAACTACTAAAAAAGACTAGCCAAGCATGGCTAGGTTAACAAAATAGAAGAAGAGAGATGAAAATCAGAATTGTTCTTGCGTCCTCTTTCTTCCTTCAAATGCCTCCTCCTTTTCTTCCTTTGTCCTTTCTCTCTAAACCTTTGGTAAATACCGAAGTTTAGAGAGCATAAGGATGTTATTTTCTCTCGTGTGTACTTTGGTTGCTTCTGCGTCTTGTCTCTCTGTGCTCTGTTTTAGTGTGTGTCTCCCTTGCTCTTTATATAGAAATTCCCTTAGGCTGACTTGGCCGTGATCTGATCCTGTCTTAAATACAAGATATGCGATATCCTTTTGAGATCTCCAATCATCTCCAAATCTTTTGCAATCCACTCTCTCATATCACACAATTGATTCAAATTGATTTCCCTTTTCTGCTCCTTTCTCAATCAGCTAATAACTCCTGCAAGATATATAAATAGTAATAAATTTAATCCAATATATCTCAGAATTGATACTCATTTAATTATAAAATCTGTACTTATCAAACCACGTTTTGAGAAGCTACAGTTTTGCCACCTCGTGCTGGAACCTCATCATCCCCAATCGGATCCAGCACTCATTTTGCAGCATTTCCTTCATGGACTCATTTTACATATTTATACATTTTTTTAATGGATGATGATATATATGAATCTAATATGTATAGCGACTACAAAGGTATTACAAAAACATCATCCGCTAAGCTTCTGATCCAATGGAACAAAGGATACATTTATGATGTTTTTGTTTGTATTTAGGTGTCCTAGAGACAATCTGTAAGGACAGATCATCACTTTTTTCTACGTTATAGTATTTCATTATTAATAAATGAACATATTTTATCTTGTGTCATATTTATGTCTCACTTTTATTTCAAAGTAAATGTGTTTGAAGATTACCAAAAAGAAAATATATATATATATGTGTTTGAAGATAAAAGTCCTAGGAATAGAATATGTGTTAATCTTAAGGATCAATGATAGAGATCATGATCATGAGGACTCGAGAACACTGTATATCTATTACCTAAAACTTGTTCCTAGTCACTGTATATCTATTACCTAAAACTTGTTCCGAGTTTTGAATCACCAAGAAAAGGCATTGATGATTTCAATAAGACAATACGACATCATCTATTTGTATAGAGATACAAGGTAGGGACCTCATGGAATACAGGCATAGAAATGTGATGAAGACCTTTTATCGTTAGCCTTGGGGTCCACAATCAACAATTAACCAAGGATTGCGTATAGGCAAACCTAGGATCGTTCTCTCTGTTCGAGGAGCCTTTTATTGAATCCTAAGTAATCTAAGTGTCATGCAAATGAAATGAAAACAAGGGGGGATTGGGTTTTGATTTTTAAATTAATAAACTAAAATAGAAATGTAATTTAAATGAAGCAAAGATAAAATAGAAAATAAGAAAACGAGATTAATTAGATAAACAAACGATTAACCTGCACTGAGATTCTATAACCTTCATCGGACAAAAACATAATAATCGAATTTGTGATTGATTCTGGACAAACCGAGATCTCTGCATTTATCCAAAAACTCCCTCGACTAGACGATCGCCTAGCATTTGATCGAACACGTGGCGAGCTCGTTGTGCGATCGCACAACGCTCTCTGTAACCCGGAGCCTTTTATTGAATCCTAAGTAATCTAAGTGTCATGCAAATGAAATGAAAACAAGGGGGGATTGGGTTTTTGATTTTTAAATTAATAAACTAAAATAGAAATGTAATTTAAATGAAGCAAAGATAAAATAGAAAATAAGAAAACGAGATTAATTAGATAAACAAACGATTAACCCAGAATTGAGATTCTATAACCTTCATCGGACAAAAACATAATAATCGAATTTGTGATTGATTTTGGACAAACCGAGATCTCTGCATTTATCCAAAAACTCCCTCGACTAGACGATCGCCTAGCATTTGATCGAACACGTGGCGAGCTCGTTGTGCGATCGCACAACGCTCTTTGTAACCCGGTCCGACTTATGTCCTTGTGATATCAATCTAGGTATTAAATCTAATACTCATTCCGCAATCATAATCGGATCCGATTAAAATGAACAGAAACAAATTACGTTATCGATTGAAGTGTAGGCCCTCTGGATTCACAGAATCCTCAATCCATGGGTCAACCACAAAAGCTTAGCCAAGCATGGCTAGGAATAACACGAAGAAAAGATGAAGAAGAATATATAATATTCGAATGTGTTTGTAGCCACCATCTAATCCTCCTTATATAGGAGAGATGACTAAACAAAAATAGGAATCCCCTAATAATAGGAAACCTCTAATAAATAGGAAATCTCTAAAGATTGGTCTTTTATTACAAAATTCGGGCAAAATAAAAATCCAGAAAAATGCATCTGTCTTTAGCTCCAATTTCGTCCATCTTCTTGTCCGAATCAGTCTTCCAAGTCTTCATAACAATTGTAGATCTCTGAATCATCTAAAAAGGAAAGAAGAATCAGGCTAATCGGATATCTAGATCAAAAGTTATGGCGAAAATACTAAATCATTGTAAAACTAGAATTTAATCATAATAAATGAGTTCAATCCAATTAAAAGCTCAAAGCCCAATTAAGTAACAAAATCCATGATTTATCAATCAAACATTCCTAAATTTATTCACCAAGAGATACAAATAAGTGTAATAATATTCAATCATCAAAATGCCCTAGCTGATGTTGTGGGTAGATCTGTTAGAGAACAGATAGTACCGAACAGACCTGCCGAGAGACTCCATAAAGATTCATTGTAGAGAGTATCATTGAATATGTAAAGTCTCTCACCATTTGGTAGTGCGGATCGTCCTAGACTTAAAGATGTCATCGAATACTACTGTGTCCTAAGGTTATACTTTGACTATACAACTTTATCTGCCTGAAAATGGGGAGAACAATACTCTTAGGTGTAACTCAAATACATGAGTATAGATGGACATACTGAGAGGACTCACAATCCCCTACAAGGGATTAGTCATTTACAAAACTAGTAGAGCTTGGATAGCATCTAATTAACTTGGAAGTCTGTGCGCATAGCAAGTGTCATGAAGAGCATGATCCGTTATAGAGCTAATATAAAAAGATTCCTAGTTCTGTGAATGAGCTACATTTAGTCAATTAAGAGAGATGATACTCTATCTTTGCTCTCGACTAAATGTGAATGACGATGTGAGGGATGATGCCTGCACGGTATCCAAATATGAAAAGTAGATCACTTGATCAACTCAATTAATTCTGGAGCCGCAGAGCATTGCTAGTGTCTTATGAGGTCATTAAATAAATTGGGCTCGTTAAAGGGGTTTTTAATTGGTTCAAGTTTATTTATGTAAGTGACTAATCGGGCCTAATGGATAACACACAAAGGTTATTCCCGATTGTTTAAAATTAGCAAACTTGTGTTGATAATTGTTATTGGGCTTTATCAAGAGTGAAGGTGTAATTGGTTTGGAGTGAGACTCCAAGCCCAATAAGGAAAAAATGGCGTCATATATGGTATCCCCAATGGGAAATCAGTTTCTCCACAAAAGGGTCCAAATGTGTTGGAAGACCCAAAGAGGTCTTAGGCCAAGTTGAATTTGGAATTCGAATTTGGAATTTACGTTTAAAATTTAAATTTAAATTTAAATTCAAAAGGTTAGGTTATAAAAGATAGACACACACACAATAATGATTGGATGAAGATAGCAGAAATAATAAATGAGGATCGATTTTAAAATGATTTTGAATTTTAGTTTAAGAGATGAATGTGATCCATCATCTTACATTATTATTCAATCAATCAAGATATGAATGTGATTCATTATCTTAAATTCAACCAATCAATCAAGATATGAATTTAATTCATTGTGAATTGGATTTTCCAATTCAAGCTTGAATTGGGCCTTTCTTGCCAGCACTTAAATTAGGATTTGACTCTTATAAAGTGCTGATTTTTGGTGTGCCTTCTTTGTAATATCCCTAATTTAGGGCTTATAGACTTGGAAATTAGCCTATTTTTGGAGGACTACTAGGCCCTATTTTTGGGAATGACAATTTAGAATCGGTGGACGAAGGTTGCCGACTATATCAAGACTTGATATGGGTTATCCATATTATTGTAAAGGTATATTACAAACTTTTATTTTGTTAAAGAGTTTGTAATATTAGAGAATGTTTGTTATGTAATCAGTTCATTGTATCAATATTACTATGATGGAACGTTTATGCTCATTAAGCTGTGCACTACAACTCTGATAAATTTCAATAAATTAGTGGGGTGTTACATTTTTGGTATCAGAGCAAAGATTCTGGCATTTGGCCAATATGCTCTGATAATACCTATATGATTTGAGGTATTTTGAGGTTGCTAGCTACTAGTTCAACCTAGGGAAAGATTTTGATTATAGATTATTCCCTTAGAATTTTGAGTGAGAACATTATGATAGCTAGAGCCTGGAGGTGTTATACAGGATGACACTCTAGTATAGTTGTCTGGTTCCCGGTTATGTTTGAAAACTAAAATGTTGAATTTTCCAATGCACTTGTTGAGTTTGTGAAAATTTTCGAAATAGAGTTTTTGAATGAAATGTTTTTCAACAGAATTTGAGACCAGTTTGAAGGGTCAGTTTTGTGAAATATGTTGTCTCATAAAAAGGGGTTAGTTAGAACCCAGAATTTTGAAACCGATTTTTCAAATATGTTATGGTAACTCTACCGTGTCCAAATTGCGTAAGGTACCATCCTGGTAATGACTGTGTTGGGAAACGGATTTGCTACAACTGCCGGAAACCGGGACACTTTATCGCAGACTGTCCTGAGAAACCTGTGGGGTTCAGGCCACAGAACCCAGGCCGAATGTACGCACTGACCGATACAATGGACAGAGAACTTCCGGAGAGGGTCCAAGGTACCATTTCTCTTAAAAGAAATCTTTTCTAGGCATTATATGAACTAGGTGTTCGCTATTCGATTAAATCGTACGATGCGTAAACCACCTCTGTGACGTGTTCCATGTTACTATAAATCGACCTCGATCGTGTCATTGAGTAGGAGGTACCTTGTGTTACCATGGTGTGTGGGCGCCATGGAAACATTTAAAGTATCTTGTGCTGCCATGGTGTATGGGAGCAATGGAGACATTTTGGTATTTGTGGTGTTGACCGCGGTTTCTGGGAACCACGGGAACCACCATATATCAAAGTACGATAGGACAAGATCATTGCGGTCAAACCAAAGCGAATTCTCGAACACCAGGAGGAGCGACTGGCAGAAAAAATGAAGATCTGACGCGTATAGTCCGAAATCTAGATAGTACGGAGTTTTGAGCGCAAATTTCGAGGACAAAATTTTGTTTAACGGGGGGAGAAATGTAAAAGCCTAAAAATCTCAGTAAATAATGCCTAGTAAAAATAGGTGAATATGAGGTCTCAAACAACTTGTATTGAATTTATCTTGTTATTAGGGTAATTTCTCTTGAAATTAGATAATTTGCAGTTAGGTCCCTAAAACGTTTGAAAGTTTGCAGATAGGTCCCTAAAATATTTATGGGTTATAAAATACCCTGAAAATATTATAAAGAGGCAAGTAAATATTTATTTGAAATAGGGAAGAATATTGTCCCTAATTTAGGTAATTTATTAAATTATTACCTTGGAAAAATAAAGGGGAAGAGTTCAAAAGTATTATAATGACCAAAATGCCCCCGTGAATTATGATATAATGCATGGGATATAAAATACTAATGTCAGTGCAATTGTTGTGAGGAAATGAGTTATTCTAATTATTGACAATTAGTGAGTAATTAATTGAATAATTATTGGCTAATTATTTGGGCTTAAACAAAGGAAAATCCAAAGATAATTATGTAAAACCATATAATTAGTGGTTTATGGCTAAAATTAGCATAAAATAAATTTGCTAGTTAATTAAAAAATATGAAGAAATATTGGTGAGATTAAGTAATTTTAAGCCTAAATCAAAGTATGGACCAATAGGAAACTTTGTGGAAAAATTATGAAAAATAATTATTAAATAATTAAAAATATATATATTATTAATTAAATAATTAAATAAAAAACGAAAATAAAAGAAAGGGGCAGAATTGTTGACCGAAAATTTTGATTCAACCTGAAGGAATTACGTAGTTCACGGAATCACAATGGTAGCCGTGCCGAACGTAGAGAGGGCAGCCGTGAAAATTCCTCACGGAAGAGAGAAGCACCATGGAATGACTCCCAGAGAGAAAGCAAGAGGCCATTCCAGATTGGGCAGCAGAAAAACACGAGAATGCCGGTAACTCTACCGTGTCCAAATTGCGTAAGGTACCATCCTGGTAATGACTGTGTTGGGAAACGGATTTGCTACAACTGCCGGAAACCGGGGCCGAATGTACGCACTGACCGATACAATGGACAGAGAACTTCCGGAGAGGGTCCAAGGTACCATTTCTCTTAAAAGAAATCTTTTCTAGGCATTATATGAACTGTGATCCATAGTAGAATTCCTATATATAGACGAAAATCATTGATCATTCATAATCCGAACAAATTGAAACTTGCATATAAAATAAGCCAACATCCAAATGCAAATATATGTGCTCAAAGAATCACTTTTACGGAGGAACTTGCCCATTAAATGCATAACAAAGAATCACTTTTGGTCATAAATGCATCACAGTGAATCCAAGAACCAAAATAAATGCAAGACGAGGAAATTAAATGCATGGGATGAAGGTCTTGTGGACTTACCCGTAGCATATAAATTCAAATGCGTTTGCCGAGTCTTACTTCTCCCAAGAATGAACAAAGTGATGTTGCGACAAGACAGCAAGAGTAACCTAAAAGCACTTGTTGGTCAGTTGGGTAGGTCTTAAGTGCAAATATAATCTTCAAAAAACAATATTCATTAACAACAGAGAATACCCATAAGAACATTACATCGATTTCGTTAAACCCATGAAAAACCAAGAACGATAAGCGGAAAATAATAAAGTTATATAACCGAAACACCTCTTACAAACTTCGTCTATAGACGTTTAGCTAAGGAACCAGATAGTGATTGTCGAGAGAGGAACGCGAAGAAGCGACAAAGCAACACACAAACACTGGAGTCGGAACCTGAGTATTGACTTTCTACGCGGCAAGAGATATTCAGAGAGGGAAATTTAATTTTCCGCGCGACAAAGATACCTTATTTAGATTTTTGGATTTTATTAATATCGGTTATCTATTAAATGTCCGGTCCTAAAGATACAAATAACATTTTAAGACCGGAGTTTTAAAAGTATCCGGTCCTAACCTTTTATTAGTCATTTAAGTTTTAAGACCGGAGGTTTATCAAACGTCCGGTCCTAAAATACAAAATACTCTTTAGTACCGTTACTTATAAAATGTCTGGTCTTAATGGCCTTGGTGATTGCATTAGAATGAATCAATAATATATAAAGGATATTTTTATGGACAAAAAATAAAGGAAAATTGGAGAATAAGCTTCTTTCATTAATTACTGGAGAACAGCCAAAAAATTCATACGGAGTTCTTAATGTCATACATTACTTTCAGAATATGCATACACAATGAAAAAAAACAAAAGAAAAAGAAGCTGAATATTATCATCCACAAGAATTTGACCGAACAACCTCGGCGATTTCGGCGTGAAGAGCATTAATTTCCACGGAGATCAGCAACTTCTTGTCTTATTTGCTCCACCCGCAATATTAATGGATCATTACAAAGCAAAGCAGAGAGGGGCCGAGGTAGGCGAGCCGGGCCAACAGTTGGGTAGGGGAGCATGAACATCCGCATGTTGTGAAGGTTGGTGGGAGCACGAACATCAGGGGGTGCGGCATGCGCAATCTCTTCATCATCTGAAGAAATAACAATGGGTCCTACGACCCGAGAGTCTTCGGAAATAATTGGACGCACTCTCACTGGAGGAGGCGCACCGTACAACGTTCTAACCATGGCACGAGCTTGAGGTGTGTATGCACCCCTACGAGCAGTTTGCTTATATCTAACCATGGTTTGAGGCTTTGAGAGGTTAGGGCAGAGAGATAGGTAGTGAGGAGTTAACAAGGACAAAGAGGTAGTGTGTGGAGTTAATAAGGACAGAGAGCAGGATGCTGGGCGAAACTCGAGGCACCTCCATATCCTCCTCCGCTGCCTCCGAACCCGAACTCGGCACCGCCGCACCACTGATAGCCCGCGTCGATCATATAGACCGACCTTGGGCCAATTGTTTCAGGTCTATCACGCCGTCAACAACAAGCTGAACGCGGTACTCGACTCCAATGACGTTGAGTACCATACCTCTGACGACGACGTCTCCGACCCTTCCCTCCCCTCCGACAACGATGGGGAGGATTAGAAATATTTATGTTTTTTTTTGTACTGCTGCCTCACAAGGCAGCAAAAAAAATAATAAATAAAATAAAAATTTTTAGATCCCAATCGCTTTCCTTGTACTTCCTTTATGGTGATGTTCTTTTCTTTTTTCCGACAAAAAGGAAACAAACAAAACATTGTTCTCTTCGTGGTGATCAACATTAAAAATTTGCAGAATAAAGTTAACAGTTACGACCATACAAAAAAACAATGTTTCCTTATTCGAACAAAAACAAACAGAGGACGATTCTTCTCAAGTTTGGATCATCGTTGTCGTCCTCTTTACTTACCCCGGTGTGAACATTTTCGTGTCCCTTTCTTTATCTTCTTTCTTTTCCGACAAAAGAAAAGGGACACCGATGATGATTTTCACATCCGTGTCAAGTAAAAATGAGGACAACGAAGCACAAAACTTGAGAAGAACGCCAGAAACTTGGTTGTCTTGAACCCTAACGATTTGTCTGAAAACCGAGTCAGGAACTCTATTTAAAGGAAGAATATTAGGACCGGACATATAACAATCCAAGGTCCTAAAAGTTAAGTCTTATTTTAAAAATTTGAAGTTAGGAACGAACAAATAAAAAAATATACGGTCCTAAAAGTCTACCCATACTTTTTAGAATTAGACGAAGACTTTTAGGACTGGATATTTGGTAAATATACGGTCTTAAAATGGACGAAGACCTTTAGGACCGTGCTTTTAACAAATATACGGTCCTAAAAATTAAGCCTTATTTTAAAAATTTGAAGTTAGAGCGGACAAATAAACAATATACGGTCCTAAAAGTCTACCCATACTTTTTAGAATTAGACGAAGACTTTTAGGACCGGATATTTGTTTAATATACGGTCTCAAAATGGACGAAGACCTTTAGGACCGTTCTTTTAACAAATGTACGGTCCTAAAAGTCGCGAAACTTTTCAGAAACTCTTATGGCTCATTTACAACATCCGCCTGTATCTCAAATTTCAAGCACTAATTAAATAGCTTTATCCACCAATCCATTCATTCAGAAACCCAAAATGGACACACACAAATTGTTCGAAAAAATAAACAAATTTATTATTGAATTGCATTGCGTTATATTTACAAAAGAATGAATTAGCTAGTCGAAAAAATAAACAAATGTATGTACTGAATTTAGTCTTCCCTCCCTCACAATATCATATATGTGTTTCATGACGTAAGGGCCACATAAGTTCGATTCTCAAGGTTGCCGACGGGTCTAAAAAGAACAAGAAATATATAAGAGCATATATAGCTTATCGCCAAGTTCACAAGACAGTTATGCCATGTCCAAATATGTACTAACCTTTGGTTGGTACCATTTAGGTTGAGATCAACCCCACGCCTTTTTTACCGTTCTTTGGAAGGTCTTCATGCCACTATCATCAAAATCACAAATTTATCAAGTAATGTTCACCGAAAATTCACAACAGGATTTCGATAAGACAATCAAAATGACATTCTTACTTGTTGATGATCCGCTTCAACGTAGGCGATGGATCCATGTGAATGGAGCATAAGAAGATAACATAATGCGACTCCATGTTCATGACGACCAACCGATAGTGGTTGCTGAAATTTCAATACAAAGCAGAAAGTACTCAAGTGATATATATATATGTAGCAGAATTAAGTGAATTGCGACAAGAAATGTGATATATATATACCCGAGCGCTTTGGAAACAAGTACACCTTTCTTGGCACTTCACACACCCTCTTTAATATGTACTCCGTCTCAATTCCATGGATGTTGTACTTGCATACACCGGGCACAAGAATCCAAAATCCTCGATTCTCGCCCCGTTCAACAAGTTTCTCATGCATGCACCTACAAGAATGACATCGATCGGGAATTAGTATATATGTATGTGTGTCTAAACGGTGCATTTAAATTATGTAATCAAGGAAGAAGATACTTACTTTATAAATACTTGAACACATGCACTAGTAACCTGCTGTCCAGGAAGCAGCATGGACTCTACATCGACATTATCAATGTAAAGCGGTTGAGGATGAGCGAGGCCTACTACTTCATTGACAGACCCCGATTTATCTTTAAACCATTTGTTGGCTACCAAATCGGATATTTTTTCCTTGGCCGTCAAGTTAGCAGTAGGGGATAGCACTTGAGGAGGGGGTGCAACTTGAGGAGGGGACGAAGCTTGATGAGGGGATGGAACTTGAGGAGGGGGTGAAGCTTCATGAGGGCATGGAGCTTGACGAGGGGATGGAGCTTGACGAGGAGTAGAGACATCTACAAGCTTCACTGGCCAAGAGATGAAGGTTCCCTTGACATCACTCACAAGCTTCAGCTCATCGGTTGGGAGAGGGACAGGTGCATCATTGATCACCTCTTCAACTGACACTCTGACTTCATCATCATCCATTTGTTCGTGGTGTACTGTTGATCCCAAGTTGTGGACAGTCCCTTTAGCAACCAATTTTCTAAGACTATCACGATCCTCCACATATAGATGACAAGGTTGCTCTGACTGTCCAACAATGCAGCTCCCTCTAGTGCTCGTCGCCGCATAGGTGCAGTTGAAGGTGTCAAGGGATCCACAATGGTCTCCGGCCGAGAGCTCGTGAGACACCGCATTTTCGATCCATCTCCTCCTTCATCTGTTTCAACCGAGCTTGAAACATTTCTCTCAATGCAGCTTCTCCGCCGCTGATTCCTCATTTAATTTGGCAACCGTCTGATCCATCTCCTCCCAGGTAATCATACTTTGTCTGTGGCGTTTGGATTTACCAAAGTATTGCTTTAGGCCTACCCGTCCTCCAATCCCCTTTACACGCCCCGAGTGATCTGCTTTTCCGGTCGCAGCGGTCAGAACATCATTCCTCCCGTCCGACGCAAAAGATCCCTCTGCCTCTTTCTTTTTAAGATCTTCCTGTAATATACAGATAACGAGAAGCTTAGTAATGAAACATGTTTAATTAGTATGTAAAACGTCACAATATCGATACTTACAATTGCTCAAAGAACTACACGAGTTTGTTCACTTGTGTAGGCGCCGCTTGGCTTTTGCCGAATATACAACCACAACTCCTCGCGACGTATTGGAGATGGCGGCTGGTCAACTACCGCAGAAGGATTGGATTCAGCTTCATCTTCCAATCTCTTCCGCTTGGCTGCCATCAAATAAATTCACTTCATCAAGTTTAAACATTTTACTTAAGGAAGATGTAGCATTGTAGAAGAAATTGGGAGAACAAAAGGAAAGGGAGTTGCAGAATTGCTGCCAACTCGCTCAATTCATTCATTCATCATAATTGGTTCCTACACACATATTAGAATAACTATCTAACTACTTGCACCGAAACCATTACACGCTTAACATACTAACTAACTAACAAAGAACGTCTAACCATATTACACAGTTTACATATCAGACTTGCATGAAATTAGGACATGCTCCTCTGATGCAGGGCAAAGGCAGGAAATGTATACTTCTATTCACACACCAAACCATTTAACTAACAGGATTAGATGTACACAATAACATTCACATATCCGCACAAAGTTAATAAGCAAACAAAAGTGCAAACACAACTAAATATAAACTCACCGAGCTTCAGAGTGGTCCAAATGAACAAATTGTTGCCAAGTTTGTTCATCAAGAAATTTGTACTTGTGCCGTGGTTTATGGTCGCTTCACCTCGGCAAAAATATACGTGTTAGCAAGAAAGGTCTTAAACTTCCCGAACCGCTCAAAGACAATAAGACAATGTTGAGTCTTTCAACTTCTCGAGTCGTGACGGTGCATGTAAGCCGGATAGTGTCCCAAATAGGATCCTTTATTGTGCTTTGGTCTACATTTTTCCACTCATCAATCAAGATGCTAACCTTGCCGCGTACTAGAGCGCCGACAAAACTAGTATATGTGGTTTTATTAGGACCGAAAGGTTGCAAATTTTCATCAAACTGAATCTGAGCTTCGTCTCGGAATTACGACTAAGGGAAACCTCCCTCATCCGTGTGCCGCTTCTACCACGGCGTGCACGGCACTGAGGAGGGTCAATGTGAGATGAAGAGGGTTCGTTCGACTGATCCACACCAGTCA
Source organism: Acacia pycnantha (assembly GCA_025563575.1). Lineage (NCBI taxonomy): Eukaryota > Viridiplantae > Streptophyta > Magnoliopsida > Fabales > Fabaceae > Acacia > Acacia pycnantha. The sequence goes on along the minus strand of JAMWYP010000110.1, from coordinate 462,855 downwards.
AAGCAGTATCTGGAGTTCCAGAAACACGAGTGGAATCGTTTTCACCGTTCATTTTCAAGAAAGTGATAGGAATGCCTGAGCAAATGAGGGAGTAACAGAGGCTAACCCGTACGTGGGGCGAGGAAGAGAGGTAATGCAACAGAAGGGTTTCGCAACGTGAACAGGGGTTCGTTCTTCAGTGAGAGTGTCAAAAGCTTCCACGCGAAGAAACTATATTTGGCGCTTCATTTTTAAGACCGGACAAATGAGTATATACGGTCTTAAAGGTTAACCTTTAAGACCGTACTTCCTAAAACTCCGGTCTTAAAATTAATTATTTTTTTATTTAAGCTTTAGTACCTGCCTGATTTTACGTCCGGTCTTAAAAGTCTAACTTTTAAGACCGGTCATTCTGTAACTCTGGTCTTAACATTAATTAATTTTTTATTCAAACTTTAATACCGGCCGTGATTTATGTCCGGTCTTAAAGGTCTAACTTTTAAGACCGTCTTTTATAAATGTTCGGTCATAAAACTTTAATACATTTATATTTTAATTTTTCCGTATTAATTTTTGGAGTGTAGTAAATATAAGTCTGGCTGTATGAGATTTCTCCAAAAGTAATTGATATTTCAATTTTTTTAATAACATTTTTTAATACCGGTTGTTATTTTAACAGGTCTGGATAAGACCTATGAAAAAATGATCCAGTAGTGGATGTAGCACCTCAAATTCTGTTGAGTTTTTCTAAAACCAAGTGTCATCCGATACAATTTGTAGTATGGAATTTGGGGTGTTACAACATTTACTAGGAATATTTTTTAGTAGAATTCAATATCTCAAATTAATTTTTATTACACTCGGCATCCTAAAACAATTTTTTAGTGACACCGAGTATCAAATATCAAGCACCCAAAATTATATATTTTTTATTATCACCCATTAGCATAAAGTAATTTTGGACATTGAATGCTAGTGAAAAATATTTCTAAGTGGTGGATGCTTTTTTAAAAAAAAAAAAAAATAAAAGAACCCCCTTAATTCTTATAAATACCTAAACCTCTAACCATAACCGTCTCTCTATAAATATCTTATTCCGACCACTAAGGGCAGGTTCATTTTCTTTTCTCTCATTCTCCCTACAATTTCTCTAACCTCATCTCAACTATTTGAATGTTAACTTTTAAATTTGATGATATCTCCATGTATATTTTAAATATAAAAAAATCTATATTTTTTTGCCAACAATAAAAAATATCTATATGCCATTCAATATTTTTATTATATTTTTCCCATATACCTCGGATTATCTTTAAAAGTTACCCAAATTAAAATAGCATGCATCTTCCTATGAATAAATTCTAAATATGTTAATATTGAATAATTTCCAAAAACACGAGACTAGTAATGAATGATATAAGGAGAGAGACAACAAAACATCAATTAATAACAAGTCGTCAAATAGTAAAGATGGAATTAGAGAAAATATAATTTATATGGTTAGGGCTAATTTTATAATTGCAAATTTATATTTTGATTTTTGGTCTTTGAAAATAATTACAATTTTAAATATCCTTATTAATGTATATGTATTTTCTTTGATCCTTCTCCCTAATTTTCCCATGAAAGTGTACCAAATACTAAAATCCTATTTTATGATAGTATCTAACTTGATCTATAATTTATTAAATTTAATAACCCAATTGAGAATTTAAGTAATTAACTGGGTTTTTAAAGGTATCTTTCCTAATTAATATTCAATATTAAGTAGAAGTATGTTGTAAATTGTAATATACTACAATATAAAACAGTAGAAAGTTCTTCAATTTTTAGTATTAATTAACGTGGAAATAAAAAAAGAGATCCTATATATAGTCTATATGCTGGTGAGATATAGGACGGAGAATATCTAGGGTTTAGTTAGGAGATCATTATCTATTAGAGATATTAAATAAGGATATTTATCAATTAGATTATGATTTATTAAATTTATCATTTTAATATTTTCAGTGTCTTAATAAAATACGGTAGAATATGGTATCCTATAATTATCTTCTTTATCTTATGATTTGATTTAAATTATATTATATTATTTCTAGGAATAAGGCTCTGAGAGAATTCCTAGTTTTCCGCCTCTCTTCTCTCTCTTCCCTCCTCCCTCTTCTCTCTCCTCCGATGAATGACTTCGTCATAACATATTTATATCAAAGAAGTTCATATTGCTTTTTTCAAGAACAAGATTTTTCTTGTTGAACAGAAGAAGCAGAACGCTTCCAACCCACACAGAGTCACAGGTACGTAACATGATTTTCTCTTGTCACGTCATGATTAGAGATGAAGTTCTGGTGTGTTCTTCATCCTCACTCTTTAACCATACTTTTGAAGTCACTGTTGATCAAAAGGATAGTCATGATCATTGTTGTCAAACTTGTGAGTTAACTCTCCGAATTTAGTGTTTTTACGTTTCTATAAATCTTGTCAAGTTACTGGTAAACTAGTACAGTTGTAAACTCGAATAAATTCATGAGTTCCCCACTCTATTAACCTTTTCGATTAGATCATACTTAATAGCTTTATATAAGAGTTTTATATAAATTTCTTTGTTAAGTATGATAAATTATGAAATTTTATGTATTTAATTTCAATTATTTGGATTTAAAATGTATTTCAATCAAATTGTTGTCATTTTTTATATTTTAATTATTTAATTATACTCTATAAATATCTATTTAATGATAAAAATAAACTCTTACGAATCTCATCAATTTGATAACCTATGATGAAATATGAAATGGCTATCGGAGTAAGTATATTATTAATTAGTTTCTCTATTTTTCCTTTAATATTTTTCTTGTTACTAAATAGTGTGTGTGTGCGCTTTCTTCATGATGCAGCCAGCATTGTTTTGACGACCATGGCTACTAAATTTGAATACAGTTGTAACAGCATAAAATGTTCCTTGCCGACGGATATATTGGTTGAGATTGCCACAAAAGTAGCGTCTCAATCACTGACTGATCTCTATCACTTTAAGCTAACTTCCAAACAGATGATGAACATTACAGAAGACAACTACATATACAAGCATGCTTCTCTGGATAAAGTCCCTTTCCTGCTAGACCCAGAAACAATCCCACAACGACAAGCTTCATTCTTAAGTCGTTGCAGATCAAGCGGCAACTTAGAATCTCTATACAGAGAAGGCATGGAACTGTACTTTTGCAATGAGTTGCTTTACAACAAAGGCTTGGACACGATACGTATGGCTGCTCAGAAAGGACACAAAAGATCAATGTACGCTTTTGCCATGACTGTTCTCGTGCGCCCAAATATTACTACTGAATATCAATCATCATTTGAGGAGGAGGCTGTGGGATCACTACTACAAAAATGCTAAATAACGACCTAAATAAGACCCAATTAACGACCCTTTTCTGAGGGACGTCTTGGAGGGGGTAGAGGAAAATTTCCAAAATGGCGACCTGATCCTAAATAAGGTCGCCTTATATAGGTAAATAAGGCGACTGATTTCAAATCAGTCGCCCTTAAGAAGACTCCGATTAATATAGAGTTCGCCTTAAAGGCGACCTTATATTTAATCGTGTCGCCTTAATGAGTTCATAAGGCAACCCGATCTTGGATTCGTGTCGCCTTATGATAACAAAGGCGACCCGATTTCAAAATCAGTCGCCTTTGTTGAAATTAAGGCGACTGATCTTCTATTCAGTCGCTTATTGTAACAAAGGCGACCTGATTTCAAAATCAGGTCGCCTTTGTTGAAATTTTTTTAAAATATAAACTACAAACTATGAGATATCTACCAAGTTTTTAATTTGCATCACCAAAACCACCAAGCAACACAAGAATCACACTAACACAATACATAAACGAATATATATATAACACCAAAATTGCATATTTTGTACGGACAAAACACCAAATAGATACAAATGAACAACAATAGCAAATTAAAGAATCACTAACACAATAACATATTAATCATGCTCACTACTAACTAGGCGCTATGTGTTGAAGAAGATATCTAGATATCATGTCTCGAACCGAATCGATCTCATCCTCGCGAGTACGGATCCTTAGTACCCAAAAACTGTAAATTGGGGAAACAAGGTATAAGATAAACCAATTAAGTGAAGGAAATAATTAGCAACTCAAGTACAACAACAAAAATTAAATAAACTTGAGAATCACAGAGCGATTACGTATGTTTTGAAAACCTTGAGTACGTCCGTTGTTAACGATGGATTGCATCCAACTCATAACGTAATATCCGCACTCGGTGCTCCCGGTTGTTGATGGCACTATAAATCAAAGGCAAATTGTTAAAAACGAATAAAGGCATATCTAAAGCTACTTGTGTCAATGAAATAACTTGAATTGAAACTACTCACCGTCGGTTTAAACCACTTCGGTCCACCCCGCTCTTTTGCATTGATAAGTCAGTCTATACGTCTTGAGGCCACTATCATTAAAATGGAAATTAACAGACATGTTAAACCATTCATTTAAAAGAAGAATCGATGATTCAGAAAAAATTTACTTACTCGGCAAACATGTTTTTGATATCCTCGGTAGGATTGCCATTTACTGAATCGAACCAATAACAGGAGTTCTTGCTCGACAAACAACACACAGCGTCCAATGACCACTACAACATATACGTATTAATATTAAATTAAGATAAGACCGCAATTTATTCACAAAAATCTTATAAGACAAAACAAAAGTACGCACCTTTCATGTATTGGCGCTAGATAACAAGACGACCCTCCGTCGCCCATTGTTAGACCAACATAAATTGACCTCCTGGGTAACGTACTGCGAGCCGAAGCCGTGCATCCAGACATAAGTATCCATACGAACTCGCTCGCGGTGTGCCGGCGCATAATTCACTGGCAGACACTATGAAATGAAATGATAAATGTTATTGAAGATCTTAAACAAAAAAAGAGTACTAACATAATTAAAGGGTTAAACAAACTTACAGGATTGCAAGTTGAAGAAACCGTATATCTAAACAATCCATCGTCAAAAACTCCATCAAATCTTTCTTGTCAAATGTCATCGGATATGTCTTTTCGCACCGACAATGCCCGAGGCATCTCGCAAGCTTATGAGGCCGATGTCCTTGTACATCTCTCGCACTGCTAAGTACGGAAATAAGCCCGCAGCTTGTTCATCCTATGAAAACATAAAAAAAAATATTATGAGTGAATGAGCAATGAAAATCAATCGGAAACAACTCACACTCAATCGGAATGTATTTCCTACCATCGCAGTGTCGTCCACATCTCAATAAGATGAGCCGGCCAAAGGATGAACCATGTGATGGCAAAGCGCCTAGTGTGGTAACCTCCTCATCATCAATCGGGACGGCTTTCTCTTCTTCCCCTCTCGCACACTCGTCACGCTCACCCGACGTTGGTTTTCTGGAATTTGCTTGCCGTGGTGTTTGTCTTGTTCTGGGTAAACAAGACCATCGGCAACAATCCGCCGGTGTGATTCATCCAAATATAGAGTGCAAGCTATACCTCCTTGTGGAGTGTGAGACGGTCCGCCAATAACTACCTCTGGAGTGTGAGACGGTTCGCTAATATGCACCTCTGCAGTGTGAGACGGTCCGCCAATAACTACCTCTGGAGGGGGAGAAGGTCCGCTAATATGTACCTCTGGAGGCTGAAAACTATCTTTGCTGCTGGGGATATTCAGGGATTCGTCGGTTGTACGTTGCTGTTGTACCATAGCTTGCATTTCACCCCGTAGTTGTGCCATAACATCTTTCATAAGGTTTGTGTTGGTTCGATTAGTTTTGATGATGTCTTGTATAGATGCCATTAAGAGCAAAAAGATTGTATATTATACTTATCTTCTACATTGACTAACTACAATATATTTGATGTAGATTAGTCCAAGATTAATTATAGAGATTAATCAAGAAAGAAGAACTTGCTCCATGTGAAGAGATTAATGATGTGAAGTTTAATGATGGAGATTAATCAAGATGAGATCTAGAAGAATGAAGAACTTGCTGAATATAATGAGAATATCATTATTCATGTTCCTAGATTAATACTAGAAGTCTCCACGGTGATATGGAAGTTGGAACGACTCAATTCGGACTTAAAATGATTAAAAATGAGCTTCAGGATGAATTGCCTTGAACTTCATCAATACCCTAGTATCCAACATCCATTCGCAAGTATTGATCAGCTCTGTTCTACGTTCAGCTTCGGGCGACCTTTGGTAAATCGACAATATCTCCCAAACCAGAGATCGGATTAAGGTGAAACCAATTTTGTTGGACACTAGACTTCAAAGTGGTTCTAGTCGCACACGATTCAACTCCAAAGGAGGTCAGATGAGAGAGATATGAATTGTTGAAAATGAGAGTGACATTACCGTCACATTCCTGACCAAGGCTCAATGTTTTGGGTATATCTCACAAAATAGAAGTCCAATTAAGCTGAAACCGGTGCCATTTGAAAGTAGACTCAAAGGGCTTTCCAACAAGACTTTAACCAGTCAAATCGGAGTTCATACCAGGAAGTTATGATCTTTGAAAGTTAACACTCGAAATACTGGAAGCAACAGAGTTCAAACAGCATAGATACTCGAGTATGAGTATTTGATACTCGAGTATGATTGGTAAAAATGCTTTTGCGATGTCGAGACTGCAGATTTCGATTATGGCATTCAATACTATTAATTATGATCTTTAATGCTCCGATTCTGACCCATTCTGCTCATAGTTTTCAAATATTGATATTAAAAGTGCAGGATCATGAGAAATCTGCTTGGGTGATTTGATCAACGCGTTTTTGGAATTTATATTCAAAATGCAACAGAGATGATGAAGCAACGACGCCAGAAAGTGTACGCTGCAAAACGAAATCATTCCAACATTATGACCATCATCAACATTCCCGAATTCCTCAAACAATTGAATTCTGATTTGGTTGCAAGAATGGAAGGATTTTTGAATTCAAACGGTGGAGTTCTTCAACGGACACCTTCATCCAACCAGTATAAATATGAAGCCATGGGTGCTCAAAGAACACACACATGCAGCAGAACAAACGATCAAAGAAAGATACTCTCCGAGCTTGGTTTCGCCAATCTCTTGAGTGATACTTTCGAGATACTTGCTGAAATACTTTCGCAATACTTTCAATACTTTCGAGATTGTGTCACCACTTGTTCTTCAGTGCTTCTGTTTATCTGCTCTTAGAGAGAGTCATTCATCTATTACTATTTCTTGTAAGGAACTCAAAGTATTGGGACTTTGAGATTGGGTCATTTGATTGCAACTTGTAAGGGGGAGTGTTATTCAAAAGAGAGGAATTGCTCCAAGAGTTACAAAGTGTGTAATCAAGCGGGTGTATCAATTACAACTTGTATGGGGGAGTGGAGTCTGTATTTTTGTTTAACTTGCAAGAAAATTTAATATCCCCAATTCACCCCCCCTCTTGGTAATATTCCGGCTTTCATTTGGTATCAGAGCCTGGTTTCTCAGTTGGGCTTAACATCCCGAGATAAGATCATGGAAGGAATATTACCTGAAATTGCTCTCAGTCAAAAGGAGTATTCCCGCAGATTCGCAATCTATCTACCGCCAAGGAGATAAGGAAAGTCTTAGAAACTTCATACGAAGGAATCTCCGGCATAGAAGAAGAAGAAATTACAAATATATGTTTGGTTGCGAGAAGAGGAACATTCGGATAGCGACAAAGAGGTATGTGATTCGAACCCACTTATGATGAGTTACTTTACAATATAATGATTTACATTCTGCATTCAAAAAGATTGCAAAAGAACTTATTACTACCGAAAAGGAAAACAAAGCTGCTTAAACAACAAACAAAGAATTCACCATCAACTTCTTGTGAAAATTCGGTTTACCCAAATTGCCACGATAATGATGCAAAGCCCACTTATGATGAATTGTTTGTTGAATACAATCTTGTTCAAAATGAGTTTGAAAAACTTGCTGAAAAATATATTGTTTTGAAAAAGAAGAATACAACTCTTGAGCAAGAAGTAGAAAATCTCTCTACCCCGAAAATAACATTTGTGATGAATGCCTTATTTTGAAGAAAAGAATGAGTGTCTTACAAAAACTCTTGAGAAATTCACAAAAGGTAGTGAAATGCTAAATGTTATTTTGAAAGCTCAAAGGTTTACTAATGACCGATCGGGCATAGGATATAATCCTACTTTTGATAAAAAGAAAGGTAAAGAAAAATGGTGGAAAATATTATTTAAATTATTTTCGAAATCGCCCATACCTCAAATCCATTTGCTCATTGTAATTACTTGAATCGAAAGGGACATAGTACTTCATCTTGCTTTCATAGGAGTGATAGAAGAGATAAACACATTGGTAACTATCAATGGGTACCAAAGGGAACTTATGTTTTCCTAAGGTTCAAACTAACAGTGAAGGACCCAAGTATAAGTGGGTACCAAAATGTCCATCTATTGCCTTGTGTGTGCGAGACTAATTTCAAAAATAATAGACACAAAGGTGCGAGAAGATGAGGAATCAAAGAGTTTCTTATGAACCTAAAAGAAGATTCATATCGCTTAGGAAAACTCATGGAGAAGCCATTGCTACAACCTTATCCTCAAATCATAAGAAGCAATGGATACCTATAAGAAGAGTATCATCTACCTCAAGAACAAACTACCATAGAGTACCATTCAACTATCTTGAGGAGATCAAGAAGAGGAGAATCTCTCAAGTATCAACCGAAGACTCTTGAAGTCTATATCCTCAGAGAGAACTTTGCGAGATACCCATGGAAAGACATATGAAGAACCAATGGGTAAGCAAAGTCAATCCTCCAAGTACCTAAGGTAAAGGTATATAATAGTAAAACCTCCTATGCTATTATTTGAATTATATATTGAGGTTTTATATTTTGTAGCCTTAGGAATGAGCATTGCAAACTATTTTGAAATTGATTTTTTGTTTCACATCCCTTAAAAATCCACTTAATAAGTTTATAAAGAGATTGCAATGTTCAATAATTTAATTCTTCATGCATACATGATGATTTGAAAAGAAAGTATCTCTTTTATGCATAAAGTCATTCATTGTGCTCAATTATGCTGAATTGATTATATTCATAAGAGCATGTGAATTTTGGTTCCTACAAGCTAACGGTAATTGGATCCAAGTAAGGTTGGATACCTAGAAAGAAAAAGATTTATACAGTTTTGTAGGATCAAAGAAAGCTTCTCAAGAATGCAATATAGAGAAATGATCAAGTCTTGAGAAAGCTAAACAAGTTATGCTTGATGTTGATGGTGAATGTCAAAAGGAGACATCTACATGAATCCACCTTAATCAAGCAAGCATCTACAAGGACAAGAGGCATTACGGTGATATCTAATCTTTACCCCATATTGTGATAATATGAAATTGATTTTGGGTAATGAATAATTGTCCATCATTGCATTCCTTTAGCAATAAATCATTTATGTTTTTCAAAATGTTCTCAGATTGCTAAATGGACCATAAGTGAATTTGTGCATAACTTTTCTGAGTTTATGTTTATGAAATTCACAATTCTAAAACTTGTTTGAATTTCAATTCACTTTGTTTTATAAAGATGCATACAAATGTTTTGAAAAATATTAATGCTTTGAAAGCATTTCAAATAGATTTGAAAAATACTTTGATTGCATTCAAATGATGTTTCAAATTGGAAGTTAATGTTGTATACTGAATGTTGGACATGCTTTAAATCTGCTTGGTAGAATTTCCCTATCAGTCACATATTGATCTTGGGTATTCAATGTGTTGCTTGAACCTCTCATTCTTTATTCTCTAACTAGTTGGACCTCATGTCTAACAAGTTGATCATATATGAGTTTCAAGCTTATCTCCTATAAAAGAATTCAATTTGATAATCTTCTGAAAGCCAAATCATTTGGATTGATATGTACTTCATCTTTCAAGAATCCTGGTATTCTCTTAGTTGCTCAAGTACATCAAGCATTTGTCTTCCATCCTTATTTTGAGTAAGCTGTATTCATAGTCTTGCCTTGATCATTCATCTCTAAATCTAACATGCAAGATTATCTTACGGTCAATAGCAAAGTCATTGTGCTTACATACATTTCCGTTGTGCTAAGAATGTTTCTTTAGTACTCTCCTTCATGATCGTTGCTTTTGAGAAAATTCTTCTACATGTTAACTGCAATGTTCAACATGTTCTCTAAAACTAAAGCATACTTGATATATTCATTAAACATGTTGACTCCCATCATGTTTAGAGTGAGCATCGATTTCCAACATATTTCAAAAATGAATTTCTTCTTACATTAAAATCTTAATTTTCGAAATGCATTATCATGATTTGAAAGAACAAGTGAGATTTGAAATAATCTGCACATTTCATTAGCATTTACGGAAAATCTAATCCCATTGGAAATTACATGCATTCTCCTCAATGACATCTATTTTATATCAAGTGTATCTATAAAGCTCAATTGAGAAATAACATTTCTTGGCATCATTTAGTTATTACCCTTTTGATTCATTGGATTGAACTTACTTGATTGGGTAAAATTATGTGAAAAGGAGCAGTTTAAGTTTTTAAAATATTTGATCATTGTTCATATTTGCTTTTGAAACTCTCTTGCAATTATGTCATATTTTGTAATACTCTAAGTTATGCATTATGGCGGTATGGTTTATACTTCATAGTTAAGTCATGCAGTTTTGGCGGTGTAGTCAATGCTTCGATTATCTTGTTGGTTCATATACTAACTCGATTATGATTCAAACTCGATTACGCCGATTTCGATTTCAACTTTGATTATGATTCAAACCTTGATTTTGATGATTACGATGACTAATTCCAATTCGATTATCACTCTACTCGATTCTCATTTGATTCAATCTTTGATTCTCGACCGCAATTCCTAAGTTCAAACTTATCTATTGAATCATATGTTGAATCATTGTTTTAAGTTTTACCATTCATTCTCGTGACAATAGTTCAAGTCTCGAAATTTCTCAAAAGCTTAAGTCGATTTCGTTGATCATCATGAATGTTCCTAATCTCAAGTATCAAAATGAAATCATCAAGTGAACTGTCATAAAGCACTATTTCGTCTCTATACTTAAATAACTCAGAGAATCAAATTCTTTTCAAGAAATTCTGCTTTGCAAAAGTTTTGGCCAAACTAGTTTTCATTGATTTCTAATGTTCAAATCCTTATTCTTTGAAAACGCTTAATTGTTTACAAGTGTTGTATGCTATTTGGTCAAAGTATCATTTCAAAAGTGGTTCACTCAATGCATTCCTTTTCTATGTGCATCACTTAAATCAACAAGTATTCTATTCCAATTGGGAAAGATGCGTGAATCTTGGGTGTCATTCAACAAAGTTTTCTTTAAATGGTGTCATTTTCCCTAAGAATCCTTTCACTATGCTTAATCTTCATCACACTATTATTTGGTATTACTAGAGAGAATGCATTCATTAAGGGGAGTTTCACATTAACATGTGTTTTATCTTAAAAAGCTCATCTCCTTGATTTGAAGAAAATTATCTTTAAATAATGCTCATCCGCACTCACTATGATTTATTAGTTTTGATGATGAGTTAATATCATATTTTCCTTTCAATACCTTAATTTGAAAATATCATATAGAAAGGGATATTTTGATAGTTGAATGCACAAGGCGTGAGGCAATGCATAAAATTAGGAACTAAGATACCATGTAATAGAAGTATCACTACGGAATTACATTTGGTATGTACTAACAAATCTCTTTTGCAAAGAAAGTTTTTATGTGGCGGGAGAATTTCTTATGTACTAGGACATTCCTTAATGTGCTACAAAGAGCAATTCTAAATTAAGGAAAGATGCTTTGATGATCAATCACTTTGAAGCTACACTAAGCTCTAAAAAAGGAGGAGGAAAACTTCTTGATGCTAGTTGTGATATATTCTACAAAGTAGAAGAAAACTTCTTGAAGCCAACTGAGACATATCCATTTGACGAGCTATATAAAGGATGGAAATGATCTCATACAAGAAGAAAGCAAGCAAATAGCCTTCATTGATCATTCATCAATTTGTAAAAACCAACATGAGCATTTCTAAACTCTACCTTTTTATATTCAGTAGAAATTTTGCACATGTTTGGTATCTATATGCTTTAATTGTGAAAGATGTTTTGAAAACCTCTCTAAATTCTCTCATTTTTTTCATAAAAACATTCCAAATTGCATCATATTTAGAATGAAAATCGGGGAGAGAAAATTGTTGTCTTGATATATGATTAATGAGAGAAGTCATTTCTAACTTATTCTCATATTTGCCTCTCCATCTATATTTCTTCTTTACCTCTATCTTTTGCTAATGACAAATAAGGGGGAGAGAAAGGCAAGAAAAATATGTGATCTATTATATTTTCATATTCAAACATATTTTTCTTAATGTATTTGCCATCATCAAAAAGGGGGAGAATGTTGGTTCTGATTAGTTTTGATGATGTCTTGTATAGATGCCATTAAGAGCAAAAAGATTGTATATTATACTTATCTTCTACATTGACTAACTACAATATATTTGATGTAGATTAGTCCAAGATTAATTATAGAGATTAATCAAGAAAGAAGAACTTGCTCCATGTGAAGAGATTAATGATGTGAAGTTTAATGATGGAGATTAATCAAGATGAGATCTAGAAGAATGAAGAACTTGCTGAATATAATGAGAATATCATTATTCATGTTCCTAGATTAATACTAGAAGTCTCCACGGTGATATGGAAGTTGGAACGACTCAATTCGGACTTAAAATGATTAAAAATGAGCTTCAGGATGAATTGCCTTGAACTTCCGTCAATACCCTAGTATCCAACATCCATTCGCAAGTATCAGGCTTCAATTGTTGAGTATGAGACTTCAATACCCGAGTATGTCACTTATATACTCGAGTATGGTACATAAACAGGTGTTTCTGTGCTTAAATCCCGACAATACCCGAGTATGCAAGGTCAATACTCGAGTACATCACTCTGATCAGCTCTGTTCTACGTTCAGCTTCGGGCGACCTTTGGTAAATCGACAATATCTCCCAAACCAGAGATCGGATTAAGGTGAAACCAATTTTGTTGGAAACTAGACTTCCAAGCGGTTCTAGTCGCACAAGATTCAACTCCAAAGGAGGTCAGATGAGAGAGATATGAATTGTTGAAAATGAGGGTGACATTACCGTCACATTCCTGACCAAGGCTCAATGTTTTGGGTATATCTCACAAACTAGAAGTCCAATTAAGCTGAAAAAGGTGCCATTTGAAAGTAGACTCAAAGGGCTTTCCAAAAAGACTTTAACCAGTCAAATCGGAGTTCATACCAGGAAGTTATGATCTTTGAAAGTTAACACTCGAAATACTGGAAGCAACAGAGTTCAAACAGCATAGATACTCAGTATGAGTATTTGATACTCGAGTATGATTGGTAAAAATGCTTTTGCGATGTCGAGATTGCAGATTTCGATTCTGATATTCATTGCTATTAATTATGATCTTTAATGCTCGATTCTGACCCATTCTGCTCATAGTTTTCAAATATTGATATTAAAAGTGCAGGATCATGAGAAATCTGCTTGGGTGATTTGATCAACGCGTTTTGGAATTTATATTCAAAATGCAACAGAGATGATGAAGCAACGACGCGTAGAAAGTGTACGCTGCAAAACGAAATCATTCCAACATTATGACCATCATCAACATTCCCAGAATTCCTCAAACAATTGAATTCTGATTGGTGTGCAAGAATGGAAGGATTTTTGAATTCAAACGGTGGAGTTCTTCAACGGACACCTTCATCCAACTAGTATAAATATGAAGCCATGGGTGCTCAAAGAACACACACATGCAGCAGAACAAACGATCAAAGAAAGATACTCTCCTGAGCTTGGTTTCGCCAATCTCTTGAGTGATACTTTCTAACCGAGGCTATTTAATACTTCTAATTCAACTACTTACGATCTTTGAGGCAACAGCAACATCTTCATTGATGTATTTGTCCCCCTTCATCCTCGCAGCTTTCCATTTTTTGTGACGAGGAGGGCTCTGGGGGGCCTGGATAGCAGTGGAAGGATCGGATTGGGAAGCTTCCTTCATTCGCTGCAGCTCTTCCTCCATCATCTTTCGTTCCAGCTTTCTGTAGCCACCTCTAGACAAGCAATGCGGATACTTATTTTTCGCTTGCCTCTCTCTATTGGCTTGGCTTGTTTTCTGTGACACGAAAACAAACAAAACTGATCGTACGAATTCAAGTAGATTCAAATTAAAGATAAGATATGACAGAAATTTTACCAGAAATTCAAGATTCTGCCGGGACGCCACAAACTCACTCCAGTCCTCCGGAGAAATGAAATCATATGTCTTACATGGATCCTGGTCCCTCTTTGGCCCGCTAATATACTTTTTTGTCAGCTTGTTCTTAAAATCTTTCCAACGGAGACGAACTTCGCCCATCCAATGCTTCCTCATGGCCTTAGTGTTAGGGACATCAAATGTTTCTTTGCAAGGTGAAAGAGAAGATATGACAAATCAAGTAATAAGACTAAAGATACAAATGCAGATATATCGAAAGTGAGATACCAAAATCTGTGTCCAAATCAAATCCTTCGTCTTATCATCAACGAACTTCCAAGCCGAGTAAACAATACGCACTTTGCTTCGAGCCGATAGCCTAAATAGCTAATGAAGTTTGTCTTCCTCTCTGCCAACTGGATTCATATTTTCATCAAACTCCACATGCAGCCTCTTTTTCTGATTGTCACGGCGAGCAATTAGCTTACCCATGTGTGTGCTACCTCTCCATTTTCTCACAACGGGCATATCAACCCTATCTCCCGATGACTCGTCTGAGCTAGACATATTCCTGTTCATCAAAGACCAATCACTCATGTTAGATAGGTTTTTAAATAATAAACAGAGTAATAAAATGAACCAACATGTTAAACGACCACAAAAAGAACATAGTAGTTAAACACATCATTTTGTAACTGAAGATCTTACTTTACATGGTGTCCCATATTCCTTCACAATGATCCTTTCTTGCAGCATATTCTTCATCATCTATCAATTCTACTTCACGTGTTGCAGGTGGATTTGTTGTGAAAGGGAGTGTATCGTCAAGGTTCAAGGATTCTTCAACATACTTCTGTTTTTTACTTTGAAGTAAAATGGACATTCTTTTATTTGCAGGGTCTGTAACATAAAACACTTGTTTTGCCTGACTTGCTAAAATGAATGGCTCATCTCTATGACCAAGTCTTTGAAGATCAACTGAGACAAATCCAAATTTAGGATCTATTACAACAGCATTATTGCTAACCCACTTACATTTCAATAAAGCAACTTTGAACTTGCTGTAGTTGATCTCCCATATTTCTTCGATCACTCCATAATAGGCCATTGATGCTACCACCGGGTTTTTGTCTTTCGAACTCGAAAAGTGCATGGATTCAGGCTTCAACCATCACCCCACTATTTTGCACAAAGACTTCGTCATCTTGGTCTTTTGTGTAGAAAGAATATCCGTTGACATCGTAACCGCTCCAAGTAATGACACGAAAAGAAGGCCCCAGTGCTAACCACTCGATTGTATCCGACACTCCGGTCTCGTGCAATACCTTCTCACCGAACCACTTTATGAACGTCTTCTTTTGCTCATTCGCTATCTCGCATGTCACTCTTCCTTGGATTCATATTCATCAAACTCTTTCGTGTTCATCAATGTATGGTTGAACTTCTTCCGTATTATTCAAGATGTACAGTGTGTGCTTGCAACACCTCTTCACGAGGCTTATTCTTCGCCTTG
Source organism: Acacia pycnantha (assembly GCA_025563575.1). Taxonomy (NCBI): domain Eukaryota; kingdom Viridiplantae; phylum Streptophyta; class Magnoliopsida; order Fabales; family Fabaceae; genus Acacia; species Acacia pycnantha. The sequence continues at coordinate 446,999 of JAMWYP010000110.1, read as the reverse complement.
ATTCCTCGAGTTCCCTCGCTTATCCCCTCGTCATGCCGAGATTGTATCGTCGGCCCGATAGATAATCTTTGCGTAACTCCATAGCCTCTTCAACTACATATCTCTCAACTATTGAGGCTTCCTACGATAAGGGTTTTTAGAATACCCTTTTAAGATCTTCATGTATCGCTCGAAAGGGTACATCCACCTTAGGTAAACTGGACCGCACAGCCTTACCTCCTTACCAAGTGCACTATCAAGTGCACCATGATATCAAAAAGGCAGGAGGGAAATGCATCTCTAGTTGGGACAAAATAATATAACCCTCATTCTCCAATTCATCCAACTTTTCAATGTCAATGACTTTGTTGCGAGATAGCATTGAAGAAAATACTCAATCTTGTTATAGTGGATCGAACTTCATCTTTCATAATGCCTCTTATAGCTATTGGTAGTAGTTGTTGCATCAACACATGATAATCATGGGACTTCATTCCCACTAACTTCAAATCGTTCATTGAGACACACTTTCTCAAATTAGAAGAATATCCTTGTGGTACCTTAATGTCATATAGACATCCACACAAACTTTTCTTCTCCGCTTTTGATAGTGTATGAGTTGCTGGCTCCATGTATGCCCTCTTACCATCTTCCATTACTCGTGGATGTAACCTTTCTCTTATTCCCATGTCAACCAAAAAGAGTACTGACAAGGCTATCACAAACGTTTTTCTCCACATGCATCACATCAAGACCGTGTCTCACATCAAGACTACGCCAATATGGAAGATCAAAGAAAATTGATCTCTTCTTCCATATATTCTTCTCACTCGCCTTCCTTTGCTGCTTACCCAATATGACATTGATATGTTTCACCCGACTATAAGCGTCCTCTCCGGTTAACGCCTTTGGAGCCGTATTCTGCTCCGGTAAGCCATTAAAACGCTTTCTTAACTTACGATATGGGTGGAACCGATGAAGAAACCTCCGTGGCCGAGGTAGACCGTTTTTTTCCGTGCTTTAGTTGATGGAAGTTTGTGTCTCGCTTCACATATTGGACATGCTTTATGCCCCTTCACACTATACCCGACAAATTTCCGTATGCGGAAAGTCGTTTATCGTGGTAAAAATCATTGCACGCAACTTGAAGTGCTCCTTCTTATATGCATCAAACACATCTACGCCTTCCTCCCACAACTTCTTCAAATCCTCAACCAAAGGCGCCAAGTACACATCGATATTGTTCCCGGGTTGTTTTGGTCCGTAAATCATCATAGAAAGCATCACATACTTGCGTTTCATACATAGCCGAGGAGGTAAGTTGTATATTACAAGGAGAACCGGCCATGCACTATGGGTGCTGCTAAGAGTTCGATACGGATTGAAGCCACTGTACAAAGCCCCACCAAGGTTTCTTGGCTCACTGCCAAATTGAGGGAACATTTTGTCTATTTTCTTCCATTGCGGAGAGTCACCGGTGCCAAGATATTTTCCATCGGATATTCTCTCATCGAATGCCATCTCAACTTCTTCGCCGTTGCTTCACTAGTAAACAGACGCTTAAACCGTGGAATTATTGGAAGATACCACAATGCCTTCAAAGGTTGCCTTTTTGTTGTCTCGCTCTCCGAAACACTAACTTTCTTCACTTTGTATCGTGAAGTTTTACACTTCGGACAATTACTGAGGCCTTCGTACTCGTTTCTGTACAATATGCAGTCATTAGGGCAACTGTGTATCTTTTTATGCTCCATACCCATCGTAGACAAGATTTTCTTGGCCTCATACATACGATTTGGAAGTACATTATCAATCGGCAACATATCACACAACAATTCAAGCAATGACGTGAAAGCGCTATCGGTCCACCCACAAGTTGCCTTTAAGTTGACCAAATGTAAGGTCGCAGCCAACCGTGTATACTTAGTACACCCAGGGAACAAAGGTGTCTCGCATCACTCCGCACGCTTTCATATTCACCCGATTGTGCAAAAGATTCGCCTCAACATCATTAATCATTTTCTCCATTCCATCATCATCATCTACCTCAACTTCATTTGCATGGGACGCACCGGTACTTACTTCCTCACCATGCCATATCCACGTTGTGTATCGAAGGTGTATTCCATCACAAAGTAGGTGGTCCCTTATATCAGCAATAACCCTTCGACTCCCATTTAAACAATTAACACATGGACAATAATACATCCCATTTTTGTGGCCACATTCCTTCTAGCAAATTCAATAAACTCTTCCACCCCATTCTCATATTCTTCACTAGTTCTCAATGCATTCATCCAACTATGACCCATTTTATTACCACCTACGACATTTCCAACAACGGTCAAGTTCATGTCAATTTCAAGAACGACATGTTTTCTTTTAAGTAAATTTCGACAGCATTTCCCCTTAAAAGTAAGACATCCCAAAATTTCAATAACAACCAATTTCAGCTTAATTCAACAACAAAACTTACTAACTAAACCAATTTCAGCTTTCTGTTTTGAAGGACATCCCATGTTACAAGATCATCCCGTAAAACATACAAAAACAAGCCAATAAATAGAAGTAAATATTGATATAGTTTATCTTCTTCATCATTTAACCATATCCTATATTTGGCATCTAGAATATCGCTTAGCTTATCCATGAGAACATAAGTAAGCTAAGATCTAATCTAAACAATTTGGAGAAGAGCTTAGAATGAATATAATCTCATTCATGAAGTGGTATTGTGAGGAAAATCTAAAAGTTGAAACAAAAATAATAGCAAAGAAGTTTAGAATCCCAGTCTACACGTTGTGACGCTAATCATGTGGTTTTTTTTTTTGATATTAAAGGAAGGCAAAAGCCTAAATTACAACCATACCAATTACACAAAGGAGGAATTTAATCCTAGACTCTCCTGAATTACCCAAGACCTGAGATAATTCGGACAAACATCAATAATTTGTTAGAAGACAACTCTAATTGCTTTCAGATTTCAGAGCGTGTGATTGTTTTTCTGATATGGCAATTGAATTGAAGGGAAATAATTGATTGAAAGATATGGTATACAAAGTTTAGAACTTTTGGAGAAAAACCTGTATATAATTTGAGCTGTTGGTAGACTCCTCCGTTGGATACCCACCAAGTTTCTGATTTCTTGAGGCTATACAACCCTGGGCCTATAATCAATGACTTCCCCCACTTAATACTGAAACAGACATATAACAAACTTTAGCACTTTTTGCTACAAAAAATAAGGCATCAAACAGAAACAGAGCTACTTAAACATGTTCTATCCTTGATCAAACACATTCCAAAGAAATCGATACGTATTTCTCACCAATACTATCCAGAGCAAAGTGACAATTACCAAATGTTATCAAATTTAATTCAAGGGTTTCTCACTAATAATAACAAGACGGAATAGTAGATTTAAGAGTAACGTACGAACAAGCTTACTTGGAGAAGAGCGAAACGAAGGAGACGACGGCGGAGACGAAGGAGACGAAGGAGACAGCGGAGACGACAGCGGAGACGAAGGAGAACGACGGCGGAGACGTACGGCAAGGAAAGGGACGGCCTTGGAGAAGAGCGGAACGAGAGTGAGTATGAGAGGATTTCGCGGCCTCTGTCGGAGTATGAGTGTGTGAGGGAAAATGAAGAGGCGCGAGTATATTAACCTAAAAAAATTGAATATAGGCGACCTGAATCATATTTCAGGAGTAGTAATATCCAATTTTTGTAGTAGTGGATATTTGAGATTTTTAAGGAGTCAGAAGTGCTTGATTAAGTGTAGGGAGGACTTTGTAGAATTTGTTTCCAAATTATGTCAGTTTATGCATCGTTATGTTTCGCCGTATCCATGGAAGCTTCTTTGTGATTCAAGGACGCCCAAGATTGGCGGCTGGGGCATCAATAGTGAAGATGATGACGAGAAGGTCCAAGACATGTGTGAAAATTGTAGGTGGGACTATGAACTGCTATACTTTTACTTTACCATTTATATACACAAACCCAAACGCCACAATAGGCCAAAGTAGGAACCGGTTTCAATGCCTATCCAAAGGAAAAACACCCCCGCACTTGTCTCATCGGGATAGTTTAGGTGAGATTTGAATGCTTCAAATTTCATTTTTTTTTAAACTGATGATGATTTTTGAATAAAAAATAATTTTTTGAAAAAATATTAGTTAAAAGATTATCTTTTGTTTAGATTTTCTACCCATTAAAATATTTTTTTAAAAAAAAGTAAAAAAAAAAAAAGAAAAAGAAATCTCGACCGTTGAGATAGGATTTGGACCGTCTAGATGGGACGAAAGGATAGACACTGAAATCGATTCTCCTGGACTAACGCCTGAGTTTTTAGCTTATGAGTTTAATAGTATTTATTATTTAATATTTAGCATTTTAGTAAGATAGGATCTTCAAGAAGATTATATATAGATTTTATTGGGTGCATTTTCCAATTTCTTTGGTCGACTGTTTGATCCTCCTAACAATAGAAAACCTTGGATTGATGCCTATTTTGTAAACATGCATCCTTCAATGAATAAAGTATCTTTTTTTCAGGCACTTTTATAAAACACCCGAGCTTTAAAATCTCAAATCAATCTTCTTACCTAAAAGCGTATAGGTTTTGACTACACTTAGCTTCAATAGCAATTAGCAACTCATTTTAGGAGAAAATTGTAATTTTAAAGTTCAAGTAGTATTTTTTTGTATTTTTTCTAATAAATATTTTAAATATATTAAAATGTTCAAGTTTTTAAAACATTTTTAAGAATCCCAACAGCAAGTTAAGTTGAGGAAGCGTCTGAAAAATAATAATCGAACTATCGAAGACCAAATTTTAAATATGGTTAAATTTTGTTGTATTCAATAAGCTTTTTGTCATTCCGCATGTGATTTAATTTAACAAAATAAATTTTTAGTAATTTTATGTTTTTGTTGATTTAAAGCTATTTAATATTCACTTAATTGAGATAATACTTACAAAAATAATCTTTTCAAATAAAAGATAGTGTTTACATTGGTTAGACCGTTCTATTTTCAAATTGTTCGTTATTTGCATGAAACAGAGGATCAGCTAGTTCACCCCGAATGAGCTGGCACAATTTAGTTATTTACACGCTGCAGCACGAGGGAGAGGCGAGTCACGTGGAAGAGGAGGCGATGTGAAAGTTGCATGACCCCCTCTCTCTATATATATATATATATATATGTATGGGGAAATCGTTTCTGCATTTACTGTAGAAAAACTTTTCCGCAACAATACATAAAACGACGCAGTTTTGACATATAAGCAAGTGACCGATATAAGCAAAGGAAAAAGAAACGTAAATGGACCAAAGAACGTAAATAAACTCTTTTCCTTTTATTCATTGTTGCTGAGATCTGCTATGTTGAGCTGCCAAAGCCCTGTGAGGGAAGGAATTGTTCCTGTAAATGCATTGTTCGTCCCTCGCTCGGTCTGAACAAAACATGGAGCCGACAGCTTCACCGCCATGGATGATTTCCGGGGTGAGGCTTACTGTTTCTGCAACTGAATTAGCTGTGATGACGAGGACGACAAAGGCTTTAATGACCTTAGAGAAGGTGGCGACACCTTTACTGATGAGGTGGGAACCGTACCAGAGAATGAGGGCTTGGAGGCATAAAGAGAGAGCTAGGAGAGACCGAAGAGGAGGTCAGAAGTTTGACTGCAACGGAGGCTCCGGCGCTGTGGGACACGAAGCTTGTAACACCCCTACCGGTCTCGCCTTTTCAGGTGGCGGGTAGTGTGGTCCTTTAACTTAGTCCAATTTTTAATTCAATTATTTAATTCCAATTCCCAAGTTAATTACGTCAAGTATCAGAGTATCAGCAGAAGAGCACGTATCGGTTTGGACAAAGTATACTGGTAAAGATAAAATACTGAAGAGTAAATACAGTCATCCAGATCCATAATGCCCAAAATAGCCAAAATAATAATACAGTCATCCGGGAGAAAACAAAATAAACAACCAAAAGGGAGTCACCAACAATCACAACAAACACTTCAATCTCGCTCCGCATTCTTACCTTGGTCTCCCGGCACCACTCTAGATGAACTACCTGAAGCCTTATAAAAGTCTGGGATTCATAAGTGGATCCCAGAGTAACCATTAATCTCATATGTAAAGTGTATGCAATGCATGTATGTCACCACAATCAGGAAATCAATAAATCATATAGCATTCAGTAATCACGCGCAGTAAAATAAAAGCATACCACATACATATGCAATATTTACTACGGAAGGACCAAGTCCTAATAAACGCAGGACTGCTCAACATAGCAAGCCCCGGATCCACAGCGCTAGGAAAATCACAGTGGTCGGGCCTCAAACCCGGACCACACTGAATGCACATACAAACGCATGTCTCTCACGAGACACGGATCCACAATTATGGAAAATCAAACATACAAAGTAACACAAAGCATATGAAGATTAAGGTTACTACCTGGTAGTCGACCTCAAATATTACTAATTTTTCCGGTGCGCCGATGACAGAAATATCCCTAAAATGACCAATAATATACATAAATTTCCAATATTTATAGAAATTCACCTTAATAAATATTTGACTTCTTGATTTGAAATAAGGCTTCTTCTTTTTTTTCAAGCATCCATAATCTCTAAATCCCTTTTCTCCGTTAGACATCCATTACTTGGAAAAACCCTTTTTATTTTGGGATTACACAGAAAATTCCAGCAACAGTGACTGAATCTTCAAAAATTCATAATTAATTCTAGAAAAATCCAATTGGGGTGGGTAAAACTCAAAAATGACCCTTAATATGTCTAGTTTTGGATAAAAATATTTCCAGAGACTTTAATTATTCGTACGATTTTTATGTGTCCAAAATCCACCCTCAGGTCCGAAACAGAGACCTATTTTCTGGGCCATTTTAGAAAATTAATTTCTCCTGATCCAGAGCTTCAGAAATTACAAATTATATACCAAAATAATCCTTGAGATGTCTATTTTATCCCTGTAAAATTTAATAATTTTTAAATTCCATTTACTATGTCAAAAATCGAGTTGAACCCAGCTGACTCACAGAAATTCCACATTTCAGCAACCCAACGTTTTTTACACTTTCATCTAGGGTTCCAAAATTTTGATCCAAGTTCATCCTTATACAAAATCTCATTTTAAACACTTTGAAAACATCAAAACATCCAAAATCAACTCAAATCTTCATAGAAATAGGGCTGACCGAAAATTACATAAACACCCTATAATCCAAATGTTCATTCAAGCAACATAGCCCTACTTTAGCATGCTTACTCTTATTCCTAATCATAGATTAAGACTTCAAACATATGTTTAATCTTTTCCTCATAAAAAAAAAAAACCCTCCTCATGTATCAATACTCAAGAGAACCACCATTACCAGCATCAATCAACTTAGAGATTTTACAAGGTAGGTTAAAGATAGCTTACTTGATTTAGATCTTCAACCTCTTGAAGCTCTTGGATCTTGTTTCCTTTCCTCCCTCCTTTGGCATTTACTTTCACCACTAAAGTGGAATTTTCTTGTCAATATTTATCAAGAAGAAGAAAGTGGAAGAGAATATTATTGGAATCTATGATCTTACCTTAGGCTCTTGACTCCTTGAACTCCCTTGCTTCTTGAATTTTCTTGTGTTTTTCTCTTGAGCTTTCTTAAGTGAACTCTCTTGTGCTCTTTCTTCTCTTCCCCTTCTATCAAAATTGAGGGCCAAAATGAGAGGGAATGGCCTTTTAAACTTGCTTGGATTTTTCTTTTCTTTTTTTTCTTTTTTTTTTGTCAGAAGCTTCCTTGGTCAAAGCCACAATTATTTCATGGTGGGGTCCATTACCTTTTTTTTTTGTCAAATCCTCCACCTCTTTCGGTTTTCACGTTGATTAATTAAAAAAAAAAGAAGAAGGAGAAAACGATGTCGTTTGTAATCGCTGCAGGTATATTTATCTGCGTCAGATGCTGAAATGATATCCACTATATATATATATATATAGGGGTTATCGTTTGTCATATCACTTGACATAAGGTTATGTCAAGTCACTCCAAAACTACGTCGTTTTGGGGTTAAAGGAATTAATGAACTCTCAAAACGACATAGTTTTAGGTCAGGAGAATTAATGAAGGATCTTTTAGTAAAATTCATATAATAAATACTAAAACAAAAATACAAAAACACCCTTCATTAATTTCCTTAACTCCCAAAACGACGTAGTTTTGGGCTCACTTGACATAATCTTATATCAAGTGACATGACAAACGATAAACCTATATATATATATATATATATATATATATATATATATATATATATATATATGCTTCCTCTCTTTCTGCACCTCATGATGATAAGATACAATTACATAGTTCCTACATGACTCAATCAAGTTTTATTATAGAGTAAATACCCTTTTGGGTCCCTGGAAAAACACTCTCTACCCATTTTGGTCCTTGAGTAAAAAAAATGTCATTTTCGGTCTTTTTCAGGGACTAAAAAGGATTTTTTGGGAATTTGTGAGGGATTAAAATGCCCACAAAAAATGACTAAAAGGACTAAAAGGGACCTTTTTTTTACTGTTTAAGGACTAAAAATTACATTTTTTTTTTACTAAGGGACCAAAATGAGTAGCGCGTGTTATTTCAGGGACCAAAAATGGAATTTACTCTTTATTATATAATTAGGACAGTGCTTCAATGCAAACTCTGTCATAAAAAAATATGTCACATTTTTTTCACAGAGAATAAATTGTTCAACAAGCAACTATATGTAGCACAACATTGACCAAGTTTTTCTATCCCAAGAGGAGATTCCAAAAAAAAAATTATTATAGAGAAGCAACCTGCATATGTACGTCCCATATTAATTCTAGAAAATTTCATTCAGGTCTCAAGACTAGAAAAAATATAAAAAAAGTCTCATTGTAGATTCCTTTATCAATAAATCCTTAGAGACCTTAGTGATATAAATTTTAAATGTGTACTTACATCATTGACAAATGTACATGACTATATTGACAAGTCAAATAGTGGTAATTGACAAGCTTATATATATGTTAACTAAAGCAGCTCTCATTCATAAGTGTATGTGACTATAGTAACAAGTCAATGACCACTTTATGACTTGTCAATATAGTGACATACATTTGTCAACAGGAGCTAGTTTGGTTAAAAGATGGGCTTGTTAATGGCCATATCTATTTTAACCAAATTAGCTCTCGTTGACAAGTGCATGTCACTATATATACAAACAATAAATTGGTCATTGACAAGCTCATCTGTAACTAAAAAAGATTCTATTGGCAAGTGTATCTTATTATATTGACAAGTCATAGAGTAGCTATTGACAAACTTATCTATGTAAATAAGATAACTAGGGACTTTTTTTATGGAGAAATCTACAATTTTTTTAATGTCAAAACTCAATTTACATTGGTTCTAATCAAGAGTTTCAGTATAATGTTCAACTGAAATTTCTCTACTGAAGTTCTCGGTTTTATAGAGAGGATTCAAGAATTTACATGTAAACATAACCTTTTTCATAGCTCATGTAATGTAACAATACTTTTTCCAGAGGCAACTGATTTAATTTCACCCCTAGTATCATTGCTACCACAGTTTTTTTCTTTTGATAATTCATACTCATACACTATCATTACTGTTGCAGGAAACATTTTCTGCATTTCCAACAAGGATTCTTAGGCAAGCATTTTGAGAAGACATTCAGTGTGATCATCGACTTAACTTTTTAAGTCAACAGCCGAATATGGTGTTGGATTGTCCATATTTTGAATCCAGAACTGACAATGGTTTTGACAGAAAAGTGAAGAGTAGGCCCGTTTTGTTGGCTTGCAGGATTTAGAATCAGCATCTGCAGTTCATTCATCTTCCTTAATATATGAACACTATCATCTGGGTATAGCTGTTGAAAACAAATCCTCAGACACTTCACCTAGCTCAGATAAGGTGATAATAATCCTGGCTTGAAGGTTAATGTTTCTACTCGAAATCCGGGAAATTACTTCATCATTTTCATTACAACATTGGAATGGTCAAGATAATTCTGTTGTTTTTACTAGGCAAGTTGTTAGTAAAGTGAAGAGCAGGGGAAGTAAAATGATAGGCGAACCTCCATTCTGGTTCTTAGTGTCTTTTTTTTAAACAAAATTCTAGTTCCTAGTTGATCTGTGAAGTTTAGTTCACAGTCGTACTTTATATCTTAAATAGTAAAACAAGGAGATGAAATGGAGTCTATGTAGAAACAATCATCCACTCTTCATTTTTCTATGAATTATGTTTACGTACTCCCTTGTGCAACTACGTACACTAAGGTTGCTTTATTTCATTTGCAGTTAACAAGGACACCCATGAAACCAGAGAGGCTAATGCGTCAAGGTTTCTGGGCAATTTGAACCGTATGAAATGGCCTGGACTTCAACCATCAATATCCATGACAGAACTAGTAAGCCAGATTGAACCTCACATTTCACAACAGATGACATCTAATAACTCCAACTTTCACAATCAAAATACAATATAAGTTTTTATGTAAATCCTACAATATATTTGTTTCATGAACAGTTGGTCATGTCAAGGGTCAACTCGTTGTGAGCCCTCCTTCATAGTGATCCTTCACCAACAACACAAGGCCAATTACCAAACAAGAAAGGTTTTTTTGATGCGCATCGTGATGGGAAAGTGATTGATATGAATTCTGCTTTAGTCTCAACAAGCAAAAGTAGTTTGTGTAATATCATCCTAAACTCGCTCTTCCAAATTCTTTGTATGATGTATGAGCATTTGATGGAATGAAATAGAGAATTTTGACTAAAAGACCAATTTCACCTGAAATACCCAGTTTTGTCGAAACCAAAAATTTTAAGACATATGTTGGCACAAAGTGGGACACCTGTGTCTAACATATAATTATTTCAAATGGGGCTATTATCTCACCAAAAAGGAAAGAAGAGGTCATGATCACATGAAACCGAGCACATGATGAAAATTTGTTAGTAGTGGTTACAATTGTAATTAAGAAAAGGAATAAGGTTAAATTGAAATTTCTTCATTCTTTTTGGCTCCAACCGATTTCTTTTTTTTTTTTTTTTTCTGAAGATCCATTAATTCACATTTCATCCCGTTCATTTTATCAAAGAGGGAAAAGCAAGACAAAAGGAATTCATTTTGGTCAAAGGGAAATAAAAAACAAGACAAAAAGAATTAATGTTAAGGTTGGAAAAGTAACCACATGACATGTTGTAATTAAGTAAGAAGTTAATGTCCAATGTTTTTCCCACCTCCTCAGCCGACTTAGACAATTATACATTGCAAAAACTTCCTTTTCTTCATCCAAGTCGTAAACACATACACACTCACACTCAGGAAGTTGGCCGAAAGTTGAAGGAAAAGAGGACGAAGGAAGAGAGAAAAATCTTGCGAAATCAATGGGATTTCTTGTGCTACGGGCTTGTAATCTCTAATCTTTTTCTTCTCTTACTCTTTAATCTCACAAAAACACCCTTAGGTGGTGATTAGGGTTCTGATCGAAATCTGAAAAAATGGGGAAGAAGTAATTTTCGGAAAATTTACCGAACAACGATTAAGGTGAGCGATTTTAAGACTATTGGTTGTGTACTGGAGTTTATTGGTGGTTTCTCTACTATTCTTGAATTTTGGACTATTAAAACCCCAGGAGGAAGTTCTGATTGGTTTTCCAAAATGTTATATCATGTGTATATGGTTTAAATAATGGGATAAAAAGTGGTTATGAACCCAAATTTGGATGCTTTCAAAGTGAGAATTACGAAACTTCAACGGCCACAATAAACCCTAGTTTCAATTGGGCAGTCATTTTGTGTAACACCCCACTGGTATACTGTCATTCATCAAAGTATTTATACGTAGTTCAATAGGCAAACAAAAATAGAACAATATAATGATATAAAGATCTTGATTACATTACAAGGATACCCTCAAATTTCATATATATCACTTACAACCTATAAACGTAATTACAAAACTCCTTGGAAAATTAATCTAGAACAGGTCTAGTACCTTCATTTGTTGACATCCGCTGTCTTGCCCTAAGAGCCGCTTCAAGTACATTGTTCGTTGCATAGGAAGGAACAAGGGCTGGGATCCCGAAGGTTCCCAGAGTGACAAATTAATCTCACATACAGAATATAAGCAGTATATGAAAGTCAACCAAAATAAACAGTCCACACAGGCATGTATAGAATTCAGAAATCATATCATATGCAGCCAAATTAACATACTCATATCACATAACCATAGCGCTAGGAATAACCAATTGGCATGCACCGAGAGTCCTCATGTATGTCAGAGTTCTCAATCGGGTATAACAAATTGGCATGTACCGAGAGTCCTCATGTACGTCGGAGTTTTCAATCAGGTATAGCAAATTGGCATGTACCAAGAGTCCTCCTGTACGTCGGCGTTATCAATCGGGACACCCAACTAAGAATAACCGACTGGGAATTACTGAGAGTCTTTCGATACGTCTGAGTTCTCAATCAGAAGTATCCAAAGTCGCATGAATGGAATTAGGTTAGCCACCTAAGGACTTCCGTCTAATAGGTCCTACAACTAGTTGTACCACCGGGACATTCACATATTTGATTCAAACAGACATACACAACCATACAAAGTATGCGAGATTAGAGTTACTACCTGATTGCTTTATGATTTTCCAAGTCGGCTCTGAGTACTTTGATTGTTCCGGGTACTTATAGGTTCCTATGCTAATACATTACAAATAATAGTCATTATATATTCCAATTCTTAACATCCCTAAATATTAGGGTCAACTATTGCATCATGCTCAATCATAAAACACAAGGATCTAAGTCATTCCCAAGATCCCATTTCAACATTTGAGCATCAAATTAAATATCTTTGACCTTTGTTACATCATTTTCGGATTTGACCAATTTTTTTTTAGAATTTTCAGCAATCTTTGTAAATTCATATCTCATTGCACAAGTGTCCAAATAGGGTGGTTCCAAAGGCTATGTAATCCTTTGAGCATAAAAAAAGGCTACGTAATCATCATTGAGTATATTTTCAAGTAAAAATACCTTCAGCAGTCACATACACACATACTATTCCAGTTTCAATCAAACAACACCTACTGTCTATATTACATTCCATAATCATGGGTTATTTTCAAAGATTCATATCTCCACGTGTACAAACCCAAATTAAGCATATGACATATCAAATTAAAGCTTGATATGTCTACTTTAATTCTGAAAAATTGCATGACGGAGCCATAAAGAGAAACCAAGGGGCAAAGTCGTAATAATGCACCGAGGGTCGAGACAAGAGCCAGAAGAAGTTATCAGAGCCTATTGTGAGGCATGGATCTAATAAAGTTATTTTGAATAGTTTGGTGCCAAAGGCAAGGCTAGTCTATGTGGGTCATCCAATCAGTCACCGTGAACTCGGTGAGGCCCCCGTGATAGACACTTACCTGGCCATTCTGTTCGGTTAACAGAGTTAGGTTCATTGCCCAAATCTAGTCAAGGCTTGGTCTAGGTTGTATAGTTACTTTTTGAGAAATGTAATTGTACAAAGCTCTGTATATTGTATCACATGAATATTCCTTCGGAAATTTTTAATATACCAGCATACGCTTGGCATCATCATATGTCGGGGTATTTTTATACCAGCTACTCGTCATTGTCCATTTGTTAGTACATTGCTCTCCGTTTCCGCAGTACTCTGATATAGCACCTCAAATTCTGTTGAAACTTTCTAAAACCAAGTGTCATTCGATACAATTTGTAGTATGGAATTTGGGATGTTACAGACTAACTCAAATTAATATTTAAGTTGTAAGGAATAGAATTATCCATATACAAAAGTAAAACTAAGTGTTACGTTTCATTTACATCATCAACACCACCTTCTTCTCAAGATCAAGCAATAAGTACGCCCTTGATTCTTCCTCCTTGCCTACTAGACTGCCCACGTCTTGAATTTAAGGAAGGTTCTGAGATTCAAATGAATGAATCCTTGAGTAACAGGTTAATCTCAAATTCCAAGCATATACAATATATATGTAAATCAACCAAACAGAGTAGTCCACACAGCATATAAAGCATTCAAATTCAAATGACAGGTATTACATTCCATATGCAGATTGTAATACAAGTAAATCATAAAATGATTTCAAATACCTTAGTGCTAGGAAATTCATTTTGGTAAAATGATAACAAAAAATAACTGAATGCACTAGGCCCTGCCTAGCCACAAGAAAGCTAGCCCCATGGTCGGCCCTTCCGCTCAATTGAACCACGAGTGGTGCTGGCCCGGCCCCCATACAGGAGGGACATACAATATGGCATACAAAAACATATATAGCTATGCAAAGAATGATAGATTATAGTTACTATACCTATTAGGTCTTGTAACATCCCGTTTTTCAAAAGCAGTATAAATTTTTTTTCATCAGAGTAGAGCATCGGAGCAAGAGTGTAACTGATATATATATTCAAAATGCCCACTGGCTAGTTACAGAAGCGGTATAGTAACCGAGAGTTTTCAAAAGTAACGACAACAACAGAAAGTCTTCAGCCGGTCTCTAAGCTTGCTGCTTCTCTCTCTCCTCGGTCCTTGTAACATCCCGTTTTCACAAGCAGTATAAAATTTTTTCATCAAACATCATTTCAAAATCATCAGAGTAGAGCAACAGAGCAATTGAGTAACTGATACTTGTATTCAAAACGCCGTAAGTCTGGCTAATTTACAACAGCGGTACAGTAACCGAGTGTTTCAAAAGTGAAGTACAACAACAAAAGGCTTCCGCCGGAACAACAAAAGAAGTCTTCAGCCGGATCCCGGTGTGGCCTGCTTGTCTCTCTCCTCGATCATTGGTCCTCCCGACCCTGAAGCTATATTAAGGGCTGAGGTCCATGCATCGAACCCCAGGTAACGGTTTACCTCATGTTTATATACACCATATATGTACGACAGACATTCATAGAATTTTGGCAACATTTACTACGGTCAGACATAAGGTATACATATCAGATATGTATGGCAAAAACAATACGATCGGATGACGGACGGTAGTACGGTCGGAGTACGGATAATAGTACGGTCGGAGTACGGACAATAGTACAATCGAGTACGGGCAATAGTACGGTCGAGTAGTGACGGACAATAGGCATGACAGACAATAGTAGAGTCAGAGTACAGGCATGACAGACAATAGTACAGTCGGAGTACAGACAATATACCTATATGCATACAATAAACATCAGAGTTAGTGTTACAGTACACGAACGTACCTTCGTTGACGGAATTTCGGTACGGCGGTTGGTCAGAACGTAATCAGAACGTAATCAGGGATATCCTATCAATATAACAATGTATTTGGTAAGGATCTATCATTACGACGGACATTTTTAGTCATAATGACCATTTTACCCCTGACCCCCTAATCGGCGGAATTTCGCCAGCACTTCGTTACTTTGACTCTAATCTTCCAAAATTTTGCCATAACTCCGACCCCATCATGAATTTCGAAATTAATGACTAAAATACCCCTAACATATGATATCTAATCATACTTGGAAGATTAAAGATCAAAACAACATTTCTACTAGAACTTAAGACTCGATACCGAAAAACTTACCCAGAGCTTCACTGCTTTTTCCTCCAGAGCTCCTCTCTCTAAAACCTCTCTCTATGTTTTGAATTTTCTAAGGAAAATGGTGTGAAAAATGAAGAGAACCAAGGGGTCTATTTATAGAGTTTTTCCATGAATTTCAAACCTTGGATCAACTTTATGAGATCAAATCCTAGCCCTTCATTTGGAAACTTTGCAAACAAGTTTTCCATCTCTCCTTCCTCTCTTGGCCGACCTGCCCTATGCCCCCAAAGTCCAAAAATGTGCTCAAGTGGTGCCACCTTGCATAGCTTCTGGAAGGTTTCTACCGATAAAGTCCACGATCGGTGTTCGAATCGCGTAATCTTGTAAAATCTTAGGAATCTGGAATCACAACTTTGAAGATCCTTTCCTACTCATTAGAAATGTCTGGGTTAACTAAATTTTTGATCCCTTTCAGGTCTTCTCCGGTCCTGCTGAAGTTTTACGGAAAAACGCGTCGGTTACGGAAGTAACTTCCGGAATCATAAACTTCTGGACAAAAATTCACTGATTCCGAATATGTCCAGATATTTTCCAACTAGCTCAACGATTTTGAGTTAGAATTTATTTTCTTCAAACTCCAATTCGTGACTATCTGCCTTTTTCACAGATTACCATATTTCGGTTTATTCCCTTATTGTTCCGTCGGTTTCGGAAATGACTTTGGAGACAGTCTATTCCGAGATAAAATTATACTTGTCTGTAAAATATTCTGACCTTAGAAACCTTGTTCATGGTTTTCTAGATAGGATTTAATCTCTATCGGTGGTCATTTATCCTATTTGCTTTTTCACAGAATATTCCATAGAATATTCCTTTTTATTAATATTAAATTTGCAACTTGCATATGATATTTTGTTGAAAATCTTATCCATTCACCTTCACAATTTTGGTCAATAATTCTGCCCCTTTTTTTTCTTTTTTTCATTTAATTATTTATTTAATTAATAATATATATTTTTTAATTATTTTTCATAATTTTTCCACAAAGTTTCCTATTGGTCCATACTTTGATTTTAGGCTTAAAAATACTTATTCTCATAAATTTTTCTTCATATTTTCCAATTAATTAGAAAATATATTTTATGCTAATTTTAGCCATAAACCACTAATTATAGGATTTTACATAGTTATCTTTGGATTTTCCTTTGTTTAAGCCCAAATAATTATCCAATAATTATTCAATTAATTACTCACTAATTGTCACTAATTTTCTTAATTAGAATAACTCATTTCCTCACAACAATTGCACTTACATTGGTATTTTATGCTTTACATAAAATATCTATAATCACGGGGTCAATAATGATCCCGGAATACTTTTTAATTTTTCCCTCACTATTTTCCAAGGAAATAAATCCCAAAAATTGTCTAAATTAGAGACAACATACTCTCTAATTTTTAATAATTACGTTATTGCCTCTAAGGATTTTTCATAATTTTCTTAAGTCACTTTATGCTCCACAAGGGCTTTTTCGTAATTTTGGCACTCTAATTTTCAAGAGATTTTTCCCTACAAATTTGACACCACATATTCACCTATTTCTAATAGGTATTATTTATTAAAATATAATATTCCAGATAAATAATTATCCGGGTATTACATTTCTCCCCCCGTTAAACAAAATTTCGTCCTCGAAATTTGCACTCTACCCACTAAACTTCGTACTATCCTGCTTTCGGACTATACGCGTTAGATCTTTACTTTGCCTGCCAGCCGCTCCTCTTGGTGATCGAGAATTTGCTCCAGCCCAACTGCAAAAATCTTGTCATTTCGTACTTTGGTATATAGTGTTTTCTGTGGCTCCCACACACCGCGGTCAACACTACAGATACCAAAATGTCTCCATAGCTCCCATACACCATGGCAACACAAGGTACGTTAAATGTTTCCATGGCTCCCATACACCACGACAACACAAGGTACCTCCTACTCAATGACATGATCGGGGTCGAATTGTAACAACTAAGAAACGTGGAACGCGTTATGGAGGCTGTCTGCCTCCTCTTCTACCTCGGCTCCTGCCCCGGCCTCTGGGAGCTCCTGCTCCACTTAAATTTGCCATGTCTCGTTCTTTTCAGAAACGGGTACAGAAACACGTATCGGAAGATCCTCTACATGAGTCAAATACTGCATGTACTTATCTTCGTTGGTCCCGGAGTTTCATCTGGCGTGACCCAGCTTCGCATATAAGCTCCGTACTAGGATAGAATTATTGTCCAGTACAAACTGGAGATTATCAGAATTATCAGAAATATCAGAGTTATCAGAGACATCAGAGTTACCAAAGACATCAGAGTTACCAGAGACATCAGAATTATCAGAGACATCAGAGTTATCAGAGACATCAGAGTTATCAGAGGCTGATATCATAATTATTAGAATTCGTGCCAGGACTGATTCCAAGATCTATGATCTCCGGGTAGTCGAAGTTGTCGTCGGTAGGCGACATTATCAGGGTTATCAGAACTATCAGAGGCTAATATCAGGGTTATCAGAACTATCAGAGACTGATATCAGGGTTATCAGAACTGTCAGAGGCTGATATCGGGGTTATGAGAACTATCAGAGGCTGATATCAGGGTTATCAGAAACTGATATCAGAGTTATCAAAATTAGCGGAGACTGATATCAGGGATATCGGGGCGATATCGAGTTATCGGCTCTATCGGGGCGATATCGAGTTATCGAGCTATCGAGACTATTATCGGGGTTATCGAGAACTATCGAGGCCGATATCGGGGTTATGAGAACTATCGAGGCGATATCGGGGATATCGAGAACTATCGAGGCGATATCGGGGTTATCGAGCGATATCGGGATTATCGAAATTATCGGAGACTAATATCGGGGTTATCGAAACGAGATATCGGGATTATCATAATTATCGGAGGCGATATCAGGGTTATCAGAAACTGATATCAGGATTATCAGAGTTGATGTACCGACAGAAAGTGGTACACCGTTTCAGAATGGTATACCGGTTCAAACTAGTACACAGAAATGAGGTGGTACACCGACCTTGGGCTATATCAGTACTCATTTACAAAATATGCTCCAAATTTTTGAAAAGGCTTAGAAACTAACTCCGTTAACCGAACAGAATGGCCAGGTAAGTGTCTACCATGGGGGCCTCACCGACTTATACGGCGACTGATTGGCACACCCACGTAGACTAGCCTTACCTTCGACACCAAACTGTCCGTAATAACTTCGTTAAATTCATGCCAGGACTACTGATCTGATACCAAAATTATAACATCCCTTTTTCACAAGCAGTATAAAATTTTTTCATCAAACATCATTTCAAAATCATCAGAGTAGAGCAACGGAGCAATTGAGTAACTGATACTTGTATTCAAAACGCCGTAAGTCTGGCTAATTTACAACAGCGGTACAGTAACCGAGTGTTTCAAAAGTGAAGTACAACAACAAAAAAGCTTCCGCCGGAACAACAAAAGAAGTCTTCAGCCGGATCCCGGTGCGGCTTGTGTTAGTTCTCTATGTATTTTGATGATTAATAACAATTGTAAACAAGTATGAATGTTTTAAAATGACAAAATAGTCAAAATCATTCTGTCACCGAAAAACTCGAGCCTAACTAGGAAAGCTCGAGTTTGCTCGAGCCTAAACTCCCATGGTATAATAATAAAGAGTTTACGAATGAGTAAACTCGAGCCTGTATAGACAAGCTCGAGTTTGCCCATGGCGGGAAGATTTTCCAATTAAAATGCATCTCTTTAAACTTCAGAGTTTATCTTTTTTTAGTAGAGTTTGCTTGTTCCTATGGCTATAAATTGATTAACACTCGAGCCCAAGTATATGGACTCGAGCCTAACACTTTTGTGTAGAGTTTACTCTATGGTTTGAAAAACGAAGAAGAGTTTACAAAACAGGTAAACTCGAGCTGTTATTGCAAGCTCGAGTTTTCCTTGGCAGAGAGCTCCCAAGTTTTTCTTCTTTACAAAACTCCAGAGTTTAAGTTCAAACCTCCAGTTCACTTCAATAAGCCATGGAATAAACAAAGCTGAACTCGAGTCCTAGAAAATGAACTCGAGCCCTTCATCTGAAGAGAGTAAAGCAAGTGTACAAACTCCAGAGTTTGTATTCGTGCTCCAGTCCACTCTTTCGAATGACCAAAAAACTCTTAGGCATGAATAGTGTTAAACTCGAGCCTAATCACTAATGGACTCGAGCACCTTAGCTTGTGAAATATTACTTCAGGTGCTCATACGACAAAATGCTTAGAGATCATTCGAACTCGAGCCTACCTTCGTGAACTCGAGTTCACATGGTGAAACAAATTACAAACTCCGAGTTTACATCAAACTCCGAGTTTGCTCTCACGAAAGATAAACCCAGATACTCTAAAAACCTTACAAACTCGAGCCTGACTTGGAGAACTCGAGTTTAGGACGACAGCAAATATGATCGTTACTGGTTTCATCCTGATTGTTTTGAACTACAAACTTACCATATTTATGCGAATTGATTGCATTCATTTAGAGAATTCAAATGTATATTTAACCACTCTATATTGAGAATGTTTCAGGTATTAGTTGGATCAAACAATACATTGAATAAAGCGCGAAGAATCAGAAAGCAGTATGATTTCACGCGTCTAGGAATTCAATCAGCCGAAATTCAGAACCCAACGGTTATAATCCTCATCAAACTGAATTTCAAATGAAGAACATGAAAAATTGAGAAGTAACGGTCACATAGCAACTCACCACTATATAAGGAGCTGATTACAAACTTCGAACACACACGAAAGATTAAGTAGAAACGAAAAGCAAGCTCAAGAGTTACTTATACATTCAGTTTTCTTTCTGTATTGTATTTTGATATACAAAGAGCCTCAGTGTTTATCAATATCTTCTCTGTGAGAGAGCTTTTATACAAATTATTCATCCATTGTAAAAATCTCAAGTCAAGGGGACTTGGAGATTGGGATTTGATTACAACTTGTAAGGGGAGTGTATCCTAGAGAGAGGATAATTCTTGAGTACAGAGTGTGTATCTGAGTTAAGTGATAGTAGAAAAACCCGAGAGTGCGGGGGCTGGACGTAGGTCAAGAGTTTAGACCGAACCAGGATAAACTTTCTGTGTCAAGCTCTTCTTCCCTATCTCTTTACGTTTAGCTTCAGCTTGGGTGCAAAGTTATTTTAAAAGTTTTTAAAATCCCCAATTCACCCCCCTCTTGGTGATTTCCTTTCGTTTTCAGCTTGCTTGTCTCTCTCCTCGATCCTTGGTCCTCCCGACCCTGAAGCTATATTAAGGGCTGAGGTCCATGCATCCAACCCCAGGTAACGGTTAACCTCATTTTTATATACACCATATATGTACGACAGACATTCATAGAATTTTGGCAACATTTACTACGGTCAGACATAAGGTATACATATCAGATATGTATGGCAACAACAATACAGTCGGATGACAGACAATATACCTATATGCATACAATAAACATCAGAGTTAGTGTTACAGTACGCGAACGTACCTTCGTTGACGGAATTTCGGTACGGCGGTTGGTCAGAACGTAATCTGAACGTAATCAGGGATATCCTATCAATATAACAACGTATTTGTTAAGGATCTATCATTACGACGGACATTATTAGTCATAATGACCATTTTACCCCTGACCGATTTTTCGCCAGCACTTCGTTACTTTGACTCTAATCTTCCAAAATTTTGCCATAACTCCGACCCCATCATGAATTTCGAAATTAATGACTAAAATACCCCTACCATATGATATCTAATCATACTTGGAAGATTAAAGATCAAAACAACATTTCTACTATAACTACCGAATCGAAAACTAGAAGTTAAGACTCGGTACCGAAAAACTTACCCAGAGCTTCGCTGCTTTTTCCTCCAGAGCTCCTCTCTCTAAAACCTCTCTCTATGTTTCGAATTTTCTAAGGCAAATGGTGTGAAAAATGAAGAGAACCAAGGGGTCTATTTATAGAGTTTTTCCATGAATTTCAACCCTTTGATCAACTTTATGAGATCAAATCTTAGCCCTTCATTTGGAAACTTTGAAAACAAGTTTTCCCTCTCTCCTTCCTCTCTTGGCCGACCTGCCCTATGCCCCCAAAGTCCAAAAATGTGCTCAAGTGGTGCCACCTTGCATAGCTTCTGGAAGGTTTCTACGGATAAAGTCCACGATCGGTGTTCGAATTGCGTAATCTTGTAAAATCTTAGGAATCTGGAATCACAACTTTGAAGATCCTTTCCTACTCATTAGAAATGTCTGGG
Organism: Acacia pycnantha; assembly: GCA_025563575.1. Lineage (NCBI taxonomy): Eukaryota > Viridiplantae > Streptophyta > Magnoliopsida > Fabales > Fabaceae > Acacia > Acacia pycnantha. Next base: position 425,061 of record JAMWYP010000110.1, on the reverse strand, counting down.
TTAACTAAATTTTTGATCCCTTTCAGGTCTTCTCCGGTCCTGCTGAAGTTTTACGGAAAAACACGTCGGTTACGGAAGTAACTTCCGGAATCATCAACTTCTGGACAAAAATTCACTGATTCCGAATATGTCCAGATATTTTCCAACTAGCTCAAAGATTTTGAGTTAGAATTTATTTTCTTCAAACTCCAATTCGTGACTATCTGCCTTTTTCACAGATTACCCTATTTCGTCTTATTCCCTTATTGTTCCGTCGGTTTCGGAAATGACTTTGGAGACAGTCTATTCCGAGATAAAATTATACTTGTCTGTAAAATACTCTGACCTTAGAAACCTTATTCATGGTTTTCTAGATAGGATTTAATCTCTATCGGTGGTCATTTATCCTATTTGCTTTTTCACAGAATATTCCATAGAATATTACTTTTTATTAATATTAAATTTGCAACTTGCATATGATATTTTGTTGAAAATCTTATCCATTCACCTTCAAAATTTTGGTCAATAATTCTGCCCTTTTTTTTCGTTTTTTTATTTAATTATTTAATTAATAATATATATATTTTAATTATTTAATAATTATTTTTCATAATTTTTCCACAAAGTTTCCTATTGGTCCATACTTTGATTTTAGGCTTAAAAATACTTATTCTCATCAATTTTTCTTCATATTTTCCAATTAATTAGTAAATATATTTTATGCTAATTTTAGCTATAAACCACTAATTATAGGATTTTACATAGTTATTTTTGGATTTTCCTTCGTTTAAGCCCAAATAATTAGCCAATATTTATTCAATTAATTACTCACTAATTGTCACTAATTTTCTTAATTAGAATAACTCATTTCCTCACAACAATTGCACTTACATTGGTATTTTATGCTTTACATAAAATATCTATAATCACGGGGTCAATAATTATTTTTAATTTTTCCCCCACTATTTTCCAAGGAAATAAATCCCAAAAATTGTCTAAATTAGAGACAACATACTCTCTAATTTTTTATAATTACTTTATTTCCTCTAAGGATTTTTCATAATTTCCTTAAGTCACTTTATGCTCCACAAGGGCATTTTCGTAATTTTGGCACTCTAATTTTCAAGAGATTTTTCCCTACAAATTTGACACCATATATTCACCTATTTCTAATAGGTATTATTTATAAAAATATAATATTTCAGATAAATAATTATCCGGGTATTACAGTCCTTGGTTCTCCTGACCCTGACGCTATATCAAGAGCTGAGATCCGCACCGGATCTCAGGTAACAGTTAACCTCATATTTACATATACATCATATGGACTACAGACAAATATATCAACAACAGTATATGTGCACTCATCGCCCAAAAGCATGCATACATATATCGCCCAATAGCATGTATACACATATCGCCCAAAAGCATGCAGATATATCGCCCATGGCAAACGTAAACATATCAACAGTATTTAAACATATCACAAAGCTATCAACTAGCACATACAGTACACCTAGCACATACATGCATACCATAAACATCACATTAGTGTTACAGTACGCGGACATACATACATACAATAAACATACCACATATACAATACACATATCACATATATGCATACAATAAACATCAGCGTTAGTGTTACAGTACGCGAACGTACCTTCGTTGACGGTAATCGGTACTTCTGACGGAAAACGGAAAACGGTACGTTTGACAGCGGTACGACAGCGGTACAACAACGGTTTGTGATTACAGATATCCTATAAGGATAATATGACAACTTATTAACATTTGACATCATAACAGGCATTTTAGGCATAAATGACCATTTTGCCCCTGATGCCCCTAATCGGCGGAATTTCGCCAGCGCTTCGCTACTTTGACTCTAATCTTCCAAAATTTTGCCATAACTCCTACCCCATAATGATTTTTGAAATTAATGACTAAAATACCCCTAACATATGATATCTAATCATACTTGGAAGACTAAAGATCAAAACAACATTTCTACTAGAACTACCGAATCGAAAACTAGAACTTAAGACTCGGTACCGAAAAACTTACCCAGAGCTTCACTGCTTCATCCTCCGGACTCCTCATTCTCTCTACCCTCTCCCTAAAATTGAATTGCTCTTTGGAAATAGTGTAGTGAATGAAGAGGCAAAGGCCTCTATTTATAGAAGAAAAATGGAAATTATCCAAACTTCTCCAAACTTCTCCTTCAACCACAACCATGGAAATTAGGGTTTTTTGTGATCTCAAACCTCCACCATACAGCCCATATGCCGACCTCCCCCTCCCCATTAGTCAACAAAAGCAATCATCAACTCTTGCTTTATGGAGCTTTATCCGATAAAGTTCCCCGATCGGTGTTTGAATCGCGTAATCTTGTAAACTCTCAAAAATCCGGAATCACAACTTTGAAGTTCTTTTCCTACTCGTTAGAAATGTCTGGGTTAACTAAATTTTTGATCCCTTTCAGTTCTTCTCTGGTCCTGCCGAAGATTTACGGAAAAACGCGTTAGTTACGGAAATAACTTTCAGAACTATAAACTTCGGGACAAAAGTTCACTGATCCATAATTTGTCCAGTTGATTACCAACTCATCCCCAGATATTGAGTTATGATTTATTTTCTACAGGTTTTCATTTCCTCAACTGCTCATTTGTCCTTTTCGTCTTACTCCCTTATTGTTCCGTCGGTTTCGGAAATGACTTCGGAGACAATCTACTCCGAGATAAAATTACACTCGTCCATAATATACTCTGACCTTAGAAACCTTGTTCATGGTTTTCTAGATAGGATTTAATTCCTATCGGTGGTCATTTATCCTATTTGCATTTTCACAAAAGTATCACAACTTATATTATATTTTAATAACTTAATATCATGATATTTTATACTTCATTCTTATCCAATTTTGAATTAAAATTTTCGGTCAACAATTCTGCCCCTTTTTTTTCATTTTCTATTTAATTATTTAATTAATAATATATATTTTTTAATTATTGAATAATTATTTTTCATAATTTTTCCACAAAGTTTCCTATTGGTCCATACTTGTTTTTAGGCTTAAAATTACTTAATCTCACCAATTTTTCTTCATATTTTCCCATGAATTAGAAAATATATTTTATGCTAATTTTAGCCATAAACCACTAATTATAGGGTTTTACATAATTATCTTTGGATTTTCCTTTGTTTAAGCCCAAATAATTAGCCAATAATTATTAAATTAATTACCCACTAATTGTTGATAATTTTATTAATTAGAATAACTCATTTTCTCACAACTTTTTCACTTACATTGGTATTTTATGCTTTACATAAAATATCCATAAGAGTAAATACCCTTTTTGGTCACTGAAAAAACTCGCGCTACCCATTTTGGTCCCTGAGTAACAAAAATGTAATTTTTTGTCCTTAAAAAGGAAAAAAAAAATGTCCCTTTTAGTCATTTTTTGTGGGCATTTTAATCCCTCACAAATTCTCAAAAAGTCCTTTTTAGTCCCTAAAAAGGACCAAAAATGACATTTTTTTTACTCAGGGACCAAAATGGGTAGCGCGTGTTTTTTCAGGGACCCAAAAGGGTATTTACTCTATCTATAATCACGGGGTCAATAATGATCCCGGAATACTTTTTAATTTTTCCCTCACTATTTTCCAAATAAATAAATCCCAAAAATTGTCTAAATTAGAGACGACATACTCTCTAATTTTTAATAATTATTTTATTGCCTCTAAGGATTTTTCATAATTTCCTTAAGTCATTTTATGCTGCACAAGGGCATTTTGGTCATTTCTGACACATTATTTATTTTTTCCTAATTTCCAAGAAATTTTCCTTTATAAAATAAGATAAATTTAACATTATTTTCCAAACCACATATTCACCTATTTTTAATAGGTATATTTTGATACGGATTTTTAGGGTATTACATTTCTCCCCCCGTTAAACAAAATTTCGTCCTTGAAATTTGTACTCTATCCTCTAAACTCCGTACTTAACTAAACTTCGGACTATACGCGTCGGATCTTCACTTTGTCCTTCAGCTGCTTCTTTCGGTGATCAAGAATTTGCTCTGGTTCGACCACTAAGATCTTGTCATATCGTACTTTGATATATAATGTCTTCTGTGGCTCCCATACACCGCGGTCAACACTACAGATACCAAAATGTCTCCATGGCTATACCATGACAACACAAGATACTTCAAACGTTTCCATGGCGCCTACACACCATGACAACATAAGATACCTCCTACTCAATGACATGATCACGGTCGAATATAACTAAGAAACATGGAACACGTGTCTAATATCTAATTCATATATTGTCTAGAAAAGATTTCGTCTAAGAGAGGTAGTACCTTGGACCCTCTCCAGAAGTTCCCTGTCCATTGCATTGGTCAGCGCGCACTGTGGCCTCAACTCCGTAGGTTTCTCAGGACAATCTCGGATAATGTGGCCTGGCTTCCTACATCGGTAGCAAACCCGTCTTCTAATACATTCACCAGGATGGTACTTCCCGCAATCAGGACACGGTCGGGTTACCGCCATTCTCGGGTTGTTCTGCTGCCCAGTCTGGAATGGCCTCCTGCTTTCTCTTTGGGAGTCACTCCATGGTGCCTCTCTCTTCCGTGAGGAGTTCCCGCGGCTAAACTCGCTACGATCTGTACTGCTATTGTTGTAGAATCTGGACTTCCGGAATTCTTTCAAATTCCGCTCAATCAGCCTACAAGCTTCCACAGCATGAGTCAACTCCTGGAATCGTTGAGACATAAGTCTCTCACCTAGTTCGTACTTCAGCCCGTGGATCAGTATGTTCACCATACTACTCTCATCATTGTCCTTTCGCAGGTGCGATGAGTATCGTGATAGATTGGTGAATCGGGCATAGTAGTCATCAAAGGACTCCTCTTGACCTTGTCGGATGTGAAGGAAGTCTGACTCTTTGGTCATTTGTACAGAGGGAGGAAAGTACTGCTCATTAAACTTTTCCAGAAACTTATCCCATGTAACGGGACAATAACGTGTCTGTAAAGTTGCCGCTATGACTTCCCACCATCGGTCTGCGTCTCCTTCTAGCTTTTAGATCGCCAGTTGAGCTTTGCGATCATCCGGGCATTCAATCACCTTGAAGATTTTCTCCAACCTTTTTAGCCAGTCCTCCGCCGAGTCTAGTTGACCTCGGAAAGCTGGTGGTTTCAACTTACAGTGATTGGGATCTATCAGACCCTTCAGATTCCTCAACATGTCCATCACTTTGATCGTTCTCCTCTTCTTCTTCTTCCTCGTTATTTTCTTCATCATTCCGCTCTTCTTCATTTTGTCGTCCTTCTAGTTGTCTCTCAGCTTCTCGATCTTGTCTATTCTGCCTTTCTAGGAGTGCGTCTATGAGTGCCCTATGTTCTTGCAGGGTTCTCCTCATCTCCAGCATCTCATTCTGTTCTGGTTGGTTCTGTTCAGGTATCGCTCTCATCTGAGGCTGTCTGCCTCCTCTTCTACCTCCACCTCTACCTCGGCCCCTTCCTCAGCCTCTGGGAGCTCCGGCTCCTCTCAAATTTGCCATTTCGTGTTCTTTTTCCTTTATTAAGGAAAATGTTGGTTATAAGGAAAAAAATTAGTATATCGCATATTTTATCGCACTAGTATCTATACCGCACATAGATTTCATTACACCTAGTATCTGTATGGCACAAAGACTTTATCGCACCTAGTTTTACGCTACAAACGAACAGACACTCACAATATTTCCCTTGTTTAGAATTTCGTTGGTTCGTTCTACTCAGAAACGAGTATGGAAGTACGTATCGGAAGTTTCTCTACATGAGTCAAATACTGCATGTACGTATCTTTACTGTTCTCGGAGTTTCATCCGGCGTGGCCCAGCTACACATATAAGCTCTGTGCTAGGATAGAATCACCATCCAGTACAAACTGGTGATTATCAGAGACTGATATCAGGGTTATCAGAATTGATGTGCCAACAGAGAGTGGTACACCGGTTCAGAATAGTATACCGGCTGAAGCTGGTATACCCAAATAGGGTGGTACACTGATTCAGGGCTATATCAGTACTCATTTTCAAAATATGCTCCAAATTTTTGAAAAGACTTAGAACCTAACTCCGTTAACCGAACAGAATGGCCAGGTAAGTGTCTACCATGGGGGCCTCACCGAGTTCACGGCGACTGATTGGTACACCCACGTAGACTAGCCTTGCCTTCGGCACCAAACTGTCTGTAATAACATCGTTAAATTCATGCCAGGACTACTGCTCTGATACCAAAATGTAACATCCTGTTTTTCAAAAGCAGTATAAATTTTTTTTCATCAGAGTAGAGCTTCGGAGCAAGAGTGTAACTGATATATATATATTCAAAATGCCCACTGGCTAGTTACAGAAGCGGTATAGTAACCGAGAGTTTTCAAAAGTAACGACAACAACAGAAAGTCTTCAGCCGGTCTCTAAGCTTGCTGCTTCCCTCTCTCCTCGGTCCTTGGTTCTCCTGACCCTGACGCTATATCAAGAGCTGAGATCCGCACCGGATCTCAGGTAACGGTTAACCTCATATTTACATATACAGCATATGGACTACAGACAAACATATCAACAACAGTATATGTGCACTCATCACCCAAAAGCATGCATACATATATCGCCCAATAGCATGCATACATATATCGCCCAATAGCATGTATACACATATCGCCCAAAAGCATGCAGATATATCGCCCATGACAAACGTAAACCTATCAACAGTATTTAAACATATCACAAAGCTATCAACTACCACATACAGTATACCTAGCACATACATGCATACCATAAACATCAGATTAGTGTTACAGTACGCGGACGTATGTAATACCCTAAAAATCCGTATCAAAATATACCTATTAAAAATGGGTGAATATGTGGTTTCAAAAAGAATGTTAAATTTATCTTATTTTCTAAAGGAAAATTTCTTGGAAATTAGGAAAAATTAATAATGTGTCAGAAATGACCAAAATGCCCTTGTGGAGCATAAAATGACTTAAGGAAATTATGAAAAATCCTTAGAGGCAATAAAATAATTATTAAAAATTAGAGAGTATGTTGTCTCTAATTTAGACAATTTTTGGGATTTATTTCCTTGGAAAATAGTGAGGGAAAAATAAAAAAAGTTTTTCGGGATCATTATTGACCCCGTGATTTTTAATATTTTATGTAAAGCATAAAATACTAAGGTAAGTCCAATAGTTGTGAGGAAAGGAGTAATTCTAAATAAGAAAATTATCAAAAATTAGTGAGAGATTAAATAGATAATTATTGGCTAATTATCTAGGCACAATTAAGAAAAAATCCAAGGGTAAATGTGTAAAAACCCTTTCAGGAAATGTTTATGTCTAAAATTAGCATAAAATATATTTGCTAATTAATAGGAAAATATGAAGAAAAATTGGTGAGATTAAGTAATTTTAAGCCTAAAAACAAGTATGGACCAATAGGAAACTTTGTGGAAAAGTTATGAAAAATAATTATTAAATAATTAAAAAATATATATATTATTAATTAAATAATTAAATAAAAACGAAAATAAAAAAAAGGGGCAGAATTGTTGACCGAAAATTTTGATTCAAAATAGGATAAGAATGAAGTATAAAATATCATGATATTAAGTTATTAAAATATAATATAAGTTGTGATATTTTTGTGAAAAAGCAAATAGGATAAATGACCACCGATAGGAATTAAATTCTATCTAGAAAACCATGAACAAGGTTTCTAAGGTCAGAGTATATTATGGACGAGTGAATTTTTATCTCGGAGTGAGCTGTCTCCGAAGTCATTTCCGAAACCAACGGAACAATAAGGGAATAAGACGAAAAAGACAAAGGAGCAGTTGAGGAAATGAAAACCTATAGAAAATAAATCCTAACTCAATATCTGGGGATGAGTTGGTAATCAACGGGACATTTTATGAATCAGTGGATTTTTGTCCTGAAGTTGATGATTCCACATGACATCACCCTACTGACATGGGATGACATAGGGGACAAAATTTGTGGAGGAAAATGGAGAAAAATGAGTGATTCTCATGAGGCCACATCTACCTCCTATGAACCGTTGATTCGAAAGTAGATCCAAGGGCTAAGATAAATAGAAGTTTTCTATAAATAGCCCTTCATTCTTCATTCATTCTTCACCAATTCACCAAGCCTTTTAGAGAGAAGTTAGAGAGAGGAGCTCTGGAGAAAGTTGTAGTTCTTCAATGGGTAAGTTCTTCGGTTCTAGTCTTTAGTTCGGTAGTTCTTGAAATTCTAGAGTAGATGTTGTTTTGATATTTAATCTTCCAAGTATGATTAGATATCATATGTTAGGGGTATTTTAATCATTAATTTTGAAAATCATGATGGGGTCGGAGTTATGGCAAAATTTTGGAAGATTAGAGTCAAAGTAGCAAGCGCTGGCGAAATTCCACCGATTAGGGGCATCAGGGGCAAAATGGTCATTTATGCCTAAAATTCCTGTTATGATGTCAAATGTTAATAAAATGTAATATTATCCTTATAGGATATCCGTAATCACAAACCGCTGTTGGACCGCTGTCGTACCGCTGTCAAACGTACCGTTTTCCGTTTTCCGTCAGAAGTACCGATTACCGTCAACAAAGGTACGTCTGCGTACTGTAACACTAATCTGATGTTTATGGTATGCATGTATGTGCTAGGTGTACTGTATGTGGTAGTTGATAGCTCTGTGATATGTTTATGTATTGTTGATATGTTTACGTTTGCCATGGGCGATATATCTGCATGCTTTTGGGCGATATGTGTATACATGATATTGGGCGATATATGTGTGCATGCTTTTGGGCGATGAGTGCACATATACTGTTGTTGATATATTTGTCTGTAGTCCATATGCTGTATATGTAAATATGAGGTACCATTACCTGAGATCCGGTGCGGATCTCAGTTCTTAATATAGCGTCAGGGTCGGGAGAACCAAGGACAGAGGAGAGAAGAAAGCAGCAAGCTTAGAGACCGGCTGAAGACTTTCTGTTGTTGTTCTTACTTTTGAAAACTCTCGGTTACTGTACCGCTTCTGTAATTAGCCAGTGGGCATTTTGAATATATATATCAGTTACACTTTTGCTCCGATGCTCTACTCTGATGAAAAAAATTTATACTCCTTTTGAAAAACGGGATGTTACAACGTACATACATACACTAAACATACCACATATACAATACACATATCACATATATGCATACAATAAACATCAGCGTTAGTGTTACAGTACACGAACGTACCTTCGTTGACGGTAATCGGTACTTCTGACGGAAAACGGAAAACGGTACGTTTGACAGCGGTCAACAGCGATTTGTGATTACAGACATCTTATAAGGATAATATGACATTTTATTAACATTTGACATCATAACAGGAATTTTAGGCATAAATGACCATTTTGCCCCTGATGCCCCTAATCGACGGAATTTCGCCAGCGCTTCGCTACTTTGACTCTAATTTTCCCAAATTTTGCCATAACTCCAACCCCATCATGATTTCCGAAATTAATGACTAAAATATCCCTAACATATGATATCTAATCATACTTGGAAGACTAAAGATCAAAACAACATTTCTACTATGACTACCGAATCGAAAACTAGAACTTAAGACTCGATACCGAAAAACTTACCCAGAGCTTCGCTGCTTCTTCCTCCGGACTCCTCCTTCTCTCTACCCTCAATCGAATTGATCTTTGGAAATGGTGTAGTGAATGAAGAGGCAAAGGCCTCTATTTGTAGAAAAATCATCAACTCTTGCTTTATGGAGCTTTATCAGATAAAGTTCCCCCGATCGGTGTTTGAATCGCGTAATCTTGTAAAATCTCAAAAATGCGGAATCACAACTTTGAAGTTCTTTTCATACTCATTAGAAATGTACGGGTTAACTAAATTTTGATCCCTTTCGGGTCTTCTCAGGTCTAGAAGATTTACGGAAAAACGCATCGATTACGGGAATAACTTCAGGAATTATCAACTTCGAGACAAAAATTCAGCGATCCATAATTTGTCCAGTTGATTACCAAATCATCCCCGAGATATTGAGTTATGATTTATTTTTACGGTTTTCATTTCCTCAGCTTGCTCCTTTGTCCTTTTCGTCTTATTCCCTTATTGTTCCATCGGTTTCGGAAATGACTTCGGAGACAGCCTATTCTGAGATAAAATTACACTCGTCCATAATATACTCGACCTTAGAAACCTTGTTCATGGTTTTCTAGATAGGATTTAATTCCTATCGGTGGTCATTTATCTATTTGCTTTTTCACAAAAATATCACAACTTATATTATATTTTAATAACTTAATATCATGATATTTTATACTTCATTCTTATCAATTTTGAATCAAAATTTTCGGTCAACAATTCTGCCCTTTTTCATATTTTCGTTTTTTATTTAATTATTTAATTAATAATATATTTATATTTAATTATTTAATAATTATTTTCATAATTTTTCCACAAAGTTTCCTATTGGTCCATACTTGTTTTTAGACTTAAAATTACTTAATCTCACCAATTTTTCTTCATATTTTCCCATTGATTAGAAAATATATTTTATGCTAATTTTAGCCATAAACCACTAATTATAAGGTTTACATAATTATCTTTGGATTTTCCTTTGTTTAAGCCCAAATAATTAGCCAATAATAATTAAATTAATTACCCACTAATTGTTGATAATTTTATTAATTAGAATAACTCATTTTCTCACAACTTTTTCACTTACATTGGTATTTTATGCTTTACATAAAATATCTATAATCACGAGGTCAATAATGATCCCGGAATACTTTAATTTTTCCCTCACTATTTTCCAAGAAATAAATCCCAAAATTGTCTAAATTAGAGACAACATACTCTCTAATTTTTAATAATTATTTTCTTGCCTCTAAGGATTTTTTATAATTTCCTTAATTCATTTTATGCTCCACAAGGGCATTTTGGTCATGAAGCTAAGTTAAGAGCTGAGGTCCATGCATCGAACCCCAGGTAACGGTTAACCTCATGATTACATACATCATATATGTACGACAGACATTCATAGAATTTTGGCAACATTTACTACGGTCAGACATAGGGTATACATATCAGATATGTATAGCAAAAACAATACAGTCGGATGACAGACAAAAGTACAGTCGGAGTACAGATAATAGTACAGTCAGAGTAACAATACAGTCGGATGACAGGCAGTAGTACAGTCGGAGTACAGATATTAGTACAGTCAGAGTACAGACAATAGTACAGTCAGAGTACAGGCATGACAGACAATAGGCATGACAGAAAATAGTACAGTCAGAGAACAGGCATGACAGCGGAAAACATATATGCAGACAATAACCATCAGAGTTAGTGTTACAGTACGCGAACGTACCTTCGTTGAAGGAATTTCGGTACGACGGTTGGTCAGAATGTAATCAGGGATATCCTATCAATATAACAACGTATTTGTTAAGGATCTATCATTACGACGGACATTTTTAGTCATAATGACCATTTTACCCCTGACCCCCTAATCGGTGCAATTTCGCCAGCACTTCGTTACTTTGACTTTAATCTTCCAAAATTTTGCCATAACTCCGACCCCATCATGAATTTCGAAATTAATGACTAAAATACCCCTAACATATGATATCTAATCATACTTGGAAGATTAAAGACCAAAACAAAATTTCTACTATAACTACCGAATGGAAAACTAGAACTTAAGACTCGGTACCGAAAAACTTACCTGTTGAAGAACTTCACTACAACTTCTCCAGAGCTCCTCTCTCTAAATTCTCTCTACACTTTCTAAGAGTGGTTTTGGTGTGAAGAATGAAGAGAATCAAGGGCCTATTTATAGGAGAAGTCATGGCATTTCAACCGTCGGATCAACTTTATGAAACGAAATCTTAGCCTTCCATGTATTAACCTTAGCAAACAATTTTTCCCTTCTCTCCTCTCTCTCTTGGCCGACCTCCATGGCCTCCCAAGTCAACAAAATGAGTTGTCATTTCGCCACCTTGCATCTTTCTAGAAGATTTTACACCGATAAAGTCCCAGTTCGGTGTTCGAATCGCGTAATCTTGTAAAATCTTAGAAATCCAGAATCATAACTTTGAAGTTCTTTTCTTACTCATTAAAAATGTCTGGGTTAACTAAATTTTTGATCCCTTTCAGGTCTTCTCCGGTCCTGCCAAAGATTTACGGAAAAACGCGTCGGTTACGGAAGTAACTTCCGGAATCACCAACTTCTGGACAAAAATTTACTGATTCCGAATATGTCCAGATATTTTTCAACTAGTTCAAGGATCTTGAGTTAGAATTTATTTTCTATAGACTCACTTTTCCAATATCTGGCCTTTTTCTCTTTGCCGGATCCCCTAATTACTCCGCCAGTCATGGAAATGACTTTGGAGACAGTCTATTCCGAGATAAAATTATACTTGTCTATAAAATACTCTGACCTTAGAAACCTTGTTCATGGTTTTCTAGATATGATTTAATCTCTATCCGTGGTCATTTCTCCTATTTGCTTTTTACACAAATATCTCACAAAACAATCCACTTGCACATAAATGCATTCACACTTGGCAAAATTTCACATTTTCTCTTTCCTTTTCCCCTCACATTTCGGCTACACCCACACACCCACAATAATCAATTTGGTTTCCCACTTGCAACAATATGAAATGTTCTTATTGGTTGGTTGACTTTTCAACTCCTTCTACACTAAGTTTCCTAACAACTTCTCTACTAAGTTTTCTACTCCATTTTTCCTCCATTTTTCTCTTCTATTTTCGAAAATGATGGCCCTTTCTTGGCCAAATATTTTCTCATCCACTTGCTCAAATATCCATTGTCCCATGTGTTTCTATTGGTCCTTGGTTCATGTTGATTTTTCAATAACTTAACCACTAAGTTTCTTACTTTAATTTCCTCAATATTCTTTCTTCTTTTTCCTTGTGTTATTTTCGAAATTCATGGACATTTCTTGGCCAAGTACTTTGTTTTTTTAATAACTCACATTATCCTCCAATTACCTCATATTTAATTAGCAAGAATTCCTTATAATTTACCTTGTTTAAGCTTAAATAATTAGCCAATAATTATGTATTTATTTTCTCACTAATTGTTGATAATTTTCTTAATTAGAATAACCCATTACCTCACAACTTTTGCACTGACATTAGTGTTTTATGCCTCATGCATTATATCAAAATTCACGGGGGCATTTTGGTCATTATAATACTTTTTAACTTTTCCCCCTTTATTTTTCCAAGGTAATAATTTAATAAATTACCTAAATTAGGGACAATATTCTTCCCTATTTCAAATAAATATTTACTTGCCTCTTTATAATATTTTCAGGGTATTTTAAAACCCATAAATATTTTAGGGACCTATTTGCAAATTTCAAACGTTTTAGGGACCTAACTGCACATTATCTAATTGTTAACTCTTAGAAATTGACAACATTCCAGCACATTTTCTGTCTCTTTTACCTATTTTGGGCTTTAAGTATGCATAGAAAATGAAGTGTATAGAAGAAAATGTGCATATCAAAGTATCAAGGAAAATCAAAGAAATTCTTGTTATATCTTGTAGAGTTTGTAATTCAAGTGAGAATTGATAATTCCTTTCTCTTTTGTAGGAGGATGGAGTCAAGTTTTAAAGCTCTATAAGAACCAAGAAACAAGGGAAGAAATAAAGGAAGTGAAGTAATACAAAGTTAGAAGGAACCTGAACAACTGGCCGCGGAAGTGGACAAGCGCGCGGCCCAAGACCGGCCGCGGAAAGTGGGCCATGCCGCATGCCGGTCGTGAAAAGTGCAGAAAGTACAACTGCGCATTTTTCACATTAGAAACATAAAAACCCTATTTAACCTAAAGGGAAGGGCCGAAAAACACACTTTTGCACAAGGGAACAAGTGGGCAACAAGAGGAGAGCTTGGGAGAGAGATCTTGGCAACTTTGGAGGCTTGGGTGCTCAACCTAGAAGAGATTTTTGGGGATTTCACCTTGGTTCTTCCTCTTTTCTCCTCTTCTACTCCTAGCTTCTTCATGTATTCAGTATCTTTACTTAGAATCTCTTTGTATTTGAACATGAGTAGCTAAATCTTTTGTTCTAGGGTTCTTTTGACCATTTGTATGGATTAATACTTGAATATTCCTCTCTTTTGGTGGATTAATATATGTATGTGTTGATTTCAACCTTGGCTTAATGCTTCTAAGTGATTGGCCTCCATTTAGATGATTTATTCACTTAGGTTTTGACTTGAGATAGCTAATCTAGATGTAGAACTTGATTGAAATCATGCTTGTCTTGAAGTTTACTTGATAAATGGATGGTTTGTTGGTAAAATAGAGATATATTTACTAACCTTGCATTGTCACATTAGGGTTGTTGCTTAAATATTGATTCTCATTAATTGTAGCAAGAGATTGTGCATGTTAATGAGAAGAGAAACTTGATTTTGACTTGAGAGAGCGGGTCAAGTGTTTTAGAACTTTAGACTAACACATACATGTATTGAAATGCTACTAGAGAGGAAATTAACCAAGTTTTATGAAATGCAAAAGGGGAGAAAGAACCCTAGGCCCAATTATCCTTGAAGTCAAAAAGTCATTTGCCTTTATCAATTTTATGTTTTAGAAATAGTCTTTTAAAATTCTCATTCCAATTCAAAACTTTGTTCTAGCTCAACTTGATGAAATTCACTAAGCCTCTTGCTTGACCAATTTGTTAAACAAATCCTCGTGGGAACGATACTTTATTTATCACTTTATTACTTGCGAAACTCGTACACTTGCGAGGCGAACACTAATTTCAAGAGAAATTACCCTAATTCAATACAAGGTGTTTGAGACCTCATATTCACCTATTTTTAATAGGTATACCTTACTAATTTATGAATTTACCCTAAGTCAAATTTTAGGGTATTACATTTCTCCCCCCGTTAAATAAAATTTCGCCCTCGAAATTTACGCTTACCACCTAGCCTTTGCACTAACTAGGCTCCGGACCATACACTTCGGATTTTTATCCTATTGGATTACCTCCACGTCGTTCAATCGAGAATATACTCCAGCCCGACTGCAAAGATCTTGTCATTTCGTACTTTGGTATATAGTGTTTTCCGTGGCTCCCACACACCGCGGTCAACACTACAGATACCAAAATGTCTCCATAGCTCCCATACACCATGGCAACACAAGATACTTAAATGTTTTCATGGTTCCCATACAACATGATAACACAAAATACCTCCTACTTAATGACACGATTGCGGTCAGATTGTAGCAACAAAGAATCATGGAACACTTCACAGTAATTGTTCACGTAATCATATGATCTAACCTAGAGAAGATTCTCTATGAAGAGATAGTACCTTGGACCATCTCTGGGAGTTCTTTGTCCTCTGCACCGGTTAGTGCGTACATTCGACCTGGGTTCTGTGGCCTTAACGCTGCAGCTTTCTTCGGAAAGTGCACGCTGATGTGTCCAGGCTTTTGACATCTGAAGCATATCAGCTTCCCATCGCAGCCAGTACTTCGAGGATGATACCTCCCGCATTTTGGACATGATCGGGGTCCCGACATTTCTGGATTGTACTGCTGCTCAGTCCGGAATGGCCTCTTGCTTTCTCCGTGAAAGTCACTCCATGGTGCTTCTCTCTTCCGTGAGGAATTTCCACGGCTGCCCTCGCTACGATTGGCACAGCTATTATTGTGGTTCTGTGTTCTACGTAACTCCTGCAGGTTGCGCTCAGTCATCCGGCACGATTCTACCGCTTGAGCCATTTCCGGAAAATGCTGGGATACCAGCCTTGCTCAGATATCGTACTTCACCCCGCAAATCAACCTGTTTGCCTTCCAGCTTTGGTTGTCATTACTCCCCAGGTATGACGAATATCGGGACAGATTGGTGAACCGGGCAAAGTAATCGTCAAAGGTTTCCTCGAAACCTTGTTGGATATGAAGGAACTCCTCCTCCTTAATCACTTGTGTTGAGGGAGGAAAATACTGTTCATTAAACTTTTCTATGAACTTCTCCCAAGTGACAGGGCAAAACCGGGTCCGCAACGTCGTGGCTACACTCTTCCACCATCTGTGCGCATCACCTTCAAGTTTGTAAATTACCAATTGAGCTTTCCGGTCCTCCGGGCATTCCATAACTTCAAAGACTTTGTCTAGGCTCATCAGCCAATCCTAAGCCAATTCGTTCTTTCCATGAAAAGCTGGTGGCTTGAGCTTGCAAAACTGTGTAACCCAGTGCTGGGTGGTCTCCACAATTCTCCCTCGTCGAGGAGGTGACTGGGACCTATCAGATCCCTCAACTTCCTCATCGTGTTCGTCTCTCTGCTCGTTTTCTTCTTCTTCAGAATGTTGTTCTCCCTCAGCTCGTTGATCATGTAATTGTCTCTGTCTCTCCTGCCTTTCTTCAAGGAGTACAGCTATGAGAGCCCCCTACTCTTGTAGGGTTCTTCTCATCTCCTGTATCTCATTCTGACCCGGTTGATCTGGTATTTCATTTTGTTCAGGTCTGGGTATTGGTCTTACTCGAGGTTGTCTACCTCGTCCTCCACCACGGCCTCTGCCCCGGCCTCTGCCTCGGCCTCTGGGAGCTTCGGCTCCTCTCAGATTCGCCATGTCTTGTTCTTTTTCCTTTATTAGGGAAAACGTTAGTTATACAAGGAGTACAACGATGATCATATCACAATTTCTATCGTACTTCATATTTCTACTACTAACGAATAGACACCCGCAACATGTCCCTTGTTCAGAATTTCGTTGGTTCGTTCTTCCTAGAAACGGGTACGGAAACACGTATAAGAAGTTTCGCTACATGAGTCAAATACTGCATGTATTTATCGTTGTTGGTCTCGGAGTTTCATCCGGCATGACCCAGCTTCACATATAAGCTCTATACTAGGATAGAATTACTGTCCAGTACAAACTGGAGATCATCAGAATTATCAGAAATATCAGAGTTCAGCGTTATCAGAGACACCAGAGACATCAGAGTTATCAGAGACTGATATCAGGGTTATCAGAATTATCATAGACTGATATCAGGGTTATCAAAATTGATGTACCGACAGAAAGTGGTACACTGACACCGACCTTGGGCTCTGATACCAAAAATGTAACATCCCGTTTTCACAAGCAGTATATTTTTTTTGTCAAAACATCATTTCAAATCATCAGAGTAGAGCAACGGAGCAATTGAGTAACTGATACTTGTATTCAAAACGCCGTAAGTCTAGCTTATCTACAACAACGGTACAACATTTCAAAGGTTCAACTGAAACATAGCTACATAAACAGAAGGAATCTTGGTAGGATCCCATGCGGCCGCTTGCCTCTATCTTCGGTCCTTGGTCCTTCCGACCACGAAGCTAAGTTAAGAGCGAGGTCCATGCATCGAACACCAGTAGCAGTTAACCTCATGATTACATACATCATATATGTACGACAGAGACATTCATAGAATTTTGGCAACATTTACTACGGTCGAGACATAGGGTATACATATCGGATATGTATGGAAAAACAATACAGATCGGATGACGAGACGGTAGTACGGTCGGAGTACGAGATAATAGTACATTCGAAGTAACAATACGGTCGGATGACAGACGGTAGTACAATCGGAGTACAAATATTAGTACAGTCAGAGTACGAACAATAGTACAGGTCAAAGTAATGCAGAACAATAAATGCAGTCGAATACGAGCATGACAGACAATAGGCATGACGAGACAATAGTACAGTCGAGTACGTGGCATGACAATGAAACACATATATGCATACAATAACCATCGAGTTAGTGGAGGAAAAATGAAGATAAGGTAGTTACACTGGGTTGGAGATAAGGATCATATAAGAAAACCCTAAAAAGACAAGTGTCCTAATATGAGACTATTTAGCTTCATGGAAAAAGACACTTATCTACATATAATGAATACGAGTTGGAAAACATAATTATTTATCAAGAAGGCCAATTATTTTGAACTAAACAAGGCAAGAGGGAAAGAAATAAATTTATCACATGATTAGTAAGGAGATAGCCAGAACTTGTCCATATGTCCTCTTATAAATTAAAGATTAGTTAGAAGGGGACACTTGGACACCTTCATCAATCAAAGAATTAAAAGATGGACACATGGAAAGGAGAGTAATTATGGAATGGACAACTGAGTGGACACATGGAAAGGTGGGTAATTATGGAAGGGACACCTAAATATCCATGTGGCAATATAATATTTAAAGAAGAAAAGTTGAGGACACAAGTACACAATTAACTAATTAATTAAAGGGGACACCTAAGCCACCAAAGTGTCAACATGATAATTAAAGGGGAATAGATAGGGACACTCGTGTATATTTTATTGACAATTTGTCCACCTAATTATCTTATCTATTAAGTAAAGGGCCTTTAACCACAAGAAGCTAATAATTAGAAGGATATTTTGGTGTCCTAAGGGGACGCATGTGAGTGACATAGAGAGGGAGGAAGGGAAGCCAATTTTTTCTTTTTAGAAAATAGAAGAGAAATCTAGAGAATTCCAAGGGTAAAAGGGTAAAATTGCAAGAAGATATTATTGGTGCCAAAGCCTCTATATAAAGAGAACCTCTCCCCTCATTTAGCACCAAGAAAGGCATCACATACATGCACACATAGAGAAGAAGAGAGTAGTGAGTTTGAGAGCTAAAAGCAAGAAGGAAGAGTACCAAGAAGATTGAATCAAGGTAAGAGAGTTATGGAATTTATTCTACTTCCTTCAAATTCATACAAATATGTTTAAGTTTTCAATTAGTGATCTTGTATAATATTATGGAAGTTCTAGCTACAACCACAAAGGAGATTAAGGAGAAGTAGCAAAGAAGTTAGAACTTTGAGCAAGTAAGTTCTCTTCTCTAACTTGTTGTAATTTTGCAAAACCTTAAGGACATTATGGTCAATAGCTAGAACTTGGTGATATGATTTTATTTTGGTGATTTTGATAGTTTAAAAGTGTTCAAAATAAAATTTTGTATGAGAAAGAGTATGGGGTACAATCTTGAAAGCATAAAGTATGAAAATATGCAAATAGTGCAGCTGAAAATCAACAAGGGTATTTTCATAAACTGGGAAGGATTTACGTATTTTTTAACTTGGAAAGTATTTTTAGTCAAAAATAGACATGTCAAGGGTCACGTAGATTTTTGGAACACCCCGATCGGATTTTTCTACAATTAGTTATGAATTTTTGAATTTGGGTCAAATTTCAGAAATTTTCAGCACTTTGTGCGAAAATAAAGAAAAATTTACCAAAGAAGAAATACTCATTAACAAAGGAATTTAATGAGTTTCAAATAGTGGAAAAACCCTTCATATAAGTTTGTTGTTATGTATTCTAAACGAAGGGATTATACTGTCAGTGACGCCGTTTATATTATTTTACTTTAGGTTATTCTTGTCTAGTAGACGGGTGTTTGCTATTTTACTAATCAGCTATTTGTAGGTAAGTAACTTTAATCTCATATGCTTTGTATGACTTTGTATGTATGTTTTACCATGATTGGTTATGCATTCGGTGTTGTTGTTTTCCAAGCGCTTTGGATACCGGAACCCGTTGTGTACGACCCCTGGCATTGTTATGTGCCTTATTGCTGAGCAGTATATGTTATGTGTGACTGCTCATTCCGGTTTAGGCTTTGCGCCTTGTAATACCCTAAAAATCACTTAGGGTAAATATCAAAAATTGAGAAATATACCTATTGAAAATAGGTGAATATGAGGTCTCAAACACCTCGTATTGAGTTTACCTTGTTGTTAGGGTAAATTCTCTCGAAATTAGATAATTTGCAAATAGGTCCCTAAAGACGTTTGAAAATTTTCAAATAGGTCCCTAAGCACATTGTGGGTTATAAATACCCTGTGAAAGCTATAAAAGAGGCAAGTAAAAATCTATTTAAAATAGGGAAGGATATTGTCCCTAATTTAGGTAATTTATTAAGTTACAAACTTGGAGAAGTTGTAGAAGAATACTCAAAAAGTAAGGAAATGACCGAAATACCCCCGTAAATGCTAAGATAATGCAGGAGACATGAAAACAAAGATGTCAATACAAAAGTATGAAGGTAATGAGGTGTTCTAAGTAAGAAAATTATCAACTTGTGATAATTAAGTAATTAAGTAATATTGGGCTAATTACTTAAGCATAAGCAAAGGAAATTCGAGAGATAATTATGTAAAACCCTAAAATTAGTGGTTTTTGGCCAAGAATTAGTAAAAACATATTTGCTAATTAATTAGAAATTTTTGTGGAAAATGGATGAGTTTAGGTATTTTTGAGCCTAAAAACAAGTATGGACCAATAGGAAAATTTTGTAAAAAATTATATAAAAATAATTATTAAATAATTATTTTATATAATATTAATTAATTAATTAATTAAATAAAAAACGAAAAATAAATTAAAAAGGACCAGAATATGGACCGAAATGTTGGAGCAAAATTGGATAAGAATTTGCAAAATAATATCTAGATATTATTGTTGCAAGTTGTAATATTATAATATTATAATTAATTAAAGTAAAAATAGTGAATAGTAATTCAATAATTAGGAAACGGATCCTATCTAGAGATCTAGGAATGAGATTTCCAAAGTCGTGGTAAAATATTGATCGGTGGAATTTTATCTTCCGTTAGACTCTTCCTAAGTTAATTCGAGTCCGATTGTGCATTTTCCTAATAAGACGAAATAGGGAAAAATGCGAGATAGGCATATTTTTGGATATGAAGAAAATAAATTCTAACTCAACATCTAGGAATGAGTTTGAATTTATCTGGACATATTTGGAATCAGTGAATTTTTCTGAAGAAGTTGATGATTCCAGAAATACGTTCTGAAACCGGGCACGTTCGGACACGTTTTTTGAGAAAACTTCAACTGGACTGTTGGAACCCTGTAAGAGACCGAAATCTAAGTTAAATTAGATATTATTGATGAGGAAGAGAAGATCTTCAAAGTTGTAAATCCAGAATTTTGAGATTTCGCGAAACGCACACCGATCGGGGAACTTTTCGGGCCGGAGGCAAAAAGCAAAACTGGTTTGATGACTCATCTTTGCTTGGAGGAGGGGCTGAACGAAAATGGTGTGTTCCATGGCTGAAAATCATCCACCAAAACCCCTAATTTCCATGGTTTAAAATAAAGGTTGAAATATGGAAAAAGACTATTATGCCCTTACAACTTCTTCTATAAATAGGCATGAGTTCTCTTCATATTTTGCACACCATTTCAAGAGGCATTTTGGTTTTAGAGAGAGGAGCTCTGGAGGAAAAAGCAGCGAAGCTCTGGGTAAGTTTTTCGGTACCGAGCTTTAAGCTTCCGTAGTTTTTCCGGAAGTTAGAGTAGAAATGCTAGAATAGTCTTTAATCTTCCAAGTATGATTAGATATCATATGTTAGGGGTATTTTAGTCATTATTTTGAAAATCTTGGTGGGGTCGAAGTTCTGGCAAAATTTTGGAAGATTAGAGTTAAAATAGCGAAGCTCTGGCGAAATTCCGTCGATAGGGGCATCAGGGGCAAAATGGTAATTTTTACCTAAAATGCCTGTTATGATGTAAATCATTAATTAATATGATTTATATTTTGAAAATGATATTGGAGTAAGAGTTATGTTGAAATTTTGGAAAATTAAAGTCAAAGTAACGAAGTGCTGGCGAAATTCCGCCAATTAGGGGTATAAGGGCAAAATGGTAATTTTTACCTAAAATGCCAGTTATAATGCCAAATCACTAATGAAAGTGATATTACCCTTATAGGATATCAGAAACTCTGATTTGCTGCCGTTACGCTTCCCGACGTGCCACTATTGGACGTTTCGCGCTTTCCGTAAAAGTACGATTTCCGACTAAGTACCGTCTACCGTCAACGAAGGTACGTTCGCGTCTTGGTAACCTTAACTCGATGTTTATTGTATGCATGTGTGTATATTGTCCATACTCACCGTGTCTTGTTGTTCTCATGCCAATTGTCTGTCATGCCTGTACTCTGACTGTACTGTTGTTCTGTCATGCCTAATGTCTGTCATGCATGTACTTTGATTGTACTATTGTCTGTAGTACTATTACCTGTACTCCGACTGTACTATTGTCTATCATCCGACTGTATGATTGTCTGTCATCCGACTGTATTGTTATTGCCATACATATCTGATATGTATACCCTATGTCTGACCGTAGTAAATGTTGCCCAAAAGTCTAAGAATGTCTGTTGTACATATATGATGTATGTAATCATGAGGTTAACCGTTACCTGGGGTTCGATGCATGGACCTCAGCTCTTAACTTAGCTTCAGGGTCGGGTGGACCAAGGATCAAGGAGAAGGACAAGCAGCACGCCTAGGAGTCGCGGCTGAAGACTTCTTTCTGTATTACTTTTGAAACACTCTTGTACCATGTTTAAACAAAGAAAACATGCTACCATGGGTATTTTAATATATATATCAGTTACTCAATCGCTCCGGTGCACTACTCTGATCATTTTGAAATGATGTTTAAAAAAAAAAAATTTATACTGCTTTAGAAAAGTCGGGATGTTACACGCCTCGCTTGTGCGACCTACTAAATGTTGTATGATTTGTGTTTGTGGTTTTCTTACATACTCGGTATATACTTTAGATATGAGATTAACGGTTACTCTAGGATCCAATTATGAATCCCAGGCTATCATAAGAATACAGGTGGTACATCTAGAACGGAGTAAGAGTCTGGAGGTAAGATGGGAGAGCATGACTGAGGACTCTATAGAGGATGAAGACAACTTTTGTTATTATATCTTTATTATAGATGGCGGTATATTATTAGATAATTTCTCTGGGATGACTGTATATTAACCCTTAGAGGGACTTATTCTTTTGGTTACTTATTTACTTTATCAGAATTATATTTTCCAAATTATTCTCATTGCTATGCTGCGTAGTTACTCTGATACATATTTAAAATTCTGAAAGTAAGGGTCACTCTTCCCGCCACTTAAAAAGGCGAGGCCGGTAGGACTGTAACAGGTTGACAATCGTGCTTTATATCTTGAATAGTAAAACAAGGAGATGAAATGGAGTCTATGTAGAAACAATCATCCACTCTCCATTTTTCTATGAATTATGTTTACATACTCCCTAGTGCAACTACGTACACACTAATGGAGTTTGTTAACATATGTAATTAGAAGAACAATATG
Organism: Acacia pycnantha; assembly: GCA_025563575.1. Taxonomy (NCBI): domain Eukaryota; kingdom Viridiplantae; phylum Streptophyta; class Magnoliopsida; order Fabales; family Fabaceae; genus Acacia; species Acacia pycnantha. Next base: position 401,791 of record JAMWYP010000110.1, on the reverse strand, counting down.
AAGAAGATGAACAATCTTGTTTTAATCTCATAAAAAATTAAAGCAACATGCTCATACAACCTATAACCCACTTGGGTTACTTCTAAGATCCTTTTAACATATATTTCTTTTCCTTGATCCTTCTCCCAATTTTCCCATGAAAGTTTATCAAATTCTAAAAGGGAAACTCCTATTTAAATCAATTTGAAATGCCTAAATTCATATTCAGGCCTACACTTCCATCAAATCCCGAATCAGTCCAAGAGGGATTTCTCAATTTGTTAATTTTACCTATATGTCCTTGTACTACTTTCTCCATGTCTTCTCTTTCTGCAAATTAAGGACCCGTTTGTTACAAAGAAAGTTTGGGGAGGGAAATGAACTTTAGAGGAGGGAAATGAATGGAAAGGAAGATTTGAAAGATGAGGGAAGATGACTTGAGTTGTTTGGTAGAAAGAAAATGAAGAGGTGGTAGTTGGTAAGGAATTAGGAAATGTCTATTTTACCCTCAAATTTAATTAATTCAAAATAAAAAAAAAAATTCTAAAATATATTTAAAAAAAATATATTATTGTTAAGTTCGAACTTTTGAAGAAAAAAAAATTTCGCCAAATTTGAACTTTCCTGCCAAGTTTGAACTTTCCCGCCAAGTTCGAACTTCCCGCCAAATTTGAATTTCAGGGGTAAATCTGTCAAAAAACCATCTTCCTAGGAAGATGACAGCTTTCCTTCTATTTTCGGAGGGAAAGCATCTTCCCTCAAATAAGGGAAAATGTCCAATTCCAGTGAGTTGCTGACTGGACTTTCTGTGTAACAAACAGCCAAAATCCATGGGAAGATTGGGATCTTCCATTTCCCTCCCCAAGCTTTCTTCCTAACAAACGGGTCCTAAATCTCCGTCTCAATTCTCGATCTTCTCATTCCTCGCCTCTCCTCTACCCATCTTGAGATTTATCCAGTCGACCATCTGATTTAAGAAGAAGAAAAGAAAAGACAGCTGAGAAACCCTGGTGGTCGGGGTCCTTCTTCTCCTTTCGAATATCCATCATCATTTCGCTATTATATTCCACAATCTCTCTCTTCTATGACTTCTCAAATCTACCATCAGAGTGTGCAAAAAATGACTATCAGTTCTTCTACGGTAACTCGCAAGGTTAGTGCCAGATTTCCATTTTATTCTCTTTTTATTGAGTCTTCCATTTTTATCGATTTTTTTTTCAAAAGTATTCCAATTCTAGTTTGATCCCCATCTTAAGGCTGTCACAAAAATTTGTACGGCCAGTTCACTGCTTTTTCTGTACTTTTTTTGTACTAATCATGTGCTTGTGGAATATAGAAATATAGAGATACAGTCATCATTTTAATTAGATGGGCATTATGGTCTTTTAACAATATTCACAAATCTCCAATAGGTCTGCTTGGCCTAATTAACTAGGAATTTGTTAAAAGTGCGGGCCTAAATACGAAAGATTTAGTTATTTCAAATGGATTTAAATGGGATTCTCCCAATCTAAAATCCTATTTTATGATAGTATCTAACTTGATCTGTACTTTATTAAGATAATGACCTAGTTGAGAATTTAAGAAATTAAACTGGTTTTTAAAGGGATTTTTCCTAATTGATCATATTCAATATTAAATAGAAGTATATAGTAAATTGTAATTATAAAAAATAGTAGAGTACTCTTCAATTTGAAGTATTAATTACCGTGGAAATACAAAAGAGATCCTCTAGGCTATATGCTGGTGAGATGTAGGACAGAGAATGTCTAGGGTTTAATTACGAGATCGTTATCCATAAGAGATATTAAATGTGGATATTTATAAATTATATTACGATTTATTAAATAAATTATTTTAATAGTCTTTGTAATACTCGGATAATTAATATCTGGAATATTATATTTTAAATAAATAATACCTATTGAAAATAGGTGAATATGTGGTGTCAAATTTGTAGGGAAAAATCTCTTGAAAATTAGGAAAAAAAATAATAGTGCCAAAATTACTAAGCACGATTAAGAGAAAATCCAAGGGTAAATGTGTAAAAACCCTTTGAGAAAATGTTTATGACTAAAATTAGCATAAAATATATTTTCTAATTAATTGGAAAATATGAAGGAAAATATATGAGAAGGAGTAATTTTAAGCCTAAATCCAAGTATGGACCAATAGGAAATTTTGTAAAAAAATTATGTAAAAAAAAATTATTAAATAATTAAAATAAATAATAAAAAAAGGACCAGGTTGACCGAAAATTTGGAGGAAAAATGGATAAGAATGGATCAAAAAAAATATCATGATATTTATTGATTATAATATTAATAAAATTGTGATATTTTGTGAAAAAAGCAAATAGGATAAATGACCACCGATAGAAACTAAATCCTATCTAGAAAACCATGAACAAGGTTTCTAAAGTCAGAGTATATTAGGAACAAGTGAATTTTTAGCTCAGAGTAGGTTACCTCCGAAGTTATTTCCGTAACCAAAAAAGGTTATACTAGACTGGCAGAAAGTCTATCTGATGTTCAAAAAGCAAATCAGATAAATGAAAATCTATAGAAACGAAGCCATAACTCAATATCTGGGGATGAGTTGGTAATCAACTGGACAAATTATGAATCAATGAATTTTTGTCCCGAAGTTGATGATTCCTGATTCCGTTTTTACCTATTGTCGTGCCGTATTCCGACAGAAATACCGTATAACGTCAACGAAGGTACGTTCGCGTACTGTAACACTAACTCTGATGGATATAGTATGCGTGTATGCGATGTTTATATGGTATGTATGTGATGGTGTATGGTGTGTATATGTGGGGTGTTGTTGGAGTGCATATTATGTTAGAAGATAACTGTATGCATGTTGGGAGCGATATATCTGTAAGGCTGGGAGTGATACATCTGTAATGCTGGGAGCGATATATCTACATGCTGGGAGCGATACATGTGCATTGGTTGGGTGTGATTTATATGTTAATGTTGTTCTGTAAACCATATGTGTATGTATACATGAGGTTAACCGTTACCTGAGATCCGGTGCGGATCTCAGCTCTTAACATAGCATCAATGTCGGAAGGACCGAGGACCGAGGAGAGAGGAAAGCAGCAGGTTCAAGGATCCGGCTGAAGACTTTTCGTTATTGTCTTTTACTTTTGAAAACTCTCGGTTGTTGAACCGCTTCTGTAATTAGCCTGTGGGCATTTTGAATAAATATATCAGTTACGCTCTTACTCCGATGCTCTACTCTGATGAAAAAAAAATTTATACTGCTTTTGAAAAATGGGATGTTACATTTTGGTATCAGAGTAGTAGTCCTGGCATGAATTTAACGAAGTTATTACGGACAGTTTGGTGCCGAAGGCAAGGCTAGTCTACGTGGGTGTGCCAATCAGTCGCCGTGAACTCGGTGAGGCCCCATGGTAGACACTTACCTGGCCATTCTGTTCGGTTAACGGAGTTAGGTTCTACGCCTTTTCAAAAATTTGGAGCATATTTTGAAAATGAGTACTGATATAGCCCTGAGTCGGTGTACCACCTCATCTCGGTGCACGAATTTGAATCGGTATACCATCTTGAACCAGTGTACCACTTTTTGTCGGTGCATCACTCTAACCCAGAATCGGCGAATTCATCGTCTGATAATCCTGATATCAGTCTCTGATAACCCTGATAATGTCGCCTACCGACGACAACTTCGACTACCCGGAGATCATAGATATTGAAATCAGTCCTGACGCAAATTCTGAAAATCTCCAGTTTATACTGGGAGGTGAATCTATCTTAGTACATGCAGTATTTGACTCATGTAGAACTTCTGAGACGTATTTCTGTACCCGTTTTCGAATATAGAGAACCAACGAGAATCTGACGAAGGAAATGTTGTGGGTGTCTGTTCGTTTGCAGTGTAAATACTAGAGTGATAAAAGCTGGGAGCAGTGTAAATACTAAGCGCGATTGAGCCTAGAGACTAGTGTGATAAAGTCTGCGTTATGCTAAATGTCTTCCCTGTATCTAACGTTTCCCCTGACGAAGGAAAGGATCGAAACCTGGCTCCGTGGTTCGAAGTCGATGATCATATGTTTCTGCGAATATCCTTGATGACCGGTGTCAACAGAGCACTTCAAAGACGACCATATAGTCCATGTGACGAAGGACCACTCGAAGTTTTAGATAGCCTTACCACCAAGTCAGACTAAACCTCCGTGGCGCGTTCCAAGTTTCTTAGTTGTTACAATTCGACTGTGATCATGTCATTGAGTAGGAGGTATCTTGTGTTGCCATGGTGTATGGGCGCCATGGTGACATGTATGATATCTTGTGTTGTCATGGTGTATGGGCGCCATGGAGACATTTTGGTATCTGTGGTGTTGACCGCGGTGTATGGGAGCCACGGGAAACACTATATATCAAAGTACGATAGGACAAGATCGTTGCGGTCAAACCAAAGCAAATTCTCGATCACCAAGAGGAGCGGCTGGCAGACAAAGTAGAGATCCGATGCGTATAGTCCGGAAACAGGATAGTACGAAGTTTAGTGGGTAGGGTGCAAATTTCGAGGACGAAATTTTGTTTAACGGGGGGAGAAATGTAATACCCGGATAATTATTTATCTGGAATATTATATTTTAAATAAATAATACCTATTGGAAATAGGTGAATATGTGGTGTCAAATTTGTAGGGAAAAATATCTTGAAAATTTGGAAAAAAATAATAGTGCCAAAATTACGAAAATGCCATTGTGGGGTATAAAATGGCCTAAAAATACTATGATAAATCCTTAGAGGCAATAAAATAATTATTAAAATTTAGAGAGTATATTGTCTCTAATTTTGGTAATTTAATAAAATATAATCTTGGAAAAATCAAAGGGGAAAAATTAAAAAGTATTGTGGGGGCCATAATTGACCCCATGATTTTTAATATTTTATGTAAAGCATAAAATACCAAGGTAAGTCCAATAGTTGTGAGAAAATGTGTAATTCTAAATAAGAATATTATCAACAATTAGTGAGAGATTAAATAGATAATTGTTGGCTAATTATCTAAGCACGATTAAGAGAAAATCCATGGGTAAATGTGCAAAAACTCTTTGAGAAAATGTTTATGACTAAAATTAGTATAAAATATATTTGCTAATTAATTGGAAAATATGAAGGAAAATATATGAGAATGAGTAATTTTAAGCCTAAATCCAAGTATGGACCAACAGGAAATTTTGTAAAAAAATTATGTAAAAACATTTATTAAATAATTAAAAAATATAATATAATATTAATTAAATAATTAATTAAATAAAAAAAAGGACCAGGTTGACCGAAAATTTGGAGGCAAAATGGATAAGAATGGATCAAAAAAAATATCATGATATTTATTGATTATAATATTAATAAAATTGTGATATTTTGTGAAAAAAAGCAAATAGGATAAATGACCACGGATAGAAACTAAATCCTATCTAGAAAACCATGAACAAGGTTTCTAAAGTCAAAGTATATTAGGAACAAGTGAATTTTTAGCTCGGAGTAGGTTACCTCCGAAGTCATTTCCGTAACCAAAAAGGGTTATACTGGACTGGCAGAAAGTCTATCTGATGTTCAAAAAGCAAATCAGATAAATGAAAATCTATAGAAACGAAGCCATAACTCAATATCTGGGGATGAGTTGGTAATCAACTGGACAAATTATGAATCAGTGAATTTTTGCCCCGAAGTTGATGATTCCGGAAGTTATTTCCGTAACCGACGGCGTTTTTCTAAAAATCTTCGGCAGGCCCGGGGAAGACCCGAAAGGGATCAAAAATTTATTTAACCCATACATTTCTAATGAGTAAGAAAAGATCTTCAAAGTTATTATTCCGGATTTTTGAGATTTTACAAGATTACGCGATTTGGGCACCGATCGGGGAATTTTATCGGGTGAAGGGTAAAAAACAAAAGCAAGATGACATCATTTTGTTGAATTTGGGGAGGGGGGAGGTCGGCATTTGCAGCATGTGGTGGGGGTTTGGCCATCATCAAAACCCTAGAATTTGTGGTTGAAAATTAAAGATAGGAGTTGGAAGATTGCCGTTTTGCCCTCGCATATTTGCCTATAAATAGACATACACCCTTCTTCATATTTTCACACCAAAAACCACTAAGGAATTTCGAAATAGAGAGAAGGAAGAGAGGAGGAGGAGTCCGGGGAAATTTGTAGCGAAGCTCTGGGATATCCCTGATTCCGTTTTTACCTACTGTCGTGCCGTATTCCGACAGAAATACCATATAACGTCAATGAAGGTACGTTCGCGTACTATAACACTAACTCTGATGGATATAGTATGCGTGTATGCGATGTTTATATGGTATGTGTGTGATGGTGTATGGTGTGTATATGTGGGGTGTTGTTGGAGTGCATATTATGTTAGAAGATAACTGTATGCATGCTGGGAGCGATATATCTGTAAGGCTGGGAGCGATACATCTGTAATGCTGGGAGCGATACATCTGTAATGCTGGGAGCGATATATCTGCATGCTGGGAGCGATACATGTGCATTGGTTGGGTGTGATTTATATGTTAATATTGTTCTGTAACCCATATGTGTGTATATATACATGAGGTTTAACCGTTACCTGAGATCCGGTGCGGATCTCAGCTCTTAACATAGCATCAGGGTCGGAAGGACCGAGGACCGAGGAGAGAGGAAAGCAGCAGGTTCAAGGATCCGGCTGGAGACTTTCCGTTATTGTCCTTTACTTTTGAAAACTCTCGGTTGTTGAACCGCTTCTGTAATTAGCCTGTGGGCATTTTGAATAAATATATCAGTTACGCTCTTGCTCCGATGCTCTACTCTGATGAAAAAAAAATTTATACTGCTTTTGAAAAATGGGATGTTACAGTCATAATAAAATACTGTAGAATATAGTATCCACTAATTATATGTCTTATGATTTGATTTGATTAGATTATTATGATTTTATTTTTTCAAGGAATAAGGCCGCCTCTTTTTTTCCTAACACTTTTATATAAAGAAGTTCATGTTAGTTTTTTCAAGAACAAGGTTTCTCTTGCTGAAGAAGAAGAACGCTTCCAACCCATAGAGTCACAGGTACGTAACATTATTTTCTCTTCTCACGTCATGATTAGAGATGAAGTTCTGGTGTGTGTTCTTCATCCTCACTCTTTCACCATATGTTATCTAAGGTTTTTCAAATTTATTTGATTCCAACAAATTAAATTCTGCCTCTTCATTGTTGTTACTATTGATCTATAACACTAACTATCATCTTCAGTAAGAAAAATGCCCTGATTAATTCTCATTCAATCCTGACTTTGCACTACGTATAGCATAAATATATTTGCATTACAAGTTCTCCCTTTGCGGGGGAAAAAAGGGGCAACGTTTAGAGATAAAGTGATCGATAGTACATATCTTCATTCACATCATGTGGTACCACCTCCGTTCATTGATATAAAACATAATGAAGGATTGGATTTGACCTTAAATATAAGAGCCTGTTTTGTCTCTCAAGTTTATAATTTTTTTAAAGTATCCCCGTTGGTCACAAATCTAAGGCTAGTCATTATCATTATGGTCAAACTCACGAGTTGGCTCTCCGAATCTCCCGTTTTTACGTTTCTACTGTACAAAATCATGTCGAGTAGGTGGTAATCTCGTGCTTGTAAACTCGAATAAACTCACGAGGTTACACACCTCCATATCAACTTTTTCGATAAGATCATACTTAACGGCTTTATATGCGAATTTGATATAAATTCCTTTGTTAAGTATGATAAATTATGAATATTAATGTATTTAATTTGAATTATTTTGATTTAAAATGTATTTAAATCAAACTTTTTTCATTTTCTCTATTTTTAGAATTTAACTGTACACTTTAAATACCTATTTAATGATAAAAGTAAACTCTTACGAGTCTTGGTCATGATAAATATGGTGCTTTTGGAAAACCTACCGATATTTGTTAATAGAGTAACTAGTTTAATCTATCTAAATTTGTCAACCAGCTATCGAAGTAGGTAGTATTAATGCGTTTATCAAAATTTCCATTATATTAAATAGTGTGTGTGTTTTCCTCATGACGCACCAAGCATTGTTTTGATGACCATGGCTACTAAGTTTGAACAAAGTTGTAACTGCATAATATGTTGCTTTCCGACGGTTATATTGGTTGAGATTGCTGCAAAAGTAGCGTCTCAATCACTCGCCGATCTCCATCACCTTAAGCTGACTTCCAAAGAGATCATGAACATTACAGAAGACGACTACGTATACAAGCATGCTTCTCTGGATAAAGTCCCTTTAGTGCTACAGCCAGAAACAATCCCACAACCACAACCTTCATTCTTAAGTTGTTGCAGATCAAGCGGCAACTTAGAATCTCTATACAAAGAAGGCACGGAACTGTACTTATGTGACGAGTTTCTTTGTGATAATGATCTTTGTGATGATTCATGGACACTCAAGATTACAAGCTGGGGAATCGATAGTGAAGATGACGACGAGAAGGTCCACGACATGTGTGAAAATTGTAAGTGGGATTATGAATTGGCTGACTTTTACTTTACCATTTATATACTCAAGCACCGATATAAGCCCTAGCCCAACGCCTGAGTTTTTAGGCTATGAGTATGACAGTATTTATTATTTAATATTTAGCATTTTAGTAAGATATAGGATCTTCAACTAGATTATATATAGATTTTATTAGATACGTTTTCCAATTTCTTTGGTTGATTGTTTGATGCTCCTAACAATAGGAAGCCTAGGACAGATGTCTATTTATGTAAACATCCTTCAATGAATAAAAGTATGTTTTGCTCAGGCACTTTGATTAAACACCGAGAGCTTTAAAATCTCAAATCAATCTTCTTACCTAAAAGAGCATAGGTTTTGACTAGTGACTACGCATGAATAGCAATTGAAAACCCACTTTAGGAGAAAATTGGGATTTTAAAGTTCAAGTGGTATTTTCATGGTTATTTTTGCCACAGTAGCAAAATTATGGGATAGAGATGTTCCTCATAGATACCTTTCCTTTTCAAACAAGTGCTAAAATTTTGTGCAAGGTCATAAGCAAAAATATTATCAATCCGCACACACTTTGATTTATATGCTCAAGATGATATCACGACGAGACAAACTATGGTGCTGACCTGGTAAACTGAAACAAAAATTCCAGCAATCTAAGTACAATTTGATCACAGAAGTGGAAGCTTGCTTTAATGTATAGACCAATCAGATCGAAGGAAAAAACACTTTTAAACAAGTTTAGAGACACAAAATAGAACAACTTAATATGTGGCGAGGAAAATAGTGTAATGAAAACAACATAATGCAAAAACTAGATGCTGATTTGGTTTTTGGAGTTAGAATCATCATGAATTCGTAAAAACATCATAAATATATTCTTATTTCTATTGGACCAGAAGCTTAGCGGGTGATGTTTTTGTATACCTTTGTAGTTGCTATACATATTAGATTCATATATATCATCATTCATTCGAAAAAGAAAATGTATAAACAAGTAAATTAAGGTCACTATTTCAAGTTCTGCAAAAAAGGGTGGAGCTGCTCTTAAAACAAGTCCATGAACGAAATGCTGTAAAATGTGTGCTGGATCCGACTGGCCCGTTTGGGATGATGACGTTCCAGCATGAGGTGGCAAAACTGTAGCTTCCCAAAACGTGGTTCTTTCTTCGTAAATGTAAGCAGTTACTTACTAATATATATTTTTTTCAAACATGGAAAGTCTTCCAGTTTTTTTTTTTTTTTTAAAAAAAAAAAAGAGATTTACCACTTATTTCTCCCCATTTATAAAAGATTATTATTGCTGAATTAATGAGATTTGATTGAGATTTAAAAAAAAAAATCAAATGTAGGGATTATTTAGGAATTTCATTGTAAAAATTTTATTTTTTATTTAAATAATAAATAGTTAAATCTAAGTAAAATGGTAAATAAATAATATTCATTAAAATCTTCTAAAAGAATAATAAAAGAAAGAAAAGAGTTTCCGCTATTTTTATTATAACCATTACTATTATTATTATTCAGTTTCTTTTTAATTCTCAACACTGATATTGTGTCTATCAACCACTTGAGAGTTGAAATATTTGAATTTGGGAAATAAATTTGAGCCAAAATTTTTGTCTCATCCAATCCGAGCTGGTCTGGTTTGGTCTGGTCCCGACCAAATAAGTAACATAATGAAATCGGACCAAACTAAACTGATTGGTCGGGCTGGAATGGGTTTCAGACAAGAGGACCAGACCAAATGGACTAATCTATGTCAATTTTTATAACAATATTTCTGTAATTTGGATGTTACATTTTATTTCTTTTTTAATGTTGTTGGAGGATTTTTTTTTTTTTTTAAGGATTTATAGTTAGATTTTATGTTTTAAGATGATTTTTATATGATTATAGGTATTTTTTGCATGTTTAAATTTTTTTTCCAACATACTTTTATGGTTGTTGAATGTTACTGGATATTCTTATATATTTTTGATGTTTTAATTTTATGTGATGTGTTTTATATTATTATATGAATTTTTAGGGTCCTAAACTCATAATTGTGTTTAATAGTTTCAAATTTTGTCTTCCAAAAAGAAAAATTTAAATTACAAGTAGTGGGAGTCCACCGAACCCAATTTGGTTCACTCCGGTCTCGGGTTGGTGCGGGGTGAGATTAGACCTCGGGCTAGCTTGTACAACCCAAGTTCCTATCCAAACTATACGTCGAGCTGATGTCAAACTCGATCCGGTCCAGTCTATGCTCATCCCTAGCACCCGTCTTCTATATTTGTTGAATAAAAAAACTATATATATATATAGGGAAAAGTATTTCTCCAGTCACTGGAGATAGAGTTATTTCCAGTGACCTCAAAACTATGTCGTTTTGAATTAATGAAGTGTGTATCATTAATTTTAGGTGAATTAATGAAGGGTGTTTTGGTAAAATTTATATGATTAAAAAATAAACAAAATTACTGAAACACCATTTATTAATCCAAAACGATGTAGTTTTGGGTTCATTGGAGATAACTCTATCTCTAGTGACTGGAGAAATCCTTTACCCATATATATATATATATATATATATATATATATATATATATATATATATACATATATATATATATATATATATATACATATATATATATATACATATATATATATATACATATATATATATATACATATATATATATATATATATATTTATTTATTTATTTATTTATTTTTATTTAAACAAACAGATCGGAAATTTCGGATCTAAAATCAGATGAAATCAAATCAAACTCTTAGGACGATAAAAAACTACATCGTTTGTTTTGCTGAAGAACGATCCATATACTGGAACCAAATCGCTATCATTGATGAATAACATTCCCACTTGATCCATCTCTATACTTTTTCCTCATAATTTTGCATAAGCATGCGGTTTGCCTAAACGTGTAGAAAAGAGATCAAAATTTCAATTGACATTATATATAAAACTATCCAGATAATTAATTTATTTATTGTTTAATCAAGATACTTTTTTTGAAAAATATTTTTACGCACAAATGAAGATATAAAACGATGTAGTTTTGGTTCACAGGAAAAACTTTTAGGTCCAGTCACTAAACAAATCATTTGCCCTATATATATATATATGGGTTTACATAAGATTATGTCAAGTGAGCCCAAAACTACGTCGTTTTGGGAGTTAAGGGAATTAATGAAGGGTGTTTTTGTATTTTTTTTTTTTGTATTTATTATATGAATTTTACCAAAAGATCCTTCATTAATTCCCCTGACCCTAAAACTACGTCGTTTTGAGAGTTCATTAATTCCTCTAACCTCAAAACGTCGTAGTTTTGGAGTGATTTGACATAACCTTATGTAAGTGACATGACAAACGATAACCCTTATATATATATATATATATATATATATATATATATATATATGACAAGCGAGTACGAGGATTAATTATTTTTCGTTAATATGGATTAATTAATACCTTGTAGAGTTACAGATTAGATTTATAAATAGATTAATAAGTTTACAATATAGATTTTGATTAATAATTAATAAGAAAATTTCCCTTATTAGACAATTGAATTAACCAAATTTTATATTTGGTCAGTAAATTTAATGAATCCTAAATAAGTTCAGATCTAATAAAATTTGATTTTCAAATTTGATAAAATTATATAGTATAATATTTTAAATATATCGTAAATATGTAAAATATAATTTTCAAATATATATTATTGTGTATATATTTGTTGTTAATGGTGTATTATAGTTATATTTCTTTAATTTTAATAATTGAAAAATTATTATTTAATGTCATTTATAATTATAAAGATTAAAGAAAGCAACCTGAATAAAATAAGGGTAAAATTATCTATATAAAGTGTTTCCCATCCCTTTCTTCTGAACTACCAAACCCTAACGACCTGCACAAACCGACGCACCCTAATATTTTTCTTTGATTCGCACAATTCACGGCCTGAGAGAAAACGACGCACGATTCGCTCGATCTCAGATCACAATCGTCTCCTCTAATCGGGCAAAAACTTCTCACCGTTAAGAAAAAATCCTTCGTGACAGTGTCTTAATAAAATCCTGTAGAATATAGTATCCTATAATTATATGTCTTATGATTTGATTAGATTAGATTGTTATGATTCTATTATTTCAAGGAAGATTTGATTAGATTAGATTCGATTATTATGATTATATTATTTCAAGTAATAAGGCCGCCTCTTTTCTTCCTAACACATTTATATAAAGAAGTTCATGGTAGTTTTTTCAAGAACAAGGTTTCTCTTGCTGAAGAAGAAGAACGCTTCCAACCCATAGAGTAACAGGTACGTAACATTATTTTCTCTTCTCACGTCATGATTCGAGATGAAGTTCTGGTGTGTTCTTCATCCTCACTCTTTCACCATATTTTATCTAAGTTTTATCAAATTATTTGATTCCAACAAATTAAATTCTGCCTCTTCATTGTTGTTACTATTGATCTATAACACTAACTCTCACCTTCAGTAAGAAAAATGCCCTGATTAATTCTCATTCAATCCTGACTTTGAACTACGTATAGCATAAATATAATTGCATTAAAAGTTCTCCCTTTGCGGGAAAAAAAAAAGGGGCACTGTTTAGGGGTAAAGTGATCTGTTGTACATATCTTCATTCACATCATGTCGTACCGCCTCCGTTCATTGATATAAAACATAATGAAGGATTGGATTTGACCTTATATATAAGAGCCTGTTTTGTCTCTCAAGTTTATAATTTTTTTTTTTAAAGTATCCCCGTTGGTCACACATCTAAGGCTAGTTATTATCATTATGGTCAAATTCACGAGTTGACTCTCCGAGTCTCCCGTTTTTACGTTTCTACCGTACAAAATCGTGTCGTGTAGGTGGTAATCTCGTGCAGTTGTAAACTCGAATAAACTCACGAGTTTACACACCTCCATGTCAACTCTTTTCGATAAGATCATAATTAACGGCTTTATATATGAATTTGATATAAATTCCTTTGTTAAGTATGATAAATTATAAATGTTAATGTATTTAATTTCAATTATTTTGATTTAAAATGTATTTAAATCAAACTTTTGTCATTTTCTCTATTTTAAGAATTTAACTGTACACTTTAAATACATATTTAATGATAAAAGTAAACTCTTACGAGTCTTGGTCATGATAAATATGGTGCTTTTGGAAAACCTACCGATATTTGTTAATAGAAAAATCTATCTAAATTAGTCAACCGGCTATCGGAGTAGGTAATATTAAGGCATTTATCAAATTTTCCATTATATTAAATAGTGTGTGTTTTCTTCATGACGCAGCATGCATTGTTTTGACAACCATGGCTACTAAGTTTGAACAAAGTTGTAACTGCATAATATGTTGCTTGCCGACGGGTATATTGGTTGAGATTGCTGCAAAAGTAGCGTCTCAATCACTCGCCGATCTCCATCACCTTAAGCTGACTTCCAAAGAGATCATGAACATTACAGAAGACGACTACGTATACAAGCATGCCTCTCTGGATAAAGTCCCTTTAGTGCTATGGCCAAAAACAACCCCACAACGACAAGCTTCATTTTTAAGTCGTTGCAGATCAAGCGGCAACTTAATTAGAATCTCTATACAGAGAAGGCATGGAACAATACTTATGTGACGATTTTCTTTGCGACAAAGGCTTGGACACATTACGTATGGCTGCTCAGAAGGGACACAAAAGATCAATGTACGCTTTTGCCGTGACTGTTCTCGTGCGCCCAAACACTACTACCGAATATCAATCATCATTTGAGGAGGAGGCTTTGGGATATTTGAGATTTTTAAGGAATCAGAAGTGCTTGATTAAGTGTAGGGAGGACTTCAGAGAATTTGTTTCCAAATTTCGTCAGTTTATGCGTCCTTGTGTTTTGCGGTCTCAAAGGAAGCTTCTTTGTGATAATGATCTTTGTGATGAATCATGGACACAAAAGATTACAAGCTGGGGAATCAATAGTGAAGATGACGACGAGAAGGTCCAAGACATGTGTGAAAATTGTAGGTGGGACTATGAATTGGGTGACTTTTACTTTACCATTTATATACTCAAGCAACGATATAGGCACTGGCCCGACGCCTGAGTTTTTAGGCTATGAGTATGACAGTATTTATTATTTAATATTTAGCATTTTAGTAAGATAGGATCTTCAAGTAGATTATATATAGATTTGATTAGATGCGTTTTCCAATTTCTTTGGTTGATTGTTTGATCCTCCTAACAATAGGAAGCCTAGGACTGATGTCTATTTATGTAAACATCCTTCAATGAATGAAAGTATGTTTTTCTCAGGCACTTTTATTAAACACCGAGAGCTTTAAAATCTCAAATCAATCTTCTTACCAAAAATAGCATAGGTTTTGACTAGTGACTACGCATGATGAATAGCAATTGACAACTCACTTTAGGTGAAAATTAGGATTTTAAAGTTCAAGTGGTATTTTCATGGTTATTTTTGCCACAGTAGCAAAATTATGGGATAGAGATGTTCCTCATAGACACATTTTCTTTTCAAACAAGTGCTAAAATTTTGTGCAAGGTCATAAGCAAAAATATTATCAATCCGCACACACTTTGATTTATATGCTCAAGATGATATCACGACTAGACAAACTATGGTGCTGACCTGGTAAACTGAAACAAAAATTCCAGCAATCTAAGTACATTTTGATCACAGAAGTGGAAGCTTGCTTTAATGTATAGACAAAAAAATGTATAAACAAGTAAATTAAGGTCACTATTTCAAGTTCTGCAAAAAAAGGTGGAGCTGCTCTTAAAACAAGTCCAGGAACGAAATGCTGTAAAATGTGTGCTGGATCCGACTGGCCCGTTTGGGATGATGACGTTCCAGCATGAGGTGGCAAAACTGTAGCTTCCCAAAACGTGGTTCTTTCTTCGTAAATGTAAGCAGTTACTTACTAATATATATTTTTTTCAAACATAGAAAGTCTTCCAGTTTTTGTTTTTTGTTTAAAAAAAAAAAAAGAGATTTACCACTTATTTCTCCCCATTTATAAAAGATTATTAATGCTGAATTAATGAGATTTGATTGAGATTTAAAAGAAAAAATTGAAATGTAGGGATTATTTAGGAATTTCATTGTAAAAATTTTATTTTTTATTTAAATAATAAATAGTTAAATCTAAGTAAAATGGTAAATAAATAATATTCATTAAAATATTCTAAAATAATAATAAAAGAAAGAAAAGAGTTTCCGCTATTTTTATTATAACCATTACTATTATTATTATTCATTTCCTTTTCAATTCTCAACGCAGTTATTGTGTCTGTCAACCACTTGAGAGTTGAAATATTTGAATTTGGGAAATAAATTTGAGCCAAAATTTTTGTCTCATCCAATCCAAGCTGGTCTGGTTCGGTGTGGTCCAGTCCAAATAAGCAACATAATGAAATCGAACCACTAGATTAGACTAATTGGTCGGGCTGGAATGGGTTTCAGACAAGAGGACTAGACCAAATGGACTAATATAATCTTGGTCAATTTTTTTTTAACAATATTTCTGTAATTTGGATGTTACATTTTATTTCTTATTTATTGTTGTTGTAGGATTTTTTTTTTTTTAAGGATTTATAGTTAGATTTTATGTTTTAAGATGATTTTGATATCATTTTAGGTATTTCTATGATGTTTAAATTTTTTTTTTCCAACATACTTTTATGGTTGTTGAATGTTACTGGATATTCTTATATATTTTTGATGTTTTAATTTTATGTGACGTGTTTTATATTTGTTCTGGTGTAGAACTCAGATGTCCGGCCTATAGAAGGGCCGGTGATTTGATATAGGATCTGGGTGCTCCTCCTGTATGCTTATGGGACAAGCGTCCAGGAGAAGGTGTGATCACGGTACACAAGCAGGCGTTTCGCCTCAAGGGGTGCTGTGTGTGCCGTGCTACTGAATGTAGATTAGTTAGGGTTTAGGAATTGTGTACCTGGCGCCTATCTCCTTCGTCTATATATATAGAGCATACACAGTCGGTTAGCCGCTTGGCTCCCATCTTGTGCATGTCCAAGGATCGTGTAGATCACCCCGGTCGTGGCCGGATCGTGCCAACCGCCCGGTCGTGGTGGGTCCCACGGTTAGTGGGTTGTGACCACTACGTGGGTTGCCCCCTGTACTGGCTAGTGAGATAATGGGCCTTGACTAGGTTCGTAACAGTTGCCCCCAAGCTCGGTTGTTCAGGTCCCTGAGCTACCGAGTTTGATTGTTTGTTTGACTAGAGTACGGACGTCCGAGTTTTTGTTGATCGCGAGATAACGTTATGTCCTTGCCCCCCAAGCCGGGTTGTCCAGGTCTCTGGTCAGCCGGGGTGGATACGTTGTTGAATCCGGATTTCGTATCGGAGTTGCTACCATTCATTTGGCTTTGATAAAGTGTCTATCCGAGCTTCAAAGAACATCGGAATTACTTGTCTTCTCGAATGTATTGCCCCCAGCATGTGGTCCGGTTACCTTTGCGATCGTCAAGATCTCGCTTGTTTTCAATTTTCCGGTATCCGGATCTTTGGCATGGTCAAGATCCCCAAATCCGAGTCTTTCCCGAAAAGGAGCAGATTGGGTTCTTGGCCATCATAGGAGCCGAGATCATATGAGGAAGCGATCGAGGACCGAGGTCTTTTGGTAGAGGATCAGCTTTCCCTATGAGCCGGGGTATTTGACTTTAGCGGGCAGCCGTGGTATACGGTGTCCTTTCATCTCCCTATGAGAGCTGCCCCTTATTCCCCGGCATTTTCTACCGTCGATTCCTCTTCTCTAAGTCATCATTAGTTTCTACCAGCTGGCACCCCTCGACTGTCGTGAAGCCAAACCGAGGAGACGCTAGCCTATGCGCATTTAATGCCTGACAGACGCGCATTAAATGCGCGGGAGAAGTGACCCTTACTCTAGAGTGAAAAGGCGTTTTTGCCCCCGGTGTTTGGGTATTCGAAAGCTTTATACCCGCCAAGTCTTTTCCATATTTCACTTTCACTCTTTTGCTCTGAAGATTTCCTCTCCTGCTGATTCTTTGCTTTCGCGAGGGAGTCCAATCCCGTGAGCAATCGCTTCTATTTCGCATTTTCTTGAGCAATCTCCCGTTCTCGATGTGCATTATCGTCTCCCTACCTTTCTCTTTCGTTTTGCTCTGATTTGGAGTTTCTCCATTCTGTTGTGGTCATTCGTCCAAGCCTTCGTAATCTCTCGTCTCATAACTAAATTGCATACGTAACTAGTTGAATCTCTGATTAGATTTCTTCTGAGTAAATTTATGCGTGGTCCTGCTCATAATTCCCACCTTTTTTGCACCAATCCCCGTTTTTCGAGTGAATCTTTTCCGTTGGTAGATTGATTGCCGAATCCTTTGGGAGAGTGGTTCTAAATGTCGAAGGACATAAAGGATATGACGTCCGATGAACTGGAAGAACTGCGCAAAACCGTCACGGGAACAGCCCGTTGGTGGCTTTGGGGTGATAAATCTACACGAGCCGACCTGCTAGCCGATCATCACCGTGGAGGCATGGGGGTAGCTCCTGGTGGCGGCCAGGCGAAGAGTCGAGAAGGCATCTCCTCTGTAAGGGAAAGTCCGAATGTTTCCCCCACACTCCGTACCAATCCGAGGTTGCTTTCCAAGAAATCGGCGTGTCCGCTTCTCCTGTCCTCCCAACCGACCCGTACTATAATGTGGCAAGCCCGGGTCCTAGGGCCGAGGTGGATTCCTACATCGGCCCTGCTATGATTGTCTCGTATGAATGTTCGCGACTTCTTTCCGTCGGGGATTCTTCCACACCGACTTCCTTTTGGGCTCCCGCCGACACAATATTGTCCCGGCTCCGCCCGCTCGCTTCGAGTCCCGTGCGACTTAGACTTTAATCATTCTTCGACCGTGGAATCCCGCCTTCAATTTTTGACATCGGGTATGCTAGGAAGATTCGATCGTTTACTTTTTATTTTTTATTTGTGGTAGGTATAATGGCGTCATCCTCTTCTTCGCATACCGTAGAGTCCGGTCCGGAAACGCGAACCGTGCTAGCCCTCACAGATTTAGTTGAACGATTCCCGGGTTACCCACGAAGTACCGTCCTATCGGTCGAAGCCGACCACGGCCGACTTGGAAAATCTCCCATGCGAGAAACTAGCTCCTACTCTTTTTGCCTTCCTAAGAGGAAGATCCCGTGTGCTCCATAAGGAGAGGAGCCACAACTCCTTTTCTTTTTCTACCTTGACTATGTCACTGTGCTCGGAATTCGTTTTCCATTTTCCGAATTCCAGACGGCAATCCTCCAATTCCTTGGCGTAGCTCCCTCACAGTTGCACCCCAATAGGTGGGGGTACGTGATTGCCTTTGAATGGTTTTGCAAGACCCTTGGTCTGCCTTGCACCACCTCGATGTTCTTTTACTTCTTCACTCCCCACACTGCTCGCTCTGGAAGGGAACCACCCGAGCTCAAAGGCTGGACGTCCATCCGGGGTATAGCCCATCGGCGTCTATTTACCCCTGTCTCTGACTCCTTCAAAAACTTTAAACGTAACTTTTTTAAGGTGGTCGCTAAGTCTGGCGTACAACCTTGGTTCCTCAAAGGACCAGATTCAGCAAAAGTCGAATAAGAATTTAACCTGTATTGGTGTAAAGATCACCATAACGTTTCCCCTAGCGCCTATATGGTGTAGCGGTCCACTCTGTTGAAGCATGAGAAGAAAGCCATTGACGCCATAACCGACCACGTGAAGGCCAATGGTACTGTTGGGGCCGCGTCCTTGGTGGCCCAGTATCGGGACGAGGCCTGGCCCCAGGAAGAACTCGTATCGCGGCCGAGTATGACATTTCCGTTGTTTAATACTGACGTCGCTCTGTGTTTTAGTCAAGTATTGTGTTTCTCTTACTAGTAGCTAAAATAATGTCTTTGTTTTGTGTAGGTCTCAAAATGAAAGGGCCGCAACCGCAATATCTATCTGGCATCCCGGACCCGCCTGCCAAAGGGAGAAAGAGGTCGGCAGGGGATGCGGGCAAATCCAAGGTTGGAGAGTCCTCGAAGCCGGCCGAATCTAAGAAACACAGGGTCGGCCCCTCGACCGACGCCACACCAGCCTCCGTTATCCCAGCCTCTCCTATCCGATCCTCTCCTACTGCTTTGTCATGCCGCCTCCCAAGTCGGTTGAGGCTGGGCCTTCATCAGTGCAAACTACCTCGACTCTTCCTCGTCCTCCAACAGTTCTTCCCCGCTCCCTTCTGTGGAGTAAAGGGATTACCGAAGAACTGAGCGTCGCACTCTTGCCTCCTCCCCGCTATCAAGAGCCTGTACCCCGGTGGAGGAGAAGGACAGAATTAGAGGCGAGGGGAGGCGTCCTCAAAGCATCGACGGCGGAGGTAGCCCCGACTGCAAGAGTTGCTGCTAGGATCCGTGGTAGAGGCGTTTAAGAACTCCCTGGCCCAGATCCAAGCTTTGAACCCGGGGGTCGAGCTCAACACCACAGGGCATCACTTTCGATCCTACGTTGAAGATGGGCAGATCGTCCCTTATGTGGATCCTCCTGCTGTCTCAGAGACCCGAGTAGATGGTGATGCGACCGAGCAGGGTGAAGAAGTCTCGAATGTCCCCAAGCACGTGGGTTGATTTCTTTTTTAATTTGTGTATTCCGTAGGTTCTGTT
This sequence comes from Acacia pycnantha, assembly GCA_025563575.1. Lineage (NCBI taxonomy): Eukaryota > Viridiplantae > Streptophyta > Magnoliopsida > Fabales > Fabaceae > Acacia > Acacia pycnantha. The sequence continues at coordinate 381,581 of JAMWYP010000110.1, read as the reverse complement.
TCCGGTAAAAACTCTTTGTCAAATATAATGGCCAATTGGGCCCCTTTTGCACTTAATTATTGGTTGTCCGTAACCTAGTAATTATCACGCGATAAGAACCTTTCTTTGGCGATGTCGCGCTGACGGGCCAAGGTCATACGAAAGTAAGCAGAGTCTGCGAACGCGCATTTGGTGACGAAACCATTTTATTTTAAAGTGCTAGTGTTTACACTGTCTTAGAAAAATCCAGGTGTTTTAACCGGGTCATCCAAAGGTAAATGAAACTTGCCACCTGCCCGGGTTCGGTTTTGTCCCGATAGCGTCCGAGCATTTTGACCTGATCAGGGTCTGCATGACATTTTCTATTGATACCCCGGAGTAAATATATGCTCGGGATGTAAGCTCCTTTCTCAAGAGTTTCCCGGACGCGATAGGGTCCGTCCCAATTAGCCGCAAGCTTGCCGTCCTTGGAATTCTTATTTCCAATGTCGGCCCTTCTGAGGACCAAGCAACCATGCTGGAATGTCCGGGGTCTTACCTTCTTGTTATAGCGAGCCGCGATTAGCTGCTTCATTGCGATGTCCCGACGGTGGCGGTGACCGGGCTTCGTCTTCCGGATCCAACTCGGCGACAACGCCTCACTATTTGCCGCTTCACCTTGCGATAAGATGCTCTTCTGCGCCATGACAAAGAGCCCTATTTCGATTGGGATCATAGATTCGCAACCGTAGGCCAGCCTATAAGGAGTCTCTTGAGTGGACGTCTGGGCCGTTGTTCGGTTTCCCCAAAGAACATAGGGTAATTGGTTGGCCCAAGATGTTTCAGCTTCCAGCATACGTTTCTTCAAGCCATCAAGAATAACCTTATTGGCGGCTTCGGCTTGCCCATTGGATCGCGGGTGCTCCACGGAAGCAAAGTGATGCCGTATTCCGTATTCGTAGATCATATCGCGGAATCCGACTCCAGTGAACCGAGTTCCATTGTGCATTACTATCTCGGCCGGTGCTCCGAATCGCGTAATTATATTGACTTCCACAAACCGTTGCACACGCGCCAGGAGATTGTAGTGAGAGGCTCGGCCTCAATCCACTTGGTGAAGTAATCCACCGCCACAATTAGCCATCGTAGTTGCCCGGGCGCTGTCTTGAATGGCCCAAGGATGTCCATGCCCCATTTGTAAAAAGGCCAGGGGGCCGAGATGAAATGTAGCTCGGCTGGGGGCGCCCAAATAACTCTGGCATGCTTCTGACAGCTATCACATTGTTTAACAAGGGTCTTAGAATCCGCTTCTAACGTTGGCCAGTAATAACCTGCTCGAAGGGTTTTTCTTGCGAGCGCCTTAGCCCCCATATGCTGACCGTTGGCCCCTCCATGCACCTCGGCAAGGACATACCCGGCTTCATTTGGGTTCAAACATCTTAGTATAGGAGAATGTAATCCCTTTCGGTAGAGTTGATCCTCCACCATTGTATACTTGGCCGCGTCCCGAACCAACATTTTGGCCTCCATTGCATCATCTGGAATGATTCCACGCTCGAGATAATCTTCAATTGGCTTTTTCCAGTCTGCTTCAACTGAAATCGCCATCACGCACACTGGATCGTCAAGATTTTGCTGAACAACAGTGCGGTGACAACCAGCTTGCTTTGTGCTTGCTAACTTTGACAAGATGTCGGCTCTTGCGTTTTCTCCACGAGGGATATGGGTAATGGCTGCTTCATCAAAGCGACATTATGTCCTTAGCTTTTAAGAGATACTTCGCCATTAGCGGGCCTTTAGCCTGATACGAACCCTCGATCTGAGCCGCCACAAGTTGGGAGTCGGTGAAAACCTTAACTCTTGTGGCCCCATTTTCCTTGGCTTGAAAAAGCCCGGCTATCAAGGCCTCGTATTCTGCTTGATTGTTCGAAGTGGGGAAGTTAAGATTCAATGAATGTTCAATTGTAACCCCCTCCGGACTCTCAATGATGACTCCAGCTCCACTTCCTTTTATGTTTGATGATCCGTCGACGTATACTTTCCATTCACCTGCCATCGCATCATCCGTTTTAGTAGCCGGGGTGAGTTCTCTGATGAAGTCGGCTAGCGCCTGCGACTTAATTGCATGGCGAGCTTCATAGGTGATGTCGAACTCGGAGAGTTCTATCTCCCAGTTTGTCATCCTCCCGCTAGGTCCGGCTTATGTAAGACTTGTCGAATCGGTTGGCTTGTTCTAACAACAATATGGTGCCCCTGGAAGTACGGTCTTAATCGACGGGCCGCGATGAGCAAAGCGAATGCCACTTTCTCCAGCTTTTGATATCGGACCTCAGCATTCTGAGGTACAGACTCTCGCCAGGTTGAGGTTTTGAGAGGACTAGAGGATTGGCCAGACATTGCTTTATTTCTTCAAATGCGGCATCGCACTTTGAATTCCACTCCACCGACGCCTCCTTCTTTAAGAGCCTAAACATGGGCAAAGCCTTCTCAGCTGATTTTGGCAAAAACCTAGTTAGGGCGGCCAATCTTCCTGTTAACTGCTGGACCTCTTTCTTGTTACTCGGAGCCTTCATCTCCATCACTGCCCGCACTTGTCGGGTTGGCCTCAATGCCTCGGTTAGTTAGCATGAAACCCGGGAACTTTCCAGCGGGGACGCCAAAAGCACACTTGGCGGGTTCGGTCGAATCCCGTAGGTTACGAGTTTAGCGAATGTCCGCTCCAAGTCTTGTATATGACGTTGCTGGTCGAACGTCTTAACGATCATGTCATCTATGTAGACTTCCACATTACGACCGATCCGGTTTGCAAAGACCTTATTCATCATCCTTTGATATGTAGCATGCATTGTCCACCAATTGATCGATGTTCGGCATTGGGTAGGAGTCCTTCGGGCACACCTTATTCAGGTTCTTGTAATCTGTACAAACTCTCCACTTCCCATTTGGCTTCTTTACCATTACCACATTTGATAACCAGGTTGTATATTGAATTTCTCGAATAAATCCAGCCTCCAGTAATTCTTGGACGTGAATGTCCAATGCTTTCCTTTTTCTGGTCTGTGGTTCCTCTTTCTCTGCGATACTGGGATTGAGCCGGATATACTTCTAGTTTCGACAACAGAACTTTGGGTCTATTCCAGTACTTGAGATGAATTCCAAGCGAAGACATCCCGATTCTTCCTCGGGAACTCCACCAAACTGCTTCTAAGTTCGGGAGACAGGTGTTTGCCGATCTTAGTGGTCTGGAGAGGGTCTCCTATCACCAAATCTTCTAGGTCTCCAACCGGCTCTGGGCGCACTTCCTCATCGCGGATGTCTAACTCCACGGTATTAATTTCATCGTCTGGAGAATCCCGGTCAGAGTGGTCCGGATAGCCGTCTCTTTGGGGCCGCGACGAGATCCGCCTCCCCTATTCTGACAGTTTCGAAGTAACACTGTCGAGACTCTTTTTGGTCCCCCGTTACCGTGACCACGGTTCCTTGGTTGCCGATCACCTTGAGTTTTTGATGCTTAGTGGATACCAACATGTCCCATTTGTGAATGGTTGGCCTTCCCAAGATTATATTGTAGGGTGAAACGAACTCGGCCACTATGAACCGCACTCTTTCTGACTTGAAGGCGTTTTTAACTCCTAGGGTGAACCGGAGGTCGATAAACCCCTTCGGACGCGATTGTTCTCCATTAAACCCGATGAGGGTTGTCTTGCACGGCTTCAAGTCTTCCCGGTCCAGGCTCATTCTTTTGAACGCCTCCCAGCTTAGTATGTCGGTCGAGCTGCCGGCATCCACGAATATCCGCTTGACTCGGCAATTGACCACTATCCCGGTGATCACTAGCCCATCCTGATGGCCGGGACAACGTCCACGAGGTCGTCACTCGTGAAAAATAAGGGCGAACGTGCCGGCTCATTATGATGTTCCTTGAATTTTGGTCGGTCTCTAACGGATAGGACTTCTCGAGGTATTTCCTTCGGCTCATAGTATCTCCGCCTCCGCCCATTGCTCCGCCGATCACATTACGGTCGAATTCCGCTTCGGAAATTCGTCATCGACCTCAAGAGCCTTGCGCTTATCGTCCCGCTTTGAACTTCCGGGGACTCTGCTTGTGGTTCTTGGTTTTTCGTTTTCCACCTTTCCCTTGATGCTCTATGACATATTGTTGAAGTTTTCCTTCACGAACAAATCGTTCGATTGCATCACGGAGCTCGTAGCATTCATCCGTTGTATGGCCTCGCCCATCATGGAATGAGCAGTATTTGGACTGGTCTACCGGATCTTCGATAGGACGACGAGGTCGGTCCACCTTCTTCATCTCGGTTGTTGACACCTCCTTCCACACTTGAGACCGAGGCACGCCGTGGCTGCATATTTCTCGTACTTGCTCCGCCGATCAAACTTACCACCCCGGCTCTTGTTTTCGTTCCCCTTCTGCGGGAGTCCCTATTTCTGTTGTCAGTGAAGTCTCGACCCCTGGGAGGGGTGGTTCTGTCTTGGTCCTGCCTTGGATTGGGGTTGTTTGCCATTCGCATCTGCTCGACGTCCAAGTACTTCTTTGAGCGAGTTATGAAGTCGTTAAGATTTTTTGCTCGCTCCTTTAGGAAAGATTCTGCCAGGCGGGACTCTTTATCGAGACCATCCACCAACAAGTGAACGTGTACGTCCTCGTTGAGTCCGCGCACTGCGGCACCGCATGATTGAAACGGTCAAGATAACTTTGGAGCAGCTCTCCCGCCATTGCTGATTTTGGACAAAGAATACTGGGATTTTGGTTGCCGTTTGCTAGTTGCGAAGTGCAACTCAAAGGCCTCGGCCAGGTCCTTAAAATTGTGAATCGACCCGAACGGAAGAGTGTGGAGCCATTTCAACGCTGGTCCTTTTAACGTCGTGGCGAAGATGCGAGGCACGATCAGTTCCTTGAGGCCTCTAACCGACATGTGAATGTCAAAGTCCTCTAAATGAGTTGTCGGGTCTTGTGAGCCGTCATACTTCGTCAACTCGCCCAAATTTAGCTTCTCTGGGAACCGGGCGTTTTGGATTTCCTCCGAGAAAAAGCTATTGTGCATTTGGCTGACATATCTTCGCCACTGGAACCCACTTGGAGGAATCGCCCTAACGGTTTACGTCTTACGCATGTATGCGCGACGAGCGAGCTCTCGTCTTCGTCGTCCTCTTTCCACGTTCTATCTTCCCGGTCCGTCTTTGGAAAGAGCACGGTTCCGTTTTTCTCCCGCTCTTCCGCTCATTTGGTAGTGAAGGGTATGACGCTTGTCTATGTTGTCCACCCGCCTCATTATCGCAAGCATCCCGGCTTGGAGAGAACGAAAATCTGGTTCGGCGGGTGGGATGTCTCGGCCACCCCCTGGATTGGAGTTCTGGGCCTCACGGTCTTGGTTTCGTGGATCCTCATGGTCAAGGGAATTGAAGTTTACCAATCCCCATGGTCGGCGCCACTGGGTTGCGGTGTAGAACTCGGATGTCCGGCCTATAGAAGGGCCGTGATTTGATATAGGATCGGGTGCTCCTCTGTATGCTTATGGGACAAGCGTCCGGGAGAAGGTGTGATCACGGTACACAAGCGGGCGTTTCGTCTCAAGGGTGCTTGTGTGTGCCGTGCTCTTGAATGTAGATTAGTTAGGGTTTAGGAATTGTGTACACAGCGCCTATCTCCTTCGTCTATATATATAGAGCATACCTGGTCGGTTAGGCGCTTGGCTCCCATCTTGTGCATGTCCAAGGATCGTGCGGATCACCACCCTGGTCGTGGCCGGGATCGTGCCAACCGCCCTGGTCGTGGCTGGGTCCCACGGTTAGTGGGTTGTGACCACTACGTGGGTTGCCCCCTGTACTGGCTAGTGAGATAGTGGGCCTTGACTAGGTCCGTAACAATATTATTATATGAATTTTTAGGGTCCTAAACTCATTATTGTGTTTAATAGTTTCAAATTTTGTCTACGGAACAATAAAATTAAAAATTAAATTACAAGTAGAGGGAGTCCACCAAACCCAGTCTGGCTCACTCCGGTCTTGGGTTGGTGTGGGATGAGATTAGACCTCGGGCTAGCTTGTACAACCCAAGATCCTATCCAAACTAGACCTCGAGCTGATGTCAAACCCAGTCCGATCTAATTTATGCTCATCCCTAGCACGCGATATTTGTTGAATAAAAAAACTATCAATATATTTTCTTTTGATACGCGAGTACAAGGATTAATTATTCTTTAGTAATATGGATTAATTAAATTATTCTTGTAGAGTTACAGATTAGATTTATAAATAGATTAATAAGTTTACAATATACATATTAATTAATAATTAATAACAAAATTTCCTTTAGTAGACAGTTGAATTGACCAAATTTTATATTTGGTCAGTAAATTTAACGAAACCTAATAAGGTCAGATCTAATCTAGTTTTATTTTCAAATTTGATAAAATTATATAATATAATATTTTAAATATATCGAAAAAAATGTAATTTTATTTATCAAATATATATTATTATGTATATATTTGTTGTGAATTGTTATTGGAGGAGCTCATTCAGTGTAATCATCGACTTAACTTTTTAAGTCAACAACCAAATATGGTGTTGGGTTGTCCATATTTTGAATCCACAACTGGCAATGGTTTTGACAGAACAGTGAATAGTAGGCCCGTTTTGTTGGCCTGCAGGATTTTGAATCAGGATCTGCAGTTCATTCAACTTCCTGTATACATGAACACTGTCATCTGGGTATAGCTGTTGAAAACAATTCCTCAGACGCTTCACTCAGCTCAGCTAAGGCGATAATCCTGGCTTGAAGGTTAATGTTTGTACTCAAAATCCAGGAAATTAATTCAACATTTGGATTACAAGATTGGAATGGTCAAGATAATTCTTCTGTTTTTACTAGAAAAATTGTTAGTATAGTGAAGAGTAGGGGAAGTAAAATGATAAGCGAACCTTCATTCTGGTTCTCAGTGTAATAGTGTCTTTTGTTTAAAGAAAAAGATCTAGTTCTTAGTTGATCTGTGGTGTATGGTTCCGTAATATCCTGAATTTGGGACCTAGAGATTGGGAATTGGTGTAATAACCCCACTTTTATGTAAATTATTGTATAAAGTTAATTAATATCATATTATTGAAATATATGGGATTTTCATTAATTCTAAGGCAAATGATATTTGTTCATATCTAATTGGCTAATAAAGGATTATCATTGAGAATGGCATGAGAAGGCCATAGAGACTTCAAGAACATGAACACATGGCACAAATAGAAAGATTGTTAACAAAATATCTTGCCTTTGAAAATGACTTATGGGCATGAGTCAAAAAGCAATTAAAAGCACCAAATATTTCTTTGATTCTTGGAGAATGGCGCACAACTAAGGAGGAAAAATGAAGATAAGGTAGTTACACTAGGTTGGAGATAAGGATCATATAAGAAAGCCCTAAAAAGACAAGTGTCCTAATATGAGACTATTTAGCTTCATGGAAAAAGACACTTATCTACATATAATGAATACGGTTGGAAAACATAATTATTTATCAAGAAGGCCAATAATTTTGAACTAAACAAGGCAAGAGGGAAAGAAATAAATTTATCACATGATTAGAAAGGAGATAGCCAGAACTTGTCCATATGTCCTCTTATAAATTAAAGATTAGTTAGAAGGGGACACTTGGACACCTTCATCAATCAAAGAACTAAAAGATGGACACATGGAAAGGAGAGTAATTATGGAATGGACAACTAAGTGGACACATGGAAAGGTGGGTAATTATGGAAGGGACACCTAAATATTCATGTGGCAATATAATATTTAAAGAAGAAAAGTTGAGGACACAAGTACACAATTAATTAATTAATTAAAGGGGACACCTAAGCCACCAAGGTGTCAACATGATAATTAAAGGGGAATAGATAGGGACACTTGTGTATATTTTATTGACAATTTGTGCCACTTAATTATCTTATCTATTAAGCAAATGGTCTTTAACCACAAGAAGCTAATAATTAGAAGGATATTTTGGTGTCCTAAGGGGACGCATGTGCGTGACATAGAGAGGGAGGAAGGGAAGCCAAGTTTTTCTTTTTAGAAAATAGAAGAGAAATCTAGAGAATTCCAAGGGTACATAAAAAGGTAAAATTGCAAGAAGATATTCTTGGTGCCAAAACCTCTATATAAAGAGAACCTCTCCCCTCATTTAGCACCAAGAAAGGCATCACATACATGCACACATAGAGAAGAAGAGAGTGGTGAGTTTAAGAGCTAAAGCAAGAAGGAAGAGTACCAAGAAGATTGAATCAAGGTAAGAGAGTTATGGAATTAATTCTACTTCCTTCAAATTCATACAAATATGTTTAAGTTTTCAATTAGTGATCTTGTATAATATTATGGAAGTTCTAGCTACAACCACAAAGGAGATTAAGGAGAAATAGCAAAGAAGTTAGAACTTTGAGCAAGTAAGTTCTCTTCTCTAACTTGTTGTAATTTTGCAAAAGCTTAAGGACATTATGGTCAATAGCTAGAAATTGGTGATATGATTTTATTTTGGTGATTTTGATAGTCTAAAAGTGTTCAAAATGAAATTTTGTATGAGAAAGAGTATGGGGTACAATGTTGAAAGCATAAAGTATGAAAATATGCAAATAGAGAAGCTGAAAATCAACAAGGGTATTTTCAGAAACTGGGAATGATTTACGTATTTCTGAACTTGGAAAGTATTTGTAGTCAAAAATAGATATGTCAAAGGTCACGTAGATTTTTGGAACAGCCCAATCGGATTTTTTTACAATTAGTTATGAATTTTTGAATTTGGGTCAAATTTCAGAAATTTTCAGCACTTTGTGCGAAAATAGAGAAAAATTTACCAAAGAAGAAATACTCATTCACAAAGGAAATTAATGAGTTTCAAATAGTGGAAAAACCCTTCATATAAGTCTATTGTTATGTATTCTAAAGGAAGGGATTATACTGTCAGTGACGCCATTTATATTATTTTACTTTAGGTTATTCTTGTCTAGTAGACAGGTGTTTGCTATTTTACTAATCAGCTATTTGTAGGCAAGTAACCTTAATCTCATATGCTTTGTATGACTTTGTATGTATGTTTTACCATGATTGGTTATGCATTCGGTGTTATTGTTTTCCAAGCGCTTTGGATACCGGAACCCGCTGTGTACGACCCCTGGCATTGTTATATGCCTTATTGCTGAGCAGTATATGTTATGTGTGACTGCTCATTCCGATTTAGGCTTTGTGCCTTGCTGTGTGCGACCTACTAAATGTTGTATGATTTGTGTTTGTGGATTTCTTACATACTCTGTATATATTTTAGATATGAGATTAACGGTTACTCTGGGATCCAATTATGAATCCCAGGTTATCATAAGAATACAGGTGGTACATCTAGAACGGAGTAAGAGACTGGAGGTAAGATGGGAGAGCATGACTGAGGACTCTATAGAGGATGAAGACAACTTTTGTTATTATATCTTTATTATGGATGGTTGTATATCATTAGATAATTTCTCTGGGATGACTGTATATTAACCCTTGGAGGGACTTATTCTTTTGGTTACTTATTTACTTTATCAGAATTATATTATCCAAATTATTCTCATTGCTATGCTGCGTAGTTACTCTAATACGTATTTAATTTTCTGAAAGTAAGGGTCACTCTTCCCACCACTTAAAAAGGCGAGGCCGGTAGGAGTGTAACAGGTTCACAATCGTGCTTTATATCTTGAATAGTAAAACAAGGAGATGAAATGGAGTCTATGTAGAAACAATCGTCCACTCTCCATTTTTCTATGAATTATGTTTACATACTCCCTTGTGCAACTACGTACACACTAACATATGTAATTAGAGGAACAATATGAAGAAGATGAACAATCTTGTATTAATCTCATAAAAAATTAAAGCAACATGCTCACACAACCTATAACCCACTTGGGTTACTTCTAAGATCCTTTTAACATATATTTATTTTCCTTGATCCTTCTCCCAATTTTCCCATGAAAGTTTACCAAATTCTAAAAGGGAAACTCCTATTTAAATCAATTTGAAATGCCTAAATTCATAGTCAGGCCTACACTTCCATCAAATCCCGAATCAGGCCAAGAAGCCTCATTAGGGATTTCTCAATTTGTTAATTTTACCTATATGTCCTTCTACTACTTTCTCCATGTCTTCTCTTTCTGCAAATTAAATCTCCGTCTCAACTCTCGATCTTCCCATTCCTCGCCTCTCCTCTACCCATCTTGAGATTTATCCAGTCGACCATCTGATTTAAGAAGAAGAAAAGAAAAGACAGCTGAGAAACCCTGGTGGTCGGGGTCCTTCTTCTCCTTTCGCATATCCATCATCATTTCGCTATTATATTCCACAATCTCTCTCTTCTATGACTTCTCAAATCTACCATCAGAGTGTGCAAAAAATGACTATCAGTTCTTCTAGAGTAACTCGCAAGGTTAGTGCCAGATTTCCATTTTATTCTCTTTTTATTGAGTCTTCCATTTTTATCGATTTTTTTTCAAAAGTATTCCTATTCTAGTTTGATCCCCATCTTAAGGCTGTCACAAAAATTTGTACGGCCAGTTCACTGCTTTTTCTGTACTTTTTTGGTACTAATCATGTGCTTGTGGAATATAGAAATATAGAGATACAGTCATCATTTTAATTAGATGGGCATTATGGTCTTTTAACAATATTCACAAATCTCCAATAAGGCCGCTTGGCCTAACTAGGGATTTGTTAAAAGTGCGGGCCTAAATACGAAAGATTTAGTTATTCCAAATGGATTTAAATGGGATAGATTCTCCCAATCTAAAATCCTATTTTATGATAGTATCTAACTTGATCTGTACTTTATTAAGCATAATGACCTAGTTGAGAATTTAAGAAATTAAACTGGTTTTTAAAGGGATTTTTCCTAATTGATATTCAATATTAAATAGAAGTATATCGTAAGTTGTAATTATAAAAAATAGTAGAGTACTCTTCAATTTGTAGTATTAATTACCGTGGAAATACTCATGAGATCCTCTAGGCTACATGCTGGTGAGATGTAGGACAGAGAATATCTAGGGTTTAGTTACGAGATCGTTATCCATAAGAGATATTAAATGTGGATATTTATAAATTATATTACGATTTATTAAATAGATTATTTTAATATTTGCAGTGTCTTAATAAAATACTATAGAATATAGTATCCAATAATTATATGTCTTATGATTTGATTTGATTTGATTTTATTATTATGATTTTATTTTTTAAAGGAATAAGGCCGCCTCTTTTTTTCCTAACACATTTATATAAAGAAGTTCATGGTATTTTTTTCAAGAACAAGGTTTCTCTTGCTGAAGAAGAAGAACGCTTCCAACCCATAGAGTCACAGGTACGTAACATTATTTTCTCTTCTCACGTCATGATTAGAGATGAAGTTCTGGTGTGTTCTGCATCCTCACTCTTTCACCATATGTTATCTAAGTTTTATCAAATTTATTTGATTCCAACAAATTAAATTCTGCCTCTTCATTGTTGTTACTATTGCACCCGTCTTTTATATTTGTTGAATAAAAAAACTATATATATATATATAGGAAAAGTATTTCTCCAGTCACTGGAGATAGAGTTATTTCAAAGTGACCTCAAAACTATGTCGTTTTGAATTAATGAAGTGTGTATCATTAATTTTAGGTGAATTAATGAAGGGTGTTTTGGTAAAATTTATATGATTAAAAAAATAAACAAAATTACTGAAACACCCTTTATTAATCCAAACGATGTAGTTTTGGGTTCATTGAGATAACTCTATCTCTAGTGATTTGGAGAAATCCTTTACCCATATATATATATATATATATTTATTTATTTATTTATTTATTTATTTATTTATTTATTTATTTATTTTTATTTAAACAAACAGATCGGAAATTTCGGATCTAAAATCAGATGAAATCAAATCAAACTCTTAGGACGATAAAAAACTACATCGTTTGTTTTGCTGAAGAACGATCCATATACTGGAATCAAATCGCTATCTTTGATGAATAGCATTCCCACTTGATCCATCTCTATACTTTTTCCTCATAATTTTGCTTAAGCATGCGGTTTGCCTAAACGTGTAGAAAAGAGATCAAAATTTCAATTGACATTATATATAAAACTATCCAAATAATTAATTTATTTATTGTTTAATCAATATACTTTTTTTGAAAAATATTTTTACGCACAAATGAAGATATAAAACGATGTAGTTTTGGTTCACAGGAAAAACTTTTAGGTCCAGTCACTAAACAAATCATTTGCCCTATATATATATATGGGTTTACATAAGATTATGTCAGTGAGCCCAAAACTACGTCGTTTCGGGAGTTAAGGGAATTAATGAAGGGTGTTTTTGTATTTTTTTTTAGTATTTATTATATGAATTTTACCAAAAGACCCTTCATTAATTCCCCTGACCCCAAAACTACGTCGTTTTGAGAGTTCATTAATTCCTCTAACCTCAAAACGTCGTAGTTTTGGAGTGACTTGACATAACCTTATGTAAGTGACATGACAAACGATAACCCTTATATATATATATATATGACAAGCGAGTACGAGGATTAATTATTTTTCGTTAATATGGATTAATTAATACCTTGTAGAGTTACAGATTAGATTTATAAATAGATTAATAAGTTTACAATATAGATTTTGATTAATAATTAATAAGAAAATTTCCCTTATTAGACAATTGAATTAACCAAATTTTATATTTGGTCAGTAAATTTAATGAATCCTAAATAAGTTCAGATCTAATAAAATTTGATTTTCAAATTTGATAAAATTATATAGTATAATATTTTAAATATATCGTAAATATGTAAAATATAATTTTCAAATATATATTATTGTGTATATATTTGTTGTTAATGGTGTATTATAGTTATATTTCTTTAATTTTAATAATTGAAAAATTATTATTTAATGTCATTTATAATTATAAAGATTAAAGAAAGCAACCTGAATAAAATAAGGGTAAAATTATCTATATAAAGTGTTTCCCATCCCTTTCTTCTGAACTACCAAACCCTAACGACCTGCACAAACCGACGCACCCTAATATTTTTCTTTGATTCGCACAATTCACGGCCTGAGAGAAAACGACGCACGATTCGCTCGATCTCAGATCACAATCGTCTCCTCTAATCGGGCAAAAACTTCTCACCGTTAAGAAAAAATCCTTCGTGACAGTGTCTTAATAAAATCCTGTAGAATATAGTATCCTATAATTATATGTCTTATGATTTGATTAGATTAGATTGTTATGATTCTATTATTTCAAGGAAGATTTGATTAGATTAGATTCGATTATTATGATTATATTATTTCAAGTAATAAGGCCGCCTCTTTTCTTCCTAACACATTTATATAAAGAAGTTCATGGTAGTTTTTTCAAGAACAAGGTTTCTCTTGCTGAAGAAGAAGAACGCTTCCAACCCATAGAGTAACAGGTACGTAACATTATTTTCTCTTCTCACGTCATGATTCGAGATGAAGTTCTGGTGTGTTCTTCATCCTCACTCTTTCACCATATTTTATCTAAGTTTTATCAAATTTATTTGATTCCAACAAATTAAATTCTGCCTCTTCATTGTTGTTACTATTGAAGTGATCGATAGTACATATCTTCATTCACATCATGTGGTACCACCTCCGTTCATTGATATAAAACATAATGAAGGATTGGATTTGACCTTAAATATAAGAGCCTGTTTTGTCTCTCAAGTTTATAATTTTTTTTAAAGTATCCCCGTTGGTCTTGGTCACACATCTAAGGCTAGTCATTATCATTATGGTCAAACTCACGAGTTGACTCTCCGAGTCTCCCTTTTTTACATACTTGAATAAACTCACGAGTTTACACACCTCCATATCAACTTTTTCGATAAGATCATACTTAATGGCTTTATATACGAATTTGATATAAATTCCTTTGTTAAGTATGATAAATTATGAATGTTAATGTATTTAATTTACATTATTTTGATTTAAAATGTATTTAAAACAAACTTTTGTCATTTTCTCTATTTTAAGAATTTAATTGTACACTTTAAATACCTATTTATGATAAAAGTAAACTCTTACGAGTCTTGGTCATGATAAATATGGTGCTTTTGGAAAACCTACCCATATTTGTTAATAGAGTAACTGGTTTAATCTATCTAAATTAGTCAATCGGCTATCGAAGTAGGTAGTATTAATGCGTTTATCAAATTTTCCATTATATTAAATAGTGTGTGTGTTTTCCTCATGACGCACCAAGCATTGTTTTGACGACCATGGCTACTAAGTTTGAACAAAGTTGTAACTGAATAATATGTTGCTTGTCGATGGGTATATTGGTTGAGATTGCTGCAAAAGTAGCGTCTCAATCACTCGCCGATCTCCATCACCTTAAGCTAATGTAACATCCCATTTTCCAAAAGCAGTATAATTTTTTTTTTTCATCAAAACATCATTTCAAATCATCAGAGTAGAGCACTGGAGCGAAAGAGTGACTGATATATATTCAAAAAGCCAACAGTGGTGTATCTGGCTGGCTACAACAGCGGTATGTTATACGAGTGGTTCCAAAAGTAATATACAATAACGGAAAGTCTTCAGCCACGAAAGGAAATCTCCTGCCGGTTTTCTAAACTTGCTGCTTCCTTCTCTCTTCGGTCCTTGGTCCACCTGACCCTGACGCTATGTTAAGAGGTGAGGTCCAATGCATACGGACCCCAGGTAACGGTTAACCTCATTTTTACATATACAACATATGGATCACAATCATTTACAATATCAACAGTATAACAGATCTACCCAACCAATGCAGAAGTATCGCCCATAGTGAACGTAATCTACCGCCCATAGTGAATGTTATCTACTGCCCATAGTGAATGTAATATACCGCCCATAGTGAATGCACCCTTACAGATATGTTGCCCAAAGTGAAAGTACCCCAAAAACACATAACATACAATACACATATCACATATATGCATACAATAAATATCAGCGTTAGTGTTACAGTACGCGAACGTACCTTCGTTGACAGAAAACGGTATTTCTGTCGGAATACGGTACAACAGTAGGTCAGAACGTAATCAGAGATATCCTATCAAGATAACAACGTATTTGTTAAGGATCTATCATTACGACGGACATTTTAGTCATAAATGACCATTTTACCCCTGACCCCCCTAATCGGCGAATTTCGCCAACTCTTCGTTACTTTGACTCTAATCTTCCAAAATTTCAACATAACTCCTACTCCAACATAATTTTCGAAATATATATCATATTTAACCTTAAAACATGATATCTAAACTAACTTGGAAGATTAAAGATCAAAACAACATTTCTACTATAACTACCGAATCGAAAACTAGAACTCAAGACTTGGTACCAAAGAAATTACCCAGAGCTTCGCTGCTTCTTCCTCCGGGCTCCTCCTTCTCTCTACCCTCTCTCTAATTTTGAAACTTGCTCTTGAAATTGGTGTGAGAATTATGTCAAGAGCTCATGGCTATTTATAGACTTTTGTGAGGGCAAAATGGTAATCTTCCATATTGAATTCTAGCCATTCATTTGGAAACCTTAGCCAACAAGTTTCTTCCTCCATTCACTACAAAAAAAATGTCACTTTGTGGCGGTTAATTTGTAGCGGTCAAAATAAACCGCTACAAATATGCGAATTTGTAGCGGTTTATACCGAAACCGCTACAAATTTGTAGCGGACATGACTCGTGGCCGGTTCGTGAACGACATTTGTAACTGGTTATCATAAACTAACCGCTACAAAATATGGCGCTGAGTTGGCGCCAAATTTAGCGGAATATTTTGTAGCGGTTTATTTATATAAACCGTTACAAAATGCAAAAAGCCTCTACAAATGTGAACCGCTACAAAACTTTACATCAACCTAGTTACAAAGTGTGTAATATTGAAATTTGAATATTTGAATCCCGCCAAGTTTATTTTTTTAAAAAATATGTTCATATTTGTAGCGGTTATTAGGATAACCGCTACAAAATGTGATATATTGAATTTTTTTTTAAAAAATACCAATCAATTTTGTAGAGGTTTTGAAACCGCTACAAAACGAAAAAAACCGTTACAAATGTGAACCGTTACAAAAACTGTTACATCAACCGCTACAAAGTGTGTTATTTTGAAATTTGAATATTTCGAATTCCGCCAAGTTTATTTTTTTAAAAAAAATATGTTCATATTTGTAGCGGTTGTTAGTATAACCGTTACAAAATTTGATATTTTGATTTTTTTTTTTTTAAATGCCAATGAATTTTTGTAGAGGTTTTGAAACCGCTACAAAACGCAAAAAAAAAACCGCTACAAATGTGAACCGCTACAAAAACTGTTATATCAACCGCGCTACAAAGTGTGTAATATTGAAATTTGAATATTTTGAATCCCGCCAACGTTCATTCATTTGTAGCGGTTGTTAGTGTAACAGTTACAAAATTTGAAAATTATATATTTTTTAAATACTAATGAATTTTTGTAGCGGTTTTTAACCGCTACAAAACATTAAACCGTTACAGAAACCGTCACATCAACCGCTACAAATGTTACGTATATCCCTATAAATATCCCCACCACACCTCATCTCACACACTCATTCATTTCTTCCCACTCACTTCTCTCTCGTTTCTCTCATTTCTTCCCACTCCTTCTAAAATCTTTGATTTCAATGTTTTATTTTTACTTCTTATAATACTTTGATACTATTTTTTTCCTTATCCATAACTTTAAGTATATTTCCTCAATATTCCTTCTATCATCATCAACTTTCTTTATATAATCAAATATCATCTAATGCACAACATAATTTTTTTGCTCGTAGGTGGACAACACAATAAATCCTTATTATCCGCATATTCTCAATATTATACCTACATAATATTTATACTTATCTAACTTAAGTTAATCAGTTTTTTAAATATTAACTATTATCATTTAATTTGTCACTTAAATAATAAAAATATTCAATATAATATTGTAACAATGGACACAAATTACGATTTTTTTTTTCAATTTTTCAATATTTTGTAGCGGTTGTAAAACCGCTACAACAACCGTTACAAATTTTAATTTAAATTCGGATTAAATATTTGTAGCGGTTTTACAACCGTTACAAAATTTGGGCGCCATTTTTTCAATATTTTGTAGCGGTTTATCATAACCGCAATGTATATAGTAGCGGTTTATATGTATGTAGTATCGGTTTTTTTAAACCGTTACAAATCGGCTTACCACAAAGCGCTTTTGTCGCGGTTCCTCTAACCGCTACAAATGTCGTTTGTCACGTCAAAAACCGTTACAAATAGGTCATTTTAACCGCTACTAATTGTCGTTTTTTTGTAGTGATTTTCCACCACAAAACCGTCCCCCCTATGTCATTCTTCAAAAGATGATGTCACCTAGGTGATGTCATCTACTTAAGTCCCCCGTTCGGTGTTCTAATCGCGTAATCTTGAAGAATCTCAGAAATCTGGCAACATAGCCCTGAAGGTCTATCCTTCCTCTTTAGAAATATCTTGGTTAACTAAATTTTTGATTCCATTCAGGGTATTCCGTTGCCTGCCGAACATTTTCGGATAAACGTCTTCGGTCACGGAAATCGCTTCGGGTAATGTCAACTTCTGGACAAAAATCCACTGATTCCTAATATGTCAAGTTGTTGGCAACCTAATTCAAGGATTTTGAGTTAGGATTTATTTTCTATCGGTTCTCATTTCTACTATCTGCCCTTTTCCTTTTTCGTCTTATCCCGAAATCATTCCGCCGGCTACGGAAATGACTTCTGAGACAGCTCACTCCGAGATAAAAATTCACTTGTCTATAATATGTCCTGACCCTAGAAACCTTATTCATGGGTTTCTAGATAGGATTTAATTTCTATCGGTGGTCATTTATCCTATTTGTTTTTTCACAAAATATCACATTTATATTACTATTTTAATCCTAAATATCTAGATATTATTTTTGCACAACTCTTATCCCTTTTGACCTCCAAATTTTCGGCCAACATATATATTTTTATATATTTATTTTCTTTTATTAATAAATATTTTATATCTCAATTATCTTATATTTATTTTTCACAAAATTTCCTTATTGGTCCATAAGTAATTACATGGATTTAGACTTTTAAAATTACTAGAATAATTCTAGACCTTTGATTTTACTTTTCAAGATTACATCTTAACCCTTAGTAATTAATTAATTAATCTAATTGGATTAACAAGTTTAATTAGTGCTCTTAATCATGAGATTAGTAATCTTTTAGGATTATGGATTTCCATGTACTTAATCTCATTCATTTTTCTTAATCTTTTGCCGATAATTAGCAAATATATTTTATGCTAATTTTGTCCATTAATATTTAATTAAAGGGTTTCTCATAATTTACCTTGGATATTCCCTTGTTTGAACTTAAATAATTAGCCAATAATTATTTAATTAATCCATCACTTATTGTTGATAATTTTCTTATTTAGGATTAATCATTTTCTCATGCATATTGCACTGACATTGGTACTTTATGTCCCAAGCAAAATATTAAAAATCTTGGGGTCATTTTGGTCCTCAAAATACTTTTTGATTTTTCCTCTTTAATTTTCCCAAGGTTATAATTTATTAAATTGCTAAAATTAGAGACAATATACTTTCTAAATTTTAATAATTATTTTACTGCCTCTAAGGATTTATCACAGTATTTTATGACTCTTAGTTTACTTAGGGCATTTTAATACTTTAATTCCTCTAATTTCAACAGAAATTTCCTAGAAAATTATGATAAATCCCTTCCCATATTTGAGACCTCATATTCACCCATTTTCAATAGGTATATTTTACTAAATTATGATATTTACCCTAAGTCAAATTTTAGGGTATTACAGCTGACTTCCAAAGAGATCATGAACATTACAGAAGACGACTACGTATGAAAGTGAAAGGAAATCACCAAGAGGGGGTGAATTGGAGATTTTAAAAATTCTTTCAAAATCACACACACACTAGATGAAGCTGGTAGTAAAGTGGAGATAGGGAAGAAGAGCTTGACAGAGAGAATTTATACTGGTTCGGTCCTAACTCTTTACCTACATCCAGTCCCCAGGCTCCCTGGGATTTTCTACTATCACTCAATTCAGGTACACACTCTGTACTCAAGGATTATCCTCTCTCTAGGATACACTCCCCCTTACAAGTTGTAATCTGAAATCCCAATCTCCAAGTCCCCTTGACTTGAGATTCTTACAATGAATGACTTACAAGTATAGCAGCTCTCTTACAGAGTAGATATTGATAAGCACTGAAGTTCTAAGTATCACAAATACAATACAGAAAGAAAACTGAAAGTGTAGGTAACTATTGAACTTGTTTTTCATTTCTGCTTGAGTTTCTTCTATCTTGAGGTTTGTATTCAGCTCCATATATAGTGGCATATCTTCATATGACCGTTGCTTCTCGATTTGGCACTGTCTTCATTCGAAATTCTAGCTGTTGTGAAGTATAGCCGTTGGGTTCATAATGTTTCCTGATTTTCGGATGATTTGATCTGCAATGAAGGTCCTTTAATGTTCTGTAATTGATTTGAATGACGAATCATTCTGGGTAATCGTTGTGGCAATTATTTCCAAGTGAGGAACTCATCTTCATGACAGAATCTCTGATTGTCGCGTGAAATCAATGCTGTCAATCCATTGTGGATCCGACGCGAACTCGAGTTTGCAAGTCTAGGCTCGAATTTGCAAGCCATCTGAAATGTCAGGTTCAGCTTCTGTGAAGTGCGAACTGGAGGTTCAAAGGCAAACTCTGGTGTTTGTAATTTTTCTTCAGAGGTGAACTCGAGTTCATGGTAGCAAGCTCGAGTTCAGAGCACAGTAGGTCATTTGTCGCGAGGGCCATCTGAAATCAAAACTTTATATAATGGCAGGCTCGAGTCCGTTAGTGAGCAGGCTCGAGTTTGACACTGTTCATGTCAAACAAACTTGAGGTTTAAACGATGAACTCTAGAGTTTGTAAAGTAACTTTACTCATATCATAGATTAGGCTCGAGTTCAGAAGACTAGGCTCTAGTTTACTGTAAATAAATTCACTTTGAAATTAATTGGCCAGAGTCAAACCTGAGGTTTAAACTGTCAGGCTCGAGTTTTTAAAAGATGGAAAGTTCGAATGCTCTCTGCCAAGGGCAAGCTCGAGCTTGCAGACGCAGGCTCGAGTTTACACATTTTGTAAACTCTTTTATGTCTTTCAAACTATAGAGTAAACTCTACACAAAAACCATAGGCTCGAGTTTATTTCGTTAGGCTCGAGTTTGCAACAGTTAAAAGTTTAGCAAACTCTACTCAAAATACAAACCGTGGAGTTTAAAGAAATGATTTTTAAATGAAAAGTTTTCCCTCCAGAGGCAAACTCGAGCTTGCTTATGCAGGCTCGAGTTTACTCATTCGTAAACTCTTTCAAAACTTTTCGGAGCTTTTAGGCTCGAGTTCAAGAACCTGTGCTCGAGTTTAAAATGCATAGATAAGCCGCCTTGCTCTTCATAGTGGCAAACTCGAGTTCACTTATTTAGGCTCGAGTTTGACGCTGGCAGAATGTTTTTGTCTTTAAATCAAATCATTTAGCTTGTCAAAAACATTCGCACTTGTTTACAATTGTCAGTTATCATCAAAACACATTGAGAACTAACACTCTCCCCCTTTTTGATGATGACAACACTTGTAAACAATTGACTCCTTTCAGAAACTAGGATTTGATCATTTAAACATAATTAAAGGTAGCTTGTTCAAAACATTTGCAAACTCTTTGAATCTCCTAATCTATTTCTGTTTAGGCAAGGAAACAAATGATTGTTTCATATCAGTTTACTGGATGGCTTTATTTTAAGTTCAATTGCATATGATTAAATATTGAAATTGCAATTAGAGCCAGAATGGGAGTAGAAGTCAGATTCAGAATATGAGTTTGAAACAAAGACAGAATCTGAACTTGCATCAGAGTTAGCAGCAAAAATCAAATGAAACATTAAGTGCACTGCATAACTTAGAACATATTACAGAATGATAGTAGAGTTTCAAAAGCAAATATGATTAAAATGTTCAAAACAAAAAACAATGACTGCAAATGACTGCTCTTTCACTTCAATTCTTCTCCCCCTTTGTCATCAGCAAACAAGGGTGGATCAGATGGGGTAGAAGAAGGTGGAATAGCAGGGTCAGAAGTGGTGGAGGCAATAGGGATGGATGGTTCAGGGGATATGGAAGATGTGGGTATGGTGGAAGTTGGTTCAGGGATAATTTGGGGAATTGTTGAACTAGGACCAGCAGAAGTAGAAGTACCCAAACCAGAAGTAGACATGGACTGATGTTGCAATATCTTGTCCATTTTGTCACTGAGACTAGCCATAGATACCAAAAGAGTGGAGATGCTTATTGATTGATATCCAATCTGACCACTGAGGTCTTGAACTTTTTCCTTCAGTATTTCATGTTCAAGAGTCAAGTTCTATTGGGCATCTACCATCTCTTCATATCCTTTATTGACCTCTCCTTTGAATTGCTTAAATTCTGAGTCTATCTTGACAGAGAGATCAGAAACAGCTTGATCAATTAGGGTCTTGATCCTTGCATCGAAATCAGAAGGAATGGGCTTCTGGGGTTTTTCTGGTTGCTCATTGGCAGGAAGATACCAGATCTTCTCATGGAAGAGAATTACAGAAATGGGGCTTGCAAAAGGAATTTGGGATGATTTTCGACCATTAAATCGAAATCGAGCCATTTCTTTGAAGATCCAGTGCCCAATATTGTGAGGCACTTGGTCAAGGATAGAAGCAAAGATAGGGAAATCCTTCTTTGCAAAGTGGGTGAAATTTCCTCCTTTTTGAATGAGATTCCTAGTATAAATATACCAGGCAGCTCTTTGCTTAGGGGGCATTGAAACATGAGTAAAATTTAGAATTTCCAATGCATCAGGGATAGGCTCATTAGGTTTAAGCAATGAAAATATCCGCCTATCAAGATAATTTAATGATGCAACAAAGTGGGGATTATGAATTTGAAGAAGGAATTCAAGGAGGAAGGAGTTATGGTGATCTTTTCCCTCTGATGGTTGTGGTAATCCTCTCCTCAACCAAATTCTTGTCACTATCCAGAAGATTGTCACTTTTCATGTAATGATAGAAGACTTTGACAAGAGTTAGACTGTAAGAGGCTTTAATAGATATCAAAGGTTCAAATTGGTTAAACCAGGGGGTAAGATCAAGATTACAGTCTTCTTTTAAGTGAGCTAAGTCCACATGCACAGCAGGGCAAAAGACTTTATGCTCATAATTCTCCTTAAATCTAATTGCATCCTCACCAGATAATCTCACAACCTCACTGGAAAATCCTCTAGGCATTGAGGAATGTTTGTAAATCTCAGATAGAGCAGGGGTTTCTTTAGATACCTGAGTAACAGATTCCTCTCGACGTTGAGAGATAGATTGAGCTTGAGAGCTTGCTTGTCCAGCTGTAGGAACATTCTTCTTGGTCCGTTTGGATTGGTAGGTCTCAGTTACCTCTGGAACTTTATCTTTTCCTCTACTAGTCGTTGTTTCTGTGTCTGTCTGAGTCTGAGCAGAGTCTTCTTTGGAAGGAGAAGAGTGAGTTGTAGGAACACCTGGAATTCTTCTATCAACTCCATGTCTGTATCGTTTGGGGAACAATTTTACTCTTGGTGGTCGAGGAGGTACATTGTGTGGGGGAATTTGTTGTTCTTCATGGACTGAACTGGGTGTTTCGTCAGTTGCAGGTCGTTTGGAGGCCATTTCTCAGATTTTCGTGGAGGGAGATGAGAGGATTTGAGAGAGTTTTAGGTTTAAGCTCGAGGGTGAAGTGAAGTGAAACGAAGCAATCAGGTTTTTAAAATAATTTTATCACGACAAACTCGAGTTCACAGGTGTAGGCTCGAGTTTATGTGATTTTGTACTAACCTGGACTTCAAGAGTGTATGTTTGAACCCTTGAAATTTCCCTTAGGCTCGAGTCTATGAAACTCTCAGAATTGAGTTGCTCTCTGTCTCCCACGAACTCGAGTTCGCCAACTAATAGGCTCGAGTTCGTCTTTCTGCAACAACTCCATTTCCTTTCTGACTCCCGCGAACTTGAGCTTATCAACTAAAAGGGTCGAGTCTGGCTTTTTCTAAAAGATTTCATTACCCTTGATTCTCTCGAGCTCGAGTCTGGCCTTGGTAGGCTCGAGTTCAACTTGCTTGACAGCAAACTTGCAGTTTTTGTTCAGTGATGTTGATAATCACAAACATCCTGCAAAAGACATATCTACATACTCCGATGCTTAAGTTAGTTGATTAATGATCATCAAACACATAACTAACATTGGATAGGGGTTACTTACAGCTCATTGGGATTTACCATTCCCAATTCTCTTCTTATGAACACAAATTGTTCTTTTGCTAATGGCTTGGTGAAGATATCAGCAAGCTGCAAGTGAGTTGGGATGAACATGACTTTGACATCTTTCTTTTGAACATGATCTCTTATAAAATGATGTCTAACATCAATATGTTTGGTTCGAGTATGTTGCACTGGATTCTTGGCCAGGCTTATTGTGCTTGTATTGTCACAATAAGCCTGGCCAAGAATTTCTTTAAGATGGACTCCAAGATCTTGAAGTTGTTGCTTGAGCCATAAGACTTGTGCACATCAACTTGATGCAGCAACATATTCTGCTTCAGTGGATGACACAGCTACTGTGGTCTGTTTCTTGCTGAACCAAGATACAAGTGATCCTCCAAAGAACTCACATTGACCACTGGTGCTTTTTCTGTCAGTTTTGTAGCCTGCATGATCTGAATTTGTATAGGCTACTAGATGCTCATGTTGATCTTTGGGAAACCACAATCCAAGAGTCTTTGTATCAGCAAGATATCTGAAGATCCTTTTGACATGTTCAGCATGAGACTCCTTGGGGGCAGATTGGAATCTAGCACACATTCCTACACTGAATTGAATGTCTGGACGACTTGCAGTAAGGTAGAGTAATGATCCAATCATTCCTCTATATTTAGTAATGTTGAAATCAGTGCCTTTTCATCAGCATCCAGTGTTGCAGTTGAGCTCATTGGAGTGTCTGCTCCATTACAATCTTCTAGGCCATATTTCTTCAATAGATCTTTCAAATACTTAGTCTGAGAAATGAAGATTCCATCATGTCGTTTCTTGATTTGAAGACCAAGGAAGTAATTAAGTTCTCTCATCATAGACATCTCAAATTCTCCCTGCATTGTCTTAGCAAATTCTTCACACTTAGCGTTATTAGATGCACCAAATATAATGTCATCAACATAAATTTGAACTATTAATATATCTCCAAGTTTATTCTTTTGAATGAAGAGAGTTGTATCTGCTTTACCTCTAACAAATCCTTGATCAAGAAGGAAGTTGCTTAATCACTCATACCAAGCTCTAGGGGCTTGCTTGATAATTGAATATTTTATACACTTATTTTTGTCTCTTGAATAATAATTTAGGACCCTTTAGCTAATAAATAATGGCTCTTATGTTTATTTGGGCCTTGGGCCTTTTATTGCATTTTAGCTATTTTTAATAATAAAATTCCAGTTTTGTGTTGCTTCACTATTTCTACCATAACTCTTGAACCAGACATCGGATTTGCCTCATTTTTGTCTCATATTTCAGATGATTCAGAGAGCTACAATTGTTATGAAGACATCAAGAGCAAATTCGGTCAAGAAGGAGGTCAATTTTGGAGCCAAAGTCGGATGTACAATTCTGGATTTATTTTGGACCCGAATTTTGTAATTTAAGTCCAGCTTATATTTTATTTCGTTTTGGGCTAAAGCTATGAGAGCCCATTTCGTTTTAGGTTATTTTTAAGTATGGCAGCTGCCACAAACATATTCATTCACGTTTTTAACATTAGAGTGGATCAAAATACAAGTTTTCATTTTCTCTCATCTCGTTCTTCATGTTCTTCATGTTCTTCGCGCGTTCTTCGTGTTCTTCGTTCGTTCTTCGATTTTCCTGCACATGATCGGCTAAACTCTTGTGATTAACCCAACGATGAGGATTCCATGATTCATCCAGAGAACTCGTGCCTAATCGGTAACTACTCGATTCTGTTTTCATCTTATCGGATTCGATTTCTGGAAATAGTTCGAATATTAGATTTAATATTCGGTTTGGTTCATCCCAAGGACTTAGTTCGGACTAGGTTACAGTGTTGCTGTGTGATTGCACAGTGAGACGCCACTGTCCGGGCAGATTCTAGGCGATCGTCTAGGCGAGGGAATCTCCGGATGAATGCAGAGATTTCGATTCATCCGGACCAAACGTGGGTTAGTTATATTTTCGTTCAATGATGGAGGTTTCGGAATCAATTCGTTGGGTTGATCATCTTTAATCTGTCTGTTTATTTGATTCTCGTTTGACTCTTTTATTGCACTTTGATTATGTTATTTCGTTTTGTTCTATTCGTTAAACCAAACCCCCATTTTATCATTCTCGTTTCACTATTGTTATTGAACAAGCCCGCCGCAAATTCGTTGGGAAACGACCCAGTTCCCTAATTCTGCAAATTGTTTTCGAACTTGGTTTATTTTGGAAGACACGGCAAAAATATTTCCAAAAATGGCGCCGTTGCCGGGGAATTTGCATCGGTTTGATTAGTAACAGTCCCAAATTCCAACGTTTAGACCAATTTTTCACTGTTTTAGGTTCTGCTTTTTGATTTCCAACAGACCATTTTTTTGAGTATCTCTCGATTGAGTTGAAATTTGGTACAGTGATAGAAAATGGTGAATCGTTAGACCCACATCGAAAATGTTCCATTTTCCATGTGGTATCCTCCGTTTCGCCAAATTCCATCGTTTAGCCACTTTTTCAATTTTTGAAGTTTTTTT
Organism: Acacia pycnantha; assembly: GCA_025563575.1. Lineage (NCBI taxonomy): Eukaryota > Viridiplantae > Streptophyta > Magnoliopsida > Fabales > Fabaceae > Acacia > Acacia pycnantha. The sequence continues at coordinate 355,651 of JAMWYP010000110.1, read as the reverse complement.
ATTCCATTTTTGAGTCCCCCAATAGTCTAGGAGTTGCCCCGTCCAAGTCCCAAAAATTTTAAAAATCATTTGATACATTTCGGACTTGTTTTGGTCAATTTCTAGCATAGGTTTTTGCTTTTGTGTGTTTTGTCTCGTGTCTCTTAGTTTTTTTCCACTTTTCACCACCTCTAGTGGCATTTTCGTAATTCTGATTTTCCGGTGGCATCTTTGTCATTCGAGTACTTGCCAACTCGCTTTGTGTATATTTTGCATGAGTACTGTGAATACTACTAATCCGTAAGATTTGTTGCCATTTGATCCTGAAATAGAAAGAACAATTCTTACCGCTAGAAGAGTTGTTAGGCTAAGTCATAAGATTAATACCACACCGGATACTCAATTAGAGTCCGATTCGCCATTCGATTGTGTCCATTCCGTTGATCTTTCCGATTGTGCTTCGATAGTATTTCGATAGTCTTGTTGTGTTCACTGATTCTAGTAGCAACTTTGCTCGCCGACATTATGGCAGAGAGCAGGATAATCATCATACTTTGAAGGAATCGGGTGCACTGATGTTAATTATCAACCCTTGTGCATCCAATATCCTAACCTTGCCGCTAACTTTGAGCCGAAATCGGTCTAATACACTTGTTGCCTAAGTTTCATGGTCTTGCAGTGAGTGCCCCATTAAGCATTTGAAGGAATTCCATGTAGTATGCAAAGACTATGAAACCTCATGCCATTGATGAAGATCATATCAAGCCGAGAGCTTTTCCTTTCTCATTGGAAGGTGGAGCCAAGGATTGGTTGTTGTACCTTCACCCTCATCTATCGGGAGCCGGACTGATATTCGAGGTTATTTCGAGAAATATTTCCCTTCCTCAAGAGCAACCGCAATCAAGAAGGAAATTGGCAACATTAAACAAGTCACTGGGAGACTATGTATGAGTATTGGGAGAGGTTCAAAAGGTTATGTGCAAGCTGTCCACACCATCGATATCCGAAAAGACTTGATCAACTCTTTCTATGATGGTCTATCACCTAGACAAAGGGTTGGTGGATGCTTCTAGCGGTGGGGCTATGAGTAACAAGACACCCGAAGAAGCCCGAGACTTGATATCCATTATGGCGATAACTCTCAAAGCAGCTTGGCACCAGGGCAAATAGTACTCCTGCTTTACCATATTCAAGCTCCAACCAAAGATGATTCTCGAGATTAGAGACTAGACTTGATGATCCGACCTCCTTGTGAGGCACTGGCAAAGGACACGTACAAGCAGCTTTCCCTTCTCAAGCATGGGTACTCTTGTGGGTTTTGTTCGACCCTTATCATTCTACCGACTCTTGCCCTACCTTGCATGATCCTACTTATCAAGATCGGCCAAGAGGCCGCAGTGGGTGTTTTTCCAGAAGGCCACAATACCAACAGAATAATGCCTTCTCCAACACTTATAATCCCGGTTGGAGAAATCACCCCAACTTTCGCTGAACCAAAATCGAACCGTGAGCAACCAATACCAAAATCGTAATCGAGTAACCGCACGTTGCACTGGGAACTACCAACAGAGGCCGTACGTGCACCACGTGACTTTCCAAAGAATACCCTGCACCCCTTTGTTTTGCAAGCACCACCTCCTCGACCAGCCATATGTCCACCTCCACAAAGGCACAACAAGCTAGCTAGTAGTAGTGGTGGTTCCTCACTTGAAGATATGATGAAGCAATTTGTCACACCCAATATGCAGTTCCAACAAAGAACCGACACTTCCATTCGTAGTTTGCAAACACAGAGGAAATGTGAAGATTGACTCTGAAAAGAAAAAGGCAGTGCATCAAGGTGAAGAGGAAGACATTCCTATTCCTTTTCCCTTCCCTCAGAGAGCAGATCAGTCCAAGAAGTTGGCAGATAAAGCACAAGAGAAGATATACTTGAGACATTCACATTTTCTATCCCTTGCCTTATTGGTAACTATAGATTTGATGATTGCATGCTAGATTTAGGTGCTTCTATTAATGTCATGCCTCGAGATCTCGTTTATAGATCTCTTGGTCTTGGTCCCTTGCGTCCAACCGGTGTCATTGTTCGGCTTAGCTAATAGGAGTAATGCCCATCCTTCGGTTTAGTTGAAGATGTATTAGTCAAAGTTAATGAATTGATATTCCCCGCTGATTTTTACATCTTGGATATGGAGGGCGAGTCTCCTAGTAGTAGGTCACCAATCATTCTAGGGAGACCTTTCATGAAAACAGCATAGGACTAAGATAGATGTGCATTCTCGGTACTCTTTCCATGGAGTTTGGTGATATATCCGTGAATTTCAATATCTTTGATGCCATGAAATATCCTAGGGAAGAGCATTCTGTTTTCTCGTATTGATGTGATTGATGATGCTCGTGGATGATGTTCTTAATGGTTGGTGTGCCGATTATCCTTATTTTTCATCCGAGAGTGATACCCCATTTGTGCATGCGATGATAATGAATGGTGCTCGTTTGCACTCCAATTTGGTTAAGACCGCATTGTTTGGTGATTCTCGATTTGCTTGATGATTCTACATTACTTGTAGACTCGATATTGATTCCGAGTTTGAGCTTCATCCCGATCCTAACGTGCATCCCGATTCGATTTTGATGAGCTTCATCTCGATTTTGATGAACCGAATTCGATGTTAACCTTGAGTATAGACACACTTCTTCCGCTTGTGCTTCTTTGAATATGGTTTCGTGTATTCCCAAGTGATGACATCGAGTTGTTGCAACAACCACCCAAGCTTCTCCTCCACCGAGCAACCGCCCAAACTAGAGTTGAAATCCCTTCCGACTATCCGAAGTATGCATTTCGGAGGAGAATGAGCAGTGCCAGGTCATTGTGGCAAACAATCTCACGCCGATCAAGAAGAGAAGCCGCTAAGCTTATTGAGGGCGTAACAAGAAAGCTATTGGGTGGACATTGGTCGACATAGTTGGCATTAGCCCTTCTATGTGCATGCACCGAGATCTCGGGCTGGAAGAGGACTCTAAGCCGGCGAGGCAACCTCAGAGACGCCTTAATCCTCTTATCCTTGATGTGGTGAAGAAGGAGGTCACTAAGCTTCTGCAAGCCGGCATCATCTATCCTATTTCGATAGCCGCTGGGTTAGCCTACCGTGTGGTTCCTAAGAAGTCCTGAGTCACCGTAGTAGCCAATCAAAAGAATGAGCTCATTCCTACTCGAGTTCGTAATAGTTGGAGAGTTTGCATTGACTATAGGAGACTCAACCAAGCCACTCGCAAGGATCATTACCCTCTACCTTTCATTGATCGATGTTAGAGCGATTGGCCGGTAAGTCTCATTACCGCTTCCTGGATGGCTACCTGGATACTTCCAGATTCATATTGCTCCCGAGGATCAGAGAAGACGACCTTCACATGCCCCTTGGGACATATGCTTACCGAGGATGCCTTTGGCCTCTCGCAATGCACTGCACCTTTCGCCGTTGTATGGTGAGTATTTTCTCCGAGTTCCTAGAGGACCGCATGGAGGTTTTCATGGATGATTTCACCTGTATATGGGTCTCGATTTTGATGCATGCTTAGCTAATTTGTTCTAGAGTCTTGCATAGGTGTATTGAATCTAATCTTGTGCCAATTATGAAAAGTGTCACTTTATGGTTGAGTTCGTATAGTCTTGGGACACATAGTGTCTAGGAAAGGGATTGAGGTAGACCCCGCTAAGATTGATGTTATTACTCGTTTGCCTTACCCCCGCTTCGTGCGGGAAGTTCGCTCTTTTCTTGGTCATGCAGGTTTCTATCGACGTTTCATTCGAGATTTCAAAGAAGACTGCCAACCCTTGTCCAACCTTCTCGCATAAGGACACCGACTTTGTCTTTGATGATGCGTGCAAGGCGGCCTTCGATCACTTGAAGCGTTGCCTTACTACACCTCAGCTGATCCACCTCCGATTGGCACCTCCCTTTGAGTTGATGTGCGATGCTTCCAACTATGCGGTTGGTGCTATCTTAGCACAACGGTTGATAGAGCCTCCCATGTCATTGCATATGCCTCCAAGACTTTGGATTCTCGCTTGCCTAATTACACCACCACCGAAAAGGAGTTGTTGGCTATTGTATTTGCCTTCGATAAGTTTAGGTCATATCTCATAGCTAGTAGAGTCATTGTTTTCTCCGACCACGCAGCTTTTAAAGTTTCTTTTGAAAAAGGCGATGCTTGCTAACCACTCATCCGGTGGATGTTGTTGCTCCAAGAGTTTGATGTGGAGATTCGAGATAGAAGTGGAGCACAAAACGGGTAGCCGACCACTTGAGTCGTATCACTCATTCTCCCTCTCACCCCTCTTCTATTCTGGATGATTTCATCGATGCGCACTTCTACAAACTGCAAGTTAAGACCCCATGGTATGCCGATTTAGTTAACTACTTGGTAGCCGGTGTTTTTCCTGTACAGTCCACTAGGGCCCAAACCCTTAAATTGAAAAGTGAGTCTAAATATTATGTTTGGGATGACCCTTATCTCGTGGAAATTTTGTAGTGACCAAGTAGTTAGAGAGATGTGTGCCCGATTGTGAGTTTCAATCTATATTGCATTTTGCTCATGCTTCGCTCGTGGTGGTCACTTTGGACCCCAAAGAACCGCTAGGAAGGTGTTAGAATGTGGTTTGTTTTGGCCTTCCCCTGTTTCATGATGCCCATTTGTTTTGCAAGTCATGTGATAACCGTCGAGGGCGTGGAGTATTTCCCGTAGGCATGAGATGCCCCAAAACCCTATATTGTTTTGTGAGATCTTTGATGTTTGGGGTATTGATTTCATGGGTCCATTTCCCGCTTCATATGGTTACACTTACATCTTGGTCGGGCTGTTGATTATGTTTCGAAACGGGTTGAGGCGAAAGCCACCCTGACAAATGATTCTTCCGTGGTGGTGGATTTTGTTAGGTCTAACATTTTCTCGCAGTGTTTGGCATTCCTAGAGCTATTATCGCTGATCGTGGTTCCCATTTTTGCAATCGAAGCATGGGTGCCTTGCTACGCAAGTATGGAGTGCTTCACAAGGTTTTCCAAGATACCATCCTCGCACCAATGGTCAAGTCAAGTCTCCAATAGAGAGATTAAGCAAATCCTTCGTAAGACCGTCAACTCTACCCTAAAGATTGGAGTAAGCGACTAGATGATGCTGCTTGTGGGCATATCGCACCGCCTTACAAGACTCCGATTGGGATGTCTCCCTATCGGATTGTCTTTGGTAAGGCATGTCATCTTCCGGTTGAGTTGGAGCATCAAGCCTATTGGGCTATTAAGCAATGCAACATGGATTTGGCTAAGTCCTGGATGGAGAGGAAGTCATAACTGCAAGAGTTAGATGAGCTTAGATTGATGCCTATGAAAGCTCACGGTTGTATAAGGAAAAGACTAAGGCATTCCATGATAAGCATATTCGAGGAAAGAATTTTGTGGGCCGTAAAGTTCTTCTATTTAATTCCCGCCTCAAGTTTATGCCTCGGTAAGCTTCGATCTAGATGGGATGCCCTTTTGTGATCACTAACATATTTCCATTTGGTGCCGTTGAGCTATGTGATCCACCCACAGACGGACTTTTAAGGTCAATGGGCATCGCTCAAGCCATTTCCATGAGGGATCCCTGACGCAAATTTCCGAGGAAGCAGAGATTCTCCTCATTGATGCCACTTATCCTCCATAAACCCTCGGGGAGTATTCTTCTTCTTCTCCCTCCTCTCTCTTTTATTTGTTTTCCTTTTCTACTTTGCTTTTTGAAAATAAATACATTCTTTCTTTCTAATGATTGCTACATATTATGAACTAGGACATTTTGGTTTTAATGGATCATTCTCGTTTAGTCTGGAACTCTTGACTCTTCGATTACAAGTCTTGGTAGTTGATTTGATGTTGTTGATTACCTAAGTTGGTATTGACCTTGTGAGGTTTTGGGCCCGCATGAATGGAATTCATCTTTTGCCATTCTTTCTTTCATGTGTGCATCTCTCATGATTTGTGTTCTCTAGAACTTGCTCCTTTTATTTTGAAACTACATTTTTCACTTACGTGCATAAGTATGATGGAAGCTTGTTTTCTTTCTTTTATTCTCCTCACTTTGGCCAAATAGCTTTCCCTTACATTATGATTCCCTTGCTAGCCCCTTTGTGCCTTTTGACCCATTCTTTTCTAAGCCACATTACAAGCCTAAGCGTAAAACCATTTTATTCCGCACCTTGAAGATTTATTGAGCATTGGTTTCAACTTGTTTTGTGTTTAAGGGGTTGCTCAGGAGTGCAACAGCTTAAGTGTGGGGGATATTTGATTTTGACATTGTAATTACGTATACAATGAAAGGAAAGAAAGAAAGAAAAGAAAAAGAAAAAAAGAAAAAAAAAGAAAAAAGAAAAGAAAAAAAACAACAAAAGAAGAGAAAAGAAAAGAAAATACATAGAAAGGAATGTATATATGAGCAGAATAAAAGTTTCATACATAGAGAATGATTGTGTTAATCGCTGCTCTTCCTTTTGATTTCTTTGGTGCTTAGCCTCTTATTCCATACTATTACCTACCTTCACCCTAGCCCCGTTACAACCTTTAATTACAAGCTCTCTTGATTTGTGCATGTATGTGTTATGAGTAGTGGAGACGTAGAAGTTGAGCAAGCTTATGGTAGAACAAATTTCTTGAGTAGAATTTGAGCGATACACTTATTTACCTTAAACACTTGAGAGACCGATTGATTGAGCGCATCATTTGAGAGATCATCTTTTGTGATTAGCATCATTGATTGACACTACCATGAATTGTAATTTGAGATGAAGGGGTTTTGGTCTTGAATGATTGGTCTTTTGAAGCTTTGTGTCCCTTGATTCAATTTTTGCATTGTTAGCAATTATTAGTAAAGAAGAGTTTTTCCTTTAGGTCTTTCTCTTTGAATTTTGCTCAGGAGTGCAAAAAGATAAGTGTGGGGGAATTTGATAATTGAATATTTTATACACTTATTTTTGTCTCTTGAATAATAATTTAGGACCCTTTAGCTAATAAATAATGGCTCTTATGTTTATTTGGGCCTTGGGCCTTTTATTGCATTTTAGCTATTTTTAATAATAAAATTCCAGTTTTGTGTTGCTTCACTATTTCTACCATAACTCTTGAACCAGACATCGGATTTGCCTCATTTTTGTCTCATATTTCAGATGATTCAGAGAGCTACAATTGTTATGAAGACATCAAGAGCAAATTCGGTCAAGAAGGAGGTCAATTTTGGAGCCAAAGTCGGATGTACAATTCTGGATTTATTTTGGACCCGAATTTTGTAATTTAAGTCCGCTATATTTTATTTCGTTTTGGGCTAAAACTATGAGAGCCCATTTCGTTTTAGGTTATTTTTAAGTATGGCAGCTCCAAGCTCTAGGGGCTTGCTTAAGCCCATACAAGGCTTTCTTGAGGTGATAAACATGATCTGGATAATGTTCATTTAGAAAACCTAGAGGTTGTTCAACATAAACTTCCTCCTGAATAAAACCATTTAGAAAGGCGGATTTTACATCTATTTGGAAAAGCTTGAATCCTTTGACACAGGTAAAGGCTAAAAGGACTCTTATTGCTTCCAATCTAGCCACTGGAGCATAAGTTTCTTCATAATCAATTCCTTCTTCTTGATTATATCCTTTTGCAACTAACCTTGCCTTATTACGAATGATTATGGCGGATTCATCACGTTTGTTCTTGAATACCCATTTAGTGCCAATGACTGGATGGTCTTTAGGCCTAGGTACCAAGTCCCAAACTTGATTTCTTTCAAATTGGTGTAACTCCTCTTGCATTGCTATAACCCAATCATTGTCTGAAAGGGCTTCATCAATTTTAGAGGGTTCAATTTTAGAAATGAAGGCAGAAAAAGTAACTTCATTTAAAGTGCTTTTTCTGGTTCTTACTCCTTGATTTACATCACCTATCACTTGATTTAGAGGATGAATCCTACTGTATTTCCATGATTTAGGTTGAGTTTGAACACTGTTTTCACAAACATTTTCAGTTTCAGAAACTTTTTGCAAATCTTTTTCAGTGTTTGTTAAGACAGGAGTTGATGCAGAACCTGAACCAGATTGATTTGAAATAGGACAATCATCATCATCATCCAAGAGCTTGTTAGATTTGGTTTCACATAATACAACATGCATAGAATCTTCAACAATGTGAGTGCGGGTATTATAAACTCTATATGCTTTACTTCTACTTGAATAACCCAAGAATATACCTTCATCAGCTTTGGGATCAAATTTACCCAAGCTGTCCTTACCAGTATTGTGGATAAAGCACTTACATCCAAAGATGTGCAAGTGAGCTAAGTTGGGTTTTCTTCCTTTGTAGAGTTCATAGGGAGTTTTTTTCAATTTCTTCCGGAGATATGCCCTGTTTGATATGTAGCATGCAGTGCTCATAGCATCAGCCCAAAACACCTGAGATGTTTGATTTTCATTCACCATTGCCCTTGCCATTTCAGTTAGCACTCTATTCTTCCTTTCAACAACTCCATTTTGCTGTGGGGTTCTTGGAGCTGAGAAGTTATGATTGATTCCCATACTATCACAGAATTCTCCAAAGGCATGATTCTCAAATTCTCCACCATGATTTGTACGAATACCTGCAATAGAGAATCCTTTCTCGTTCTGGACCTTCTTGGCAAGCACAACAAATTGATCAAATGTTTTATCTTTTGAAGGGAAGAGAATAATCCAAGTAAACCTTGAGAAATCATCAACTATAACCAAGGTATAAAGATTTCCACCAAGGCTCTTTACTCTAGCAGGTCCAACTAAGTCCATATGGAGTAATTGAAGAGGTCTATTAGTTGATATTTCATTCTTTGACTTGAAAGAAGATTTGGTTTGTTTACCTTTTTGACAAGCATCACAAAGCATGTCTTTTTTAAAGAGAAGTTTTGGTAACCCAATAACCAATTCCTTTTTCTGTAACTTATCAAGTTGAATCATATTAACATGTCCTAAGCGTTTATGCCATAGCCAACTTTCATCCAAGTTACCAACAAAACATTTTTCAGAACCAGAATTTTTTTCAAATAGATTAAGAGTATAGCAATTACCTTCTCTTGGAGCTCTGAATAATGCTTTGGATTTAATGCCATCTAAGGAGAGAATATCCATACTTACAATCAAGCATCCTTCTGAATCAAAGATGACTAGATTTCCTTTGTCTGTGCTTTGACTCACACTAAGAAGATTGTGACATAGTCCTTCCACAAGGTAAACATCTTTGATTTGTAGTCCATTGTTGTTTCCAACTTCTCCAATTCCAGGAATCCTTCCAGACTGATTTCCACCAAAGGTTACCTTGCCACCTTCCTTGTGCTTGATTGAAGCAAACTTGGATTGGTCTCCTGTCATGTGTCTTGAGCATCCACTGTCAATGTACCATTTATTGGGATTTGATGCTCTAAGACAAATCTCTTCATTGTCTGATTCCTCTTGAGCCACAAAGACAGAGATTAGCTTTATCTTCTTCTTCTGCCTCATCTTCATCGGATGAGCTGTCGCCCCATATAGCTGACACATAAGCTTTCTTTTTGAACTTATTAAACTTCTTTTCTTTGTTCTTCAACTGTGGGCATTCTGATTTGATGTGGCCAGGTTTTTCACACTCATAGCATATGATAGGTTTCTTAGCTTCAGTGTTGGAGCTACCTTTGTGAAACTTTCTGTGTGTTGGGTTCTTTTTGTAGAACTTCTTGAATCTTCGGACCATCATGCCTAGCTCTCCATCTTCATCTTCATCTTCTTCATTATCCTCATCTGATTTTACCTCTTTGACAATCTTAAGAGCGATTCCCTTGTTCTTGCCATTGATCTCATCAAGTCCTTTCCTAAATTTGATCTTTCCTTCATGTTCAGAAAGGCTGCCAAACAATGCTGCTACAGAAGTCATTGATTCACCACGAGCTTCTTCAATTGCAGTGACCTTAGCTTCCCATTCCTTGGTGAGAATTTTTAGTATTTTCCTCACTTGAGCAGATTGTTCATATACTTTTCCCAAGGCAAGAGTTGATTACTCGGATGAGTGAATCGAAATGGAATTCACTAATAGATTCTCCAGACTTCATATGCAATAAATCATATTCAGTCATGAGAATATTAATACGATTTTCTTTGATTGCAGTTGTTCCTTCATGAGCTATCTCAAGAGCATCCCACATATGCTTAGCGAATGGCAAAGTGCAAATTCTGAAATACTCTTTTTGGCCAAGAGCACTTTGCAGCATGTGTATTACTTTCATGTTGAGAGTGACTAAATTTTTGTCATTCTCATCATACTCTTCTTCAAGCTTGGGAGTTCTGACACCAGCTTTGACTGAGGATGGAACATAGTTTCCTCTCTCAAAGACCTTCCATAGACCATACTAAGAAGCCATTACATAGACCCTGAACATAGCCTTCCAGAATGAGTAGTGTTCTCCATTGAAACCTGGTGGTCTGTTGATTGAGGATCCATCGGGTAGAATTCCTTCCATTGGATCTTTTGTCTAGGATGTTAATCCTTCAAATGGACAACCTTAGCTCTGATACCAAATGAAAGTGAAAGGAAATCACCAAGAGGGGGGTGAATTCTTTCAAAATCACACACACACTAGATGAAGCTGGAAGTAAAGTGGAGATAGGGAAGAAGAGCTTGACAGAGAGAATTTATACTGGTTCGGTCCTAACTCTTGACCTACATCCAGTCCCCAGGCTCCTTGAGATTTTCTACTATCACTCAATTCAGATACATACTCTGTAATCAAGGATTATCCTCTCTCTAGGATACACTCCCCCTTACAAGTTGTAATCTGAAATCTCAATCTCCAAGTCCCCTTGACTTGAGATTCTTACAATGAATGAATTACAAGTATAGCAGCTCTCTTACAGAGTAGATATTGATAAGCATTGAAGTTCTAAGTATCACAAATACAATACAGAAAGAAAACTGAAAGTGTAGGTAACTATTGAGCTTGTTTTTCTATTCTGCTTGAGTTTCTTCTATCTTGAGGTTTGTATTCAGCTCTATATATAGTGGCATATCTTCATATGACTGTTGCTTCTCGATTTGGCATTGTCTTCATTCGAAATTCTAGCTGTTGTGAAGTATAGCCGTTGGGTTCATAATGTTTCCTGATTTTTGGATGATTTGATCTGCAATGAAGGTCCTTTAATGTTCTTTAATTGATTTGAATAACGAATCATTCTAGATAATCGTTGTGGCAATTATTTCCAAGTGAGGAACTCATCTTCATGACAGAATCTCTGATTGTCGCGTGAAATCAATGCTGTCAATCAATTGTGGATCCGACGCGAACTCGAGTTTGCAAGTCTAGGCTCGAGTTTGCAAGCCATCTGGAATGTCAGGTTCAGCTTCTGTGAAGTGCGAACTGGAGGTTCAAAGGCAAACTCAAGAGTTTGTAATTTTTCTTCAGAGGTGAACTCGAGTTCATGGTAGCAAGCTCGAGTTCAGAGCACAGTAGGTCATTTGTCGCGAGGGCCATCTGAAATCAAAACTTTATATAATGGCAGGCTTGAGTCCGTTAGTGAGCAGGCTCGAGTTTGACACTGTTCATGTCAAACAAACTTGAGGTTTAAACTATGAACTCTAGAGTTTGTAAAGTAACTTTACTCATTTCATAGATTAGGCTCGAGTTCGGAAGACTAGGCTCGAGTTTACTGTAAATAAATGAACTTTGAAATTAATTCGCCAGAGGCAAACCTGAGGTTTAAACTGTCAGGCTCGAGTTTTTAAAAGATGGAAAGTTCGAATGCTCTTTGCCAAGGGCAAGCTCGAGCTTGCAGACGCAGGCTCGAGTTTACACATTTTGTAAACTCTTTTATGTCTTTCAAACTATAGAGTAAACTCTACACAAAAACCATAGGCTCGAGTTTATTTCGTTAGGCTCAAGTTTGCAACATTTAAAAGTTTAGCAAACTCTACTCAAAATACAAATCGTGGAGTTTAAAGAAATGATTTTCAAATGAAAAGTTTTCCCTCCAGAGGCAAACTCGAGCTTGCTTATGAAGGATCGAGTTTACTCATTCGTAAACTCTTTCAAAACTTTTTCTGGAGATTTTAGGCTCGAGTTCAAGAACCCAGGCTCGAGTTTAAAATGCAAAGATAAGCCAGTCTTGCTCTCTGTTAGTGGCAAACTCGAGTACACTTATCTAGGCTCGAGTTTGACGCTGACAGAATGTTTTTGTCTTTAAATCAAATCATTTAGCTTGTCAAAAACATTTGCACTTGTTTACAATTGTCAGTTATCATCAAAACACATTGAGAACTAACAACGTATACAAGCATGCTTCTCTGGATAAAGTCCCTTTAGTGCTACAGCCAGAAACAATCCCACAATGAAGAGCTTCATTTTTAAGTTGTTGCAGATCAAGCGGCGACTTAGAATCTCTATACAGAGAAGGCACGAAACTGTACTTATGTGACGAGTTTCTTTGTGATAATGATCTTTGTGATTATTTATGGACACTCAAGATTACAAGCTGGGGAATCAATAGTGAAGATGACGACGAGAAGGTCCAAGACATGTGTGAAAATTGTAGGTGGGACTATGAATTGGGTGACTTTTACTTTACCATTTATATACTCAAGCACCGATATAGGCACTGGCTCAACGCCTGAGTTTTTAGGCTATGAGTATGACAGTATTTATTATTTAATATTTAGCATTTTAGTAAGATAGGATCTTCAAGTAGATTATATATAGATTTTTTAATACCCTAAAAATCTCACTTATGATAAGTATCATAATTTAGTAAATAATACCTACTGGAAATAGGTGAATATGTGGTCTCAAATTTTGTAGAGTAATTACTTTGTTTCTAGGGTAATTTCTCTTGAAATTAGAAGGAATAAAGCACGAAAAAATCCTTAAATGCATATATGGGTCCTAAAATACCCTAAGAATATTATAATAAATCGTAAGAGTCAATTAAGTATTTATTAAAAATAGGAAAGTATGTTGTCTCTAATTTAGGTAATTTATGGGATTATTTTCCTTGAAAAATAATGAGGCAAAATTCAATATTATTTTGGGGAACATAAGTTGTCCCATGATTTTTAAAATAATATATGGAGCATATATGACCAATGTTAATACAATAGTTGTGAGGAAACAATTAATCTTAATTAAGAAAATTGTCAACAATTAGTAGGTGATTAAATAAATAATTAGTTGCTAATTATTTAGGCATGAACAAAGATAATATCCAAAGTTAATTGTTTACAACCCCTAATTGGAGATTAGTGACCAATGAAGGATCAAAATTAGCATAAGAATAATTGCTTATTAATTAAGCTTGATTAAGAAAAGTATAAGATGAATTATATAAATACCTAAAGCCTAATTAACCAACAAAGAATAGGATTAAGGCACTAAACAAGTTTAGTAATTAACTTTGGCAATGTCAACATAAAACAAAGGCCAAGATTTAGTCTTATCAAGTTAATCTATTGGTTCTAATTAATTGAACATTAATCCATGTGAAAATAAATTAGCCAATGGGAACACATGGAATATAGGATTTTTGTGCAAGAAGAGAAGCATATTCCTTGGCTAGAAATTGATCATGAATTTCGAAAAAATAGAAGAGGAAAAGAAGAAGAAAAGTGTAGAGAAATTGTGTGGAAAAGTCAACAATAAGCACTAGCCAATGAAAACACATTAAGTATGGGATATTTGTGCAAATGAAGAAGCAAATTCCTTGGTCAAGAATTGACCATGCAATTCGAAATACTCATGTGGATAGAGGGAGTTTTGTTTTAAAAATATCATGATATTTTGCCAAGAAAGAAAAAGATATTTAGTGAAAAAGCAAATAGGATAAATGAGAACTGATAGAAAATAAATCATATCTTGAAATCTATGAACTAAGTATTTAACATCAGGACATATTATGAATAAGTGAATTTTTATCCCAAAGTTGGTTATTCCCGAAGTCATTTCGGTAACCGACGGGGTTTGTCCTAAAATGACTAATAGGCTGGGAAATACCCCTAATGGGACTGTAATCTTTGTTAATCCAAATATTTCTCAAGTGATATCATATACCTCCAAAGTTACCTCAAGAAGTATTTGAGAATATTAAGAATATCCGATTAGAACACTGAACAGGGGATTTTATCGGTTAAATCCATAAAGCAAGGGAAATGACATCACTTGGATGACATCATTTTTGGAAGGATCACATAGGGGGAGGTCGGCCAAGGGCTGTGGGTGGTGGAGATTGAAGTTGAGCAAAACCCTAAATCCAATGGCTAATATTGAAGGAGAAGTTGGAAAAGATTTACAAAGGTTGCCATTGGACCTTTCTATAAATAGGCCACTCCTTCCATTTGAATTCTCACACCAAAACCTCAAGAAGCATTACGAAATAGAGAGAGGTTAGAGAGAAGGAGGAGTCTGGAGAAAGAGTAGCAAAGTTCTGGGTAAATTCTTCGGTCCCTAGTTTTATATTTAGTCTTTAGTTCAGTAGTTCTTGAAGTTCTAGGGTAGATGTTGTTTTGATCTTTAATCTTCCAATATATTGTTGATATCATGTTTTAGGGTTAAATATGGTATTTATTTCGAAAATTTGTTGGAGATAGAGATATGGCAAAATTTTGGAAGATTAGAGTCAAAGTAGCGAAGCTTTGGAAAAATTTAGTCAGTTAGCAAAGTCAGGGGTAAAATGGTCATTTGCGACTAAAAAGACTGTTATGATGATTGATCATTAAAAAATACGGTATTGTCCTTATAGGATATCTGTGATTACATTCTGACCAACAGTCGTACCGTATTTCATCAACGAAGGTACGTTCGCGTACTAGTAACACTAACTCTGATGGTTATTGTACGCGTATATGTGCTATGTGTATGGTATGCTTATATGAGGTAGCTGATAGCTCTGTGGTATATTCATGTACTGTTGTTATAATTATGCTTGTTGAGAATTGGGATACGCTAGCTAGGTGTGAAATGCTTGGTGTGAAACGCTTGCTAGGTGTGAAACGTATGCTAGGTGTGACACATTTTCCAGGGGGCTTATGTGCTATTGGGATACGCTTGTTGTACATTTGGTTGTATGCTCATATACTGTTTATGTTGTGCATAGCTGTAACTCGTGTATTGCATATATAAACATGAGGTGAACCGTTACCTGAGGTCCGGTACGCGTTGGACCTCAGCTCTTAACATAGCTTCAGGGTCGGGAGGACTGAGGACCGAGGATAAAGGCAAGCAGCACGCATAGAAGACTCGGCTGAAGACTTCTTTTGTTTATGTAGTTACGTTTACGTTAAACATTCGAATCAATGTACTATTACTGCAACTAGCCAGACATACGACAGTGGTTATTCTGAATATATATCAGTTATACTCTCTTGCTCCGATGCTCTACTCTAATGTTTTAAAGAAAAAAAAATATTCTGCTTTTGAAAATGGGATGTTATAGATTTTATTAGACGTGTTTTCCAATTTCTTTGGTTGATTGTTTGATCCTCCTAACAATAGGAAGTCTAGGACTGATGTCTATTTATGTAAACATCCTTCACTGAATGAAAGTATGTTTTTCTCAGACACTTTTATTCAACACCGAGAGCTTTAAAATCTCAAATCAATCTTCTTACCAAAAAGAGCATAGGTTTTGACTAGTGACTATGCATGAATAGCAATTGACAACTCACTTTAGGAGAAAATTGGGATTTTAAAGTTCAAGTGGTATTTTCATGGTTATTTTTGCCATAGTAGCAAAATTATGGGATAGAGATGTTCCTCATAGATACCTTTCCTTTTCAAACAAGTGCTAAAATTTTGTGCAAGGTCATAAGAAATAAATCAAAAAATATTATCAATCCGCACGCACTTTGATTTATTTGCTCAAGATGATATATCACGACTAGACAAACTATGGTGCTGACCTGGAAAACTGAAACAAAAATTCCAGCAATCTAGGTACAATTTGATCACAGAAGTGGAAGCTTGCTTTAATGTATAGACCAATCAGATCAAAGGAAAAAACACTTTTAAACAAGTTTAGAGACACAAAATAGAACAACTTAATATGTGGCGAAGAAAATAGTGTAATGAAAACAACATAATACAAAAACTAGATGCTGATTTGGTTTTTGGAGTTAGAATCATCATGAATTCGTAAAAACATCATAAATATATTCTTAGTTCCATTGGACCAGAAGCTTAGCGGGTGATGTTTTTGTATACCTTTGTAAATTAAGGTCACTATTTCAAGTTCTGCAAAAAAGGGTGGAGCTGCTCTTAAAACAAGTCCATGAACGAAATGCTGTAAAATGTGTGCTGGATCTGGCCCGTTTGGGATGATGAGGTTCCAGCATGAGGTGGGAAAACTGTAGCTTCCCAAAACGTGGTTCTTTCTTCGTAAATGTAAGCAGTTACTTACTAATATATATTTTTTTCAAACATAGAAAGTCTTACAGGTTTTTTTTTTTTTTTTATAAAAGAAAAAAAGAGATTTACCACTTATTTCTCCCCGTTTATAAAAGATTATTAATGCTGAATTAATGAGATTTGATTGAGATTTTTTTCAAAAAAAAAATTCCAATGTAGGGATTATTTAGGAATTTCATTGTAAAAATTTTATTTTTAATTTAAATAATAAATAGTTAAATCTAAGTAAAATGGTAAATAAATAATATTCATTAAAATCTTCTAAAAGAATAATAAAAGAAAGAAAAGAGTTTCCGCTATTTTTATTATTGAGTAAATACCCTTTTGGTCCCAGAAATAACACGCGCTACCCATTTTGGTCACTGAGTAAAAAAAATGTCATTTTTCGTCCTTAAACAGTAAAAAAAAAAGGTCACTTTTAGTCCTTTTAGTCATTTTTTGTGGGCATTTTAATCCCTCACAAATTCCCAAAAAGTCCTTTTTAGTCCCTAAAAAGGACCAAAAATGACATTTTTTTACTCAGGGACCAAAATGGGTAGCACGTGTTTTTTCAGGGACCCAAAAGGGTATTTACTCTTTATTATTATTATTATTATTATTATTATTATTATTATTATTATTATTATTATTCCGTTTCTTTTTAATTCTCAACACTGATATTGTGTCTATCAATCACTTGAGAGTTGAAATATTTGAATTTGGGAAATAAATTTGAGCCAAAATTTTTGTCACATCTTATTACGGACCTATATTTGGCCCAATGGCGATGAAGCCGAACAGCAAATAGATAAGGCCTAACCTATCCTATCTATTAGCGAGGAGAATCCTAACTCCCCAATAATCTAGGACGACCTCCGCATATGGTTATGCAGTTAGGATCTTGGGCCGGATATCACCCCACACTACCTTAGGTACACTCTATAAATACTGAGTCTGAACCCTAAGGTACACAGGTTCTAACCCTGAACTATTTACATACAGTCTCACAGTACACACACCCCACCCCCTTGTCGAAGAGCCTGGTTGTGTACAGTGATCCCGCCTCCGACTGCGTGCTTCCCTCATAAACACTCAGGAAGAGACCTTTGATCCTACATCAAAGCACCAGCTCATCCGGCTGGACATCTGTGTTCTACACCAGAACAGTGGCGTCGACCGTGGGGACCATAAATTTTGATTCCCGCGACCAATGAGGATTAATACAGGAAGTAAGAGCCACAGGCAGACGGAGACTGGACCTTTGCCTAACCAGCCGTTGCAGCATGATCAACATGCAGAGGAAACAATCGACCTCGTCCACAATAATGGAGACGCTGAGGAAGACCAACCCTCATCGTCATGACACGAAGAATCAGTCAACTCCGCCCCTAACAACGGGTACCAAGCCGATGACCCGTCAGAAACGTAGTCCTCGGCAACACGTGATCCTAGACGGATCGACGTCCGTCAAGGACACCAGAATGCCATCCTAGAAACTTTTGGAATTGAACACCCTGAGATCCGACGCCTGTAGATCACTCTCGGGTCACTGCTGAGACGCATAGAGACCACGGAACACTGAACCTCCCTGCATATGCAGCGACTCGAGGAACTATTCAGGCCGAGGGAGTCTGCGTCGAGGGGCTCTGTGAAAAAGGACTCCCCGGCCAAGGAATCCGGCACAAGGGAATCCGCATCATCCAGAAGAGACCGGGGTGACAGGAACCAAGAAAGGGCCCGAGATGGAGAAGTTACTTACGACTGGCATGACAAGACCAGGTCGGAAAACGCCCGAGACAAAAGCTCAAGATATCGTGGCTAGAAACCGGACCGAGAGGATGAGAACTGAAGAGCTAGACCTCCACGACGTCCCCCAACAGGGGTTCCTCGGAGAAGTTACGTCGGGAAGGAGAATACCACTCCTTTCTCAGATGACGTTTTCAACGCTCCTTACCAGGACGATTTTGACTTGGCCGACCTGACTAAATATGATGGGACCCAAGACCCGACTACCCATGTCGAGGACTTTGAGGTCACTATGTGCGTACGAAGACTCAGAGAGCCTGTCATCACCCGTATATTTGCAACAAATCTCAAAGGGGTAGCCTTAAAATGGCTCCATACCTTGCCGGTAAGGTCGATACACACTTTCACCCAGTTGTTGGAGGCTTACGAGTTGCATTTTGCTACCAGCAAACAACAACTGAAGTCCTAATACATTCAAGACAGAATTAAGCAACGACATGGGGAGACGCTTCAAAGTTACTTGGATCGATTCAGGGACGCGGCCTTACAGGTGCGCGGATTAAATGAAAAGGTACATGTACACTTACTGGCCGCCGGCCTCGACAGTGAATCTCGGCTAGCCGAGTCATTCTTTAAGGAACCGACCAAGACCCTGAACGATTTCATAACGGGATCGAAGAAATATCTGGAAATGGAACAAATGCGTCTAGGAAATGCTCCTCGGAGAGACCCGGACAGGAGAACCCCGCCAGGGGACAAGAACCAATCCGATGGCCGCAAGCAAGATCGCCGTGGAAGAGGCTCAGAGAATAAGTCCCCAAGTACAAAGCCGGAGGTAAAGGGTAAGTATGACAAATACACCCCTTTAAACATCTCCCGGTCCCAGTTATGGAGAGAGGTAGCATCGACCGAGATGCAGAAGATTGAGAGACCTCGGCCTCTCAGGAAACGAGCCAGTACGGACCAGACCCGTTTCTGCGCTTTTCACAATAGTCCGGGACATACCACGGACCAGTGCTATGAACTCCGCGACGCCATCGAAAAATTTATCAAAGAGGGAAAATTGCGCCAATATGTGATCAAGACTCAAGGGCGAAAGAGAGATAAGCGAAAACAAGGCGACCGACAAGACAGCCCGACCCCCGAGAGGAAGAAAGATGAAAAAGCGACAGAGGCCGGGGTCCGAGGAAGATGATTTTCCCAAGGCCGAGTTTGATTGCAACGTGATCAGTAGAGCCTTTGGTGGAGGCGGAGACACGGCGAGCCAGCGAATGAAATACTTAAAGGAGGTCCTCTCAGTGAGGGACCGTCCTAAATTCAAGGAAGATTCGGATACGACGATTAAGGTGGAATGACCTCAGCTCCTTTTCACAAAGGAAGATATGAAGGACGTGGTACCCGACCATCAAGACGGCTTGGTAATCACGGGAACCCTAGTCAACTGCCGGGTCAAGAGAATATTCATAGACACCGGGAGCTGGGCTGATATCATTATCTGGGATGCCTTGGAAAGGATGAATCTCGATGGGGAAGATCTGAAGCCGTGCAAGACAACCCTTGTCGGGTTTAATGGAGAGCTCTCCCCTCCCAAGGGGTACATCGACCTTTGACTAACTCTGGGAACCAAGGAAGACTTCAAGACAGACCGGGTAAGGTTTATTGTGGCCGAGTTCCCTTCCCCTTACAATGTAATATTGGGAAGACCAACCATCCACAAATGGGATACGCTGGTGTCTACTAAGCATCAGAAGCTAAAAATGGTGAGTAACGCCAACCAAGTCCTCACCATCAAGGGCGATCAGAAGGAGTCCCGACAATGCTACTTTGAGACGATCAAGGAAGGCGAAAAAGCAGTACCACCTCGTTCCTAGACTCGGGATATCCAGCCCGATTCGAAGGACCGAGGAGGGGGAAAGTGCAGCCATCCAATTAATATGGTGGAATTGGACTTGCGAGACTAGCCCGAGGTTCCCTGACCAGAGCCAGAAGGAGAGTTGGAAGATCTCATCGTCGGAAATGGCCAGACCAAATTACCAAGATAAGCAGAACGCTGGGCTCGGACTTGAGAATAAGGCTGGAGGAATTCCTAGCAATAAACAAAGACGTTTTTGCTTGGAGCCCGGTCGAAATACCTGGGATTGACCTCGAGTTTTGTTGTCAAAGATTGGCCATTCGGCCAGAGTCAACACCAGTGGCCCAGAAGAAAAGAAAAAGGGGACCAGATAGGCAAGTGGCCCTTGACAAGCACGTGGACGAATTGTTGGAGGCAGGGTTCATCCGAGAAATACAATACACCACATGGCTTTCCAACGTGGTAATGGTTTTGAAACCAAACGGCAAGTGGAGGGTATGCACAGACTACACAAATCTGAATAAGGCATACCTAAAAGATGCCTACCCGATGCCCAATATCGACCAACTGGTGGATAACTCATCCGGGTTCCAATTGCTTTCTTTCATCACCGAAAAAGGAAATTACTGCTATAACATCATGCCATTTGGTCTAAAGAACGTCGGGGCAACGTACCAGAGGATGATGAACAAGGTGTTCGAGGACTAGCTCGGCCAGAACATCGAGGTCTACATTGACGACATGATCGTCAAGTCATACAACCCCGACAACCACATCTGAGATCTAGAGCAGACCTTCAACAAACTGAGGAAGTACAGAATCCGGATGAACCCGGCCAAATGTGCTTTCGGGGTTCCGGCCGGAAAGTTCCTAGGTTTCCGGTTAACCAGCCATGGAATTGAGGCCAACCCGGACAAATGTAAGACCGTATTAGACATGCAAGCACCCAGAAATAAGAAAGAAGTCCAATAGTTAATAGGAAGATTGGCAGTGCTAACCAGGTTTTTGCGAAGATCGGCAGAGAACGCCCTTCCCTTCTTCAAATTATTAAAAAAAGGAGACAACAGGGGATTGGAGCCCAGAGTGTGGTGCCGCATTCGAAAAAATCAAACAATACTTGGCAACTCCGCCGATTCCATCCAAACCTCAGTCCGGTGAGACTCTGTTCCTCTACCTATCGGTCGGGGAAGAGGCAGTGAGCTCGGTATTAGTCCGAGAAGCTGAGAACGGTTAGGAACCCATATACTTTGTGAGCAAAGCTCTGCAGAGCTCAGAGCTGAGGTACCAGAAGCTGGAAAAATTGGCTTTTGCCATAATGACAACGGCAAGAAGACTTCGCCCATATTTCCAAGCTCATAAAATCTTGGTTCGGACCAGTCAATTGATTCGGCGGGTGGTGCACAAACCCGACTTGGCTGACAGGATGATCAGTTGGGCCATAGAGTTATCTGAGTTCGACATCACCTACGAAGCTTGACACGCCATTAAGTCACAGGCGTTGGCAGACTTCCTGCGGGAACTAACCTTGACAAACAAGGATGTCGGCAACCTAGACCTCTGGAAAGTATATGTGGACGGCTCCTCAAATTCCAAGGGAAGTGGGGCCGAAATAATCATCGAAAGCCCTGAAGGAATCGCAATTGAGCATTCCCTACAGCTAAACTTCCCGACGTCAAACAATCAGGCCGAGTATGAGGCACTCCTGGTCGGGCTCCAACAGACGAGGAACTGGGAGCCCAGAGAGTTACGGTTTTCACCGACTCACAGCTCGTCGCCGCCCAGGTAGACGACACGTACCAAGCTAAGGGCCCCCTGATGGAGAAATACTTAAACAAAGTAAAGGAGGCACAATCGGATTTCGAAGAAGTGACGGTCACACACATTCTGAGAGGAGAAAACGTCAGGGCCGACATCCTCTCCAAGCTTGCCAGCACTAAGGGCCCGGCCAACCACAAGACCGTGGTCCAGCAAAAGCTAGAGGAACCGACTTGTGTCATGGCCATATCCACCTCCACCGACTGGAGGAAGCCAATTGAAGATTACCTTGAGCGAGGAATTCTCCCCCTGGAGACGACCGAGGCTAAGAAACTCATTCGGGAGGCCGCGGTATACACGATAGTGGATGATCACCTCTACCGAAAAGGCCTACAAACCCCTATGCTAAGATGCTTGGATACGAACGAGAGCAAATACGTTCTTGCAGAAATCCATGGAGGGATTAACGGGCAGCATATGGGGGCAAAGGTATTGGCGAGAAAGGCGATATGGGTCGGATACTATTAGCCGACTATGGATGGGGATTCTAAAGAGTTCGTCAAAACGTGTGACAGCTGCCAAAAGCATGCCAGAATCATTTGGTCCTCTCCGGGCAACTATGATGGCTAATTGTAGCAGTCGACTACTTTACAAAGTGGATCAAAGCCGAGCCCCTAACCACCATCACCTCAGCAAGGGTGCGGCGCTTTGTCCAACAAAACATCTTTTCCCGCTTCGGAGTCCCGACCGAGGTCGTGACCGACAACGGCACCCAATTTACTGACAGGAACTTCCAGGGCATAATGGTCGACCTTGATATCACACACCACTTCGCTTCTGTCGAACATCCTTAGTCAAGTGGCCAAGTCGAGGTAGCAAATAAGGTAATCCTAGACGGCTTAAGAAAAAAGATGGAGGACCCCGACTCCAGTTGGGTCGAACAGCTCTACAACGTCTTATGGGCCTACCGAACCACCATTCAATTGGCTACACAAGAGACTCCTTTCCGGATGACCTACGGATGCGAGGCCATGATCTACGTCGAGATAGGCCAACCATCGTGGGGAAGGCTGAGAACCCTCCAGGAAGGGGAAGGGGTAAACAGCGAGGCACTGGCAACCGAGCTAGATTTGGTGGACGAGGTAAGGGTCACGACACATTGCCGAGATATGGCGGCAAAACAACTCTTCGCAACCAAGTATAATCGAAAGGTAAGGCCCCAGTCCTTCGACAGTGGCGACCTGGTTCTTAGGAGAGTCGACGTCGGTAACAAAAACGCCATAGATGGAAAATTGGCCGCGAATTGGGACGGCCCGTACCGGGTCAAGGAAAACTTGATAGAGGAGCCTATGTTCTAGAAACCCTGGCAAGGAAACCAATCAAGAGAACATGGAACGCCGACAAGCTGAGGGTCTACTACAGCTAGACTTAGTCACAGCAAGCCTCCCACGACGGACACATCATTTCCGAGTTAGTTTTTGCTTTAATTATTTCCATTTTAGTTTGGGTTATTCATTTGGGATAATTTTTTCGTTTCAAGTTGTTAGCTCGGTAGAGCGAATCATTTCTTAAATTAATAAACGGTTCTTTAATCGAAGTTCATTTTCAAGAATACTGGACGATATGCTAACTACCTATATGGACTCGGACCAAGACTAGGGTCGCACGACCCAGTCATAACGCCATCCATAGGTACCAATCCAACACCAGGGCCTACAAGCTCGGGTACTTTTAAACTATGTAAGGCCGCTGTCGCCAGCCCTTGCAACCATTTTGATGCATCAAATTTAACACCTATGTAAGAAGGTGAATCGTCATAACGGATCTTAATCAGGTCGAAATGCTTAAATGTGTGTCCATACGACCACGGCTGGGCATGAGACGACTTGCCCTTACTATGGTCAAGATACTGGAAAACGACTCCAGAACCTCGTAGCGTGGTTAACTTTAAAACCCCTACCCATAAACCTGGTCTCCTACACCAGAAAAGTTTTAGCGGACTCTATTTATTTAAGACCCTGGCCCGGTCAATACCAGGCCGACATGCAATTTATGCATAAGGATAAAGAAGTACACGATGAAATACTTAAGTGAATTTTCTTTAATAAAAAAAGGAAATTACAAAGTCGAGTACAAACTATGACAAGAAAAGCCGGTATCAGACACCGGAACAAAAACAAAAGTATGACGCAGTGCTTAACTTGGAAGGGCCGCTTCATCTTCGGGCGCCCCATCCTCCTAAGCAGGGACCACTGATGAAACCTCTCCGACACTCTCACCTTCTTGACCCTCGTCCGCAAGCGACACAGACTCCTCCTCAGGAGAGGGCGGTGATGGAATCAGAACGCCACCCTTAAAGAAAGATCGGTAGTCATAGCCGGTGAGGTTCAGCTCCACCCTTGGGTTAAGGTGTCGGATCTACGCAAGAGCCATCTTGAAGCAATCTGTCACAGTTGCCTTCACCGTGACCACCGCCTTAAGATGGGCATTCCTTTGCTCTTCAAGGGCACATCGGGTCTCTTCAGCGAGCCTCTTGGCCTTCTCTTCGGCCATCTCCAGATCTAAGGTCAAACACCTGGCGTCACCTGCGGCCCCAACATATTTGCCCCTAACATGAAGATAGGCGTGGGACATCTCGACCGCCTTGCAGAGGTAATCCACCACTATGTGGACCTCCCATTCATCTGCGTCAGAAAGTGGTAGATGGCTCATAAATTGACGAGGCGGGAGGAAGGCAAGGCTTAGCTCCTCCGTAATGCCCTTATCCCAGGCCAGACCCTGGGTAATTTCCCCAACTAGAGGAGCAGCAGCCGAAACCCTGGGTGGAGACGACGAGCGTGGCGAGTCAGACGTCAGGACCCCTTTTCCTTTGTCGGCCGTTGGTGAAGTTAGGCCGGTGGACTGGGATGGAGGCGGCACTTGTTTTTCCATTTCGGTTGACTGGGACGGAGGGGGTACTTGCTTTTCCCCAACTTTGGCCTTTTTATCCAAGTTCGCCTTAGAAGCCACGACAACAGCTTCAGCACCCTTCTTTTTCTGGGGCTCGGCGGCGGCCCGCTTTCGAGGTGCCTTCTTCGTTGGTGCCTCGACCTCTGGTCTCACGTAGGAGAGATACTCTGGGGTCTCCTCCATTCGTCGGATTGCAAAGAAATAACAAGAGTGTCAGAATTCACAATAGAAAATAAAGAAAACGACATATGAGAAAACGCCACACTAAATGAAAGGGGTTGTACTGGAGGCCGAGCCCGACCCAGCGCCAGCGCTAGCCTGCTTAATATAGAAGGCCGCGCTCTTCACTCCATTCTCGACGAAATAGGAGGCTATCCTAGCTACTGCAACCTCCTCCTCAAGCAGAAGATCAGTAGGATTAACTTGATAGGACAAGGAGCCAAGGCTGTGATGATCGGCGGACCAGTACAATGGAAACCGCCACTCCACGTTGGGGCCTTCAGGGCCTTTCAGGAACCAAGGTTGCTCACCAAAGTTGGCGACCACCTTGAAAAAGGATGTTTTGAAGTGTTTGAAAGAATCGGAGAAGGCGGTGAAGATTTTCTTGTCAGGGTCACTCCTAAGAGAAGTCAACCCCTTCAAGTTAGCCGGCTCCCTACCCGAACGAGCGGTGAAGGGACAGAAGAAATAGAAGAAAAGGGTAGCGGTGCAAGGGATGACGGGGTCAAACGAGCCGCACAGATGCTCGAATGCCGCAAGGTAAGCCCACCCATTAGGGTGAAGCTGAGAAGGGGCTAGATGAAGATGATTGAGGGCGGATATTTGAAACTCCGTATACGGGAAGTGAATACCGAGCCGGGACAGATATTCCCTATAGAAGAAAAAGAAGTTCGTATACCCGATCTCCCGAGTAGAGCAGATCGGTTCGTGCTCATCAGGAGGACTCAGCATGCATCCGGGCAAGCGCGACGCCCCTAGCCGATCGACGTCCGCTTCAGTCATCAGGGAATGCGTTGTCAATACTTCATGCGTTACCCATGGATATTTAGCGCTAAGAGCCGGGGAAGGACTACCGGAATCTGCTTCCGGGTCGGACATAGAAGGGCGGGGAGAAGACGAGGACTCCATTCACCTATAACAAAAACAAAGAAAAAGCTATAATCAGAGCTACGAAGGATACCTGACTGCAATAAACTAGTATTTGAAGAAGGAAGGCAAATGCTATCCAGCAAACGTGGACCCCTAGCAGTCGAGATAGGCTCGGACGATGACCTATGGCGGCACGAGACTAAAACATTGTTGGCCATAGAGTCCTGCCCGCTCGCGATGTACGAAGAGCTCTAGGCGATACACTTCCAGCAGGGACTGAGGTATCCATCCGGAAGGGATTCCGATCTTGTCCGGTGAGGCTCCTCGTAAAAATTGATAGCTCGGCCGAAACAGTCTCGGCCTCAGGCGGACTCGCAGAATCAAGCCTAATGGGGTCGGACACTGGCTGGCTAAACCTAGGAACGGACGGCTGGGACCCTCCAGCACTTCTACTACCAGACCCACCCCGGAGAACCGAGGCTAGTTTCTCCTCCTCGGTCAATGGAGTGCTTAATATCCAAAAACTAAAGCGAGGAAAACGGTCTCGTAGGGCCTCGTCCTCTGTTGGATCCAAAGGTTGATTTGAAGATGATGGACGTTTTCCCCTATCCATCAAGGCTCAGACCTATACAGTCATCCAAGGGTCGATAAAAAAAAGGGAGGAACCAGCAAGAGATAATCTAAGAAGAGAAATGCTCCCCCAGGTAAGGACTTACAGGTACCAGAATGCTATGCGCAAATATGGTCAACAATCACGTGGAAGTCCAAAAAAACCCAGAAAACCCAGAAACCCCCAGAACACTAATGAAGAAGAGAGAAGAAGCGAAAAGCCAAAATTACAGAAGTATAATGTGAAAATAAAAACGTTCAAAGAGAAAGAAGAGCAATATACCTCATGATTCGAAGACGAGAAGAATGAAAAGTGAAGGAATGGGGAAATCTAGAGAGTTTTCTGGACAAAAAAGGGAGCAGAGATTCTCAGTTGCAGAGAGAATTCTTTGCAGAGAAAGTTTTGGGTATGAAGAACAGAACAGTGAAAATGAAGTGAAGAGTCCCAACAGCGTTTAACGTAAGGGAAAGAGGAGGGAAGTTGAAAAAGCAACCCAACCGTCAGGGGCACAGCCGACTTTTCACCCCAAAAGCAGAGGTGACGTACTACGTACCACAGGCGCACTAAATGCGCACGAAAACCGGGGGCGGCTAGGCGCGACGGTTGAAACCCGTCCCCAATCCGTGAAAGCCAGATGTCAGGAGGCAATCATGGCAAATCCAGAGGGGTTACTCCACCGGAGTCACGCGGGACCCACGACAGCCACCCCGGATCCTCAAGCCGCAGGTTACCACCCCGGCAACTTGACTCCTTCGATATCACCTCGCTCCCCGGGAAGAGGGAGGGCCGAGGCCAATGCCCATGGCGCCTTTCCCGGTGGACCACGGTATAATGGCCAGGGTGCCAAGGTCTCCCTTGTCTACCTTGGATGACCCATCCAGGACATAATACATCCCGACAGCTCAAACGCTTGAACTACCGAGCTGGGGGCAACTGTTACGGACCTATATTAGGCCCAATGGCGATGAAGCCCAACAACAAATAGATAAGGCTTAACCTATCCTATCTATTAGCGAGGAGAATCCTAACTCCCCAATAATCTAGGACGATCTCCGCATATGGTTATGCAGTTAGGATCTTGGGCCGGATATCACGCCACGCTACCTTAGGTGCACTCTATAAATACTGAGGCTGAACCCTAAGGTACACAACCCCTGAACTATTTACATATAGTCTCACTGTGCACACACCCCACCCCCTTGGCGAAGAGCCTGGTTGTGTACAGTGATCCCACCTCCGACTGCGTGCTTCCCTCATAAGCACTCAGGAAGAGACCTTTGATCCTACATCAAAGCACCAGCCTATCTGGCTGGACATCTGTGTTCTACACCAGAACACATCCAATCCCAGCTGGTATGGTTCGGTCCGGTCCCGACCAAATAAGCAACCTAATGAAATCGAACCAAACTAGACTGATTGATCGGGCTGGAATGGGTTTCAGACAAGAGGACCAAACCAAATGGACTAATCTTTGTCAATTTTTTTAACAATATTTCTATAATTTGGATGTTACATTTTATGTCTTATTTAATGTTGTTGGAGGATTTTTGTTTTTGTTTTTTTCTTTTAGGATTTATAGTTAGATTTTATGTTTTAAGATGATTTTTATATGATTATAGGTATTTTTCGTATGTTTAAATCTTTTTTCCAACATATTTTTGTTGTTGTTAAATGTTACTGGATATTCGTATATATTTATGATGTTTTAATTTTATGTGACGTGTTTTATATTATTATAGGAATTTTTACGGTCCTAAACTCATAATTGTGTTTAATATTTTCAAATTTTGTCCTCCTAAAAGAAAAATTTAAATTACAAGTAGTGGGAGTCCACCATACCGAGTGTGGTTCACTCCGGTCTCGGGTTGGTGCAGGATGAGATTAGACCTCGGGCTAGCTTGTACAACCCAAGTTCCTATCCAAACTAGACGTCGAGCTGATGCCAAACCCGGTCCGGTCCAGTCTATGCTCATCCCTAGCACCCGTCTTTTATATTTGTTGAATAAAAAAACTATATATATATATATATATATATATATATATATATATATTTGACAAGCGAGTACGAGGATTAATTATTTTTGGTTGATATGGATTAATTAATACCTTGTAGAGTTACAGATTAGATTTATAAATAGATTAATAAGTTTTTTTTTATCGGAAAGGATATATATATATATATTAAACTACAAACATATTACAATATCTGGATTCAACTAAAGCTAAATCCAATACAACAAAATACAGCAAATACAAAAACAAAACAGCCAAATCACCATCGTTCATAAAATATTTAAGCTAAGCATAGAAGTAGAATCATGGACAAAAGCAGCCTCTTCAATATCCAAGGTTGGAAGTGACAAGCAAGAAAGTGTTGGTTGTAAAACCCACCCAAACATGCACACCTTCTTATAAGCATGAGCTGCAATTAGAGCAGCTGTACAGGTCCCCCAAATTGAGGAAAGGAACACGGAAAACCCAACCAGAGACGGAAGAAGGCCCATGATGTCCTGAAAAACACTTATGCTCCGTTGTTGAATCAGATCTGGTGACCTTGACCACACACCAAGTAACTCCTCTTTAGATCTGCCCCCAAGAACGCAGATCCGAGCTATCAAGTGATAATCGGATCTAATAACGTTCAAACAGCCATCCAATCAAGAGGATTTGAACGCAGATCTTAAAGATCTGTTTATTTCCTGAGACAAAAACACCACCACAAAACCCAGTACCACAAAAAAGCAACAAAAAGCAGATAAATCTCACCGCCACAGATCAGATCTGGAGAAGGAGAGGAGAGGACTCGCCACAAGGACGAGAGAAGGCCACATCCGACAAAACTCAAAGAGAGAAGACCACAGATCCAAGATCTGGACTCTAAACTACCTCTCTGACTCATTTGTGATACAAAAAAACGGTACCCGCCGGCGGCTTGTGTATACAAACCATTGTTGTCAAACTCGCGAGTTGACTCTCCGAGTTTACCGTTTTTACGTTTCTACCTTACTAAATGAGTTAAGTCTCTAGTAAAATCATGTCAGCTGTAAACTTAGATAAACTCACGAGTTTACACATCGAATTTACCGTTTTTACGTTTGTAGCTTACAAAATTGTATTTATTTTTTTCAATTTTGTCATCCTCAACAACTTTATATATGAATTTTATAGAAATTTCTTTATTAAATATAATAAATTATGAATGTTGATATATTTAATTTCAATTATTTGGATTTAAAATATATTTAAATCAAAATTATTGTCATTTTTATATTTAAATTATTTAATTATACACTGTTAATACATATTTAATGATAAAAGTAAACTCTTACGAGTTTATCGATTCAAGTTTAGGATACGAGTTTATGTCACTGTCGCGAGTTTGCTTAGACTCGTGAGTTTGACAACCTTGATACAAACCACCGGCAAGAGGTAGCAAAACGCATAGATTAATAAGTTTACAATATACATTTTGATTAATAATTAATAAGAAAAATTCCTTTATTACACAATTGAATAAACCAAATTTTATATTTGGTCAGTAAATTTAACGAATCCTAAATAAGTCAGATCTAATAAAATTTGATTTTCAAATTTGATAAAATTATATAATATAATATTTTAAATATATCGTAAATATGTAATTATAATTTTCAAATATATATTATTGTGCATATATTTGTTGTTAATTGTGTATTATAGTTATATTTCTTTAATTTTAATAATTGAAAAATTATTATTTAATGTCATTTATAATTAAAGCAACTTGAATAAAATAAGGGGAAAATTATCTATATAAAGTGTTTCCCACCCCTTCCTTCTTGAACTACCAAACCCTAACGACCTGTACAAACCGACGCACCCTAATTTTTTTCTTTGATTCGCACAATTCACGGCCTGAGAGAAAACGAGGCACGATTCGCTCGATCTCAGACCACAATCGTCTCCTCTGATCGAGCAAAAACTTCTCACCGTCATGAAAAAATCCTTCGTGACAGTGTCTTAATAAAATCCTGTAGAATATAATATCCTATAATTATATGTCTTATGATTTGATTAGATTAGATTGTTATGAATCTATTATTTCAAGGAAGATTTGATTAGATTAGATTCGATTATTATGATTCTATTATTTCAAGCAATAAGGCCGCCTCTTTTCTTCCTAACACATTTATATAAAGAAGTTCCTGGTAGTTTTTTCAAGAACAAGGTTTCTCTTATTGAAGAAGAAGAACGCTTCCAACCCATAGCGTAACAGGTACGTAACATTATTTTCCCTTCTCACGTCATGATTAGAGATGAACTTCTGGTGTGTTCTTCATCCTCACTCTTTCACCATATTTTATCTAAGGTTTTTCAAATTTATTTGATTCCAACACATTAAATTCTGCCTCTTCGTTGTTGTTACTATTGATCTATAACACTAACTATCAGCTTCAGTAAGAAAAATGCCCTTCTCATTCAATCCTGACTTTGAACTTCGTATAGCATAAATATATTTGCATTACAAGTTCTCCCTTTGCGGGGAAAAAAAGGGGCACTGTTTAGAGGTAAAGTGATCTGTTGTACATATCTTCATTCACATCATGTGGTACCGCCTCCGTTCATTGATATAAAACATAATGAAGGATTGGATTTGACCTTATATATAAGAGCCTGTTTTGTCTCTCAAGTTTATAATTTTTAAAGTATCCCCGTTGGTGACACATCTAAGGCTAGTCATTATCATTATGGTCAAATTCATGAGTTGACTCTCCGAGTCTCCCGTTTTTACGTTTCTACCCTACAAAATCGTGTCGTGTAGGTGGTAATCTCATGCAGTTGTAAACTCGAATAAACTCACGAGTTTACACACCTCCATGTCAACTTTTTTCGATAAGATCATACTAAACGGCTTTATATACGAATTTGATATCAATTACTTTGTTGAGTATGATAAATTATGAATGTTAATGTATTTAATTTCAATTATTTTGATTTAAAATGTATTTAAATCAAACTTTTGTCATTTTCTCTATTTTAAGAATTTAACTGTACACTTTAAATACCTATTTAATAATAAAAGTAAACTCTTACGAGTCTTGGTCATGATAAATATGGTGCTTTTGGAAAACCTACCGATATTTGTTAATAGAGTAACTGGTTTAATCTATCTAAATTAGTCAACTGGCTATCGGAGTAGGTAATATTAAGGCATTTATCAATTTTTCCATTATATTAAATAGTGTGTGTGTTTTCTTCATGACGCAGCAAGCATTGTTTTGACAACCATGGCTACTAAGTTTGAACAAAGTTGTAACTGCATAATATATTGCTTGCCGACGGGTATATTGGTTGAGATTGCTGCAAAAGTAGCTTCTCAATCACTCGCCGATCTCCATCACCTTAAGCTGACTTCCAAAGAGATCATGAACATTACAGAAGACGACTACGTATACAAGCATGCTTCTCTGGATAAAGTCCCTTTAGTGCTATGGCCAGAAACAACCCCACAACGACAAGCTTCATTCTTAAGTCGTTGCAGATCAAGCGGCAACTTAGAATCTCTATACAGAGAAGGCATGGAACAATACTTATGTGACGATTTTCTTTGCGACAAAGGCTTGGACACATTACGTATGGCTGCTCAGAAGGGACACAAAAGATCAATGTACGCTTTTGCCGTGACTGTTCTCGTACGCCCAAACACTACTACCGAATATCAATCATCATTTGAGGAGGAGGCTTTGGGATATTTGAGATTTTTAAGGAATCAGAAGTGCTTGATTAAGAGTAGGGAGGACTTCAGAGAATTTGTTTCCAAATTTCGTCAGTTTATGCGTCCTTGGGCTTTGCGGTATCCAAGGAAGCTTCTTTGTGATAATGATCTTTGTGATGATTCATGGACACAAATGATTACAAGCTGGGGAATCAATAGTGAAGATGACGACGAGAAGGTCCAAGACATGTGTGAAAATTGTAGGTGGGACTATGAATTGGGTGACTTTTACTTTACCATTTATATACTCAAGCAGCACCGATATAGGCACTGGCCCGGCGCCTGAGTTTTTAGGCTATGAGTATGACAGTATTTATTATTTAATATTTAGCATTTTAGTAAGATAGGATCTTCAAGTAGATTATATATAGATTTGATTAGATGCGTTTTCCAATTTCTTTGGTTGATTGTTTGATCCTCCTAACAATAGGAAGCCTAGGACTGATGTCTATTTATGTAAACATCCTTCAATGAATGAAAGTATGTTTTTCTCAGGCACTTTTATTAAACACCGAGAGCTTTAAAATCTCAAATCAATCTTCTTACCAAAAAGAGCATAGGTTTTGACTAGTGACTGCGCATGAATAGCAATTGACAACTCACTTTAGGAGAAAATTAGGATTTTAAAGTTCAAGTGGTATTTTCATGGTTATTTTTGCCACAGTAGCCAAATTATGGGATAGAGATGTTCCTCATAGACACCTTTTCTTTTCAAACAAGTGCTAAAATTTTGTGCAAGGTCATAAGCAAAAATATTATCAATCCGCACACACTTTGATTTATATGCTCAAGATGATATCACGACTAGACAAACTATGGTGCTGACCTGGTAAACTGAAACAAAAATTCCAGCAATCTAAGTACAATTTGATCACAGAAGTGGAAGCTTGCTTTAATGTATAGACCAATCAGATCGAAGGAAAAAACACTTTTAAACAAGTTTAGAGACACAAAATAGAACAACTTAATATGTGGCGAGGAAAATAGTGTAATGAAAACAACATAATGCAAAAACTAGATGCTGATTTGGTTTTTGGAGTTAGAATCATCATGAATTCGTAAAAACATCATAAATATATTCTGAGTTCCATTGGACCAGAAGCTTAGGGGGTGATGTTTTTGTATACCTTTGTAGTTGCTATACATATTAGATTCATATATATCATCATTCATTCGAAAAAGAAAATGTATAAACAAGTAAATTAAGGTCACTATTTCAAGTTCTGCGTAAAAGGGTGGAGCTGCTCTTAAAACAAGTCCATGAACGAAATCCTGTAAAATGAGTGCTGGATCCGATTGGCCAGTTGGGGATGATGACGTTCCAGCATGAGGTGGCAAAACTGTAGCTTGCCAAAACCTGGTTCTTTCTTCGTAAATGTAAGCAGTTACTTACTAATATATATTTTTTTTTTCAAACATAGAAAGTCTTACAGTTTTTTCTTTTAAAAAAAAAATAGATTTACCACTTATTTCTCCCCATTTATAAAAGATTATTAATGCTGAATTAATGAGATTTGATTGAGATTTAAAAAAAAAAAAAATCAAATGTAGGGATTATTTAGGAATTTCATTGTAAAAATTTTATTTTTAATTTAAATAATAAATAGTTAAATCTAAGTAAAATGGTAAATAAATAATATTCATTAAAATCTTCTAAAAGAATAATAAAAGAAAGAAAAGAGTTTCCGCTATTTTTATTATAACCATTACTATTATTATTATTCAGACAAGAGGACCAAACTAGACTGATTGGTCGGGCTGGAATGGGTTTCAGACAAGAGGACCAGACCAAATGGACTAATCTATGTCAATTTTTATAACAATATTTCTGTAATTTGGATGTTACATTTTATTTCTTTTTTAATGCTGTTGGAGGATTTTTTTTTTTTTAGGATTTATAGTTAGATTTTATGTTTTAAGATGATTTTTATATGATTATAGGTATTTTTTGCATGTTTAAATCTTTTTTCCAACATATTTTTATTGTTGTTGAATGTTACTGGATATTCTTATATATTTATGATGTTTTAATTTTATGTTACGTGTTTTATATTATTATAGGAATTTTTAGGGTCCTAAACTCATAATTGTGTTTAATCGTTTCAAATTTTGTCTTCCAAAAAGAAAAATTTAAATTACAAGTAGTGGGAGTCCACCGAACCCAATTTGGTTCACTCCGGTCTCGGGTTGGTGCGGGGTGAGATTAGACCTCGGGCTAGCTTGTACAACCCAAATTCCTATCCAAACTATACGTCGAGCTGATGTCAAACTCGATCCGGTCATATATATATATATATATATATAGGGAAAAGTATTTCTCCAGTTACTGGAGATAGAGTTATCTCCAGTGACCTCAAAACTATGTCGTTTTGAATTAATGAAGTGTGTATTAGTAATTTTAGGTGAATTAATGAAGGGTGTTTTGGTAAAATTTATATGATTAAAAAATAAACAAAATTACTGAAACACCCTTCATTAATCAAATACGAAGTAGTTTTGGGTTCATTGGAGATAACTCTATCTCCAGTGACTGGAGAAATCCTCTACCCTATTGATCATACCCTCTCCCGAACGCTTGACCCATAAGCATACGGGAAGGGCACACGAATCCTATATCAAACCACGGACCTTCAATAGGCCTGGACATCCGAGTTCTACACTGCAGCAGGTGGCGCCGACCGTGGGGATCAATAAACTTCTATTCCGTGACCATGAGGATAAGCACTCGTGCTTGTGCCAAAGACAATCGGAGGCGGATCAAGCGGGGACAACCGTCAACCACCGCGTCAACCACCCCGTAATGAGCGGCCGACAACCAAGACGATGGAGACCATCGGAAGGAGAAGATCGGCTTTCTCGGCGAAAGAACCATTGATTCCCAACAATGAACGACATCAAAAGGACAACACCGTCCGACACGGAGTCCTCGGCTCCACGAAACCAAGACCGTGGACCACGAATTCCACTCGAGGAGGCCGGACATCCCACATGCCGAGCCGACTTTCGATCTCTTCAAGCCGGGATGCTTGCGATAATGAGACGGGTGGACAACATAGACAAGCGCCATACCCTTCACTATCGGCGAGCGGAAGAGCGGGAGAAAAGGCGGACCCACACCCTTTCCAAAGCGAGGACTGGGAAGATAAAACTTGGAGAGAGGACGACGATGACGAGAGCTCGGCTCGTCGCACCGACAAAGCGGAAGGCGGAAACCGTCGACGCAGGAGGGCCAATAGGAGGAACCGTAACCGGGATGAAGAGGGTCGACCTCAGGCGAGGAACCATCGAGGTGACAGGACGGTTCCCCCAAGTGGTTTCCGGCGACGGAGATATGTCGCCCAAATGCACAATAGCTTTTTCTCCAAGGAGATCCGTAACGCCCGATTCCCTGAGAAGCTGAATTTGGGCGAGTTGACAAAGTATGATGGCACACAAGACCCGACGACTCATTTAGAAGACTTTGACGTTCACATGTCGGTTAGAGGTCTCAAGGAACCAATTGTGCCCCAGGAGCGGGCAAAGAATCTCAACGACTTCATATCTCGTTCGAAGAAGTACTTGGACGTCGAGCGATGCGAATGGCAAACAATCCCAATTCGAGGCGGGACCAAGATAGAACCTCCTCCCGGGGGTCGAGACTTCTCGACAACAGAATAGGGATTCCCGGAGAAGGGGGAATGAAAGCAAGAGCCGAGGTGGCAAATTTGATCAACGGAGCAAGTACGAGAAATATTCGGCCACGACGGTGCCTCGATCTCAAGTTTGGAAGGAGGTAGCGACGACCGAGATGAAGAAGGTCGATCGGCCTCGTCTGTCCTACCGAAGATCCGGATAGACCAGCCTAAATATTGCTCGTTCCATGATGGTCGAGGTCATACAACCGACGAATGTTACGAGCTCCGGATGCAATCGAACGATTTGTTCGGGAAGGCAAACTTCAACAAGACGTCATAGAGCATCAAGGAAAAGGTGGGAAACGAAAGACCAAGAACCGCAAGTAGGACCCCTCCTCGAAAGTTCAAAAGCAGGAAGATAAACGAAAGGCTCCTGAAGCCGATGACGAATTTCCAGAAGCGGAATTCGACTGTAACGTAATCAGCGGAGCAATGGGCGGTGGCGGTGATACTATAAGCCAGCGAAGGAAATACCTTCGAGAAGTCCTGTCCGTCAGGGACCGACCTAAATTCAAGGAACATCACACTGAGGTAGCACGGCCTCCTTTGTTTTTCACAAGAGACGACCTCAAGGACGTTGTCCCCGCCATCAAGATGGGCTAGTGATAACCGAACAGTCGTCAACCGCCGAGTCAAGCGGATATTTGTGGATGCCGGTAGCTCGGCCGACATACTAAGGCGGGAAGCGTTCAAAAGAATGAGCTTGGACCGGGACGACTTAAAGCCTTGCAAGACAACCCTCATCGGGTTTAATGGAGAACAATCTCGTCCGAAGGGGTTTATCGACCTCAGGTTCACCCTTGGAGTCAAAGACGCCTTTAAGTCCGAAAGAGTGCGGTTCATAGTGGCCGAGTTCGTTTCACCTTATAACATAATATTGGGAAGGCCAACCATCCACAAGTGGGACATCTTTGGTGTCCACAAAGCATCAAAAGCTCAAGGTGATAGGCAACCAAGGAACCGTGGTCACGTGAATCGGGGATCAAAGAGAATCTCGACAAGTGCTATTTTGAAACCGTGAGAATTGGGGAGGGCGGATCTTCATCGCAGCCCCAAAGAATCGCCTATCCTGGACCATTCGGACCGGGATTCTCCGGACGAAGAAGTTAATACTCGTGGAATTAGACATCCGAGACGATGAGGCTCGCCCAGAACCCGGGAGACACGGAAGATCCGTGATCGGAGACCCTCTCCGCACCACTAAGAATTGGCAAACACCTATCTTCCGAACTTAGAAGTCGGTTGGAGGGATTCCCGAAGGAAAACAGGGGATGTCTTCGCACAGGATTCATCTCGTGTACACGGAATAGACCCAAAATTTTGTTGTCACAAGCTAGAAGTCTATCCGGCTCAATCCCGGTGTCGCAGAAAGAGGAACCACGGACCGAGAAAAAGGAAAGCGCTGAAATTCACATCCAAGAATTGCTTGAAGCGGGATTTATTCGGGAAATACAAGATACAACCCGGTTATCAAATGTGGTGATGGTAAAAAGCCAAATGGGAAGTGGAGAGTGTGTACCGATTACAAGAACTTGAACAAGGTATGCCCGAAGGACTCCTACCCAATGCCAAACATCGACCAACTGGTCGACAACGCCTCAGGATTCCAGCTCCTATCCTTTATGGACGCGTACTCCGGATATAATCAGATAGCGATGTACCCGTGAGGATCGGGAAAAACACGCCTTCATTACGAAAGAGCTAACTATTGCTATAATGTCATGCCTTTCGGATTGAAGAATGCGGGAGCTACATATCAAAGGATGATGAATAAGGTCTTTGCGGACAGATTGGCCGCAATGTGGAAGTGTATATAGATGACATGATCGTCAAAACCTTGGATCGGCAACGTCATATACAAGACCCAGGAGCGGACATTCGCCAAACTCGAACCTACCGAATCCGATCGAACCCGCCAAATGTGCTTTTGGCGTCCCGGTGGAAGTTCCCGGGTTTCATGCCGACTAACCGGGCATTGAGGCCAACCCGGACAAATGTAGGGCGGTGATGGAGATGAAGGCTCCGAGTACTAAAAAAGAAGTTCAACAGTTAACCGGAAGATTGGCCGCCCTAACTAGGTTTTTGCCAAAATCAGCGGAGAAGGCTTTACCCATGTTCAGGCTCTTAAAGAAGGAGGCTTCGGTGGAATGGAATCCAAAGTGCGATGACGCATTTGAAGACATAAAGCAATGTCGGCCAATCCTCCCGTCCTCTCAAAACCTCGCCTGGCGAGAGTCTTTTCCTTTACTTGTCGATCGGCGAGGAAGCGATCGGCGCGGCCTTAGTAAGAGAGGCGGAACACGGACAAATTCTGTATATTTTGTCGGCGTAACCCTGCGGAATGCCGAGATCCGATACCGTAAGCTAGAAAAAGTGGCATTCGCTCCGCTTATTGCGGCCGTCGGTTAAGACCTTATTTCCGTGGTCACCATATCGTTGTTAGAACAAGCCGACCAATTCGACAAGTCTTACATAAGCCGGACCTAGCGGGGAGGATGACTAATTGGGCGATAGAACTCTCCGAGTTCGACATCACCTCTGGCTCGCCATGCAATCAAGTCACGTGCGTTGGCCGACTTCATCGAGAGCTCACCCCGACTTCTAAGTCCGACGAGACACCGGCAGCGAATGGAAGGTGTATGTCGACGGATCGTCGAACACGAAAGGAAGTGGAGCCGGAGTCATTATTGAGAGTCCGAGGGGGTTACAATTGAGCATTCGTTGCATCTCAACTTCCCAACTTCGAACAATCAAGCGAGAATACGAGGCCTTGATAGCCGGGCTTCTTCAAGCCAAGGAAAATGAGGCCACAAGAGTTAAGGTTTTCACCGACTCCCGGCTTGTGGCGGCTCGGATCGAGGGTACGTATCGGGCTAAAGGCCCGCTAATGGCCAAGTATCTCCTAAAGGCAAAGGACTTGATGTCGGAGTTTCGATGAAGCAACCGTTACTCACATTCCCAGGAGAAAACGCAAGAGCCGACATTTTATCCAAATTGGCAAGCACTAAGCGGTGGTTGTCATCGCACGGTTGTCCAAAGAAAATCTCGAAGATCCGGTATGCATGATGGCTATTTCGGCCGAATCTCGACCGAAAAAGCCGATAGAAGACTACCTTGAACGTGGACTCATCCCGCACGATGCAATGGAAGCAAAAATGTTGATTCGTGACGCGCCAAGTACACAATGGTGGAGGATCAACTTTACCGAAAAGGATTACATTCTCCCATGCTGAGATGTTTGAACCCAAATGAAGCGGGGTATGTCCTGGCCGAGATTCATGGAGGGGCCAACGGTCAACATATGGGGGCTAAGGCGCTCGCCCGAAAAACCCTTCGAGCAGGCTATTACTGGCCGACGTTGGAGGCCGATTCAAAGACCCTTGTAAGACAATGTGATAGTTGTCAGAAACATGCCAGAGTTATTTGGGGCTCGCGTGCGGC
This sequence comes from Acacia pycnantha, assembly GCA_025563575.1. Classification (NCBI taxonomy): domain Eukaryota; kingdom Viridiplantae; phylum Streptophyta; class Magnoliopsida; order Fabales; family Fabaceae; genus Acacia; species Acacia pycnantha. Next base: position 316,373 of record JAMWYP010000110.1, on the reverse strand, counting down.
GGTTTGTTGAGAGTTAATATAATTACGCGCTTCGGAGCACCGGTAGAGATAGTAACGAGACAACGGAACTCGCTTCACCGGAGTCGGATTTCGTGACTTGATTTACGAATACGGAATACAGCATCACTTTGCTTCCGTGGAACACCCGCAGTCTAACGGGCAAGCTGAGGCCGCCAATAAGGTCATCCTTGAGGGTTTGAAGAAACGTATGTTGGAGGCTGACACCTCTTGGGCCGATCAACTACCTTTTGTCCTTTGGGGAAATCGAACAAGCTGCTCGAGACATCCACCCAAGAAACTCCTTATAGATCGCCTACGGTTGTGAATCTATGATTCTGTGGAAATAGGGATGATGTCTTGGCGCGGGAAGAGCATTTTATCACAAGGTGAAATTGCCAATAGTGAGGCGTTAGCAGTAGAGTTGGATCGGCCGATGAGGCCGGGTCACCTCCCATTGTCGGGATATTGCAATGAAGCGGTGATCGCGGCTCGTTATAACAAGAAGGTTAGACCAAGAAGATTCCAGCCGGTTGCTTGGTACTTAGAAGGGCCGACATCGGGAACAAGAACTCCAAAGACGGCAAGCTTGCCGCTAATTGGGACGGACCTTATCGCGTTCGAGAAACTCTTGAGAGAGGAGCTTACATTCGGAAAATTTGGATGGAACCCCTATCAAGCGAACATGGAATGCGGACAAATTAAAGGCATATTTCGCAGGCTTATCTCGTTGTTTTTCTTAGGTGGCAATTTTCATTTACCTTTGGATGACCCGGTTACTATACCAGGAATTTTATAAGACAGTGCAAACACTAGCACTTTAAAACATTATGGTCTTATGACCAAAAAGCGCGTTCGCAGATTCTGCTTACCTTCATATGACCTTGGCCAGGTCAACCGCGATAACTGGTAAAGTTATATTCTTATACGATGCATTATGGTTGCTAAGTTACCATCTATTGTTAATCGTAGCCAAAAGTGGCCATATTGGCCAATCTGTTCAAATAAAGTCATTGCGGTAAAACAACCGGATAGATTATACAAGTTAAAAAGAGAAAGAAAAAGGGAAATCAATCAGTGTGCTTGGGGGGCGGTCGAGACTTCCTCACCCTGCTCAGCCTCCAGCACGGCCGCATCGCCATCTATCCGGGTCTCGGAACCAGCAGGAGGTTCCACATAGGGGACAATCTGCCCCTCAGTCACATAGGACCGGAAATGATGCCCCGTAGTGTTGAGCTCGATCCCCGGGTTCAAAGCCCGGATCTGGGCAAGTGAATTCTCAAACGCCTCCACCACTGAACCCAGTAGCAACTCCTGCAGCCGGTTATCTCCGCGGACAGATGTGTTGAGGACGCCTCCCCCTCGCTTTTATCCTGTCCACTTGGCTCACGAACTCGTCCCTCTCATTGTCATGGCTTTTAACTGCTCTTCGCTTCTAGCTTGAGCCGCCTTAAAGCCTTCAATTATTACATTGGAGTCGCCAAGAGCCCTCGGTCTCTTTTAGTCGAAACTCCACTTTCTCAGGCTGGACCTCACGAGCACGGAACTCGTTCAAGCGACTTGCCATTGTTTCAGAGCTTCGTCGCGGTCTGTGCGGGCACGCTTCAGCTCCGTGGCAGCCTCCGCATATTTGTGGTGCAGGGTGAGAAACGATTGGGTCAAACCAGCACCCTTCAAGAAAGCATTTCCCAATGCCTGGACCTCTCGTACGTCTACTTCCCGCAAGGCCACTGGCTCTTGATAACGGGCAGGAGCGGGAGTGCAACGCCGAGTTCCTCGGTAATACCCTTACTCCACAAATGTGAACGGGAATGACGGTGGAAGGACGAGGGGAACCGAGGTATCGGGCATGGAGAGGGGCTCGGCGTCGGTCGACTTAGGAAGCGGCGATTTCGGGACGGGGAGGCTCGGATAGGAGAGACAGGTCGACTTCGGTTCGGGGCTTGGACGACTCCCAGACCTTAGGCCTCTTTGGCTCGGCTGCCTCGAAGACTCTCCGACCTTCGACTTGCCCAACTCCTTGGCCGACCTCTTTCTCCCCTTGGCGGCGAGCTCGGGGATCCCGAAAGGTATTGAGGCTCTTTCATCTTAAGACCTGTACGAAACACATACACCATGTTAGCTACTAGGAAAGCAAAGATGATCAATACAATACTAAGACGCGGAACAACGCCGATGTTAAATAACAAAAATGCCATACTCGGCCCTGACGCCATCTCATCTTGACGCCGTGCCTCGGCCCGATATTGGGCTACTAAGGAGCCGGCCCCTACGGTGCCGTTCGCTCGAACGTGGTCTATTATGGCATCAATGGCCTTCCTTTCGTGGCTTCAGCGAGATTGGACCGCTCCACCTTATAGGCGCTAGGGACACATTGTGGTGATCTTGACACCAATACAAGTTAAACTCCCATCGACCTTTGGAGAGTCAGGCCCTTTGAGGAACCAAGGAGTTGTACCGGTTTTAGCGACGACTTTGAAAAAGTTGCCCTTGAAGCGTTTGAAAGAGTACGAGGCCCAGGGTAAACAAGCGCCGATTGGCTATTCCCGAATGGAGGTCCAGCCCTTGAGCTCGGCGGTTCCTTCCCGAGCGAGAGGTGTGGGGGTTGAAGAAATAGAAGAACATGGAAGTGGTGCAAGGCGGTCAAGGCTCATGCAAAACCACTCAAAGGCAATCAGGTAACCCCATCCATTGGGGTGTAATTGCGAGGAGCTATACTAAGAAAGCCGAAGGGTGGCCATTTGAAATTCGGAAAAGGGAATCGAATCCCAAGCACAGTGATATAGTCGGCATAGAAAAAGAAAAAGGAGTTGTGGCTCCCCTCCCTCACCGAGCACACGGGCTCTTCCTCTTCGGGAGACAAAGCGAGTAGGTGTTAGTATCTCGAGCTGGAAGACCTTCCAAGTCTTCCATGGTCGGGCCGACCGATAGGATAACACCTCTCGGGTAACCCAAGGGAATTGGTCAATTAAGTCTTGTGGGGGCTAGCGCGGTTGGCGTTTCAGTTCGACTCGGCCGCGTGAGAAGAAGAAGACGACGCCATTATACCTAACACAAATAAAAATATAAGAGATCGAGAATCTTCCTAGCATACACGATGTCAATAATTGAAGGCGAGACTCTACGGTTGTGGTAAGATTAAAATCCAAGTCAACGGGACTCGGCGATATTGCTTGAGGAGCCGGGACCAAATTGTGTCGGCACGAGCCCAAAATTAAGTCGAGTGTGGAGGAATCCCCACAAGAAATAAGTCGGGAGCACTCATACAAGCGGTCGTAGCAAGGCCGATGTAGGAATCAACCTCGGCCCTTGGACCCGAGCTGGCCACTTTGTTAGACTGGCTATTCGGAAGGTCCGGAGAAGTTGACACATCGAAACTCGGGTTAAACTCCCTCGGATTAGGAAGAAGCGGGAAGGAAACATTCGGACTTCCCCTAACCGACGATGCATCGTCTCGGATTTTCGTCGGCCCACCACCAGAAGTTCTTCCCTTGCCTCCACGGTGATCGGTTAAAGCAACGGTTTGCAGCGTTGGACGGGAAGATTCATCGCCCCAAAGCCACCAACGGCTTTTTCCCTTGACGGTGTGGCGTAGTTCCGCCGATTCTTCGGGGTCATATTCTTTATGTCCTTTGACATTGGGAGCCACTCTACTAAAGGTATTAACGAAAAGGAAACGACTCGCTCGAAAAACGGGGGAGTTTTGCACAAATGAAGGAGGCGAAACAGGACTACGCGAAAACCCGCTCAACAAGGGGAATTTACCCGAATTTCAACTAAATACGGACGCAATCTCACGGGAAACGGCGGATCGAGCAAGAACAAAAGAAAGAGGCAAGGAAACAAGAATACCTACCTAGAATATGGAGATGATCGAGGGAAGTTGTGGAACGAAGATGGTTCACGACACAGGTTATCCTTCGGAGAGCGAGAATCGTCGGGAGAGAAGTTCTTCAAAGCAACGTTGATAAAATAACAAGGAAGGAGACTTGGCGGGTATAAACCTTTCGAAACCCAATCGACGGGGCAAAAGCGCCTTTTCCATCGGTCGAAAGGATGACGTGACCTTCTCATTTAATGCGCGTCATGTCGAGGCATTAATTACGCCAAAGCTTCGTATAGGCCAAAGACCCCTCAATTCGGCTTCACGACGGTCGAGGGACGCCGGTGGCATAGGCAAATGATAACGTAGAAGAGAAATCGGGCCAAGATCCGGCACAAGGAGCAGGAGTCACGGTCAATTATCCGGCTTGCTCGTTAGGCTAATCGGCCTGAGAAAGGACCCGCATTTGGAGTCTTCGGCCGTGCAAGAAGCGAGCCCTGATGGTCGAAGAACAACAAAATTTAAACAAGCATAACCGGACCACATATGCAGGGGCAATTCAACTTGAAGACTTGTAGTTAGAGATTGCTTGAAACTCGATAGACACCTTATCAAAGTAAGACGGGGGCAAAGGCTCCGATACAACTAGAGGATCCGGCAACATGTTCACCCGGTTGACCGGAGACAGGACAACCATGGGGGGCAAGGACATCATGTTACTTCGCGATCAACAATGACTCGGACTTCACAAAGACTCGAACTTTCGTTCTTCAAGCGAACATCTAAACTCGGTTTACGAGACTGAGCAACCGAGCTTGGGAACAACTGTTACGGACCTAGCCTAGGCCCATTATCTCACCGGCTAGTACGGGGATGATGTAGTTTTTTATCGTCCTAAGAGTTTGATTTGATTTCATCTGATTTTAGATCCGAAATTTCCGATCTGTTTGTTTATATATAAATAAATAATATATATATATATATATACACACACACATATATATGGGTTTACATAAGATTATGCCAAGTGAGCCCAAAACTACGTCGTTTCGGGAGTTAAGGGAATTAATGAAGGGTGTTTTTGTATTTTTTTTTTTTAGTATTTATTATATGAATTTTACCAAAAGACCCTTCATTAATTCTTCGACCCAAAACTACGTCGTTTTGAGAGTTCATTAATTCCTCTAACCTCAAAACGTCGTAGTTTTGGAGTGACTTGACATAACCTTATGTAAGTGACATGACAAACGATAACCCTTATATATATATATATATATATATATATATATGACAAGCGAGTACGAGGATTAATTATTTTTCGTTAATATGGATTAATTAATACCTTGTAGAGTTACAGATTAGATTTATAAATAGATTAATAAGTTTACAATATAGATTTTGATTAATAATTAATAAGAAAATTTCCCTTATTAGACAATTGAATTAACCAAATTTTATATTTGGTCAGTAAATTTAATGAATCCTAAATAAGTTCAGATCTAATAAAATTTGATTTTCAAATTTGATAAAATTATATAGTATAATATTTTAAATATATCGTAAATATGTAAAATATAATTTTCAAATATATATTATTGTGTATATATTTGTTGTTAATGGTGTATTATAGTTATATTTCTTTAATTTTAATAATTGAAAAATTATTATTTAATGTCATTTATAATTATAAAGATTAAAGAAAGCAACCTGAATAAAATAAGGGTAAAATTATCTATATAAAGTGTTTCCCATCCCTTTCTTCTGAACTACCAAACCCTAACGACCTGCACAAACCGACGCACCCTAATATTTTTCTTTGATTCGCACAATTCACGGCCTGAGAGAAAACGACGCACGATTCGCTCGATCTCAGATCACAATCGTCTCCTCTAATCGGGCAAAAACTTCTCACCGTTAAGAAAAAATCCTTCGTGACAGTGTCTTAATAAAATCCTGTAGAATATAGTATCCTATAATTATATGTCTTATGATTTGATTAGATTAGATTGTTATGATTCTATTATTTCAAGGAAGATTTGATTAGATTAGATTCGATTATTATGATTATATTATTTCAAGTAATAAGGCCGCCTCTTTTCTTCCTAACACATTTATATAAAGAAGTTCATGGTAGTTTTTTCAAGAACAAGGTTTCTCTTGCTGAAGAAGAAGAACGCTTCCAACCCATAGAGTAACAGGTACGTAACATTATTTTCTCTTCTCACGTCATGATTCGAGATGAAGTTCTGGTGTGTTCTTCATCCTCACTCTTTCACCATATTTTATCTAAGTTTTATCAAATTATTTGATTCCAACAAATTAAATTCTGCCTCTTCATTGTTGTTACTATTGATCTATAACACGAGTTCACATTGGGTGCTTTTTTCTTAGGTGCTTCTTAGGTGCTTTTCCTTCTAATTAGAGGGATTAGACATTTTTTTTAATTTTTTTAATTTTTTTTAAATATTCTTTTTATTGAGATTTGATTATATGTTGCATCTTGAAATTTTGTTTACACCCTGCATCTCATATTAATTAATTTACAGGATATTAGGGTTACACGAAAAATATTTCTTAATACAGGACTGAAAATTAATTAATTTGAGATATTGGGTGCAAATTTTTTTTTCAGGATCCAGCATATAATCTAATATAAATAAATATAATATATAAAAAATTTTTTAAAAAAAAAATGCCTAATCCCTCTAATTAGAGGGAAAAGCATATAAGAAGCACCTAAGAGAAAAGCACCCAATGTGAACCCTCTATAACACTAACTATCATCTTCAGTTGTAAACTCGAATAAACTCACGAGTTTACATACCTCCATATTAACTTTTTTCGATAAGATCATATTTAACGGCTTTATATACGAATTTGATATAAATTCCTTTGTTTAGTATGACAGATTATGAATGTTAATGTATTTAAATCAAACTTTTGTCATTTTCTCTATTTTAAGAATTTAACTGTACACTTTAAATACCTATTTAATGATAAAAATAAACTCTTACGAGTTTTGGTCATGATAAATATGGTGCTTTAGGAAAACCTACCCATATTTGTTAATAGAGTAACTGGTTTAATCTATCTAAATCAGTCAACCGGCTATCGGAGTAGGTAATATTATTCAATTTTTCCATTATATTAAATAGTGTGTGTGTTTTCTTCTTGATGCAGCAAGCATTGTTTTGACAACCATGGCTACTAAGTTTGAACAAAGTTGTAACTGCATAATATGTTGCTTGCCAATGGTTATATTGGTTGAGATTGCTGCAAAAGTAGCGTCTCAATCACTCGCCGATCTCCATCACCTTAAGCTGACTTCCAAAGAGATCATGAACATTACAGAAGACGACTACGTATACAAGCATGCTTCTCTGGATAAAGTCCCTTTAGTGCTATGGCCAGAAACAACCCCACAACGACAAGCTTCATTCTTAAGTCGTTGCAGATCAAGCGGCAACTTAGAAGCTCTATACAGAGAAGGCATGGAACAGTACTTATGAGACGAGTTTCTTTGCAACAAAGGCTTGGACACATTACGTATGGCTGCACAGAAGGGACACAAAAGATCAATGTACGCTTTTGCCGTGACTGTTCTCGTACGCCCAAACACTACTACTGAATATCAATCATCATTTGAGGAGGAGGCTTTGGGATATTTGAGATTTTTAAGGAATCAGAAGGGCTTGATTAAGTGTAGGGAGGAATTCATAGAATTTGTTTCCAAATTTCGTCAGTTTATGCGTCCTTTTGTTTTGCGGTATCCAAGGAAGTTTCTTTGTGATAATGATCTTTGTGATGAATCATGGACACTCAAGATTACAAGCGGGGGAATCAATACTGAAGATGACGACGAGAAGGTCCAAGACATGTGTGAAAATTGTAGGTGGGACTATGAATTGGTGACTTTTACTTTACCATTTTTATACTCAAGCAACGATTTAGGCACTGGCCCGATGCCTGAGTTTTTAGGCTATGAGTATGACAATATTTATTATTTAATATTTAGCATTTTAGTAAGATAGGATCTTCAAGTAGATTATATATAGATTTTATTAGATGCGTTTTCCAATTTCTTTGGTTGATTGTTTGATCCTCGCGCTCCTAACAATAGGAAGCCTAGGACTGATGTCTATTTATGTAAACATCCTTCAATGAATGAAAGTATGTTTTTCTCAGGCACTTTTACTAAACACCGAGAGCTTTAAAATCTCAAATCAATCTTCTTACCAAAAAGAGCATAGGTTTTGACTAGTGACTACGCATGAATAGCAATTGACAACTCACTTTAGGAGAAAATTGGGATTTTAAAGTTCAAGTGGTATTTTCATGGTTATTTTTGCCACAGTAGCAAAATTATGGGATAGAGATGTTCCTCATAGATACCTTTCCTTTTCAAACAAGTGCTAAAATTTTGTGCAAGGTCATAAGCAAAAATATTATCAATACGCACACACTTTGATTTATATGCTCAAGATGATATCACGACTAGACAAACTATGGTGCTGACCTGGAAAACTGAAACAAAAATTCCAGCAATCTAAGTACAATTGGATCACAGAAGTGGAAGCTTGCTTTAATGTATAGACCAATCAGATGAAAGGAAAAAACACTTTTAAACAAGTTTAGAGACACAATAGAACAACTTAATATGTGGCGAAGAATCATCATGAATTCGTAAAAACATCATAAATATATTCTTAGTTCCATTGGACCAGAAGCTTAGCGGGTGATGTTTTTGTATGCCTTTGTAGTCGCTATACATATTAGTTTCATAATTTCATATATATCATCATTCATTCGAAAAAGAAAATGTATAAACAAGTAAATTAAGGTCACTATTTCAAGTTCTGCAAAAAAGGGTGGAGCTGCTCTTAAAACAAGTCCATGAACGAAATCCTGTAAAATGAGTGCTGGATCCGATTGGCCGGTTGGGGATCATGAGGTTCCAGCATGAGGTGGCAAAACTGTAGCTTTTCAAAACGTGGTTCTTTCTTCGTAAATGTAAGCAGCTACTTACTACTCCCTCCGGTCCTAATTATAAGAACTATTTAACCGATTTTGAGGGGATTAAGGAGATGAGTTAAATTAGTTAATTTTACTCATTTTCCTAAACTGCCCTCATATAAATTTAAAATGACATAAGTTGACCTAATTATAAAGAGAGGAGTTAACATATATTTGTGTATATTTATGTGAATATACATAGATCTATCTACATAGATACGTACATAGATACACACACATATATGTGTGTATATATATATATATATATGTTTATATATATGTGTGTACAAACACACACACACATATATATATATATATGCTTTGGTTCGGTTTGATCCAGTCCAAATAAGCAACATAATGAAATCGGACCAGACTAAACTAGACTGATTGGTCGGCAGGAATGAGTTTCAGACAAGAGGACCAGACCAAATGGACTAATCTAGGTCAATTTTTTTAACAATATTTCTGTAATTTGGATGTTACATTTTATTTCTTATTTAATGTTGTTGGAAGATTTTTATTTTAGGATTTATAGTTAGATTTTATGTTTTAAGATGATTTTTATATCATTATAGGATCTAATGTTGTTGAATGTTATTGGATATTCTTATATATTTTTTATGTTTTAATTTTATGTGACGTGTTTTATATTATTATAGGAATTTTGAGGGTCCTAAATTCGTAATTGTGTTTAATAGTTTCAAATTTTGTCTTCTGAAAAATAAAATTAAAAATAAAATTACAAGTAGAGGGAGTCCACCAAACCCAGTCTGGCTCACTCTGGTCTTGGGTTGGTTTGGGATGAGATTAGACCTCAGGCTAGCTTGTACAACCCAAGTTCCTATCCAAACTAGACCTCGAGCTGATGTCAAACCCGGTCTAGTCTATGCTCATACCTAGCACCCGATAATTTTTGAATAAAAAAACTATAACTATATATTTTTTGACAAGCGAGTACGAGGACTAATTATTCTTTAGTAATATGGATTAATTAAATGCCTTGTCGAGTTACAGATTAGATTTATAAATAGATTAATAAGTTTACAATATACATATTAAATAATAATTAATAACAAAATTTCCTTTAGTAGACAGTTGAATTGACCAAATCTTATATTTAGTCAGTAAATTTAACCAAACCTAAATAAGGTCAGATATAATAAAATTTGATTTTCAAATTTGATAAAATTATCGAAAAAATGTAATTATAATTATCAAATATTTATTATTGTGTATATATTTGTTGTAAATTGTGTATTATAGTTATATTTCCTTAATTTTAAAAATTGTAAAATTATTATTTAATGTCATTTATAGTTATAAAGATTAGAGAAAGCAACTTAAATAAAATAAGGGTAAAATTATCCATATAAAGTGTTTCCCTCTTCCTTCTTAAATTACCAAACCCTAACGACCTGCACAAACCGACGTACCCTAATTTTTTTCTTTGATTCGCACAATTTCACGGCCTGAGAAAAAACGACGCACGATTCGCTCGATCTCAGACCACAATCGTCTCCTCTGATCGAGAAAATTTCTCACCGTCAAGAAAAAATCCTTCGCCATGGCAGAAGGCCGTTACTGCGGAAGCAAAACGAGTGGTGAACCGAAAATAATACTAAGAAATCATATTTAATCTCAAAACTCAATTTACATTGGTTCTAAATAACCGTGTCAGTATAACTTTCAACTGAAATTTTTCTACTGATGTTCTGGGTTTTATAGAGAGGATTCAAGAACTTACACCTGAACATCACCTTTCTCATAGCTCATGTATCAAAACTTTTTCCAGAGGCAACTGATTTAATTTCAGCCATAGTATCATTGCTGCCACAGTTTTTTTTTTTTTTTTGATAATTCATACTCATATACTATCATTACTGTTGCCGGAAACATTTTCTGCACTACCAACAAGGATTCTTAGGCAAGCTGTTAGAATTTGAGTAAGCTGACAACTTTGAAGCATGTGACTCATTGCCAACTGCCGGCTTCTCAATTACAGGCCATTCATGATTAAAATCTTCTTGTTGAATTTGATCGTGATGGTATGAACTTAAGCTTGATTCTGGATTTCTCAATGGAAAGTCCTGGAGCTTTAGAATGGTGCGAAACCATGATGAAATTGACCGGTCCACAATAAACTGGAACCAAATACCAGAGAAAAGGAGGATCTGGAACCCAAAAAACGACCGATAATAACTCGGAACCAAATACCAACAAAACCAGGCTTAAAGGTTAAAATCAGGTATAAGATTCACAGCGAAACTTTGTAACCAAATGAATCAGTGACGGCAAAAACAGAGCGGCAACATCTCTTCGACTGTATCGACTCGCTCCTCCACCGAATCACTGCCATATTCCCCTACGTATGGGTATAGGGTTCCGGTCGCTTATCCGGTGGAGTTCCGTTACGACTCGAGAAAAGTGTGCCGCTATAACGGTCAATTCTATAGAAGCTCTCGATTCTTGAATCGTGGACCTAGCTGCCCCAATTTCTGCCACTGATTTGATGAGAGGGCTGCGAGAGCTAGGGTTCATTTACTAGCCTGGATCTTGAATTCCAGATGAATCACCTTTTCGGTGGTCTCGGATCAGAGCGCAGAAATTCATCGTTCGACTCCAGTGCGTGGTTCTCGCCGGAGATCGCAGGGGTTAGGCCTTTCGTGCGTCGTCTAACTCTGTCCATCGTTCTTGCCGGAGATGTGGTTATCGCCGGAGATCGCAGGGGCTAGGCCTTTTGTGCGTCGTCCGACTCTGTCCATCGTTCTTGCCGGAGATGTGGTTCTCGCCAGAGATCGCAGGGGCTACACCTTTCGTGCGTCGTCCGACTCTGTCCATCGTTCTTGCCGGAGATCATGCGCAGAAATTCATCGTGGCTTTGTAATCTTGGTACAGAAGCGTACGTGGTACAATCGGGGCTCCACGGACTTGTAGAAGAAAACCCAATCTTGGGTCAATGCGGGGCTCCACGGACTTGTAGAAGAAAACCCAATCTTGGGTCAATGCGTTTTGGGTGCTCCACGGATCTTGTGTATCGGATCTTGAGGATCCGCCTTCTTGGACCGGATCTTGAAATCTCAACTGCTTTATTGGGCTGGTTCTTGTTTTGTTTGGGCTAGCTTGAGGCATTTAGTCATAACTTGACACATTTAGATACAAGGTGGTAAACCAAGAATGACCTTCATGGGCTTCTTGATTGTCTGGCCAAACCAAAATCCTAAACCTAGGCTGTGATACCATGTTAACTAGTATAATTAGGGAGGAAAATAGAGAATGGAAAATGGAGAATGATGTATTATTGATAATTGAGAGCATAATGCTCTTACAAATTCGAAAGTTCTTGTTTTAAGATTTTCACTGATTTCCATTGAGGATTTGGTGAAGGAAGGTTATAGCAGAGTATCTGAGATTGCAAACTGATCTAACCATATTTTTATATGATTTTTCATAATAAAATTGGGATTCTTAATGCACTTTGTCATAGTTATTGAGCTTAAAATGCTTTTATTGTGATAAATTGAGATTAAGAGTAAATACATTAAATTTGGATTAAAAAGGGCAAAATTGTCAAATAAATTGTAATTACTCTTAATCATTGATTTTTCACAGAATATTGGATGTTAGATTAATTATTTTGGATTGTAGATACTTGAAGAAATTGGATCATATTTGAAAATGGAAGTTTGAGTTCAAGTTATAAACTTTTCAGTTTAGTCCCTCTGCAAAACGTTTTAAACTTTTCACTCAGGTCCCTGCACAAAAACTCTGCATTTTGGCCTTAATGCTTTAGGTCAGCAGCTGGACGATTTCGGATATTAAAAAAAAAAGACCAGAGAAGAGCGCCGCGAGAGGGAGAGAACGAGGCAGCAAGAACGACAGACCAGACCTTCACCTTCGAATCAACTTCGACCCTCTTCTTCTTCTTCTTCCTTCCTCTCAGGATCGACCACCCTCGCCGGCGGCTTCCTCATCTACCACCGTCGCCGGCGAGGGTCCTTCTTCCCCAGCCAAGAACCAGCGCCGTGAACAGAAAGAACGAACGAGAGGGAGAGATTGGAGGCCGCAAACGAAGAAAGGAGAACGAGAGAGGAACAGCGCCGCTAGAACCAGAGGGCAGCATCGACTTTCCCAGATTCCGACGAGATTTTCCCAGATTCCGGCGAGATGATGAATTTTCCGGCGAGTTCTCAGATTGCAATGAGGGGCTGATTTCTCTGCTTGGTGATGTGGATATTGACTTGAGTTCAAAGCTTTAATAGGGGAGTTATTCTATCATTCTATTAGTCTAGATTTATATATTTAGTTTGCCTAGTTTTAGGGATTATTGTGTATAAATTCTGGAACTGAGATTAATGTTTATTGTCTCTGTTTTTTGATAATTGTAGTTGAAATTGGATTTTGGAGTGTGAAGAGTATATGTGTTTTAATTTCTTGTGGTTGCAATGAGATTATATTAATTAGCGTGTTATTGTCTAGTTAATGTAGTTGATTTGCGTCCTTTGAGGGACTGTTATTTACTCAATTTCAAGAAGGCTCATGTTGCATTATTCCAATTTTAATTGCACATCAAGTGGTTTTTAACAAATTCTCAAGAGGTAGTAGTTAGCTATGTTTGTAGGAGCTACTATTAATTGAGAATATTGGACTCAAGTGTTATCTTGAGGTTTTCCTTCAGACTTGATGAATTTTAACTCCCATAATCTTTAATGAGCAAGGATAGTCATTTCTTCATTACCAAGAACGTTCATCATTCATATTTTCACTTCATCCATTCCATTCACTCATTCACCATTTTAAAAGAAAATACCAAAAATAATAGTTTAGCATTTAATTAAATTGTATTTCTCTTTAGTTTATTAATTCAAAAATCCAAAACCTATTTTTCCCCTTGTTTTAATTGCATTTTCATGACATTTAGATTACTTAGGATTCAATAAAAGGCTCCTCGAGAGAGAGAACGATCCTAGGTTTGCCTATACGCAATCCTTGGTTATTTTTTATTGTGGACCCCAAGGCTAAAGACAAAAGGCCCCCATCACAAACCCAGAAGGAAGTTGCAGAACAGATCGGCCCGATCTCTTGAATTTGAAGGTCATGGGATAATTCAATCTGGTTGTGACGCTGCAGGCAGTGTATGAAGAAGCTGACTGCTTCCATCTTGTAATGGAGTTATGTTCTAGAGGGAGATTGATTGATAGGATGGTTAAGGAGGGCCACCCTTATACAGAGCAAAGGGCTGCTAATGTAATCAAGGACTTGATGTTAGTCATTAAGTATTGCCATGATATGGGATTTGTGCACAGAGATATCAAACCTGAAATAAGCACTGTATTTTTTTCCATTGTTCTGCATTCAGAGGTTTGATTGTTCTATTATTGAGTAGAAGCTCATCTTCATTCCTATTGCCATCCATTTAAATCTGATGAGATATTGGTGTTGGATGCATTATTTTTTTATGTTCAACTTGTTTTTTTGAGTTCTTGTTGTTTCCTGAAAAATCATAATTGGCTATCAAGGTGATTAGAGCTTTGAATCAATGCAGTGGTGATCCATTCACATTGCCTTGCGGTGGCAAAGGACTTTGCTAAGTCATCATGGTTTTGCTTCAATTTCTGTTTCACTGAATTTTGGTCAATTTATTGTCCCTATTGGAAGCAAAGAATTTCTAAGAGGAAGGAAGGTATGGGTGGAGCTTGAGGACCAGAGGGGTATTGGAGATATCTGCCTCAAATATAATGATGCAATGTTATCCCTGACTTATTTCTTGGAGTTTGCTTATGTGCATCAATAATTGAATGTTTGTGGTGGTTGTGCCTTCTAGATTAATAACTGTTTAAACCTTTATATTGGCTGGTTCTGGAAACGTCTGTGGCTGGGCAATCTGCAATCACATGCATACTGAAACTCATGATAGAGGCAAAAAATGTTGATGATTTTGCTCAAAAGTTCAAGGCATGTGAGGAGATTTGAAGAAAATGGTGGCAGCTGGATTCACATTCTGTGTTCATTGTATTTGCAAGTGATGATGTTGGAGAGTAGAGTAGAGAGCAGAGAAATGACGCCTCCTTGTTCCTGTCGATTTAAGGGAAAGCAGAGTAGAGAGCAATGAAGAATAGCCTCCTTGCTCCTGTCGATTTAAGGGAAAGTAGAGTAGAGAGCAGTGAAGAATTGCCTCCTCGCTCCTATCAATTGTGAAAAAGAGAAGCAATGTTGCAGAAGTGAAGCAGCAATAGTAGATATGGAGAAGAATTATTTTTTGTCTTTGTAATTTGTTGATTGTAAAATTGATCAATTTGATTCACCTTATCCCCTTATATTTGTGTTGTTCAAGTTGAGCACTTTGTCAAGTAGTGTTCAACTTGAGGGGGCGTGTTAAAATATAAGGTGATATTAAATAGTTAGTTAGAGAGGTAGTTAGAGGGTTAGTTAGGGGCTTAGTCTATATAAAGGGTCCACACCCTCACAATCACTCTCAATCACAATATATTCCTTGTAAGAGCATTATTCTCTCAATTATCAATCATACATCATTCTCCATTTTCCATTCTCTATTTTCCTCCCTGGTATAGCTGTTGAAAACAATTCCTCAAACGCTTCACTCAGCTCAGCTAATTAAGGTGATAATCCTGGCTTGAAGGTTAATGTTTGTACTCAAAATCCAGGAAATTAATTCATCATTTAGATTACAACATTGGAATGGTCAAGATAATTCTTCTCTTTTTACTAGAAAAATTGTTAGTAAAGTGAAGAGTAGGGGAAGTAAAATGATAAGCGAACCTTCATTTTGGTTCTCAGTGTAATAGTGTCTTTTGTTTAAAGAAAAAGATCTAGTTCTTAGTTGATCTGTGGTGTTTGGTTCTGTAATATCCTGAATTTGGGACCTAGAGATTGGGAATTGGTGTAATAACTCCACTTTTATGTAAATTATTGTATAAAGTTAATTAATATCATATTATTGAAATATATGGGATTTTCATTAAATCTAAGGCAAATGATATTTGTTCCTATCTAATTGGCTAATAAAGGATTATTATTAAGATGTGGCATGAGAAGGCCATAGAGACTTCAAGAACATGAACACATGGCACAAATAGAAAGATTGTTAATAAAATATCTTGCCTTTGAAAATGACTTATGGGCATGAGTCAAAAAGCAATTAAAAGCACCAAATATTTCTTTGATTCTTGGTGAATGGCGCACAACTAAGGAGGAAAAATGAAGATAAGGTAGTTACACTAGGTTGGAGATAAGGATCATATAAGAAAGCCCTAAAATACAAGTGTCCTAATATGAGATTATTTAGCTTCATGGAAAAAGACACTTATCTACATATAATGAATATGAGTTGGAAAACATAATTATTTATCAAGAAGGCCAATAATTTTGAACTAAACAAGGCAAGAGGGAAAGAAATAAATTTATCACATGATTAGTAAGAAGATATCTGTAACATGTCCATATGTTCTCTTATAAATTAAAGATTTGTTAGAAGGGGACACTTGGACACCTTCATCAATCAAAGAATTAAAAGATGGACACATGGAAAGGAGAGTAATTATGGAATGGACAACTAAGTGGACACATGGAAAGGTGGGTAATTATGGAAGGGACACCTAAATATCCATGTGGCAATATACTATTTAGAGAAGAAAAGTTGAGGACACATGTACACAATTAATTAATTAATTAAAGGGGACACCTAAGCCACCAAGGTGTCAACATGATAATTAAAGGGGAATAGATAGGGACACTTGTGTATATTTTATTGACAATTTGTGCCACCCAATTATCTTATCTATTAAGAAAAGGATCTTTAACCACAAGAAGCTAATAATTAGAAGGATATTTTGGTGTCCTAAGGGGACGCATATGCGTGACATAGAGAGGGAGGAAGGAAAGCCAAGTTTTTTTTTAGAAAATAGAAGAGAAATCTAGAGAATTCCAAGGGTAAAAAGGTAAAATTGCAAGAATATATTCTTGGTGCCAAAGCCTCTATATAAAGAGAACCTCTCCCCTCATTTAGCACCAAGAAAGGCATCACATACATGCACACATAGAGAAGAAGAGAGTAGTGAGTTTAAGAGCTAAAGCAAGAAGGAAGAGTACCAAGAAGATTGAATCAAGGTAAGAGAGTTATGGAATTTATTCTACTTCCTTCAAATTCATACAAATATGTTTAAGTTTTCAATTAGTGATCTTGTATAATATTATGGAAGTTCTAGCTACAACCACAAAGGAGATTAAGGAGAAGTAGCAAAGAAGTTAGAACTTTGAGCAAGTAAGTTCTCTTCTCTAACTTGTTGTAATTTTGCAAAAGCTTAAGGACATTATGGTCAATAGCTAGAACTTGGTGATATGATTTTATTTTGGTGATTTTGATAGTTTAAAATTGTTCAAAATGAAATTTTGTATGAGAAAGAGTATGGGGTACAATGGTAGATGAATTTTATTGCAGTAAATTCCTTTTCTTTTGAGAAGTAGGAGGATTATGCAGAAAATAATTATGTAAAGCTAGCTTTATTTTTTGACGCCAAAGGGAAAATTCTTAATTAAAAAAAGGGCAAGTTCCGTATCACAAGAAAAGATTAAGAGAATATAAGGCTTGCAAGATACAAGTTAAAACACTGAAGATGTGAAGTGGGATCATTTTGACACTTGTATTGGTTGTTATCCTCTGTGCGCATGTGCTTACGCAATATAGAGTAGTTTACAAAAGAAAACTCGAGTTTCCAACTAATTTTGAAAACTCAGAGAACTCTCTGTGTTGGCAAAACTCGAGTTTCCAAATGGAAACTAGAGTTTAGCTTAGTTCAAAAGTATTGATGGTTTTCTGTATGACCAAAACTCGAGTTTGCTAATTGCAAACTAGAGTTTTGTTCCCTTTAGAAAATATTGAAGTCTCTGTAAGGTACAAACTCAAGTTTCCAAAAATAAACTCGAGTTTGCCTTGATGTGAAAACTTGGAGTGTTCTCTGTATGTTACAAACTCGAGTTTACCACTGCAAACTGGAGTTTTCTTAACTTGTGAAAAATTGAGCTACTCTCTGTCAAGCGAAAACTCGAGTTTGCAAATCAAAACTCAATTTTTTCCTTAGACAGTAGGTTTTCAACTTACCAAAGACAAAAACTCATCTTGTGTTTACAATTGTCAGTTATCATCAAAACCCATAGAGAACTAACATTCTCCCCTTTTTTGATGATGACAACACTTGTAAACCAATATTTCAAGAGTTTGACAGAATTTTTATTTTGAAATTGATTCATTTTGAAAGAGCACTTTCAAAAATAAAATGAGATGCACAAAGTGGTAGAAGCAGATATCAAAGTAGCAGATGCAAGTAAAGATTATAAAATTAAGGCATTAGATAAAGATCATGGATTTATCATTCAGAAATAAAGTGCACAATTACAACTAAAATTACACTAACACAGCTAGAAATGCACAAACACCAACAAGTATTCCTACACAACTCTTCCTAACTCAAACTCTACACATTGCTTTTCTCTCCCCCTTTTTCATCTTCAAAAGGAAATGGAGTTGAGATAGAGGGTTCATGGAGAGGGTCTATGAGTGGAGTAGGAGGAGGGGAGTCCAATTTGACTGTGGAGGCAGGGGAATGGGGTAAAGTCTCATTCGTGGGAAAGGAAGAAGTATGAAGAACTTCAGTGGCAGGGGTAAGTGGAGAGGAAGTAGGGATGGGTTCTGTGGTAGGAGTGGAGGTGATGATGGGTTCTATGGTAGGAGTAGAAGTGATGATGGGTTCTGTGGTAGGAGTAGAAGCTGCAGGTGAGGAGGAAGGAACCTGAGGAATGGTGAAAGTGAATGGAGGGGAAGAAAAGGGTTCAGGATCAGATTTAATGTCAGGACCAGTAGAACCACCAAATCCAGAAGAAGAGGAAAGATGCTTCAGTATGTTATCCAGCTTATCACTGAGAATGGCATTGCAGCCTAGAAGTATGGAAAGCTTAGCATCATCATCCAGGATGTGACCAATGAGATTGTCAACCTTTTCATCCAATTGGGTTGAGAGAGTGTCAATGTGTTCCTTCATCTCTTCTTGAGCATCGACCATTTCGTGATTTCCTCTAATTACTTTAGCCACTAGCTTGCCCACTTCAAATTCAATCCTGATTGACATAGCAGCAATGGCAGCATCCACAATGGCTTTAATTCTGGAGTCAAGATCAGTAGGAGGTGACTGAGCTTCTTGGGCTTGAGCTTGTGCCTGAGAGGCTCTAGCATGGGAGGCTCTTGATCTAGAGGGAGCCCTTGAGGGAACAGAACCCTCACCCTCAAAGGTAAGCTTCATGTAGTTTAATTGGGACTTGCCAAACGCCGAAGGAGTTCTGATGGAATCAGGAGGGCCAAGATACCAGATCTTGTGATAAAACAGGATCACAGAGACAAGAGATGGAAAGGGAATATGAGAAGGCCTTTGGGGGGCAAATTTAAACCCAACCATCTCCTAAAAGATCCAATGGCCAAGATTTAAAGGAATTTTGTGGACAAGAGTAGCAAAGAGAGGGTAATCCTTCTTTGCAAAATGTGTGTAATTGCCACCCTTTTAAATGAAGTTTCGAGAGTAAATGTACCACAGTACTCTATTAATTGGAGGCATAGACATAGGAGAAAATGAGAGATGATGTAAACCAGTTTCTGGGACAGGTTCATTTGGTCTAAGTATTTCGAAAATCTCTCTATTGGTAAATTGAATTGAAGGTGGAGAGGTGGATTAGCAATTTTGAGAATAGTGTTAATGGTAGAAGCAGAGAAGGTGAAGGTTACACCTTTGACAGTGGTGGAAACTCTTTCCTCAACTAACTCACCCTCAGAATCAAGAATATTGCCATAGACCATATTGAAGTAAAAGATTTTGACAATATTGGGAGTGTATGAGGCAAATATGGAAATGAAAGACTCATAGTCTTTTAACCAAGGATACAAATCTAAACTAAAGTCATCTTTTAACTTAGCTAAACCAACAGACACAGAGGGACAAAATTCCTTATTAAGAAAGGATTCCTTGAATTTGGCAGCTAAGTCATTAGAAAGGACAGTGGCATCAAAAGCAAACCCTAAGGGAGGAGAGCTGTGATTGTAGATTTCTGTAATAGCATCTGGCTCTACTGAAGGTTCATCATCAGGTTGTGCTGCAGATGAGGCTTGTCCCTTTTTAGTTCCTTGAGACCTAGATGAGACCCTCGACCTTTTTGATTTAGAAGACTTAGAGGATTCGCCAGTCTTCTTCCTCCTTCTTCCTTCCTCTGGTTCAAGTTTCTTCGATGATGGTGAGACAAAAGGTTCTTTGAATGAAACACCTTTCGACTTTGTAGAAGCTTCAGGGATATTGTCGCTGACCCCACTAATCGAACGATCAACTCCAAAATGATAACGTCTTGGAGTAGATTTCAACCTCTTGGGTCGCTGAGGAGGAGGAGAAGGAGACCATGATTTAGAGCCTTCATTATCAGATTCATCATTGTGGGATACATGGGCAGAAGATTTGGAGGCCATTAGGGTTTTTGGATTGAGGATTTTTGGTTGAGAGTGGCGAATGACAGAAGGAGAGAGGATTTCTAGGGCAAAACTTGAGTTTTGAGAAGAGTGTAGACGAAGATGAACAGTCACTCTCTAAATAAGGTGCGAAACTTATCTGAACTTCAAGGATGTGTTGTGAACCCTTGAACTTCCGCGACTAAAACTCGAGTTTCCAACTTACCAACTCGAGTTTTCATGCTGCTTCATTAGGTGAGTTGCTTTCTGTCTTATCGAAACTCGAGTTTCATACTAAATGACTCGATTTTTCCTTTTGCCCAACCTCATAGCTTGCCTTCTAACCCTGACAAACTCGAGTTTCGCTTCCAAAACTCGAGTTTGCTTCATTTGACAGCAAAATTCAGTCATTCAAGCCTCTTGCATAAGACATTACTAAACACTCCGATGCTTAAATTAGTATCAAATAATCATCAAAACCGTAACTAACATTTGGGATAAGAAATGCTTACACCTCATTGGGATTTACCATTCCCAATTCTCTTCTAATGAAATTGAATTGCTCCTTAGCCAATGGTTTGGTGAAGATGTCAGCAAGTTGAAGATGAGTTGGAATGAACATGACTTTGACATCCTTCTTTTGAACATGATCCCTTATGAAGTGATGTCTCACATCAATATGCTTGGTCCTAGTGTGTTGAACTGGATTCTTTGCCAATCTTATTGTGCTTGTGTTGTCACATAATATTGGGATCTCCTTCAAGTTGATTCCCAAGTCAGATAGTTGTTGTTTAAGCCAAAGGACTTGAGCACAACAACTAAATACAGCAATGTACTCTGCTTCAGTTGATGACACAGAGACGGTTGTTTGCTTCTTGCTGAACCAGGAGACAAGTGAGCCACCAAGAAATTGACATTGGCCACTTGTGTTCTTTCTATCCATCTTGTAACCAGCATGATCTGAATCTGAGTAGGCCACCAAATGCTCAGGTTGACCTTTGGGAAACCACAAGCCAAGGGTCTTTGTGTCAGCAAGGTATCTGAAGATCCTTTTCACATTCTCAGCATGAAACTCCTTGGGAGCAGATTGAAACCTTGCACACATCCCTACACTGAATTGGATGTCTGGGCAACTTGCAGTGAGATAGAGCAATGAACCAATCATTCCTCTATATCTTGTGATGATGAAATCTTTGCCCTCTTCATCAGCATCCAAAGATGTGGTTGAGCTCATTGGAGTATCAGCTCCATTGCATTGGTTCATTCCAAACTTCTTCAGCAGATCATTGAGATACTTGGTCTGAGAGATGAAGATTCCATTCTTCCTTTGCTTTATTTGCAGACCAAGGAAATAGTTGAGTTCTCCAATCATGGACATCTCAAACTCTCCCTGCATGTTCTTAGCAAATTATTTACACAAAGCATCATTAGAAGCTCCAAAAATAATATCATCAACATAAATTTGGACAATTAAAATTTCATTAAGCTTATTACTTTTAATGAAAAGAGTTGTATCTACTTTTCCTCTAACAAATCCTTGATCAAGAAGGAATTTACTTAATCGCTCATACCAAGCTCTAGGAGCTTGCTTAAGACCATAAAGAGCTTTCGTAAGGCAATAAACATGATCTGAATTATGATCATTTTTAAAACCAGGAGGTTGTTCCACCTAAACTTCCACTTGAATAAAACCATTTAGAAAAGCACTTTTCACATCCATTTGATAGAGCTTGAATCATTTGACACAAGCAAAGGCTAGAAGAACTCTTATGGCTTCCAATCTTGCCACTGGAGCATAAGTTTCTTCATAATCAATTCATTCTTCTTGATTATAGCCTTTAGCAACCAATCTTGCCTTGTTCCGGACAATGATTGCTGATTCATCTCGTTTGTTCTTGAATACCTATTTAGTGCCAATGACCGGATGGTCCTTAGGCCTAGGTACCAAATCCCAAACTTGGTTTCTATCAAATTGGTGTAACTCCTCTTGCATTGCTATCACCCAATCATTGTCTGAAAGGGCTTCATCAATCTTAGAGGGTTCAATATCTGATATAAAGGCAAAAAATGTAACTTCAGTCAAAATACTATTTCTAGTCCTTACACCTTGATTTACATCACCTATTACTTGGTCCAAAGGATGATTCCTTATGAACTTCCAAGCTCTAGGTTGAGATTAATCGGGGGTTTCTAAATTATTTTGAGGATCAACTTCGAAAACATTTTCAGGATTTTCAATAGAGGCAGGAGTAGTTTTCGAAAAGAATTGATTTTTGAAAACATTTTCCTCATCATCATCCTTGGATTTGTCAGACTTAGATTCACAGAATGCAACATGCATAGATTCTTCAACAATACAGGTACGAATATTAAAGACTCTATAAGCTCTACTTCTATTAGAGTAACCCAAAAATATACATTCATCCGCATTGGGATCAAATTTTCCCAAGTTATCCTTACTATTGTTATGGATGAAGCACTTATACCCAAACACATGCAGATGACCCAGATTTGGATTTCTTCCTCTATACAACTCATAAGGGGTCTTGTTCAACTTCTTTCGGAGGTATGCTCGATTTGAGATGTAGTAAGCCGTACTCATTGCATCAGCCCAAAACACTTGAGAAGTGTTATTCTCATTCAGCATTGCTCTTGCCATCTCGGTGAGGACTCAATTCTTTCTCTCCACAATACCATTTTGTTGAGGAGTCCTCAGGGCTGAGAAGTTGTGATCAATCCCCATATTGTCACAAAATTCTGCAAAGGCATAATTTTCGAATTCTCTGCCATGATCAGTCTGAATTCCTGAAATAACAAAGCCTTTCTCGTTTTGGACCTTCTTGGCAAAAACAATAAACTGATCAAATGTTTCATCCTTAGATGATAAAAATATAGTCCATGCAAATCTAGAAAAATCATCAACTATGACCAAAGTATAAAGATTGCCACCAAGGCTTCTTACTCTAACTGGTCTAACTAGATCCATATGAAGTAGTTAAAGAGGTCTAGTAGTTGAAATCTCATTTTTAGATTTGAAAGATGATTTGGTTTGTTTTCCTTTATGACAAGCATCACAAATAACATTATTTTTTGAAACGAAGTTTTGGAACACCAATTACCAAATCCTTTTTGAATAATCTGTCAAGTTGAATCATATTGACATGAGCTAAATGCTTGTGCCATAGCCAACTATCATCCAAATTACTAACAAAGCATTTTTCAAAAGTAGAACCATCTCTAGAAAGGTTAAGTGTATAACAATTACCTTCCCTAGGGGCTCTAAACAAAGCTTTTGATTTTACATTTTCTAAAGAGAGAATATCCTTACTTACAATCAAGCATTCCTCAGAATCAAAGATAACTAGGTTACCTTTATCAGTGCTTTGGCTTACACTGAGAAGATTGTGACAAAGTCCTTCCACAAGGTAGACATCTTTGATTTGTGGTTCTTCATTGTTTCCAATTTCACCAATCCCAGCAATCTTTCCAGATTGATTTCCACCAAAGGTCATTTTTCCACCATCCTTGGGCTTGATTGAAGCAAATTTGGAATGATCTCCCGTCATGTGTCTAGAGCATCCACTATCAATGTACCATTTGTTGGACTTTGATGCTCTTAGACAGACCTGCAAAACATAAGCAATCAGGTCTTAGGTACCCATCTTTTCTTGGGTCCTTTGGGGTTAGTTTGTGTCTTAGGAACCTTGTAAGATCCCTTAGGCACCCATTGATAGTTTCCAATTGGTTTACTCTTTCTTTCCTTTTTATGAAAACAGGAAGAAGTAGTATGACCTTTCCGATTGCAATAATTGCAATGAGCAAAAGGGTTTGAAGAATGAACGGATTTTCTAAAGTAGTTTATATAAGACTTTTCTCCAAATTTCCTTTTGCCTTTTCTTTTATCAAAATCTGGTTTATAACCAATTCCTGATCTGTCATTTGTAAATCTTTGTTGTTTCAAAATGACATTGAGCATATCACTACCTCTAGTGAATTTCTCAAGTGCCTTTGTAAGATGTAAATTTTTTTTCTCTAAATCAGGACAATTTTCACAAACCATATCTTCACAAGAAAGGTTTTTAACTTGCATTTCAAGAGTCACATTTTTATTTTTCAAAGATATGTATTTTTCAGCTAGCTTTTCAAATTTAGATTGCACAACAATGTATTTAGCAAATAACTCATCATAGGATGGTTTCGAATCATATACCTCAACATTGTTGTCATGTTGCTCTTCTTCTTCAGCAACTAAGCAAATATTAGTTTTTTCTTCCTCATCAACTTCATCTTCATCATATGAGCTATCTCCCCATATGGCTGAGACATAGGCTTTCTTTTTGAATTTGTTGAACTTCTTCTTTTCTTTATCCTTGTTCTTCAGCTGGGGGAATTCCGACTTGATGTGGCCAGGCTTGTCACATTCGTAGCAAATGATTGGCTTCTTTGCCTCGGTGCTGGAGCTACCCTTGTGAAATTTCTTGTACCCTTGGTCCCTCTTATAGAATTTCTTGAACCTTCGAACCATCAAGCCCAGCTCTTCATCTTCGTCTTCTTCTTCTTCATCATCTGATTCCTTAGCTTCTTTAACAATCTTGAGAGCAATTCCTTTTCTCTTGTCACTCATCTCATCAAGTCCTTTTCTGAACTTGATCTTTCCTTCATATTCAGATAGACTGCCAAACAGGGCTGCTACAGAGCTCATTAATTCCCTACGGGCTTCTTCAATGGCTGTAACTTTAGCTTCCCATTCTTTACTGAGGATATTGAGAATTTTCCTCACTTGAACAGGTTGTTTGTATGTTTTTCCCAATGTAGCAAGCTTGTTGATGAGATGGGTGAATCTTAACTGGAAATCGATGATGGTTTCTCCAGACTTCATGCGAAGAAGATCATACTTAGTCATGAGAGTATTGACCCTATTCTCTTTCACTCCGGTAGTTCCTTCATGAGCTATTTCCAAAGCATCCCACATGGCTTTAGCGGATGGTAATTGCAAATACAAAAGTACTCTTGTTGACTTAGAGCACTTTGCAGCATGAGAATGACTTTGTTGTTGACAGTGACGTTTCTTCTATCATTCTCATCATAGTTTTCTTCTGGCTTTGGAACTCGAAGTCCATTTTCAAGTACTGTTGGAGAATAGTTGCCAACCTCGAACACCCTCCACATGCCATATTAACTAGCCATGACAAAGACCTTGAACTTGGCTTTCCAGAAGGAGTAGTGCTCTCCACTGAAGCCAGGTGGTCTGTTGATTGAAGCTCCATCAGGTAGAATACCTTCCATGGTGATACTTCTCGAGATGTTTAGCATTTTAAAGAAGATCGAGCTCTGAAACCAAATGAAAGTGGAGCTAAATCACCAAGAGGGGGGTGAATTGGGGATTCTAAAAACTTTTTCGAATTGCTTTGTTTTTGAACACTAAAAACAGAGCTAGACAGAGGATAGGGAAGAGAAGCAAGACACAAGAAATTTATACTAGTTCGGTCCAATCTCTTGACCTACGTCCAGTCCCCAGACTCTCTGGGATTTTTTCACTATCACAATTGATTACACACTCTGTAACTCAAGAGTAATTCGCTCACTATAACTTACTCCCCCTTACAAGTTGCAATCAATATCCCAATCTCCAAGTCCCCTGACTTGAGATTCTTACAATGAATGATTTACTATAAATGAACTCTCTCTAAGAGTGGATAAAGATAATCACTGAAGTACAATGTATCAAAAGATACTTCTTACAAGAAAACTCAAAGAGTAGTTGAAAACTTGAATGATTTTTCGTTTTCTACAGATTTTTTGTTGAGAAGAATTGAATGCAACTCTATTCATACAAGGAGTGCATTAAATGACCATTGTAATCTTCAATATGATCGTTGTCAACATTGAGAGTGGATTAGTTGAAGGTTTGGTCTTCTTCTCTCTCTATTCTTTGGTAAATCCAGCTGCACAGAAGTTTAAGCTTGACTTCTTGACTTTTAATCCGTTGGAGGAGCAGCTACTGGATGTGGAAAGGAAACATTAATCCCTTTGCAACGTGTGTAGAATGATTGTCCAAAAGGATGCAAGTTTTCTGGACTTTGCATTTAATGAACTGACATCACTTTTTTCTTTTGTCTAAGTCTTCATTTAATATCCTATAATCCATATGAAACTCATTGACAAACTCATTAAACATAGCTAGGAATAGTAATGAGTGATGATAAGAAGTATTAAGGTCAAACGGGAAGATTTCACAAATTCGAGTAACTTGATTTTCAAAATCAGCGACACAAACTCGAGTTTGTTTATCCAAACTGGAGTTTGTTACTGTGCTCAAATTGGAAACTTGAGTTTCCATTTACAAAATCAAGTTTTCTTCTTCCAGAGAAGAAGGTCGTTTTTTGAGTTTAAAAGCATACTTTGAGCAGTGAGGCAAAACTCAAGTTGATTAATGACAAACTCGAGTTTTGGACTTTTATAGTGAAAATATGTTTAAGTCCAAAACCTCAAAACTGGAGTTTCTAAAAGTAAACAGGAGTTTTCAAAACACTGAAATAGAGCAAAGCTCTTTGCTTTGCGCAAACTCGAGTTTGCTATACAAAAATCGAGTTTTCTCTTTAGTATGAAAACACTTGAAAATTCAAGCCAAGTGAAAACTGGAGTTTTCAAAAACCAAATAGAGTTTTCTCAAAGTGAGTAAAACATGAGAACTCTCTGCCTAGTGGAAACTCGAGTTTCCAAATCCAAACTCGAGTTTCCTCATAAGAGAAAACTTTGATAAATATTCTGTCAAATGAAAAACTGGAGTTTTAAAACAGAAACTGGAGTTTTCATAACCTTAGAAAGGAGCATAGCTCTCTTTGACTTACAAACTCGAGTTTACAAAAGAAAACTCGAGTTTCCAACTAATTTCGAAAACTCAGAGAACTCTCTGTGTTGGCAAAACTCGAGTTTCCAAATGGAAACTGGAGTTTAGCTTAGTTCAAAAGTATTGATGGTTTTCTATATGACCAAAACTCGAGTTTGCTAATTGCAAACTAGAGTTTTGTTCCCTTTAGAAAATATTGAAGAGTTTCTGTAAGGTACAAACTCGAGTTTCCAAAACTAATCTCAAGTTTGCCTCTATGTGAAAACTTGGAGTGCTCTCTGTATGTTACAAACTCGAGTTTGCCACTGCAAACTGTTGTTTTCTTAACTTGTGAAAAATTGAGCTACTCTCTGTCAAGCCAAAACTCAAGTTTGCAAATCAAAATTCGAGTTTTGCCTTAGACAGTAAGTTTTCAACTTACCAAAGAAAAAAAATCATCTTGTGTTTACACTTGTCAGTTATCATCAAAACCCATAGAGAACTAACAACTGCAAACCCAAATAATCTCAATATCTGTTGGAATCCGTACAGCAGTGAAATTGAAAACTTACGAATCCCATCGAAGGATCCATTAACGGCGTTTAAATCAAGGTTAAAAGAATCCGAATCGTACCTATGCGAAGGGTTGAGCGTTTCGTTCAACTCGGCCTGGTGCGCATCTCAAACATCGTGCATCTCGACCGTCGTACGTCTCGGACGTGGTGCCATCTCTTTCGATCAAACAGGAGCTGACTTTGCAAGTCTCCTCCCTCTACCGGTATCCACACGAACAGCCTCGAACACAGACGGTAGTGTGCTAGCGCCTTCAGTATTCTCGCGTCTCTCTATTCTCTCTAGGGTTTCTCGCAGCTTTATAATACGCTTGACAAAAGTTCCGTAGGTTTTTCTAAACCTGGTAGGCGTATTATATTCAAAATTAAACCTCATTAATTTTGAAATTCGAATTTTGAATCTGGATTAAACAATATATTAATTAAATCTATCTGATAGATCTAATCTAATCTATTTATTTAATCCAAATTGAAAGCCTTTTGATTTAATTTATCTCTATAAATTAAATCCGAGAAATGATATCTATCTATTTAATTAAATCTGAGATACTAT
The DNA here is from genome assembly GCA_025563575.1 of Acacia pycnantha. Classification (NCBI taxonomy): domain Eukaryota; kingdom Viridiplantae; phylum Streptophyta; class Magnoliopsida; order Fabales; family Fabaceae; genus Acacia; species Acacia pycnantha. Next base: position 288,092 of record JAMWYP010000110.1, on the reverse strand, counting down.
ATCTCAATTTAAATTAAATAAATATATGATATCTTTATTTGAAAATTAAATCTGAGATACAATATCTCTATTTGTTTTAGATATTTAATTTATCAAATAAATTAAATACAAACAAATGTTATATAATAATATAATAATCTTTATTAATTAATACTATTATATTAATTTCGAATTTAATATATATATATATATACACACACATATTCATCCTAGACTAAATACATTATTCATTAAATCTTAGACATATCTAAGATTCAATGAATCTGGACACTTTTGCTCATGTTGGGCTATTCTTGTGTGCGACCCTGCAGGCCCACATAAGATTGGTAGCGGGCCAATACTGTACCAGCCTACAAGTCGCAAGCGGCCTCTAGCAAGACATTGCGACTACCCAATTCATATGGGGATCAATGATACGATACAACCTATCGTACAAACATGTCACGTCCCCTTTGTCACGCGATAATTTGGTCAAGGATGAGGCATGGATAATGTCAACTTCATGTTCTTGACCATTACTTTCTTGATTCTAGAGTAGTTTAACGATTGAAATGGAAACTCCTTTCCATCGTAGTATGGCCATACATTTCTCAGACTCACTCATTGAGGGGCCTAGTATTATCTCTCTACAAATGTGAGGGACAAATTTCATCTTGACCATTTACATTCCTCTGCATGAAAACCACTGATCCCAATCATAGCTTTTGTCATCACCTGGTCAAAGGTGAGTTTTGACTAGGTCAAAGATCAGCGACTCATCATGTAGGAATCCATGATGATCTCAGGTCAACGGGCGTTGTGACGCGGTTATACATGAGAAAAGCTTATGACTTAATCCATGCAACTTTCTCATAGTGGGTCGGTCCAGCACCTTGTACTCTTACAAGTGCCTATGACTTTGACTCGTATCTCCATACTCATCAAAGTCATACTGGTCTTATTTCATCTTTATTCCCACGGAGATGACCGACCAAGGACATTTAGGATAATCTATAAGATATATCCAAGGATCAGCTATCACAATAAACATGCAAATAAAATGATAACTAAAGGAGAATACTTTAAATAACATAAACGTTTAAAGTACAATGACTTGCCCCTAGGACATAATTTCCAACAATATTATCCGCAGAGGACCTCCTGGTGTTGTTTCTAGAGTTAAAACAAGTTCAGGCGCAATCTTTTCTGTAATGAATCTTACATTTGCCGGGAACTTGGGCAATATCTTAAGTGCAGCTGCAGAAGTTGAAATCCTTGGAAATATTAGGCACCGAAATATAGTTAGGATGCTGTAGTGTTCGGTCAAAAATGACAACGTTTTAATATGGTATGATTACATGGAAAATGGAAACCTACATGATCTTTTGCATGAAAAGAAGCACCCACCACCACTAAACTGGGCTGTCCGTCATCAGATAGCCACTGGAATTTCTCATGGCTTGGCCTATCTTTATTATCATTGTTATCCTGCCGTCGTGCACTGTGCCATCAAGCCAAAAAATATACTGCTAGATTCTGATATGGAGCCTCATATTGCTGATTTCAGGAGTGCCAAACATTTGGATGAATATTCTCTATTGCCATTGCCATCCTCATCTATTCTAGGCAGACTAGGGTATAATAGCCCAGGTGCTTCTTCTACTATGTTATCTTTCTTTCCTATTCCTATTTCCAATGATTAAATAAGTACTCCTCCAATCCTTAGTGTTGGACTTAATTGAGAAATTGGTCCATATTTGTCATTCTTTTTTCATACTACCCCCTATTTATCATTTTTCCATTGTCTGGAACAGAAAATAGTCAAAATAGACATAAAACAGCAATTACCAGGGAGTTTGATGTGTACAGTTATGGGGTAGTGCTGCTTCAGTTGATAACCCGAAAGATAGCAGTAGATCAATCATTTATGTCAGGATCTGAGATAGGGGTTTGGGTCAGAAGTCTGTGGAGGGAGGCAGGAGACATTTTTAAAATTGTTGATTCAAGCCTTGCAGAGGAGCTGCTCAATGCCTGTACCAATGTTGTCAAATAAGTCACCAAAGTGCTTTGCATAGCTCTATGTTGCACCGAGGAGGATCCAAGCATGAAGCCTATTATGAGAGATGTTGTCAACGGATTAGTGACATAGTAATCCCAAGGAAAAGATCTGAAAAAGAAAAAGCTTCCATGTTCTAACTCTTTTTTTCATAGTTGATCCAAACATGCATACATGTAAGATACTAAGATAACATTACTTGTGTGTATTGGTTGGGACTTGATAATATAGCTTTTTTATTTATGGTAAGGAATGTGTTGAGCCTTTTTCTTGACTCCATGGTAGCTTGAAGGGGATATACTCTGTTACTTATGCTCCTGTAATATTACTCCAAGACAAGAACCATCTTTGTTGAACCGAGGTACTACATTACTTACTCTGTTTATTATGACTGTACTCGCTGGAGTCTTGGTGTTTGATGACAACTTTAAGGTCTTGTATATACCTTTTGGTCAAAATTCGTATGCTCATGTTTGTTTAAAATGTTAGGGTTAATACCATTGTTCCTTATAATTTAATTTGATTTTGATTTTGGTTCTTATAATTTCAAATGGTGGTTTTTGGTCTAATAGTTTTATAAAGATTTGGTGTGATTTTAATAAGGTTAACTTTAATTAATGTCATAAAGTATAATTAATTGTTGCTTTGACTTTGGTCCTTACCCTTTTAACAATTTTTTGTTTGTCTTTATATTTTTAACAAATTTTGATTTTAATTTTTATACTTAACTGCATTTACTAAAGTATCCTTTTAAAATTATGGGGACAAAAAATCATGATTTAAAACTATAGTGATCAAAGCTAAAACTGGATCAAACGGTAAGGATTAATAATAAGATTAACCCAAAAATGTTATAGTAAACTCCTTTGTTAGCAGTAGAAATATTTTTTAAAAAAAAAATTATGATGTTGCTATTATTGTTCAACAAGTTTATTATTTTTATCATTTTCATAGTACTCTTGAGCTTGTTTATAAAAAAGGGTTAAGAGGCAATTTTGCTTCTGAAGTTTATAAAATAGAACAATTTTGCTCTGATTGTTATCCTAGTTAATTCTCACATTAGTTGACTAAATATTTTTAGCTGGCTGTCCATATTTCATTTACGTCATTTTTGTTTAGGTATAAATTTATTTCGGAAGTCCATGTGTTATCTACTTCATTTTTTTTAAAGTTAGATATAAAAATTTTGAGGCAAATTAGCACCTTAACAAAAATGATGTTTACAGTATTAATGTTGAATCTAAGTGCTAATGGGCTGATTGTTGAAATTCCTCGAGAGATGGGAAAATTAGTGAACCTCATAAGTTTGGATCTGTCTCAACAATTTGACTGGAAGTATAAGAGTTCTTGCTGAGTTTTCTTCATTACTCAAAGTCAATGTTTCATACAAATTCCTTGGATGGCCCTGTACCGGAGACACTGATGAAGTTGCTCAATTATGAATCCTTCATCATTTTTGGGAAATCCCGGCCTGTGTCATTTGTTCATCATCAAACAGATTGAATTGTAATCAGAGCAGCCATCTAAAGCCATGTGATGATAGATTGAAAAACCAAAAAGGGCCAAGTAAAGTACAAGTAGCAACGATAGCACTTGTGTCATCAATATTTTTTGTTCTTTTGCTGCGGGGAGTAGTCTATATGTGTGTACGCGGCAGAAAATCTAAGCAAGAAGGCGATATCTCTGCCAGAGAAGGCACTTCCTTGCTGCTTAACAGAGTGATGGAGGCTACTGCTAAGCTAAGTGACCGGTTCATCATCGGTAGAGGAGCTCAGGGAGTAGTTTATAAAGCTTCATTAAATTCAGGCCAAGTTTTTGCTGTGAAGAAGCTTGCATTTTCTGGGAACAAAGGCAAGAGCATGGAGAGAGAAATCCAAACCCTTGGAAAGATTAGGCACCGGAATCTGGTCAAACTGGAAGACTTTAATTTGGATTAGAAAAGACTTTGGTCTGATCTTGTACATCTACATGCCAAATGGAAGCCTTCATGAAGTCTTGCACGAAAAGCATCCACCGCCATCTTTAGAGTGGAATGTCCGATATAAGATAGCCATTGGTGTTGCTCGTGGATTGGCCTATCTCCATTATATTATGATTGTGATCCTCCCATAGTACACCGCGACATCAAACCAAAAAACATACTCCTAGATTCTGAGATGGAGCCTCACATTGTTGATTTTGGTATCGCCAAGCTTTTGGACCAATCTTCTGCTTCAGCACCATCTATATCTGTCCCCGGCATAGTGGGTTATTATGGTAATTATATTATTTTGTAAATAAGTATTACTACCTCCGTCCTTAATTATAGGAGCAATTTAACCGATTTTGGGAGAATTAAGGAGAGAGGTTAAATTAGTTAATTTTACTCATTTTCCTAAAATATCTTTATATAAATTTAAAATGACACAAGTTACCCTAATTATAAGTGTTTCTAATTTGTCTTACGTTAGATATCCATGACATATTAGTTTATATATGTATATTAGTTGCTTTTTATATAGTCATGTGTATACATATAGATCTAATTTTCTTTCCACACGCTTTCTAATTGAAATAATGGTCTTGCTATATAAACATATATGTGTGTATATATATGTGTATACATATAGATCTATCTACACACACATATATGTTTATATATGTGTGTGTTCACACATATATCTAGACATATATATATTGACACACATAAATACAAATATACATATATATGTAAACACACATATATATAATGCTCCTAATAATAAGTATAAATAGGGGTATTATAGGAAAAAATTGACAAAAGTTAAAACTTGCTCTTATAATTAGGACCAAAACTAACTCCAAAATTTGCTCCTATAATTAGGGACGGGGGGGGGGGGTATTAGATTAGTCAAGATCAGATCCTAGAATATAGCAGTTAGTTAGTTAGATCAGATTAGTTTTCAATTTTTGAATTCCCTAGAAGTCCTCAATCTGTTACAACAGATTGCCCTCCATGTATCTTATATATTTCACTTGAAGCAATGAGAAGAGCATCGGACTATATTATCCTGATCCTAAACGCTCTACAGTTACATTGCACCAGGTACTTCTACTAATACTGCTATTAGTAATCTGCTTGTTCTTTTTTTTTTTTTTTTTTGCACTATATAGGTATATATTATGTTTGTCTTTCCATCAAAATAGCTTCAATTCAATTTGATAAGACTTCCCTTGATATTATATACCTCCAATCCTTTTTTTAATTAGTTGATGTGAGACTCTTATATTCTAGTACTGACTAACATGTTTACTTTGGCCTATGTTAGAGAATGCATACAGCCATACACAACGGTGAATAATAATCTAATGTATACAGTTATGGAGTAGTTTCGCTTGAGTTGATAACGAGAAAGATGGCAGTGGATCCTTCATTTATGGAGGGAGTTACTACAAAAAAAAACCTATTTTGTCGCGGTTAAATTGTCGCGGTTAAAAAAAACCGTTACAAAACAACAAATTGTAACGGTTTTATCCCATAACCGCCACTAAATAGTAACGGAAGCCATGACGGTATGGACCTCGGCTACCTTTGTAGCGGTTCACTCAAAATAAACCGCAATGATTTGGCGCCACTTTGGCGCGCAATGGCGGGAATTGTTGTCACCGTGATTTTGTAACGGTTTCTTGAGTAGAACCGCTACAAAGTGGCGCCAACATTGGCGCCAACTTTGTTGCGGTGATTTTATAGCGGTTCCATCAAAAACCGCTACAAATAAACGAAACGTCACAATTTTGTCACGGTATCCGGGAAGAGTGGCCGTGACCGCGTCAAAATCTATATTTTGTAGCGGTTTCGAGGGGAACCGCTACAAATTTTCACACTATAAATACCGTACATCAACTATAACTACTAAAGGAATTACTAAATCTTCGACTTGTAACTGAATGAACTATCTCGCTTGGTCGTCCAAGGAATGCAGATATCAGTAGCTCTGATCTCTTATCTCAGGTGATGAGGGTGCGGATATTTGCCTCTCTCATCCTTGCGAGGCAATTCGTTCGATCACAAGCCAAGGTTTGCTCATTTCTTTGGCGTGAATACTTCTACTCTTCTGAGAAGAGTCCAACATGCGACCGGAGATTGGGTTCCATTGTAGCCACCTTTGTCTCACGAAAATATCTCTGATGAAAATGACTCAGCCAGTTTTTCGTGGGAGATCGGCGGCTACATTGAGTCCCAATCCCCATGGACATGTTGGACTATTCTTGATTACTTCATTATGTGTAATTTATTACGTGGACAGTTTTAAAAAATTAAAGAAAAGAAATAAATGAATTGAAGGTTTGGTTTTTAAATATTTGTACCAAACTAATTAGTTTGATTCATAAAATTTTGAATCAAACTAATTAGTTTGGAATTTTTTTGAAAAAATCATTCTCAGAGGTTCACAACAAAAACCGCGACAAAATGTGGTCATATTGTAGCGGTTTCTATGTAACCGCTACACAATTTCAAGGGTCGGCTATTTTGTAGCGGTTTTTGTAGCGGTTATTACACAACCGCTACGTAATTTTAACGGTCGATATTTTGTAGCGGTTTATGTGGCGGTGATGGATGAACCGTTACAAAATTTCAAATTTTGTAACGGTTTATTAGGGGATTTACAGTGGATGTCGAAGGTATATCTAATTGGTTTTTTTGGAGAAATTAATTTAAATTTTGTAGGTTTAATTCAATTTTTTCTAATATTGCAGATAAACATGGGAACATCAGCAGTAGGACGCTGGATGTTTCCACTCTCACTCAGCAGGGACCAAGACGTTTGCTGTGACCTACAGTGAGATGGTATGTTATTATTTAACATACCGATTGTTTTGTTTTTCCAATAAAAAAGTACATATTGTTTTAATTCTTTCAGCAAAAGAAGGCTCGGGAGGAGAACACACAAACGAACTATGGGAAGTTGTGGACACGCACCCATAGACACCGTGATGGGACGCCGACCTCTCGGGCGGCAGAGGAGATAATAGTAAGTTACAAAAACATTGAAAAATATAATGAATGTTGTATATTAAAATTGATCGTCAATTATTTTATTAATGATTGTTCATAAACGCCGTGGGTCGTGCCCGGATTGAGAAGACCGAGGCGAGCTACAAGCGTCGCAGACCCGGAGTCACGAGTGTCAGTGAATCCTACCGCCCCACCGAAAGCCGCAGTGGGCCCGGTCGAGCATCCCGGCCGTGTTAGGGGCATGGGCCTTGGCGCCAGGCCTAGCATGATGTACCCGAAGCATGGCTCCTCCTCTGCGTCCACCAGACCCTCCACTCGAGAAGGCCACCACCGGAGGCTTTTGATGAGATCATTGCTTGAGAAGGTCGCCGAGCGGGTTGCTGCACATGAGGCTGCACGGAGGGCCGACGAGGAGGCCGAGAGATGCGCAAAGGGGCCGACGAGGAGGCCGGCATAGGCGCATGCAGAGAGCATCGCCCGTTGGTACGATCATCATGTGGAGAGCTGGATCTGCATTTCGGGGCCCCGGCGCGACTATTACCCGACCAGCGGTTTCCAGATCCCGAGCCTCCCCCTCCGTTCATCTTTGAGGAATCCCCCCCACGTGTACCAACCCCCCCTGAGACAGACCCCCCTAGGACAAGACTTGATGATCATGTTCCTGATAGTTAGTTTTTATTTTGAAAACTTCACTCATTCTGCATACGCTTGGATATTAGTTTAATTTGGTTTAAATATTTGGTTTGTTTAAGATGTGCTTTAGTTATATATTTGTTACCGTTAAATTTGATACGTTATTTCAAAACCTATAACTCATTTAACTAAATTTTAATCGAAAACCCTAAAACTTTTAATACAAAATTTTAATCCTTGTTTAACGTGTGCTTTAGTTATATATTTTAATTATAATCCAAAATAATTTCCTAAAATTTTATTTCAAAACACTAAAAATTAAATTAAATTTTGTAGCGGTTCGAATGAGGAAACCGCAACAAATTTGAAATTTGAAAAAGGGCGCCTATTTTGTCGCGGTTGGATAACCGCTACAAGATTCAACGGGCATCATTTTGTAGCGGTTGTGATGAAGATAACCGCGACAAATTGTACTCAGTAGCGGTTGTAGTCGCGGTTTTATAACCGTTACAAAATTGTTCGTTATAATTGCAACGGTTGTTGTAGCGGTTATGTAACCGCTACAAAACATTCGATGCATGTTTAAAGATCCCAAGTTCTGCGTTGAATGTAATTAAACATTGTATCCACATTTATCTTCTATCCTAGATTTGTTTGTTACATATGGATAAGTCATGGATCAAGCAGACGCGTAGTTCTCCTGTATATTTAGCGGGATTGAACACTTTCTTAGATTTCGCCTTCTCTCACGCATGCATTAATGGGAAGATCGTGTGTCCTTGTGTGCGATGTAAGTTTAAGAAGTGGCAAACACGAGATTCTCGCTTTGGAACATCTTCTTGTAAAGCCTTTCCCGAAGCATATACATTCTGGGCGGTTCATGGGGAGCAACGTGGTATGGGATATGGGCTCCATCTTCCTCGAACCTCACAAGTAGGAAATCAAGTACATCAAGATGATCCGGTTAATGAAGCTGTCCGTGATGCTTTTGGTGTTCAAGACGACAACTTCACAGCAGAGGTGCAGGGTCCAGACCCTTGTAAGAAGTGTCACACTTCGAGGTTCAAGACTGCTCGGAAAGGGAAGAAGCAGAAGAAGAAACCTGCGAAGATTCTAAGGTACTTTCCTTTAAAACCTCGCCTGCAAAGATTGTTTATGTCGTCTAAGACAACTCGGCATATGAGGTGGCATGAAGATGATAAGAATGAAGATGGTAAACTCGGGCATCCACGTGATGTTTGAAGCGTGGAAAGCGTTCGACTCGGTCTTTCCGCATTTCGCGGCGGACCCTAGAAATGTCCGTCTTGCTTTGGCGACCGACGGTTTTAATCCATTTGGGAATGTTAGCACAAGCTACGATATGGCCGCTATGTTGATACCCTACAACTTGCCCCCGTGGATGTGCATGAAACAAAGCTCCTTCATTATGTCCATGATCATTCCAGGGAAAAAGGCACCGGGAAATGACATCGATGTGTATCTCCACCGCTGATCAAGGAGTTGGTGGAGTTGTGGAATGTAGGTGTGGAGACGTACGACGCGCACGAGAAGACACTTTTCAACTTGCGTGCGGCCTTGATTTGGACGATAAGCGACTTTCCCGGCCTCGAGACATTATCCGGTGGAATGTGCATACCGGCCTTGCGTGCCCGGCCTGCAATAGGATGTTGATGTTGAGTTTGGGAAAAAGAACGATCCTGCAAGGGCCAGAACAAAGACTGCCAGGGCTTCAGGTTCTACGCCCCAACAATGGCGAAAGGTGAGCGTCTTCTTCGCTCTTCCGTATTGGAAAGATAATTTGCTCCGACACAGTCTGGATGTCATGCACATTGAAAAGAATGTGTGCGACAATGTGTTGTACACGATTCTCAACGAACCGTGCAAGTCCAAAGATCATCTCGCAGCCGGGAAAGATCTACGGGAGATGGGCGTTCGTGGAGACGCGTGGCCGGATGAGCATGACAGATTTCAACCGGCAAGGTTCACCCTGACAAAACCGAATAAGGAAATCTTTCTCGCTACCTTGAAGAAAATAAAAGTTCTGACGGGTATTCAAGCAACATATCACGATGTATTGACTTGCGAGGCTCGAAAGGTTACAGGGTGAAGAGTCATGACTCACATGTGCTTATGCAACGCTTACTTCGCCGGCCATGAAAATACGCCGCCTCTCGACGTGTCTCTCGTTTTGGTCGAGCTTTGTACTTTCTTTCGGAAGTGTGTTCGAAGGTTTTGATAGTGGAGGAGCTCGACCAGCTGCAGGAGAAAATCATTCTTACGCTTGTGTCATTTGGAGATGATCTTTCCTCCGTCATTTTTCACGGTCATGGTTCACTGACAAGACACCTTGTTCACGAAACAAAGCTTGCTGGCCCAGTACAGTACCGATGGATGTATCCCGTTGAGAGGTACTTGTTGAAAAATAATTACTTTACCATTACTCCCTAGTCGCACGTTTAACCATTGATCCGGCTATTATTTTTATGGTTCTACTTTATAGGTTTCTTGGGAAACTTAAATCTTACGTGAGGAATAAGGCGTGGCTGAAGGTTCAATAGCGAAAGGTTATATCGGGGATGAGGTCTTGTATTTTTGTTCCAGGTACTTCAATGACATTGAAACGTCATTCAACCGACCGCCTCGTGTAGACGATTGTCCTGAGCCTGAGCCGGAGCCAGAGACAACAGAGTTGTTAATCCCTCGTGTTGGTAAACCAGTTGGCGGGAGTGAGAAATTCAAACTCACGGCACTTGAGAAGTTCCAAGCACATAGACATGTCTTGATTAACTGCACCAAAGTTGAACCGTACCTTCGGTAAGGATTTCATACAAATATATATATATCGTATCCTATATATTTCCTTACATTTTATACATACTCACATTTCATTGCATGTTCAATTGCTGGGAATTCAGGAGTTATGTGAAGCGTGAACCGAGGATTCGTATACGTACATCCTCCGAAATTGATAGAAAGGTTCACAGAGAATTCCCGAGTTGGTTTAGGAGGAGAATAATGAACGACCACAACCCGCACTCACTGAATTCGAGCTCTCGCAGAGGGTCCGCTTGACCACGCCCTAAGATTCACGGCATACAATGCCAATGGTTTTAAGTTTTGCACCGTCGCACGAGATCGGGGATTGCCGACCCAAAACTCGTGTATATGGCACGTTTGGGACGAGGAGTTATGCGAGCAGCGATGACGGAAACATGCGGTTCGGTGACGTCCCGTATTATGGAAAGCCGCTTGATGTGGTCGGGATAAGTTACAGGCCTATTCACCGTGACGTTGTTCAAGTGTTTGTGGGCGAATACCACAACGTCCGGGGACTCACGACAGACGACTTAGGCATCACATCGGTGAATTTCGGCCTATACACAGTGGTCAGTCTGAAGATGACGAGCCGTATATTCTTGCCTCAGAGGCCCATCAGGTTTATTATGTCGTCGATGAGAGGCACAAGGATTGGAATATGGTGGTTCACTTAAAGCCTCGGGACCTTTACGATATGGGCGATGGTGATAAGGTCGCCTACGATTGTGAGCCGTTGCAGCCCGCCAGCTTCGAAGACTTCATCCCAGACGGCGATGACAATTTACCTATAGTTCGGTACGTTTTTAAATTTACGCTTTATGAAATTGAAACATTTAACTAAAGTTTTAATTATATTGTGTTCAAACGAAACTCACGCGTAACATTTTATGTAAACTTTCTTTGTAGGGATGTCGAAGAAGATTGAGAGGAAAACTTAATGCCTATGCTGTAATATGAAATCTTTTTAATATTAAGTTTTAAAAAAAAAAACCTCGAAATTACTTTGTAGCGGTTATATAACCGCTACAAACACTTAAAAAAACTCAGAAATTACTCAGAAAAAAAACCCCCCTTTAAGTTTTTTTTTTTTTAAAAAGAACTCAGAAATTACTTTGTAGCGGTTATATAACCGCTACAAACCCTTAAAAACCGCGACAAAATCAACCGCTACAATAACCGCTACAAAACCCTCAAAACCGCTACTAAATATAACAACCGCTACAAAAAAGTGAGACACCAACCGCTACAAAATGATACGCAGAACCCACCATAAATACCCCACCCAACCTCATTTAATACGCCTCAACTTCTTTTCTACCCACGTTTTCTCTCGCTATCTCAAATATTTTTACGTTTGAACATTGTGAGTTTGAACGGGGTAAGTACCGTGTAACTAGATCAATTCTAATGTTTCTCATACTAATTTATAGTTCGATACTAATTAAACTTTGTTATTTTGCGGTTGAACGAGATATATCTTTCAACTTTCCCTATTCTTTCATATACATTATTCAATTGATTTGTACATATAATTTTTAAATATTCAAGATTGTTTTAACCACCTCATTTCTTAGCACTTATTCTACTTACATAATCTTATTATTTTGTTTCTATACATGCACCTTATATATTTAAATTTCATAATTTACTACCTTTTATTTTTGTTAAAAAGATATATTAATAATAATTACTGAATTACGCCGATAAATAATAATTTTTTTAAACCGTAATGAATTTGTAGCGGTTGCAATAACCGCTACAACATTTCAAATAAAATGGCGTTATGAATTTTTTTAAACCGTAATGAATTTGTAGCGGTTGCAATAACCGCTACACAATTTCAAATAAAATTGTAGCGTTTATAGTAGCGGTTTGCAACCGCTACAAATATTCAAAAGCACATGTGGCGGGACTATTTGTAGCGGTTGTAAACCGCTACAAATATTCGAGATGGCGGCAAATTTTTTTGGCGAAAAATGGCGGGAATGTTTGTAGCGGTTAGTAACCGCGACAAATATTCAAAATAATAAAAATTTATGGTGGCAAAATTATCAACACATTATTTTGTAGCGGTTATGAAACCATTCTCGAACCGCTACAAGATGATTTGTAACGGTTACGGACCGTGACTAATGTCTCGAAACACACGTCGGCCCGCTGATTTAGTGACGGTTTTCTTGAACCGCAAGAGGTTGTAGCGGTTTATGTGTATGTAGTATCGGTTTTTTTAACCGTTACAAATCGGCTTGCCACAGGCGATTTTGTCGCGGTTCATCTAACCGCTACAAATGTCGTTTGTCACGTCAAAAACCGTTACAAATAGGTCATTTTAACCGCTACTAATTGTCGTTTTTTTTGTAGTGGTTGATATAGTGAATTGGGTTAGAATTCTGCGGGAAGGAACGGAAGATGTTCATAAAATTGCTGATTCAGGTCTTGCATTTCAGTTTCTGGATTCAAATGTTCTTGAACAAGCCACCAAAGTGTGTAATACCCGGATAATTATCTATCTTAAATATTATATTTTGATAAATAACACCTATTTTAAATAGGTGAATGTGTGGTCTCAAATTTTGTAGTGTATTTACTTTGTTTTTAGGGCAATTTCTCTTGGAGTTAAAATGAACAAAGAGCCAAAATCTCTAAATACTTTTATGGATCATAAAATACCCTAAGATCAAGTATGATCTTAAATATGTCTTAAGAGGCAATTAAATACTTATTTAAAATAGGAAAGTATGTTGTCTCTAATTTTAGTAATTTATTAGTTATTTTCCTTGGAAATTAAAGGGGCAAAAACCCTAATTTTATTTTGGGGAACATAAGTTGCCCTATGATTTTTAAAACAATGCATGGTGCATAAATGACCAATGTAAACACAAAAGTTGTGAGAAAATAATTAATCCAATTTAAGAAAATTGTCAACAATTAGTAGATGATTAAATAAATAATTAATTGCTAATTGTTTAGGCATGAATAAAGGAAATGCCCAAAGTTAACTATGTGCAACCCCTAATTAAAGATTAATGACCAATGAAGGGTCAAGATTAGCATGAAGAAAATTGCTAATTAATTAGGCATGATTAAGAAAATGAATAAGATTAAATACAAGAAATCCCTAAAGCCCAATTAACCAACATAGGATATGTTAAAGATTAGTAAACATAAGTTTAATACACTAATCAACTTTGACAAGTCAAACCTAAATCAATGGTTAGGATTAAAACTACATAAAGCTAGATCTAAGGGTTCTAAATTAACCATAAAGTTAATCCTTGTGAAATAAAAAGAACCAATGGGATAATTAACTATAAGATATATTAAAGCAAAAACTAATTAAAATCAAAGTTGAAAAAGTCAAAAAGGGGGGGTGCCGACTTGTGTGTGTGTGTGTGTGAGTCAAGTAGGAGGAAAGGGAAAAAAGAGATATTTTGTGAAAAGCAAATGGGATAAATGAGAACCGATAGAAATTAAATTGTATCTTGAAATATGTGAACTAACTATCAAACATCAGGACTTATTATAAACAAGTGTATTTTTAGCCCGAAGTAGGTTATCTCCGAAGTCATTTCCGTAACCATCGAGGTTAATCCTAAAATGACTAAAAGGCTAGTAAAGACCCCTAATTGGACCGTAATCCTTGTTATTCCAAATACTTCTCAAGAGGCTACATAAACTTCAAAGTTTACCTCTAAAAGTATTTGAGATTTATAAGCATATGCGATTAGAACACGAAGCAGGGGAATTAATCGGTAGAAGAAAATCCCTAAAGGATAAGGTGAGGTCATCAATGGAAGAGGATAGGGAAGAGAGAGAGAGAGAGGGATGGTTTTGGGGATGGAGGGTGAGGATTGAAGATGCAAAGAAGCCCTAGATCTAATGGCCATGAATGAAGGAGAGAAAGTTCAAGGAATTTACAACTTTGCCACAATTTTCTTCTATAAATAGCCTCCATTCCATTTGAATTTTTCACACCAAATTGCCTTGAGCAATTCGAAATTAGAGAGAAGGTGGTGAGAAGGAGGAGCTTTGGAGAAGGAGTAGCAAAGTTCTGGGTAAGTTCTTTGGTCCTTAGCTTTTATATTCTAGTCTTTAGTTTAGTAGTTTTAGTAGAAATGTTAGTTAGATCTAGGAAGTAGGAAATGAAATTCCTATTCTTGTTGTGGTATAAGTGTTTTCTCATGTCACACATACATGAAATGGTGGGACCCACACATATATATAATTAGCATTATATTTATATATATATATATATCTGTGTGTGTGTGGGTCCCCACCATTTCATGTGTGTGTAAGAATCTTCTTCTTTTCATGCAACATGAGAAGTTTAAACCCCATATATATATATATAAACGGCTAGTAACCTATAGGTCCTATTGGCTTGGCTCGGTATCTATAAGGTGGAAAAACAATACTCCTATAAGCTTTGGATCTGATCCCCCCCCCCCCCCGCCAAAAAAAAAATCATTTTTAAAGGTGCAAAGTCGGTATTCTATGCTTTTTCTTGGAAGACTGCATAAGGAATCTGAAATTATCAAATTACTATAGAACTTCCGTTCTTTTTCTTTTTAAATATAATTATTTGTTACATTCGATTTTTTTTTTTAAATAAAATAGGCAAGCCGGAGCTTGGATAACAAAGTCAAGACTAGCCAGAAAGAACTAGTCCTTACAACAAACAACTAGAAATAACTAGCATGAGCAGGACAATTGGTCCTTGATGACCATATCAGCGCATTCTCTTGGGATCACAGGAACAAGAATGACTCCGGCATCAGCCGGTGCATCATGGCCTTTCTTAGCCATAAAATCAGCACATAAAATGTTATCCCTCGAGGTATGATGAAGTTCCACGTTCCAATCACTGAACAGGAGATCTCTAGTCTCCCCAATAATGCCTCTGAGCGGGTGATCACTGGAGCAGTCTCTCATGAGAATATTAACAACATCAAGGGAGTCAGAGTAGATGACGACATTCCGTAGTCCCATCTGCTGACCGACTTGGAGACCTATCATAGTTGCATAGATTTTAGCTTCGAGCACCGAATGAAGGCCTAGGGCTTTATAAAAACCCATAAGCCATTCCCCCCAGCATTCCTTAGCACTCCTTCGCATGCCGCTTGGTACTCCTCCGCATGCCACTTGGTAATGGTGTTTGACTGATCCGTCTACGTCAATATGGACCACATTCGCAAACGAAGCCGTCCAAAACTTCTCCTGAGGCTTGCTGAGTTGAAAAATATAATCTGATGGGCGAGAGAATGATTTGCAGCGCTCCCCATAAGGAGGTAGTTAGATCTATGAAGTAGCTCCCTTGCGTCTGTGCTTTCTCCTTGGAAAAGAAATGCGCATCTAGTAGTCCAAAGTATCCAGCATCCCAGACTGAAGGTCCTTGACCAGGAGAAATTTCGGAATCTGCCATTACCAGGATTATGATTGATGTTCCATTTAAGTCAACCCTGCAAATTACCTGCAAAAAACTGAGCAAACTAGTTAGGTTTTAAAATTTGTTTCCAAAAGTTTTTAGCTTTGTCGCAATCTATGAGAATGTGAATCTCGTTCTCCTCCCTGTTACATTGAAAGGGGCAAGTATTATCATTAGTAAGTCCCCTACTGGCTCTTAAGGAATTGAATTAGTAACCAGTCTCTCGTGACCAACTTGCCACATGAAGAATTTAACTTTTTCAGGAAGCTGCCATTTCCACAACTGGCTCTAGAAGTTGTTAATGCTAGTACCTCGTCCCTCAGAAAGGTATTGATAAGCAGATTTAACGGAGAAGCATCCATCTTTCGATGCCCACCAGGTATAACAGTCGTCGAGGTTATTGTGAGGGGGACGCACTTTGGTATTGATTCAAGGAATATGATTTTTTTTCCAATCCTGTTTAAAGAAAATGAAGCCTTCTTTACTTAACCCTTTAATGAAATGACCTTTGGTACTTTAAAGAAGGGTTAAAGATATTTTTGTTCTGAAAATGTTTTTGAAGTGTTTAATCCTGAATTTTAGCTTTTTTTTTGGAAAAAATAACGGAAAAATATCATTTGAACTTTAAAATTCTGTTGATAATTATAGTAATAAGATTAATAAAAAAAAAGTAAAGTAATTAACAACTCGTTTTATTATAACATCAACTTTAAAGTTCAAATGGTACTTTTTTTTTAAAAGATTTTCACTTTTTTTTGGGAAAAAATCAGTGAGGTCCTAAGGAAGAGGAAAACAAATATAAAAAAACTCCCAAACCTAAATCCCCTATCAAAAAAGTCCCTAGGGACTTTTTTGATATTAATTACGAAATTCGAATATCAAAAAAATCTCGTTGTCAAAATAGTTTTTCCTATTGTTAAAATGGTTTTTTCTATTGTTAAAATTTCTCTATGAAAATATTGTTTGTCAAAATGACTTTTCCTGTTGTCAAAATAGTTTTTCCTGTTGTCAAAAATTTTCTAGGTTTCTAAAATTCTACACGTCTGAGGAAAAAACTTGGAAAATTTTTAACAACAAGAAAAACTATTTTGACAACAATATTTTCATAGGAAAATTTTAATAACAGAAAAAATCATTTTAACAACGGGAAAAATTAGTTTGACAACAAGAATTTTTTGATATTGAAATTCTGTAATTAATATAAAAAAAGTCCCTAGGGACTTTTAATAGGGGATTTGAGGTTGAGACTTTTTTAATATTTTCTTTTCTTTGTGACCTTATTAATATTTTTCCGTTTTTTTTGTACTTGTCCTTCACTGGGATCTGTATCCTCATTTTACTATTATTTTGACCCTCTCATAAAAACAAGAAAGGGAAAATTTCAAATAAATACCATTTGAATTTACAAAACCCCCAAAAATAATATTTTGACAACAATATTTTTATAGGAAAATTTTATTAACAGAAAAAGTCATTTTAACAACAGGAAAAATTATTTTGACAACGAGACTTTTTTGATATTGAAATTCTGTAATTAATATAAAAAAAGTCCCTATTGACTTTTTTAATAGAGGATTTGAGGTTGAGACTTTTTTTAATATTTTTTCTTTTCCTTGTGACCTTATTGATATTTTTCCGTTCTTTTTGGTACTTGTCCTTCCCTGGGATCTGTATCTTCATTTTACTATTATTTTGACCCTCTCATAAAAACAAGAAAAGGAAAATTCCAAATAAATACCATTTGAATTTGCAAAACCTCCAGAAGTCTCTTGAATTTGTAAAAAGACTGAGAGGTACCAAGGACCTATGAGGGATATGCAAATTCGGGTGAAATTACTCTTTTGCCCTTACTTTTAAATAAATAAATAAAAATACCCATATCAGAGGGCCGCCGCCGGCCACCGGTTGGGGGTGGGGTTTTTTTTTGGGGGGGGGGGGTAGGGGGATTAAACAAAATAATACATTGAATGTGTGGGGGTGGGGTTTGAACCCCCCACCTCCCACAGGGGCCAGTTGGGCCACTTGGCTCCTTTATTATGTATATACATTAATAAATATATTTTTTTCTTAATATTTTTTCAACGGTATTTACAAATCTCATAACGCAAATTACAACTTTTTTTGGAAGTTTACACTTTTCAACTCTTTGATGCCTCTGATTGAAATTTTTTTAAAAAAATGCAATTTTACAAATCTCATAACGCAATTTACAAATCTCATAACGCAAATTATAACTCTTTTTGGAGTTTTCAAAGAGTTGAAAAGTGTAAACCTCCAAAAAAAAGTTGTAATTTGCGTTATGAGATTTGTAAATTGCGTTCTGAGATTTGTAATTTACGTTATGAGATTTGTAAAAGTGTATTTTTTTTAAAATTTCAATAATAAAAGACTTATATACATCTGAAATCCGCCTAACAAAAAAATGAATATTTTTAGAGAATGCTCGGGCATAGAAGAAACGGATCTCTTTTTTTGTTAAAAAAAAAAGAAAGAATATCTAATGAATCGTTATACATTTCAATTTGAATTAAGAATTTTGCGTACAAATACAAGCCGTTATTAATTAAATAACCATCTGATCATATATGTGATTATGTATTACAAATTCTGGGCATCAAAGAGTTGAAAAGCGTAAACCTCCAAAAAAATTTGTAATTTGCGTTATGAGATTTGTAAATAGTGTTATGAGATTTGTAAAAGTGTGTTTTTTTTTTCAATCAAGGGCATCAAAGAGTTGAAAAGTGTAAACCTCCAAAAAAATTTTAAATTTGCGTTATGAGATTTGTAAATTGCATTATGAG
Organism: Acacia pycnantha; assembly: GCA_025563575.1. Taxonomy (NCBI): domain Eukaryota; kingdom Viridiplantae; phylum Streptophyta; class Magnoliopsida; order Fabales; family Fabaceae; genus Acacia; species Acacia pycnantha. Next base: position 269,406 of record JAMWYP010000110.1, on the reverse strand, counting down.
ATTTGTAATTTGCGTTATGAGATTTGTAAAAGTGCCTTTTTTTTTTTTAATTTCAATCAGAGGCATCAAAGAGTTAAAAAGTGTAAACCACCAAAAAAGTTGTAATTTGTATTATGAGATTTGTAAATTGCGTTATGAGATTTGTAAAAGTGCATTTTTTTTTTAATTTCAATCAGGGGCATCAAAGAGTTGAAAAGTATAAACCTCCAAAAAAAGTTGTAAATTGCTTTATGAGATTTGTAATTTGCATTATAAGATTTGTAAATACCGTTGAAAAATGTTAAGAAGAATATATATATATATATATATATATATATATATATATATATATAAAGGAGCGGTTGGGTCACTTGGCCCTTGTATGGGAGGTGGGGTGTTCGAACCCCACCCCCACACTTTCAATGTATTATTTTGTTTAAACCCCCCCCCCAAAAAAAAAAACACCTCACCCCCACTGGTGGCCAGCGGCTGGCACCCAGCCAGCGACGGCCCTCCGATGAGAGTGTTTTTTATTTTTTTTTATTCATTTAAAAGTATGGGCAAAAGAGTAATTTCACCCGAATTTGCATATCCCTTATAGGTCTTTGGTACCTCTCAGTCTTTTTACAAATTCAAAAGACTTCTGAGAGCTTTGCAAATTCAAATGGTATTTATTTGGAATTTCCCCAATAAAACAAGACAGTGTAAAAAAAGTTAATATTCACTGTTAAATCATTTTACACTGATACTACACTTGATCTTAAATATGTGGCATGTAACATCCCAGTTTGAAACGCGGGAATTTTTTTTTTTTTTAAGTCAGAGTCGAGCAATGGAGCGAAAGAGTAACTGATCATAACGAAACATCAACCATTGTGTAATATTGTATTGATTACAATAATCCTACTGTTCAAAAGTAAACTACAGAAAGAAACAGAAAGCGATAAGATAACTTCATCCGCAAGTCTACTCCTGCTGCTTGCCCCGGACTTCAATTCGCGGTCCTCCGGACTCGAAGCTACAGTGAGATTCAATTCAACGCATTGAATCTCAGGTAACGGTTAACCTCATATCCAAACAACACAGTATACAGCCAACAGATATTCTAGAGCTAATACAACAGTATATCACTACATAAGCATACAACAGATGCATGATCATTATGCCGACAAACATAAGCAAATAGCATTATGAAAGCCCCACAATGTAAAACAATAACAACAACAGCCTGCACTATTCACCAGTGCCACGATACTCACTCGTGTCCTCAGCGCTAGGAAAACATAACGGCATTACAAGACATAACCCGTATAAAACTGTCTGTATAACGGTCTACAAACATATCTTAGACATATATGCATTTAAGCAGCACAAGATTAGTGTTACAGTACGCGTCCGTACCTTCGTTGACGTACGTAGATGTTTCTGGCGGAAACTTGTACTTTCTGACGGAAACAATGGCTTGTCCGACAATGCACGTTGGACAAACAGTAACGGCAGCAAACTAGGATTTCGACGTCCTATAAGAGTAATATCACTTCCATTAGTGATTTGACACAATAATCGGCATTTTAGGTAAAAATTACCATTTTGCCCCTATACCCCTAATTGGCGGAATTTCGCCAAGACTTCGTTACTCGACTAATTTTCTTCCCAAAATTTTGCCGTAACTTCGACGCCATTTTGATTTTCGAAAATAAAGACTAAAATAGCCCTCCCATATGATATCCAATCATACTTGAAAATTTAAAGGCTATTCTAGCATTACAACCCCCTACTTTTGAGAAAAACTACAAAAGCTTCAACTTTTCGGAGACTCGATCCCTACCATGTTTTTACCTCTTCAGGCATATTTTTAATGCAATGAGGCCTAAAAAAAAGAATAGGAATTTCATCCCCTACTTCCTAAATCTAACTAACAATTCTACCAACTACCGAACTAAAAACTAGAACTTAAAAGCTAAAGACCGAAAGACTTACCCGTTGAAGACTTTCTTCACAATTTTTCCAGAGCTTCTCTCTCTTCTTTCTCCCTCTAGGATTTCGGCCAAAGGAAGTGAAAATGGTGTGAAGAAATTTCAAGGGCATGGCATCCTATTTATAGAATTTCTAAGGGATACAAAAGGAATTTTCCAACTTGTTCTTAACCATGGAAATCAACATGAAAATGGTGTAAAATTCTTGTCCATTCATGCCTCTTGGTCGACATACTTGGGTGATGTGGCAGCCAAGATTGGTCCAAAAATGGTGACTTGGGTTGCTTTAAACCCGGTCTAATAGAATTTCCCCGATCGGTACCCGATTCGCGTGATTTCGGGGAAATTTCAAAATTCTGGATTTACAACTTTGAAGACATGTTCTCACTTACTAGAAATGTCCAAGTTAACCTAAATTTTGATCCCATATAGGGCTCCAACAGTCCAGTTGAAGTTTCCTCGAGAAACGTGTCCGAACGCGTCCGGTTTCAGAACGCATTTCTAAAATCATCAACTTCTTCAGAAAAATTCACTGATTCCAAATATGTTCAGATAAATTCAAACTCACATCTAGATATCGAGTTAGAATTTATTTCCTTCATATCTAAAAATGTGCCTATCTACATTTTTCCCTATTTTGTTTTATTAGGAAAATGCACAAACGGACTCAGAATTGATTTCCGGAAAAGGTCACTTGAAGGTAAAAACTCACTGATCAATATTTTACCTTGACTTTGGAAATCTCATTCCTAGATCTCTAGATAGGGTCCGTTTCCTAATTTTTAAATTACTATTCATCATTTTTACTTTAATAAATTATAATATTATTATAATGGCAAGTTGCATAAAATCCTTTACATATTTTTTTTTCCTTGGCCCAATTTCGGCTGGCCCTCTTTTATTTTCAATAAATATTTATTTTTTATTTAATTAATTATTTAATTATTTACTTTTTCCCAAAATTTCCACAAAAATACCTAATTTGTCCATTCTTGTATTTAGGCTTAAAAATACCTAAACTCAACTATTTTTCTCCAAAATTTCCATTTAATTAGTAAACATGTTTTTACTAATTTTAAAACAGAAACCACTAATTGTAGGGTTTTATGTAATTACTTGTGAATTTCCTTTGCTTATGCTCAAGTAATTAGCCCAATATTACTTAATTACTTTATTATCACTTGTTGATAATTTTCTTAATTACAATGGCTCATTACCTTCATACTCTTGTATTAACATTAGTATTTTCATGCCTCTTGCATTTTTAGAAATTACAAGGGTATTATGGTCATTTCACTTCTTTTAACTTAGAATAATAGGCTAAATTTACACAAGTCTGGAGACATTAATTTCACTTATCAGAAATATCTATTTTATTCATAATATTCCAGATAATAAAATCCGAGTATTACATGGCACACCAAGGGTGAAAAGTCAACAAGCTAGATCTGTTCACCAGCACTTGCATGCCTTCACCGAACTCACGAAGGCTAACAAAATTCCGGTGACGGAGCCGCCCAATGCAGTCGACAAGAAAGATCTGTTCACCGGCACTTACATGCCTTCCATATGATCTTTATCGGAGAGAGATCTACAGGAAACGACAACAGTGGTTTTCTGGGTTTTGTAGAAGAAGTAGAGAAGGTAACAATCACGAGATTTGCAGCCGAATCGTAATCCACCCACGCCATAATAACTAGTGCAAAAAGGGCTTTAAGACTCGCCTCATTTGGAGCGGATAATCGACGCACCTGCCTTAAAGGTGTGACCGGTGGCGCTTTGTAAATAAAAAGAACTTCTTAAACAATGAAGGGCTATAAGACCGCCTCATTTAGAGCGGATAATCGAAGCACCGGCCTTAATGGTGTGACCGGTGGCGCTTTGTAAATAAAAAGAACTTCTTACACAATGAAGGACGCCTCATTAAGACCGGACTAATTATCGACCGGTCCTAAATATGTGACCGTGGCATATTTGTAAATATAAAGAACTTCTTATTCGATCAATTTTTCATAGATCTTATCCGCACTGTTAAAATAACAACCGGCCTTAAAAATGTTAATAAAAAAATTGAAATATCAAATACTTTTATGTAGAAATCTCATCAAGGCATACTTATATTTTCTACACTCCAAAATAATACGGAAAAATATAAATATAAAGGTATTAAAGTTTTAAGACCGAACATATATAAAAGCCGGTCTTAAAACTTTGATTTTTAAGACCGAACTTAAAATTTGTCCTAGACTAAAGTTTAAATGAAAAAGTAATAAATGTTAAGACCATTGTTACAGAATGACCGGTCTTAAAAGTAAGACTTTTAAGACCGGACAAAAATTTGGCCTACTAAAGTTTGAATAAAAATTAATTAATTTTAAGACCTGACATATATAGAGATCGGTCTTAAAGGTTATCTTTTAAGACCGTATATGTGTATTTGTCCTGGTCTTAAAAATGAAGCGCCAAACGTTAACTTCGCGCGACGCTTTTGTCACTCTCACACTCTCACCGAAGAACCCCGTTCACGTTGCGAAACCCTTCCCGTTCCATTACCTCTCTTCCTCGCCCGCGCACCGTTAGCCTCTCGTTACTCCCTCATTTTCTCGTGCATTCCTCTCTTACTGTCTTGAAAATGAACGGTGAAAACGATTCCACTCGTGTTCTTGAAACTCCGTGATACTCGGTTTGACCGGGAGGGTCTGACAAACGAACCCTCTTCATCTCACATTGAGCCTCTCGCGCCGTGCACGCCGTGGTAGAAGCGGCACACGAATGATGGAAGTATCCCTTAGTCGGAATACCGGGACGAAGCTCGAGATTCATTTTGATGAAAATTTGCAACCTTTCGGTCCTAATAAAAGCACATATACTAGTTTTGTCTGCGCTCTAGTACGCAGCAAGGTTAGCATTTTGACCGATGAGTGGAAAATGTGGACCAAAAACAATAAAGGATCCTATGTGGGACACTATCCGGCTTACATTCACCGTCCCTGAGTCTGAGAAGTTCAAAGACTCAACATTGTCTTATTGTGCTTGCCTTTGTCCCGCATGAGAGGAGCATGTCCTAGTTCCATGCAAGTTTGATATGTAAACCGTGTAATGGCCATGGTTAGACGTTGTCGTTAGTTAGTTAGTTATTCTAATATGTGTAGGAACCATTTATGATGAATGAATGAATTGACCGAGTTGGCAGATTTCGCAACTCCCTTTCCTTTGGTTTTCCCAATTTCTTCTACAATGCTACATCTTCCTTAAGTAAAATGTTGAAACTTGATGAAGTGAATTTGACTAATGTCTGACGCTCATATCAAGCGTAAGTTCTCTAATTTCGTTAGTGACATGGCCGGAATTCATAATTGATATATAGTTGTTTTCAATCCCGATTCACGTAAAATAAGGGAAAAATATCAGAGATTGGGAGAAAGAATGATTGCCCACACAGGCTTCTCGCGGCGGATATGAAAAGGCCGAAAAGATTTGATGGCAACCAAACGGAAGAGATTAGAAGATGAAGTCGAATCCAATCCTTCTACGGTAGTTGACCACCGCCATCTCCAATACGTCGCGAGGAGCTCGTTGTATATTCGGCAAAGCCAAGCGGCGCCTACACGAGTGAAAAACTCGTGTAGTTGCCGAACGAATTGTAAGTATCGATATTGTTATTTTTTACTTACTAAACATGTTTCATCACTAAGCTTCTCGTTATCCGTATCTTACAGAAGATCTTAAAAAGAAAGAGGCAGAGGGATCTTTGCGCTCTGACGGAGGAATGATGTTCGACCGCCGCGACCGGAAACCAGATCACGCGGGCGTGTAAGGGGGATTGGAGGACGGGTAGGCCTAAAGCAATACTTTGGTAAATCCAAACGCCACGTACAAAGTATGGTTACCCTGGAGGAGATGGATCGACGCCGCCAAATTAAGTGAGGAATCGCCGCGAAAGATGCTACATTGAGGATGTTTCAATCTGAGATGAGCAAGATGAAGGAGGAGATGGAGAAAATGAAGTTCCTCCCGAGCTCTCGCCGAGACCAGCCAGGGATCCCTTGACACCTTCACCGAACCTATGCAAGCAGCAGAGCACTAGAGGGAGCCGCATTGTTGGACAATGAGTCGAGCAACCTTGTCATCTCGTATGTGGAGGATCGTGATGGTCATAGACAATTGGTTGCTAAAGGGACTGTCCACAACTTGGGATCAACTGTACACCACGAACAAATGGCCGATGATGAAGTCGAGTGTCGCTGAAGAGGTGATCTTTGATGCACCCGTCCCTCTCCCAACCGATGAGTCAAGGTTGTGAGTGATGTCAAGGGAACCTTCATCTCTTGGCCGCTGAAGCTTGTAGATGTCTCTACTCCTCCTCAAGCTCCACCCCCTCATCAAGCTCCACCCCCTCCTCAAGCTCCACCCTCCTCAAGCTCCACCCTCCTCAAGTTCCATCCCCTACCGCTAACTTGACGGCCAAGGAAAAATAAAAGATTTGGTAGCCAAAAATGGTTTAAAGATAAATCGTGGCCTCGTCAATGAAGTAGTAGGCCTCCTCATCCTCAACCGCTTTAGTTGATAATGAAGATGTAGAGTCCATGCCGCTTCCTCGAGCCGAGGTTACTAGTGCATGTGTTCAACTATTTATGAAGTAAGTATCTTCTTCCTTGATTACATAATTGAAATGCACCGTTTAGACACACATATATACATATATACTAATTCCTCATCGATGTCATTCTTGTAGGTGCATGCACGAGAAACCGGTTCAAGAGGCGAATTTCGGATTTTGGATTCTTGTGCCTGCAGTATGCAAGCACAACACTACCTCTGAATTGAGACAGAGTACATATCAAATAGGTTGTGTAAAGTGCAAAGAAAGGTGTACTTGTTTCCACACCGGCTCTGCATACATATATACTTGTCTCGCAATTCACTTAATATAATTATGCTACATATATATATATCACCGAGTACTTTATCACGTGAATTTTCAGCAACCACCGGCGCTTGGTCGTCATGAACATGGAGTTCCATTATGTTATCTTCTTATGCTCCACTCACAGCGATCCATCGACTACGTTGAAGCTGATGATCACCAAGTAAGAATGTCATTTTGATTGTCTTGTCTCGAAATCTCTGTTGAATTTTCAAAGTGAACATTACCGATAAATTTCTGATTTTGATGATAGTGCCATGAAGACCTTCCGTGTTGAGGTAAAAAAGCGTGGTGCTCACTCACGATCCTAAATGGCACAAAATTAAGGTTAGTACATAATTGGACATGACATAATTGCCTTCAAGTTGGTCAAGAAGCTATATATGCTCTTATATATATTTATTGTTATTTTTAGACCCGTCAAGAACCGAACGATCGAACTTATGTGGCCCGTACGTCATGAAACACTTATATGATATTGTGACGGAGGGAAACACTAAAGTCACTTTAAGGGTAAGATGTTATGGCTGAATTCACCATCGATGGCTTAATGTTACATATGAAATATGCACATAATATGTTAATTTCGTTTCGTCTTTGATGTTACGTAGGTTTGCCCGTGAAGAGCCATTTGATGATGATGAAATCGAGCACATACGCGAGGTTTTTTGTGAATATCTCGTATAAACTAGTCTTAGAAAATCCAAGTCAAGACAATAATTAATGTCCTAAATTAATTCATTTGTAAATAATATATGATGTCAGTAGCAACAATAGCCTTCGTACATTTGTTTATTTTTTCGACTAGCTAATTAATTCATTTGTAAATATAGCAATGTAATTCAATAATAAATTTGTTTATTTTTTCGAACAATTTGTGTGTGTCCATTTTGGGTTTCGAATGAATGGGATGGTGGATAAAGCTATTTAGTGCTTGAAATTTGAGGTACAAAGGATGTTGAAAATGAGCCGATGAGGCTCAAAAGTATTCGCGACTTTTAGGACCGTATATTTTTTAAAAGTGCGGTCCTAAAGGTCTCGTCCATTTTAAGACCGTATATTTAACAAATATCCGGTCCTAAAAGTCTTCGTCTAATTCTAAAAATTTGGGTAGAGACTTTTAGGACCGTATATTTGTTAAAAGTACGGTCCTAAAGGTCTTCGTCCATTTTAAGACCGTATATTTAACAAATATCCGGTCCTAAAAGTCTTCGTCTAATTCTAAAAATTTGGGTAGAGACTTTTAGGACCGTATATTTGTTAAAAGTACGGTCCTAAAAGTATAGAAAATATACGGCTAAATTATTAGGACCGTTTATTTGTTAGTAGTCGTCTTAAAAGTCTTCATTTTATTTAATAGATTGCCGAAACCTTTAGGACCGTATATTTGTTAATTGTCCGCTCCTAACTTTAAATTTTAAAATAAGGCTTAATTTTTAGGACCGAGGAATTTTATACGTCCGGTCCTAATATTCTTCCTTTAAATAGAGTTGGTGACTCGATTTTCGACATATCGTTAGGGTTCAAGGCAACCATGTTTCTCATGCGTTCTTCTCAAGTTTTGTGCTTCGTTGTTCTCGCTTTCTACTTTTCTCGGATGTGAAGAACGTCATCGGTGTCCCTTTTCTTTTGTCGGAAAAAGAAAGAAGATAACGAAAACGACACCGAAAATTTTCATCACATCCGGAAAAGTAGAGGGAAGACAACGATGGTCCAAACTTGAGAATAGTCGTCACTCGTTTGTTTTTATTCGAAAAAGGTAAATAATGTTTTTTTGTTTTGTTTTGTATGGTCGCAACCGTTAACTTTATTCTCGCAAATTTTTAAGATTGATCACCACGAATAGGACAATGTTTTGTTTGTTCTTGTTGTCTGAGAAAAAGAACATAAAGTTAAAGACAAACAAGGAAGGCGATTGGGAAATAAAAATTTTATTTAATAATTTTTTTTTCGCCGCCTCGTGAGGCAAGCAGCAAAAAAAAAAAAAAACTTAAAATTTCTAATCCTCCCCATCGTTGTCGGAGGGGAGGGAAGGGCCTGAGACGTCGTCATCAGAGGTATGGTACTCAACGTCATTGGCGCGAGTACCGCGTCCCACCTTGTTGTTGACGGCGTGATAGACCTGAAAAGCTTGCCCAAGCGCTCGGTCTATATGATCGACGCGGCTATCAGTGCCCAAAGATTTGTTGGAAGTTCGGTTCTGAGGCAACGGAGGAGGATATGGAGGTGCCTCTCGCCCAAGACGAGGACCTCGTCGTGGTGGAGGAGCCATTACGGTGGAGGTTGTAGGAGGAGATGGAGATGAATGTGAAGAAAGTAAAGTAACAACGGGTTTAAATAGAGAACCCATCCCGAAGAATGTGAAACGCCTAAACATTAACGAGGAGACGCATATTTGCTCGTAATACGAGGAGACGCCTAGTTGGGAAGTTTATGTGGAAGCCGAAGAGACTCAATTCATTTCAACAATGGGGAAGGACTCTTGAAAAGAATGAACTTTCATTTCAACAATGAGTTTTAGGACCGGATATTTGATAAAAGGACGGTCTTAAAAGTAATTGAATTAAAAATTAGTTTTAGGACCGGATACCAAGTAATATATCGGTCTTAAATGAGTTTTAGGACCGGATATTTGATAAAAGGACGGTCTTAAAAGTAATTGAATTAAAATTAGGACCGGATATAAGATAAAAGTCCTGGTCTTAAAAGTTTGTATAAAAGTAAATTGACGAATTCATCATCGACGTTTATCTCTCCCGCCATCCGTCTTTATATACTCCACACACTACCTCCTCTTTGTCCTTGTTAACTCCTCACTTCCTAGCTCTCCCCCCAACTTCTCAAAATCCTCAAACCATGGTTAGATACAAGCAAACCGCTCGTAGGGGTGCATACACGCCTCACTCGTGCCATGGCTAGATCATTATATGGTGCGCTCCTCCAAATGACAAGCAAGGCCGTATTGTTTCCGAAGACTCTCGGTCGTTGGACCCATTGTTATTTCTTCGGATGATGAAGAGATTGCTCATGCCGCACCCCCTCGATCCTTCGCCGATCCTTTTCTTGCCGAGTTCAACCGTCATCTTGAAGCCGGCCATGCAGATGTTCGTAATCCCCTCTCCAACCCGTTGGCCCCAGCCGCGCCTACCTCCGACCCCTCTCCGCCTCCCGTAATGATCCATTCATATTGCGGGTGGAGAGAATAAGACAACAACTTGCCGATCTCCCATGGGAAATTAATGCTCTTCACGCCGAAATCGCCGAGGTTGTTCAATGATTCTTGTGGATGATAATATTCAGCTTGTTTTTCATTTGTGTTTTTGTTGTTGTGTATATATTCTCAAGTAATGTAAGAAACATTAAGAACACCGTATGAATTTTTGGCTCTTCTCCAAGAATTCATTAAAGAAACTTATTCTCCAATTTTGCTTTATTTTTTGTCCAAAAATATCATTTATTTTATTGATTTAATATACCAATCACGAAGGCCATTAAGACCGACATTTTATTTTATAAGTAACGGATCTAAAGATAATTTGAATTTTAGGACCGGATGTTTTATAAACCTCCTGGCCTTAAAACTTAAAAATCTAATAAAATTTTAGGACCGGATAATTTTAAAACTCCGGTCTTAAAATGTTAGTTGTATCTTTAGGACCGACATTTAATTAATAACCGTATTAATAAAATCCAAAAAGCTAAATAAGGTATCTTTGTCGCGCGGAAAATTAAATTTCCTCTCTCGAACTCTTGTCGCGCCGAAAGTGAATACTGTGTTCCGACTCGAAATTTCCTCTCGCCTTCGTCGCCGCTTCGCGTACCTTCTCGACAATCACTCGGTTCCTTAGCTAAACGTCTATAGACGAAGCCGTAAGAGATGTTTCGGTTAAAACTTTATTACTTTCCACCTTATCGTTCTTGGTTTTTCATGGGTTTAACGAAATCGGTGTAATGTTGTTATGGGTATTCTCTCGTTGTTAACGAATATTGTTTTTTGAAGATTATATTTGCACTTTAGACCTACCCAACCGACCAACAAGTGTTTTTAGGTTACTCTTGCTGCCTTGTCTCGCAACATCAACGTTCGTGAGCGGAGAAGTAAGACGACTCAAGAAACGCATATGCTACAAAGTTAGTCCACAAGACCTTCATCCCCGCATTTAATTTCCTCGTCTTGCATTTATTTTGGTTCTTCGATTCACCGTGATGCATTTATGACCAAAAGTAATTCTTAATTCGCCTAAATAATATATAGGAATTCTACTATGGATCACAATGGATAGATGCTTTACGAACGAGTATTGAATATCGAATGGGGTTAGGGAATTTATAGAATTTGCTAAAAAAAAATGCCCATGATGATGGGGGGAAGTATTATTGCCCTTGTGTAAAATGTTTGAATGAGTGTCGACTATGTCCTCAAGTTATACGCACACATTTAATTTGTCACGGATTTTGTAAGACTTATACAAGATGGGTATGGCATGGTGAACAAGTGCCATCAAGTGGGAAACAACATGGGAAGTGGCCTTTGATGATAATGACACGGATATGGATGATCGCATAGAGGACATTATCCGTGATGTAGGAGAAGAGGCTTTTGAGCGATCACATGCATATGGTAATATGTGCAATGATGCGTAGACACCGCTATACCGTGGTGTAAAAATACCAATTGTTGAACGCCGTATTGAAATTGGTAAGCTTGAAGGCACGTCATGGATGGAGCGACAAGAGTTTTTCGTAATTGCTTGAGGCTTTGAAGGACATGCTTCCGGATGATAACGTGTTGCCGCATCGCTACTATGATGCTAAGAAGATACTTTGTCCACCGGGATGGAGTACAAAAAGATCCATGCATGCCCGAATGATTGTGTATTATATAGAAAAGAGTTTGAAGAGAAGCAGAGTTGTCCGATGTGTGAAACCCCACTGCACAAGTCGATAAGGGGCCCGCAAAAGTGTTGTGGTATCTTCCAATCATACCAAGGTTCAAGCGGTTGTTTGCGAATGAAAATGATGCAAAAATCTGAGGTGGCATGCAGATGAGAGGATTTCGGATGGACAACTTCGACATCCGGCCGATTCTTCTCAATGGAAGAACATCGATCAATTATTTCCGAACTTCGGCGAAGAACCTAGGAACCTCAGCTTGCCCTTAGCACGGATGGAATGAATCCCTATGGAAGCCTTAGCAAGATACATAGCTCATGGCCCGTAGTCCCGATTGTTTACAACTTATCTCCTATGTTATGCATGAAACGAAAGTACATCATGCCGTCTATGTTGATTTCAGACCAAAACAACCCTAAATGACATAGATGTTTACCTAGAGCCCTTGATCGAAGACTTGAAGGAGTTGTGGGAAGAAGGTGTCGATGTTTTTGACTCTTTCAAGAAGGAGGTCTTTAGAATGAGAGCCATGATATTTTGTACTATAAACGACTTCCCAAAGATATGGGAACTTGTCGTATATAGTGTAAAAGGCCATAAAGCATGTCCGGTTTGTGAAGAAGGCACATGCTACCATCAACTTCAACATGGAAGAAAGACGGTGTATCTTGGACATAGGAGATTTCTTAGACGGGCCACCCATATCGTCGATTAAAGAAGGCCTTTTTGGTGGCCAAGAGTATGAAGAAGCTCCGGTGGCATTGACTGGGAGCAAGTGTATGAAAAGGTTAAAAATATCGTTGTCATCTTCTGTAAGCTCGGAAAGAGTAGAAAAGAAACAAATATATGGAAGAAGAGATCTGTATTCTTTGATCTTCCCTATTGGCGCAATCTTGATGTGAGACACCGTATTGATGTCATGCATGTGGAGAAGAACGTATGTGATAGTATTGTGGGCACGCTTCTCAACATACAAGGTAGTTCAAGGATGGTGTGAAGGCAAGATTGGATTTGCAAGCAATGGGAATACGCGAAGACTTGCATCCAAGGCCATATGGGAAGAGAACTTATTGTCCCCCGAGCTTCTCATACTTTGTCTAAGGATGAGAAACGAAGCTTTTGTGAGTGTTTACATGGCACAAAAGTTCCCTCGGGTATTCTTCAAATTTTAAGAGGCTTGTCTCGATGAAGGACTTGAAATTAGTAGGCCAAAAGTCTCATGACTGTCATGTCTTGATGCAACAAATACTCCCGAGCTATTCGAGGGATCGCCGAATATGATCTTCGGGTCGCTTTGACTAGACTTTGTTTCTTCTTCAATGCGGTTTGTAGTAAAGTTTTCAAGATTGAAAAGTTGGATGAATTGGAGAATGAAGGATATCTTATCTTGTGCCACCTTGAAAAGCTTTTTGTTCCTTCATTTTTTGACATCATGGTTCATCTCATTGTTCATCTAGTGAAGGAGATAAAGTTGTGCGGCCCTATCCATTTACGGTGGATGTACCCTATTGAAAGATCTATGAAATTCCTAAAAGGGTATGTGAAGAACGCGCACCGCCGTAAGCATCAATTGTTCGAAATATGTTTCAAGAGGCCATGGAATTTTGTCAAAATTATTTGGCCAAAGTAAGACATATTGGGCTTCCAAAACGTCGCCAAGATGTCAAGGGGGTAGACGTGGGGCTTCGGTAAAGAGTGTGGATCGTGATGAATTGTCACAAGTCCACTTATACATCTTGAATAATGTTGATGAAGTTCAAGCCAGCATATCTCGCACATAAAGAGGTCAGTAAGGAAAGAGAACCATCGAATGACCGAACAAAGGTTGATTAGGGAGCATAATGTAACTTTTGCAAACCGGTTCAAACAAAAGGTCGAGGGATCTCAATGTGTTTCGAGACAATGAAATGGTTAGCACGTGGTCCCGAGTTTGATGTCATAAGTTGGAATTCGTATGTGATCAATGGTTATACATTTTACACGAAGTCCCTAGATGATAGGAGCACACCCTGCAAAGTGGTGTTATGTTAGAGGCCGAATCTATGCACTTCTCCGCTCGAAAGACAAGAGGCCTAAATTGGCAATCATGCCATATTATGGGGTTATTGAAGAGATTTGGGAGGTGGACTATGTCAAAGTTAGATTTCCCATCTTCAAATGCAAGTGGGTTAATGTCAATAATGGTGTTCAGATCGATCGACTAGGATTCACTTTAGTCGATGTCAATAGTAGAAGTTTTGGAGATGAACCTTTATTATGGCGATCATGCAAAACAAGTGTTCTATATCACCGATCAAGAAAATAAAATGTGGTCTCGTAGCTCTCCAAGGAAAGAGGGTCATTGATATTGATGAGGAAAGTCATTCAAATTATGGTGATCTTCCCGAGAGTACTCCTTTACAAGGGGTCTACCTGACATGAACGAAGAAGATGAAGCGGATAATGAACCCGCATAAGAAATGATCATCAAGAAGGGATATGGGAGGATATCACTTTATAAAAGTGTCAATTCATAAGGTAATTAATATTCATATGCAGTATTCTTAGAAAACTTTAAGGTTTTAACAATTATTATATGCATGGTGAATAATATATTGGACTACATTTGTATGTTGAATTACGTGCCGCATGTATTGTAACTCATTGCCTTTGTAATTAGTTATATGTTAGCTTATTGTATAAATTACTTTAGTTGTTTTAGACTTAATTAAGAGGCCATATAACTCATGGTGGATAATATTTGTATTCTTTTTCCCAATTCAATTTATTCATGTTCATAGCTTGTAGCTTAAAGTATATCGATTTTTATGTGCTGTTTTGGATGGTGGATTTGTGTATATATATTGATCAGAAGAACAAAACAGGGAAAAATACGGGAAAATTTAGACCGCAAATAAAAATACGCTCTTAAATGTTCAAATATTAAGACCGGATGTATATATAACACCGCTCTTAAAGGTGTTAAGCCGGTCTTAAAAGTTGGTCTTTAAGACCGGTCCATTGAAAAAAGTCTTGGTCTTGAAAGTCAGAGTCCTCTTTAAGACCGGATAATTTGTCCTGGTCTTAATATTTGGATCTTATGTACCGAGAGTCCTCCCGTACATTGGAGTTCTCAATCGGGACACCCAACTAGGAATATTCAAATGGAAACTACCGAGAGTCCTATCCGGAATCCACCAGCGTTCTCAATCGAAAGTGCCCTAAGTTGCTTGAATGCAAATAGGATAGTCACCTTAGAACCTCGGTCCATTAGGCCCTACGCCTAGTTCTAACCACCGGGAAGGTATTCCATGGTCAGCCCTTCCGCTCAATCGAGCCACGAGTGGTACTGGTCCCTCACGGGACGGGACATTCTCAACATAATTCAACAAACATACACATCTATACAGAGTACGTGAGATTAGAGTTACTACCTTTTTGCTTAATCCAAGTAAATTTCGTGAGCCTCGCGTGTTCTGGAAATTACGGGTTCCTATAAGAACAAATTATGGGCAATGGTCAATACTACTCCTAAATATTTACATTTCAAATGTCATCTAATATATTATAACTGAACATGAAATTACTAAACTTAAGTTATATCCGTGGTTTCATTGTTCTCTTCATTTTCGCACATTTGCCCTTATTTTCAGAATTTGTGCTGTAACTTTGAAAAACCATATCTCATAGCAAAAATATCAAAATGGGGTGATTCCAAAGCCTATGGATTCCTTATTAAGTCTATTTTCAAGGAAAAATGGTTCCAACATATTTCCATATGCACATAAATCTCAGCTTAATAAAACAGTACAGTACTGTTGTCCAAATTTATTCCAAAATTGCAGGCCATTTTTCAACTATTAATAACTCGGTGTTCACTAATCAAAATTCGACCAATTACCTATCAAATTAAAGCTTGTCATGTCTAATTTAATCCTGTAAATTTTTTTTGAAATTTTACATCATTTGCTCTACCAAATACTCATTACAATTGACTGCCCTGCAGAGACTAATATTGGCAGCAATTTAGAGTTTGACAAAACTTCATCTCCAATCTTCCCAAAATCACTTCCTTATCACTACCCTACACAAAAACACCTTCTAACCACTTTGGAGGCATTAAATCAAACAGAAACAATCTCCTTTATACCGAAACAGGGCTGGCTGAACAGGACATAGGGAAGACAAATCAATGAACTCAACTATAAAGCTTCCAAATTCACCTATTACACTACTTTTCCCTTATCCTTTCACTTATCCTTCTATTTCAGATTACATACCCAATTAATCAGAGTTCAGGGTTCACGTCATCACCAAGACAGCACCATCATTCAACCATATGAAATTAGAGAGGCCATTAAGAAGCTTACCTCAACAGTTTAGGTACTGAACCACAAGATTTTTGAGCCTCTTCTTCCTCTTCCTTCAACCGATTTCCCTTGAGTTCGCTCACACTCTCGGTGCTCTCCAATATGAGTCCGATTTGATATAGTGAATGAAATGAGGAATTATTCAATATTAAGGGAGGTAGGTCGGCCGAAGTGTGGGAAAAATATATGGACACACTTTTTTAATTAATTGCTAGGATGCCATTTAGTTAAATCTCAATCACCTATTTACTTCCTCTTTGACCGAATGAATGGAGTGAGAAGGGAATTAATAGGTTGAATTCCGCTGAAGCAAATGAGACTTTTGTACCATTGAGTTTTGATTGACCGAATTTGAGAAAAAGCAAGGGTACGGTGGCAGCGTCTTTGGCATAAGGAAGAGGATATGTGTCCAATTTAATTAATTGGTAAGGTGGAGAAAAGCAGGGTGTTGTCCGAATATATTTTTTTATTTATTTGCAACTTGGTTCATTACTCACTTAGCTGCAAATATTGGGTAAGTGTAAAAGAATAAATCTTTAATTTCATACAGGGATTTCTCCTCCTCAATTACCTTCTATATGCTATAGGATATTGCCTCTAAAATTCCTAGGCCAAAATTATCCCTTACAATTCTCCTTAAATTTTCAGTTTCGGCGAAATCGAGTATTTCCGGTAAAATTGACCTTTTAGTCAAAATTCACCATTCCTTTCCTCTAATTACATATACATCATATAGGGAATTTATCAAAGCAAATTTTAGGATATTACAATCAACTTCTTTAATTTAATCAAATGAGGTAAATATGTCTTATATTAAGGACGAAATAAGTAATATTTACCTAGGTTATCTACAGAGTGTGTTGGCCCATACCAGTGCATCAAGTGGAGTGGTGTTAGCTAGTTACTTTATTTCATAAACATAATAGAAGATTGAATTATATAGAGTTTCACGTCAGGAAGACTCAATATCATATTTATATGTGCCCTATCATGTTCAATAAGTATATATTTCAAAGGCCACTTCAACCCTAACTAGTGCTTCATCGAATTAAAAGTAAAAGCCTCGGGTCAGTTTTTGTAACGTCTCTAACATAACCTGTAAGGTGAGAAGTTGAAGTTGTTGGCAATAATGAACAAATTCCTTGACCATCATAGAAGCTCTGATATCAAGTTTCTTTATGGTCATGCTTCTAAAAAGACAACAGTTTCTTTAAGGAAAAATGTAGAAGTTTTTTTTGTAACTTTGTTCTATACTCCTTTACCCCCTTTTTTTTTTTTTTTTATACACAGGGTAGCCAAAAACTAAACTAACTGTTATCCTTAGCAAGAAGGTCTCACTAGTTCCATATCAGCAGATGGTAGGATGTGAACTCCTGGCATGGATGATAGGCTAGATTTCGCCAGATGGTCTGCAATGGTACGTGTTTGCCCAGCGTCTAACGTAGCATATTTCAATTATCCAATCCCTTTCAATCAATCTGATGTATTTTTGAAATAAGGTCACGGTCCGCATGTGCTTCATTTAGTTCGTTCTTTATCAGCTTTACAGCGCCTGCAGAGTCAGATTCCAGAATAGCCTTCCGATAACCCAGCTCCCACGCCAGTTTCAGACCATGTAAGCATCCCCATAACTCAGCCGAGAAACAGTCACCATCCACTCCCTTAAACATAAAGCCCTTTAGGAAGTTACTGTGTTCATCTCGAAGAACTCCTCCACTGGCTACCCCGGAGTCAAGGTGAGAGAAGGCCCCATCTGTGTTAATCTTGACCCATCCCGCTGGAGTGGAAGCCTGAGTCCCATGCTCATGTAGAGGGTACTCCCCGCCATTCCTCGTGCCAAACCGAGAGTGCGCTTCTTGTAAACTACTCACGGTGGCATTGACGTGATCGAACCATATTTTTATCTGATTTTTCATGATTAAATTGGGATTCTTAAAGCATTTTCTGTGACATTATTACATGATTAAACATTAATTTGAATCAGGGACATTTGTATTGGATTAAGTGAAATTAGGGGCAAAATGGTCATAATTTATTAATTATTCATGCAAATGATTTCTTAGAATTTTGATGCTACATTGTGTTTAATCTTGCAATGTAGGTGTCTAAGAAGAAAATGAGATCTTTGAGGACCAGAATTAATGTCAGAGAAGGCCCTAAATCGCTGTCAGAAAAGGGCCCAAAATCAGAGATATTGACAGCGAGGGCCCAAACATCACTGTCAGAAAGGACCCAAATACGAAGAAAGTGACAACGAGGGCCCAAACATCACTGTCAGAAAGGACCCAAAAACGAAATCACTGCCAGAAAAGGCCCAAAATCGAAACACAGCGTTTTTTTGGGCATTAGGTCAGATTGATTAATTGAAGAGGGAGAGCTGGAGAATTTTGGGGAGCCGGATACGAAGAGAAAAAGAAAGATTGGGAGAGCAGCCGCGCATCAGAACGAAAAGGAACCAGAGAAAACGAGACCTTCATCGGACCTTCATCTTCCCTTCACCTTCGACCTCCACCTTCCTTCCCTTTTGGTCGCCGGTGGCTTCCATCCCCCTCACCATTGCCACCGGCGACTAACCTCCGCCAGCGAAAAGAACAGAACCGGATATTATTTTGGGGAGTTTTGCAGTGCCGAAAACCAGAGTGGGGAGAACGAGGGAGCAGCAGCCACGCGAAGAGGGAGCTGGAACGAAGACGTAGAATCGAATTGGGGAGAGGAGGAATTAATAGAGATTCAGAACAGAGAGCTGCGAGTTTGGGACTTTCGGGAATCACCTTCATTGTTTGGGGTTCTCTGATTACTATGCTTACCTGATCTACTTGCTCTTGGGATTGGGAAAGATGGACTTGAGTTTCAGAGCTAATTTAGGGAGTATTTTGTTCATTCTATTAGTCCAGATTTATACATTTAGATTGCCTAGTTTTAGGAATTATTGTGTATAAATTCTAACTGAGATTAATGTTTATTGTCTTTGTTAGTTTGAACCTTGTGATTGGATTGAATTTTGTAGCTTGTTGGATTTAGATATATGTATTTCCTTATTGATTCAATGATATTGTGTTGTCTACGTGGTATTGTTAGATAATATGATTGAATTGGATTAATTGAGTGGCGTGGTATCGCATTCATATGAAGAGGAACCAAATTGCATTAATTTAATCCTAATCACACACTAAGTGGTTTTAAACAATATCTCAAGAGATAGTGGTTTGCTACGGTAGTAGGAGCTACTATTAATTGGGAATATTGGATTCAAGTGGTATCTTGGGGTTTTTCATATAGACTTAGTGAAAATTTACTCCTATATTTAATTTAACTATGATAGTCACTATTCCATTTCCAAGAGCATTCATACTCATTTTCTTACCCCATTCCATTATATAAAGAAAATACAAAAAAATAGTAGTTAGGATTTAATTTAATTGCATTCCTATTTTAGTTTGTTAATTGAAAAAGCCAAAATCAATTTTCCCTTGTTTTAATTGCATTTGCATGTCATTTAGATTACTTAGGATTCAATAAAAGGCTCCTCGAGAGAGAGAACAATCTTAGGTTTGCCTATACGCAATCCTTGGTTAATTTTTGATTGTGGACCCCAAGGCTAAAGACAAAAAAGACCTCATCAAAGGGGAGCTAAGTAATTGGCTCCCTAGGTAATCTAATTGTCAAATTCACTTTTGACAAGGGGTTTCTCGTGTGAAGCTTGTTAGTTTTGCATTTTTGATTTTTCATTGCATATAGTTTAGGATTTTTGCATTTAAATAGTTTGCATAGCATTTATTGCATTGTCTTGACTTGGTAGCTTCAGTGTGGTGTGTTTGCATTAAATTTGATATGATGTTGAGCTTAATTGTTTGAATTCACTTGTCTCCAAGTTAATTCATAGATACTTGCATCTTTTGTCTTTTTTTTTTCCTAGATTCCTTTTCTTAGTTAGCTAGATACCTGTGATTCATTTGGGAATTCATTGAATTGAACTTTCATGGCTTGGTTTAATGGTAATCAAGATTCACCCTTTCAATCCCACTCTTTTGTAGGAGATTCGACCGGAAGGGAAGAGTCTATCTCTCAAAGCATCGATTCCATGCTACAAACAATACGGGCTCTTCAAGCTAACTTGGGAATTCATGATAAG
Organism: Acacia pycnantha; assembly: GCA_025563575.1. Classification (NCBI taxonomy): domain Eukaryota; kingdom Viridiplantae; phylum Streptophyta; class Magnoliopsida; order Fabales; family Fabaceae; genus Acacia; species Acacia pycnantha. Next base: position 249,150 of record JAMWYP010000110.1, on the reverse strand, counting down.
AGTCCAATTGGTCAAGAATGTTATGGTCCATTCCACCACCCATATCATGAACCTTACCACCAACCTCAATTTCAACCAAATCAATCACCACCATACAACACATACCATGAGCCTTCTCCATCACCATACAACCCATATTATGAGCCTTCTCATAATCCTCTACCATACGACCGCATGCCATACCATGAACCTCCTTTATTCCATCCCACTTCCCGACCATGTCATCCATCTCATGAATCCCTATACCCATTTGAGCCACCCTATGGACCTCATTCTCAACCATGTGTGCCAAACCAAGAACCTACCGCTAGTGAAGTCATTAGAAAATTGCAAAATCAAGTGACTCAGACGGTAGATGAGGAGCGGTCATACAAGGCTAACTTTGACCATCAAATGGATTCTATAATGAGACGAATGGAATATCAAGAGAATGAGAATGAGAGAATGGAAAAGGAAATTGAGCGTCTCACTCAGCAATCACAAGTGTTGAAGACTAATTTCCAAGAAAACCCTCTTCCCATGTTCACACATACACAAGAAGCGGAGCAATTGAAGAAAGAAAATGAGGAGTTGGAGAGAGGAATGGAGTGGCCTACACAAGAGCCTTCTATGTATCATACTCCACAAGAGGCTTGCTCATCACATACACTTCCACATGAGCCACCCACTCCACCATGCCCCGAACATCCATCCCAACCTTCTACTCTTCAACCTTCTGAACTTGATGCTTTCCTCACCTTGCCATATATGGATGCTCAAACCCTTACCCTAAGAAGAATGTATGAGGAACTAAAGGTTCGGCATCTACATTTATTCAATCTCAAAGAGGTACTTCCTCGTGAATTCTTTGAGGAAATAGAAGAGGAAATGGAGGACATTGAAAAATTCAACAAGGCATTTGTTCACCATGTGCTATGGATTAAAACCGAAGGAGAAGAAGGAGCTCCATGGTCATGTACCTCCAATGATGATGGGAAAACCGAAGAGCAACACCTAAATGTCACTTCACAAGTGGAAGTTTCCAATCCTTTGGTACCTATTCCCACACAAGCACAAGAAGTGAAGCAAGTACAACAGAGCATTGAAGAGTCTTCTACCATTTGGTAATGACCCTATCCTAATAGAAGTAGACTCTCCTACTACTTTAACTAATGAAGCAATTCATGATTTGAGTGATAATGAGGTGGATGAGGAAATCATTGTTGAATCCCCTCCAATGTTTGAAAATGTAATTGCTCAACCCATTAGTTCTAGTAGTAGCGATTCAACTGTACTTGTTGATGAGTGTGCTCCTACTTCTTTATGTGATGCTATGGTTGTTGAAAATGCTTCTCTTCATAGTACTAGGGATGATTGTGAGAAATTGAATGAAATATTTTCATGTTCTTGTGCGGAAGATCGAATATGTGTAGATTGTTATCATGAAAAATGTCACTTGCTTGTTGAGTTTCGAAAAAAAGCATTTAGTGAAGTGGTTGACTCTACCATTGATCATAATGCACCCCCTTGTACTATTGATGATAGCATGCATGACAATTGTGAACATGTTGACTCTTGCGTGGATGATAATGTGGTTGATTTGAGTGAAAAAGTTCATAGCCATAGAATTCCCATTGGATTACTTCCTTCTAGCCTTGTTAGTGACAAAGATTCTGAAATTTTGATTGAAAAACATTGCATGTAGGTGAATCTTTTCAACAAGTGCTTTCTTGTGACTTACCACCTGACTTAGAAAAGAAAAATAATTGTTTTGAATCTTTAAAGGCTCTAGGCGGTGATGATTTGAAAAATTCTCTTACTTCTTCCACTCTTTCGCCTTCCATCTCTTGTGATTGCAATGCTGATGTGGTGTACCCCAACACTAAGTTGGATTCCGCACCTTCTACTTTGCAAACACAAGAGAATTTTCAAAATATAACTCTTTGTTTGACTCCTACTGATGGGAGTAGCATTGATTTCCTTGGATGTGATAGTTACTTGGAGAGTTTGATTCCTAAAGTATCCTTAATTCACTTGAAATCTCTCCATGTTTCTATTTTTGGATGGGATACTCTGGTTGCTTGTCTTCTTTACATGATTCTCATTGGGGATGAGAACTTCTCCTTCAAGCGACTCAAGATACTCTAACACAGGTTGTCTCTTTCCTCACTTATTTTCTTCCTAATTCCTTTGATTATTTGGGCTTAATTGTTGTATGAGGAAGATAAGTGTGGGGGAGGGACGCAATCCAGTAGAAAAGTAGAAATAATGTAGTTGAGTAAGTAGAATAAGAACCCCTATGTGTGCTTTACATTCTCTGGTCACTACCCTATTTAATTACCATTGTGCCTTGCATTTTACTTTGTTTATCATTCTCTTCAGAGTGATTTTTCACATTGAGGACAATGTGTTGATTAAGTGTGGGGGAGAGGAATACATTTTGAGTCCCAATTAAATGGTTGTTTTTAAAATGAGAAAATGCCTAAAACTAGAAAAAAAAAATAATCTTTGAGCTTTCATGAGATCTAGTGTTTTGGCAACTTTTTAAAACCATGTTTTGTTTTTCAAATGAATGGGAAGAGAAATGAACCCACAATTGGATTTTTGCTTACTCCTCATTTTGAAAAATAGAGTTTATATATCACTTGTGCATTTAATAGTTGAGCATTATTTTAACTGATTGGAATGTTTTGATTGGTTGTGTTTGTAAGGTTAGCACTTGGAATAGTTAAGTAGATGTTTTGTGGTTAGTTTACCATGCAATTGATTTTGTTAGAGTGAGCATTGGAGAAAAACCTTGTTGGAATGATATTTGAGCCTTAAAGTCTTTTTATGTGTGCATGTTCACTTGGTTTTTCACCTTCTAGAACTTGTTTCCACTCTTTTTCGAAACAGTATTTGCGTTATTGTGATGAAAATGAAAGAGGCATTCAATTCTAAACCATTTCTTCCCAAACACAAACCTACATTCATCTACCCTTTGCTTACCCCCTTTGAGCCTTTCCTATGTTATATGCATGTCATTCATTATTCATAGTGTTTATAGTATTCTAAAAATCAAAAGTGAATTGCCAATAAAAAGTTGAACAATGTATATACTGAAATGCCATGTTTATGAAAAGAATGAAAAAGAAAAAAAAAAGAAAAAAAAAAGAAAAAAAAAAGTGAGTATAGTTTGAAAAAAAAGAAAGAAAGAAAGAAAGGTATTAAAAAAAAAGAAAAAAAAATAAACAAAGAAGACATTTGTTCATGAATTTTCAAAAGAATTGGCAAAAGTTTGTAAAGTTATTTAGATGCTATGAACTTGGTTATTAATTGTGACTTGCATATAAGCTATTTTCTTTTTCTCATTAATTCATTCCATTTAGCCTTCATCCATCATTACAAGCATTTAAGTCCTCTTGATTCATTACAGTAATTGCTATTAATAGTAGAGATGTTAGAGTTGTTACAAGCTTATGGTAAGGTGTTGATTAAGTGAGCCAGAGTGAAATTATTCCAATAGGGTGAGATGAATGAAACAGTTATAATACCTTGAGAGTTCTCCCATGCTTCATTTTAATATTTTGGATTGTATGGTCAGCTAATTTCTTTGCATCGCTTGATTATGAGTAGTGTTGACTTGATGAATTTGATTGATTAATTCATTGCTTTCCTAATTATGAAATTGCTCATATTTCAAATGCATTAGTGTTTTAAACTTGGAATTTTGTACTTAATTGCTTTTGTTCAGGAGTACAAAAGTCTAAGTGTGGGGGAATTGATCGAACCATATTTTTATCTGATTTTTCAGGATTAAATTGGGATTCTTAATGCATTTTCTGTGACATTATTACATGATTAAACACTAATTTGAATCAGAGACATTTGTATTGGATTAAGTGAAATTAGGGGCAAAATGGTCATAATTTATTAATTATTCATGCAGATGATTTCTTAGAATTTTGATGTTACATTGTGTTTAATCTTGCAATGTAGGTGTCTAAGAAGAAAATGAGATCTTTGAGGATCAGAATTAATGTCAGAGAAGGCCCTAAATCGCTGTCAGAAAAGGGCCCAAAATCAGAGATATTGACAGCGAGGGCCCAAACATCACTGTCAGAAAGGGCCCAAATACGAAGAAAGTGACAACGAGGGCTCAAACATCACTGTCAGAAAGGGCCCACAAACGAAATCACTGCCAGAAAAGGCCCAAATCGAAACACAGCGTTTTTTTGGGCATTAGGTCAGATTGATTAATTGAAGAGGGAGAGCTGGAGAATTTTGGGGAGCCGGATACGAAGAGAAAAAGAAAGATTGGGAGAGCAGCCGCGCATCAGAACGAAAAGGAACCAGAGAAAACGAGACCTTCATCGGACCTTCATCTTCCTTTCAGCTTCGACCTCCACCTTCCTTCCCTTTTGGTCGCCGGTGGCTTCCATCCCCCTCACCATTGCCACGGGCGACTAACCTCCGCCAGCGAAAAGAACAGAACCGGAGATTATTTTGGGGAGTTTTGCAGCGCCGAAAACCAGAGAGGGGAGAACGAGGAGCAGCAGCCACGCGAAGAGGGAGCTGGAACGAAGACGTAGAATCGAATTAGGGAGAGGAGGAATTAATAGAGATTCAGAACAGAGCGCTGCGAGTTTGGGACTTTCGGGAATCACCTTCATTGTTTGGGGTTCTCTGATTACTATGCTTACCTGATCTACTTGCTCTTGGGATTGGGAAAGATGGACTTGAGTTTCAGAGCTAATTTAGGGGAGTATTTTGTTCATTCTATTAGTCCAGATTTATACATTTAGATTGCCTAGTTTTAGGAATTATTGTGTATAAATTCTGGAACTGAGATTAATGTTTATTGTCTTTGTTAGTTTGAACCTTGTGATTGGATTGAATTTTGTAGCTTGTTGGATTTAGATATATGTATTTCCTTATTGATTCAATGATATTGTGTTGTCTACGTGGTATTGTTAGATAATATGATTGAATTGGATTAATTGAGTGGCGTGGTATCGCATTCATATGAAGAGGAACCAAGTTGCATTAATTTAATCCTAATCACACACTAAGTGGTTTTAAACAATATCTCAAGAGATAGTGGTTTGCTACGGTAGTAGGAGCTACTATTAATTGGGAATATTGGACTCAAGTGGTATCTTGGGGTTTTTCATCTAGACTTAGTGAAAATTTACTCCTATATTTAATTTAACTATGATAGTCACTATTCCATTTCCAAGAGCATTCATACTCATTTTCTTACCCCATTCCATTATATAAAGAAAATACAAAAAAATAGTAGTTAGGATTTAATTTAATTGCATTCCTATTTTAGTTTGTTAATTGAAAAGGCCAAAATCAATTTTCCCTTGTTTTAATTGCATTTGCATGTCATTTAGATTACTTAGGATTCAATAAAAGGCTCATCGAGAGAGAGAACGATCCTAGGTTTGCCTATACGTAATCCTTGGTTAATTTTTGATTGTGGACCCCAAGGCTAAAGACAAAAAGGGCCTCATCATGACGCTGGCTTGCAAGGAGGCGTTTGAGATCTTCTTCCCCTCAAAAACAAGGGAATTCCGCCGCCTCCATAGCCACCATCAGATGAGGATAAAATTTTGCTGCCATTCCTCTGTTAGTGCACTTCTGCCTCTGTAAGTAAGATTCCATCGGAATTCGGAACCAATGGTTAAAGTTCAAAGAACTGAATTTTGGCCAAAAAGCCGCTGGGGAACAAGCTGTTTCCAGAGTCTGAGAGTCTCTGGGCAATCTCTGAGAACATGACGAACAGTCTCCAAATCCACCATAAACGCAGGGCACCGAGCGTCACTACTCAGCCCTCTTTTATACCTTGAAGCGTTAGTGAGCAGGCGCTTATGCAAGACAAGTCAGGAGAAAAATTTGCACCTTTTTGGTACCTTTAATTTCCATATTTTACCCCATATAGGGTCAGGGTGCATAATGTCATCTTTTAGGGAGTCATGATTAAACAGTAAATTAAAATCACCATTCTTGCTCCATTTCCAGTGTAATTGCCCAGATGCCAAGATCTCAGTACCTGCGCTTTACCCCTCCTCGTTCTTTTGATTCCACTCCATAGGTTCGAACCTTTATCCTATTTATAAAGCACTTATACAATGTTTCACAAAAATCTAGAAAAATCTTAAATTTTATTAACTCTTACTATAAAATCAACTACTTTCCAATTTTATCACCATTTAATACCATAATACCACTCTGGTTTTATTTATAAGTTTATTTTGGTAAAAAAAATTGGTCATTATTAAAAATCCAATTTTAAAGTAATATATGTATTTTGTTTCCTTTTTTGCCCCTATTAATTGCAATAAATAAATAAAAAAACTTGTTCATGTTAATTTTTGGAACAATTCATTGATAAATGCAAAATTGAAAATTTGGCACATAATTAATGAGTTAACTAACTCTCCTTAATATTAAGAGTTAGTTACTTTAGACTTACAAATTGAATTAGAGTGGTATACATTATACCTCATGAGAACAAACTCTATACAATAATAAATAAAGGATAAACTTGTACATCTATATGAAAAATTTAATGAGGTGTCTTATAAATAGGACAAGAAGAGTATATTTCTTTTGAATTTTCTCTATGCTAATTACAAATATTAATTCCCATGGTCAGAAGTACTCTTCCCATAGTATGTTACGAGTTGCAATGATGCTGATTATTCAAGTTCATCCTTGACTTGTAATGTAAGCACATATACATACATGATTAGTGTGCTTTCCTGTTTTATTTCCTTCTTGATTTACTATCATGTAACAGCTAGATGTGTGTTTGTTAGGATCAACATTATTTTTCTTTTCTTTTATTTGCTCAAGGTATAATGTAATACCCCGAAATTTGAATTAGGGAATTTAAGGGCCAAAGTGCCAAAGTGACCAAAATACCCCTGGGAGGAGTAAATAACTTAGGAAAATGGTGAAAAATCCTAAAGGGCAATGAAATAATTATTTAAATTGAGAGAGAGTATATCTCTAATTTTGGTAATTTAATAAATTACAAACTTGGAGAAATTGAAGAAGAATGCTCAAAAAGTATGGTAATGACCATAATGCCCTCACAAATTCTAAAATAAAGCAGAACACATGGAAACAGAAATGTTAATGCAAGAGTATAAAGGATATAAGGTTTTCTAAGTAAGAAAATTATCAACTTGTGATAATTAAGTAATTAAGTAATATTGGGCTAATTACTTAAGCATAAGTAAAGGAAATTCATGAATAATTATGTAAAGCTCAAAAATTAGTGGAAAATAGTTGAAAATTAGTAAGAATATATTTACTAATTAATTGGAAATTTTTGAGAAAAATAGTTGAGGTTAGGTATTTTTAAGCCTAAATGCAAGAATGGACCAATTGGAAAATTTTGTAAAAAATTATGTGAAAATAATTATTTAATTAATTAAATAATTAATCAAAATAAATAAATAAATAAAAAACGAAAAAAAGGCGCAGAAAAAAAAAAGAGAAAAGGAAAAAAAATGAAATGGGAAATAATATGTGCAAGTGGTATTATTATATTAATATAATTAATTAAAGCAAAAAAATGTGAATAGTAATTTGGAAATTAGGAAACGGATCCTATCTAGAGATCTAGGAATGGGATTTCCAAAGTCAAGGAAAAATATTGATCAGGATCAAAATTTAGGTTAACTTGGACATTTCTAATAAGTGAGGAAATGGTTTCAAAGTTGTAAATCCAGAAGTTCGAGATTTCTCCGAAATCACGCGAATCGGGTACCAATCGGGGGAATCGGCCAGACCGGGCATAAAGTGAGCTTGTGTCACCATTTTTGGACCAGCCAAGGGCTGCCACATCACCTCAATTTCTTCCAACAATGTTCCATGGACATGGATTAACCACCATTTTGAGTTTGAATTTCCATGGTTGAAACAAGTTGGAAAATGCCATTCATGTCCTTAGAAATTTCTATAAATAGGCATGCTTCCCCTCCATAATCTTCACACCATTTTCTCTCCTTCCTTGGCCGAAATCCTAGAGGGAGAAAGAAGAGAGAGAAGCTCTGGAAAAATTGTCCTAAGTTCTTCAACGGGTAAGTCTTTCGGGCTTTAGTTTTTAAGTTCGAGTTTTTAGTTCGGTAGTTAGTAGAGTTGTTAGATAGTTGTAGTAAGTAGGGAATGAGATTCCTACTATTGTTTTTAGGCCTCATTGAATTGAAAAATGCCTGACGAGGTAAAAACTTGGTAGGGATCGAGTACCTGAAAAGTTGAAGCTTTTATAGCTCTTTCACAAGTAGGTGTTGTAATGCTAGAATAGCCTTTAAATTTTCAAGTATGATTGGATATCATATGGGAGGGCTATTTTAGTCTTTATTTTCGAAAATCAAGATGGCGTCGAAGTTCTGGCAAAATTTTGGAAAACGGAGCAAAAGTAACGAAGTCAAGGCGAAATTCCGCCAATTAGGGGTATAGGGGCAAAATGGTAATTTTTACCTAAAATGCCAGTTATTGTGTCAAATCACTAATGAAAGTGATATTACTCTTATAGGACATCGAAAACTCAGGTTTGTTGCCGTTACGCTGTCCGACGAGCCTCTGTTGAACGTTTCGCCGTTTTCCGTAAAACGTGTCATTTCCGTTAAAAGTACCGAAGTACCATCAAACGAAGGTACGTTCGCGTACTGTAACACTAATCTAGTACTGCTCATATACATATATGTGATAGGTACATTCAAGGATAGAGATTCTGTTAGGAGTCACCGAGATACATTCACGGTTAGAGACTCGTTCGTGGTTACCAGGTTATACATACGGCTTCACACGGGTTATAGATGTAGTAATACCGTTAGAGTTTTCCTAGCGCCGAGGACACGACCGATCATCGTGGCACTGGTTTTTGTGCGAGCTATTATTGTGTAGGACTTATACGTGCTTGCTTTAACGCTTATGTTCTCGTCTCGTGTCACAATCATGCAATCATGCATCTCGCTATATGCATAAGTGATATGTCATTGTTATGTTTTGAATATCTCACATCCGTATACTGCTTTATTTGAGCATGAGGTTAACTGTTACTCCGAGATCCGATGGGCATTGATCTCGGCTCTTACTATAGCATCACATCAAGGTCCTGGAGAGAGGGACCAAGGACGGAGGATAAGAGTAAGCAGAGCGGACAGCACACATGAAGATGAAGACCACGTGAAGACCGAGTAATGATCGGCCGAGAAGATTTAAAGTCCTAAACAGATAATGTATTAATCTTTATGAATTGTATTTTAATATATATATCAGTAATGTATTAATTTTACCATGGTGTGTGGGAACCATGGAGACATTTTTGGTATCCATTTTGGTATTTGTAGTGTTAACCGCGGTGTGTGGGAACCACGGGGAAACATTATATATCAAAGTACGAGATGATAAGATCTTTATGGACAAACCAAGGCGAATTCCTGATCACCAAGAAGGGCGGCTGACAGACGAAGTGAAGATCCAACGCGTATAGTCCAAAATACAAGTAGGACGGGTTTTAGTTAGTACAAAGTTTAGAAGGTAGAGTGCAAATTTCGAGGACGAAATTTTGTTTAAGGGGGGAAGAAATGTAATACCCTAAAAACCTGTATCATAATTGGGTAAATTTATACCTATAAAAAGTAGGTGAATATGAGGTGTCAAACACTGGGTTATGATTATCTTACTTTCTAAGGAAAAATCTCTAGGAAATTATTGAGTTTAAGGGCCAAAGTGCCAAAATGATGAAAATGCCCCTATGGGTCATAAGTAACTTAGGAAAATTATGAAAAATCCTAAAAGGTAGTAAAATGACCAAGTGAATTAGGATAGTATATTATCTCTAATTATGGTAATTTAATAAATTATGAACTTGGAGAAGTTGTTGGAAAATACTCAAAAAGAAGTGAAATGACCATAATACCCTTGTAATTTATAAAAAATGCAAGAGGCATGAAAATACTAATGTTAATACAAGAATATGAAGGTAATGAGGTGTTGTAATTTAGAAAATTATCAACAAGTGATAAAAAGAGTAATTAAGTAATATTGGGCTAATTACTTAAGCATAAGCAAAGGAAATTCACAGATAATTATGTAAAACCCTAAAAATGGTGGTTTTTGGTTTAAAATTAGTAAGAATGTAATTACTAATTAATTGGAAATTTTTGAGAAAAATAGTTGAGTTTAGGTATTTTTAAGCCTAAATGCAATAATGGACCAATAGGAAAATTTTGTAAAAAATTTTGTAAAAATAATTATTTAATTAATTAAATAATTAATAATAAAAAAACGAAATAAAAAAAAAATGGGCAAAAAAAAAGAAAAAAAGGGAAAAAAAAAGAAAAATAAAAGAGAATATATATATATATATATATATATATATATATATATATATATATATATATATATATATATATATATATATATATATATATATATATATATAAACGTGTGTGTGTGTGTGTGTGTGTGTGTAAAAGAATTGTTGCAAGTTGCAATTATAATATAATATAATTAAAGTGAAAAAAATTTGAATAGTAATTTAAAAATTAGGAAACGGATCCTATCTAGAGATCTAGGAATGGGATTTCCAAAGTCAATGAAAAATATTGATCAGTGAGTTATTATCTTCCGTTAGACTCTTACGGAAGTAAATTCTGAAGTCATTTGTGCATTTCCTAATAAAACAAAATAGGGAAAAATACATATAGGCATATTTTTGGATATAAAGAAAATAAATTCTAACTCAACATCTAGGAATGAGTTTGAATTTATTTTGACATATTTGGAATCAGTGAATTTTTCTGAAGAAGTTGGTAATTTCAGAAATGCGTTCTGAAACCGGATGCGTTCGGACACGTTTCTCGAGAAAACTTCAACTGGACTGTTGGAGCCCTATATGGGATCAAAATTTAGGTTAACTTGGACATTTCTAATAAGTGAGGAAATGGTTTCAAAGTTGTAAATCCAGAAGTTCGAGATTTCTCCGAAATCACGCGAATCGGGTACCGATCGGGGAAATCGGCCAGACCGGGCATAAAGTGAGCTTGTGTCACCATTTTTGGACCAGCCAAGGGCTGCCACATCACCTCAATTTCGTCCAACAATGTTCCATGGACATGGATTAACCACCATTTTGAGTTTGAATTTCCATGGTTGAAACAAGTTGGAAAATGCCATTCATGTCCTTAGAAATTTCTATAATTAGGCATGCTTCCCCTTCATAATCTTCACACCATTTTCTCTCCTTCCTTGGCCGAAATCCTAGAGGGAGAAAGAAGAGAGAGAAGCTCGGAAAAATTGTCCTAAGTTCTTCAACGGGTAAGTCTTTCGGGCTTTAGTTTTTAAGTTCGAGTTTTTAGTTCGGTAGTTAGTAGAGTTGTTAGATAGTTGTAGTAAGTAGGGAATGAGATTCCTACTATTTTTTTTAGGCCTCATTGCATTGAAAAATGCCTGACGAGGTAAAAACTTGGTAGGGATCGAGTACCCGAAAAGTTGAAGCTTTATAGCTCTTTCACAAGTAGGTGTTGTAATGCTAGAATAGCCTTTAAATTTTCAAGTATGATTGGATATCATATGGGAGGGCTATTTTAGTCTTTATTTTCGAAAATCAAGATGGCGTCGAAGTTCTGGCAAAATTTTGGAAAAACGGAGCAAACGTAACGAAGTGCTGGCGAAATTCCGCCAATTAGGGGTATAGGGGCAAAATTGTAATTTTTACCTAAAATGCCAGTTATTGTGTCAAATCACTAATGAAAGTGATATTACTCTTATAAGACATCGAAAACTCAGGTTTGCTGCCGTTACGCTGTCCGACGAGCCGCTGTTGAACGTTTCGCCGTTTTCCGTAAAACGTGCCATTTCCGTTAAAAGTACCGAAGTACCATCAAACGAAGGTACGTTCGCGTACTGTAACACTAATCTAGTGCTGCTCATATACATATATGTGATAGGTACATTCACGGATAGAGATTCTGTTAGGAGTCACCGAGATACATTCACGGTTAGAGACTCTGTTCAGGGTTACCGGTTATACATACAGTTTCACACGGGTTATAGATGTAGTAATACCGTTAGAGTTTTCCTAGGGCTGAGGACACGACCGATCATCGTGGCACTGGTTTTTGTGCATGCTATTATTGTGTAGGACTTATACGTACGCTTAACGCTTATGTTCTGTCTGTGTCACAATCATGCAATCATGCATCTGCTATATGCATAAGTGATATGCTGCTGTTATGTTTTGAATATCTCGTCATCCGTATAATGTTTTCTTTGAGCATGAGGTTAACAGTTACCCGAGATCCGATGGGCATTGGATCTCGGCTCTTACTATAGCATCACATCAAGGTCCGGAGAGAGGGACCAGGACGGAGGATAAGAGTAAGCAGGCGGACGGCACACATGAAGATGAAGACCACGTGAAGACCGAGTAATGATCGCCGAGAAGATTTAAAGTCGTAAACAGATAATGTATTAATCTTTATGAACAGGCGATTACGCCACTGTTATTGTTATAATCAGTTACTCAATGTTTTGTTCCGATGCTCTACTCTGATGTTTTAAAAAAAAATTTGGCTCTGAAATTGGGATGTTACACTTTATGGCCCATAACCCACAAGTCCCAGGATCGAAACCTGGCTCTGATACCATAAAGTGTAACATCCCAATTTCAGAGCTAATTTTTTTTTTAAAAAAATCAATCAGAGTAGAGCATCGGAACAAAACGTTGAGTAACTGATTATAACAATAACAGTGGCGTAATCGCCTGTTCATAAAGATTAATACATTATCTGATTATGACTTTACATCTCATCGGCCGATCATTACTCGGTCTTCACGTGGTCTTCATCTTCATGTGTGATGTCTGCTCGCTTACTCTTATCCTCCGTCCATGGTCTCTCTCTCCGCACCTTGATGTGATGCTATAGTAAGAGCTGAGATCCAACGTTCATCGGATCTCAGGTAACGGTTAACCTCATGCTTATATAACACTTTATGTTTCAACAGATATTTCTATGATTACAGCAATGATACATGATCATTTAATGACAACTACCCTACAAGCAAAGTCATTTGTATGCACTTTAATTGTGTGCCACGATGTACTGTCGTGTCCGTAGCGCTAGGAAAACTCTAACGGCATTATATTTACTATAACCCGTAAAGATGTAAGTGATTATCTAAGTTTATTACCTTAGTCACTGTGCATGGCCTGCAATGAGTTCCACCCATGGCTTATGAAACTACCCGTACCATATATAAGCAGACTATAAGCATCAGAGTCAGTATTACAGTACGCCGCGAACGTACCTTCGTTTGATGGTACTTCGGTACTTTTGACGGAAATGGCACGTTTTATGGAAAACGGCGAAACGTCCAACAGCGCTCGTCGGACAGCGTAACGGCAGCAAACTAGGATTTCTGACGTCCTATAAGAGTAATATCACTTTCATTAGTGATTTGACACAATAACTGGCATTTTAGGTAAAAATTACCATTTTGCCCCTATACCCCTAATTTGGCGGAATTTCGCCAGCACTTCGTTACTTTGGCTCCGATTTTTTCCAAAATTTTGCCAGAACTTCGACGCCATCTTGATTTTCGAAAATAAAGACTAAAATAGCCCTCCCATATGATATCCAATCATACTTGAAAATTTAAAGGCTATTCTAGCATTATAACGTACCCCTACCTTTGAAAGAGCTATAAAAGCTTCAACTTTTCAGGTACTCGATCCCTACCAAGTTTTTTACCTCGTCAGGCATTTTCAATGAAATGAGGCCTAAAAAACAATAGTAGGAATCTCATTCCCTACTTCCTAAATCTAACCAACAATTCTACTAACTACCGAACTAAAACTCGAACTTAAAAACTAAAGCCCGAAAGACTTACCCGTTGAAGAACTTCCGGAAAATTTCTCCAGAGCTTCTCTCTCTTCTTTCTCTCCCTAGGATTTCGGCCAAAGGAGGAGAGGATTTTGGTGTGAATATTTCTGCAAGGGCAAGCATCCTATTTATAGACTTTTCAAGGGACAAAGTTGGAATTTTTCCTTTGTTTCAACCATGGAAATTCAAACTCAAAATGGTGGTTAATCCATGTCCATGGAACATTGTTGGATGAAATTGAGGTGATGTGGCAGCCCTTGGCTGGTCCAAAAATGGTGACACAAGCTCACTTTATGCCCGGTCTGGCCGATTTCCCCGATCGGTACCCGATTCGCGTGATTTCGGAGAAATCTCAAACTTCTGGATTTACAACTTTGAAACCATTTCCTCACTTATTAGAAATGTCCAAGTTAACCTAAATTTTGATCCCATATAGGGCTCCAACAGTCCAGTTGAAGTTTCCTCGAAAAACGTGTCCGATCGCGTCCGGTTTCAAAACGCATTTCTGAAATTACCAACTTCTTCAGAAAAATTCACTGATTCCAAATATGTCAAAATAAATTCAAACTCATGCCTAGATGTTGAGTTAGAATTTATTTTCTCTATATCCAAAAATATACCTATATGCATTTTTCCCTATTTTGTTTTATTAGGAAATGCACAAACGACTTCAGAATTTACTTCCGTAAGAGTCTAACGGAAGACAAAATTCCACTGATCATTATTTTTCCCTGACTTTGGAAATCCCATTCCTAGATCTCTAGATAGGATCCGTTTCCTAATTTCTAAATTACTATTCACACTTTTTACTTTAATTAATTATATTATTATAATAACAACCACTTGCACATATATTTTCTTTCTCATTTTTCATTTTTTTTTCTCTTTTCATTTTTTTTTCTGCCCCTTTTTTTTCGTTTTTTATTTCTTTTTTTTTTTGATTAATTATTTAATTAATTATTTATTTAATTAAATAATTATTTTTACATATTTTTTTACAAAATTTTCCTATTGGTCCATTTTTGCATTTAGGCTTAAAAATACCTAAACTCAACTATTTTTCTCAAAAATTTCCAATTAATTAGTAAATATACTTTTACTAATTTTCAACCATTTTCTACTAATTTTTGAGCTTTACATAATTATTTCTGAATTTCCTTTGCTTATGCTTAAGTAATTAGCCCAATATTACTTAACTACTAAATTATCACTTGTTGATAATTTTCCTTAATTAGAATACCCTATTACCTCATTACACTTGCACTGACATTTGTGTTTTCATGTCTTCTGTACTGTACTAAAATTTACAAGGGTATTTTAGTCATTTTTTTTGAGCATTCTTATTCAATTTCTCCAAGTTTGTAATTTATTAAATTACCGCAATTAGAGATAATATACTCCCTCAATGTTATAACTATTTCCTTGCCTTTTAGGATTTTTCACAATTTTTCCTAAGTTATTTATGTCCCCTAGGGCATTTTGGTCATTTGGCACTTTGGCCCTTAAATTCTCTAATTTCCAAAAGATTTTTCCCTAGAAAATAAGATAATTATATCTTAACATGTGATATCCCATATTCACCTACTTTCTATAGGTATAATTTTACCAAATTATGATACGTATTTTTGGGGTATTACATTTCTTCCCCCCTTAAACAAAATTTCGTCCTCGAAATTTGTACTCCATCCTCTAAACTCCGTACTATCTTAAACTTCGGACTGTTAACTTCGGATCTCTTCTCTATCTCAAATCCGACTGCAACGATTTTGTCATATCGTATGGAAGTCTAAACAGGTTCGGGGATAAGGCTATCTAATAGCGACTTGTTTGTTGTCATGAATACTTGAATGATCTCCCGAAATGATCTCACGAAATGCGAACTATTCATTCGCCCTTGAGGTGCTTTATTGACACCGGCTTCGAAGAATATATGATCATCACAATCACCAAAAGATTCTTACAATCTCTTGTGACTTGTACCAACTATGTAGAAATGTGACCAATCATATCCGATCTAGAAAATTTCGCTCCGGCAATTCCGTTGAGCAACTTAAGTGTGGAGCAGTACGTATAATCGGTGACCCTAAGCGATGTCTCTATCCGTTACGTATAATTGGTGACCCTAACAGAATCTCTATCCGAGTCGGTGCCCCTAGACGGAGCCTCCATCCGAGTCGGTGACCCTAAACAGAGCCTCAATCCGCTTGCTACTTATTTTCTACATCACTACTAGTTTTGGTTCACCACTGATGGTGTTCCGGCGTAAGGCAATTCTGACAAGATTTAGATAATGAAGTGGATTGTCGATCCTGGAAAGTGAGTATTTGTTTTTGGATCTATACCCCTTTTAACTTATGGTAGTTGATACTAATGTCGAAAACTTGAGTCTTTCCTCCTGGTGATCGAAAATTCGTGTCAGCTTGATTATAAAGTTTTTATCATGTTTTAGGTTGATATATAGTGTTTCCGTGGCGTCAATACACCGCGTACTTTATATATATTGCTTCCGTGGCGCCCATAACACCGCGTACTTTAGTGTTTTAGCGTTTCCGTGGCGCCCATAACACCGCGTACATAAGTGTTTCCGTGGCACCCATAATACCGCGTACTACACATTCATCATGTCGTATTTTGATATATTGTATCCCCATGGTTCCCATACACCTTGCTAATACCATATATCTCGTACTCATGGATATCATATTGTACTTCGATATATTATGTTCCCATAGTTCCCATACACCGTGGCCACATAAGATACCTTATACTTAGTGATACAATCGTGATATGTTTTATAGTTACTTAAGAAATATGATAATACTTATCACTATGTTATGTGTGGATTGGTTTGACTTTAAGAGACTTGAGAGTGGTAAGTTATCACACTGTCATGCTGCAGCTAGACATATCCCAATTCAGGTACCATTAAAAATATTTGGATTTGGGATAACCAATTTCTTGGTGCGGTAATCAACTTCTCACTCAATTTATGAAAACTTGTCTCACAGTCTTTGTTCAACATAAATGATTTAATTTCTTACTCCTGAGCCTTGTTTATTGGCACGTTACGCGAAATTTACTTGAATAAAGATTCGGTTTCCGCATCAGTTCTATCTCTGCTTGTGAGAATCATATATTCTTTTTGTCACCGTTCTTCATCACCGTTAGTTTAACACTTATTGAGAATGTCGTCGACGCTATGAAGTCGTAGGAGGATTTATATTATATCCGAAATCGGGTTCAAAACACGCTTTACAAGCTAAAAGCTTACACCCAATGGTGTAGCTGCTATTACATCGTAAGGAAGATATATGTATGCATCCCAAAAGGATCCGTACAAGCATCAAAAGGAATTGATCGGTTTAGCACTTGGATCGATTCATAATATCTACTGAAATAGTTTTAACTAAACGATAGCATCCGGAACCATCTCTGAGGATTTTCCGACTTCTGCTCCGAGCGATGCTAACATCTGGTCTATGTTCTGTGGCTCGAATTCCATAGCTATCTGGGGACAGTCCTTGCCAATATGCCCTGGCTCTCGGCATTTAGAGCAAATTGGTCTTACATTACAGGCAACACCGGGATGGTAATTCCCGCATTTCCAGCATGGATGGAGCTTCTGCTTCTGCTTCTTCTGTCCAGTCTGGCTTAGGTTCTGCGGCCCTTTCTTTGCAGTTTTCAAGGGACAATTCCAGCTGATGTGTCCAGGCTTCTGGCACTCGTAGCATATCTTGTGGTTATCCGCCACTTGAAATGACGAATGAACAGATGAAAACTTTGGCTAGTCCTTCTCCTAAGAGCTCTTTTGTGCTTTCCACCCAAAAGCGGTTTCAAAGAAAAATGATGAGGAGTGGATCTAGTCCAATCTCCAGAAAGATAAGAAATTATGTAATGGTTCTTCCGATAGAAGTCTTTAACATTGGTCGAATACCGCATGTATTTCTATTCGTCGGTCTTAGAGTTCCGTCCGGCGTGGCTTAGCTCCACCTACAAGCTTTTGTGCTAGGATAGAACTATCGTCCAAGACAAACCGACGACTATCGAGTTATCGAGTGAGTTATCAGAATTCGTGTCGGAACTGATTTTCAAAGTCTATGATCTCCCGGGTAGTCAAAATTGTCGTCGGTAGGCGACATTACCAGGGTTATCAGGGTTATCAGAGGCTGATATCAGGGTTATCAGAGCTACTCGAAACTGATATCAGAGCTCAGAGCTAGAGACTGATATCAGAGTTATCGGAGACTGATATCAGGGCTATCGGAACTATCCGAGATTGATAACAGGGTTATC
This sequence comes from Acacia pycnantha, assembly GCA_025563575.1. Lineage (NCBI taxonomy): Eukaryota > Viridiplantae > Streptophyta > Magnoliopsida > Fabales > Fabaceae > Acacia > Acacia pycnantha. The sequence continues at coordinate 230,989 of JAMWYP010000110.1, read as the reverse complement.
GGGACTATCAAATGCTGATACAAGGATTATCAGAGGTATCGGAGATATCCGGGTTTTCGGTACGATATCGGTATCGGGTTATTGTGGTATCAGAGATATCTGATATCGGCTCAAGTCCAGGCGGTGAATACACCGATTCTAGGTTAAATCTTAACCCTATCTTACGGATATATGCACGGTACGCTTTCTTCAACCTAAATATTTTATGCAAATGACCTCATTTCTGTCCATCTTTAGAACATAACACTAGAGTTATATCAGTACTCATTTTCAAAATATGCTCAAAGGCTTTGTACCTAACTCCGTTAACCGAATGTAATGGCTGTGTAAGTGTCTACCATGGGGGCCTCACCGGGTTAGCGGCGACTTATGGCACACCCACGTAAACTAGCCTTGCCTTCGGCACCAAACTATCCGTCATAACGTAGTTATGACGTGTCTGTGTAAAAAAAAATACGTATAGATTTTTTCAATATAGATTCAATTAAAAAATAATAATTTAAGGGCCACCACAGGTCCCAATTTCAGAGCCAATTTTTTTTTTTTTTAAAACATCAGAGTAGAGCATCGGAACAAAACATTGAGTAACTGATTATAACAATAACAGTGGCGTAATCGCCTGTTCATAAAGATTAATACATTATCTGTTTACGACTTTAAATCTTCTCGGCCGATCATTACTCGGATTGTGACATGCGGTTACATAAGCGTTAAAGCGCACGTATAAGTCCTACACATAATAGCATGCACAAAAATAAAGACGATGATTCGTGTCCTCACCCTAGGAAAACTCTAACGGTATTATACATCTATAACCCGGACTCCTAACAGAATCTCTATCCGTGAATGTACCTATCACATATATGTATATGAGCAACACTAGATTAGTGTTACAGTACGCGAACGTACCTTCGTTTGATGGTACTTCGGCGGAAAAACGTAAATGGCACGTTTACGGAAAACGGCGAAACGTTCAACAGCGGCTCGTCGGACAGCGTAACGGCAGCAAATCTGAGTTTTCGATGTCCTATAAGAGTAATATCACTTTCATTAGTGATTTGACACAATAACTGGCATTTTAGGTAAAAATTACCATTTTGCCCCTATACCCCTAATTTGGCGGAATTTCGCCAAGACTTCGTTACTTTTGCTAATTTTTTCCAAAATTTTGCCAGAACTTCGACGCCATCTTGATTTTCGAAAATAAAGACTAAAATAGCCCTCCCATATGATATCCAATCATACTTGAAAATTTAAAGGCTATTCTAGCATTACAACCCCTACTTTTGAAAGAGCTATAAAAGCTTCAACTTTTCAGTACTCGATCCCTACCAAGTTTTTACCTCGTCGGACATTTTTCAATGCAATGAGGCCTAAAAACAATAGTAGGAATCTCATTCCCTACTTACTACAACTATCTAATAACTCTACTAACTACCGAACTAAAAACTCGAACTTAAAAACTAAAGCTCGAAAGACTTACCCGTTGAAGACTTCTGCAGAATTTTGCCCAGAGCTTCTCTCTCTACTTTCTCCCTCTAGGTTCAGCCAAGGGAAGGAGAGAATGGTGTGAAGAATTCAAGAGCTCATGGGGTCTATTTATAGAAATTTCCAAGGACATGAATGGCATTTTCCAACTTGTTTCAACCATGGAAATTCAAACTCAAAATGGTGGTTAATCCATGTCCATGGAACATTGTTGGACGAAATTGAGGTGATGTGGCAGCCCTTGGCTGGTCCAAAATGATGACATAAGCTTGCTTTATGCCCTGGCCTAGCCGAATTTCCTGATCGGTACCCGATTCGCGTGATTTCGGAGAAATCTCAAACTTCTGGATTTACAACTTTGAAACCATTTCCTCACTTATTAGAAATGTCCAAGTTAACCTAAATTTTGATCCCATATAGGGCTCCAACAGTCCAGTTGAAGTTTCCTCGAAAAACGTGTCCGATCGCGTCCGGTTTCAGAACGCATTTCTGAAATTACCAACTTCTTCAGAAAAATTCACTGATTCCAAATATGTCAAAATAAATTAAAACTCATTCCTAGATGTTGAGTTAGAATTTATTTCCTCTATATCCAAAAATATACCTATATGCATTTTTCCCTATTTTGTTTTATTACGAAATGCACAAACGACTTTAGAATTTACTTCCGTAAGAGTCTAACGGAAGACAAAATTCCACTGATCAATATTTTTCCTGACTTTGGAAATCCCATTCCTAGATCTCTAGATAGGATCCGTTTCCTAATTTCTAAATTACTATTCACATTTTTTTACTTTAATTAATTATATTAATATAATAATACCACTTGCACATGTTATTTTATCCATTTCATTTTTTTCCTTTCGGTCTTTTTTTTTCTCTTCCCATTTTTTTCGTTTTTTATTTATTTATTTTTTTTTTGATTAATTATTTAATTAATTATTTAATTAATTAAATAATTATTTTTACATAATTTTTACAAAATTTTCCTATTGGTCTATTCTTGCATTTAGGCTTTAAAAATACCTAAACTCAACTATTTTTCTCAAAAATTTCCAATTAATTAGTAAATATATTCTTACTAATTTTCAACCATTTTCCACAAATTTTTGAGCTTTACATAATTATTCATGAATTTCCTTTACTTATGCTTAAGTAATTAGCCCAATATTACTTAATTACTTAATTATCACAAGTTGATAATTTTCTTAATTAACACACCTTATTACCTTCATACTCTTGCATTAACATTTGTGTTTCCATGTCTTCTCGCATTATTTTAGAATTTGTAAGGGTATTTTGGTCATTACCATACTTTTTGAGCATTCTTATTCAATTTCTCCAAGTTTGTAATTTATTAAATTACCAAAATTAGAGATATACTCTCTCAATTTAAATAATTATTTCATTGCCTCTTTAGGATTTTTCACAATTTTCCTAAGTTATTTATGTCCCTTAGGGGCATTTCCGTCATTTGGCACTTTGGCCCTTAGATTCTCTAATTTCCCGAGATTTTCCTTTAGAAAATAAAATAATTATAACTTAATATTTGATATCCCATATTCACCTACTTTCTATAGGTATAATTTTACCAAATTATGATACGTATTTTTGGGGTATTACATTTCTTCCCCCCTTAAACAAAATTTCGTCCTCGAAATTTGTACTCTATCCTCTAAACTCTGTACTATCTTAAACTTCGGACAGTTAACTTCGGATCTCTACTTTATCTCAAATCCGACTGCAACGATTTTGTCATATCGTATGGAGGTCTATACAGGTTCGGGGATAAGGCTATCTAATAGCGACTTGTTTGTTGTCATGAATACTTGAATGATCTCCCGAAATGATCTCACGAAATGCGTACTATTCATTCGCTCCTGAGGTGCTTTATTGACACCGGCTTCAAAGAATATATGATCATCACAATCACCAAAAGATTCTTACAATCTCTTGTGACTTGTACCAACTATGTAGAAATGTGACCAATCATATCCGATCTAGAAAATTTCTGCTCCGGCAATTCCGTTGAGCAACTTAAGTGTGGAGCAGTACGTATAATCGGTGACCCTAAGCGATGTCTCTATCCGTTACGTATAATTGGTGACCCTAACATAATCTCTATCCGAGTCGGTGCCCCTAGACGGAGCATCCATCCGAGTCGATGACCCTAAACAGAGCCTCAATCCGCTTGCTACTTATTTTCTACATCACTACTAGTTTTGGTTCACCACTGATGGTGTTCCAGCGTAAGGCAATTCTGACAAGATTTAGATAATGGAGTGGATTGTCGATCCTGGAAAGTGAGTATTTGTTTTTGGATCTATACCCCTTTTAACTTATGGTAGTTGATACTAATGTCGAAAACTTGAGTCTTTCCTCCTGGTGATCAAAAATTCGTGTCAGCTTGATTATAAAGTTTTTATCATGTTTTAGGTTGATATACAGTGTTTCCGTGGTGTCAATACACCGCATACTTTATATATATTGCTTCCGTGGCGCCCATAACACCGCGTACTTTAGTGTTTTAGCGTTTCCGTGGTGCCCATAACACCGTGTACATAAGTGTTTCCGTGGCACCCATAATACCGCGTACTACACATTCATCATGTCGTATTTTGATATACTGTATCCTCATGGTTCCCATACACCGTGGTAATACCATATATCTCGTACTCATGGATATCATATCGTACTTCGATATATTATGTTCCCATGGTTCCCATACACCGTGGCCACATAAGATACCTTATACTTAGTGATACAATCGTGATATGTTTTATAGTTACTTAAGAAATATGATAATACTTATCACTATGTTATGTGTGGATTGGTTTGACTTTAAGAGACTTGAGAGTGGTAAGTTATCACACTCGTCATGTCAGCAGCCTAGACATATCCCAATTCAGTACCATTAAAAATATTTGGATTTGGGATAACCAATTTCTTGGTGCGGTAATCAACTTCTCACTCAATTTATGAAAACTTGTCTCACGCCTTTGTTCAACATAAATGATTTAATTTCTTACTCCTGAGTCTTGTTTATTGGCACGTTACGCGAAATTTACTTGAATAAAGATTCGGTTTCGCATCGCTCTATCTCTCGTTTGTGAGAATCATGTATTCTCTTTGTCACTGTTCCTCATCACCGTTAGTTTAACACTTATTGAGAATGTCGTCGATGCTATGAAGTCGTAGGAGGGTTTATATTATATCCGAAACTGGGTTCAAAACACGCTTTACAAGCTAAAAGCTTACACCCAATTGTGTAGCTACTATTACATCGTAAGGAAGATATATGTATGCATCCCAAAAGGATCCGTACAAGCATCAAAAGGAACTGATCGGTTTAGCACTTGGATCGATTCATAATATCTACTGAAATAGTTTTAACTAAACGATAGTATCCGGAACCATCTCTGAGGATTCTCCGACTTCTGCTCCGAGCGATGCTAACATCTGGTCTATGTTCTGTGGCTCGAATTCCGTAACTATCTGGGGACAGTCTTTGCCAATATGCCTGGTTCTCGGCATTTAGAGCAAATTGGTCTTACATCACAGGCAACACCGGGATGGTAATTCCCGCATTTCCAACATGGATGAAGGTTCTGTTTCTGCTGTCCAGTCCGGACTGACTTCTGGCTTAGGTTCTGTGACCTTTTCTTTGCCGCGTTCATAGGACAATTCCAGCTGATGTGTCCAGGCTTCTGGCACTCGTAGCATATCTTGTGGTTATCCTCCACTTGAAATGACGAATGAACAGATGAAAACTTTGGCTAGTCCTTCTCCTAAGAGCTCTTTTGTGCTTTCCACCCAAAGGCGGTTTCAAAGAAAATGATGGGGAGTGGATCTAGTCCAAACTCCAGAAAGATACGAAATTTTGTAAAGGTTCTTCTGATAGAAGTTTTTAACATTGGTCGAATACCGCATGTATTTCTATTCGTCGGTCTTAGAGTTTCGTCCGGCGTGGCTTAGCACCACATACAAACTTTGTGCTAGGATAGAACTATCGTCCAGTACAAACTGGCGACTATCAGAGTTATCAGAGTGAGTTATCAGAATTCGTGTCGGAACTGATTTTCAAGATCTATGATCTCCCGGATAGTCAAAATTGTCGTCGGTAGGCGACATTACCAATAGGGATTATCAGAGGTATCGGAGACCGATATCCGAGTTATCGATATTGATATCGTGGTTATTGATGATATCAGGGTATCTATATCGGCTAGGTCCAAAGCGGTGAATACACCGATTCTAGGTTAAATCTTAACCCTATCTTACGGATATATGCACGGTACGCTTTCTTCAACCTAAATATTTTATGCAAATGACCTCATTTCTGTCCATCTTTAGAACATAACACTAGAGTTATATCAGTACTCATTTTCAAAATATGCTCAAAGGCTTTGTACCTAACTCCGTTAACCGAACAGAATGGCCAGGTAAGTGTCTACCATGGGGGCCTCACCGGGTTAGCGGCGACTTATGGCACACCCACGTAGGCTAGCCTTGCCTTCGGCACCAAACTATCCGTAATAACATAGTCAGATCCATGCCAGGAAAACTGCTCTGATACCATAAAGTGTAACATCCCATTTTCTAAAGCGGAATTTTTTTTTTTTCACAATCAGAGTAGAGCAATGGAGTGAAAGAGTAACTGATCATAACAAAATTCACCGCATTGAATCTCAGGTAACATGTGATATCCCATATTCACCGCATTCAATTCACTGCGCAGCGGAAGCGTGGTGGGCCCATAACCCACAGGTCCCAGGATCGAAACCTGGCTCTGATACCATAAAGTGTAACATCCCAATTTCAGAGCCAATTTTTTTTTTTTAAAAAAAAATCAATCAGAGTAGAGCATCGGAACAAAACGTTGAGTAACTGATTATAACAATAATAAAGGGCGTAATCGCCTCGTTCATAAAGATTAATACATTATCTGATTATGACTTTACATCTCATCGGCCGATCATTACTCGGTCTTCACGTGGTCTTCATCTTCATGTGTGATGTCCTGCTTCCGCTTACTCTTATCCTCCGTCCATGGTCTCTCTCTCCAGACCTTGATGTGATGCTATATTAAGAGCTGAGATCCAACGTTCATCGGATCTCAGGTAACGGTTAACCTCATGCTTATATAACACTTTATGTTTCAACAGATATTTCTCATTCCCTACTTCCTAAATCTAACCAACAATTCTACTAACTACCGAACTAAAACTCGAACTTAAAAACTAAAGCCCGAAAGACTTACCCGTTGAAGACTTCTGCGCAATTTTTCCCAGAGCTTCTCTCTCTACTTTCTCCCTCTAGGTTCGGCCAAGACAAGGAGAGAATGGTGTGAAGAATTCATGAAGAGCTCTTGGCTATTTATAGAAAATCAAAGGGATACAAAAGGAATTTTCCAACTTGTTTACAACCATGGAAATTCAACATGAAAATGGTGTAAATTCCTTGTCCATGGAGCATCTTGGCCGAAATATTGGGTGATGTGGCTGCTTTGGAGTGGTCCAAAAATGGTGACTTATGTTGCTTTAAACCGGCCTAATAGAATTTCCGATTAGTACCCGATTCGCGTGATTTCGGAGAAATCTCAAAATTCTGGATTTACAACTTTGAAGACAAGTTTTCACTTACTAGAAATGTCCAAGTTAACCTAAATTTTGATTCCATATAGGGCTCCAACTGTCCAGTTGAAGTTTTCTCGAAAAACGTGTCCGAACGTGTCCGGCTCAGAACGCATTTCTGAAATTATCAACTTCTTCAGAAAAATTCACTGATTCCAAATATGTCAAAATAAATTCAAACTCATTCCTAGATGTTGAGTTAGAATTTATTTTCTTTATATCCAAAAATATGCCTATATGCATTTTTCCCTATTTTGTTTTATTAGGAAATGCACAAACGACTTCAGAATTTTCCCAAGAGTCTAACGGAAGATAATAACTCACTGATCAATATTTTTCCTTGACTTTGGAAATCCCATTCCTAGATCTCTAGATAGGATCCGTTTCCTAATTTCTAAATTACTATTCACATTTTTTTACTTTAATTAATTATATTATATTATAATTGCAACTTGCAACAATTCTTTTATACATACATAGATATATATATATATATATATATATATATATATATATATATATATATATATATATATATATATATTTTTTTTTTTTTTTTCCCTTTTTTTCGTTTTTATTTTTTTATTTTTTTATATATATATTTTTTTTATTTGATTAATTATTTAATTAATTAAATAATTATTTTTACATAATGTTTTTACAAAATTTCCCTATTGGTCCCTTCTTGCATTTAGGCTTAAAAATACCTAAACTCAACTATTTTTCTCAAAAATTTCCAATTAATTAGTAAATATACTTTTACTAATTTTCAACCATTTTCTACTAATTTTTGAGCTTTACATAATTATTTCTGAATTTCCTTTGCTTATGCTTAAGTAATTAGCCCAATATTACTTAACTACTAAATTATCACTTGTTGATAATTTTCCTTAATTAGAATACTTATTACTCATTATACCATTGACATTTGTGTTTTCATTCTCATCGTACTTTTACAAGGGTATTTTAGTTCGTTTTTTTTTGAGCATTCTTATTCAATTTCTCCAAGTTTGTAATTTATTAAATTACCGCAACTAGAGATAATATACTCTCTCAATGTTATAACTATTTCCTTTTCTCTTAGGGTTTTTCACAATTTTTCCTAAGTTATTTATGTCCTTGTGGGCATTTCCGTCATTTGCATACTTTGGCCCTTAGATTCTCTAATTTCCAGAGATTTTCCTTTAGAAAATAAAATAATTATAACTTAGTATTTGATATCCCATATTCACCTACTTTCTATAGGTATAATTTTACCAAATTATGATACGTATTTTTGGGGTATTATTTTTCCTTAAACAAAATTTTCGTCCTCGAAATTTCAGACTCATCCTCTAAACTCGTACTTCTTAAACTCGACCAGCAACTTCGGATCTTTCATCTCTCAAATCTGACTCAACGATTTGTCATATCGTATGGAAGTCTAAATGTCCTCGGGGATAAGGCTATCTAACAGCTTCTTGTTTGTTGTCATGAATACTTGAATGATCTCCTCGAATGATTCACGAAATGCGAACTATTCATTCGCCCTTGAGGTGCTTTGTTGACACCGGCTTGAAGAATATATGATCGCTCACAATCACCAAAAGATTCTTACACTCTTGTGATCTGTACAACTATGTAGAAACGTGACCAATCATATCCGATCTAAGCATTGCCGGTAATGCTGAGCGGCTTAAGTGTGAGCAAGTGAGATGCACGGTGATTCCTGAAGCTGCATTCTGCTATCGTAGTTATTTTTCTTGACAGAATTGATTCCAAGAAATTTCCTAGATCGAGCCTTCATCCGAGTCGCTAACTTGAGTCTGCCACCGTTGCTCTTATTTTCACATCACCATTTCAGTTTTGTTCACCATCGATGAAATCTCGCGCAGGCACTCGACAAGATTTAGATAATGGAGCGATTGCCGATCTCGAAAGTGAGTATTTGTTTTGATCTATACTCTTTTATGGTAGTGGTAGTTACATGTCGAACTTTGAGTCTTTCCTCTGACGGTGGTGACAATTCGTGTCACCTGATTATAAAGTTTTTATCATGTTTTAGGTTGATATATAGTGTTTCCGTGGCATCAATACACCGCGTACTTTATATATATTGCTCCGGTATGCCCATAACACCGCGTACTTTAGTGTTTTAGCGTTTCCGTGGCGCCCATAAGACCGCGTACATAAGTGTTTCCATGGCACCCATAATACCGCGTACTACACATTCATCATGGGTGCCACGGAAACACTTATGTACGCGGTGTTATGGGCGCCACGGAAACGCTAAAGCACTAAAGTACGCGGTGTTATGGGCGCCACGGAAGCAATATATATAAAGTACGCGGTGTATTGACGCCACGAAAACACTATATATCAACCTAAAACATGATAAAAACTTTATAATCAAGCTGACACGAATTTTCGATCACCAGGAGGAAAGACTCAAGTTTTCGACATTAGTATCAACTACCATAAGTTAAAAGGGGTATAGATCCAAAAACAAATACTCACTTTCCAGGATCGACAATCCACTTCATTATCTAAATCTTGTCAGAATTGCGTTACGCCGGACACCATCGTGCGAACCAAAACTAGTAGTGATGTAGAAAATAAGTAGCAAGCGGATTGAGGCTCGCTTTGGTCACCGACTGATGGAGGCTCCGTCTAGGGGCACCGACTCGGATAGAGATTCTGTTAGGGTCACCAATTATACGTAACGGATAGAGACATCGCTTAGGGTCACCGATTATACGTACTGCTCCACACTTAAGTTGCTCAACGGAATTGCCGAGCAGAAATTTTCTAGATCGGATATGATTGGTCACATTTCTACATAGTTGGTACAAGTCACAAGAGATTGTAAGAATCTTTTGGTGATTGTGATGATCATATATTCTTCGAAGCCGGTGTCAATAAAGCACCTCAAGGGCGAATGTATAGTTCGCATTTCGTGAGATCATTTCGGGAGATCATTCAAGTATTCATTGAAGACAAACAAGTTGGTATTAGATAGCCTTATCCCCGAAACTGTTTAGATTTCCATACGATGTGACAAAATCGTTGCAGTCGGATTTGAGATAAAGTAGAGATCCGAAGTTAACAGTCCGAAGTTTAAGATAGTACAGAGTTTAGAGGATAGAGTACAAATTTCGAGGACGAAATTTTGTTTAAGGGGGGAAGAAATGTAATACCCAAAAAATGCGTATCATAATTTGGTAAAATTATACCTATAGAAAGTAGGTGAATATGGGATATCAAATACTAAGTTATAATTATTTTATTTTCTAAAGGAAAATCTCTGGGAAATTAGAGAATCTAAGGGCCAAAGTGCCAAATGACGGAAATGCCCCTAAGGGACATAAATAACTTAGGAAAAATTGTGAAAAATCCTAAAAGGCAATGAAATAGTTATAACATTGAGAGAGTATATTATCTCTAATTGCGGTAATTTAATAAATTACAAACTTGGAGAAATTGAATAAGAATGCTCAAAAAGCATTAAAATGACTAAAATACCCTTGTAAATTTTAGTACAGTACAGAAGACATGAAAACACAAATGTCAGTGCAAGTGTAATGAGGTAATAGGGTATTCTAATTAAGGAAAATTATCAACAAGTGATAATTAAGTAATTAGGTAATTACTGGCTAATTACTTAAGCATAAGTAAAGGAAATTCAGAAATAATTATGTAAAGCTCAAAAATTAGTAGAAAATGGTTGAAAATTAGTAAAAGTATATTTACTAATTAATTGGAAATTTTTGAGAAAAATAGTTGAGTTTAGGTATTTTTAAGCCTAAATGCAAAAATGGACCAATAGGAAAATTTTGTAAAAAATTATGTAAAAATAATTATTTAATTAATTAAATAATTAATTAAATAATTAATCAAAAGAAAAACAAAAAAAAAGGGCAGAAAAAAAAAGAAAAGAAAAAAAAAATGAAAAATGAAATGAGAAATATATGTGCAAGTTGCAATTATTATAATAATATAATTGATTAAAGCAAAAAAATATGAATAGTGATTTAGAAATTAGGAAACGGATCCTATCTAGAGAACTAGGAATGGGATTTCCAAAGTCAAGGAAAAATATTGATCAGTGAGATATTATCTTCCATTAGACTCTTCCGGAAGAAAATTCTGAAGTCGGTTGTGCATTTCCTAATAAAACAAAATAGGGAAAAATGCATATAGGTATATTTTTGGATAAAGAGAAAATAAATTCTAACTCAACATCTAGGCATGAGTTTGAATTTATTTTGACATATTTGGAATCAGTGAATTTTTCTGAAGAAGTTGATAATTTCAGAAATGCGTTCTGAAACCGGACGCGATCGGACACGTTTTTCAAGGAAACTTCAACTGGACAGTTGGAGCCCTATATGGAATCAAAATTTAGGTTAACTTGGACATTTCTAGTAAGTGAGAACATGTCTTCAAAGTTGTAAATCCAGAATTTTGAAAGTTCTCCGAAATCATGCGAATCGGGTACCAATCGGGGAAATTCTATTGCACCGGCTATAAAGCAACATAAGCCATTATTTTTGGACCACTCCAAGGCTTCCACATCAGCTCCCAAAACGTCCAAGCATGTCCCATGGTCAAGAATTTTACACCATTTTGGTGTTGAATTTCCAATGTTGTAAACAACTTTGGTATTTCCATTTGTGTCCTTCCAAAATTCTATAAATAGGCATGTTTTCCCTTCATAATCTTCACACCATTTCTCTCCTTCCCTTGGCTGAACCTAGAGGGAGAAAGTAGAGAGAGAAGCTCTAGGCAAAATTGTGCAGAAGTCTTCAACGGTAAGTCTTTCGGCTTTAGTTTTAGTTCGGTAGTTAGTAGAATTGTTAGATAGTTGTAGTAAGTAGGGAATGAGATTCCTACTATTGTTTTTAGGCCTCATTGCATTGAAAAATGCCCGACGAGGTAAAAACTTGGTAGGGATCGAGTACCTGAAAAGTTGAAGCTTTTATAGCTCTTTCAAAAGTAGGGGTTGTAATGCTAGAATAGCCTTTAATTTTTCAAGTGTGATTGGATATCATATGGGAGGGCTATTTTAGTCTTTATTTTCGAAAATCAAATGGCGTCGAAGTTCTGGCAAAATTTTGGGAAGAAAATTTGTCAGAGTAACGAAGTGCTGGCGAAATTCCGCCAATTAGGGGTATAGGGGCAAAATGGTAATTTTTACCTAAAATGCCAGTTATTGTGTCAAATCACTAATGAAAGTGATATTACTCTTATAGGACGTCGAAATCCTAGTTTGCCGCCGTTACGCCGTCCGACGAGCCGCTGGACGTTTCACCGTTTTCTCCGCAAAACGCCATTTCAAAAAGTACCGGTACCATCAAACGAAGGTACGTTCGCGCGCATCGTAATACCGACTCGATGCTTATAGTCCGCTTATATATGGTACGGATAGTTTCATAAGCCATGCCAGGTGGAACTCTGCTTCGGGCCATGCACAGCGGACTAAGGTAATAAACTTAGATAATCACTTACAACCTTTACGAGTTATAGTAAATATAATGCCGTTAGAGTTTTCCTAGCGCTACTGACACGACAAGCACATCGTGGCACACAATTAAAGTGCAGACAAATAACTTTGCTTGTAGGGTAGTTGTTATTAAATGATCATGTATCATTGCCGTAATCATAGAAATATCTCGTTGAATATAAAGTGTTATATAAGCACGAGGTTAACTGTTACCCGAGATCCGATGAACGTTGGATCTCAGCTCTTACTATAGCATCAAATCAAGGTCTGGAGAGAGAGACCATGGACGGAGGATAAGAGTAAGCAGAGCAGACATCACACATGAAGATGAAGATCACGTGAAGACCGAGTAATGATCGGCCGATGAGATATAAAGTCGTAATCAGATAATGTATTAATCTTTATGAACAGGTGATTACGCCACTGTTACTGTTATAATCAGTTACTCAATGTTTTGTTCCAATGCTCTACTCTGATGGTTTTAAAAAAAAAATTTGGCTCTGAAATTGGGATGTTACACTTTATGGTATCCAATAGGCCACGACGGATGGAATTCCGAGATCAATAAAGATAAGTACATGCAGTATTTGACTCATGTATCAGAACTTCCGATACGTATTTTCGTACCCGTTTCTGAGAAGAACGAACCAACGAAACTCTTAACGAGGGACATGTTGCGGGTGTCTATTCGTTAGTAATAGAAATATGAAGTACGATAGAAATCTTGATATGATCGTCGTTGTACTCCTCATCTAACGTTTTCCCTCATGAAGGTGAAAAGAACCAGACATGGCGATCTTAAGAGGAGCTGGAGTTCCCAGAGGCCGAGGCAGAGAACGAGGCCGAGGTAGAGGAAGAGGAAGACAGCCTCAAATAGGAGCAATTCCCGAGCAAAACAATATACCGAATCAACCAGACGAGAACGAAGTGCAAGAGCTAAGAAGAACTCTCGAAGAACAGAGAGCTATCATAGATGCGCTGGTAGCTAGACAACGTCAACAAGATGAAGAAGCTCAGAGACAGCTAGAAGCACGTCAAAACGAAGAAGAAGAAGAAGAGAATGAAGAGGATGATGAAGAGGAAAATGAGGACGATGAACACAATGAAGAAGAAAATGAATCTGATCGATCTCAATTGCCTCCACGACAGGGAAGAAGAGAAAGAACCACTGAAAACTGGGTTAACCAGTTCTGCATGCTTAAGCCACTCGGTTTCCGGGGAAAGGGTGAATTAGCTGAGGATTGGCTTCTAAGTCTGGAGAAGATTTTTGAAGTCATCGAGTGCCCGGGAAATCGGAAGGCTCAGCTAGCAATCTACAAGTTAGAAGGCGATGCCCACAGATGGTGGAAGAGCGTTTCCACAACCCTGCCAGGCCCTGTTACGTGGGAGATGTTCCTAGAGCAATTCAACGAACAATACTTTCCTCCCTCGATACAGGTGATTAAGGAGGAGGAATTTCTGCAGATACAGCAAGGAAACGAAGAATCATTCGACGATTACTTCGCACGTTTCACCAACCTATCCCGATACTCTTCGTATCTGAAGAGCAATGTGAACGAGAGCTGGAAGGCGAACCGATTGGTGAACGGGCTGAGGTACGACATAAGAGCAAGGCTGGTATCTCACCAATTTTCTAGGATGGCCCAAGCCGTAGGATACTGCAGACTGACTGAGCGCAACTTGAAGGAACTGCGCAAATTCCGACGCTAGGAAGGTAACAATGCCGATCGTAGTGGATCCAACCGTGGAAACTTTCCACAGAAGAGGAGGCTGCCCTGGAACAACTCCAGTGGTGGAAACAAGAGGCCAGTCCAAACTGAGCAACAAAACAATCCCAGGGTGATGAAGAGCGGTGACAAGGAGAATATATTATTCTCATAAGCAGAGGTAGAACTGATGCGGAAGCCAAACCTTTATTCAAAGACAACTCAGTCACAAATTGATTCTCTGTTGACTGATGCCTCGCATAAGTTCAATATTCAGATCGCCGTACCAAATTTCATGTCAAAGCTGAAATAACAGCTTGATTCCCAGTAATATTCATATAGAAGGAAAGGCTCGAGTTTTCAATGTACCATCAACTACTATAAGTTGAACAGGGCAACTGTTCGAAAACAAATACTCACTTTCCAGGATCAATGATCTACTCCATTATCTAATTCCTGCATCTTGTCAAGATTTCCTTACGCCCTGAACACCACCAGTGGTGAACCAAAACTAGTAGTGATGTAGAAAATAAGTAGCAAGCGGATTGAGGCTCTGTTTAGGGTCACCGACTCGGATGGAGGCTCCGTCTAGGGGCACCGACTCGGATAAAGATTCTGTTAGGGTCACCAATTATACATAACGGATAGAGACATCTCTTAGGGTCACCAATTATACGTACTGCTCCACACTTAAGTTGCTCAACGGAATTGCCGGAGCAGAAATTTTCTAGATCGGATATGATTGCTCACATTTCTACCTAGTTGGTACAAGTCACAAGAGATCGTAAGAATCTTTTGGTGATTGTGATGATCATATATTCTTCAAAGCCGGTGTCAATAAAGCACCTCAAGGGCGAATGTATAGTTCGCATTTTGTGAGATCATTTCGGGAGTACATCCAAGTATTCATTGGAAACAAACCAATTAGCCTTATTTCCGAACATGATTAGACTTCGATAACAATTTCCATATTTCTTAAGTTATATTCGACCGTGATCATGTCATTAAGTAGGAGATATCTTATGTTGCCATGGTGTGTGGGAACCATGGGGACATTTTTGGTATCCATTTTGGTATTTGTAGTGTTAACCGCGGTGTGTGGGAACCACGGGAAACATTATATATCAAAGTACGAGATGATAAGATCTTTATGGATAAACCAAGGCGAATCCCTGATCATCAAGAATGGCGGCTGACAGACGAAGTGAAGATCCAACGCGTATAGTCCAAAATACAAGTAGGACGGGTTTTAGTTAGTACAAAGTTTAGTTGGTTTAGTACAAATTTCGAGGACGAAATTTTGTTTAAGGGGGGAAGAAATGTAATACCCTTAAAAACCTGTATCATAATTGGGTAAATTTATACCTATAAAAAGTAGGTGAATATGAGGTGTCAAACACTAGGTTATGATTATCTTACTTTCTAAGGAAAAATCTCTAGGAAATTAGAGAGTTTAAGGGCCAAAGTGCCATAATGACGAAAATACCCTTACAAATTATAGAATAATGTAAGAGGCATGAAAATGCTAAGGTTAATACAAGAATATGAAGGTAATGAGGTGTTGTAATTTAGAAAATTATCAACAAGTGATAAAAGAGTAATTAAGTAATATTGGGCTAATTACTTAAGCATAAGTAAAGGAAATTCATGAATAATTATGTAAAACCCTAAAAATGGTGGTTCTTGGTTTAAAATTAGTAAGAATATATTTACTAATTAATTGGAAATTTTTGAGAAAAATAGTTGAGTTTAGGTATTTTTAAGCCTAAATGCAAGAATGGACCAATAGGAAAATTTTGTAAAAAATTATGTAAAAATAATTATTTAATTAATTAAATAATTAATCAAAAAAAAATAAAAAACAAAAAAAAAGGGGCAGAGGAAAAAAAAAAGAAGAGAAGAAAAAAAATGGAAAAAATGAAAAAAAAAGAACAAAAATAAATTATGCAAGTGGACATTATTTTATTAATATAATTAATTAAAGCAAAAAAAATATGAATAGTAATTTAGAAATTAGGAAACGGATCCTATCTAGAGATCTAGGAATGATATTTCCAAAGTCAAGGAAAAATATTGATCAGTGAGTTATTATCTTCCGTTAGACTCTTCCTAAGAAAATTCTCAAGTCGTTTGTGCATTTCCTAATAAAACAAAATAGGAAAAATGCATATAGGTATATTTTTGGATATAAGGAAAATAAATTCTAACTCAACATCTAGGAATGAGTTTGAATTTATATAAACATATTTGGAATCAGTGAATTTTTCTGAAGAAGTTGATGATTTCAGAAATGCGTTTTGAAACCGGACGCGATCGGACACGTTTTTCGAGAAAACTTCAACTGGACTGTTGGAGCCCTATATGAGATCAAAATTTAGGTTAACTTGGACATTTCTAGTAAGTGAGGAAATGGTTTCAAAGTTGTAAATCCAGAAGTTTGAGATTTCTCCGAAATCACGCGAATCTGCACCGATCGGGGAAATTCTATTAGACCGGTATAAAGTGGCATTTGTCATCAAATGTTGGACCACTCCAAGGCAGCCACATCACTCTCAATTTCGTTCAAGAGGCTCCCATGGTCAAGAATTATACACCATTTTGCATTGGATTTTCCATGGTTGAAACAACTTACAAAATTCCAATTATATCCTTGGAAATTTCTATAAATAGACCCCATGAGCTCTTGAATTCTTCACACCATTCTCTCCTTCCCTTGGCTGAACCTAGAGGGAGAAAGTAGAGAGAGAAGATCTGGGCAAAATTGTGCAGAAGTCTTCAACGGGTAAGTCCTTCGGTCCTTAGTCTTTAGTTTTTAGTTCGGTAGTTAGTAGAATTGTTAGATAGTTTTAGTAAGTAGGGAATGAGATTCCTACTATTGTTTTTAGGCCTCATTGCATTGAAAAATGCCTGACGAGGTAAAAACTTGGTAGGGATCGAGTACCTGAAAAGTTGAAGCTTTTATAGCTCTTTCACAAGTAGGTGTTGTAATGCTAGAATAGCCTTTAAATTTTTCAAGTATGATTGGGTATCATATGGGAGGGATATTTTAGTCTTTATTTTCGAAAATCAAAATGGCGTCGAAGTTCTAGTAAAATTTCGAGAAGAAAATTTGTCAGAGTAACGAAGTGCTGGCGAAATTCCGCCAATTAGGGGTAGAAGGGCAAAATGGTAATTTTTACCTAAATTGCCAGTTATTGTGTCAAATCACTAATGGAAGTGATATTACTCTTATAGGATGTCAGAAATCCTAATTTGCTGCCGTTACGCTGTCCAACGTGCTGCTGTCGGACAAACCGCTGTTTTCCGTCAGAAAGTACAGTTTCCGCCAGAAACATCTACGTACGTCAACGAAGGTACGTTCGCGTACTGTAACACTAATCTAGTGCTGCTCATATACATATATGTGATAGGTAAATTCACAGATAGAGATTCTGTTAGGGGTCACCGAGATACATTCACGGTTAGAGACTGTGTTCAGGGTTACCGATTATACATACAGTTCACACGGGTTATAGAGATATTAATACCGTTAGAGTTTTCCTAGCGCTGAGGACACGACCGTACATCGTGGCACTGGTGAATAGTGCAGGCACTTTATGGGACTTACATACTGCTTTACGCTTATGTACTGTCATTATATTGTTTACAGCTGTTATGTCATGAATATCTGTCATCCCTATACTGTTTTATTTGAGCATAAGGTTAACCGTTACCTGAGATTCAATGCGGTGAATTGAATCTCAGCTGTAGTTTCAGGGTCAGAAGGACTAAGGATTGGAGATAAGGGCAAGTTGCACGAGTAGGCTCATGGTTGGAGGGCACGTAGCACGAGTGAGCTCTTAGACGAAGATGTCGCTTTACCATTTTCCGTATTTATCTATGAGTACGATAGGATGCTGTATCAATACCATTGTACACTCTGGTTATTATTTGAATGGGAATCAGTTTTTACGCTCCAAATATTCTACTCTGAATTTAAAAAAAAAAAATTGGCTCCGGAATTGGGATGTTACACTTTATGGTATCAGAGCCTGGTTTCGATCCAGGGACCTGTGGGTTATGGCCCATACACCGTGGTAATACCATATATCTCATACTCATGGATATCATATCGTACTTCGATATATTATGTTCCCATGGTTCCCATACACCGTGGCAACATAAGATACCTTATACTTAGTGATACAATCGTGATATGTTTTATAGTTACTTAAGAAATATGATAATATCTATCACTACGTTATGTGTGGATTGGTTTGACTTTAAGAGACTTGAGAGTGGTAAGTTATCACACTGTCATGCTGCAGCTAGACATATCCCAATTCAGGTACCATTAAAAATATTTGGATTTGGGATAACCAATTTCTTGGTGCGGTAATCAACTTCTCACTCAATTTATGAAAACTTGTCTCACAGTCTTTGTTCGACATAAATGATTTAATTTCTTACTCCTGAGCCTTGTTTATTGGCACGTTACGCGAAATTTACTTGAATAAAGATTCGGTTTCCGCATCAGTTCTATCTCTGCTTGTGAGAATCATATACCGTTCTTCATCACCGTTAGTTTAACACTTATTGAGAATGTCGTCGACGCTATGAAGTCGTAGGAGGGTTTATATTATATCCGAAACTGGGTTCAAAACACGCTTTACAAACTAAAAGCTTACACCCAATGGTGTAGCTGCTATTACAACAGTAAGGAAGATATATGTATGCATCCCAAAAGGATCCGTACAAGCATCAAAAGGAATTGATCGGTTTAGCACTTGGATCGATTCATAATATCTACTGAAATAGTTTTAACTAAACGATAGCATCCGAAACCATCTCTGAGGATTCTCCGACTTCTGCTCCGAGCGATGCTAACATCTGGTCTATGTTCTGTGACTCGAATTCCGTAACTATCTGGGGACAGTCTTTGCCAATATGCCCTGGTTCTCGGCATTTAGAGCAAATCGGCCTCACATTACAGGCAACACCGGGATGGTAATTCCCGCATTTCCAGCATGGATGGAGCTTCTGCTTCTACTTCTTCTGTCCAGTCTGGCTTAAGTTCTGCGACCCTTTCTTTGCAGTTTTCAAGGGACAATTCCACTGATGTGTCCAGGCTTCGGCACTCGTAGCATATCTTGTGGTTATCCGCCACTTGAAATGACGAATGAACAGATGAAAACTTTGGCTAGTCCTTCTCCTAAGAGCTCTTTTGTGCTTTCCACCCAAAAGCGGTTTCAAAGAAAAATGATGAGGTGTGGATCTAGTCCAAACTCCAGAAAGATAAGAAATTATGTAATGGTTCTTCCGATAGAAGTCTTTAACATTGGTCGAATACCGCATGTATTTCTATTCGTCGGTCTTAGAGTTTCGTCCGGCGTGGCTTAGCACCACATACAAACTTTGTGCTAGGATAGAACTATCGTCCAGTACAAACAGGCGACTCATCGAGTTATCGAGTGAGTTATCGAATTGTGTCGAACTGATTTTCAAAGTCTATGATCTCCTGGGTAGTCCAAATTGTCGTCGGTAGGCGACATTACCAGGGTTATCGAAGGCATCGTCAGGGTTATCAGAGCTACTCGAAACTGATATCAGAGCTATCAGAGCTATCAGAGACTGATATCAGAGTTATCGGAGACTGATATCAGGGCTATCGGAACTATCCGAGATTGATAACAGGGTTATCGGGACTAGCAGATGTTGAGTCTTTCCTCCTGGTGATCGAAAATTCGTGTCAGCTTGATTATAAAGTTTTTATCATGTTTTAGGTTGATATATAGTGTTTCCGTGGCATCAATACACCGCGTACTTTATATATATTGCTTCCGTGGCGCCCATAACACCGCGTACTTTAGTGTTTTAGCGTTTCCGTGGCGCCCATAACACCGCGTACATAAGTGTTTCCGTGGCACCCATAATACCGCGTACTACACATTCATCATGTCGTATTTTGATATACTGTATCCCCATGGTTCCCATACACCGTGGTAATACCATATATCTCGTACTCATGGATATCATATCGTACTTCGATATATTATGTTCCCATGGTTCCCATACACCGTGGCCACATGAGATACCTTATACTTAGTGATACAATCGTGATATGTTTTATAGTTACTTAAGAAATATGATAATACTTATCACTATGTTATGTGTGGATTGGTTTGACTTTAAGAGACTTGAGAGTGGTAAGTTATCACACTGTCATGCTGCAGCTAGACATATCCCAATTCAGGTACCATTAAAAATATTTGGATTTGGGATAACCAATTTCTTGGTGCGGTAATCAACTTCTCACTCAATTTATCAAAACTTGTCTCACAGTCTTTGTTCAACGTAAATGATTTAATTTCTTACTCCTGAGCCTTGTTTATTGGCACATTACGAAATTTACTTGAATAAAGATTCGGTTTCCGCATCAGTTCTATCTCTGCTTGTGAGAATCATATATTCTTTTTGTCACCGTTCTTCATCACCGTTAGTTTAACACTTATTGGGAATTTCGTCGACGCTATGAAGTCGTAGGAGGATTTATATTATATCCGAAACTGGGTTCAAAACACGCTTTACAAGCTAAAAGCTTACACCCAATGGTGTAGCTGCTATTACATCGTAAGGAAGATATATGTATGCATCCCAAAAGGATCCGTACAAGCGTCAAAAGGAATTGATCGGTTTAGCACTTGGATCCATTTATAATATCTACTGAAATAGTTTTAACTAAACGATAGCATCCGAAACCATCTCTGAGGATTCTCCGACTGCTCCGAGCGATGCTAACATCTCGGTCTATGTTCGTGGCTCGAATTCCGTAACTATCCGGGGACAGTCTTTCCCAATATGCCCTGGTTCTCGGCATTTAGAGCAAATTGGTCTTACATCGCAGGAAACACCGGGATGGTAATTCCCGCATTTCCAACATGGATGGAGCTTCGTCGCTTCTTCCGTCCGATGCGGGCTTAGGTTCTCGGCCCTTTCTTTGCAGCTTTCAAGGGACAATTCCACTGACGTGTCCAGCTTCGGCACTCGTAGCATATCTTGTGGTTATCCGCCACTTGAAATGACGAATGAACAGATGAAAACTTTGGCTAGTCCTTCTCCTAAGAGCTCTTTTGTGCTTTCCACCCAAAAGCGGTTTCAAGGAAAAATGATGAGGTGTGGATCTAGTCCAATCTCCAGAAAGATACGAAATTATGTAAAGGTTCTTCTGATAGAAGTTTTTAACATTGGTCGAATACCGCATGTATTTCTATTCGTCGGTCTTAGAGTTTCGTCCGGCGTGGCTTAGCACCACATACAAACTTTGTGCTAGGATAGAGCTATCGTCCAGTACAAACTGGCGACTATCAGAGTTATCAGACTGATATCGTAGTTATTAGATACCGATATCGTGGTTATCGTGGTTATTGATGATATCGGGGGTATCTAATATCGGATAGGTCCAAAGCGGTGGACACACCGACTCTAGATTTAATCTTAACCCTATCTTACGTATATATGCGCGGTACGCTTTCTTCGACCGTAATATTTTATGCAGGACCTCATTTCGTCCATCTTTAGAACATAACACTAGAGTTATATCGTACTCATTTTCAAAATATGCTCAAAGGCTTTGAACCTAACTCCGTTAACCGAACGTAACGGCTGTGTAAGTGTCTACCATGGGGGCCTCACCGGGTTAGCGGCGACTTATGGCACACCCACGTAGACTAGCCTTGCCTTCGGCACCAAACTATCCGTATTAACATAGTCAGATCCATGCCACAGAAGCAATATATATAAAGTACGCGGTGTATTGACGCCACGGAAACACTATATATCAACCTAAAACATGATAAAAACTTTATAATCAAGCCGACACGAATTTTCGATCACCAGAGGAAAGACTCAAGTTTTCGACATTAGTATCAACTACCATAAGTTAAAAGGGGTATAGATCCAAAAACAAATACTCACTTTCCAGATCGACAATCCACTTCATTATCTAAATCTTGTCGAATTGCCTTACGCCTAACACCATCAAGGTGAACCAAAACTAGTAGTGATGTAGAAAATAAGTAGCAAGCGGATTGAGGCTCGTTTAGGTCACCGACTCGGATGGAGGCTCCGTCTAGGGGCACCGACTCGGATAGAGATTCTCGTTAGGGTCACCAATTATACGTAACTGATAGAGACATCGCTAGTGGTCACCGATTATACGTATCGCTCCACACTTAAGTTGCTCAACGGAATTGCCGAGCAGAAATTTTCTAGATCGGATATGATTGGTCACATTTCTACATAGTTGGTACAAGTCACAAGAGATTGTAAGAATCTTTTGGTGATTTTGATGATCATATATTCTTCGGCTTCTGTCAATAAAGCACCTCAAGGGCGAATGTATAGTTCGCATTTCGTGAGATCATTTCGGGAGATCATTCAAGTATTCATTGAAGACAAACTAATCGCTATTAGATAGCCTTATCCCCGAACCTGTTTAGATTTCCATACGATGTGACAAAATCGTTGCAGTCGGATTTGAGATAGAGTAGAGATCCGAAGTTAACAGTCCAAAGTTTAAGATAGTACGGAGTTTAGAGGATAGAGTACAAATTTCGAGGACGAAATTTTGTTTAAGGGGGAAGAAATGTAATACCCCGAAATTTGAATTAGGGAATTTAAGGACCGAAGTGCCAAATGACCAAAATACCCCTGGGAGGAGTAAATAACTTAGGAAAATGGTGAAAAATCCTAAAGGGCAATGAAATAATTATTTAAATTGAGAGAGAGTATATCTCTAATTTTGGTAATTTAATAAATTACAAAGTTGGAGAAATTGAAGAAGAATGCTCAAAAGTATGGTAATGACCATAATGCCCTCACAAATTCTAAAATAAAGCGTAACACATGGAAACAGAAATGTTAATGCAAGAGTATAAAGGAAATAAGGTGTTCTAAGTAAGAAAATTATCAACTTGTGATAATTAAGTAATTAAGTAATATTGGGCTAATTACTTAAGCATAAGTAAAGGAAATTCATGAATAATTATGTAAAGCTCAAAAATTAGTGGAAAATAGTTGAAAATTAGTAAGAATATATTTACTAATTAATTGGAAATTTTTGAGAAAAATAGTTGAGGTTAGGTATTTTTAAGCCTAAATGCAAGAATGGACCAATAGGAAAATTTTGTAAAAATTATGTGAAAATAATTATTTAATTAATTAAATAATTAATTAAATAATTAATCAAAAAATAAATAAATAAATAAAAAACGAAAAAAAGGGGCAGAAAAAAAAAGAGAAAAGGAAAAAAAATGAAATGGGAAATAATATGTGCAAGTGGTATTATTATATTAATATAATTAATTAAAGCAAAAAAATGTGAATAGTAATTTGGAAATTAGGAAACGGATCCTATCTAGAGATCTAGGAATGGGATTTCCAAAGTCAAGGAAAAATATTGATCAGTGGAATTTTGTCTTCCGTTAGACTCTTACTAAGTAAATTTAAGTCGTTTGTGCATTTCCTAATAAAACAAAATAGGGAAAAGTGCATATAGGTATATTTTTGGATATAGAGGAAATAAATTCTAACTCAACATCTAGGAATGAGTTTGAATTTATTTTGACATATTTGGAATCGGTGAATGTTTCGAAGAAGTTGGTAATTTCAGAAATGCGTTCTGAAACCAGACGCGATCGGACACGTTTTTCGAGGAAACTTCAACTGGACTGTTGGAGCCCTATATGGGATCAAAATTTAGGTTAACTTGGACATTTCTAATAAGTGAGGAAATGGTTTCAAAGTTGTAAATCCAGAAGTTCGAGATTTCTCCGAAATCACGCGAATCGGGTACCGATCGGGGGAATCGGCCAGACTGGTCATAAAGTGAGCTTGTTTCACCATTTTTGGACCAGCCAAGGGCTGCCACATCACCTCAATTTCGTCCAACAATGTTCCATGGACATGGATTAACCACCATTTTGAGTTTGAATTTCCATGGTTGAAACAAGTTGGAAAATGCCATTCATGTCCTTAGAAATTTCTATAAATAGGCATGCTTCCCCTTCATAATCTTCACACCATTTTCTCTCCTTCCTTGGCCGAAATCCTAGAGGAGAAAGAAGAGAGAGAAGCTCGGAAAAATTGTCCTAAGTTCTTCAACGGGTAAGTCTTTCGGGCTTTAGTTTTTAAGTTCGAGTTTTTAGTTCGGTAGTTAGTAGATTTGTTAGATAGTTGTAGTAAGTAGGGAATGAGATTCCTACTATTGTTTTTAGACCTCATTGCATTGAAAAATGCCTGACGAGGTAAAAACTTGGTAGGGATCGAGTACCTGAAAAGTTGAAGCTTTTATAGCTCTTTCACAAGTAGGTGTTGTAATGCTAGAATAGCCTTTAAATTTTCAAGTATGATTGGATATCATATGGGAGGGCTATTTTAGTCTTTATTTTCGAAAATCAAGATGGCGTCGAAGTTCTGGCAAAATTTTGGAAAAACGGAGCAAAAGTAACGAAGTGCTGGCGAAATTCCGCCAATTAGGGGTATAGGGGCAAAATGGTAATTTTTACCTAAAATGCCAGTTATTGTGTCAAATCACTAATGAAAGTGATATTTATCTTATAGGACATCGAAAATTCAGGTTTGCTGCCGTTACGCTGTCCGACGAGCCGCTGTTGAACGTTTCGCCGTTTTCCGTAAAACGTGCCATTTCCGTTAAAAGTACCATCAAACGAAGGTACGTTCGCGTACTGTAACACTAATCTAGTGCTGCTCATATACATATATGTGATAGGTACATTCACGGATAGAGATTCTGTTAGGAGTCACCGAGATACATTCACGGTTAGAGACTCTGTTCAGGGTTACCTATTATACATACGCTTTCACACGGGTTATAGATGTAGTAATACCGTTAGAGTTTTCCTAGCGCTGAGGACACGACCGATCATCGTGGCACTGGTTTTTGTGCAGGCTATTATTGTGTAGGACTTATACGTACTGCTTTAACGCTTATGTTATGTCTGTGTCACAATCATGCAATCATGCATCTGCTATATGCATAAGTGATATGCTGCTGTTATGTTTTGAATATCTGTCATCCGTATACTGTTTTCTTTGAGCATGAGGTTAACCGTTACCTGAGATCCGATGGGCATTGGATCTCAGCTCTTACTATAGCATCACATCAAGGTCCGGAGAGAGGGACCAAGGACGGAGGATAAGAGTAAGCATAGCAGACAAACACACATGAAGATGAAGACCACGTGAAGACCGAGTAATGATCGGCCGAGAAGATTTAAAGTCGTAAACAGATAATGTATTAATCTTTATGAACAGGCGATTACGCCACTGTTATTGTTATAATCAGTTACTCAATGTTTTGTTCCGATGCTCTACTCTGATGTTTTAAAAAAAAATTTGGCTCTGAAATTGGGATGTTACATATAACCATTTTCAAGGCTTAGAGAATAATGTATTTTCACTTCTTCTAATAAGTGCGATCTTAGAATTCAAACTTATGTTCTCCTTTTACGGGGATGATGACACTTACTACCTCAACCAAAAGCTTGTTAGTCATTTCCTTTTATTTTTACTTGTTACTCTATCCTATCCAAGCAATGACATATATGATCTGCTTTTTACTCTCATGACATTTGCCATATAATCTGCTTTTTATAATCTGGGTATGTTTATGTCGAGCCATCTTGAAATGAAGGATTTAGTTAACATTCAAGTAATTATAAATAAAAGTCTAGAAAATTTTTCTATAATTAAAAAAATACAAATGGGACATAATGTTTGTTATTGAAGATGTTAGTTAGTTATAAAATTATTTACACATTTTTTTAATTGAAGTATGAGATAATGAGTTAAAAAATATTAATCTTACTAGGTCATCACTTGTGGCTATCCATTGATTTAAAATATATATATAATTTGATTTTTTAAATTTTAAAGTGTAATTTGCTAAATTTGATGAAGATATAACAATAGGGAGTGATCTTCACGCTTGTTTCATAATGTTTGCTAACTTTTCCAAGTCAAGAGGATGATGACCTTACTTTATTGTAGGGCTGGAACCAGCCCTGGAAACCCCGTGTATTGTTAATTTGAGTACTTTAAAACTTTAAAAATAAATAATAACAAAGAAAATTTAAATATTTAAGCTTAACAACACAATGCGTTTCTTTAATAAAATCAGATGCTTTTTTAAGCCATCACTTTTACTCCATAGCCATATCTTGTTATTGATATATTTTACCTGTCTTAAAATTTAGAGTAAATACCCTTTTGGTCCCCGAAATAACACGCGCTACCCATTTTGGTCCCTGAGTAAAAAAAATGTCATTTTTAGTCCTTAAACAGTAAAAAAAAGGTCCTTTTTAGTCCTTTTAGTCAATTTTTGTGGGCATTTTAATCTCTCACAAATTCCCAAAAAATCATTTTTAGTCCCTAAAAAGGACCAAAATGACATTTTTTTTACTCAAGGACCAAAATGGGTAGAACGTGTTTTTCCAAGGACCAAAAAGGGTATTTACTCTAAAATTTAAAATCTAATTATATTGACTTGATTAAAAAATTCATCAAGTATATAAATTTGACTACATGGTTTTTAATAATAACTTATAGATTTGAGGAAAGGATAGGATAAATTTTCAAAGTTTATAAATTTTTTTAAATTTTGTTTTCATACATAGAATAATCTTAAAATTGATATCAAATTAAAAAAAAAAAAAAGATAACTAACCTTCACTGACTATTTGGTGAATAATAATAAATTTATTTTCTTAAAAAATGTATGTCTTTATAATTCAACAACCAATTACTTGAAGTTCTACTTAACTAAGGATTTTTTTTTTTGATACAAGGAAAGATAAACAACCAAAAAAGACGTCTCCTCTCATGTTGTACTCTTGCCAGGTCAGCAACAAGGAAACAACAAAGACCAACAGGGGGATCCGAGAAGTGGGTTCCATCATGAGACTCCACATGCGTCAAAGCAAAATTGGCCAACCAGTCTGCACACCGATTGCCCTCCCGTAGAACATGGGTGTACCGTATAATCCACTGCCTACGAGTGACTGCTCGTATCCGAGACACCAAATGGGATTCATGAGCTGCATTACCTTGTTTGGATAGTAATGCAATGACTGTTTGACAGTCGCTTTCAACAACTACATGTCTCCAACCTGCCTCCCAAGCCAAATCTAATCCACGCAAAACTCCCCATAGCTCAGCTAATAGCGCTGAGCACCTCCCAAGAGGCATAGCAAAACCTCCAAGCCACTTACCAAAACAGTCTCGTAACAAACCCCCACAGCCGCCACCGCTCGGCTCCCTTTGATGCCCCGTCTCGAATTTAGTTTCACAAAAGGATCTTCCGGGAAGGACTAGTGAACATTAGCATGATTCTGTGCTATTTGTTGGAACACTCCACCGTCAATTCCCGACTTTAATACTCCCGTAGCTCAAGAATGGGCATCTTGCAATATTTACTACCCGCATCTTGCGTGAGGTGGATCGATTCGTTTCGCCATTTCCGGATAAACCAAAGAAGAGACAATAAAAGCTCATGCCAAAGAGATCCTCCTAGAGTAACTTCATCATTCTTCCAATTCTCTGTTACCCACCAATCCAATCATAGCTAAAGAAAGAATGTAGCTGGTCACCATGTACCACCTCATCCCAGAACACACAAACCACGTGTTAGTCTCTAAATGCATGTAGATTGGTCTCTGATTCTTGATGGCAGAGTGGGCAAAGACTATCGTTATCAGACCAAGCCCGGGTCCATGACCTCAAAGGAAGCCGCTGATGGAATAATTTCCATCCAAACACCTGTATTCTAGGTGGTCCCATCCATTTCCATAACTTGTTCCACATGTCACAGTTAATACCAGATTGCTGAAATCCAGACTCAGCTAAGAATAGGTAACAACTTTTAACACTAACACCGATAAGTTTCCAGACAACTGTAAGGAACGATCTGGTCCATCAACATAAGAAGGCGGAAGCATACCTCTAATTAGATCCACCACATTCTGGGGAAGTAGGCTGCTTAGTAAAGGCAGATTCCACCGGCCATGATGAGTAACAAACCTATTAACCACAGAATCACGCATCTCAGCAGGAATGGGACTTACTGCGTAGTCCTGAAGGCAAATGGAAGAGGACACCCACTTGTCTTTCCAAAAAGAAATAGCAGACCCATCTCCAATTTCCCATACCACCTCATATTTCATATTAATAAATATGTTACATAGAGAAGTCCGGAACGGTGAGCAACCAGTTTTAAGAACTGGTATGTTTCACCCCGTAGAAAACGAACCCATAAGGCATCATGGTCGTTTTGAAACCTCCAACCACACTTCATAAGAATAGCATCATTCATAATTATAGCCGATTTTAAACCAAGTCCCCCCATTGCCTTAGGACTAGTCAACACATTCCAACTTAAAGCATGATGGGCTTTATGAAGGTGAGAATCACCCCAAATGAAATTCCTTTGAACTCTATCAATCTCATTGCATATATTCAAGGGGAGTCTAGCATAATGCATATGGAATAAAGGAATATTAGATAATACTGACTTGACAAGAGTAATTCTACCAGCCTGAGACAGACACTGCTGCTGCCACCCACCAAGCTTCCTCCGTAACTTCTCCACAATATGTTGATAACAATGTTTAGTTGCACGCCCATGCACCATCCAAGCCCCCAAGTATCTTCCAACATTCTTAACTCTCTTAAAGCCACTCTTAGCCTCCAATGCACCACCAAATCCTCGGTATGTGCTTGGAGAAATAGATGACAGTTTTCTCCATGCTTACCTTTAATCCTAAAATCTATTCAAACAAAGATAGGCACTTCATAACAATCCCCAACTGATTATCCTTTGCCTATGCAAACAACATAAGATCATCAGCAAACATCAAGTGAGAAACCGGGGCCTCCGTGGCCCACCTTAATAGAGGTCCAAATCCCACCACTAACAGTAGTGGATATAATATGTGACAGTTTCTCCAAGCTAGTGTAAATAAGTACGGGAGATGGGATCGCCTGTCGATGCCCCGAGTAGGCCTAAGGATGGAGTTTTACCCCGTTCCATAAAATATTGAAGGACGACATAGAAACAAACGCATAATCAACTCAATTATAGTACGTGGAAGCCAACTTCCTCCGAATGTTGTGTAAAAACTTCCGAGTTCACACGATCATGCGCCTTCTCTAGATCAACCTTAATAGCCATAAATTGTCTCCCCCGCATTTTATTCATTGAGTGAATTAATTGTTGGCCAATTAACAAATTTTAGTGATAGACTACTAAATTTTATGTTAAAAAGTTATTATTATATTTGTTTGTGACAATTATATTATTTTGGCTAGAATTTGTAAGATAATTAAGATCAGATAGTTGAATTTTAGTTAAGTAGAACTTCAAGTAATTGCCTGTTGGATTATAAAGACATACATTGTTTAAGAAAATAAATTTATTATTCACCAAATAGTCAGTGAAGGTTAGTTATCTTTTTTTTTTTTAAATTTGATATCAATTTTAAGATTATTCTATGTATTGGAAAACATTTTAAAAAAAAAAAATTATAAACTTTTAAAAATTTTCCTATCCTTTCCTTAAATCTTTTTTTTTTTCAAAATCTAATTATACATAAGTTATTATTAAGAAAATCATGTACTCAAATTCATATACTTGATGAATTTTTTTAATGAAGTCAAAATAATTAGATTTTAAATTTTAAGACAAGTAAAATATATGAATAACAAGATATGGCTACGGAGTAAGTAAAAGTGATCGATTAAAAAATAAGCTGATTTTATTAAAGAAACGCATTGTGTTTTTAAGCTTAAATATTTAAATTTTCTTTGTTATTATTTATTTTTAAGTTTTAAAGTACTCAAATTAATAATACCGGGGGTTACAATAAAGTAAGGTCATCCTGTTGACTTGGAAAGGTTAGCAAAGAAAAATAGTAGGTAGAAATTGGTATTCCATTTCACATTCTATTCACTTTGGAATTAAGAATCAAGCGTGAAGATCACTCCCTACTGTCATATCTTAATCAAATTTACCAAATTCCACTTTTAAAAAAAATTATATATATTTTAAATCAATGGATAGCCACAAGTGATGGCCTAGATTAATATTTTTTTACTCATTATCTGATACTTCAATAATATATAGATATATACACACACACATACATGTGTAAATATTTTTAGAACTAACAAATATCTTCAACAAACATTATGTCCCATTTGTATTTTTTTTTTTATTATAGAAAAATTTTCTATATTTTTTTAATTTATAATTAGTTGAATGTTAACTAAATCCTTCATTTCAAGACACACCTTGAAGATGACTCGACAAAAACATACCCAGATTATAGAATTGATTATAAAGTTGAATATATATATATATATATATATATATATATATTTCTCTCTTGTCCTCCTTTCACACCCACCTGTCACGCCCAGAAAGGAACGCAGGATGAT
This sequence comes from Acacia pycnantha, assembly GCA_025563575.1. Lineage (NCBI taxonomy): Eukaryota > Viridiplantae > Streptophyta > Magnoliopsida > Fabales > Fabaceae > Acacia > Acacia pycnantha. The sequence goes on along the minus strand of JAMWYP010000110.1, from coordinate 200,189 downwards.
TCGCGTGCACAGACACTCTACATTTAAATAGGAGGTTTGGGCTTCAAGTATGGACATGTCTAGAAACTCTTAGAATGTGGTAGATATGTGTACATAATGGTAGAGTTGTGTGGAGAATTCTAGAGAACTCTTTTAAGTGTGTAAATATCTAGATATTTTTAGGAGAAGGTTCTGGACAATCCTTCTCCACCGTAGGATCTTTTCAATCTTGACCGTTCATTGAGGAGGTGGTAGGCTATAAATAGAGGTGCCCTCCTCATTTGTAACCATCCAAGAGTCTTCAAGCATTTGTTGTTCAAGAGCTTCTCTCTCTAAGTTCTCTTTCTCTCTCTAAGAGTTCTCTTAGTCTTTGTGTTCTTTGCCTACTCGTGAGGTTTCGGCTGACTTAGCGAGGATCGAGAGGGGTGATCAAGCTAAGGCCGGCACGGTATTTGGGAGATCAAGTCCAAGGCCGTGACACACCGCTCCCTCATCACTGCGTTTTCTCCTCCTCTTTCTTCTGATTTTCAACCTCATTCTTCAAAACAATGTCGATCCCAAGAGACTTGTTCTTGTAAACAACCGCCACAACGCACCAAGGTACCTGCTTTTTTTTCAAGGTTCCAACCTTTGTGGGTATCTTGTGGTGTCTCTTTGTCTTATTTCCAAATGAGGCATCTCTGGTTGCTTCTTCTTCCTCTATGCTTTTATTCATTGTTATGCTCTGTTTCTGCTTTGAGCTCTAATGGGGTGACCCTAATGTCACTTGCATTGGACTTCTGTACCCCATGCTGTGAAGTCCACGTGGAATGTCTCAGATTCCACTGCCTGCTCTTCTTGGGTTGGGGTCCAGTGTGACCATGCTCACAATGTGATCTCCCTTAACCTCGATGAGTATGGGATTGAAGGTCAAATAGGACCTGAGATTGGACTTTTGAGTCACTTACAGACCCTTGTATTGATAAATAATGGGTTCTCAGGAACAATTCCTCCTGAGTTGGGTGATTGTAGTCTTCTAGAAGACTTAAAACTTTTGAAAACAACTTCAGTGGAAAAATACCTATGATCTTTAAAAGCTTGCAGAATTTGAAATATATCAACCTTTCTTCTAATCAACTCACTGGTCAGATCCCAGAATTCATCACTCAAATCCCTCACCTGCAACTTGTTGACTTGTCTTATAACTATCTCAATGGTTCAATCCCTTCTGGTATAGGAAACATGAGTGAGCTTTCGGTCCTGTATCTATATAATAATACGTTGTCTGGTGAAATTCCTTCCTCAATTAGGAATTGTAGTAAATTGCAAGAATTGTTCTTGAATAAAAATAAAATTCAGGGAACTCTTCCAGAGACTCTTATCAATCTCCATGATATTGTTTCTCTGCACTTTGCTTTTAATGATCTTAGGGCTACTATTCCATTGGGTTCTAGAAGTTGTAAATATTTGTCTTTCTTGGATCTGTCATATAATTTATTCAGTGGAGGTATTCCTTCAACTTCAAGCTTGGGAAATTGTAGCGGCTTAACACAATTTGTTGCAGTTAGCAGTGGCTTAACTGGTACTATTTCGTCCTCCATCGGTCTTCTTTTCAAACTTTCCCTTTTATGGCTTCCTGTGAATCATTTGTCCGGGAAAATACCCCCGGAGATTGGCAATTGTAAGTCTTTGACACAGTTGCATTTGTATTCCAATCAACTTGAGGGAGAAATTCCCAGTGAGCTGGGAAAGTTGAGTGAATTACAGGATATTGAGTTGTTTTCCAACCACTTTACCGGCGAAATTCCTCTCAGTGTTTGGAAGATTCACAGTCTTGAGCATATCCTTGTGTATAATAATAACCTCTCTGGGGAGCTACCTTTGGAGATGACAGAGCTCAAGAATCTGAAGAATGTCTCATTGTTTAACAACCACTTCTCTGGAGTCATACCTTAAACTTTGGGGATCAAAAGAGGTTTGTTACAGTTGGACTTTACGAATAATAAGTTCACTGGTAACATCCCACGAAAAGGTTTGGCTACGGTTCACTTCTCTTACCATACACTTCCCATCCTCTTCTCCATCTCAGCCGTTGGATTGAAATCTCAACGATTCAGATCTAATGATTTATAAAAATATTAATAAAATTATTTAAAAATATTTAAAAATAATATTTTTATAAATCATTAGATCTGAACCGTTGAGATTTCAATCCAACGGCTAAGATGGAGAAGAGAATGGGAAGTGAATGGTAAGGGAAGTGGACCGTAGCCAAATCCCCCACCAAATCTTTGCTTTGGGAAGAAATTAAATGAATTGATGTTGGGCCTTAATCAGCTTCAACGTAGCGTGACATAGGAAGGTGTACAACTCTTGAGAGGTTGATTCTCAAACAAAATAATCTCGCAGGGCCCTTAATTGATTTTGAGTATAATCCAAATCTCACTTTCATGGATATCAGTGGAAACAATATCAATGGCTCAATCCGACCAAGTTTGGGAAACTGCTCAAATGTCACTGATTTAATTTTGTCTAATAACAACTTTGTGGGCCATATACCGCCTGAGCTAGGAAATCTAGTGAACCTTCAGGCTTTGAATCTTGCTCACAACAACTTAGAAGGTCCTTTGCCACAGGAGCTATCATACTGTACCAAAATGTTGACCTTTGATGTGGGATTCAATTTTCTTAATGGTTCTTTCCCATCAAGCATGAAGAGCTGGACAGGGTTAACGAATTTAATTTTAAGAGAGAATCATTTTACTGGGGTCATCCCATCTTTCTTGTCAGAATATGATCAATTACTTGAGCTACAGCTTGGAGGAAATATGTTTGTGGGGAAAATTCCTACATCAATTGGATCTTTGCAGAATCTGTTATACGGCTTGAATCTGAGTGATAATAAATTAACTGGTGAGATTCCCTTAGAACTCGGGAAGTTGCAAAAGCTGCTAAGCCGGGATATATCTCTGAAAAAATTGACAGGGGTCATACATGTTCTTGGTGAACTTTCTTCATTAATAGAAGTCAATATATCTTACTACTCATTCTTTGGTCCTTTACCGGCCAGAATGGAGAATTCAACATCTGAATTTATCTCCATCATCGGTCATGGGCGATCCTGGCCTTTGTGTCTATTGTTCAACCTCAAATGGCTCCAGTTGCGCAAACTCTAGCCTATTGAAGCCATGTGTGTTTGAATCAACTGGCCACGAATGCAATAGACATTCAATTTTATTTATAGCTAGGGTTTGTCATCTGTCTGTCAAGAATAATACTAATTTATTACCACCATTCTGGCCAGCTTTCTAGCCAAGGATCTGAAGAGGAAGTCCTTTCTCATTATGTGAAGCAAGATTTTACCCGTGAAATTGTTAAAAGAGCTACACAAGAGGATGATTCTTTTTGTCAAGAACCAGAGGTTTCATATTCAAGTGACAGAGGAAATTTCAAAATTATTGACCTGAAAAATGCTACAGAAAATTTTGACGATAAATATATCATTGGTGAAGGAGGGCATGGAATAGTGTATAAAGCGGAACTTGGTATTGGGGTTTTTGCTATTAAGAAAGTTAAATTTGGACAAAGTTGTTCTGGTGTTGAACACAAATGTCTAGCCTCAGTGGACTAGTGAACAGTTTATATTTGATCAAATAGCTCCCCAGGGGTGTCTATCGGCTAAACACCGCAAAGAAGATGATTACTCAATGCTATCTATGAGGAAGATAACATAGAGTACTCGGTGATCACTGTGCTACATAGGTATGGCGTTTCGTCAGAGCGATGGGGTGTGTGCACAGTGATACTGAATAGTAAATAATTGAATAGAGAATGGAGAGCATGCACTTGGTGGGTATCCTCCTATTTATAGAGATCACCTAGGGTTTCAGTTCACTAGCTGTGCGTCCGTTCCTCAGGCAATATGCGACTCCATGATCTGCAAATGCCTGCTCCACTACCTGTACCGTCCAGGATTATAGGCATGATCATTGGGTGATTAGTGTTTTACCTGATTAAGGAGAGATCTTGTCATAAAGTGCCCTTATTGGGCCTCATATCTGCTAGGCCAATTATATGGGTACTTAACAGTTGCCCCCAAGCTCGGTATTTCAAGTCTCTGATTTGTTGAGGTTAATTAAATGCCTAACCCGGTCTTTGTGTATCCGAGTTTTTCGGCTTGGTTCCTCTAATCTCCATTTAGATGCTCACCGAGTTTGTTTTCATCCTGCCCCCTCGTGCGCATGCCAAGTTTGGTATGACTTGAGAATCATTTTTATGTCAGCTGGGATTTGCATTTGCACTTTAAAATCCGAGTTGTCGGACTTTCTTATCCATGTCACGTGTTGCCCCTAATCTAGGGTGTCATAAAAAGGTTGAATATGAATGGACTCCTCTTGCATTGCCACTGACAACTGTATGCATATCCGCGTCATGGTGTGCAACCGTCGCCTTACGCGGTTTGGCCACTTCTCGTCTTTGATATTCATGTGCATTTAATGCTCACGTCATTTCCTATCAATCATCATTGCACTTTTTAGGGTTTTAACCCTGATTCTCAGCGCCTGTTGACATTACTGCCCCTGACTCTTCAAATTCACAATGCCTATATATTCGCGCTTGACACTATTACCCCTAACTCTTCAAATTCACAACGCCTATATATTCGCGCTTAACACTATTACCCCTAACTCTTCAAATTCACAACGCCTATATATTTGCGCTTGCTTCGTCATTTTACCACTTTACACTCAGAAGTTTCTTTGTTCTTTCAGAGTAAATTTGTCCTGGCCAGAAGCTCTCTTCTCACCAAAGCTCTCTTAGCCTTCTTCAACTCTTACTAAAATCAGGTACTCTTCATTGTTTCCCTGCTTCCTCGGGGCTTACTATCCGCGAAACGTCCACGAAAATCTTGCATGTTGCCCCCATGCTGCTCTTTTCCCTTGGGGGTGGACTTCTAGCCTTCTCTTTTCGACTTGCAATCTCCATCTGCTCCAACTCAAGGTACTGTTTGGACCGATCTTGAAAATCGTTCAACGAACTAACATGTCGCTTCATAATCGATTTCTTCAATCGTGATGATACATCCAAGCCGGCCATAGCCAGATGAAGATGTACTTCTTCCTTCAACCCTGGTACTTGTAGGGGTATGTCCTTGAAACGATCCAAATACTTCTGTAGTGTTTCCCCCGGTGATTGCCTTACCTGACCGAGCTAGAACTCGGTTTTTGGTTGTTTCTTATTGGTCACAAAATTTAGCAAGAACTTATGATCCAAGCTATCCATATCTTGGATCGATTTTGGCACCAAGGATGTAAACTATAATCAAGCAGCCCATGCAAAGTTCCCGCAAAAAGTCCGGGTACAATATGCCCTTCAAACCCCTTCACCATGATCTCCATGTAGAAATTGTTGATATGGATTTACGAGTCCTGGGTTCCATCATACTTTGGCAGATCCTTTGAATCAAGTCCTTTAGGACATACGGCACCATGATCTCATCCGAGAAAGGAACTCGTTGTCTTTCTCCGCCATTCTTTCCTCTAGATGTCCCGGGCACGCTCTATGATGGTGGCTCGTATCTTCATTAACTGCATCTCGACTATCCACTGGTTTTTTGCCCTTCATCCGTGCTATGTCTGAGGTTTGACCCTCTAAAGCTTGAGCCTGAGCTGGGTCGGCATTATTAAGCCGTGGGCCCCCAGTAGTGAGTTGAGCGGCAGTTGCGGCGCTATCCCTGTTGGGATCACTAGCATCTCGGCTAATCTTTCATGTTGGGTTCTCCAGCACCCTGATGCGTTCTTCCAACAATTGAATTCTTCGCATCTCCTCCTCAGCTGTTTCAACTCGATGTCGGCCGGATTGGCTTCCTTCCGCCTGATTTACACGTGGTCTTTTATCCTCCACGTGGGCAGAGATTGAGACATTAGTCCGACTAGGGCCACCAGCATTCTAGCCTTCACTATGAGTGTGTGCCTTAGTCTGGCTAGGGCCAGGGACGTCCCGATGTACATCATGGTTTTTGTCTTCAGCCGAGTTCTCCACCCTCCCAAAACGCTCTTCAAACAGTTGTTGCCAATACACATTACTTACAGTCTAAATCTTCCCGCATAAGTCGGATATCTTGCTTCCTCTAGAGCTCGTGACGTTGCTCCATTCGCTCCATCCGTCTTAGGACAGCCTCCAGAGAACTCTGCATCAGTCGAACGTCGGGATCTACGATCGGGACTTGCGGGAGGGAACCTTGCGGTTCTTGCAGGGTAACTGGGTTAGGAGGGGCTGGAGAGGTTCCAGTATCAATTGTCTCCGGCTCGGTCTCCACTGTCACGTGATTGTAGTTTGGAGGAACCGAATCCTCATGTTGAACCGTTGGCTACTGGCGTTATTGGTGTTGTCCCTCTGGCAGCTAGTCTTGTTGAGGGTTTTGACTATGGCTTCTTGTGTGTGCATCCATTCTCAGTGATTTGAGAATCAAAGTTTACGGATCCCCACGGTCGGCGCCAATGTTCTGATGTAGAACACAAATGTCTAGCCTCAGTGGACTAGTGAACGGTTTATATTGGATCAAATAGCTCCCAGGGTTTCTATCGGCTAAACACCGCAGAGATGATGATTACTCAATGCTATCTATGAGGAAGATAACGAGAGTACTCGGTGATCACCGTGCTACACGGTATAGCGTTTCGCCAATGGGGTGGGGTGTGTGCACAAAGAGACTGAATAGTAAATAATTGAATAGAATGGAGAGCATGCACCTGGTAGGTATCCTCCTATTTATAGAGATCACCTAGGGTTTCAATTCACTGGTTGTGCGTCCGTTCCTCAGGCAACATGCGCCTCCACGATCTGCAAATGCCTGCTCCACTACCTGTACCGTCCAGGATTATAGGCATGATCATTGGGTGATTAGCATTTTATCTGATTAAGGAGAGATCCTGTCCTAAAGTGCCCTTATTGGGCCTCATATCTACTAGGCCCATTATATGGGTACTTAACAAAAGCAATAGGAGGAAATTAAACATGATCAAAGAAGTTGAAATGACTAGGAAGATTAGGTACCGTCGAGGATTATAGGCATGATCATTGGGTGATTAGCGTTTTAAGGAGAGATCCTATCATAAAGTGCCCTTATTGGGCCTTATATCTGCTAGGCCCATTATATGGGTACTTAACAAAAGCAATAGGAGGAAATTAAACATGATCAAAGAAGTTGAAATGACTAGGAAGATTAGGCATCAAAATGTGGCAAGATCCCTTGGCTCCTGGATAGGTGATGAATATGGTCTAACCATTAGCAGGTACGTGGAAAATGGAAGCCTTCATGATGTTTTGCATGAAAACAATCCACTGCCATACTTAACTTGGAATATCCGCTATAAGATTGCTTTTGGAATTGCAAAAGGGCTGGCATATCTCCATCACGACTTTGATCCTCCCATATTGCATCGGGACATCAAACCAAAGAATATACTCCTTGACTCTGATATGCAACCTTATATTACTGATTTTGGTACATCAATTGCTTTGAATTAGTCCTCTGCTATGATGCGTATGCGGTCAACATATCATCTAGGCACACCTGGGTTTATGGCTTCGGGTAATTATTGTTTTTTGTTCTGCACTCAGTTGACTCATTTTCTATTATCACGTTATGATAAAACTAGAATAAGTTTTAGCATATAAGAAGGAAAGATCTATCCAGATGATGAACTAGTAATAAAGGTAAGTGTGTGTGAGTAGTAGAGGAGTACCCATTTTCCTCAACGTTGAGAAATTACTAGTTCCCTTTCTCATAAACACAGGCAAAAGTAAAATTCCTCTTTCACTTTATATCGTCAATGTTGTCTGGACAGAGATTGCACATGTGATAGCGCCAGGGTGTGAGCTTGACATACATAGTTATGGAGTAGTATTGCTTGAGCTGATAACCAGAAAGAAAGTATTAGATGACTCATTTGTGGAGGAGGAAACCACTTTAGTAGGGTGGATTAAGTCTGTGTGGAGGAGAACAAGAAAACTTGAAGAGATTGTTGATTCGGGCCTTGCATGGGAGCTTTCAGATGTAAATGTGAAGGCACAGGTTATCAAAGTTCTTTTTTGTTGCTTTGATATGTACTCAGAAAGATCCAAGAAAGAGACTGAAAATGATAGATATTGTTGAATTCTATGAAACACCCACAGATCCAGGTAGGATTTGCATCATAGAAACAATGACAAGTGTTATTTACATCCATAAAGTTGTACTTGCAATAAAAAACATCTACTAGGTTTTGATCTCTTGATTTTTATAGTTGCTTCCCTCCTTCTTTGTTCTGCATCTCCTTCCTTATATTCTCTCCATTCCTTGTGCTTTTTGCTTGCTGCTAGTTTTTATCAATTATTATTGTCTAGTGGACATGTCATCTTATCTTGGTGCTTTATTTCGTTTCATTGCTCAACTTGGCAGAAATAGGGAAATCACCTAAGTAATCATGCTTCCTTTCTGCTATCATTAGTCATCAACCTAAGATGGTCATGAATCATGACAGTTTGACATTTAAGCCTTTCAAAGCTATTGGAAGGGTTGTGAGACTTACTACTTTCTCATTTGTCCAGGAATTTTGGTTCGACATGACAACGATTCATTTCATTTGGGAAATTTCGTCCTGACTGCTTTGGCCTCTTTATTTTTTCAGGTAGTTTGGTTTAGCCAGCAAGACTACTATCAAAATAGCTGTTTTGCAAGTTTTATTTTCTCCTTGTTGCTCTACTATGTGTATTTACTATATAAGTGTTCATTAATATATAACAAAGTATTCAGCATTTATTCTAATTTCACCAGTGGGAAATGAATTTTATTGCAGTAAGTTCCTAATCTTCTGATGAGTGGCAGCATTATGCAGAAAATAATTATGTAAAGCTAGCTTTACTTTTTGGTGACAAACGGCAAATTCTTAGTTAAAAAAAGAAGTGGGGGGCAAGTTCCTTATCACATGAAAAGATTAAGAGAAGATAAGGCCTTGCAAGATAGGAGTTAAAACAATGAAGATATGAAGTGGGATCCTGTACTGGTTGTTATCCTCTGTGCGCATGCGCTTGCGCAATATATAAAGTAGTTTCGGTGATAGCATTTTCCTTGAATATCATAAACCATTATTGAGTGTCTTCTCTGTCTTTACTTGTTCATCTTCTTGATTAAGCATCACTTAAATTTTGAGTTGCTATCCTTCTTCCCTTTTATTCCGAAAGTTTTCTATATAATAATTTCTTAGGAGGAAGTCAAGATCCCTGCCAATGAAGGTTCTTTCTCAGCTCTTGACGAAGGGCAGGCTACTGCAGAACCAGACATTCTCAATATCATCCGTAGAGGAACTCGTGGAGTTGTTTCTAAAGTTCAAACATATTCAGGCGTAATCTGTGCTGAAAAGAACCTTACGTTTTCTGGGAACTTAGGCAATATCTTAAGTGAAGCTGCAGAAGTTGAAATCCTTGGAAAGATTAGGCCCTGAAATATAGTTCGAATGCTACAGTGTTCGATCCAAAAAGACTATGTCGTAATACGGTATGAGTACTTGGAAAATGGAAACCTACATGATCTTTTGCATGAAAAGAACCCCCCACCACCACTAAACTGGGCTGTCTGTTATCAGATAGCCACTGGAATTGAACATGGCCTGGCCTATCTTCATTATCGTTGTTATCCTGCCGTCGTGCACTGTGCCATCAAACCAAAAAATATACTGCTAGATTTTGATATGGAGCCTCATATTGCTGATTTCAATAGTGCCAAACTTTTGGATGGATATTCTCTAATGCCATTGCCATCCTCGTCTATTTTAGGCAGACTAGGGTATATTACCCCAGGTACTTATTCTACTATGTTATCTTTCTTTCCTATTTCCTATTGCCAAATGATTAAATAAGTACTCCTCCATATTTGTCATTCTTTTCTCATACTTCCCCTATTTATCATTTTTCCGTTGTCCGGAACAGAAAATACACGTGAAACAGCAATTACCAGGGAGTTTGATGTGTACAATTATGGGGTAGTGTTACTTCAGTTAATAACCCGAAAGAAAACAGTTGATCAATCATTTATGAGGGGATCTGAGATAGGGGTTCGGGTCAGAAGTCTGTGGAGGGAGTCAGGAGACATTTTTAAAATTGTTGATTCAAGCCTTGTAAAGGAGCTGCTCAATGCCCATACCAATGTATTCGAACAAGTAACCAAAGTGCTTTCCATGGCTCTGAGTTGCACCGACGAGGATCCAGGCATGAGGCCTACCATGACAGATGTTATCAAAGAATTAGTGAGATAGTAATCCCAAGCAAAAGATTTGAAAAAGAAAAAGGCTTCCATGTTCTAACTCTTTAGTTCATAGTTGATCCAGACGTGCATTGTAAGATACTAAGATAACATTACTTGTTATGTGTTGGTTGGGACTTGAAATATAGCTTTTTTATTTATGGTAAGGAACATGTTGGGCCTTTTTCTTGACTCCATGGTAGCTTGAACGGGATATACTCTGTTATGTATGCTCTTGCAATATTACTCCAAGACAGGAACCATCTTTGTTGAACTGAGGTAGCTGTAGTCTTGATATTTGATGACAGCTTTAAGGTCTTGATATTAAATGGCAGCTTTAAGAGGTCTTGTATATACCTTTTGGTCAAAAGTCTCATGCCCATGTTTGTTTAAAATGTTAGGGTTAATACCATTGTTTGTTCTTATGATTTAATTGAATTTTGATTTTGGTTATTGTAATTTCAAATGGTGGGTTTTGGTCTATTTAGTTTTATGAAGACTAAGTATGAGTTTAATAAGGTTAACTTTAGTTAATACCATAAAGTATAATTAATTGTTTTGATTTTGGTCCTTATACTTTTAATGAGTTTTTGTTTTGGTCTTTATGTTTTTAACAAATTTTGATTTTAATTTCTATACTTAACAACATTTACTAAAGTATCCTTAAGAAATTATAGGGACAAAAAAACATGATTTAAAACTAGGGTTAAATACCAATTTTGCCACGGAAGTATTGGTAAAGGGGTACTCAGCACCCGGAAGTTTTTTTGATATCATTTTTGCCTCGGAAGTTTACAAACATGGTAATCTTGCCGATTGGTTGATCTTGACCGTTGGATCGTTGCTCTCTTTGTAAACTTCTGGGGCAAAAATAATACCAAAAAAACTTCCGAGTGCTGAGTGCCCCTTACCAATACTTTCGTGGCAAAATTTAACCCTTAAAACTATAGCGATCAAAGCCAAAACTCGATCTATCTATAAGGAGTTATAATGATATTAACCCAAAATGTTATATTAAACTTCTTTGTTAGCCGTATAAATATTTCCTTAAGAAATTATGATGTTTTTATTATTGTTCAATAAGTTTATTATTTTTATCATTTTCATCATACTCTTGATCTTGTTCATAAAAAGAGGTTAAGGGGTAATTTTGCTCTGGAAGTTTCTAAAATGAAACAATTTTGTTCTGATCATTATCTCAGTTAATTTTAACTGTTAATTGACTAAATATATTGAGGTGACAGTCCATATGTCATCTACATCATTTTTGTTAAGGTATAAATTTACTCTAGAAGTCCATGTTTCATCTACTTCATATTTTTTTAAAGTTAGATCTAAAACTTTTGGGGTAAATTTGCACCTTAACAAAATTGACGTGAATGACATATGGACTGCCAGCTTAACATATTTGGTCAATTAACGGTTAAAATTAACTGGGATAACAATCAGGGTAAAATTGCTCCATTTTAGAAACTTATGAGGTAAATTTGCCTCTCGGTTAAAACTTCTAGAACAAAAATGTGCTCTAACCCATAAAAAATAGAGTAGGCTAAAGTATATTTTTGGTTTTTTTAAGTTTAAACGAGGTTCCATTTTAGTCCTTCAACTTTTAGAAGTGTTTTTAATCCTTGAGTTAACACCATTAACTTTACAAATGGAGAATAATGAGTCAGCAAATTCAAAATGTTAATATGTTTGAATTTTGATTCTTTAATATAGTTACTTTTATATTTTCACTCTAAAATAAATCTTCTAAAAAAACATGTTAGCATCTAAATTTGTTGAGTTGGCATTTTAAATTTGCTGACTTAGCATTTTTAGTTAGTGAAGCTAATGATATTAACTGAAAAGGACTAAAAACACATTTTTTAAAGTTAAAGGACAAAAATGAAACCTTGTCTAAATTTAAATAACTAAAAGTATACTTTACCAATAAAAATATTACTCCTCTTATTTACAAGACACCTTTTAAACGAAACAAGACAAATGACCCCGTGTGTTGCACAAAGTTATGTTTTCTACACTTGTTTTAAATAATGCAATGTCATTTTGAATTCATTCGTTATATATCAAGATTTTGAAATATCTGTCTATACACTACATTGATAATCTAATTTATACATTTCTTTTGTTCATATGATGCTAGTAATCTCAACCCACTAAAGCTCTTTACTCTTGATAATACAATATACAATTGATCGTGAGAAAATCGGATTTGGAAGTTAAAGAATGAGCTGAAGATCGAAAGAACCCAAGAGAGGGATGCTAAGAGGGAGCTGAAGAAGAAGAAGTAGGGGGAGCAATCTGAGATGCCGGCGACGTCGCGACGCCATAGAGAATAAGAGAGTGAATGAGGGAAAGAGAAAGGAGGAGAGGATGAAGTGTAATGATCAAAACTCCTCCCACCCAAAAGAAAATCCAAGGGGCTAAGAGTTAATTTCTAGAATTACTATTATCACCATGTCAGATTTTTTTCGTCCATTGATTAAAAAAAAAAAAAACCTTTCAAATCTTTTTAGTCAATAACATCATTATACAAAATAAATTTACTTCACTTAATTTTTTTACATAAATTTACTTAACATGTAAGGCATTTTTATTTATTTTACATTTTTCCTACAAATGTAATTTTAAAATAGTTTACTTGACCATTTATTCGGTTGGTTTCAATTCCATTAGCCCACTTGCTTTTAGTATTTTATATTTTTTTAACTGCATAAATTTGATCATTCTAATATGTGATTCCTCATTCGAATTAGTTACTTCTACATGTAAAAAATGAAATTACGATTCTCTTACCTTGTGATGGATTTAGTAATGTTATATTTAATTTACAAGTTTTATCCAATGAAAATCGCCATTAGTTATTCAATCAAATATTGGCTGTGTAATAAATATGAAATTAAAAAATTTTCAAGAAAACCTATTATGAAATAAGTAAATATTTCATTCATGATATAATCATACACATTATAACTATTTAGATTGTTTTATCAATTTTTCTTACATCTAAAAACATAGAGGATAAGTTTTATCCTCAAATTTATTCTCAGCAAATCGTAGTTAACATTAGATAGAAATCTTATTGCCTTGTCAATTGAATGAGTCCGCATTAATTGATTATTAAAAATTCCTCAACTACCACTTAAAATATTTCATTTTTTTTATCGGAAAGGATATATATATTAAAATACAAACAGATTACAATATCTGGATTCAACTAAAGCCAAATACAATGCAACAAAATACAGTAAATACAAAAACAAAACAGTCAAATCACCATCGTTCATAAAATATTTAAGAGTAGGAGGAGAATCATGGACAAAAACAATCTCCTCAATATCCAAGGTTAGAAGTGACAAGCAAGAAAGTGTTGGTTGTAAAACCCACCCAAACGGGCACACAACCTCCTTATAAGCATGAGTTGCAATTAGAGCAGCTGTATAGGTCCCCCATATTGAGGAAAGGAACATAGAAAACCCAACCTGAGACGAAAGAAGGCCCATGATGTCCTGAAAATCACTTATGCTCCGATGTTGAAACAGATCTGGTGACCTTGACCACATACCAAGTAACTCCTCTTTAGATCTTCCCCCAAGAACGCAGATCCGAGCTATCAAGTGATAATCAGATCTAATAACATTCAAACAGCCATCCAACCAAGAGGATTTGAACACAGATCTTACAGATCTGTTTATTTCCTGAGACAAAAACACCACCACAAAAACAAAGAACAAAAATGATACATCTCACCTCCACGATCAGATCTGGAGAAGGAGAGGACTCGCCACAAGAACGAGAGAATGCCACATCCGACAAAACTCAAAGAGAGAAGACCACAGATCCAAGATCTGGAATCTAAACTACCTCTCTGACTCATCTGTGGCACAGGAACGGTACCCGTCGGCGGCTTGTGTGCACAAACCGCCGGCGAGAGGGAGCAAAAGGGGAGGGAGATGAAATGCAGAGAAGAGAGAGGGAGGAACTTGAAATATTTCGTTAAGCATCCCACTATACTAGGGATCCGATTTTGCATTCACTTTCAATTTTAAAAATAAAAATAAATGAATCTCAAACATTTATAATATCAGAAGTGGAATATAAAAAAAAATTAAAATTGAATTTTAAAATTTAAAAAAAAAAAACATTATTTAATCATTTAAAATATACGTAAGACTTGATGACAATGTAATTTTCAAAAAATTCAATTATTAATTGGCAAGTCCATAATAACCCAAACCACGTGAAAATTAAACATAATGTAATTTTTTTCCCTTTATGATATCTAAATTGGTAGTTATGACTTATGATAATGAATTGTGGGGTTCTCTCAATAAATTGATTTATTGAGGGAATAAACATTTAAATATTTTGTTTTACCAAAAAATAGCAATAGATAAAAATGTTTATCTCCATGGATTGAGAAGTTATCAACATCGATAATCTAAACCCATCTTCCATGTTGATTGAATATAGATTGTGTTACAGACTCATATATGAGACCTATTTAATGTATGGCCCAACATGGGACAATCAATGTCAGGATCCACCTATAATCAAGGAGGATACTAATCCAAAATTCTGACCTAGATATGGCAGCACAACGCGTGGGCTTGGAGGCATGAAGACTCACAAGTCCAAACCCTAACCCAACAGGTAAAACTTTATAAATAAGAGGTAAACCCTAAAGGTAAGCAGAGGCATTGCATCATGAGGTTGTAGCAGATGACATTGGTGTTTCTCTTATATTCCCTCCAGACACAGACACCCGAGTCTATTGGAAAAAAAAAAAAAAAAAAGACAAAACCATAGATAACCAGTTTAATTGTGTCCTCCAGTGGTTTGATGAAAGCTGATGAACTTTTGGTTTTTCCCACAAAGCTCATGCTTGATGGCAATTGTTGAGGTTTTTGCTGCCGGAATATTACGCATTGTTGTACTATTTTTCCAATGGACTTGGTACAGAAGTATAGGGAAATTCCATGCCAAAGACGTGGCAAATAGATATTGTTAGGTTGATTCTCTTAACCTAAGTTTCTGCCATCATAGCTGCCCTCTTCAACTCTATGAGGGTGTATGGTCTCCTGAAGCTGCTAAAAGACTAAAAAGCTAATTCAAATCCCAATCTACTATACTTGTGATATTGATGAGTTGTTCTTCTATCAGACGTGTGATGGCAAATAACTGGATATGGTTTTGTTCCAGTCTGTTCGATGTTGAGACTAATGATTTATGATAAACAAGAAATCATTAATTTGTATAGTCGGAACCAGTCAAGTTCCGTTGGGGTTTCTTTATTTCTTGCATGAAAAGGACTCAGCGTCAGGGAGAAGATAGAGAAAAATGGGGTGAGGGAAAGGAAGAATTGTCACTGAAATATTAGTCAAATGGAAGCAGCTAGCTGAGGAGGAAGCATCTTGGGTGCTGTTATATCAGTTTCAAAGGCAATTTCCAATGTTTCCTATTGCTGACCCTTGAGGACAAGGGACCTTAAGGGGGGAGTATTGATACATAAGTCATAAATAATCTGTGTTAGGGTTAGGAATTAGGAACTAGGGCACGATATTAATCCTATGGGGCATAAGGACTGATTAGGGATAATAGTAACTAGTTAAGGGTAATAGTGGCATATTACTAATCCTATAAGGCTGTTAGTATTAGTGCATTAGGATCTGATTTGTTAGTGTATCGCTTTCATGTTGTATTTGTTATGGGCTGTTATGGGCCTTGCTATGATTGAGTCTAAGGCTAGCCTAAAGGGGAGAGCCTAGCTTAACCACTCATGTATGTTCAATATTGTGTATGAATAGAATGAGCAGTGCAACAGCACTTGCTTCGAATGTGTCTCTCTCCCAATCCCCCTAATTCTCTACAACCTTCACAACAGTTTTTGGGAAAGGGGTATTAATATGTAAGGTGTAGAGTTAGTATTACTATTTCTATTGTTGTTATTTTCGTGGGGTTAATTAGGTAGTTAGGTCAGTTCGTTAGTAGTTAGACATTGCTGTTAGTAGTTGGTTATACCTGTTGCATATCTGTTATGGCGGTGAGGATTAGCTATTGGGCCTTGAGGGTCCAGCCCAAGAAGATACTATATATAGGCTGATAGACTAATGAGGAGGCATGTATTGTATCAGTTTATGTTGAATATGTTGAATAATGAATGAGTGGCAGTAGTTCTGCACTCCCTTCTCCTTGTTTTCCCCAAATTCTTCTAATCTTCTACATCTTCCTTATCAACAACACATGCACATGCAACCATATTGGTGGTCTACACCCCAAACAAAAATCTCCTACAAATCTTTAAAGCAAACAATTTCAATTTTAAAATGTGACTTATCTATGAAATAATATTAAATAATTAACTAAGAACCCTATGTGACACTATTTACGTTTTCCCTCCAATGATCACTCTATTGCCATATGATTCTACAAATATTTGAGAATTGGGTTTAGTTTTTTTTTTTTTTTTGGGGGGGGGGGGGGGAAGCCAAATTCAATTATATGATAATCGTTAAATCAGATGTGTATAATTGTTTTCCATGAAAATAACTGTAACATACAGTTCAGATTTAGATCTATCTCCCAATTCAATAATTAGAAATCATTCTAGTTTCAAGAAAGTTTCTGGCAAAGGTAGAAATAGACACATAGCATGCAGACAACTACAGATTTACAATTACATGAACCAAAAAACTGAAAAAAAAATAAAAGAAACTGAGAGAGAAACCAATAATAACGACAACAGATAATCCCTAGAGCAGAAGTAGGAGGGCAAAGAATTAAAACTTGGAGGCCTAACGCTTTCTAAATGAAAGAATGGATGAGACGTGAGGAGCCTTATGCTTGATGAGAACAAATTTCTACCTTCTAGCAATAACATTTTTATTCCATACTGCTAATAAGATTTGGAAAGAACAAAAAGCCAATTATGTTGATTGTTGGAGGTCATTGTTTGAAAACTGAAAACATCAATTTCATCTTCTTGCTGTCTTTTTTTTTTATTAACAGATAATTGCTTGAACTTTAAAGTCAACACTATTTTAACAGGATAAAAAAATTATAAGTACATAAATTTTCTGTTTAAAAAATATAAGAGTAAAAAACTTACATGATATAAAGTGTACAGGGCAAGTCAAGTCGCTAGTCTCTAACTCTACAATACATCCTGATCTGGCAACTCAACTTCACAAATAATAAGTAAAGAAAGTCATGCTAGTTCAAAAATAAAGTCATGTTAGTTCATGAGACCAAAACAACAAATATTTACATAATCAAAGTATATTAATTTTCACCTGTACAGAGTGGATCGGCTAAAATTACGTCTAAGGAACTTGGCAATATGCTCTAGTGCCTGACAAAATATGGGGATCAAAGCAACTACAACAGAAATTTGAAAAGAAATTTAAAAAGGTCAAGACAACAAAGTGAGATGAAAAATAAAAGTATTGATGACAATAAAAAAATATGCCAAGTAACAAACAAAAATCCAAGAAACAATGGCTACTCACATCTAAGGTAGAGATGTGAAGTAACAAATGAAATAGAGTATATTAAGTATATAAAATCCTTTGTTCCAACTATTGACTGGAGGTATATTTGCAAGGCTTGCAAATTCCATGCTCTAGGTTTCTGCAATGGCACAAAAATTAGTAAAAACAGTCAGACATATAGTAAACATTAATGAAATAATATAACTATAGATCAGAAAAGAGAACTTACCCCATACTGCAAGTACAAGGAGAATAGAGAAGAGCATACAGTGGCCAAAAAAGAAAGTCGATAAGCTCTTTATGAAATACTCCTAGGTACCGGTGGAATGACAGCAAGCATAGCAATTACGAACACCTAAGTGAAGAGATTACGGAAAGGCGTCAAGGTTGACAATCTAGATGAGTAAACATATTGGCAGCAAGGATAAAAACTATTTTTTTTTCTTTTGTTGGTGACAAAAGTTTGCCTTCATTTTTATTTATGTGCTTCTGCTTTATATTTGATAAAACACAATGGCGCCGTGTGATCCAAGCAGCCAACTCTACTTAGTGGGATAAGGCTTTGTTGTTGCTGCTTCTTTAAATATCTCTTATTAGTACTTGTGCCGCTAGATTTTTTTAGATATATTTCTGATTTAATTATATCATTATTTCTGTAATCTTGACAAAATGCTACTAGGAGATAAGATACTAGGATTACTGTGCCTATAAACATATTGCTAAGCCCTATAGATATATTTCCAATTTCACTTGTTGCAACACAAAGATAACATTAATATTTAATAAGGCAATGCAGAAGTGAATACATTACAACAATTAATCATTTATGAAAAAGTAATAGGTACCTAAGCAAGATATTAAGCATAAGAACAGAATTGCATGGCAATATGGCAATGTGTAATTATAATTTGCATGGCAGAAGTGTATTACCTATTCATGTTCTTATATTCAGCAGAGGAAAAACATGATATGACACAAATAAAGAACATAATGTAGTTGGTTGAAAATTTCAATAGATTTCAACTTATCTGCAATCCAATAGATTTCCTATCAGCAGATAACTCAGTTTTTCCAAACTGAATAAAGTTCTTCTCTCAGAGTCACACTACTAAACATAGTCATTACTAATAAATATTCCATGGCCATTTTCAGTTGGGATAGTTCATTCAGAAACATGAAGACAGTGGAATAAAGTTCTTCTCTCTTTCACTATGTGGTAATCGGAGCATATTTGAATTAATATCTTTGTTATTAAAAAGGATTAAACTCGCATATTGACATGAAGGCAGTGGATACGCACACCCCAACTTGGTGGTCTTGGTGGAGGATCAAGCTTCATAACCTCTGCTTCTAGAGCCTTCTTAGCCATATAGTGGGGTATTCTTCACTATAACAGGATCATCCCTTGCACGCTCAGGATCTATAGATTTCAAGGCCTGAAATTACAATATGATTTCGAATTTAAAAAACGCTCTGCAAAATTTGATTCATAGGAAGACAGCTAATTAGGGACCTGCAAAGACATTGATATGCCATAACTCTAACTATATATAAAAAAATAGGATAAAAATCTTGCCACGAAAGGAGAAAAGCTACCATCTGGATTATAAAGAGAGTGCCCAAAAATAAACAGTTTCACATTTATTTTTACAGGTAAAAACAGAAAAATTTAAGTGCTGGTTTCATATATATACATTTTATACTGGTCATGTTTCCACTTACTATGATGTAATGCCTTCCAAATTAACTTGCCTTGCTGCTGACATTTCTATGTGACATTGCTATTTAATATTTATTTCAGAAGCCCTATATCAGATGTATTATATATAATCCCAGCAAATAGTGCATCTTGATAGCTATTCTTTCCTATATAGCAACTCCATACTACAAATAGTCAAATCCATATATGCTTTCACCTTGTCTATATATACTGTGGTTATAAGAGACAATCTTTAGAAGAAGAATAAGAAACTTACTTCCTGCAGATATTCCCACCCTGGTTTCGTTTAGCCACTACATCTCGTAGCTGATCGCATCGCATGGATTCCTAAGTCCACCCACAGAAGGAAGAAAATTATATTAAGAACGGTAAATAGAAATCTACGTCTGAACCGGCAATATGATGGAAATGAACCAACAACCTTGTACTGCCATCAGATTTTTTGCTTCACCTCATCATCATAGTTAAATCCACCCATATTCTGAGGAAAGGTAATAAGCCAAAATGCAGCAATACTGGGATCTTTCATACTGTGTACAATGTGCTGAAAAACCCATGAAGATTAATGTTACAATTTCAAATATGAATGAGATGTAGATAGAAGCGTGCATTACATGGAAAGATGTGAGAGCATACTCTCCTAGGGGTGATTAAAAAGTAAGAAAATAATAGCATCCATGCAAATAGGAAAATTTTCCATGCCGCATCTTCTTTGTCAATATAACAACTAAACAACTAGTTGAATATTTCTTGACGCAGATGCTTACTGCAATCCAATATTGGGTCAAAAGATCTCTCAACTTATCAGCAACAACAGGGGACAATGTGTTCAACTTGAAAGGAGAGTTTGCAAGGCCAAGAAAACAGAGTATAAAAAACAGTTTCTGGTAGCTGTGATGTCCAAATAAAAGTGATGTCAATTATATTTGATTACAGGTTTAAAAAGCTCACAAATATAAATTGAGACTCACAATACTAACACCCCCAAAGCCGCTGGTTGATGACCATTGTTGAGAAGGCCAAGCGTTTGTCTCAATAAAATGTTCCATCACTGTTAAGGAATAACACCACCGAGATATGAATCAAAACATTCCAATTGCACTCTCCACTAGTGCTTTCTCTGGAAATGGCATGGACAATTGTAAGGCATATCATAAATTACTTATTAGAAACAGTTAATGAAAGAATCATCATCAAAATAATTAGATGGCTTTTTAGGTTCTAAAAGTCTAAAATAAGATCAAATCACGAAAACTCAGGAAAGCCAGTTCAGAATGCTAAGCCTGAACTACTTAACATAGATGGAGGCATACTTTGGTATGAGAAATTCAGTAAACAGAGGGGAAAAGATCCCTATATCTTTGGAGAACTATCTTAAGTATAGCATCAATCACACATATTAGAGAAAGGGTGAAAAGGAGAGAACCTTAGCTGTAGTATCTGCTGCCTTATAAATGTCTGCAGTATACCCCACTAACCACAATCTAGGAAAAACACTCTGAAATTTTGAAAAAATAATGTTCTTTGTTTAATAGCATATCTACATGCATAGAACATCATTTTCAATTTATATAATAGAGTGACACTGAAGACACACCCAACATTAGAGAATGATATTCAAGATGAACATTAAATCAGCAATCACCATTTCAGCTATTCTCTTGTAGCACCAGTGTCCATGGATTACCAAAAGTCGTTCCAAAAATCTAAATTGAGCGATTGCAAAGTCACTAGCCATCACTGCCTGAAAAGCAAGTTTGAGATCCTCGATTTCAAACATGCTTCTGAAAAAGAGAAACCTGAATGTTCACTTTCATGACTTCTAATGATGAAAACAAAATTGAAAGAGAGTCCATAGGCTGGTAGTGGCAAGAGATCATTTGTTATACCAATAAGACTCTACAACAGGTTAATTCTTGGGAATGAATCCACAAAGTTTGTGTATTTACACTATCATGAAGGATAGCTTACAAATTTGCTCCCAAGCATCTCGAGAAATGGACCTATGAATGTAAATATACATGACTGGCTTCCTTTATCTAAACTTCCTATCTTTTAAGGACAAAGTAATGGAAGCTATACAAGTAGAATTTTCCTCGTCTTTTAGGGTCCTAAATCATTCTCCTGGAATTCAGTGGAGTTTCCTAGTCAATAACAGATACTTTGCAAACAAAATAACTAATATTCTTCTCCTAATCTCTTAAAGTATGAGCTCATTAAGACTTTCAATTATTCCAAGATGGAAGCATATCAACAGGATTAATATTTAATACAATGAAAGATGTATTGTAAGTTGTAACACAACATCCTTTTCACTTTCGATGTTCCTTAGACTCCCCGTATGGAAGAAGAAGACATTGAGAATGGGTTTTCATGCCAAATTTCTTTCAAAACTAACCTCATTTTTCAAAATTCTTAGAGCTAAGCAAGAACTTAGACTTTTATTGACAATTCCTCGGAGAAAATAACATTAAGCGCAAGCGTTCAATTTTAAGAACACCCATTTCGCAGTAAGTGTAAGGCATGAGGTGAATGAAAATATGGTTAAGCTCCATTCGTTCCCATTTATTATTAAGTTAAAGGAGCTGGGTTTTGATCATAAAAGAATTTCAAAAGTATGAACCAACAAAAGGTACCTATTGCAGGGAGTTTCAGGAGTCTGGATGTGGGTAAGATCAGCCGCCAACGAACCATGGTGATCGCACGAGGTTCGAGCTTCGACCCAACTCAGAGCCATCTATTAAGTCGAATTGTTCTTCAAGAATACGTTCCTGAACATCGCACAAATATGATAACAGTAAACACAAACTGCATTGAGATTTTTACAAGCAACATTGTTTCCACTCTATTAGTGAAATACTGATTCTTTCATACCAGTTAACGAAAATTTAGCCAGAATGATATTTAAATATGAACAAATTACTGGGGGTTTTATCGGGATCAAAAAGGAAAATATAGATTGAAGATAAATTAATACTAGCCGAGAAGAAGACGAAGCACCTTCGTTTGCCATGAAATCCAGGACACGAAGCGATTGATGATACAATCGGAAAATCGCCGTCTTCCCAAAGTTACTCCCCGGCTAAATAATATATATTGCACGGGAAATGAAGAATCTGTATATGATAGTAAATTAGCAATCTGGACCGTCCAAGGGCGGTTCAAATTCGCCTACAAAAAATACAACCAATAAAAAAGGACGGTTCCATTCATTTTATCCCAAAAACAAATCTAAATGGGATTGCGAGATATGTTCATTGTACCAAACCCAAAAAATAGGGGTATTAGGGAGGATTTGTGATATAGAATTATTCCTTCAATTTTGATCTATACAAAAAACTCTCCCCACCGGCGATATCAATGAACATCACCAACGGAGTGTGCTTTGTGGAAGGAATGAGAAGAAATACTCTTACCGGAAGCAGCTCTGATGATGATGACGGCAACGATGACACCAATAAGGGACGAGGGAGAGACGATGCGGACGTCTAGAAGAGGAGAAAGCTGAATTTTTTTTTTTTTTTTTTTGCTACGGGAGAAAGCTGATTTTAAATTTACACACCAATGACATTTTGCAATTTCAAAATTTGAAACTGGAAATAAGGCAACATCCATCATTACCCAGGATTAGAACGTATGTCTATTTCCCATACGAACAGAGGAGAGAATTTCAAAATAACTCCCTTCAATGCTCATAGTGCAAGGAACCTGATTAAAATCTGATCATTGCGTAAGACCTTCAATGGAGTGAAGAAACAGATCTGAGACGCAAGCGCGAATGAATGAACAAACAGGCGCGGAGCACAAAAATTGAACGGCTTGCATTTGTAGCTGGCACTATTGAATGAACACAACATCCTTTTCACTTTCGATGTTCCTTAGACTCCCCGTATGGAAGAAGAAGACATTGAGAATGGGTTTTCATGCCAAATTTCTTTCAAAACTAACCTCATTTTTCAAAAATTCTTAGAGCTAAGCAAGAACTTAGACTTTTATTGACAATTCCTCGGAGAAAATAACATTAAGCGCAAGCGTTCAATTTTAAGAACACCCATTTCGCAGTAAGTGTAAGGCATGAGGTGAATGAAAATATGGTTAAGCTCCATTCATTCCCATTTATTATTAAGTTAAAGGAGCTGGGTTTTGATCATAAAAGAATTTCAAAAGTATGAACCAACAAAAGGTACCTATTGCAGGGAGTTTCAGGAGTCTGGATGTGGGTAAGATCAGCCGCCAACGAACCATGGTGATCGCACGAGGTTCGAGCTTCGACCCAACTCAGAGCCATCTATTAAGTCGAATTGTTCTTCAAGAATACGTTCCTGAACATCGCACAAATATGATAACAGTAAACACAAACTGCATTGAGATTTTTACAAGCAACATTGTTTCCACTCTATTAGTGAAATACTGATTCTTTCATACCAGTTAACGAAAATTTAGCCAGAATGATATTTAAATATGAACAAATTACTGGGGGTTTTATCGGGATCAAAAGGAAAATACAGATTGAAGATAAATTAATACTAGCCGAGAAGAAGACGAAGCACCTTCGTTTGCCATGAAATCCAGGACACGAAGCGATTGATGATACAATCGGAAAATCGCCGTCTTCCCAAAGTTACTCCCCGGCTAAATAATATATATTGCACGGGAAATGAAGAATCTGTATATGATAGTAAATTAGCAATCTGGACCGTCCAAGGGCGGTTCAAATTCGCCTACAAAAAATACAACCAATAAAAAAAAGGACGGTTCCATTCATTTTATCCCAAAAAAACAAATCTAAATGGGATTGCGAGATATGTTCATTGTACCAAACCCAAAAAAATAGGGGTATTAGGGAGGATTTGTGATATAGAATTATTCCTTCAATTTTGATCTATACGAAAAACTCTCCCCACCGGCGATATCAATGAACATCACCAACGGAGTGTGCTTTGTGGAAGGAATGAGAAGAAATACTCTTACCGGAAGCAGCTCTGATGATGATGACGGCAACGATGACACCAATAAGGGACGAGGAGAGACGATGCGGACGTCTAGAAGAGGAGAAAGCTGATTTTTTTTTTTTTTTTTTTTTTTTTGCTACGGGAGAAAGCTGATTTTAAATTTACACACCAATGACATTTTGCAATTTCAAAATTTGAAACTGGAAATAAGGCAACATCCATCATTACCCAGGATTAGAACGTATGTCTATTTCCCATACGAACAGAGGAGAGAATTTCAAAATAACTCCCTTCAATGCTCATAGTGCAAGGAACCTGATTAAAATCTGATCATTGCGTAAGACCTTCAATGGAGTGAAGAAACAGATCTGAGACGCAAGCGCGAATGAATGAACAAACAGGCGCGGAGCACAAAAATTGAACGGCTTGCATTTGTAGCTGGCACTATTGAAAGGAACAGTGATCTGTGAGAGGATGAACAGTAGTCAGCTTATTTTGCTATTGTTATTAAGTTTATATTCATCCTCACCTTATTCAGCCATTCAAGTCGGCCATACCCCTGGAAGCAGAGAGAGAGAGAGAGAGCTTGAGACAAGGAGATCAATTGGAAAGAAAACGAAGAAGAAGATCAAGAATCTTGTGGTTTACTACCTAAACTCTTGAGGTAAGCTTCTTAATTACCTACCTAACTTCATATGGTTGTATGATGACTTTGTCTTGGTGTATATCTGAACCCTAATCTCTGTAATATGCAAGTTTGGAAGCTATGTAGTTCAGTTTGTTGATTTCTTCTTTATGTTATGTTCAGCCAGCCCTGTTTCGATACAAAGGAGATGGTTTTGTTTGATTTAATGTCTCCAATATGTTTTGAAGGTGTTTTTGTGTAGGGTAGTGATAAGGAAGTGATTTGGGAATATTGGAAATGAATTGTGTCAAACTCTAGGTTGCTACCATCGTTAAATCCTGTGAGGCAGTCGGTTTGTACGGTTTTTTTTTGTTGAGTAAATTATGTCCAATGACTATAAAATTTACATAATTAAAGTAGACATAATGATCTTTAATTTAATAGGTCATTTGTCAAATTTGGATATGTATACATTGAGTTATGAATTTTAAGAATAACCTATGATTCTGGAATGAAAACTAGCTAGGCAAAAGTCCCTGTTTGATTAAACTGCAAATGGTATACGTGTGATTGACTGCTGAAAGCATTTTTACTTGAAATTATATTTAATAATGAGTTTATGGGCTTTCGATTTAATAATGAGTTTATAGGCTTTGGAATTACCCAATTTCGACATTTTTGCTAAGAGTTATGATATTTCAAAGTAGTGGTAAAAATTCTGAAAAATTTGGTAAAAGGTGTGAAAATGATGTAAGCACAGGAACATGAAGATCAATTTGATATCTAAGTATGAAATGGAATATTGATCATAGTAGTTTAGGCTTATTAGTTTCATGTTTATATATGATATATTAGATGATATTTAAGAATGTCAAGAGTTGGAATGAATAATGACTATTGTCCATAATGCATTATTATAGGAACTTATAATTTCCCTAATAATCAAGGAACTCAAAGCCGATTCGAGAAGTTATACAAGAATCGTGTTGTAACTCTAATCTCGCATACTCTATATGATTGTGTATGCATGTTTGTAACTGATTGTAAACCGTGTTGTGAACACGCGTTAGACTATATGACCTTGTGAACCGGTGGTCCTAGGGTCACAAAGCTTGAAATGTATTTAATTGTTATAGGTCTTTACCCGGTTGTTGCCCCGGTGCGAAGGCCTAGGACAAGTTGAGTCTTACGATTCGTAGTTAATACCGCCCAGGACATGTTAAGTCCTATGAAGATTGCATGTAATCATACGGGACATGTTAAGTCCTATGTACACCATCGATTGCGTGTAATCATGCCCGAGACATGTTAAGTCCTATTATCAACATTGCATGTAACCATGCCTAGAATATATAGTCTTGCTATTCGCTTTTTGCAGATAATATTGCACGTGACGTATTAAGTCTTGCGTACACAATCGGTCAACAATGCATATAACAATGCCCGAGGACACATTGAGTCCTACGTTTGTAAACAAAATAGTGTGTAGTCTTCTCGTACATATTGTTGCCGCATATGCTTTATGATGATTGATCTCTAATAATGGAGTCGTTATGATTGCGGTTAACCATCATACTGTTGTATATATATTGTATATGAGATTAATTGTTATTCGGGATTTAAATTGAATCTCGGATGTTTCCAAAGGCTCGTGATCCGACATTGTCATGGTGGCGACAAGGTTCCAAAGGAAAGGCATCGAGTGTAGAATACCAAGACTTGTTGTTTGAACTTTTGTCGAAATTGTAGAATTTTAGTTTTATTTTGCTACTTTTCTTTTGGGACTGTATATTTTGGCAATCGATGTAATGGATCACTATATTTGAAAACTCTATATGTATTCGGTGCATTATCAAGAATGTTTTTAGTTATCAATATACTATTCTATACTTGTCTTGCTAACTAAAATTTGTTGTATTACTCTAATAAATGTTGTAATTACAAGGGTATGACAAAAAGTGTGTTGTTGAATTCATAGGAACAAAAATATGGACTTGACAATCATATAAAAATGGGAGAATCCTTACAAGGCCCAAATAAGGCCCAAAATGCAAAAGGGGCCCCAACAACTTTCCTCTATCACAAATGGCCCTAGGGCCCTAATGGCTATTTGATGAAAGAATGGAATGACATTAATAACCTTAGATTAATAAACAAAGAAAGAGAGTCTCGCAGATGGTTTTGGCGCTCGATGAAAAGCTGAAACTCTGAAACTGAAACATAACAACGCAGGGAGAGACGCAAGGCAAGCAGAGGGTTCTGATCGTTTATATCTGCTCAACGCAGGGAGAAACTGATGTTCATTCTCAGATTGTTCCCACGTGTGTTCGACCATCTACTGCATTATTCTGAACTCAGTTGGTTTTTATTTGTTCTTGAACATATTTTTCCACTTAGAAGGTCGAGGTTGAAAGGTTGGAGCTTGGCCAAATTTATGCTATTATCGGCTTGAGATAGGTATGAAATACTAAGTTTTTCATCAAGATATCATCATCACCATTCTAGTTGGACTTTAATCATTTTAGGTTGGGTGGAAAAATGTTGCTCGTTTTTTGGGTTGAAAACAGAGGAAAGTTGTGTTAATGGGAAAGGGATGAAGTCGCTTGGTGTAAAAACGCTGAAAAGGGATAGTTGTTAATATGATCATATAGTTGTTAATATGACTGTTATAGTTGTTAATATGACTGATATAGTTGTTAATACAAGGTGAATGTAAAAACGTTGTAGGTTCTGATTGTTTTTGGGCATGGAAACAAAGGGAGGTCTGTTTGTTAGGGGGAATGACTGAATGTGATAAGGCTGAAATGAGATTGTTGTAAATAGCTACAGTTTTAGTTGCTAATGTGACTGTTAAAGTTGTTAATACTAACTTTATGTTGCAGATCATAATTAAAGATGGCTAGTACTTCCAAGAAGAATCTATTATGTTTCTTCCATGTGGGGGGTAACATTGTTTGTGGGGAAGGACAAGAAAGTGACTATGTTGGTGGAAGGGTAAGAACAAAATGCATTAAAGAAGGAACAACATATCAGGAGTTGATCGAAATCATTGCGTCTTTAAATGGGGATGAAAGTACTGACATTTGCGTGAAGTTCAAACTAAGCATGGATGCATCTACATTTGTTGATCTTGTAGATGATGAAGGGGTTGAACATTTGATAAGGTATAATGAAACATATTGTCATGTGTACGTTGAAGAAAATGGGGTTAATGACAATAGACCGCAACGAATGAATGTTCAAACGGAAGAGCAAGAAGTGTAAGTCTTGTTGTGTTAAGAAATGTATTTTGTTCCTATATAAATTGTCATTACTTGGTTCTCATTACTTGCACTAATAATTGTTGTTTGTCGCAGGAGGGATGAAGTCTTTGGAGGTGCATCTGTGTTGTCTATGTCTGCCCCTGAAATGTTCATCGAAACTCAAGACTTGCTATCATTGCCGTGTTCTTCGCAAAGTGTACCATCAAGCATGCCTACAATGAATCATTCGAAATGGAAGGATTTGATCATGGGAGAAGGACGATTTTTGCAAATGTTGTCACCCTCCGTGAAACGTTGTATAAATACAGATTGCACACAAGTTTTCCTACAAATTTGTGAAGAACAAGCCCAAAAAGATAATAGTGAAGTGCAAGGTTGATGGATGTCCGTGGTACATGGGTGCGTATTCAGCGGGAGAACGTCAAGATACCGCTTTCCTAATCATCGAACATATAGAGGAGCACACATACACCATGCACAGGATACCCTTATTGTATCTCATCCACCCAAATGTAGCTTGACATCATCGCTTGTAATTGATGGTGTGAGATGTAATATTGACAAGACGGCAAATGAAATTCGAACGGACTTGTATAGTGAGTATGGGTACGGCTGAACTATGGTCAAGCATATAGGGCGAAACAAAGAGCCGTGAGGCAATTGCACGGACGAGTTGAGGACTCTTACAAGGTCATTCCTTGGTTGTGTGACGACTCATAGAGAGTGACCCCGACACGCTTGCAAAATGGGAAGGGTCACCCGATAATGATTTGAGAGGCTATTTATTGCATATGGTTGCTCTATTAAAGGTTTCCTAAATGGTTGTCGGCCAATACTATATATAGATGGATGTCATCTCGGTGGCCCTTATAGGGGAACAATGTTGTCGGCTTGTACGTATGATGCGATACAATCAAATGTTTCCCTTAGCATATGGCATTGTCGGTGGTGAGACATACGATGATTGGGCAGAGTTCCTGAAAATCAATAAAGGGGTGACACGTACCTCTGGGAATAGCAAGGAGTTAGCATTGCAGCTCCTCGATGCAATTGCGTATGCAAGGCCGGTTGAAGACTTCACTGTTGCAATGGGAAATTTGAAATCGTTCAATCCAAAATTGGCACAATGGGTTGAGACTCAGGGGGACGTTGATCGATGGGCTCTAAGCAAGTTTCCGTTTAAAAGGTGGGATAACATAACCACTAACATTGCTGAATCATTCAATGCATGGATGGTGAAAGAGCGGAAGCACAACATTGGAGTGTTAATACATGAGCATAGGGAGAAGTTGGTCGCGAAGTTGCTTGCAAGCAAGATGGCTTTGGTCAATTGGAAAATGGTGTTGGGCCCAACATTGAAAAAAATTGCAGCAACATGTGAACTATGCGAGAAAATATACATGCGACATATTATGGGAGAACCAGCTTTTGATTGAAATTAGACGCGGTGATGCATTAGGTTATGTTCTCGTTGACTTGGTTGCAAAAGAATGTTCTTGCTTAGCATGGCAAATGAGTGGACTACCTTGTCCACATGCATGTGCAGCAATTAAGAAACATAACGGTAGTGTGTACGCATTTGTTGATGATTGCTTTACAATTGCAGCCCAAGACAAAATTTATGCACATAGCATGCGCCAATTGCAACACATGATTGTCCATCTGTTGAGAAGCCAACGGTCACACAAATGCTAACTGAGACTTTCTTGGAACCTCCAATTACTAAAAGGCCGCCAGGTAGACCGCCTAAAAAAAGGAAAGAATCTCGCCAAGACAAGAAGGTTTATCATTGTGGTAGATGCCATGAGGATGGACACACCGTCAAGACTTGCAAGAATCCAAATCCAAGTTGATCATTAATGTTGCCTTGGGTTTTTATTTTTGGGCAATGCGCGTCACACTCTTTTGTTGTATATGTCTTTACATAGGAATGCACACCGTATTCTTTTTGGGGATGGTGTGTGATGTTGTCATTATGATTTTGTAGATGCATTAGGTGTTGTTGTAAATGAAGGTTGGATATTATTGTCACAATTGTATCCAAGTCTCATTTATGTACACAGTGATCATATTGTCTTGCAAATGTAAAGGACATTGAAATATATATGTAGTGGATATTGTGGTTTATGACCCCGATATTGTTGTAAATGACCCCGATATTGTCGTAAATGACCCCGATATTGTGGTAAATGACCCTGATATTGTGGTAAATGACCCCTGATATTGTGGTAAATGACCCCTGATATTGTGGTAAATGACCCCTGATATTGTCGTAAATGACCCCTGATATTGTGGTAAATGACCCCTGATATTGTCGTAAATGACCCCTGATATTGTGGTAAATGACCCCTGATATTGTCGTAAATGACCCCTGATATTGTGGTAAATGACCCCTGATATTGTGGTAAATGACCCCTGATATTGTTGTAAATGACCCCTGATATTGTGGTAAATGACCCCTGATATTGTTGTAAATGACCCCGATATTGTGGTAAATGACCCCGATATTGTGGTAAATGACCCCGATATTGTTCACATACACCGACAGAGTTTCCAAAGAACAAATATGTAGGAAAAACTCAAGACAATCGATATAGTAAACAAGTAACATTTGACACATTGAAGCTTAAGACACTTTTGCCTCAACTTTCACTATTATAGACAAAATTGTCAAACTGTGTTTTCAAGTTTACATCGCAGGCTATTTGCAAAACAACAAATGAAGGTCATCCTAATCAATTACAAAAGTTAACATCGTAGGCTATTTGCAAAACAACTATGCATCCTAATGTCTTTTCTTTTGCTTCTGGAAGTTCTCCATCAACGACAACACTTTAGCCTGATGCTTGTTGCTAGGATGGGTGACTAGCCACCACAACAACCCGACCTTCAATTCATGAAGTTTTTCGTCTCTGTAGAATGGCATTGTGTGCCCATCCTCTCCTTGCTCTGAGCCATCCCACATTTGTAACCATGTAAGCACATGAACCCCACAAGAATGCCTGAAATAAATTAGACAAATGCGTTCTAGTCAGAGCAGCTATCAAACTTCTAATAATGGGTCGAAAAAAACCGATAATAAGTAACATACGTGTCCGGTTGGACGTGGACTTTAGCCCATGTAACATCTTTGGGGATTTTGTGGTCATCTTGTAACAACTCCGGCTTGAGCGTTCGGAGTATAGCCAAGAAATGATTGCGCTAAAAGGAAGTTCAAACAGCTTAGACATGTCCCACAAAATTTTATGATAACAACTATACAAAGAAGCAATAAGAGTAATTGAGCATAACAACTAAAGGAGTCACGTGATGTACCAAATTTTCCACCCACAGTTCATACATAATAGCGGAAGCAAAGATACCATTTCGCAGAATCTATACTTTGTCTAAATACCTCCGTAAAGGCTCAAATCAAAGAAGACAAGAAAATGCGAGACATCTCAATTGAACTTACCACTTTATTTGCCATAAGGTCCTTAGACTTCTCCAAGATCAAGTTTTCTTCTTTTTCTTGGTTGTCTTAAGCGTTGGATTCTCCTTTTCATGTTGCATCCGATAATAAGTTCTCGTGCTCAACCAAGGAGTCCAGCGTAGAAAACCATTGTTCTTGTATCCAGACATAACAAAACCAGTGATTAATGAAGAGTGTGGGGCCAAATATGAAATCACAACAAGAATGTTGTATCCAACTTTTTCGGAAGAATTTCCCCAACATTGGCTTCGATCGTCCATTTCGGTTTAGAATTAATCATTTTTTCCATAAATGAGGTCTGTGAAAATATGTCTTTGGACAACACCACCATTCTCTAATTGGTCACCACCAATGTCTTCGCTACCATGGTCATCACTTCATATGGGAGAAGTAAACCAACAAAAACATATGGTCATGATCATGGAGATGTTAAAGTAAACATGAATTTTTATACTATAGAGAATATAGGATAAGGATATAGTTTGATAACTAAAGGGGCCGTACCTTGTTGTTAATCCAACTTCGTGGAGTCAGACATTGTAGCTCTTCCCTTGTGAGGAAGTAGTGATGCATATCCACAAATTCCCTAAATTAACAAATATGACAATGTTAATCCAAATTTGGATTTTGAGATATGACAAGTTACATGTATGAAACGGTTATTGAAACTTACTCCGCAGCCTCATCTCTCTGGAACGGACTTTGTGCACATCTCAAATAGGGTGTCTTTCTCATCATATGTCCTCTTCCCTTGGACTTCCGCTTTGGCTCGATCCACGGGGATTTCAAGACGCTACTAGGAATTACTACCCTTTGAGACCGCCTCAATTCCAAACAAGCAGTTCTTTCACATCCCTGGTCAGTTCTTTCACCTCCTGTTCCCGCCAAGACCACCATCCACATGAGTAGGTGTCTCCTCTCCATGTTGTGTGTCTTCTTCAATGTCAATAATGTCATCTCCCTCAACTCGTGTTCTTCCTCCTCTCGTGTCATGTCCCTCCCCATCGTCATCGCCGACTCGTCTGAGGTAGTTGGCCGGATTGTAGGTCGCCTCACCTTCATGCCGGGCTTCTTCGACAATGTATGTCAAGCGCCAAGATTTCTTGTTGCAAGTTGTATAGCAGCCGTGCGTATGTCGATCGCACTACCCGAAAAACATATATGCCTTATTACGTAAGATATCACAACATCAACATTTTCAAATCAATAGGTTAAAGATTAATTGTTGTGACACATTACCGGTGTGTAAGCATGGTGTCGGGTCAAACGATGTTGATGGAGGGACCGATGCCCGAGGAAGTTGCCGACGAGGCTTGCTGCGAAGAAGGAGACCTTTTTACTTCTTTTCTCCACCGACACTCTCCTCTTCACATTTTTGTCGGTCCAAAAGGCCATAGGAGACCGATGTGGAGAGGGTATAACATCACCCAATGGGAAATGTTGGAAATGTAAGAGCTGCGTTAAAAATGAAATGAAACAATTAGTAACAACAGCTTATACATTAATAAGTCTCTGAACTTGCAAACATAGTAAAACACAACTTACCATAAGGAAGTATAGGCAACCGCCTACGCTTCGGTTTTTATTGTCTTGGACTTCTGGGAATCCTTCTTGAACTCTTGAATCTCTTCGCAGAGTTCTTGAATGATGAAAGAGGACCAATCAAAATGGGCAATTGCATCCTTAGTAACCGCCATCGCTTCAAAAGACGGTCACTAACGTAGACGGATGCACCGGGCGCCAATAGGGTACCCAAGGCGAACAAGACAAACGAAACTCAAAATTTTGATCCAATTTTTCTTCTAACCAGCTCCAATTTTTTGTAAGCAATACTTTTGTATACACTCCTAAGGTCCTTGAAAATGGAGCGCTGGTCGTTTATGTTTATTTTTATGGGCTCCCCCACAAGGAAGACCCATCAATTGATGGACATCTTCTCGCCCTATCACTCGAGTGTCCCCCTAATGCACACTTCCTTTGTAGGGGATCAAAGCAGTTCATATATCGGGCACATAAGGACCGGTTGATCTCGTCGGCAACTAAGATCAACCAACCCATCAAACCCGATCACCTTTAGCCTTCTCATTGCCTCGGGTCTTCCTTTCAAGTTGTTGCAAACTTGGAAGAATGTGTTTGGGACACATCTAGTCTGAAAGGGCACCAAATACTTCTTCTTCTCGCTCACCGGGCTCTCGCTTCTTAGCCCTAGCCGTGTATTCAGCCTTTTCTTTACCACTTAGCCTCTTCCGTGCTTCGTCACTTGTACACTCAATTCGCCTCTTAACTTAGCCTTTCCCTTGCCCTTACGTGAGGCCGCATTTTTTTTGAAGAATTCTTCCGTGAAAAGGTTGTACCCAGAGAATCTTCGATCCCTTTGTTCTAATTTGGACATTTTTTTGCTTCTAATGTTACACCTTGTTGCTCAAATACCTACAAAAATTGTAAACGAAGTTCATTTAAAGATAATAGGGAGTATTATAAAGGAATATGAGGCAAGTTAAAGACAATACGATCAAAAGTCAAAACTACCATATCATGATCCCAACCTAAAACCGAATTACAAACAAATATATTCCAATGTTGAATAGTTTTGCTGTTTCGCAACCAAATATATATATATAATCATTAAAACACGCACAAAATTTGGGCCAAGTTGATTCCTTGATGACAAGTAACCGTAATATCATTCTCAGACCGCATAATTGAGAAAAAAGATGAGCACGAGAATGTAACATGGTCTAAAAATGCACCAAAAATGCATAGATCGATGAGTGTTTGCATTTCAAGTTTTACAACATGCAACGTGAGAATGCTCTACCACCGCATACTACAAGATGAAGATTGAAGAGAGTAAGGCATCAATATCTTTTGACATGATAATGGCCAAAAACAAAATCTTTCAAGAGACCTTAATTAAGACTAACATTGAATTAACCGGCGCAATGCAATGTTTGCTTATGCCAAAGTGTATTTAAGAGGACAATTATACCATGTAAAGAGGCTTATGCCCATCATTATATAGATTTAGAAGGGCAGTTTTGAAACAAGATTTGAAGGAAGAAAAGTGTAGGGTGGTAAGTTGAATTGAAAAACATCCAAATCAAATGGATTTATCATATGGACAAGAGATGAATAAATTATTCAAGGATTCTTCAAGATGACAACCAAAAAGATAAAGGCCATTCACATTAAGATGATGGGCCATGAGAATATCAAAGAGTCATAGCCGAATGAAGTAGCTTCCTAGCATATAACAAATATTTAAAAGATTAGCTTATCATTTCTCAATAATCCAGGAACAGTAGGCATAGTATCTAGTTACATAACAATCAAACAACAAATTTTGGCAAAACACCAATGCGTAAAAGAATAGACAGAAAAGGCCAAGAACATGAAATAAAACTGCTAATTCAATTCATTGCAGGAAAAAAAATTCAGAAAAGAAAAGAAGCATCCAAAGTCACCTTATCCTCAGCAACTAGAGGAAGATGGAGAAGAATCTCAAGTGGCTCAAGTCCGCCGCTATCACTACGAACTCGTAAATACCTCTCGCTCGTGGTCTTGGTTGTCGAAACAGATTGAGAGTATCAATGTTTATACAATGCTTTTTGTGAAATAAGCAAGAAAAGAACTTGTGAAAACAACAACAAAAAAGAGCAAATACGGCAAATCAAAATAAATTCGAGGCAGCATATAAAACGCAGACCTTCATTAAGCTTATATGTACTCCATTTTTGGGAAGGGAGTGCGATTAAGAAATAGGGAGAATGGGACCAAAAGAATGGGACAAAAAAAACCTAATCCCCAAAATCTTACCTACACAGAACTTCGACGGTGGCGGAGCAAAGGGAAGACGGCGACAAGGCGGCGAGCGAGCGATCGTGCAAGGGAGATGATCGCAACCAAGAGACCGATCGAGCAAGGGAGAGAGCGATCGAGGCGAGCAAGGGAGAGAGTTTCGTAGAGCTATCGAGCAAGGGGGAGAGAGCGATCGAGCCAAGGATTTTCAGAGTGTGCAGTGCTTTTTTCAAAAAGTAATTTGGGTTTTTTGGTCATTTCGCTTTCACATTAAATTGCAGAAAGGGCCCTAGGGCCATTTGTGATAGAGGAAAGTGGTTGGGGCCCTTTTTGCATTTTTGGGCCTTAATTGGGCCTTAGTACGAATTCTCCCTAAAAAAAGATTGAGAGATTTAACATTTAAATATTTATTTTATAAAAATAATAAATAAAAATGTTTATATTCATGAGCAGTTATCAACATCTAAATTTAAGATTAACTAAAATTATCTTCTTAGGAGATTGAATTTTATATCTTTTCTTATTTTTATTAAAAGACCTTCAAAATCTCCCAAAAAAATCCACTATTGACATTTACTATATTAATTCATTTGCATCAAATTCAATCTCAAATCTCAATTCATACCCATACTAATCTAAATCAAGAAATTAATAAAGGAATAAATACAATCATTTGAATTCAGTAATAATCGTCTAGATCCCATAATTTGTGGTGAGCCCTAATCAATTATTTTATATTGAAATTCAGATTTTAAATCTCATAATCAATTCAATATATATCATTATCATAATAACAACAACAAAAACAATAATAATAATAATAACCAAGGTTCAAAACCCTGAACCGAACACTCGAACCGGTCGGGATATTGGGTCAAAGATTAGTGGATTAGACCAGAGTCAACCCGCCTAAACCGTGAGGTATAGAAAATTAAAAATAATTTAATCTTTTATTACATCATCTAAAATTCTATATATCACTTCAATACCTTGAATTACTTGTAAAATAGTCATATACTTATCAAATGTTGTTTACAATTTCCTTAACAAATTGACTTTACATTATCATATAACACCAATGACATATAAATATGGAATAAATAAATTATTTTTAATATATATTACTTATGGAAATAATAAAATATAGGGGTTCAGAAAATATTCAATACCAATCTTTACTCGTGGACATTGGTTATTGGAAAATGAAACACCCTTTTACCCATTGGTTATTGAAACATGAAACACCTTTTTGACCATTGCAGGAGAGATAAGGAATTTCGTCGCCTTCTTCTTTCTAATACCAATCTTTACTTACATAGTTTCTCACAGCCTGCTCCTAGTTTCCTCCTCCTTCACAAGCCTAATCAATAGCTTTCTCCGATCAATCCCCTTCCTAGCTCCCTCCTTCTTCACGATCAATGTCTTTCTAAGAAATGAGAAATGACCTTCACCAAGAAATGAGTGAGAGAGGGCTTCAGTGACCTTCTTCGAAAAATCCGACGGCGACCATGTCCTTCTTCGACAAATACGACGCGACCATGACTAAATCTCTCTCTCTCTTTCTCTCCTCCTCCTCCTCCTTTTCTTTTCTCATTGCCGATTCGACGGCGAGTTTCATTTTTAGCTTTGATTTTTTTTTTAAAAACAATCTATGTGGATCGGTCAACTCGGCCGATTCGGACCAAGTTGATTGAGTTGACTCGGGGTCAACTCGAGACCCCGTTTGGCACCTAACTCGAACCGATTTTCCAGCCGCTTGCCGATTTTCGGTCCCGACCGCCGA
This sequence comes from Acacia pycnantha, assembly GCA_025563575.1. Lineage (NCBI taxonomy): Eukaryota > Viridiplantae > Streptophyta > Magnoliopsida > Fabales > Fabaceae > Acacia > Acacia pycnantha. The sequence goes on along the minus strand of JAMWYP010000110.1, from coordinate 162,843 downwards.
TCCGGTCCGGGTTTTAGAACGTTGATAATAACAACAACAAAAATAGTAGTAGCAAGTAAGTCAATCATCAATAAATAAATATTAATAATAAGTATAATTATAATCCCTTATTGGCACAAAAATTATAATCCAATCTCACCATTCATATGCTTATATCACGTATAATTAAATGTAACAAGTATTGCTACCCATGTAGTATTTTGAGTTTCTAAAGCTTCAAGAATAGGAGGTCAATTTATGGTTCTAAAGTATTGTTTTATGATGTGTGTAATATTTATGATATAATTTAGTATTTATGACTAGGGTTTTTTTTTATTGTATGCACAATAAGCAATATTTATTTGTAATAATAATAAAACAAGAAATTATTTTATAATCATTTGTTTTAAAGGGCCCATATATATATTGAAAGTCCCATATGTATTGCTTATTCAAAAGGCGATATCACACTTAATTTGAAAATGTCGAATCCAATTAAAAGTAAAGTATACTTAAAACCTAGACTACATTCAAAAACTCAAAACAACACATGGACACATATTTTTCTATTTTTATGTTCTTGATGATTGCTTTGTTGGCCTTGAAGGTTGTTGGATATGACTAATTTTGATAATGTTAAATATAGATGTCAAATATTAAAAGCAAAAAGTTTGTATACTACATTTATCTCCTACATGGACTAATTCTTATATTTGAGGGATAAGTATCTTTTTGTCCCGAAAGTTTTCACCGAGGAGCACCGGGTGGACGGAAGTTTTTTTAAAACGAAATTCCCACGAAAGTTAACAAAACGTAGCAATTTTTCCCCTCCGCTAATTTTGACCGTTAAGTTTAACTAATGTGACACGTGGCATGCCACCTCATCAATCAAATAGAGTTAAGTATCATTTTTGCCCCTAAGTTTTCACCGAGGAGCAATTTCGCAACGAAAGTTTACAAAACGAGCAATTTTGCCCTTCGTCCCCCAATATTAAAATTGAATATTAAATCACCAAAGAACACCCATCATGCTTTGAAAAGGTCAAACTGGAGTCAAATAGGAGATCCTTCAGACGTTGAGCTCAAGGCTAGCTAGAATTTGTGAAGCCGAACTGGTCAAAGGGATCGAAAGGTCCATTACAAAACCAGAGGAAGCATGTACTTATGATCTAAGCAAATGGAACACAAACGAGAAATGAATTGTCCTAAAAATTGGTTCAATAAGACAAATCAATAGTGATAGTATTTACCTTTGTATAAATTGATTTAGGCCACCCACCCTATCCCACAAGGTAAATCTATAATGCTTTTATACTGCTCCTAAAAATTCTAGTGATTTTAAGTGATGCTTATTGAACCAATTTTTAGGACTTCATTATTAATTTGTCCCAAAAATTGGTTTGAGATATGGGGATTATCTTCCTCGAACCTCACAAGTAGGGAAATCAAGTAGATCAAGATGATTCGGTTAATGAAGGCGCTTGCGATGCTTTTGGTGTTCAAGACGACAACTTCACAGCAGGTTTAGGGTTTAGAACCTCGTTTTCTTCAGAATGATGCAGCTCGGGAATATTTCAGCCTCATGGATGAGAGCGATCGTCCTTTGTATCAAGGTTGTCGAAATACTCAAAATTATCTTTTCTCGATCAAATTGTACCATATGAAGTGCTTGTGGGATCATTGATAAAGAATGTCGATGTTGCCGGAATTACTTCGAGATGCTTTCCCCGATGCGGACATTCCCTCAACCTTCTACGAGGCCAAGAAGCTAATCAGCAGATTAGGCTTGAACTACGAAAAAATCGATGCCCGCCCAAACGATTGTATGCTTTATTGGGGAGAGGACGCCGGAAGGAGACTTGTAAGAAGTGTCACACTTCGAGGTTCAAGACAGATTCGGAAAGGAAGAAGCGAGAAGAAGAAACCCGCAAAGATTCTAAAGTACTTTCCTATAAAACCTCGCTTACAAAGATTGTTTATGTCGTCTAAGACAGCTGAGCATATGAGGTGGCATGAAGATGATAAGAATCAAGATGGTAAACTCAGACATCCATGGGATGCTGAAGTGTGGAAATTGTTCGACTCAGTCTTTCCAGATGTCTTGCTTTGGCGGCCAAGCGGTTTTAATCCGTTTGGGAATCTTAACACAAGCTACAGTATATGGCCAGTTATGTTGATACCTACAACATGCCCCTTGGATGTGTATGAAACAAAGCTCCTTCATTATATCCATGATCATTCCAGGGAAAAAGGCACCGGGAAATGACATCGATGTGTATCTCCAATCGCTTATCAAGGAGTTGGTGGAGTTGTGGAATGTAGGTGTGGAGACGTATGACGCGCACGAGAAGACACTTTTCAACTTGCGTGCGGCCTTGATTTGGTCGATAAGTGACTTTCCTGGCCTCAGGACAATATCCGGGTGGAATGTGCATATCGACCTTGGGTCCCCACTTGCAATTTTGACTCGACTCGGTCGCCTTACCCATGATCGTAAGTGGTGCTTCATGGGTCATCGGAGGTTTCTCAATGGTACGCACAAGTTTAGGTTGCAACGCAATCGTTTCAATGGGCAACAGGAAAAAAGAGGACCTCCTCAGAATTTATTCGGTGCAGAAATCATAGAGCAGATTCAGGATGTTGAATTTGAGTATGGGAAAAAAGACGATCCGGCAAAGGCGAGACAAAGACTACTGTGGCTTCCGGTTCTACGGCCAATGAATGGCGAAAGATCGCGTCTTCTTTGCTCTTCCGTATTGGAAAGATAATTTGCTTCGACACGATCTGGATGTCATGCACATTGAAAAGAATGTGTGCGACAATGTGTTGTACACAATTCTCAACGAACCGTGCAAGTCAAAAGATCATCTTCAAGCGAGGAAAGATTTACGGAGATGGGCGCTCGTGGAGACGCGTGGGTGGATGAGCATGACAGATTTCAACCGCCAAATTCACCCCGACAAAACTGAATAAGGAAATCTTTCTCGCAATGTTGAAGAAAATAAAATTTCCGACGGGTATTCAAGCAACATATCACGATGTGTTGACGTGCGAGCTCGAAAGGTTCTTGGGGTGAAGAGTCATGACTCACATGTGCTTATGCAATAGTTACTCACTGCAATAAAAATACGTTGCCTCTTGATGTGTCTATCGTTTTGGTTGAGCTTTGTACTTTCTTTCGGAAGTTGTGTTCAAAGGTTTTGATCGTGGAGGAGCTCGATCATTGCGGCGAAAATCATTCTTACGTTGTGTCATTTGGAGATGATCTTTCATCCGTCCTTTTTCATAGTGATGGTTCATCTAACAGTCCACTATGTTCATGAAACAAAGCTTGCTAGCCCAGTTCAATATCGATGGATGTATTCGATTAAGAGGTACTCATTTAAAAATAATTACTTTAGCATTCTTGCCTAGTCGCACGTTTAACCAATGATGCATCGACATTTTTCCTTCTCTACCTTATAGGTTTCTTGGGAAATTGAAATCTTACGTGAGGAATAAGGCGTGGCCTGAAGGTTCAATAGCAGAAGGTTATATCGGGGATGAGGTCTTGTATTTTTGTTCCAGGTACTTCGATGACATTGAGATGTCATTCAATCGACCGCCTCGCAAAATTCAGAGCTCGCGCTAGGCCCGCTTGACCATGCCCAAAGATTTACGGCATACAATGTCAATGGTTTTAAGTTTTACACCGTCTCACAAGAACAGGGATTGCGACCCAAAACTCTAGTGTATATGGCACATTTGGGACGAGGAGTTATGCGAGCAGCGGTGACGGAACATGCAGTTCAGTGACGTCTCGTATTATGGAAAGTTGCTTGATGTGGTCAAGATAAGTTACCAACCGTAACGTTGTTCAAGTGTTTGTGGGTGAATACCACAACGTCCAGGGGACTCACGACTGACGACTTAGGCATCACATCAGTGAATTTCTCCCGGCCTATTCACAGTGGTCAGTCTGAAGATGACGAGCCGTATATTCTTGCCTCAGAGGCCCATCAGGTTTATTATGTCACCGATGAGAGGCACAAGGATTGGAATATGGTGGTTCACTTAAAGCCTCGGGACCTTTATGACATGGGCGATGGTGATAACGTCGCCTACGATTGTGAGCCGTTCCACCCGCCACCTTCGAAGACTTCTTCCTGCATTTACGATGACAATTTACCTATAGCTTGGTACGTTTTTGTAACATTTTATACAAACTTTCTTTGTAAGGAAGGTGAAGAAGATTGAGAGAAAAAATTATGCCTACGTGTAATCTGTAATCTTTTTAGTACGTTTTTTTTTAAAAAAAAAAATCCATAACATTATTTGTAGCGGTTATTTAACCGCTACAAACACTACAAAACCGCTACAGAAACCAACCGCTACAAATACGCATCCATAACCGCTACTAATAAAAACCGCTACAAAAAGTGCAACCTTAACCGCTACAACATGATGCGCAGATATCACCATAAATACCCCACCAAACCACATTTAATATGCTTCGCTTTCTTTTCTACACACGTTTCTCTCCGCCTCCTCTCATATTTTTACGTTTTGTCAAAGAGGTTAAGCTGTTTGAAGGGGGTAAGTGTTGTTCAACCGGATCAAATCTAATGATTCTGATACTAAATTTTGTTATTTTGCGGTTGAATCACATATTTTTTTCAACTTTCCTTCTACTTTCACATACATTATTCAATCGACTTGTACACATTTTTTTACAATGAGTATTATTTTAATTAACTCATTATTAGTTCTTATTATACTTACATATTCTCATTGTTTTACACCTATATTAGTACCTTATATATTCAAATATCATATTTTAATATCTTTTATTTTCACTAAAATATAAATTATTAATAACAGAATATTTACTTCATTACTACAATAATTAAATAATAATAATCTTTTTTTCCTATATCAATAATTTCTAGCGATTACTTAAACTGCTACAAATATTCAAAAGAATCAAATTTTTTTGGGAAAAAATGGCAGCATTTCTTGTAGCGATTCTGAACCGCTACAAATATTCAAAACAATTAAAACCGATGGTGGCAAAAAATATCAAAACATATTTTGTAGCGGTCATTTAACCGCTACAATATATTGATATAATTAGTAGCGGTTTTATAACCGCTACAAATCTGAACAAAATCAATTTGTAGCGGTTTGAGAACCGCGACTAATATCTCAAACTGGACGTCAGCGCGGCTCATATCTTGTCGGTCTTTGGGAACCGCTACGAGATATAGTAGCGGTCCCGATATATGTAGTAGCGGTTTTTTTAACCGCTACAAATCGGTTGCCACGAGTGGATTTTGTAGCGGTTTGAGTAACCGCTACAAATATCATTAGTAGCGCCTAAAACCACTACAAATACGTCATATTAACCGCTACTAATGGTCGTTTATTTTGTAGTGTGTGGGGGTTAATCACCATGGGCAATCAATTTTATTTGTAGCCACTTTGTTAGAAGATGAAAAAGAGGCAACATTTACAAGGTTGTTTGAACAGTTTCGAACATGTATGTTTGAAAAGTCTCCTATTGCTATTATCACGAGATCAAGACAAAGCTATGGGAAAAACAATTGCTAATATATTTCCAAAAGCACGACACCATGAAAAATATATACTGTCTAGATGGACAATGAATGCAAGCTATAAGGCTGATGATCTTGTAGGTGTTCATGCAGAAACAAGTACTAATGAAGTTAGTGCATTGTCTTTGTGGTCGGTTCACTCCAAAATCAACATTGCTGTTTCTGAAGCCTCAGATTCTATTTTTGAGATTAGAAGGCTTGACACTATGATTACGATTTTTGCAACAACAATTAGAAAGAAAGAGATGGATATTGCAAGAGATAAGCAAAATGAGTAGAAAAAACTTGGGTACTGGACTCAAAGGCTCAAGCACTATATCAGATAACACAAATGGGTACTGGACACAGTGGTCTTATTATGGGATTTGTGCATACGCAAGAATAAAATGTGAAGTTCCATGTTGAATTCAGAGATCAGCTTCTCCTTGGCATTTAGAGAACTCTCAAGCATTCTATTTGAATCTAAATTGTAATTTTGACTGAATTGGTTTAGCATGATGTGCTCATCCAAAAATTGCAATTTTATTTCTTTTGGAAACTACAACTCTTTTGTTTGGCTGGCAATACTTCGATTAATGGAAGACCATCTTTTTAAACACTTTCACCAACCTGTAGAATAAACTTCACTTTCTCACGTGCAAGCTCTACTTATAATCACAAGAGACTTATGTTTGTTGAAGCGAGGTTGGCGTAGAGTGACAGAAGAAAGCTGCACCGGTGCGACATGATGTAAAGAGCCCTTGGTCTCTGTTGTGATAAAGACAACAACTTTGCTACAATTTCTTGGAACCCAAAATAAGAACAAAAGAAGAAAATGAATAAAAACTACCATTAATTTAATAAACTTGTAATAATGTGCATTATAAAGAAACAAAATTGAAGACACATTATCAAGATAATAACCATGTTCATAAATCAAAACATGATTGGAATTAAATAACTCCAATAGGTATCATTTGTGATTCATATTATTAGCAACCGGGTTTACTTGGGTATGAGCTGCCCATCTTTTCCATTTTTATATTCGGTATTTGACGAGAACCCAAGTATGTGACTCTATTAAACATTTTAAGTAATTTGCACTTTGAAATTGTAAAAATGCCATGGTAGGACTTGGCATACCGGCATATCAATATTCGGAACGAGAAATAAAGAAAGCGACTTTATTGACTAAATCATTTTCACACCATTGATTTCTTAATGCGGGTATGCCTCCCGTACGTACACCGATCACAACTTTCACAAGTTAGCCAATCACGGGTGGAAAAAGGCTTCCCGCGACCAGTCTTGTTCCAGGCGGTATTAAAAGTCGACCTTTAAGACCGGACTTTTACACGGTCTTAAAGAGTTTCTTTAAGACCGTACATTTTAAACATTCGGTCTTAAAAGTGTTTCAAAATAATAAAAAGAAAAAGAAAAACTCAAATGAAACAATCGGTCCCAAATCACCGGATCGGCAACATTTTGAATGTCCCTCCATCATCAACGACGGAGAACCAAGAGAAGATTGGAAGCAACAACAACAACAAGAAAAACAAAAAGATGATTACAAAGTCCGAAATAAACAAAAATAACAAGAAACAGAAAGTTGAGGATTGGAGTCGACGCCATCGCAAAACCCTCGAAGCATCTCACTGCCAACGTTGCCAAGGATTTGATTGTGCGACTCTTATGATGACTTACGAAGATTGCGAGTAGGTTAGAGGAAGAGGATGACATTCTTATGCGAGGATTTGCCCGTAAGGCTCTTGGGACACTCGTTGAATCTATAACTAAGAAAATGTTATATCACCAAGAAGACAAAGCAAACTCATGGACTTAACGAGTTTAGCGAATGTAGTTTTTTTAACACTTTTAAGACCGGTTTTTTGAAACAACCGGTCTTAAAAGTATATTTTTAGGACCGGTTGTTTTAAACAACCGGTCTTAAAATGTAAAAAAAAAAAAATTGACCGATGGCAATTTTGTAAATATATAGAACACTTTTAAGACCGTCTGTTTGAAACAACCGGTCTTAAAAGTGTTCTATATAATTTTTTTTTTTTACACTTTTAAGACCGTCTGTTTGAAACAGGATTTTAGGAATTAAGTTAGCGAGATCAAGGTTTTTAAATTTCGTAATTAAATTCTGATTGTAATCATCTTAATTAAGTTGTTAGAGAGATTTTAGGAATTAAGTTAGCAGATCATGATTTTTGAATTTCGTAATTAAAATCTTGATTGTAATCATCTTAATTAAGATGTTAGAGAGATTTTAGGAATTAAGTTAGCAGATCATGATTTTTGAATTTCGTAATTAAATTCTTGATTGTAATCATCTTAATTAAGATGTTAGAGAGATTTTAGGAATTAAGTTAGCGAGATCATGGTTTTATGAATTTCGTAATTATATTCCTGATTGTAATCCCTAAATTATAGGAACTGCCTAGGTTTATTTACTTATTAGCATCTCAGTATATAATTCCAATTAAGCGAAGGAATAAATCATCGCATTCTCGGACTTGATCGCGTCTTCTCACAATATTTACGAAATTGCCACCGATCATACTTTTAAGACGGATATTTTATAGCTTGGTCTTAAAAGTGTTCTATATATTTACAAAATTGCCCGGTCATACTTTTAAGAATAGGATCTTTTATAGTCCGGTCTTAAAAGTGTTCTATATATTTATGAAAGTGCCACTGGTCATATTTTAAGATAGGATCTTTTATAATCCGGTCCAAAAAGTTCTTTATATTTACGAAAGCGCCACCGGTCATACTTTTAAGACACGATTCTCTATAATCCGGTCTAAATGAGACAGTCTTAAAGCCCTTTTTGCACTAGTGAATGCAGAGACAACTTTATCTTCTTATAGATGCATAAAATAACTACATATTTATGTTCAAGATTGAGAAAAAAACTGAGATATGAATATATTAAATCATTAGATTATTAAATTTTATAAAATGCAAATATTATAACAGAAAACAAACAATATCTGTATTGCAAGGCTAAAACCCTTGTACACATTGGGGAAAAAAATCTGAGTTGTTGAGGTAGAAAGTGCGATAATACTATACGCTAGGAAGTTGATGTTTTCTATATTGGTTTTGAGCTAATTTAAGGAAACGATTCAAAGTTATTATACTCCCAATGCATAACCAAATCGACAGCTTTTAATTTCCAATTTGACCAAAAAAAAAACAAGCAAAATAAACAACAAATGCAGAATAATCCAAATCTTGCAGAACCAGAGAAATCAAGCGAGCAAACATATGGGTCCAAATCGGAGAAAGCTCAAACCAAAGAAATTCAAGAATCGGACCAAACAAAAATGCAGGAAGCTCCAACCAAAAAAATCAAACAGATCTAGCTAGGGAGAACCAAATCGAGAGAAATACATACCTAAGAAAGCTCAAACAAACATAGGGAAGGAAGGAAGTGAGTTGCGAGTCCGGATCGGCGGCGACTCGTTCCCGTTTTGGTGATCGCTCGGCACTTGAATGGTTGTCATGGAGTGAAGATAGAGACGTCACGGAAGGAGAAAGAGAGTGATTGGTCATGAACACATAGTTGAAGAAGAAAGAGGGAGGGAGGGAGTGTCTCGCACGCAATATCTTGGAGAAAAGACTCGCGTGCTATTCCTATTGATTCTCATGATAGTATTGGATCGGAAATTGAGTCATGGGTGTTTTTTTTTCTTTTTTTAGGCGCGCCATCACTAACCCAAACGGCTTAGCTTCGGTTCACAAGATAGATTGCTAGGTTCGGTGACTTGATAGATCATTATATATATATATATAATTTGAATTATGATTATGATAACTTCTTGATTTATGAGCTAAATTATTATAACTCCTTAATCACGGGGTCAAGTAATAATTTATGGATATAAAATATAAAATATTGATATTGATATTGAATTATAAAAGAGAGGATAAATAATTATGATAGCCAAAAGAGCAATATTAATATTTATTAGTATCAAAAGTAAACGGCTTTCACTAATGACATTAATAAAAACATAACCATTTTCTCAAAAAACGGTTGCTTGTGAAATGAGTTTTAACATTGTTAGTACGAGTATTATAGAAGATATATATGAGAATATTAATGATATTTTTTTGATAAAATAATTTAGATGTAAAATACTATTTTTTCAAAGGAAAAATGTTGGGAAAAGTTTTTTAAAAAATAAATAAATATATTTTCCAGTTATGTTTAAAAGAGAAATTATTGGGGAAAACAGTTTCACGTAAGTGTATTTAGTGTGTTTATACTATTATTATCGCTCATTATTTCTATCCTCTCTTTTTATCTTGCAAAATATATTTAGGTCAAGTTCTTTACATCCATTTTGTCAAGTTTTCTAATTACATGTGATCAAGTGTCTTATTTCTGAATTATTATGATTTAATTATAAACCCGTATGAAAAAAAGTAAGACATGTGATCATTTGTGATTGGAAAACTTGATGCAATGGATGTGTGGAACTTGATATAAGTATAATCCTTATCTTTTCCCATGCTACATCATCCTTCATACTCTCTCATTAGTCATTACTATTATTATTATTTTTTCTTACTTGCCCCCTTATAAATAAATAAGGGAATGCTTGAAAAAATTTCTTTTACTTATTTATTACTTTTAACTAATTGTAACTGTTTTTTAAATCATCTATTTTGATTATCAGGCTCTTATAAAAACAACGGGAGAGATACTATTACTTGGTGTGTTCTTTTCTCTTTTTCCTTAATTTTTAGGTGAAAAAAAATGGGAAATTTCATATAAATACCAGTTGAATTTGTAAAACCCCCTGAAGCCCACTGAATTTGTTAAAGGACTAAGAAGGCAGACGGGGCAATGAGAGATATGCAATTGGGGTGAAAAGTCAATTAGCTTCAAGTAACTTAGGTTATGAAGACGCTGGCATTCTCATTCGAATTCATTCGCTCATTCAACTGCCTTGGCGCTCGTTCTTCCTCATCATCTCCATGGCGTCATTCGGCTAGTTGGGCTGGAAATCTCGCCAGCTAGCAATCGTTCTTCCACTCACTCGGGAGTCACATTGTGCTTCTGTCATCGTCTACTTAGCTTGTCTTCGTCGATAGTGGTGTTCTGGGTTATTGTTGCCGCTCATCGTCTTTATCAGTTTGTGGATCAACTTCTCTCTGGCGGTAGATTTTGAAATTTTTACCACATATTTTAGATTCGCTTAGCATTGCTGTGATTTGAAGAAGAATAATATGAAATTAGGGTTGTGATGATTTTTGATAACTTCTTGTGGTTGAAATTAGAGCCCTGATGCCCTTCAAATAGAGATGAACACTATATCATGTTCATTTGCTGGTCTTGGTAGCGTTGTAACTGAGCTCCATAAGTATGTGTTGCTGTCAATCCACATATGGTTCCTAGTTAAGAATCCCTGATATTGTCACAGGGTTTTGCCTATCACTGCTGTCGTGGGTATATGGCAAGTAAATACCAAATAATGTCTTGGTTGATGTAATCAAAATAAATCTAGAGACCTCATATTAGATGTACATATACTAATGCATGTTAGTTAAGAATTAGATTATTCATGTCAATATTATAGTAGTATAAAAATTGTTATGGACAAATATCTTTATATTACTTGGCCATTTCTCAAGAACATAATTTCTCACCATGGAAAATTGCTTGGACTAGATTCAGGAAGAATTCTTGTGAATATCGGAACAGTGAGTTTGTAGAGACATTGGCTAAAGCTTGGTGTGAGTATTATAATCCAAGGTCAGCTTGTAGAAACTTTTCATTGGTTTCCCCCTTCTGTTGTTGGTTTGGTTTTACAGCTATAATTTGTGAATAAAAATTTCTAAATGGTTTGGTTCTGTGCAGGGTTGTGATTATGTTTGTGATTCAGGCTGAAGAACGAAACATGTATGATCAGCATTGGCTTTCTGTAATTTTGAGAGAAAGATATCCGTTTTCAAATGGTTGTTCGCAGAATAGAAGTTTCAATTTTGCCTCCTCTTTAGCCAAATTGACTATGAAACCAGCTCTATCAAAGTGAAGATGATGAAGAAGGATGTTAAATAATTTATATATAGAAGTTGGTATAACTTGAAATGAACTATTTAATATTTTGGTTGTTTTCTTTTGGAAGATGCTTCAGTCTTCATTTCACAACTTTTTCATGTTTCAGAAAATTTTCCACAACACAAGTTTAAGTGAAAAAGCTTTTTATTTAAATCTTTGAGTTATTTTCCTTGGCTTTATAACACACATCATATAACAACAATACGGAGAACGCTGGTTGAAATTGATCAAGAAGGAGAACTTCTACCAGATGGAACACTTTCTTTGTATGTAGCCATGAGCCTTAGGATGCTGAATTTCCTTCTCTAGATACATGACTCATCAGTTGTTCTTTCTAACTGTGAAAATATATCATGTCATGGCCTTGGCAGGGATGGAAAACCAATTGCAGTCATTTACTTCAGGGCTGGGTATACACCAGTTAATTATCCTTCAGAGTCGGTCAGCAACTTGACTGCAGTGCTCTGCTGCTAATTATAATTGCCTTTTTCGCTTGTAGAAATAGCGTTTATTTGTTAACTTGTGTGTTTTGCATGTTGTAGGCGAGACTGTAGCGTCCATGTCATGATTTGGTTGCACAATTGAACTCCTGGTGTTAGTATGCACTACGGGGATGATGAGGTGGTCGAGTATAGGTGCAACCTCATGTTGTGGCTTGTCAACCATGAATTGAATAAGATCAAGGACGCTGCATTGGGACTCCTTAATACTCAAGTGACCCATGGGAAGAGAAGAAAGACATTATCATTATTATTATTAAACATTATGTTAATTATTTTGTCATTATGCACTTAGGATTGTTGCCAATCTGTGTACATATCTGGTGTTCTCCATAAATAGATGGGTAGTATTCATTTTTTTGCACGTGATGTTTGTAAATCAAGAATGTTATTGTCAAGGATATAGTATTAACAAAAAGTAAATGAATTATAACAAATTTGGTAATAAAATTACTAATTTGTTAATGGTATTTACAAGTTTAGTAATAGTAATTACCAAGGCTTTTGTCGATTTTTCACTTATGTCTCAAGAAACATCATTATTGTTGGTCAAGTATAACAAATCTTGTAATGGGAACTACCAATTCGTTAATGGTAATTACTAATGCTTTCGTCGGGTTTTTCACAAATGTCTCTCATGAAACAACAAATAAGAGTCAATTATAACAAATCTTGTAATGGGCATTATCAATTCGTTAATGGTATTTACATGATGTTTGTAAATCGGGAATGTTATTGTCAATGAAGGGTATGTTATTAACAAAAAGTAAATTATTTATAAAAATCTTGTAATGAGAATTACTAATTTGTTAATGGTATTTACAAGTTCAGTAATGGTAATTATCGGTGCTTTCATCGGGTTTAGTCTTGGTAATAACCATTACAGAACTTGTACCTAAGCAAGTTTTAAGAGTATTTTAATTTATTTTTTTTTGTCACATAAAAGCCAAAAGATGAATTTTTCTTATTGTAATGATTTGTTGGCCAATCAAGTAGGCCATTGAATTGAGCTATGTGACAAAAGTTCAAGTTGCCTCAACAACCCCCTCAATCCTATTTCCTACTCTGTCCCACCCCATCAACCCTCCAAAAGAGATAAGTTTGAGATAAGAAAGGAAATGCTAAAGGCAAAATATAGTGTCTAGAAGACTAGAGCCAAGTTTAATCAAACACAAATTTATAGTAACTTCCATTTTAACTCGTTAATATACACTTTATTCAGGCCAAATCTACAAAATCAGTCTCATATGAATGATCCACGCAAAATCGTCTCCCCCATGGGATCCGTGTATGACCAGGTCTTAAAATTTTAGGGAAAATCCATTTCAAGGCCTTTTTAGGACTAACAATCCCAAAAAAGGCCCCAAGATTCTGACAATCCCAGAAAAGGCCCCTGCGCCTTTTCCGAGATTTTCAGAATTTTGGTGAGTTGTCAACGAGTAGATATAGTTGTTAACCGGTAGGTTTTAACAACTAAATCAACCCCGTTAACAACACTTTTGCTAACAACTATATCACCGTTGACAACTATATCGATCTCGTTAACAACTATATTAGCCCATTGACACCACTGGAGATTCTGAAATCCAGAAAAGGCCGTGGCTTTTTGAGATTATCGAATCTTGAATCTTTTTGGGATTGTAAGCCTTAAAAGGGCCCTGAAAATGATTTTCCCAAAATTTTAATTGCAATTATTACAAGTCAAATTGTAGTCACAGATATTCAATCAATAAAGAACAATTATAGTCAAAGGTATAATCCAATTTCATAAATTGACTCTTGAGGCTAGTTTCCAGAATTGCCAAAACATAATAGAATTCCATAGCAAGGTGAATCACTCATCCATTGTTAAAAGAATCAAATGGAATACATGTAGATTTTTCTAATGTTGAAGCTATATAGAGTTAGAAGAAAAACATTGGAGTTAGTGTTTAGACTCTAAATCATCGCTCCAGGTCTATATGATTGTATCCTCATCGCGCATCATCTTCAACCAGATGTTATTGGCTCTGCTAGGTAGTTCTGAGGTGCTTCCATGGCCTGAGAATACTCAAAGAAGATGAATCATCGTCGGGTAGTTGTGTGGCAGAGGGCATTTCAGACGAAGAACAATCGATCTCATCTTTCATTAGTGAAACAGAACCCTTGTGTGCTTCGCCACCAGAAATTGTAATACCCCGAAATTTGAATTAGGGAATTTAAGGGCCAAAGTGCCAAAATGACGAAAATGCCCCTAAGGGAGGAGTAAATAACTTAGGAAAATGGTGAAAAATCCTAAAGGGCAATGAAATAATTATTTAAATTGAGAGCGTATATCTCTAATTTTGGTAATTTAATAAATTACAAACTTGGAGAAATTGAGGAAGAATGCTCAAAAAGTATGGTAATGACCATAATGCCCTCACAAATTCTAAAATAAAGCAGAACATATGGAAATAGAAATGTCAGTGCAAGAATTATGAGGTAATAAGGTATTCTAATTAAGAAAATTATCAACAAGTGATAATAAAGTAATTAAGTAATATTGGGCTAATTACTTAAGTATAAGCAAAGGAAATTAAGAGATAATTATGTAGAACTCTAAAATTAGTGGTTTTTGTTTTAAAATTAGTAAAAACATGTTTACTAATTAATTGGAAATTTTGGAGAAAAATAGTTGAGTTTAGGTATTTTTAAGCCTAAATACAAGTTTGGACCAATAGGAAAATTATGTAAGAAATTATATAAAATAATTATTAAATATTAAATAAAGTATTAAAAAAACGAAAATAATAAAAAGGGATCAGATGTGGCTGCCGAAATGTTTGACAAACTTGGGAGGAAAATCTTGTAAAAATATCATGATATTATAAGTTGCAACTTGCATTATAATACTATATAATTAATTAAAGTAAAATTATGTGAATAGTAATTAAATAATTAGGAAACGGATCCTATCTAGAGAACCAAGAATAGGAATTTCAAAGTCAAGGTAAAATATTGATCAGTGAGTTTTTACCTTCAAGTGACCTCTTAGGAAGAAAATTCAAGTCGTTTGTGCATTTCCTAATAAAACAAAATAGGGAAAAATGCATATAGGCATATTTTTGGATATAGAGAAAATAAATTCTAACTCAACATCTAGGCATGAGTTTGAATTTATTTTAACATATTTGGAATCGATGAATTTTTCGAAGAAGTTGATAATTTAAATGCGTTAAACCGGGACGCGATCGGACACGTTTTCGAGAAAGACTCAACCTGACTGTTGGAGCCCTATATGGAACCAAAATTTAGGTTAACTTGGACATTTCTACTAAGTGAGGAAATGGTTTCAAAGTTGTAAATCCAGAATTTTGAGATTTTTCCGAAATCACGCGAATCGGGTACCGATCGAAATCTGATTGACCAAGGCATAAAGCAAGCTCATTAATCATTTTTGGACCAAATGTTTGCTGCCAAACAGCCCCTAGATGTCGACCAACATGGTTGAATGGTCAAGATCTTGGCTTTTTCCTCAAGTTAGATCCAAGGGTCCAAACAACTTGGAAAATGCCAAACTTGTCCCTTGAAAAGTCTATAAATAGGAGGCATACCCCTTGAGAATTCTTCACACCTTCCTCTTGCTCTCTTGGCCGATTCCTACTATTTTTTTAGGCCTCATTGCATTGAAAAATGCCTGACGAGGTAAAAACTTGGTAGGGATCGAGTACGAAAAGTTGAAACTTTTATAGCTCTTTCAAAATTGGGGTAGTAATGCTAGAATAGCCTTTAAATTTTCAAGTATGATTGGGTATCATATGGGAGGGCTATTTTAGTCATTATTTTCGAAAATCATAATTGCGTCGAAGTTACGGCAAAATTTCGGGAAGAAAATTTGTCGAGTAACGAAGTCTTTGTGAAATTCCTCAATTAGGGGTAGAAGGGCAAAATGGTAATTTTTACCTAAAATGCCAGTTATTGTATCAAATCACTAATGAAAGTGATATTATTCTTATAGGACGTCAGAAATCCTAGTTTACTGCCGTTACGCTGTCCAACGTGCCGCTGTCGGACGAACCGCTGTTTTCCGTCAGAAATACTAATTTCTGTGTAACACTAACTCTGATGGATATAATATGCTTTGTATGGTATGATTATATGTGATAGATGATGACTTTATGTCTGTTGTGTGTTTAATTACTGTTGGAGTACGTACGTTCGCGTACTGTAACACTAACGCTGATGTTTATTGTATGCATATATGTGATATGTGTATTGTATGCGATAGATGATGACTTTATGTGCATTTGTGTGTTTAATTATCTGTTGGAGTACGTGCGTTCGCGTCTTCGTAACACTAACTCGATGTTTACTATATGCGTATTTGTGGTTGAGGGTCTTATGATATGTTGTGAGTATTGTTATGAGTTTTTGAATACATGCACTACTTGTGACACATCTACATGCACTACGTGTGACCCATCTACATGCACTACGTGTGATACATCTTTATGCACTCCGTGTGACACATCTCATCTATACGTTAATATGAATGATTGTGGAATATATACTGTATATATATGAATATGAGGTTAGATTGCACGAGATCCGGTGCGGATCTCGGCCCTTAATATAGCGTCGAGTTCGGGAGGACCAAGGACCGAGGATGGAGGCAAGCGACTGCGTAGAAGACTGTTGAAGACTTCATTTCGTTGTTCGTGAAAGTCTTCCTTTTGATGTTGTCTTTTACTTGAAAACTCTCGGTTATTGAACCGCCTTTGTAATCAAATGGATACACTCTTGTTGGCTTTTTGAATCTATATATCGGTTACTCTTCCGCTCAAATGCTCTACTCGATGATTTTGAAATGATGTTTGAGAAAAAAATTTTATCTTGCTTGTGAAAAGTCGGGATGTTACTGACAAATAAGTTTTTGAAGGTGCAAAATACAACTAAACGTTTTAAAAGCAGAGCAACGTTACCAACTTTGTTAAGGGTTCTCATTTAGGGATGAGCAAGGAACCCACAACTCGGTGAGCCCGCCCGCACCTCGGTGTAATTGGGTCTTTTTGAGCCGTCAAAAAGACCCATAATAGGTTGGGTTAAAATACGCCCATTTAAGACTTAAAATGGGCAAGTTATGGTCACACCTTTGAGCTTCCCGTACCCGCCCATTTAGTTGATTTTTTCACCGAGGACGGTAAATATTAATGTAATACTTATTTTTCCTTAACAGCTCGACTCTTAGTCTCTCACTCTCTTTTGTTTTGTCTTTTTTCTATGACTTTGACTTTTAATTAAAAGTTAGAGTTTTAACATCAAAATTATCTTGTGATGATACTTGTTTATGTGAATTGTGATTATTGAATTTTGAAGATTCAGATTTTAAAATTTAGAATTATAGATTTGGATGGAATGATGGATGTTTAATGTTTATGTATGTTTGTTTTTAAAAAACAAGTCAAATGTAAATGAGTTATTCAAAACTTTGGTTAGCCCGCTCATTTATGTGCTAGTCCATTTACACGGGTTGAGGTAAAGGTATGGGCTAGTTAAATGAGCGGATTGTGGGTTTGAGCATGGGCTATCCAACCCACCCATTACTCTCGCTCTATTCTCATTACATGCTTTTCTCTTACATGATTCTTAAGTGTTTATCCACCTAATTTAAGGATGTGGCATTTTATATATATATTTTTATTTAGATTAAATTATATGTTACATTCAAATATTTTACATCCAATATCTCAAATTAATTAATTTTTAGTCTTACTTTTAGAAGTATATTTCTGTAACACTAGTATCCCGAAAATTAATTAATTTGATATACTTGGTGCAAAAATATTGTTGGATGCAACATATAATTTAATCTAAATAAATAAAATATATAAAAAGTCACACCTTTAAATTAGAAAAATAAACACCTAAGAAGTATGTATGAGAAAAACATGACATGAGAATTCTTCAGTCTTAAATAGGGGATACTTTTTTATTATGTGGGTCCCACAAATTATCCAAGTGTGTGCCAACTCATCAATGTTCGACCAATAGACAAGCACCATCTTCAGGGTCCCACCACCTTCTTAACTATCTAAAATTCCCCATTACCCTCTTCCCTTTCTTCCTTGTGCCTCCTCCTCCGCCGCCGTCCGCACCCCCTTCGGCTTCTCTCTCATCAGGGCTCAATTTTTTTATCTTGAGTAGCATTAGCCTCACACCCATCTCTCTTTCACATAACAACAAACACTTTAATGTTCCCTTTCATATAGGATTTTACCTCTTGTTCCTCCTCGTGACTTGCACATCTTCATCCCCCGCTTCTCTTAGATTTCGTTATATCTTAGTTTATGCTCGTCGGTGCTTCCATTTTTCTCGTATGTTTTGCATCACGATCTGATTATTGCTAATTTTGATTTAGTCTGAGCAGAGGATTTTTCGTGTGGCGTGGGTGTATGAATTAAATACATTTATCATATATAATTTCACTCTTAATTATAAATAAATCCTAAAAGTATTCTTTTCCCAAGTTTTTACTCCTTATGAAAAACAGATGTAGCAAGTAGTTTTATTTGTGATTTCTTATGAAAAACACATGTAACGTAGTTTTATGTGTGATTTCAAAACAAAGAAAGATATATTTTTATAACCACCACTATTTCCATTTTTTATATATTTTTAAAGATTATAAATTAAATACATTTATCATATATAACTTCACTCTTAATTATAAATAAATCCTAAAAGTAAAAATTAGGATATTACAAAAATCGTTGAGCTCATAGGGGTATCACCCCGGTGCGATGATCCATTCCATATTTCTTAAGGAGCTCTCGCAGTATTTGGTTTGAGAAATAAATATTACATTCTTCTTTTGCTTGATTCGAAATCCTAAGAAGAAATTTAATTCTTCTATCGTAGATATTTCAAACTCACCTTGTATGATCTTAGAGAACTCTTGACAAATTTATGTTGAACGTTATATGTTTGATAAGATTGATGATGAAGATATAATGCAATATTTTTAAGAAATGAAGAATCGAAGAAAGTTTTTGTAATCGTTCATTGTAATAGTTTAGTTGACTTTTGATTATTATTTTACTATATTAAGTTGAAGTTTTCTTTTCTTTTTGTTTACATTTTTTTGTCTTTTAATGCATTTAAGATTTTCCTTATAAAAAAATCCGGGCGCCGACCTCAAATCCCCACTAATTATACAAATACAAATAAAAATCCTAGCTCCATCACTATACATAAATATAGATTGTATGTTGGGAAAACACTTCTCATGTTGAAGGAGAAGTTTATTCTCATGTCACACATACATGAAATGGTCCACCATTTCATGTAGTGTAGGAATCTTTTTCTTCTCACGCAACATGAGAAGTTTAAACCCTTATATGTTACATGATAGTTTGAGATAAAAAAGTGATATATACTGCATATATATATATTTATATATGTGTGTGTTGTAAATTTTTACCTATGATAGTTTAAATTAATTAATCAAGTTGAATCTTAGATTGCATTACCCAACAATAATAGTTTGAACAGAAACATCTATTGAGATATATAAATCACGCGTATGAATAGAAACATCTTCGAATTTTAAATTCAAAGAAAGTGGAAATATTAAAAACGTATTCAGACCCATGAGTCAAAGTCGCAACAACCCACTGTAAGTCCGAAGCTAATTTAACAATATTTTACTATTTTTTTAGTTCTTTTTAAAGAAATGAAATTAGAACAATGAAAATCCTAAAAACACATTCATTGAGAGTAAAGTCAAAGGTAAATTATTATTTACATACCACAATTACAAATAATCAATAAGAAGACTTAACAAAATTAAGAATAATTCTTATAAATATGTCTTAAAAACGTAAGTAGTCAACAAAATAAACAACACAAAATATGAACAAAACAATCACTAGAAAATATGTCAAAAAGTACAAAATTAGTCAGAATATTTATGAAATAAGGAATATCTTTTATAAGTTTTTATTTTTAGAATTCTTAATACAATATACAAGATATAAGATGTTCTTTTGTAACTTAATTCTAAAAAAGATAATAACAACTAAATATTTGCAACTATTGTGAAAATGAAGAAAATATAACTGAAATAAAGATAAAAGATAAAGATAACAAAGATTTTAGAGATAGAGAGAAGAGAGGAGTTTTCATTCAAGTGTATTCAAAATGTTTACAGGAGATGTCTATTTATAGAAGGAAAATGGGTCCTTAAGTGTAATTTCTCCACCGGGTCATTAGTTGTAATTTTCTCATTGACCAATATTATAATACCTAAGAGGTGCACCAACCAACTAAAGTGATTTATGGCCAACATATATGGAAAATGTGTGTGTAAGATTGAGAATTTGGTAATGTGTAGGTAAAGTATGAAAAGGTGTATATATATGTGTGTGCGGGTCCCACGTGCATAGTAATCACTATGCACAAATAGGAAATAACTATGCATAGGCCTTATATCATACTGTCTATCGAGTGAATGGACATCCACATAATTAATATATTTATAACACTCCCCTTAGATGTCCATTTATGAATGTGCTTCATTAAAAACTTTAACTAGGAAAAACCCAGTGGGTAAAAACCTAGCCAAAGAAAAGAGTACAAATACATGCTTTGTATTATCCTCATATAAAGCTGTTGGAATCATTTTTCCTAAAGATAAATGACAAGTTGTTTGAATGTGATGTATTCTCGACCTCAACCATACATATTCTCGACTTGCTTCATGCATTGCTATGATTGTAACATCCCGTTTTCACAAGCGGTATAATTTTTTTTTAAACATCATTTCAAAATCATCGAGTAGAGTAACTGAGCAATTGAGTAACCGATATGTATATATAAAGTGTCGTAAGTCCTGGTCGGCTATTTACAACAAACGGTATAGTAACCGAGTGTTTCAAAAGTGAAGTACAAAAGGCTTCCGTTGGAACAACAAAAAGAAGTCTTCACGAACTTCTATGCGGCGCTTGTCTCTCTCCTCGGTCATCGGTCCTCCGAACTCCGACGCTATGTTAAGGGCCGAGATCCAGCAGCACCGGATCTCGAGTAACGATTAACCTCATGTTTATGTATACACATACAAACCAAAGACATCCACAATATCCTCAAGACATACAATCACTCTATCACAACCCATGCATATGTATTGCCCCAAGATGCAGACATATTGCCCCCAAAGATACCTGACAGATTGCCCTCAAAGATACGAGACATATTGCCCCCAAGATACAAACATATCCTCTAACCCCTATATGCATTCAAGCAAAGATAACAACTATACACCACACATACCACATATATGCATACCATAAACATCGGCGTTAGTGTTACAAGATGCGCGAACGTACCTTCGTTGACGGTGAATCGGTACTTCGACGGAAAAACGGAAAACAAGACGTTTGACAATGCACGGCAATGTTTGTGATTGCGATATCCTATAAGGATAATATCTCATTCTATTAACATTTGACATCATAACAGGCATTTTAGGCATAAATGACCATTTTGCCCCTGATGCCCCTAATCGGCGAAATTTCGCCAGCACTTCGTTACTTTGATTCTAATCTTCCAAAATTTTGCCATAACTTCGACCCCATCATGATTAGTTTTACGGAAAAACGCGTCGGTTACGTAAGTAACTTCCGGAATCACCAACTTCGGACAAGAATTCACTGATTCCGAATATGTCCAGATATTTTCCAACTAGTTCAAGGATCTTGAGTTAGAATTTATTTTCTATAGGTTTTCATTTCCTCAACCGCTCCTTTGTCCTTTTCGTCTTATTCCCTTATTGTTCCGTCGGTTTGGAAATGACTTCTGAGACAACTCACTCCGAGATAAAAATTCACTTGTCTATAAAATACTCACCTTAGAAACCTTGCTCATGGTTTTCTAGATAGGATTTAATCTCTATCGGTGGTCATTTATCCTATTTGCTTTTTACAAAATATTCCATAGAATATTCCTTTTATTAATATTTTATTTCAAAAATCTTATCTCCTTATCCAATTTGAGATTTTCGGTCCTTTTATTATTATTTTTTTTATTTTCGTTTTTTTAATTAATTAATATTATATAAAATAATTATTTAATAATTATTTTATATAATTTTTTACAAAATTTTCCTATTGGTCCATACATGTTTTTAGGCTTAAAATTACTTAATCTCACCAATTTTTCTTCATATTTTCCCATTAATTAGAAAATATATTTTATGCTAATTCTAGCCATAAAACACTAATTATAGGGTTTTACATAATTATCTTGATTTTTCTTTGTTTAAGCTCAAATAATTAGCCAGTAATTATCTAATTAATTACCCACTAATTGTTGATAATTTTCTTAATTAGAATAACTCATTACCTCACAACTTTTGCACTGACATTAGTATTTTATGTCACATGCATTATATTTAAAATTCACGGGGGCATTTTGGTCATTATAATACTTTTTAACTCTTCCCCCTTTATTTTTCCAAGGTAATAATTTAATAAATTACCTAAATTAGGGACAATATTCTTCCCTATTTCAAATAAATATTTACTTGCCTCTTTATAATTTTTTCGTGGTATTTTATAACCCATAAATATTTTAGGACCTATTTGTAAACTTTCAAATGTTTTAGGGACCTAACGCACATTATCTAATTTCAAGAGAAATTACCCTAATAACAAGATAAATTCAATACAAGGTGTTTGAGACCTCATATTCACCTATTTTTACTAGGCATTAATTACCGAGATTTTTAGGGTTTTACAATGATTTCATCATGGTTAGCGATGTGGCCGATATAGTTTGTTTCATAGATCGCCATGAGATAGTTGCACCTCCACATGTAAATATATAACCAATTTGTGATTGACCGTCATGCGGGTCGACAAAAATCCAAAGATCTCGCATAACCAATCGGTTCATGTTTGGATACACTTGAGTAGTATAATTCCATGTCCATAGTACCTCAAGTAACGAAGAACTATATCTTGCTAATAAATTAACAAAGAAATGATATATCGGGACGTGTATGATTAGCAAGATACATTAGTGCTCCAATAGCACTAAGATATGATACTTCAGGACCAAGTAGTTCTTCTTTACCTTTGCCATTAATTATTCGAGGCCTGGAATGGATCTTTATCCACTTGCAAAGATCTTACAATCATTGGAGTATATAATGGATATGACTTATCCATATAAAATCGCTCTAGGACCTTCTTTGTATAAGTTTCTTGATATACAAAGATCTCATCCTTCAGTACTCAATTTGTATTCCAAGACAAAATTTCGTTCGCCTAAGTCTTTCATTTCAAATTCTTTCTTCGATAATTAATTGCCTTTTGAAGCTCTTCGGAGTTCCAATGATGTTGATATCATCAACATAAACACCAATTATAGCAAATTCATCGTTAGATCTTTTCATAAAAATACATGAGCATATTGGGTCATTTTTGTACCCTTCTTTCAAGAAATATTCCTTCGACAATTATACCATATGCACTCGATTGCTTCAAGTCATACAAGGACTTATTTAACTTGATCGAGTATTGTTCTCGAGAACTAGATGCTTCTGGCACCTTGAGTCCTTCAGGGACTTTCATATAAATATCACTGTCAAGTGAGCTATACAAATAAGCGATTATAACATGTAACAGACGTAGATCAAGCCTTTCCTTTATCGCTAGGCTAATCAAATAACGAAAAGTAGTTGCATCCATTACCGGTGAATATGTTTCTTCAAAATCAATGCCGAATCTTTGTGTGAAACCTTGGGCTACAAGACGTGCCTTATATATTGTGATTTCACCCTTTTCATTTCTTTTTCTTACAAAAACCCATTTGTATCCAATCGGCTTTACATCTTCGTGTGTATGGACTACAAGTCCAAATACTTTTCATTTTGCCGTGATTTTAATTCGCATTAATAGCATCTTTCCATAAGGGCCAATCCTTTCACCGTTGGCACTCGCTAATAAATTTTGGCTCATGATCCTCATCATCATTCATTACATCACATGCTATATGATAAGCAAAGCTTTCGTCAATGTTGACTTCATTTCGGTCCCATCGGATACTATTCATAACATAGTTTATCGAGATCTCATTATTTTCACATCTTTCAGGTACCTGGGTCTCTTCTGGGACTACAATATTCTCTTCTGGAGATAATATCTCTTCAGGAGATGGCTCTTCTGGAGCTATTAACTTTTCTTGATTATCCTCGATTTGACCATAAATATTCTTAGCTCCTTTTCTCTTTCGAGGATTTTTATCTTTGGAACCGATGGGCCTGCCACACTTCAGGCGTGCTTTAGATTCATTTATACTAGGTTGTCCTTCAGGGACATCAATTCGAATAGGAGCATTAGCAGCTGGAACATGTGACTTTGTCACTTTCTTTGGGTCAGTAAATGCTTCTGGCATTCGATTAGCTAAATTCTGCAAATGAATTATCTTTTGAACTTCAAGTTCACATTGTTTTGTACAAGGATTAAAATGAGCCAATGATAATTCATTCCAGCTAATCTCTTTACCCAACCGCTTATTCTCTCTCCCTAATGTTGGGAAAACTGGTTCATCAAAATGACAATCGCAAATCTTGCGGTAAATAAATTGGTGCTACTGGCACGTATACAGCACAACCAAATATCCGTATATGGGAAATATTAGGTTCTTGACCAAAAACCATTTGTAAGGGGGAAACTTTTAGGTAACTTGTTGGCCTGATTCGAATTAACATTGTTGCATGTAAAATAGCATGACCCCAAGCGAAATTGGGAGATTAGATTTCATAAGTAAAGGTCTTGCAATAAGTTGCAATTGCTTAATCAATGATTACGCAAGACCATTTTGCGTGTGAACATGAGCTACGGGATGTTCAACATCAATTCCAAGGGACATACAATATTCATTAAAAGTTTGTGAAGTAAATTCACCCGCATTATCAAGACATATTTTCTTGATAGGATAATCGTGGTAGTGTGCTCTTAATCTAATCAATTGAGCAAGTAATCTCGCAAATGCCAGTTGCGAGAAGATAATAAGCAAACATGTGACCATTTAGTTGATGCATCAATTAAAACCATAAAGTACCTAAATGGTCCACATGGTGGGTGAATTGGCCCACAAATATCTCCTCAGTATCTGTTCTAGAAATGTGAGAGATTCACTTTCTACTTTGCTTGGTGAGGGACTAATTATTAACTTTCCTTGGAACATGCAGCACATGAGAAATCATGGGATTGTGGTATTTGTTTACACTTCAGGTATGTCCACATGAATTCTCAATTATTCGTCGCATCATGATTGACCGGGATGGCCTAACCGGTCATGCCAAACATTGGATTCATTAGTAAACTTATGGTTTACATTGGCAAACTGCGGTTGACATTGGCAAGTTTTTGGTCAGTATTAGTAAACTTCGGTTTACAATAGCATGTGTTTCAATTGTGCTTATAAATGTATAATACAAACCGAAGAAAAGACAGAAAATATTCTAATATACATTTTCTACCGTAAACTATATTTGTGATAGCAAGACATTCCTCGATCATTTTTAGTTGTTGTTTCTATATGATATCAATTTCGTGGATATCTTTGAAACTCAATAAGTTTCTCTTAGACTTGGTAGAATAAAATGCATTATCAATGCATAATTTTGTTCCTTCAGTAACAAAATATTAGCTCTTCCTGAGCCTTCAATCAAATTTATAATACCGATATAGTCCGAACATTGGCCTTTTTCATTACCAAGGAAGAAAGATATTTATCATTTTTAGTATGGTGTGCGTTGTTGCACTATCAACGAGACAAGAATCTTCAGGATTGATGCCAACAAGATCCATTCTTCATTAAAAGATACATGAAAATAAATAAAAACACAATTAAAAGAAATACATATGATAGAAGAAAGTTTCATCATACTAAAATATGATAGTTCTAAATATGAAAGGATAATTTATGCTAAGAAATCAACGACATCTAAATGAGCAATATCAACATTTTCATGCTCGTAATCCTTTTCAACATGATTTACTTCACTCCTTGGTCCTTTACCATTATTTTTTAATGATTCTTGGTAAAGGATAATCAAGTGTCTTGGCGTCACGACGTGTACATGACCAATGACCTTTTCCACCACAACGATAGCATGCATTTTCAGCATGTTTGTTATTCCCACTCGGTTTCCCTTTTGGGGTTCTTTTCAATTTTTCCTCCCCTAGGTCAAAAATTTGATCCACCATGATTTGGACCACGACCACGACCACGACCACGGTTATTACCACCTTTACGTCTACGTCCTCGGCCATTAAAAGATTCATTAATCACCGCATTCGCTCTCGGGAATGGAGTTGAGCCTGTTGGACGTGATTCATGGTTTTTCAATAAGAGCTCATTATTTTGTTTAGCTACAAGGAGACAAGAAATTAATTCTGCATATTTCTTGAAACCTTTCTCACGATATTCTTCCTGCCAGGAGCAAGTTTGATGCATGAAATGTGGAGAATGTTTTCTCTAGCATATCTTCATCAAGTACATTTTCTCCACATAATTTTAATTGAGAAGTAATTCGAACATGGCCGAGTTGTACTCACTCACCGTCTTAAAATCTTGCAAACGCAGATGTATCCAGCTATAACGAGCTCTTGGGAGGATGACCATCTTCTCGGTGGTCATATCTTTCTTTCAAACTGTTCTAAAGAACAAGTAGGTCTTTTATCGTCAAATATTCAATTTTCGCATCTTCATGCAAATGGTGGCGTAGAAGAATCATGGATCCGGCTTTATCTTGATTGGATGCCTAATTCCCTTCTTTAATTGTGTCTTCCAGACTATGGGCATTCGATGGATTTCCGCATCCGGCATCCAAGATAAATAGTTCTTTCCAAGAATATCGAGAGCCACAAATTCAATTTTTGTAAGGCTTGACATGGTTCGACTAATTAAAGAAATAAACAAGAATTATTAATACAAAAATACTAATGATAGTAACGGTAAATTAGCAAAGACAAGAAATACTAAAAATTAAAATTTTATGGCTTCAGGTCATTTTCATAAAGAGAGATTAAATTTATATGGCTTCTAGCCATAAATAAGAAATTAAAGTGATATGAATTACGGTAATATAATTTAGAATAAGAAATCAAAGGTGTATAGCTTACCATACAAAATAACAATATTAATAATATAATAAAAGAACCGAATAAGAAATCAAATGTAAACTAAGAGCGGGTAATCATCAACAGAACTTAGTAAAAGAAAATAAACTAACAATAGGAGGTAGAACCTTCCATATATATGAGGTAATGAACAATAAAATAAATTGAAATAAAATATCAATAGGAGGTAAAACCTTCCATATATATATATGAGGTAATGAACAATAAAATAAATTGAAATAAAATATCAATAGGAGGTAAAACCTTCCATGTAGGAGTCAAGTGAAATAGCTTTTACTATTGGTGAATAGTAAATAATCTCCAATCTTAATTATGGAACCCGATGTTAAAAACAATCGGTAAAAATCTCTATATAATTCCATATAATGGTTAAGATCATCCCAGATTGATAAAGTAAATATATAATGAAAAATTACAATGAGAAAATTATACCTTCGTTAGAGTTCTCGTGCCGATAACGTGATTGTGAAAATGAAGAAAATATAACTGAAATAAAGATAAAGAATAAAGATAAAGATTTTAGAGATAGAGAGAAGAGAGGAGTTTTCATTCAAGTGTATTCAAAATGTTTACAGAGACGTCTATTTATAGAAGGAAAATGAGTCTTAAGTGTAATTTCTCCACCTGAGTCATTAGCTGTAATTTTCTCTTTGACCAATATTGTAATACCTACGAGGTGCACCAACCAACTAAAGTGACTTATGGCCAACATATATGGAAAATGTGTGTGTAAGGATTGAGAATTTGGTAATGTGTAGGTAAAGTATGAAAAGGTGTATATATATATGTGTGTGTGGTCCCATATGCATAGTAATCACTATGCACAAAAGTAAATCACTATGCATAGGCCTTATATCATACTGTCTATCAAGAGATAAATTGACATCCACATAATTAATATATTTATAACAACAACATCATTAATAAAGTATAAAAATCAATAATACTATTATCATATAAATAATTAAAAAACATTTGGGCCCTTTAGACCCGTTGTCATTTTTTAGACAAAAATTTTTTATCCGGCCCTTATAAATTCTAAGCCTAAATAGGTCGGCCTCGATGGGCTTGACCCATTTCTCCGGCTCTAGAAATTAAACCCGTTTTTTTTTTTTTTTTTATGAGATTGTCCAACACTTTGACCATTGAACCTATAGTACCATGGGTACGTGAAACGCAAATGTGCATTTGTGCCCACTTGCATTTAGAAGACATGATTTCCTTTTTTTTTTTTTTGGATAATTAGAAGACATAATTTCTCATATAAGAGGAATGTGTCCATCCTGATAAAGCTGTTACAGTGTACTAGTATTTTTAAGACTAAATTTGAAATTATAATTTTAAATGATACTAATCGACGCATTCAGACATTTTTTTAAAGCAAACATCTGTGGTCCATGGCTGAACAAAATCCTTGTCTTAGCCCATTATTTACGTTTCTTCACTTCACTATTGTTTTTTAAAAGAATAATTTAATGTGTAATGTTTTAGAGTAATCTAAAATTCTAAATTCAAATTACATCAGATCTTATATACAAAACCCTCTATCTCAATATGTTTTTCTCTTAAAGACAAGGATAGAATAAAGAGAGTGGAACTAACATAGAGTTTATCTACGGTGTAAGGTTTCATTAGATCTATTTGGGTCGAGTCCTTAAAGAGACACTTGTGTTGGGAGGGACGATCACGGATCCTAAACCGAATACCAAATGATAATATAAAAATAATAATAAAGAGAGTGGAGAGAAACCAATACCAAAAGCTCTTTTGGTTGAGCTTTAAAAAAAAAAAAACTCCAAGCTTATAATCTTTAAAATAAATATTAAATTTATTATTTAAATAAAAGTATTTTCCTCTTTAAAATAATTTATGTATTATGTTTGTAATCAAGTTTGAATATTTAAGATTTCATCTATCTCCATTATTTTTTTTATTAATTGAAAAGAATAATAGCTATAGGTTATGGGAACCCTATTTACAAATATTTTTAACATTAAAAAATTGGTATCCACCACCATTATCTCATATTTGAATGAAAAAACAGACAATTTAAAATTTGAAGATTTCATAACTATTTGTCATCATCTTCAACTACTATCATCTCGATATAAAAGGCCAATCCAACATTGAGATTCTTTTCATACATGAATGTTACCCAAAATTTAGCTCTATTACAATATTATTATTACTATTAATTGAATCCCTTGTATCAACATAATCACATTTGAATATATCATTGGTTGAATAAAAATGGATTTTGTTTTTTTTTTCTTGCTTTTTGGATTCTTTCATGAATAATTAAATACAGAATCATTTTTTTATTGTTGTAATTATATAATCCAAAATCAAGTAAATCAATTTTTTTTTAAAAAAGCCAATGTTTAAGGCCGATTACTTGTTAATTAGCCAATCATTCTCATTCAAGTTTTATTAGCCAGAGTGGTCTATTTGAAATAGATACATAGCTACTATAGGTTACCCTATCTATTACGAACACACCCCTAAATATTTTTGAATCCTTTAATTCTAAAAGTCTACATTTTTTTGAATGCGACACTTCAATTACTTAAATCAAATAGACCATTTCATATATAAACTATTATCTCGTAATGCACAAATATGTGAATATAAATTATACTTGGTCAAAAAAATAGAGGGGTTGTTAGTTTAGGTTATAAATATTAAAATCAAATAATTTTTTTTTAAATGTACGCTATTAATTGACGATACTAAGGAGTTTTTTTATGAAGTAAATACTTTTCAATGCAAATAATTAAAATGGATATTTTTTGTTCACAAAAAATATGCTTGAAATAGAACAAAACACATTTTTATAAATGAATAATTTAATTAATTTTTTTAATAGTTATAAATTAGTTATCTAACTCAAGAGGGCTATATTTTTACATTTATTAAAATAAATTGCTTGGGACATTTGAAGACCAATAAAGACTGAAAAAAAAATTAAAAAATTGGACGTATGTTAAAAAAGAAATTGTTAGCTACTAGAGTAGTTAAAAAAGATAATAAAATCGGATGGGTATAATGATAAAATGTGAACTCTTTTTTTCCCCCAACAAAATGTGAACCCGGTATACAGAGACATTTTCTTTTTATTGTACGTTAATGTATAATTCAAATTAACATCATATTCTAGGCAGCACATCAATTTCCGGGATTATTGTCGGTGATGTAATGAGAAAAATTTGAGCTTTAATTTCTACTTAAGAACACCAGGGAACTTCACCAGTCACCACCCCCATGTGTTTCTCAATTTTGGGTCCCTCAGCTTTTGTCAAAAAAATCACAAAAAAAAAAAAGAGAGAAAAAATACAGATAAAAGAAAAAAGGGTTAAGGTGCGAAAAATACACATGTGATTTACATCCGTGGCGTCCAACACCGTGTGCTTTTTTAGGTCAATAGTGACTATGTGGTTACAAATGGGTGCAAAAATCACATTAGGTGTTAGTTGACCGTTAGGTCAACGTTAAATTGGATGGAGTTAATATTTTTGCTGATGTGGACTCTGAAGGGGAGGGTGATGTGGGATCTCATGGGTGATTAGGATATGATACAATATTGGAGGATGATAAATCGTGGGAAATAAAACCTGAACAAACGAAATTTTGAAATTAAAATTGGGGAAAAACATTAATAAAACAATTAAAAAAAACCTAAACCTAAAGCTTAAACTTTCATTCCAAACCAAAAAGAAGAACCTGCGATCTGCGAATTGGAGAACAATTGGGGAGAGAAAAAAAGAGGCATTGGACGATAGAATTGGAGAACGATAGAAGAAATGGCTGGGTCGATCTCATGAGTTTTGTTGATTGAAACGCTGAAGCTCGTGATTCTTGATCCCGTGGAGAGAAATCGACGTGGTGAAGGAGTTCTGATCTGCAATCTGCGCTAGGGTTTCAGTAGGAAAGAATTGGTGAGCCACGGTTCAGTCGATGGTGAACGACGAGCGATTGGCGAGAAATTTGTGAGATACCATTGAAGTGAAGGAGTTGTGAGGTTCGATAGGGTATAAACTGAGTGAGTGAAGCAAAGAGGAATTCGTCGCGGAAGTGGGGAATCTTGGCCGAGTAAAAGAGGAAAAGCACGTGAAAGGGGAATATTCGTTCAGAAGGTGTAGGCCAACAACGGACAAAAAGTTCCAGGTAAGCAACGATTGGGACCCATAAATATTTGCTTGCTTTGCTTTGTTTTCGTCGAGATAAAGAAGGCTTAAATACATGATGAGTGGCTGACCAAATATTGATCGGGTCATTATATATGTCACTGTTATTTTAAGCAGCTGTTATAGTCAATATCCCATTTCCTTTGAAGAATAAAGTTTCACTTTAATTAACCATATATTGAATACGGCTTCTTATTTGTTTCACGAAAAGTTAAAGGAACATAAAAATTGAAATTTTGATGCTGGGGTCATTTCTAAATGACATTGAAATATGGTAGAATACAATTCCGTATTAAACTTGGTCTGCCCAAGAGATTTATTGTTATTCAGTGATATACATATATAGTATAAAGCGAAAGTTGTTAAAGTTTTCCAAATGGTGAAATGTTGGTGCAGATGAGAACCATATAGTACCCTGTTGGATTATAATAATTTTGCAACCCTAAAATGAGCCTCAACATGACAAACTGAATGATGATAAAAGCAATTATGAATATGAAAACAAAAGAAAGCCTATTGATTAAAACATTAGGGTTTGTAGCAGCAAGGAGTAGTAATTGGCTAAGACAGAAGAATAAAAAGAGGGGGAATCCATGAAAAGTTTCTATAACCTTTATGTTTTTTAAATTATTGTCAAGCATTGTTCGTTTAATATGTTTTTCTTCATATGGTATAGAAAAGCAATTTGTAGACGTCATATAGCTAGTTATGTACATGTATGTGTTGGACAAAATTTCAAGATCCAAGGCAGTGACATGTGATTTTAGTTAATAATGTCGTGTGATCAATTTATATTTTCTTCTCTGTAGTGGTAATGGCGGCAAAGGGAAAGGAGAAAGCGTGTCGAAGATGGAGACAATGGGGAACAGATTCGTCAAAGGTCAGCAGAACACGTTCTTGAAAAGTATGAAATGACTATTAAGGGGTGGGAGCAGACTAAGGCTCAATTGCAGGGTGGGCATGAGTCAGTTGTAGATAGTATATTACATGCTGATGTGGGTGGGAAAAGTGAAAATAGAGTTGAAGGAAATGATAAAAAGACAGTCCAGGAAATGGAAAAAGTCAATGACGATAACAATGTAAGAGGAAATGTGGAGGGTGTGATCGAGAAATGGGATGGCCTGATGACTATAATGATATTGAGTTTCTGGGCTTTGACGAGAATGTTGAGAGGGATGAGGAAGAGAATGATGTTAGTTATAAAAAGTGTAATAGGTCGAAGGTGATGATGATAGTGATGATGGCGCTTATATGGGGCAAAGTTTTTGTTCAGATACTGAAGAAAGTCTGTTTGATGAATTTGAAGTTGGGGAGCTGGTTGTGGGGAGGAGTGATATTGATGGCGATGGGTCAGGTGATAGTGAAGATGAGCCTCTGCTACAGCTGACAGTCCTGCAAGAGGCTGAGGCCGTGGCTAGTAGACCTTCTTTTGTTGTTGGCATGACATTTAAAGATAAAAAAGAGCTTAAGAGGGCTATAGATAAGTACGCTATCAAACTTGGAGTTAACCTAAAAATTGTCCGAAGTGATAAGAAGACTTTCAGGGTGGTGTGTGAAGATGGATGCCCCTTCGCACTATATGCATCTACAAATGGTTTAAGCGTGGGGTGGCAGGTGAAGTCACTGTTTTACGAACATATGTGTGCACGAGTGTATGAAAATCCTAGAGCTTCAACAACCTGGTTGGCGGAGTTCTTCAAGGACAAGGTCCAAGAAGACCCTCAATTTAAGACAAAAGAAATGAAGAAAGAGATGCAAAGGGATCTTAAGGTTTGTGTGAGTATCCATAAATGCAAGAGGGCAAAGAAGAAGATAATGGAAGAAATGGAAGGCGGTTTCAAGGATGAATTTGGAAAACTAGAGGCATATTGCAATGAGTTGAAACTTTCAAATCCTGGTTCGATGTGTGTGTCGAGGTCGATACAGAGGCATTGGAACAGGGAATAAGAATATTCAAGAGGATGTACCTAAGCTTTAATTCTTCAAAGGTATAATTGGTTTCATTATTTCTCATGCTTTACTGCCTCAAATTGATTAAAGTAAAACATATATTTTAAAATCTTTTCAAATATAATGTTGGCTTTTTTTCTGTAGACAAACCATTTTGAATTATTGTCCATGAGAGGAAAATTCGTTGGCTGAAGCACTAACTTTATTAGACCAAAAAAAAAGCATATTATTTTAAGTACTGTCATGAAAAGTGGAGATTACTCAAGCAAAAGATCCTGAACTGTTCAGGTTGCATCAATATAATGTTCTTTCGGACCTTTGGTTCCTAAAATAATACAAATTAAACAAATGACAAATATCATCAAATTTTATTTTAAGCAAAAGATTTCTGTTTCTTTTCTCTAGTCTGTGTTGGACCTTTGGTTTGTAAGAGTTTTAGTTTACATAATATAATGTTCTTTCGGACCCCCAAAAGAAAAAAGATCTCCACTAAGTTTTAGTTTCCATGAAGTTTACCTTTTGCATATCGTAATCATCATAACTGTTCTGATATTTTATACTGTATGTTTCTGCATACTATTCAAATTAATTACTGTGATTTTCAACATGCGGTTATTGTTCACTGTATAGGTTGGGTGGAAAGAAGGGTGTAGGCCATTGATTGGTGTCGATGGCACATTCTTGAAAGGAAAATCAAGAGGAATTCATTGACAATAGTGGGTGTTGATGCTAATGACTCATTGTTTCCTTTGGCACTTGCATTGGTTGAGAAGGAAACAGCACTTAATTGGTCGTGGTTCCTACAATGGCTCCGTAACTCTCTAGACTTAGGAATTGGCGAGAGTGTTACAATCATTTCTGATATGCAAAAGGTAAACTTCATGTTTTACCAATGGTTGTCCCTGATTATGTCAACTTAGATATAGATGACTAAACATATACATCATGTGTGTATTTTTATTCTTCCATATCTGAAAACATTTATTATTCCTTTTGAAGGGTCTGCAAACGCGGTAGGTGAGGTGCTTCCTCGGGCTGAGCACAGATTTTGTGCGCGCCACATTTATGCAAACTGGAGCAAGAAGTGGAGAGGCAACGAGTTCAAAAAGAAATTCTTCACTTGTGCATGGAGTACATTCGTAGAGGAATTCAAAGACAATCTCACATGTCTGGGTTCACTCAACCAAGAGGCAGCTGTAGATGTCGTGTCTTATAATGTAAATTCGTGGGTAAGAGCTTATTTTACTGCAAGGTGTAAGTCTTGGGTGGTCGATAATAACATGAGTGAATCCTTTAATGCGTGGATATACGAGTATAGGTTCTTACATTATTAGAATGATTGATGGGATTAGACTGAAAATGATGGCTAAATGGGCAGAAAGTGAATCAAATGTGTGTGGCTGGAAAAGTGATTTCAGCACTAAATGTATGGATCTGTTTGAGTCTAATAGGTTCTTGGCTGTTGACTGTAGAGTATTCTTTAATGGGGATGACGGATATGAGGTTGTAGAGGGACAGGATAGACACTTAGTTTATCTAGGTAGACAAATGTGCACATGTAGAGCTTGGGATTTAACGGGAATACCTTGCCAACATGCCATTTGCGCAATGTATCATGCTAAGATAGATCCTAAGTCCCAAATATCACACTACTATCATAAGGACACCTATCTTAGAGCCTACAGAACAAAACTACAACCGGTTAGGGGGAAGAAATTTTGGGACACTGACAAATTCTTGCCAATGCACCCTCCCATTGTTTGTAAATTGCAGGGAGACCTCCAAAGAAAATAACCAGAACTGATGAAGCAGGGAGAAGGAGGAAAAAATTTGCCTCAACACGTGAACCCACTGATTTAGCTGCTTCTCAACGTGAAGAACAAGCTACCATTGAAAGATTAACTAGGCGTGGAAAGACACACAAGTGCACCCGCTGCAAGAAACCAGGACACAACAAGAAGTCATGTAAGGAGGTGAGTTCTGTGACATTTCATGTTATGCTGGTTCAGGTAGTTCTTAGATATATTATTCTGAAATGCTGACCTGAACATATAATTCTGAAATGCTGCCTTTTGAACTTACTCTTTTGTATTCTGAATTTTACAATGTGAACAGCTACGAACCAACCCAATTGACACAAGAAGCACCTACGCAGCCACAAAGTTCCCATCCAGGACCCTCAAATACCCAAGCATCAAGTACATCATACAATAGAGCAATAAGATCCTCTACCAGGAAGACAAGAGGTGCATGTGGTTTTGGGATAAGATACGACGAGACCACAGGATCTAGTATTTACAATGTTAGTATGTTTACAATGTTAGATATGTGTGTATGGTTAATCAAAAATTTGTCTCACTTTTTCCTTTTCTGCTTATGTTGCAGCCTGGACTTACTTCGAGCGGGTCATTGAATATGGCTCGGACATGGGTGTATGGGCAACGATGCTGATCCACAGGTCAAGTTTCCCATCCCAAATGAAAGGGAGTTGAGATCGTCCCGAGGTTGTATGTCAAGCAATCCAACAGGTTCACGATCCATTAAGTTTCATCCCGACCCAATCAATGCTACTCCACCCTCCGACCTTCCGTTTCAGCCTCGAGGTTTGCAATGGAGAGGACAACCATGTGTTACAACATCACAACTCATGGCACAGAGTCGGAGCGAAATCCAGAGGAAAAAAAGGAAAAGCAAAGAAGCATAGTTATTAGTTTAGTAGTTTAATGAACCCTGTTTTTTGTTAGTAATTTCGCTGTAAAAAGGCTTGGTAGCCTGCTGATTTGCACTTTGTAATTATTTTGGCCACATCCTTGGTAGCCTACATGTAGTATCTTGTAGGGAATTGACCTATAGTGGTAAATGTGTCTGCCCTGAACGATTTACTGTTGTGTCCTGCGCAAATTAACTTTATTGTGTTCCCCCTTGGTTTAAATATTATTGTTTGCAGTTAACCAGCATATAGAGAGCTAGTGTCCTGTTCAAACTGTACTGATTATCAGGCCAAAAAATTAGAAATTTGATATGATCAGAAGAAAGTCAGTTATGCCATGTCATCATAAATTTTAATGGCATTCTTTTCCCCCTTACAATTCATCCCACAGCTCAATTCAGCTTTGCAAGAATGAATCAAATATTTGGGACAGACTCAAGAAGGGAAATGTAAAGTTGCACAAAGATCACTTTTATCATTGAGTCATTCATTTCCTACACACCCAACCCTGATCTTGTCTTCATTTGGAAATATCAACTCAATGTTCTTGTACAATACAGACCATTGCATATTCATATTATTACTGTAACTATTCCTCTCTTCTTTGTCAAGAGGCATGACTTCACTCAACTTATGCGTTACCTGGGAAGCAAAACTGCAATTTTTCGCAGTTTATACAAGTTTACAATTACAATAGTTAATCAGTAGTACTGACTGATCCAAATATATTTGTTTTTTGTTTTTTGTTCCTTTTAGTTTCCCCAGCTAAACTCTAGATCCGCCACACTTAAACTAATGAGAGTCCACTAAAACATAGTCATAAAACTGGTGAAATTCTGTGGAACCATGAAAGGGCTAGTCAGCTTGTTTCTACGAAATACGTATATCACCCACCATTATCAGCATCTCAAATTCGATTGTCACTTCAATTTCTCCTATAGCGCGGCAAAAGTTTTGGAACCAATAATAAGAAACTGGTCTCACTGCTACTGAGAGGACTATTTGCTGCATACTAGAGAACTACCAGAAGGAGGATGGTGTGGAGATACCAGAAGTCCTCAGACCATTCATGGGTGGAAAGACTTCTCTTCCTTTCAAAGGGAATAAACCGAGGGCCTAATTGCATAATTTTTAGTCTGATGTTCATGAAAAGAGTTCATTTAAAATTAATTTTACTTCAAAAAGCTACACTCAAAACAACCACCATATTCTCAGACCACATATTGATAAATCAAATCAGCTAAACAGTTTGCGCAGGGGATACAAAGTTAGGCCTCTCAAGGTCTCTTCATAGTGAGGATGGTAGTAAAAGTGGGAAAAATACAAAACTAATTGCTTAAATCATCAATATTGTCATCGAAAGCCTGGAAATCAACCACCGTGTAGGACCTTCGACTGTTCCTCGCGACTGGGCCGTCTCACAAACACCACCTTCCTTCTCCGTTTCTCGTTTCCCCCCGTGGTTGAAGTTGATGAAGATTCCATGGACCTCCGCCGCTTGCATCTGGGCTTCGACCAATACCTCCCTCTCGATGTTGAGGACGCCTCAGGACTCGAGAGCTTTAACGTTTAACAACTCGTTCCTCCCCAATCGCTCACCGTTCAGCTTCGACAGAACCCTAATGCTCGCATATTTCTCGAACCAGCCATTTCTCGTTCTTCAATCCATAGTTTTGTTTTGCTCTCCCCAATCGATCTCCAATTCTCAAATCCGTAGCTTCTTCTCTTTGGTTCGGGATGAAAGTTTAAGCTTTAGGTTTAGGTTTTTGTTAATTGATTTATTAATGTTTGTCCCCAATTTTAATTTGAAAATTTCGTCCTTGTTTTCATCAGGTTTTATTTCCCACGATTTATCATCCTCCAATATTGTATCATATCCTAATCACCCATGAGATCCCACATCACCCTCCCTTCAGAGTCCACATCAGCAAAAATATTAACTCCATCCAATTTAACGTTGACCTAACGGTCAACTAACATCTAATGTGATTTTTGCACCCATTTGGTAACCACATAGTCACTATTGAACCTAAAAAAAGCACACGGTGTTGGACGCTCCTGGAGGTAAATCACATGTGTATTTTTGCACCTTAACCCAAGAAAAAGGTTTCTTCTTTCCTGTGAATTCTTGAATTATTCTCTCTCTGTGCACATTTCTGTTAAAAAGTGAGGAATCGAGGGATTGAGAGAGAGTGAGAGGCATCAGAAGAAGTTGAAGTCATGGGTGCAGACTTGAAGCAAGTGGTGGCAGCTGTACTCACCCTCACAATGTTCGTGATGCTTGCAAATATGATCACGAGAGACCATTTTGATGCTGAAGTAAGATTCTCTCACTCATTTTGATCTTCCATTATGCAAATTCCTCTCAGCTTACCTTCTTTTGCTGTTTCTCTCCCGTCTGGCTTTCAATGTTGTTATCTCTCTCTCTCTCTCTCGAAGTCAAACTTAGATGTGCTTCGATTTTACTGGCTGGATTCAACTAATTGAGCCACTCGTTCGGCTTCGTTTTGCTTTCCCCTGTTGTATTTGGGTTTATCTGGCTGAAGTTAATATGTAAGAATATCAAATATTAGTTGTCGTTTCATGGTTGAATTGAAGACCAAGTGATTCAGATGGGTTCGTAGGCTTTAACATTAAGATGAAACAAATAGCTGTTTCTCAAGCAGTCTTCTGAATAGCAGAGATGAGAATGTAAGAAAACTAAAGGGAAATTGAAGGGTGAAACCCATTATGTATACATAGAGGAAGTAGCTTGTAGATATAATAGATCCTTTAGTGTACTGACAAAGAGACAATTATTGAATATTGAGCAGGATATCAGATGTTTAATAAGATAGTGCTAGTAATTCATGCGAGTAATGCTAAAAACTCTACTTGAAAACTTAGCCATTTACTTGTTTGGATTCTGATAACTTATTATGAATCTCACAATATTACATGAAGTCAGCAAATCCTGAAGCTTCACTTCAACACAAGAAGTTGAGGCTTAGTGCAAGATACTTCCAGTTTGTTGTTAAGATTGGAAGTTGCGGTGGGAGTCAGTTTTCCTGCTCATAGAAAAGGAACACTAAACTCTAAGATCAGTTTGGCTTGTGCAATAGGACTCCTATTCTGTCACTGTTTTGTAGTGTCTATGGTCAATGACAGATCTATAAGGAAACTAGTGAGGTGTCTGAATTTCTTAGAGAATTGCGAGGAGGGCATGGGAGGATCCTCTATTGTCTCCCTTTGGATCTGTTTAGATTGTTTATAATTATTACTCAGCTGTCTCTATCCCTCTTCATTATTATTTTTTAAGTAAGAACATAAGGTTTCATTTTTCATCCTCAAAAGTACATTTTTATTCAATTGTCCATTCTATTCCGTCTATTCTGGCCAGGTTTAGTAAAATTAATTTATGTAGCTCGTAATTTCTCAAATGAATTACATTTGCTACTTAAATCTATAATTCATTTTATTTGATCACATTTGTCCCCCTTTCTGTATCTCAAAAAAATTTGAAATAAATGAATAAAGAAGCTTATTTTAATATTTTCAAGTGCTTTTCTATGGATTTTTTTGTCACCACTTTTTCAAATATACAAACTGATGCATGGCAAGGTACAAGAAAACAGAGTTTCACTGAGGCTCGTTCATACTAACTTCTATGTATCCTTCCTCTATTTGTCTCTGCATGTGGGAGACCGCCAGTTCAAAATCTGTGATTTGAGAGGTGAAAGCGGAGCACTTTCTCTATCAAGCCACAAGTTTGGCACGCCTCTATTTATACTGTTAATTAGTATAATTGGAGAAGCAATCACAGAATCAATATGAAGAAGTTGAAGAATCTTGTATTAATCTCAATAAGAGCAATATGCTCATACAATTATAATCCACTTGGATTTTATCTAATCTACCCTCACTTGAGGGAGATAACCAAACCCTAACTCTAGGTATCTAGGAGGGATTTCTCTCTCTAGAGAGAGACTCAAATTATCCTATCTAACATGGTGAGGATTTAACTATCCAACACACTAAATCACAATGACTTGACCCTTTATATAATAGGGCCTCAACTAGCTAATCAACTAATCACCTTTCTAACATGCCCCCTCAAGTTGAACACTATTTATCTAAAATGTGCTCAACTTGAACAACAAAAATAAGGGGTAAGGTGAATTAAAAATTATAAACAACATGCACTGAAGGTTGATGTTCATCAATATAATTCACTGATATGAAACTTTAGTGGTCTGAATATTAATCACAGGAACTCAAGAAAAGAAACAATGTCAGCAAGACCAATTCCAGAGTTATATAGCCTTCGCAAATATTAGGTGACTAATAATATTGCACAATACATTCCTCCAAACTCTCAACTCCGCACATTGCTCTGACAGCAGTGGCCTGGTCTCAGGAGAAGCAATTTTGCCATTAAGAAGCCTCCATCTTACATCAATTTCATAGAAAGACTGCAAACTGTTTTCCTCTTGTTTTGTCTTAATAACATCCATAAGAGAGTCAGAAAATTTCTTGGTCCCCCTGATCAAGAACTTCTGCAGAGTAGAATGTATTCTGTTGTAATCTGTGCAACAAAACCAATTTCCTTCTGACAGTTCCTTCAAATATGCTTGCTGTCTAGAATCGTTTGAACTGCCAAGTCTACTTGTTATGAATCTGGGAAGTCCAATAGGACATTCTTGTACAGATAAGCTACATCACTGTAAACATCAATTCCTAGCCCATTGTATTACCAAAACATTGAACAACCTCATCAAGCTCTAATGAACTTAGAAGTTTGATTGCTGCATTATAATTGTGCTCTGTGACACCGAAGCTTGCACGACAAAATTTGTAACCCCTCCCACCAAACCAAGAATGGCCATATGCAACTCCATGAAGTAGGCGAAGATCCATTGAACGCTTCCTTGATGTATCTTCAACTGCGATTTTCCTTGTTCAAGGTGCTGTATATGCAAAACCATGCTAGAGCTATAGATCAAACTATCATCGAAGAAGACTAGCGCAAACCTTCTCAAATGGGGTCTGAAAATGCCATTCATTGCTCCTTGAAATGTCGCCGGGACATTAGTAAGCCCAAAAGGCGTTACTAGCCACTCATAATGTCCCGAATGTGTGAGAAAGGCTGTTTTGGATGAGTCATTAGGGTTCATTCGAATCTGATGGTACCCAGCTCTAAGATCTAGCTTGGTGAACCAACGTGCTTCTTTCAACTCATTTAACAACTCCTCAACCAATGGGATTGGGTATTTTTTTATTGTTACCTTGTTAAGTTCTCTATAGTCGATGCATATACGCCACGTCCCATTTTTCTTCTTCACTAACACAATGGGTGAGGCAAAAGGAGACGCGCTTCCCTAAAATCACCCGGATTCCAACAAACCTGAAACTTGACGTTCTATTTCATCTTTCGTATAGAGGGTAAGCGTAAGGGGGTAAATTAACCGGATCAGCCCCTTCTTGCAGAATTACAGCATGATTGTGACCTTCACGTAAGGGGTAAGGTGTGTGGTTCATCAAACACATCCTTAAACCAATGGGATTGGGTATTTGTTTTTTATTGTTACCTTGTTAAGTTCTCTATAGTAGATGCACATATGCCACGTCCCATTTTCTTCTTCACTAACACAATGGGTGAGGCAAAAGGAGACGCGCTTCCCTAAAATCACCCCGATTCCAACAAACCCGAAACTTGGCGTTCTATTTCATCTTTACGTATAGAGGGTAAGCTGTAAGGGCGTAAATTAACCAGATCAGCCCCTTCTTGCAGAATTACAGCATGATTGTGGCCTTCACGTAAGGGGGTAAGGTGTGTGGTTCATCAAACAAATCCTTTAATTCATTTATCAAGTTTTTAATGCCATCGTAGTGTCACCAAGACTTGTTTTTGAGTGAAAAAGGCTGCAATTCTGCCTCTGCCCAAGTATGCAGCAAGAAAATTGACCACCATTAGCCATTCGCTGATCTATACGTTGCACTAACTTGCAATTAGAAGGGGTAGCAGGTTTTAAGGTACATAAGGATCCTTGGTACATAAAGGTCATGGCTAATTCTTCATAATTCCAAGATGCATGGTGAACTATTTCCGTAACCAATGCAGCCCCAAAACTATGTCATAAGTGTTAATTTCCATGACCCTTAAATCAAATACAAAGTCTTTCCCATTCATTTTCCATCTGAAATTTTCCATATACCCATAAGTTTCGGTTTAGCACCACCAAAGAACTTCTACTTCCCGTCGTAATTTGAGTGCCCCTTCCATCCCAACTTACAAGCGATTGTAATCCAAATACCCATGTGATGCACCATTATCAATCGAATCTGAATCCTTCTATGGCCCACATAGCCTTCATTCTCATGGATACCACACTGTGATTGCCTTGCATGGCATGGATTGATATTTGCGAGACATTCTTCACTTTGTCGGCAGGGGGTCATTTGTAGGAATTTCGGGGTTTGGTAGAATACCCAATTCCTCCCCGTGTCACCACCTGTCAAGTTCAATCGGTTGGAGTTGTAATTTTGGTGTTGTGGACATGTATGGTCATGAGAAAAAGGTTTTTGGCAATAGAAACAGAGGTTCTTAGCCCTTAACTCGTCAAAGTCATCACGGTTAGAAGCTACAACGGACCGGTATTGGTGGTCCTTGTCTTTGGTGACAATAATCTGATGAACTCGCATTGGCAATGGCGGTGGTTTTTCCCGGTGCATCGTTGGTCTAGTTTGGGATGAATTTTGGTTGCTACCACTGGAGAACCCACATGAAAAAGGATGAGTCTCATTATTTTGCCATCGAAACAAGGACCATGTAGTTTGGCTTGACGTCGTGTCCTTGTTTTAGAAGTCGCCGCATTATACTCGTAAATTTTAACGATGCTTCGGCTTCCATTAACGACCAGGATGTTCAAGAAATTGGTGGTGTGCACAGTCACTTCGCAGCCCTTCAACATATGCTTCGACGGTATGGTCTTCATGAACCTCTATCTTGCACCAAAGTGTATCAAACTTGTCATTATAATCTTCCAATGAATCGGTCTCGTAAAGTCTCTTGAATTCGGCCATTGGAGATTCAAAGGACAACCAAATCGAGAGAGGAGAGCATGTTTGTATTCGATCCAAGAAACATTGCGGCCATGTTCTTCTTCCATATACGCCAAATGCCGGATATATCCTTTCCCATCCAAATTCATACTTGCCATTCGGACTTTCCAATTGTCCGGTGTCCGTCGATTTCAAAGAAGCGCCGCACTGGTCCAACCGGACTCGAGATATTCGACGTGGAAATTTTGGAAAGTCAATCTTGGTTAGTCTTGTTGGTGGAGTGTAGTCATCGGACCTTGTTACGTGTCTCTGGGGGCCCCGACAATCTTGTGGGTGGCGGCCATTAGTATCTTGCGTGGCGTCATCGTTCTACTGGCATAATTCCGGTATTCTCGGTCGGTTGCCATTCTTGCCATTTGAGCACCAAAGTTTGAATGGCCGCCTATGGCTTGAAAATGGTTCTATGTTTCCTCGGCGTCGACCATGGATGTTGGCTGGGACCAGGGTATTAACCATAAACCACTGGAAGAAATTCGAACACGGGTGATTGAGTCTTCTTGAACGATATTACGTCGACTATTCCGTTGGTGTTGGCGACAATGATGCTAGTATGCCGAGAAGAATTTGTACGACGGGAGGACCGATAAACCGAGTCGATTTGATCTAAGACGTGGAATTCTTGACTTTTTCTTG
The DNA here is from genome assembly GCA_025563575.1 of Acacia pycnantha. Classification (NCBI taxonomy): domain Eukaryota; kingdom Viridiplantae; phylum Streptophyta; class Magnoliopsida; order Fabales; family Fabaceae; genus Acacia; species Acacia pycnantha. The sequence goes on along the minus strand of JAMWYP010000110.1, from coordinate 118,961 downwards.
ACTATTTGCCCTTTTCTTTATATGTCAACACCTTAGCCCGATAGGTGGGAAGCGTTCACTGTCGATTTCGTTGAGTTTGACGCTATAAGTACTATTTTTGACTATCTTGATTGTCTTTTTGTCTTTCTGGTTTAACCTTGAAATAAAAGCTGGACCAAAGGTGGAAGAATGGACCGTAACTTGTCTCAAGAATTTCGAGAGATTATATAGCGGGGAGCCGAGGATGACTCGCTTTGATACCACGAGATAGCTATGGTGTAGAAGAATTAGAGGATTTGGGAAGAGAAAGAGAAGAGAGGGAGAAAACACATTCGAAACAAGATATTGTTGTCTTTTCATTCCATTCATACACAATATCGAACATGAGTAATTAATCTAGGCTCTCCCCTTTATATAGGCTAGCCTTAGACTTAATCACAACAAGGCCCATACTGCATATAACGGACCCATCACATGGTAAACTACCGCCTAATCATAATAGAATCCTAAACTACCCAAACTACCCTTATACTAACTAACCCACGACCTCGGGATTAATAGTGTGCCACATACCCTCATAGAATTAGTCATTGTGCCAATAAGCCCCACTTTCTAACCCTAACACAAATTATTTATGACTTATGTATCACTTACCTTAACAATGTAATTCTGTAGGCGTTTATTGTTGCATGTTGCTCTTTGCCGCTACTCAATTGATACCTTATTTCTCCGAATTGGCCGGAAAAATGTCTTAAATTAAATGTGTGTTTGTGTGCATAAAATCAACAAAGATAGTTGCAACCTTAGATTTACAAACTGCATCGTGGTATAAGACATTGGGTTTCTTCACAATCTTTAGCATGAATTGGAAGCGAGTCTTTAGGTTGTCGCATAAAGGACAACTCCCAGCAACACGTCGTTTGCAATTTGCTGCATGGAAGAACACCGCCTTCATTTTTTGACAATTGAGTTGGCAAACCTTTTGAGGTTTTGAACATGTTGAGCAGGTGTACAAGAAGGTCAAGCATTTTCTTTAGCTGCAACAACAAAAAAGGCAATATGTTAGCACTTGCGGATTATGAATAAAGGAAAAATAATTCTAGAAAGCCAATAGACAATAATCTCAAGTAATTTTGTCATAATCCTTCACACATATTTATAGACTTCGATACTCATAACTTCCTATAATAAGCGCTTCTAAACAAATAAGATAATAACAACTTCTCTAAACTAACATAAACTAACCATAACTACTTAACACCTAAACATGTGTCTTTCTTAGGATATACCGAAGAGGACATGGTGGATTCCTAACAATACCCTCCCCTTGAAAATAAGCCTTATCCTCAAGGCGGAAAGCGGAAATTGAGTTGCAATGGAATCATAAGGTTCCCAGTTTGATTCTTCTTGTGGTCGATCTTGCCATTGAATTAATAGTTCAATGGTTTGAATTCCATCAACATTTATCACACGAGAGTCCAACACCATTTCGGGCTCAAGATTAAATTCCCAAGTTTCGGATACAAGAAGAGGATGGACGAAACCCGAGAATCACAGTAGTAAGTTGGTTTAAGCAAGGAGACATGAAAGACTGGATGAACACCGTGAACTAGGGGAAGTTGAAGCTCATAAGCAACGTGCCAATGCGATGAACAATTGGATAAGCGCCATAATAACGTCTTTGAGAGCTTGTGAAAACGTTAGGCGAAATGGATTTCTAGCGATAAGGCTGAATTTTAAGCAAAACCAGATCTCCGATTGAAATTCTACTTGGCACCGTCGAGAATCTCACTCTTGTTTCATTTGTGCTTGTGCAAACAAAAGGTTAGACTTGATTAAGCCCCGAATGGTATCCCTTTCAATGAAATATGTTGGTGTTGGTTCTCGGATCAATGTTTGATGATAACAAACTTGGAAAAGAAAAAGATTTTAATTGAACACGAGTGTGTAACAAGCTGAATCATGATGTGATGCGAGATGATCACACTCGAGTATTGGAAGCAATACTCGAGTATGATAGCTCATAATACTCGAGTACTCTTGTGAATACTCGAGTATGATAGAAGCCACAACTCGACACTCACCTCTTATTCTTGATATAAATATGTTACGATGAGTACTCAAGTATTGTGTCTACACTCGCAGAACTGAAGCATGATACTCATTGAATTTGGCCTCAATCTCTAATGAACACTCAAGTATGCATCAATAATAATTGAGTATACGCAATTAACAAAATAGTTATCCGACTTAGCAATAGGAGTAGAACCTTGTACAAAAGGTATGAGAATAGGAGGTTCTTTGCCATAGACAATTTTAAGAGGGTATAGCATGTTGAAGTGTGATATCCAGTGTTATAAGAAAACTCACCAATGCGTAAAACGGTACCGATTTCTTTGGATCATATTGACAAAACAACGCAGATAAGTTTCTAAGCACTGTTCACAACATCTGTCTGTCCATCAGTTTGGGGATGATAAGATGTACTCATTTTAAGCTTAGTCCCCGAGAGTTTGAACAATTCTTGCCAAAAAGAACTTGAGAAAATAGGATCCTGTCAAAAATTATTGAGTTAGGAATCCCATGAAAGCGAATAATTTCCTTACAAAAACAACAACCACGAATTTGGCGGTGAAAAGACGAGTAAGACCAAGAAAATGAGCATATTTGTTGAAACGGTCCACCACAACAAAAATCACATCAAAGCCATTTGATTTGGTAATCCGTGATAAAGTCATGTGAAAGATCCTCCCAAATGTGTTGTGGGATAGACAAAGATTGCAATAATCCAACAGATGATTGAGGCAAATATTTCTTGTGTTGACAAATAAGGCATTCTTGAATGAAATCTTTCACTTCCTCTTTCATATTTCTCTAAAAGTAGTAGGCCTGCAAACGTTTTAAGGTTTTACGGACACCACCATGACCTCCAACTAGGGACGTATGAGCTTCAAAAATGAGCAGATTGGTGAGGGAAGAATTTGCATGAATGGCCGATCTGTTTTTGTAATACAACTTCTCGAGACACTAGGGAATAATGAGGAACCGAATGGGTGTCTTACTCAAGAGGTTGAATAATTTGGCTTGTAAAATGATCTTGTTGTAACAGTACTAGCAAATTATTAAAATCGATGTATCCGGTACTTGCCAAGTGAAAAAATTCTCCGAATGAGGACAATGAGACAAAGCATCAGCACCTTGATTATTTACATTAGGTTTGTAAACGATATTAAAATCAAAGGGAAGAAGCTCTAAGAGAAGTCTTTCTTTGTCTGGTGTAGTTACTCTTTGTTGCATGAGGTATTTCAAGCTGAAATGATCGGTATAGACTAGAAATTTGCGACCAAGTAGGTAATGTTGCCATTTGTCCGAAGCCATCACCAAAGCCATTAATTCACGATCATAGGCAGATTTATGTTGGTGAGAAAGTGATAAGCCTTGTTGTAATAAGCAATAGGATGACCCTCCCGTTGTAAAGTTGCACCTATACCAAGAGATGAAGCATCACATTCAACAATGAAAGTCTTTGAAAAATTCTGTAATTGTAAAATAGGAACTTGGGTAAGTGCTGCCTTGAGTTTCTCAAATGCAGCCAAAGAATTGCTCTCCCAGTGAAAAACATCTATCTTAGTCATATCAACGAGAGTTTTGCAATATGTCATTAGTGATAGACAAATCTTACGTAATATCTGTGAGGCCTAGGAACCCACGAAGTTCAAATATCCTTAGGTAAAGGCCAATCATTAATAGCAAAGCAACTTTATCGGGATCAACAAAACACCTTGTGTAGGAATAATATACCCTAAAAAAGATATATCTAATTCAAAGAAATCACATTTCTTTGGATCAACATAAAAGTCATTTTGCCGCAAAAGCTGTGAAATGGAATTCAAGTGCATCATATGATCTTCAAAGGTCGTACTATACACCAATATATCATCAAAAACACCGAAATGAATACATAATAAGTCATTCATGGTTGCTTGGAATGTAGCAGTGCATTTGTAAGACCAAAAGGCATGATAATTAATTCATAATGTCGAATGCGTACGGAAGGCCGTTTTAGAAACATTAGAAGGAAGTACTCAGATTTAATGGTAGCCGTAACAAAGGTCAGCCTTAGAAAAGAACTTGGCCCCATACAATTCATCAATTAACTCATCAATTGTAGGAATAGGGTACTTATCTGGAATTGTGAGACGATTGAGCTCCCTGTAATCTACACAAAACCTCCAAGAATAGTCTTTTTTGGTACCGAAGCACACTTGCAAATGGACTGACACTAGGTTATATAAAACCTTTTTGTAACAAGTCAGCTGCTTGTTTTTCAATTTCATCTTTCTGGTCAAAAGGATATCTATATGGTCGAATATTAGGTGGGATTGCTTTCGGATAAAGAGGAATTGTATGGCTATATTGTTTGAATGGAGGTAATGTATGAAGTTCTTGAAATACAGAAGAATAAGATTGCAGCGATTCTTCTAATATATCAAATCTCCGAACAAGTTCTTCACATACATAACTGCATAAGGAAGCTGAAGTCACCTGTTGAGGAATTCCTTGCAATTTGTATTGCTTACTATCAACTTAGAATATCATAGACATCTTTTGCCAATTTGCCTCCACTGTATTAAAAGATGCCAACCATTTAATTCCGAGAACCATATCAACGTTTCCCAAGGTGAATGGAAAGAAGTCGTCCTTAATGGTTAGCTCTTGGATTTTAACCTCCAACTGTTTACAGATTGATTCACAAGCATCATACTACCATCGCCAACTTAGGCATCGAAAGGAAGAAGAGGGTTCGGTTTCAAATTCAGGGCTTCTACTATTTTGTTGGAGACGAGATTATGAGTAGAGCCACTGTCGATTAGGATTAGAATCGTTTTGGATCCAAGGTGCCTCTTACTTTCATGGTAGTGGTTGACTGATTACCCAAAATAGCGTGGAGGAAATTCAGCCATTGTTGCATTAGTACATTGTCCATCTTCAGAAAATTCAGGCGCTTCCTCTGTATCGTAAGAAACATCTATTAATCTTAGAGTTGAAGTCTTGCAACGATGACCTGGCACAAAACAATCACCACATTTAAAACAAAGTCCTTTTTCTCTCGTGAATTGTCGTTGCTGATCGTGCGTGGCCGACGGGTGCGTAATCGGTGGGTGACTCTGTTACTGATGCTGTGGTTCACTTATGGCGGAAGCTTGCATGGACGCTGCACGATTCTAGGAAGTTTCCTAATATGACAATTTAAAGAGGAAAGTGCCGAATTTGAATTAACAGTGGGGTCCTAGGGATGACGTGGCGAAAAGCTTCTATTTTCATGCCAATAATGATTATTTTCTGAACCTCGTGCAATCTGATTTCGTGGACTCGAGCATGAATTCTATTGGGATTGGGATTTTGCTTCAAATTCCAAAGCTAAACTCATGACCATATATATCGTTCGTGGCTTTTGAATTTTTACATCGGCTTGGAATTCTTCCTTCAACCCATTGATAAAAACGCCTAAAAGACTCGAGCTATCCTTGGACTCAAGATTGTCGTTAAACAAACTCTTGTTTATATTCTCCCACAGTACCAACTTGCTTGGTGCCACAAAGATGCACGTCAGGATTCTGAAATTCAGCAGGTCTGAATTGTTCTTGAAAAACCTGCACTAATTCTTCCCAATATCTTATAGTTCTTCCCGAAGAAACCCAAGTAAAGGTGTCTAATGCGTCACCCTCCAGATTCATCGCTGCTCCATCAATTTTTATATCTTTGGGTGTCTAGTAATATCGAAAATACTTTTCTTTAAAACCCAGCCTCTAGGATTGCCTCCTTCATATTTTGGAAATTCAACCTTGAATAAGGTCGTTTAGAAGGATATCTACTCCACTAAGGGTTCTCCATATCAACTTCATCTTGTTCAACGTAAGCATCTCTCTTGTTATGACTTGCTTCTCCTTGAACCATTGTTGGTGTCTTCTGCTTCTTCAAAGCGTTAATTTATGAATTCATTAGGTTCAGTTGTGCAATAATAGCTGTCAATTGTTGCTGATTGGATTCTCGATGCATTTTTATGGTTGTTGCACCAAAATTACAGCGAGATCATTCTGAGATTGAAATTTGGTGGGTTATCTACATTCTGGTTTGTGCTTAAAGGTGAATCATTCTCTTAAGAAGATTTTCTAGCATTAACCATGGCATCTTACAGGTCCAAAGATTAACTGCTTTGATACCAAGTTAGCACTTGCAGATTTGTAGGTTAGGAATAAAGGAAAAATAATTCTAAAGCAGGATTTGTAAACTCTAGTCAATAGACAATAATCTCAAGTAGTTCTGTCATAATCCTTCATAAAACATATTACACATATTTATAGAATTCAGTACTCATAACTTCCTATAATAACTGCTACTAAACAGATAAGATAATAACAACTTCTCTATACTGGCATAAACTGACCGTAACTACTTCTTAACACCTAAACATGTGTCTTTCTTGTGGAATATACCAAAAGAGGACGTGGTGGATTCCTAACACAATAATTGTAAAATATTATATGAAAAAGCTAACAGATTATGCAAAACACAAACAAAATCTGACATCTAAATTACCTTCAACCATCTATTTTGTCTTGTCAACTGATGTGGATGATCAGTGACTCCTCTTGATAGCAGGTGACTCCTCTTGATAGCAGTCATCGCATACATCATACGTAAGGCAATATTTACATTCCCAACCTTGATCATTTTTTATTATTTGTTTGCACGTATCACAAGTTGTCCCAACCGCTAAATCAGTTGGGTTATGAAGATGATGAAGGATCAACATTGATGAATTCTTGGCTCGCCTTAGAGAATCAAATTGATAACAGTTTTCCTGACATAAGCTCAGAAATGCCTCTCTAGTGTCAAAAATTCACTCTCAAGAATCTCATCTTGGTCCTCTGTATCAGCTGGTACATCAGTAATTTCCATCTGCATGAATGCCAAGTCATAAGAAAGTAACCAAATAAGCCTCACATATTCAGACCCTACAAAAACTTCTAGGTTGTTAGGCTTTCCTTAAATCTTTTAACACTTGAAATTTCTCAAAGTTAACCACCTAGAACAGAAATTACATGGTAAGTTCCTAAACTGTGTAAATTATGGAATCAAAGGGAAATAGGATTACTCTGTTTTAAATAGAAGCAAGTATTTTACTAGCTCTTTAAGAACAACCTCTGTTTTAATAAAGTAAGACACTTGAAGTTTCTCAAAGTTAACCACCTAGAACAGAAATTACATGGTAAGTTCCTGAACCGTGTGTAAATTCGGAATCAAAGGGAAATAGGAATACTCTATTTTAAATAGAAGCAAGTATCTCATTGGCTCTTTAAGAACAACCTCTGTTTAAATAAAGTAAGCAATTATCTCACTAACTCTATTAGAACAGCCTAGGAGAATCTCCAATATCAATTTTACTCTCTGAATATTCAATCCTTTATTCAATAGGAGAAAAGCCAATAAATAGATGTTGCTTACAGAGAGAGACTCTAATTGAAATAAGAAATTCAATAGGTAACTACCCCTAAATCTAGCTTCTAATCCACGATATTCCACTTATGTTTCAACTACTCAAAACCAATACTCAAAACAAATAATAAAAAATTCTTAATTCATTCCGGGATGTTTATTTTTCCTAGAATAAATCAAACCATAACGGTTTGGGTTGTTATCGTTTTGTCTCCCTTGGAAAAATGACTTTTCCTCAAGGAGGAAATCAGAAAATTGAGCAGCGGCCAGATCCTAATCTTCCCAAGTTGCATCCTCTAGAGGGTGGTTCTCCCATTGGATGAGGAGTTCCAATTGCCTAGCGGAGTCCAGCAATGTTGAAGCATAGCCGAAGGTGTGAGGAGTAGTTCCATATCCGTTGAAATGGGAAGCGACAAAGGAGAGACGTTGCTTGTAGGCCAGGAGTAGGGCGTAGTAAAGAAACACGGAATACCGGGTGGATTTTTGCAGCGAAGGGAGTTCTAACTTATATTCAACCTTGCTAATTCGCCTCGAACCCTAAATGGTCCAAAAAAGCAGGCGAAAAGTTTCTCAAATTTGGAATGAGATAAATATCTTTAGCAGTAGGGGTGAAGTTTTAACCATACAAAGATCGTCAGAAGAAATTCAAGGTCCTTACGGTGGCTTTGTCAGCGTGCAACTTCTTTCGGTGTTGAGCTTTAAGGTTACCCTTTAAAACCCGAAGCATAGCATCCCCAGTTTCAAGTTGGTCTTCTAATTCGGCCACCAAAATCTCGCCCTTCACATAATGAAGTAGCGGAGGAGGATTACGCCCATAGACCATTTTAAAAGGCTTAGTGTTCGCGACTACATGATAACCGGTACTAAAAGAGAATTCTGCCCAACAAAGAAATTTACTCCATCGCTTTGGTTGTTCATGTGTAAAACAACCTAGATAAGTCTCAAGGTGCATTTGACTACTTCCGTCATTCGTCTAATTGTAGATGATAGGCGGTGCTCATGTTTAAGTGAGTTTTGCTCAAACGAAATAGTTCTGCCCAGAAGTGACCGAGAAAAAGAGGTTCTCTATCCAAAATTATAGATCTGGGCATGGCGTGCAAGCGAACAATCTCTTGACAAAATGTGGTGGAATTGATTTCACAGTGTATGGATGAGCAAGAGCGATGAAGTGTTTGTATTTTCGAGACAATTCACAACCACTAAAATCACATTAAAGTCTCGTGATTTGGGAAGTTCAATGATGAAATCAAGAGATTTATCCTCCCAAATACGATCTGGAATGGGTAGTGGTTGAAGTAGACTGCAGGAGCTAAGGTTTGATACTTATTATGTTGGCAAGTAATAAAATGTTGGATACTTATAAGGTTTGATACTTATTATACCTGTATCATTGATCACTTAGCCAACGTAAAGTTTTGAGGTAACCCCATGTCCCCAATCGAAGTTGTGTGCGCTTCACCCATCAATTTCAAACATAACTAAGATTGGTTAGGTATGACCAATCTTGATTTGTAGAACAACCCGCCATTCACAAAGTAGAAGTGGGAATTTTGATGCGGATGTGTCTATAATTCTAAAATTCTAGCACTAGTTTCAAGGTCTTCTAGCAAAGCTTGAGGTACTAATTCGCTTGCAATAAGAATAACCATTTGAAAGAGATCTCACTGTTGGGGTCGTCTCGAAAGAGAGTCCGCTACTACATTCTCTTTTCTTGGTTTGTAAAATCGAATGGAAGTAGTTTTACCATAAGCCGTCGGGAAGTAGTGACGATCTTTTGATTTCATAGATGCTTAAGGCTATGATGATCGATTGAACAAGAAAATGGCGTCCCAACAAGTAATGAGACCACTTTTAGAGAGAAAGCGCCAATGCAAGCAATTCACGTCATAGGCTGGTTTATAACGATTTGAAAATGAGAATCCTTTGCTGAAATAGGCTATGGGATGTCCATTTTGCATAAGGAAAGCACTAATCCCATCCATGGAAGCTTCACATTCAACGGTAAATGGTTGCTGAAAATCGTAGTTGAAGAACTAGTGTAGTGGTGAGAGCAATCTTGAGTGATTTAAAAGCTGAATTGGCTTGTTCAGACCATTGAAAGGCATCATTTTTGGTTAAATCGGTTAAAGGTCAAGCAATAATCCCATAGTGCTTCACAAACTGCCGATAATAACCAGCGAGCCCGAAGAACCCACATAAATCCTTTATGGACAACGGAGTAGGCCAATGGGCAACAACCATAATCTTTTCTGGTAACAACTCGACACCCCCACTCATAACAATATGTCCCAAATAGTTGATCCTAGTCTTTCCTAGAAAGGACTTCTTAGCGTTTGCGTAGAAATAGTTTTGCTGCAATATGCAAAGATAATATTGAGATGCTCAATGTGATCCGGCATAGTGGCACTATATATCAGAATATCATCAAAAAATATGAGCACAAATTTACACAAGTAAGGACTAAAAAGATCGTTCATGATAGTTTGGAAGGTAGCCGGGGCATTAGTGAGACTGAAGGGCATAACCACAAATTCATAATGGCCTCAGTGTGTTCTAAATGTAGTCTTGTGAACATGTGATGGTAGTACCCTAATTTGTTGATACCCTGAGCGTACATCAATCATTGAAAAATATTTAGCACCATGTAATTTATCTAATAACTCATCAATGTCTGGGATGGGATACTTATCTAGTACCGTAATTTGGTTGAGACAATGATAATCAACAAATAAACTCCATGTACCATCTTTCTTGTAACCAATAATACCTGACTTGCAAAGGGACTGGAACTAGGATGAATAAAACCATGAGCCAATAATGCTTGTACCTGAGATTCAATCTCATCTTTATGGTAATGGGGATAATGATAAGGCCGTAAATTTGGTGGTGAAGAACCATGCAGCAAAGAAATCATGTAGTAATGACCATGAGATGGTGGCAAGGATCTTGGTTTATCAAACAGTAGAAAAATCATGAATAATCTTTTAGACATATTGAGGACAGCTTTTTGGTTGTCTCAGTTTGATGAAATTCAAAACTTTGGAGGCACACCTGAGGAGTAGATTTCAGAATTTCATCCTGTAGCTTTTTTTTTTTTTTTTTTACCATCAACCCTGAAAATCATGTACATGTCGTTCCAATTTGCTTGCAATTTGTTGAGAGAGGCCAACCATTTAATCCCCAACACTAATTCTGATCCAACCAAAGAGAAAGAATAAAAATCATGTGCAATGAGTCAACCCACTCAGTCGAGCAGCTAAATCTTTACAAACCTGATTATAGCGAACAATACTACCATCACCAATTTGAAAGCCAAAGGATGGGACTGTTTGTGTAGACATGTCAAGGGTTTGTATTAAAGAAGCTGAAATAAAATTGTGGGTGGACCCACTGTCCACCAACAACAATACTGAGGAACCATTTAATCACTTCATTGTTGATGTTGACAGGGAGCCGAGTATAGCGTTGAAAGCCACAGTGAAGTCATCTTCGGGTTCTATCTCGATGCTGGATTTGTATGGTTCTGCGATGGGGTTTCCTTCCTCATCGACCTCCATTAGAGAGGGACAGTGAACTGCAAGGATGCCCTAGACAGAATTGTTCTGCACAGCGGAAGAAGAGCTGTTTTTCTCGACGGCTTTGTTGTTCAGTCTCCATGGTAGAAACGCGACTGGAAACGTTAGGTGGTGATAAAGCTGTGTTTGACATCGCAGAGGGTTTTCCAGCGCTGGACGAAACGTGAGCCTTCAGAGATCACACGTGTAGGAGTTATCGAGGTTGGACGCGAAGGTGAATATAGAGGTGTTGACCTAGTTGGTATAGCATATGAAACGGGCTTGGGCCCATGAGTTAGGGTCAACTATTGTTCAAACTCCACTGTTAGACTGGCGGCCATGTAGACGCTCCTGGGTTTGTGAATCTGAACATGCGATCGTGATTCCTCGTGAAGACCAGTCAAGAATATGCCAAGCAAACAAATCGTTGCAAAGTGTCCGACACCTATGCAACCTTCTTTGCCCATTTTGGACTATATTCCTGAACTGTGCCTGCCTACCTTATCGCACGCAAATGCTCATTAGATTGAGATACTCAAGTGGTCCAAAGTATTCTTGAAGTGCCCTGACCAAGTCATCCTAGTAACGCACCAATCGTTGCAAAGTTAACCAAGCAAACAAATCCAAAGCATCCCCTTCAAGGTACAACGTTGCCACATCTCCCTTGTCGTCGTTTGGTTTGTTATGGTAATGAAAGAATTTCTCGGCCTTAAGGATCCATCCCCGCAAATCTCCCCTCGAATTTGTGAAAATCAATCTCTGCATACGAGAGATGAGATTGCCGATGAGGAGACTCTGACTCATCGTCGCTATCATCTGTGTAATTTCTGGGCTTTGGGTTGGAGCGTTGTGGGTTGGCCGATTGAGCTTCAGGGGTGTTTACCTTGTCTCATAATCATCCAGGGCGTCAAGTTGTGTTGCAATGGCAGCGAGTGGATCCGACGGTGGTGAAAGTGGTCATTTTTCATGTTGAGACACTTGCGCAAAGCGTGTATTAACCATATTGGATCGTTGAGGCTCTAACGCCAAATGGTAAGTTCCTGAACTGTGTGTAAATTTTGGAATAAAAGGGAAATAGGATTACTCTATTTCAAAGAGAATCAAGTATCTCACTAGCTCTCGAAGAGCACCCTCTGTTTTAATAGAGTAAGCAAGTATCTCCCTAACTTTAGAAGAATAGCCCAGGAGAATCTTTGATATCGATTTTATTCTCTGAATATTCAATTCTTTATTCAACAAGCGAATAGCCAATAAATAGACATAGCTTAAAGAGAGAGACTCTTAATTCAAATACGAAATTCAAATAGGTAACTGCCCTGAATCTACCAACTAATCTCTAATATTGTGGATATTTCACTCATTTCTTAACTACTCAAAACCAATACTCAAAACAAATAATAATTCCTAATTCATCCTAAGACGTTTATTTTTCCAAGAATAAATCAAACCATAATGGTTTTGGTTGCTATCATTGCATCAATAGATCAAATGATAGATCAATTCATTTTTCATGTAAAGTTTAGATGGATTAGCATGCTCACTCGATTAAGAGCATGGCTCTCCCTCTGATCTTTAGGATGCCTTTCTCTTTCTTCACGATTTTTTTCTGCTTCATAACACCTAGGAAACCAAAAATAAAAATTAGGTCAATATCAAAGTTCCAAATATATTTTTCAGACGATTGGGAGAGGGGGCTAAGACATTGCAAAGTTGAGAGACAATGTTCATGTAAGAGGTATGAAGTAGCTACTGACACTTGAAAGTAATATTGGGGCATTATTTAACAGTTTCACTAAGTTTGCAACAAATGGCATGATAGGCAAGGAGAAAAATTTTCTTACTTGTCAAAATCTGAAAATTCTTGCACTGGTTACAAACCCAACGGTTGCCAGACACCATTAAAATGCAACAGTGGCTACATACATGCTGCAAGTGAACCATGATAAAATTCTTCTTCTTCAATCCAACAATGTGTTTGCCAAGCTAGAGAAACATCAAAACCTTTGTAAGAAAAAAAAATATATAATCTTCACTTACAAAATGAATTAAATTTCTTCACACTTATGCAATGAGAAACTATAGGTATTCAAGTATTTGATCACGTAACAGATTCAAACATCTTCACTTATGAATGAATTAAATTTCTTTCACACTTATGCAATGAGAAATTATAGGTATTCAAATATTTGATCACATAATGATTCAAACATAACTTGCCCAAAAGAACAATAATTCGATTGTTAGAATATTAGGAAATAAATTAGGAGATTTGTTAGAATCTTGATTATAGGATCTGTAATCCTTGATTTTCTCAACTAATCTATTCTCGAGTTTATATATGGTACTTTCTTTTCATCTTAATATTAGTATGAGTGTTTTATCACTTTGAATTCCAATATTGTATCGAGCTAGGTCTCGCCTCCGTACGCACAAAAAATTAGAGAACAACATTGTGCTTCCTCTGGTTCACGGGCTTTTCACATTCGACTTGGATTTCTATCAAGTCACGAAGGAGAGGAAGATAGTCAAGTAGAGGTGCAAACACGAGAGGAGTGAGAGACAGAGGAGACACGAGAGAAAGGGATCGATACTTGTGACAAAAAGCATAGTGCGATAAATGGGCATAGTGACGGAGGAAGAAACCCTTTGATGTGCCGGGACGAGGGCGCGTTGTGAACTACCGCCACCACGGGAGAAGTCGCGTCGCCGCCCAGGTAAGTCCCCGAAGAACGATTAGGAGTGGAAAAGGCCGTGGGCTTGGCTTGTTTTAGGCCTCGATCGGGCTCGGCCTGTCAGCTAAAGGCCGTGCCAAGGCACATTTTCAATAACAGCCGTGCCTAGGCTTGATAATAAGCCTTTTAGGCCTGTCAGGCCGGCCTGTTAGAAGAAGGATAAAATTGTAATTTCTCCATTTTCACGCAAGCCGAGTCCAGGATCTGATTGAGAAAGCCAAGTTCGGGATCTGATTGAGCAAGCTGATCTGTTCTTCGCTTCTGCTGGTTCAGTCTTCGGCTGGATCTCATTTTCACCAACAAATTGGTAAGTACTTGCTTCTGCTGGTTCGTTTCGTCGATTTTGCTTTCGGCTTTACAATTTCTTTCAATTTCTTTTTTAAGGTGCTTTGGATGATTTCCAAAACTTGAGCGCCGCTCTACCATTCAAAGGTATCATCTATTTTCCCCTTTTTGCTTTGCCTTTGTGTTGATGATGTAATATTCGCACTTTTATTTCTTAATCTTCACTTTCTTTTGCTCGTAGTTCAAAGGTGAACCGAGAACAAGGAGGATTATCCTCCTCCTCCGGCTTTCGGAGTTTTTATTGTGTTAGCGTAAGCAATTTGAGCGATGAGGACCATCGTGAGTTTTTTTAATTATATTACAACTATGAAGTGAATATGAATGAATTTTTCGTGCACTTGTGATTTGCTTCTTCTTAATCTTCCCGTTGAAGTACTCGACTTGTGCATCTATATGATCGTTTTATGTCTTTTATGCTCATCTCTATCATTGCATTCCCAAATTTGGTTTCTTTTCTTTATGCAATGCTTCATCAATTGCTTTCTGCCTCACAAATGAAGTCATAGCCATATCTGATTTTACTTTTAGAGTTTACAAGACGTCGATTGTGTTGATCACTAATCACTTACCCTAACCCAAGCATATGATTGTATGGTTCCGTTGCCTTGCTCAAGCAATTTTTGGTTTCGTAACCATGACGTAAGTTTGGATTTGAGTAGTCTCGGCTAGCTGTGAGTTTGCTTACATTTAGAAAAACAGGCCATAGGCCGAGCCAAAGCTCGTATTCGTGCCGTGGCTCGAGCCGAGAAATGGCTGCAATGAGCCACGTGCCACGAGCCACAAAGCCAAGCTCAAAGCCACCTTGTTGCCAAACGGGCTGGCTGTTAAGTGAAGCCTGGCCCGGCCCGGTTCCACCCCTAAGAACGATGGCCATTTGAGCAAATGCGTGACCCACGTGTCGCCACCGTGCCAACGCGTGACACCCATGCGCCAACGTATCCAGAGACCTTCGGCGACCTCTTTCGCCCAAAAACATGAATCCTTTCATTTTCCCTCCTTTATTCGGTTCGGTACCTCAATTCCACACTGGAGTCTTTCCCATGGCTTTTGTCCGTACAAATTCTCAAACTTAAGATTCTCCATTTTTAAGACGACCCAAAACCACGGAGATGACACCGCATTTCTCGAAAAATCACAATATGGTTATTGACCATAGGTTTAATGGTAAAAATTATCTCCAAGGGTCACAAAGGGTACTAAGGTATAATCGTTGTAAAAAAGTAGAAATACATTAATGGGGCGTCCTCAACCGGCACCCTAATGACCCAAACTTTGACACATGGTTCGCCGAAAATAACCAAGTTATGACTTGGTTGTGTATGGGATGCAGCTCGAAGGACCTACTCCTCACTTGATAACACCGTTGCCTTGATCCACCTAAAAAGAAGGGCCATAATAGAGAAGAATGCTAGAAACTCCATAGAAAACCTTATAATGGAAAAATCGAACTTCCAAAGTCACTGGACCATAGTGAACCAAAGATTGAAAATGACAATCGCCCGAGTCGAAGAGTTACGATGCTTCGCATGATACTCGGCATGCGTAATAAGTTAAACTCGTTGCAAGTGTGAATCTAGTGCAACAGTAATTCTATTATAGCTCTAAACACCGTGATGGCTAGTGATGATACCGGATTGTTGACTCGGAGTCGCGGATCATATGACTCGAAACGTAACTTTATTCCATAACCTTAAATTCTATCATGAACACCTCAAAGTGAAAGTAGCTAATGGTGTATTCACAAGAGTGGAAGGCATTTCCACGCTACATTGTTTGATCAATTGACAATCCATAATGTTCTGTTTGTACCTCGCACTCACTTGTAACATGATATTCGTGAGTATGTTGACTAGAGGTCAACTATGTCGAGTAATTTTTATGATGGTTTATGTGCTTTTTAGGATTTAAAATCGAGGAGGAGGATTGAGACTTCGGAGAATGGGATGGATTGTTCTACCTTGAAGGATCAAACTCGAAGAATAAAGATGCATCAAAGGCAAGACGAGCACTAGTTAGCTTGAATTCTCAAAATAATGATGTATTTTGTGACATTGTCTGGTCAAAGCCACCCTAGTTTTGATTATATGAAGCATGTGTTTCCCAGTTTATTTCATAAAAATTCTGTTCATTTTCATTGTGAAACTTGTCAATTTGCAAAACAAACTAGATCTTCATATCCCAAGCAACCATATCACCCTCCTCCTCATTCACACTAATTCATAGTGATATTTGGGGTCCCGCTCGAATAACTATTCTCACCCATACCGATGGTTCGTTACTTTCATAGTTGATCACACCGTAACCACATGGGTTTATTTAATGAAAGACAAATCGATGTGGCCAAAGTCTTTTGAAACTCCTATACCTTTGTGTGAACCCAATTCAACACCTCCATTAAGGTACTTTGAAGTGATAATGCCAAGGAATACACGAGCACAACCTTTAAAGAGTTTCTTATTCGCCAAGAAATTCAACACCAAACTTCTTGTCCTTACACTCCTCAACAAAATGGAGTGGCCAAACGAAAAACCATCACATATTGGAAGTAAACCGAGCCTTGCTAATGAGCGAAATGTCCCTACCATCTTCGGGGTGATGCCATCCTAACAAAGAAGATATCTCATTAATCGCATGCCTTCCAAAGTTTTTAGTTATGACACTTCAATTCAAAAACTCCTTAGACTCTTTCCTAATTGCCCTCTAATCAATTCATTACCTCCTAAGGTGTTTGGCTAAGTTATATTTGTTCACAAAACGGATGGCAACAAATTTAGTACTCGAGCTAACAAATGTATATTCATTGGCTACTCCTCTACTAAAAACGGTACAAATGCTATTTTCCTTCTTCCAAGAAACTTATTGTCTCCGACATACTATGTTTGCGGAAAAAGAAGCATATTATCCCAAATTACCCATTCACGGGGAGTATTCGGCAGTGAATGGCTAAAAGTTCACCCAACACATTACTCTCACTTCGGCTAACCTTATCGCTACCCTTGACTCACTTGCTCCCACAAACCAAACCTAGTCCTACTCAACTCAATCATGAATATGAACCCATTCCACCTCAACCCGAACCTAATGGACTGAATTCCAATCTTGATAAAGAAAAATTGCAAATTACCTTAACCATTAGGACTTGATCCTTCGAGGTAGTTTGGAGTTGGGGAATGAACTTCTCCGCATTCTGTGGCGGTAGTCTCCATCAAAATATGGAAGCCTTGTAGCAAGAACCTTTGCTCTACATTCACCAGCTTGATTCAAAGAAATGGTCATACAAGTTTGTATAATTGACCACAATATCTTCCTTGGCACCTTTTCTTAACATTGACTCGTGCACGAAGAAACACGTCCATATAGAAAGTTAAAGTTTAATAAACAAATCGACCACCAAGCAAAAGTAGCACAACTACACTTGTTTCCTTTTATCTGCTACACTAAAGCTCACCATTCTCGAAGCTTATCGGATCCTCGGAGATTTTTGAGATTTTGGGTGGCAATACCATATATATTCGTCACCCTCTTTTGGAGGAAACACCCAAATATAACGACTTGTAAAACCACGTTTCTTGCAATATTCGAGGTATCCAATCTAACAAAAAATGCACATATAAAATTAGTAGAGTCAAATATCTTTTTTTTTTTTAAAAAAAAAAAAGCTACCGTAAATGATAATCATAGGGGTAGCTTACTAGAATTTCATGGTACACAATGTCCGTAGAGCCTCAGTGAAAATATTTCACGTAATCAAGATAAGAAAGATACACTTGTCGTTGATTAGAATTTGGCATTCGTATCCAAATTCTTGCAAATACATGCCAAACAAGCATACTTCTACTCCTTCAATATTTTGAAACAACAAAATTGCCTGCAATAAAAACAAAAGGACATCAATACACATAATCATTGGTAAAGAATTCAATCACACTAGAGTAATACCTTCGATGTATAAGGAAATTCCGTTGGGTAATTTTCTTCTTGAAAGGTTTTTAGAAACGTGGTTTTACTTGCTACCTTCTTTTTAGAGATGACATGACCCTTATAGCAAGCGACTTATCAACCCCGGCACCCGAAAATCCATTGAAATTGTACATATCACCGTAACGTCTCAATCGATTTAGTTGTCTACCAAACAAGACAATAATCTACAATAAGTAGGAATCAATTGGTAAATCACACCTCTTCATAACTTTTTGTTCACGCATTGCCCTCTCTTGTCTCTCTTGTTCTAGTCTCCTAAACAACCGTTTCTCTATGTAGTCACTCATATTTGTTGTAGGCAGATCCTTGGCCCCAAGAACAGCACCTTGAGGAAGGGTTTTGTGCTTTTGAATGTAGCAGCGAGCACAATTGTATCCAGCTTGTTGCCCATCATTTATTCCACCATTTAATAAAGCACAAATTTGATGGTGCTGAGCTTCACATAGATCACATTGCACCCACTAAATGGAAAGGAAAAACATGTATCAAACTTAGAAATACCAATAAACGTATTAAGAGGCAGCAAAACAAGTAAGAAATTTTTAATATGACACGAACCGATTCCTCGATTGTTTCATCATTTTTCTTCTTCGAAGCTTCGGCTTAGCTATTCTGGTTTTGCCTAACTCAAATCTGTCTTTAGGAGGCCTTTTATAGCATTGAACACAAAAATTGAGTTTTATTTCCTCAACCCTTAAGTATAATAGTCAACTGCTCGTCTAATGGGAACAACACAATTCCAGCACCAAATCGGAGGTAAATTTAACGTGAGCCTTCCTTCTCCACATATCTGACAAGTTATGGTACTTGCAGATTGCTTCTTTGCATGAACCTTTGCCTTTTGTTTGCCCTGGATCAATACATGAGAATAGTATTTATGAAGCCAAATGAAATTATATGTCACTCTATTGTTTGAAAGTTTAAAGAGGAAAGAGAGTTTCAAAGGTTCATGATATTCTAATTCTTTTATTCAATTAAAGGTGAATGGTTTTAGCACAAACAAGAGTTGAATTGCAGAGGCAGGTCTTGAGTGACGTACCTTTTTGGCTGGGGGCTGGGGGAGATCTAGCAGAGGCAAGTTCCAATCCCACATTGAAGTAGAGGAAGGTGGGAAAAAAGTGGGTGTTGGAGAAGGAAACGCTTCTTGCAACAAAATGAAAAGCAATCAATTAAGCAAACAACAATTAATGACAGTCATAACAGAGGATGGCAAAGGGTTTGAGACTTTGAGTGTGATATGTAGTCTGTAAATGTTAGTAATTAGGTAATTAGGCTTAGTGATTACCTAATTAGGGTTAATAATTGGGTAAAGTGACGGCACACAATTAAGTCCATGAGGCGCACTAAAGGGAGAATTAGTTAGTTAGTTATAGTTAGTCACTAGCCGTTAGTTAGTTAGCAAGAGGATTGTATATCCGAATCCGTAAAGGGATGTTAACCCAACTATAAATCTGAACTTTCTCTCCGTGGCTAAAGCTAAGAAATGTCTGAAAAGGGTTGCCAAGAGTACATTGTTTACTTCTCAGTGCAGACAAAAATTGAGAATGCACTTGAGAACATTCCAGTTGTTTGTAAAGAGGAAATACGAAGCTTTGAGACTGTGTATCGACTACAGGGAACTAAACAAGGTGACTATCAAGAATAAATATCCTCTCCCCATGATTGATGAAAAAATTATGTAGGGAGGAGTGTTGCCGGCAGGAGAGGTTCGTTACGGTAGGAGCACCGCCGGATTTGGGAGGTCACGAATGGGGTGCCTCTGGTTTTGTCTCGGAGTTCCGAGCAAGCCTAAGCCATGGGGTGTTAAGTCAGCTAAAAATGCATATGCGAAGCTTGGTGCTGATGGGGATGCTCAGTTGCTTGATATAAGAGCACCATCAGAGTTTAGGCAAGTAGGTACTCTTGATGTTTTGCATAGCAATTCGCTTAAGGATGCTGTGCGAAGTTCTTTCAGCTGAGATTTTAGATGGGAATAAGTACAAATGTGACAAGTAAGTGTTTTAGTCTTTGAGAAAAATTTCTGGCGGTTCTCTTTGTTGGTCTTGTTGATTAACAAACTTACTGTTTTTCGGTTGCAAGAAATTGGTGGCGGCTAAGAAACAGATGTCTATACTTGAAGCCCCTAATGTTCTCGTAATAAAACTTAAGGTTGGCTTGTAGTGCAGTTTTGTTTTCAATTGCGTAAGCTTGTTGCCTCTCAGCCTTTGAATGAAGTTGTGCTATTGAATTTGGTTTTCAGAGATTTGAGGGCATATTGGGTGGGAAGATCGATAAGGCTGTTGCATTTGAAGATATTTTGGTGCTTTCTAGCTTCATGTGCAAAGCAAGCCAGGTAGGTAAAATGTTCAGTTTATATTAACTACTGCAAGGTTCTCATTTGCAATTTGTGCTATTTAGGTAGTTATGATTATGACTAGTTCTTCCTTCGCACTCTTGAGATATTAGTCTTGCAGACTGCTTTTCAGAAGGGCAGAGTATAGAGGCTTCTTTCCTGGTCCGACAAAGCATCCACATAGTTAATTTTAGTTGTCTTTTGCTGTTTTTGTTCAATTATTGACGCCTGCTGCTGGGTGGGTATAATGCACGGACCATTTATGAATGAGATACACAAATCCATCTAGACTATGAATATAGGCTATTCTTCCTTGTAGGTTTTAATACTATTACACTTACTATAAAGCCTAACTTGCTAGGTTAAGGCAACCGACCAAAGAATGTTTAGAAGCCTTTACCCTGGATGAAATATGTCAGATTGATCGTTTTTATACAATCTTGCCTCAAGTAATCTTATTTTTCATTTTCCTTTGATAATGTGATTTTCCACTTGTTAATTTTCTAATTCTTTCATACTCACGCAGGATCCAATGCCAGAATACGGGCTCTTTGGTACTATTGTCCATTCGGATACTCCCGAAATCGGCCATTATTATTGTAGAATCAGTTATTAATCCCATAATTATAGGGATTAACTAAACCTAGTGATTATTGTTAGATATCGGTTTTCAAATTTCAAATTCTAGATCTCACTAACAGATTAGATTCTCTACTTTGTCTATAAATGTAATCGTTCACTCATCTGAATAATACAACAATTATTCTCTTATCTGATTCTCTTCATGGTATCAGAGCAATTAGAAGAGATTAATTGAATATTGTCAGACGTTGCCTACTGTAACGTCTTCAAAATTCTGAGACGTTGCCCACTGCAACATCATCAGAACTTGTCCAAACGCTAGTCTCGTCTAACTGTCAAAGTCTGGACCAAGCTTCGACCCGTCTATCCAAAGCTTATCCGGCGATTCACCCAATCTCGTCCGACAGTCCTCTCAGTCACCCAGTCTCGTCCGACTGACGGTTCACCAAGTCTCATCTTCAACTGGTTCTTCAGATTCGTCCAACTCGTCCGTGGCTTCAGACCGTCGTCCTTCTCTGCAATCTTCGGCGTCCAGTCACAACGCCCTCTAATCGTCCGACGGTCACAGCCCCATCATCTTCAATTACACCGAACTCGTTCGTGGTCATCTCGGCACTCCCTGGATTTTTCGTCAGACCCAGTGTCAGTAGCCCCTGTATTTGTCTCCGATCGACCTTCTATCTCAACGTCCTGTCCCGGTCTTCCAATCGTCAGTTGCTCTCAGGTTCACGACACTACGTCTTGACGATTCTCTAGTATTACAGTCGTCTTCAGATTCGTGGATTCGGTGGATACATCGGGTATTATCTGTGTTGTTATTATTTGGACTGTTACTAGGCTTTATTTATCATTTGACTATAGAATTTATCATTGGGCTTCGGTTTGTTGCTGAGCTCCATTTATCATTAGGGTCATGTCTGTCTCTTTCAGCCTTACGTCTGATTGCACTATTGGAAAGTTTTTTTTAAAAAAAAAAAAAAAAACCTTATTTCAACAACCAATATGTCTTCAAAGCGATTTATGGGGACCATCCCGCACACCAAACCGATCAAAATCCAAATGGTTCATCACTTTCATTGATGACCATACGCGTGTCAATTGGGTTTACCTGTTAAAAGATAAAACCGAGGTGTATCAAACCTTCCTCAACTTCCACAGTATGATCCAAACCCAGTTCCAAACCCACATCCAGATCCTACACACTGATAATGGGACTGAAGACTTCAATCATCGCTATCTACCTTCCTATCCAAAAATGGCATTATTCACAAAAGCACTTGCCCCAATACACCTCAACAAAATGGCATTGCCGAATGAAAGAATCGTCATATTCTCGAAACTGCAAGAGCCATCATGTTTAGTAGTAATGTTCCTAAATATCATTGGGACGATGCTATTCTTACTGCTACATTCCTCATTAACCGAATGCCAAGCCAACCACTATTTTACAAAATGCCACTTCAGCTCTTGCATCAAGACTATAACCTCCCATACCTCAAAAACACTCTGCCACTTAGAGTGTTTGGTTGCACATCTATGTTCACCTCCATCATACCAACAAACTTGACCCTAAAGCCCTCCTTTGTGTCTTTCTTGGCTACTCTAATTCCCAAAAAGGATACAAGTGTTATGACCCGATTTCCAAGCGTTTTTCGTTACCTGTGATGTCACCTTTCATGAAACTACTCTGTATTATTCCATGTCTGCAATTCAGGGGGAGATAGTGAATTCTAGACACCAAAAGATGACCAAACAGTTACAATCTATACACCTATCCATACAGAACTAGATACCTCTGATAATCCTGATAATGTGCCAAGTCCAGGGGGAGACACAAACAAGTGGGGTAAGACCTACGTACGAAGAAATAAAAAGGGTAATGAGTCACAAGCTATTAGCACTCACAAGGAGTCAGAACCAGAGGCAGGTTTAGGAGAAACAGTGGTAACAAAGAATTCTGACCTTGATCTTCCCATCGCAGTACGGAAAAATCCCAGATCATGCACTCGACATCCTATTGAACAGTTTGTCTCCTATAAGGCCCTTTCATCTAAATACAGGGCGTTTGTTTCTCACCTTGATAGCATAAGGGTACCAGACACTGTTGATGAGGCCATGGCTATACACAGTGGAGGCGGGCTGTCTGGAAGAGATGGAGGCCCTCAAAAGAAATAAGACATGGGATATAGTAGATCTACCTCAAGGAAAGAAGCCTGTTGGATGCAAATGGGTATTCACCCCAAAGTATAGAGCAAATGGAACACTTGAGAAATACAAAGCTAGATTGGTTGCAAAAGGTTTCACTCAAATATATGGGGAGGATTACACTGAAACTTTTGCTCTGGTAGCCAAATTGAATACCATCAGAATTCTCTTATCAATTGCAGTAAATCTAGGCTGGGATCTGCACCAACTCGATGTAAAGAATGCCTTCCTCAATGGAGACCTCAAGGAAGAAGTGTACATGAAGTTGCCTCCAGGGTTCCCAGGAAAAAAGGTTAATCAAGTTTGTAAGGTAAAGAGATCATTATATGGCTTGAAAAAATCTCCACGTGCCTGGTTTGACAGATTCACTCGAGTTCTGAAGAGACACGAGTATACTCAGGGGCAGAGCGACCACACTCTATTCGTTAAACATCACAAGGGTAAGATGGCTGTGTTAGTTGTGCAGGTTGATGATATAATTCTTACTGGAGATGACGAGGTAAAAATTAATCAAATCAAGGCAGCCCTAGCACGAGAATTCCAAATCAAGGATCTTGGCGAAATGAAATACTTTTTTGGGATGGAAGTAGCTCGATCCAAGAGATCCTCTCCCAAAGGAAGTATGTACTAGACCTCCTAAAGGAAACAGGGATGACAGGTTGCAGACCCAGTGACACACCTACACAGGTTAATAAAGTAGATGAAGAAACAGATCTCAGTCAAGCGATGGACATAGGGAACTATCAACGATGGTAGGAAAACTAATATATCTGTCCCATACCAGACCAGACATTGCATTTGCAATAAGTGTTGTCAACCAGCATTCGCATGACCATAAACAGAAACATTTACATGAAGTCTACAAGATGTAGAGCTGTTTACAGATGTTGATTGGGCAGGCGATCAAGATGACAGGAAATCGACATCTGGGTATTATACACATGTGTGGGGTAACTTGGTCACATGGAGAAGTAAAAAAGCAAAGTGTAGTTGCAAGAAGCAATGCTGAAGCTGAATACAGGGCTGTAGCACTGGGGATCTGTGAGGGCATATGGATAAAGCGTGTCCTAGAAGACTTGAGGAAATGCATAAATCAAACAATCAAGGTCTATGGTGATAACATGGCTGCAATTCACATTGCTCATAACCCGGTTCAACATGACAGAACCAAGCATGTTGAGATAGACAGACATTTTATAAGGGAAAAAGTCGATGAGGGTATCATTGATCTAAGGTATATACCCTCAAAAGAACAGAATGCAGACATCCTTACCAAAAGATTGCCGAAGGACAGATTCGAGTATCTAATTGGCAAGTTGAACTTGATTGACATCTACAGTCCAACTTGAACGGGAGTGTAGAATCAGTTATTAATCCCATAATTATAGGGATTAACTAAACCTAGAGATTATAGGAGATTATTGTTAGATATCACTTTTCAAATTACAAATTCTAGATCTCACTTACAGATGAGATTCTCTACTTTGTCTATAAATGTAATCGTTCACTCATGTGAATAATACAACAATTATTCTCTTATCTGATTCTCTTCAATTATGCTTATATAAAGGTCTATAAATATATTCTTCACCTACACACACTTCAGTTATCAGTTGTCTATATAATGCATTGACCTTTTAATTCTCTTCTGTGTCTACTGGAAACTTAATTTTGTATTTTGTGTACATGATGCTAAGGGCCGATGGTATCGCCATGATGATTCTTCTGTCTCACTTTCAACCCTGAAAGAAGTTGTCAGAAAAGGTTTACGTACTTTTTTTTCTCGCACTAACCAAAGGTCAGTGCCAATTAGAAATGGTTTTGCTTCGAATGGTTCAAGGTCTCATGACTCTCATAACATTAATGGAAGTCAGGCGTCTGAATGTCCAAAATCTGATGCACCAGCAAAAGTAGTGCATGCAAAATTAAGTTCTCAACAATCTTCTTGGAAGGACGTGTCTGCCATGTCCAAGACTGATAAAGAGCTTTCTAGCCCACGAATAAAGTTTAATTTTAATGGAAATTCTACTTCCAAAAGAGGCCATGAAAGTTTGAATGGGAAAGTTGATGTTCTGTTGCCTGTGCTAACTAATGGACATGTAAAAGACTCAGTTGCTTTGGAGAATGCTAAGAAAGATTCTTCATCAATCAGGAATGGCTTTGATAAAAATAAAGTAGATGCCTTTGAGAACTTAAAAAGGAATGATCCGTTGTTAACAAATAAAAACAATGGTATTCATTCTGTTGAAAAATATCCTAGAAAGTCGGATGTTATGGATGACACTAGAATAAGCAGAGCAATATCAGGTAAAGGACCTGACAACTATAAGCTATAAGGCAATGGTCTCAACAACAAGCCTAAATCATTGGAGAATAAGAGGAAGGAACGGCAACAGCATTTTGCTTGCACATGATGATCAGTCCGAAGCAAGAGCTCAGGAACTGAAAGACATGTATGATATGCTCCAATTCAGCCTTTTCTGAACTCTTTCACCTAACAAGAATTAGAATGTTAGAATTTAATGAATATTTTGTTTTGATCTGACCTGGCTATTTTTTTACAGTTACACATTGATGATTGATCATGTTTTACTTTTGGCTCTTTTTTAATGCCTGTCATACATGGTGTTAGGCTTCTTAGTTTGGTGGGATTCATTTTCATGTCCAATTTGTTATGCCTTTGTTCATGTTTACTTAATTGCTTAGACAATCAGTACAACACTTGCCTTTTAAAAAAGTATTTGTTTATATGCCTTATTTTGATGTTGTATTTTCAAAACATTACTCAGGCTTGAAAATGAGGCTAATTCAGTTTTAAGATCATGTTGCTGGACAGATAAGGTGCATGACTTTTTGTCTTCCAGAAAAAGGTTACATGCACAAGAAGTAGGAAATTCATCAAGTGAAGATGAAATAAAGTCTAATCAGATTTTAGATTACTCTCCGAATTGGTGGTTACATGAGTATGCTTTACAAAAGTGTTTGTTGATTTTCCTGTCATTTTTCACTGTTAACCTCAGATTTTTTTTTTTTTTGGGGGGGGTGTTTAAAATTTGCTCTCCATTAGGTCATGACTTTTTTTCTTTTCTTTTTTTAATTAGCGGATGTACTGTGGAGCAAGGGGGACTTCATATATTGAGAGTGTGAGACAAGTGAATGTTAAATCTCACTACAGAGAAGGTGTTCTTTAAAGGAGTGGATGCCCAACAAGGCCTTATGCAAAGTTCTAATTTGTTCATTCTATAGCTACTTGGTGTATAACTTATTTACAATTTTTGTGCTTTTTAGTTTATTTTTTTCGCAACATTATTGTTTATATTTCATTTTGTTTATGTATAATTTTTTAGGATTGCTACTATATATATTTCTTCATATGCACTTTTTTTATACATTATTCTATATTGTTTATTTCATAATTTTTTTTCTTTAATTGAGTGGTTGTTGTGGAAGAGCCCTAATAATTATAATATTTTTCTATTTGAGTGGTTGTTGCGGAAGAACTCTAATAATTATGACTTTTTTTCTAATTCATCAATTTGCAACGATTTTTTTTAATATTCCGTCCCAATTTTTGATGGAGTTTTAATCGGTCGCAATTTTCGTTCATAACAAGGATTTTTACGATGGATTTTTTTTTTCTCTGTCACAAAACTTGTTTGCAATGAATTTTCTCTGTTTAGCGACGGATTTGTCTATCGCCAAAATCCTCTTTTTGTGTGTGTAGTGCAAGACGTGGACTAGTGGCATATTAGATGGCCTTATCCCCAAATTTAAGTAGACTCCATGATGTGTTTCATGTCTCCCAGTAAAAGAAGTACCAATCAGACCCTGAATATGTTATCGAGTACAAAGATTCGATGTGTAGGATGACTATACATATGTAGTTGAGCTAGAACAAATCATTGATTGTCAAGAGAGGTGGATCAAACATGGAAGCAACACATTTGGAAAGTAGTCCGGAAAGTATTATCTCTTAGGAAGCAACCTCAGAAGTGAAAGAAGGTACAAGAAGAAGCAATATCCAAACTTTATGCTCAAATGTATATATCAAATTTTGAGGACGAAATTTATTTTACAAGAGAATAATTGTTACATCCCAAATTTTGGAATTTGAAAATTAAATATTATAAGGGGATTAATTTTGAAAATTTGTTTTGAATAATTGATAAAATTAATTATTCGAATTTAGGGCCTATTTTCCCCAAAATTTAAGGAAAAATAGTAAGAAGATAAATTTAGCCTAAAAATTTTTGAGTCAATATTCTAAGGTCTAAAGAAGTTAATTAAGAAGAAAAATCCTCACATGGAATATTTTTAACACTTCTCTAATGTTTTCAATTAAATAAGTAAATGACCAAGTTACAAATAATAGTCTCGTAGAGGTCAAAGAAAATCAAGTAGGATTATTTTGGGAATGGACTAACCCACTCTACCACGCCACCTCATCTCCTTCTACTCTCATAATTTGACACCTCACCTCTCACTTCCTTCTTTTCTCTCATGACACGTACACACACATGCACCACCAAACTCCCTTAACTTTCATCCGGAAATACACACAAACATTCCAGCCTTATTCCCCATTCCTCATCTCTTTCGGCCAAATAGAGAGTGAGACCGAAAGTGAGAGCGTGAGAGGGAGAGGGAGAGGGAGAGAGAGTCCGAGAGAAACCAGAGGAGTCGGAAGGGAAGAAGAGATTATCCATCCCACATGCAAGGCTGATCTTGAGCTAAGGTGAAGCCTTTTAAACCTTCTCTTACCTTCAGTTTCTTTAATGAATGTCATTGGGGAATGGTTAGACTGAAGGAAATTTTATTTAGTTGAGGGAGAGGGTAATAATTGGGTGGTACGAGCATGGTTGTGTACAAATTGATATCCAAAAAGACGATAATCATTGATGTATGTGTTATTTGGTTCTGGTTGGTTATAGCTGAACGAAAGGCTTGCTGTTTCTGAGTGTAAGGTGTGTTTGTGTGTGCTGAAAGTGCTGTCCAATGGTTTCTAAAGGTTGCTAAAACGATGATTGTCTTGATTCTTGAAAAGTGGGTTGTCCAAAATTATTTTGAGAATAAGAGCATTTGTTTGTTATGAAACTGAAATATAAGAGATCAGCCTTGTTTTAGGTATTGAACTACCCACACAAGGTGTTTAAAAGCTCCTATGTAGTAGTTGCATGCTAATAAGGAGATTGAATTTTATCAATCTTTCTTTTTCTCCTGTTTTGGCCAGCCCTTGTTAAGCAAAAACGAGATTTGTATCTAAGGTTTCCAATGGATTTAGAAAGGATTTTTGTGTAGGGTAATGCCTCTAGCACAAGTTTGAAACCATTGAAATGAGAAGTGATGCTGTCCATCTTCTGGAAATAGAATTTTTTAAACTGGAGCATTATTGATTTTTAAGTGAGGAAAAACCAGGATATTCAACCTCTTCTGACTTTGAGATTTTGTGGACATATAATAAATATGTTAAACCTTAAAACGAGTCC
Organism: Acacia pycnantha; assembly: GCA_025563575.1. Taxonomy (NCBI): domain Eukaryota; kingdom Viridiplantae; phylum Streptophyta; class Magnoliopsida; order Fabales; family Fabaceae; genus Acacia; species Acacia pycnantha. The sequence goes on along the minus strand of JAMWYP010000110.1, from coordinate 90,265 downwards.
TAGATTATGTTAATTGGAGGGTTAGAACTCAAGATAGAAATTTTCAAACTTGGACGGAAATACTGGACGGATTCTGTTTTTTTTTCAGAAGTGAAGTCCATATTGGTGTAAAGTTTTGACTTAGCAAATGGTCCTTTTTCTGTCTGTGAAGCTTGGTGTGTAGATGGTACACATGATAAGCTTTACAATGAGTTCAAAATCACAATAATTGGATAAGTACAACGAAAGTTATAAATTTCTAAGTTTGGTCATAAAAACTGGAAAATTCTATTTCCACATTCAAGTTGTATCTATTTTGCGAAATTTTGGGAATGATGCCGCCACAATTTGATTTGGTGATTATGTTTACTCTAAAATAGACTTGGTGAGCTTTAATTAGGAATTGGAATTACTTGATTTGGAATTTCCTAGACCTAGATATGATTTTTCCAAGTTGCTAGAGAAACTAAAAGTTGAATTTCTTTTAATTCTAGAAATAAAAAAGTTTTTTAGTAAATTGCAACTAGCCTTAAATTGGGAATTTCCAAGTAAGACTTGAAGGGCTATAGATAACTAAGTGTGGGCAGATTACAGGGAACATAACTAATGAAATAAAAAGGATAAAGCTCTATAGGAGGGTCTAGTAAAGCGTAATCTTAATAATATTATTAAGATTAGATTGAATAATGACCCATCTCCATATAATTAAGTAATAAACTACTCAAACACAGCTAAATCCTTAAGTAATGTATGATAACCAACTAACCGTTAAAAATATTTAACGTCAATGTAATTTAAGTAATAAACTACTCAAACACAGCTAAATCTGATCCTATAAGCTTCATAATTCACATATTATATATAGAGCCTATAACCATTAAATATGGTGATGGAAAAAAAATCCACCTAAGGGACAGAGAATTATGACGAGCAACAAAAATATGAACCATTGATCTGCTAAGTTTCGATACCTGAGTTAAAGCCTTTCACTGATTGCTTTGTCTAACAAACTCAACGTCAAAAACACAATCCAAGTTGGGCTTGGCTGATATGCTGTCTGATACCTGAGATTGAAACAAATTCCATCCGAAAATTTACGAGGCACATCAAAGGCATACAAGTTCGAATTCTGAGCAAAGCAAATTGACAAAATCGATTTACCCTCTCAATGATCTCTTCACTCACTGTTGCTAGAAACTGATTAGCTACATGTCACTCGGAGTTCCAGAGTGTAGATATTTCGCTGAAGACATTGATCGATTAGATCCAAAAAAAAAAAAAAATCAGAGGGAAAGCAGACGCATAGACGAGAGGGAGACAGTAGTAAATGAGAAAAAAACAATCGTTCGAGTTTGCGAGAAAGGAAATAAACCTCAAATTCTTCTCACAAACCAGACTAAACCCTGTCGATTTTGAAGAACATAAGAAATTAGAGTAAGAATATAACAAGATTGTTAGAATATAAGGTGTTAGTTAGTAATATAGTTAGTTGGTTAGAAGAATTAGTTAGAGGGATAGGGGTCCTACTCTATATAAAGGGTTCCTCACTATTACTTTCATTCAATATATACACATTGTAAGAGCATTATTGCTACATTGTCAATAATACATCTTCTTTCCTCCTAATTATTTCTCTCAAATCAGTTTAGTTAACATGATATTAAAGCCAGGTTTAGGATTTTGAATCAGGCCTGAAGAAGAAGAAGCTGATATGAAGGTGATGGTTTACAACTTACAACCCAGGTCCTTACTGAGAAATCAAGAAAGCCCCCAGAAACAAGTCCAAATTGTTCAGCGATTCAAAAATTGCCTTACAAACACAAAAGCAAAGGTCAAAGAAATCACACAAAGATGGACCTGTCATTCTTTCATTGGGCAAGGACATCATAGATCACGTGAAGACTGCAGTCCATGTGGATTATAAAAAAAAAGGGGGGGCTAACTTTCTTTGGTGTTGTAAAAAAAAAAAAAAAAAAGAAAGAAGAAAAGAAAAGAAAATGCCTTTAGTCTTGTCCCATTTGACCAAAGCAGAGAATCAGAGATCACGTGAAGATTGTACAATTTTCTTTCTTCTCCCTCTTCACTTTTTCGTTGCACACTCTGAAAACCAAGAAACTCGATCTTGTTTTATTTTTTCTTCGTTCGCACACCGCGTCGGAAGATCAAGAAGCCAGAACAAAGCGAGACGCTCGACTACGGGAAACTCAACAATCCGTTCAGGCAGCAATGTTCGGTCAATCTCAGCCCAGATTATGAGCAGAAATCCAAGAGCCACACCAAACCCAGACTCGAAGCTCTGCCGCCCGAGTGCTGAGGACGATCAGAATCTCAGATCGGGAACAAGATCCTGTAACGACGCGCTCTCTGCAAAAGTGAGGCCCATTTCTGCCCTCTTCATGTATGGTGATCCAACGCCAATTGCTTCCGCTTCTCCTTCTTGGTCTTGCACCGCCAAGAATCGTCAAAGGCAAATCGGGAGAACCAGAAATCGCAAGCAAGAACAATCAAACTTGAAAAGAGTCGTAGCGAAAGTCGACGTGGAAGGGGAGTAAAGAAGAGGAACGTTGCAGAGAAATTGATTTGGAGCTATGGGGTGATGCTGTACACAGAAACGGGAAAGAATGGCCCGTAATTGAGTAGAGTAGAGAGCAAGACAGGCCTCCTCCTCCAGGTCACCCAAGAACAGCAGACCCACGAACGAGAGACGCACGAAAGGCGAGAGAAAATCCAGACTCAGCCCCTGCGATCTACGTAGCTCCGCCACAATTTCTTCAGATTCATCAAAACTGTATAGCAACGAATCATCTTGTATGAAAGGTTTTAGATATCTCTCATCATCCCATAGACACTTGATATCCTTCAAGTTTACTGTGTCATGCAAATGATTCAGTAAATCTTTGTTAGACTTGAATGTCAATCCACAGCTCCAACTTTTGTTATCCGCTACCTGGCCGGTGAAAGAGAGTAGAAGAACCCGCTGTTGGTAATATTATTTCAAAGTAAACTTTCAGCAGCAAAAATTTGCACAGTTCTTCTGTTTTTTCCATTTGGCCAAATACTTGAGTTCAATTTATACAATAGTTATAAAACGGGAAACAACAACTCAATTCCCGCAAATTTATTAAATGCTTATGTAAATTATACGATAACTTGGAGAAGTTCAGCCAACCACAAACAACCACCCCTTCCCCAAATTGTAGTCTCTGGTTCTTTTTCCGCCATGCCTCTCTTCAAAAACTCCCCAACCATCTCGTTGAAGGTGTGGATTTCCGAAGGCGTGGGTTTCGTACTAAAGATCTTTCTTCTTTCTCTTATATTCTTTTCTCTCAGCTTGGTTCAGTGGCTGGCACTCTCTCCCTCTCATTCATTTGATTCTATGCATCTGGTGCAATAATTTCTCTTCCTCTCATTTATAATCCAAGATCTTCATTCGATCAAAAAAAATTCTAAGATCGTCATAAATTTTTTTTGTTATTGATTATTGATTATTGATTTCTATCTTTCTGTGCTTTCCTTGCATTCGATCTGGTTTGGTTTTTGAAGAATCGGTCATCAATGGCTCATAAATTTTGATATGGTATTAATTAAATGTAAGTCAGGCTTTAAAAAATTTGTAATAAGATTAACAAGTTTAATAATGATTTTATAAGAATTATAATGATTTTGACAAAACAGTTTGCTAATAAAAACATACAAGTCATTCACCAACATTTGTAGCATTTCACCAATATTCATAATGGGGTTAACAAGTTTAGTAATAGTTTTAACAAGAATTATAATGGTTTTGACAAAAAAATTGCTGATGCAAATATATAAGTCATGATTCACCAACATTTGTAGCATTTCATCAAAGTTTGCAATGGATTGACTTTTGACAAGAGTTATAATGGTTTTGATAAAAGAGTTTGTTTATGAAAACAAGCAAGTCAGGATTACCAACATTGTGGCATTTCACTAAAATTCTTAATGAGATTAATAAGTTTAGTAATGGTTTTGAAAAAAATGTTTGCGGATGAAAACATGCAAGTTAGAATTCACCAACATTTGTGTCAATTTCATTTCTCATTTTTTCAATCCCATTACCCATTTTGTCAATCTCATTACTTAATTGATGTCAATCATTTCACACATATTGTCAATACTTACAGATTTTGTCAATCTCATTACTCATTTTATCAATCTCATTTTTGTTCACCATCTTCTACTATTCACACTAAAAAAGCCTTATTTTGTGGCGGAACTTTTCTATCGCAAAACAAGCATTTTCCGTCGCAAAAATGGTTTACACTATTTTTGCGACGGAAAAATTTTCCTTACAAAATCTTATATTTTGCTAGGGAAAACAAGTCCCTCACAAAATCCTAAATTTTGCGAGGGAATACAAGTCCCTCTCAAAATCTTGAAGTTTGCCAGGAAAATGTTTCCCTCACAAATTCTAATTTATTTTTAAAAAAATACATAAAAAAATTAGAAAATAAAAAGGCTTTTATATAATAAAAATAGATTGTAACAATCATAAGAGTTTACATAGCAAAAACAAAATATTACATATTATAATGTTGCGACCAAAATGAACTAAAAAAAATCTAAACAGCAGCAGTCTGGTCATCCTCAAATGCTCAAATGCTGACAGATATCTTTCCCTCGGCCAATCCAAGCACTGTAAAGCAACAAAGTAATATTCAGCTCAATGTTTAATAATGTTAGGCACATCCATGAAACTTGCATTATACCGAAAGCTAGTGGCAAAATTTCATACCTTATAGTTGATAGGTAATGCCATTTGCAAGACGGCGTTGAACAATCCCTGTTTCCTCATCATGAATTTTCGTTCCATCTATTCTAGGGCCCATTGCCGCAGGAAGGGGTGCTGTAGGCTTTCCAAAATCAGCAATGAACTCTAACACCTCTGCGCCAACAGAATTAACCTACACCAGAAGATTACAAACATAATCAAACAAATAAATTGAAATGCACTTTCGCTAAACAAAAATTAAAATAGCTTTAAATTATAGTATAAATATAAAAGAGAAATGAATAATCAAATGCTAACAGTTAAGCCGAAACATAAGAGAGCGCAACTACGGGCAACTTAGTATTTCAACAATTTACAAATCAAGACAATCGACCTGCTAAGCATTTTTTTTAAAAAAACAAAAATTCTCTCTTGTATTTACAATTATTACAAGCTGCAAGATAACAAAATCAAGATAATACAGAAGCATCTACATCATATCCAGTAATCCAAGGAATATGGAATCATTAAGAAGTAGAACATCCTCACTCTCAGGATAGATAAGCAGATTCCAATATCAGAAAATGATCCCTCAAAACGAAGAGAGGCATGCCTAAGCTCTAGTTATGTCTCCAAAAAGCACTTACAAACCATAAAGGATTTGTTTAAACTATCATATAACAAAATAATGACTAGCAAGGTCAAAATAGAAGGTTTTAAACGAAGAGCATCACTTTCCATGATGAAATCCAAATTATCAACAGAAGGTACATTATCAATCATAGCTGCATTGTATAATATAGGTCATTACCCATTAGATCTGCATCATGAGTATAGGCAATCCATCTTTCACGTAATTTGAAATCATAAATCAAAAAGGTTTTCTTTCTAAAAGGGATTACTAAAACTTTTCCAACAGCAATGATTAGTGACACGAGACATACTATAAGGACACTTAACACAGAAAAATTGAGCATCTTACCCTCTCAGCATTTACATTTGTGCAGATCAAATGTAAAAAATGGTAACTACAACGTATAAACAAAGGTATTACAAAGAAGAATAGGAACAATAAGCAAAAAGAAAATTGATAAAGGGCAAAAAGGAGCAGGACAGAAGAAACAAACCTCTTAAACAGCAACTCTAATGGCACTTTGCCAATTATTTGGTTCTGCATTTTTGGTAAGGGTGGTCACAGTACATCCTTCCCTTCCAGAATCACTATGATCCAATTCAACTAAAGTGAACGGTGGATTTGAACTCTGGAAATTTATTTAAGAATATATAAACTGAAGAAATGAAGTCCCAAAAAAGTCACTAAACAACAGTATAACAGGAAAAAGGCTCTCTATCACCTTGGGCAATGTCACCCTTAAGTCCGGGATCCACGTCAACTACAGAGAGTTTAACTGTGATAGGAAGTTTGAGATCAATAACCTGCAACATCAAGAGTTATTTAACCAAAAAGAGTAATAGCAGTTACAACAGTTTTCTTACCCACCTTTATAAGTAACACTGAGAAGAAAAAAGCCATTGTTGAATCTATGCATAAGGAAAGAGAACCTATTAGTCAAGTTTTTGACTGCTTATTTATATTGATCAATTCAATCACATATTAATTTATAGTGATTGAGACTACTTGTCTCCAGAACATTGCTCTTGACATTGTCAAGTTTTTATTCAAAAAAAGAGAACCTAGAGTCAATAAAAAAATTACTTTTCCATTCCATAACAGCAAATTGCAGTCCATTCCCTCTTTCAGCCATTTCTTTTTGTCTCCAACTTCTGATTCCAAAAGACGAATCTCCTCAAATGCAATCAATAAAAAGTTAAAACACTGCAAATTAGACATAGAACATGACTTGGATGAAAAAGTGATAGCATTCTTGGTAAAGAACCTATTTGATAATTCTCCGTCATAGGCAATGGTAATATTAAAAGCCAAAAAAGAAAATCTAGATACCTAGAATTAAACCATATAGATTCCAGGCAATTTCTTAATTACTTAGGGAACGATAAAATCAGAGACTTTGTGTATCAAAGGACAAAAATTAAACCATATAGATTCCAGTCCCATATTAGCCATCAGTACCAGAAACACAATAAAGAGATATATAGAAGATGTTGGTGATTCATCACCACCACTTTCCTCTAACTGACCTGTAGCATGCGCAACAACAAATCTCTCGTTCTCCCTTCCTCTTTAATTTTGCAAATCTATGGATGTGGCTATTCTACAGTTTCCCTTTCTGAATGAAGAACAAACCCAGATTGATTACCAACATGATAAAATTACAAGCTCTTGCTTGACATTTATTTAAGCAAAATTTTGGAAGATTTTAAAAGGGGGAAAATCTGTATATCAATAGTGGGATGGGATGGGATAGGAGTGAAGTAATTAATTACAGGGTTTAATCATTTGTTGCTCGCAACGGCAGCGATAGTGACGACGGTGGGGAGAGCGGCGAAACTTCAGAGGGCTGAGACAGACCTGCGCACGTGGGAGGGGGAGGGGTTACGGAGGTCGTCCGACGGTATGAGAGAGGAGGAAGGAGGACGGTGGGAGAGAGGACGACGGAGCTACAGTGCGAGAGGGATGAATTTCGCGACTGCGTTAGAGACTCGAGGAGGAAGACGGATCGGAGGAGTTAAGAATGTAGAACAAGACGCACGAGTGAATAAACTTAGGACCCGTTTGTTACGCGGAAAGATAGCGGTGGTGGAAAGGGAAAATAAGAGACTTCCCACCCAAAAATCGTGTTTGCTTGTCTCATCTTCCGTCGAGTACCTTTCCCGCCACTTCGAATCTTCTATCATTCATTGGAATGTGCTTTCCCTCCTTCAGGCGTGGGAATGTTAAAATGTTGCCGGGAGAATGAAAATGTCGGACAAAAAGGCCCCTTGAAAACACTGTACCTATTTATTAAAACATGGCGAAGGCGCGAGCTGGAGCTGGACGAAGCTGTCGGTGAAGAAGCTTGTAGAAACAGTGTGTGTTTTTCGGCGAAGGAGAAGTTTAAACCAGGGAACAGAGCTGCATTTCAGGTCAGTATACATATTTAAAATAAATGTGTGATTTACCGGTAGGTTTAGGAGATTTGGGTTTTCCTGTTCATTCGACCTGGGGCGAGACACACGCAGTTTTGAATGCAAGCAATTTTAGGTAGACACGGTTTATATTCGTCGACGTTAGGGATAGAGACAGAGACTAGTGTAATGTTCTTTATATTCCCGGGTATAAATGAGATGCGACACTTTTTTTAAACAATGTTCACAAGTGTTGAATGAAATTGCAATGAATGAAAATATGTTGTTTGTTTGTGTACAATGTGTTGTTGTTCGTGAGTTCGAACGTTTTATGGGGGACGTTAATTCAGTGAGTGTCATGTTGGGGCATATAAGTAGTTGTTTTAATATAGCTGATGTGATGAAAGATACAAATTGTTGACTGTTAAACAGTGATAGTTTGTAAAGAGGAGTAGTGGATTACTATATAAAAAGGAAATTGGTGTGGTTGAAATAGGTATGGAGCCACGCAGACGGGAAATGGTTGGATTGTTGACTGGGTCCTTAGCTTTGCTACTAGCAGTGAGGATCATGGTTGTGATGATGATAGCAACTGTGGGAGCAGGTAGACCAAGGCACTTACCAGATAGGACGTTTAGACTAGATTTCCATGCCAAGAGAGCGAATTTGAGGGCGATGATATATAGTAGTGACACCACTTGCTTCAACCAAATTAGGATGTACCGGGCAACGTTTGATAAATTGTGTCACATGTTAGACACAATTGGCGGATTGAGAGCAACTAAGCATATGCTAGTTGATGAGCAAGTAGCTATGTTCCTTCACATATTGGCCCATCATGTGAAGAACAGAGTAATTCAGTTTGAGTTTGGAAGGTCAGGAGAAACCATAAGTAGATACTTCAAATTAGTGCTCAATGCAACCATTAGACTTCAATCATTGCTATTGAAGAAACCAGAGCCAATTCGGAGGACTCAAATGATCATCGTTGGAAGTGGTTCAAGGTATGTACGTGATGTTCATGTGTGAGTAGTTTAACTTATTTTAGTATTCAAGTATGATTTGACCTTAATGGTGAAAGTTTTTTCCTATTTCGGGGTTGCCTCGGTGCATTGGATGGTACGCACATACGTGTTCAAGTCCTGCTGACACACAAGGAGGTACCGAAATAGAAAAGGAGAGGTAACAACCAATGTCCTTGGGGTATGCTCACCGGATGGGAAATTTATATTTGTTTTCCCCGGGTGGGAAGGCTCAGCTGCGGATGGGAGTGATGATGAGGAAGAGGATCATGATGAGGGCGAGGAGGACAGCAGCACACCAGAGGAAGGAGAGAAGGAAGGGGATGGTGGCATTGATGATGAGGAAGAGGATCATGATGAGGGCGAGGAGGACAACAGCACACCAGAGGAAGGAGAGAAGGAAGGTGATGGGGTCAGTGATGATGAGCCCGAGGATGACAGGAGGGTTGAAGAAGAGGGAGACCAGGAAGGTGATAGTGTCAATGATTCTGAGCATGAGGGTGGGGATGAGAGCATGACAGAAGAAGAGGGAGAGGAGGAAGGGGATGGTGAGAATGATTCTGAGCATGAGGGTGGGAATGACAGCATGCCAGAAGAAGGGGGAGAGGAGGAAGGGGATGGTGAGAATGATTCTGAGCATGAGGGTGGGAATGACAGCATGCCAGAAGAAGGGGGAGAGGAGGAAGGGGATGGTGAGAATGATTCTGAGCATGAGGGTGGGAATGACAGCATGCCAGAAGATGGGGGAGAGGAGGAAGGGGATGATGAGCATGAGGGTAGGGATCACAGCAGCGAAATGAAGAACCAGCGAAAGGAAGGGATGGTGATGAAGTGAAGGGTGACCATGTGTGTGGAGGCACAACACCTGATGCGCAAGTGGATGAAGGTGAGGAGTTGGATCCAATCACCCCACTGTCAATTGTTCGTCTGCCTGAACCAGTGAACCCTCCTCCTGCTCCTTCCAGGACATAGTAGACGTTGTTCCATTGAGGTTCATTCCCGCACGAAGCTTCGGCCTCCGTCCTTGCAGCAGAATTTGCCCCATGTCTTCGCAGCTCCAACACCAAATCGACCTCCAACTCCACGGCCTACCGGCCCAATGTTTATCCCGCTTAACCTCCCCGGTTCACAGACATCATCGCCTAGGCGCACCGGTCGAATGAGGTCCCCATCGGACAAGAAGAAGAAGAACTAGGGACAAAGCTATTTATCTTTTGTGTTTTGAGTTACATGTAATGAAACAGTACAGTGATCACAATGTTTTTTGTTGTTTTTGCTGCTGATTAACTGTTGCTGACATGGTTTCCATTCTGTCATGTAAAGTTGGAACTCTGTTGTTTGGTTTGCACTTTAACTTTTCTGCTACTGTTGTAGAGTTCAATTATGTTTACTCTATGCTGCTGTGTGTTAACATTTTCTACGTTTATTTCAGTCTAACATTAGGTTTAGGCTGATACTGTTTGGTTATAGGGTGCACCCTTGTCATAAAGTTTATAACTAATTGTTGTGCAGCATTTGAAAAAGCCAACTTCATTCATTTTATTTCCTTTCACCCTACGGTTCACATGTTATGACGATACTTAACTGCTGCAGGTATGATTTACAGGCTGTGGTGGGAGTTCGAACTTTGTTGTTTCGTTCGAACACCAACCATTGTTTTTCCCTGTGAAATGAAAACTGAAGACTGATGCTTATGTTACTTTCTGTCCTAGTTTTGCGTGCCTCATGCAGGTTGTAAAAAATTGGTCAATTATTTGTTAGACAGCATTTAAAAGAAGGCCAATTCCCTTCATTTTATTTCGTAGGACCATAGAGTTATCATGGTGTCATTTTATGGTCAGTTATCTGACTCTGCCTCATGTTGCTGTCATGTCCACGATCCTGTTTTCGTTCTTATGCAGCATTTCAGAAAGCGAAATTCATTTATTTTAGTTGGTTTCACTTCACTGAACATTATTTAAAATTTGCGATGGGATGTGTCTGTGCTTCGGATTGGTTCACTTGTACACTCCATTTGACAGCAACCAATGATCCTGTAAGGCCCATTGCATATCTGTCATTGTCTTCTTCTTCTTCCTCACTACTGCAATTTTTCTTACCCTATTTAACAGTTGTCATTTTCATTATTGTCATGTGGCTGGTTCATTGTGCTGATTATTTTATAGTCACATGAACAATGCCATATTTTCCTCACTCATTCACCGACACCTCTGTTTCCCAAACCCAACAAACTCCTTTTGAGCGACTTCAAACAGGTGTAGGGGTTTAGCAGTCGTTTTTTTCAAAATCATTGTTCAGTTCTTTTACCATCGCTGGGTTCCATGTTTAGATCTAATCTTCCTGTTTGTCTTTATATACTCGTCTCGTAGCTCCTTTCATATAATTTCCGGTTTCCCGAGCTAATTCCTTCCATCTCCGTTGTCGTTCAATTCCTTCCATCTCCGTTGTCGTTCTAGCCACCGGAAGCGATCGTCGACACTATTTCACACCCCATCGCCATCTACTTTAATCATCATTGCACTTTGGTTATAGTGTTCGTTCATGTCTCGCCAACCCAGTTCGAAATGGCCATCGAGCAACTTTTTTTTTCCCATTTTTGTTCAGGGACAATTTCAGAATTTCACCCAATCTTCTCACTCAACAAACACCCAATTTTTCATACCAAACATTTTATTTTCCCTCAACTAACTTCCTTTCCTTAGTCTACCAAACACTCACATTTTTAAAGTTCCCTCCTAATCTTCCTTTCCTTTCCTTTCCCTCCCCAAGCTTTCTTTATAACAAACGGGTCCTTAAGGTAAGGTATTTGGCATTTTGTGAGGGAACGTTAATATCACCTTTTTTTGCGAGGGAATCATGGTTCCCTCGCAAAAAGGAGGGTTCTTGGCGGCAACATGGCAGCCATTTTGCGAGGGAACTAAGTTTCCCTCGCAAAAAAGTGATTTTTGAAACATGGTTCCCTTACAAATTAACCAAAATTTGCAATGGAAATGATGTCCCTCGCAAATTCCGTTATAAATATTACATTTTTTAATAGTGTCATCTTCTTCTTCCTCAGCCTCCTGACTTTAGCCTCCTAACTTTCTCTAATATCCTCAACCAAACTCTTCCCCAAGTTGCATAAATCTTCTCTCCTAGCATTACCTCTAAGAACCACAACACTCAACCAATTCCTTCCTCCTCACTACAAAAAAAGTTATGTTTTGCGACGGACAAATTCCGTCGCAAAACAAGGATTTTCCGTCGAAAAAATGGTTTATAATGGAATTTTCGACGGATTTCTTTCCGTCGCAAAAAATGGCATTGCAAACCATTTTTTGTGACAGAAAATACATTCCATTGCAAATTTTGAGTTTTACAACAGAAAATAAATTCCATCGCAAAATTCTAAAATGTTGCGATGGAAAATACATTTTGTCGCAGATTTTGAGTTTTATGACGGAAAATAAATTCCATCACAAAATTTTAAAATGTTGCGACGGAAAATACATTTTGTCGCAAATTTTGAGTTTTGCAGCAGAAAATAAATTCCGTCGCAAAATTTTGAAATTTTGCTACAGAAACTAGATTCCGTCGCAAATTTTAAATTTTGCGACGGAATTTATTTTCCATCGCAAAATTCATTTCATTAAGAAAAATTACATAAAAAAATATAAACAATTATGAAAAAAAAAAGCATATATCATAGAAATATATATTAGTAATCATAACAGTTTATATAAAAACAAACGAAATATAAATAATATGTTGCAACAAAATAGATTTAAAAAAATTAGGAATACAATCACTTTATGGAGAGAATCAAATCGCAAGCACATCTGACATCTTTGACTTCTAGGTTCATCAGGCTGATAAAAATGCTGACCCAATTGCAACGCCTAGAGACATAGAGCATACAAGAGAAAGTAAAAAAGGAGGAATACATCAAGATCACACGTTTTAATATTACTCTTAAATTTTGATAGACCTTTAAATCATAATTTATAAAAGAATTTGATGTTTCTACTTTTCCTATAGAAATATTTTTCTATCACATTCACATAAAAGTGAATAGGTCTCATTACTAATTTATCTCTCATCTCATTACTATAGGACCCACTCACTTTTATGTGAATGTGGCAGAAAAAATATTTCTGCAACAAAAACAAAAACATTAAAACCTTTATAAAAACACTATACAAAAAACAAAAACCAATAATCAAGGTTCTTATCCACAAAATAAGGCACATGTCACATGTGACATCCTTCCAAAATCACCATTTAAATAACTATTTCATACCTAAATATATTTAATTTCGGCCAAAATAAATCGTTAACACATTAAACATTATATCAACAGGCTCTATTCATAATTATGAGTTATAGTTTGCAGCGGAATGATTAAAATGTGCAACGTACTGAAAAGACCCTAAAATTTGGCAATATACATCAAACTATGCTCATGTAACAAAAAGAGACATACAAGATTGATAGCTCAAATCAAGCTTCGGATGCCTTCTTCCCCTTAGTATTTGCACTTGAATTCTCGCCTGAAAAATAAATAAAGACAGGGTGAGTCACGAAGACTCAATAACTACATATCCAATAACCCAAATATACAGGGAATAATTACAAGATAGTTAAGCAAGCCAATTATGCCTTCATATATCAATAGGTCTAAGTAATTTACCAAACTATTTAATAGTTCAAAATTATTCAATATGTATGTAACTCCCTCAACCATCCTTATAACCTCCTTATATCCGCTGACAGAACCCATAGGCTATAATATAATAGGTTTAATCTCTTTGACGAGATTATACCAAGCTCACCAATAATGAGGTGTAGCTCGGCCAAAAGCTACAAAACTCATATCGGACCATGGGTTCCCTTTCTTTCGAATATAAAAAGGTGTCACTGTCCCAAAGACTGACCCTTATCCCGGCCACGGGATAAGGATGATACCAAGGACCCTAAAAATGTCATAGCCATCCACTTTGCACGCTCAATGGTGGCAATACCACGTGGTATAAAATCACTCTCCTACTATCACATCTCATCTCAATCTAGTACACCTCGATATGCAGTGCAATATCACAATTTCAACAACAACAATTCATACTTATATTCAATATTCAATACCATGCATAAACTTTCATATTTACAATATAAACAATTTAATCATAACAATATAAGCAATTTATGCCCACTTAACTAACAGTTTACCCAAACAAATATCTCACACATAATTACATTTTCATAGATAACATACTATAACATATGCATATCATTTAAATATACGAACATACGCCTATAATCACCTCAACAAGTATACAAAATAATTGGAAAGTAGTTACCTCGAGTTCTTGACACAACACTAAGCGTGAAAGAAATCAGTCCCTTTTAAAAATAAATATACAATTATACGTTAATAGAATTAACAAAAATAACCATTAGTACCATAATTAAATAATTAATTAAACTATTATCTCACTTCAATTTTCCTAAAAAATGACAATTTATCTATTCTTCAATTTTTTTTAACCTAATACTAACTTTTATAAATATAACCCAATTTATTAAACAATCTCCAAATCTTCGTATAATCAAATCATATCAATCTCTAATCTAAAATCTCAAGGATTCATAATTTCACATTTTTCAAGGTTTAGCAAAACTAACCGATTAAACCTTAAATAATACCTCTAGTAATCCAACGAAATGCTTAAATTCTCATTTAATCAGTAAAAATATCCTATATGACACAAATCCTAAATTCTTTTTGATAGAAAATAACTTTAAATTCCCACAGCAACAAACTAACAAATCTAAACCTATGAAAGTTATTTATTTATAATACACTACATATATACAGTCTTCTATTATCAAAACTTAAAACTTTGTCAATATTCAAATCCTAAAATTTTCACTAATCAATACTATTTTACCCTCATTAAAAAGATAAAAATACATAGAACAACTTTTATGAAGAGACTTTATTAAAAATAAATTAATTTAACTACCTAAATGATCTTATAAAATAAATAACTTACCTTAAACTTAAATAAGCTCCATTCCTCTTTTCTCTTCCAATCCCGTCGACTCTCTCTCTCCAGCACTCACTTCTGGATTTTTTTTTTTTTTGACCAAAGACGGAAATCCATTCCCACTTCAAGTAAAAAACATAACCAAACATTTTGCCAGTAGGCACAATACAAATAACAACATCAAAACGAAATAACATCAAAAACAACAAGAATGCCCAAGCCAAGCAAAATAACAGGGAAGGCTCAATTAATCAACATCCCTCCTAAAACTAGATCGAAGTGCACCATGCATGACTAGAGAAGTCTGATTTTCCTCCAAAGTTAGAAGAGTCATCAAGGAGGGTGGTGGCTGTGACACCCACCCAACAGGGCACACCCCCTTATAAGCACTTGTTGCAAGCAGATCAAGAACATTGTTACCCCCACGAGTAAATGAAAAGGAGAATCCAACTCTGGATGAAGCAAGACTAATAATGTCATGGATAATGCCCCTACAACGCCAGTCAAAGGACGAAGGTGATTTGGCATTAATACACTTAATAAGATTAAGACAATCGGATTCAAAAATAGCATCATCAATCCCAATATCAATTGCAAGCAGTAGGGCCCTTTTAAGAGCAAGGGCTTTCGTCATAAAAGCAGAGATTGATTTCAGTTTATCAACAAACCCCCAATTAAAGTGCCTAAAACCATCTCTACAAACCACACCAATTGCTGCATCCTCTTGGCCCAAGTAAAAAGCACCATCACAATTTATTTTAACTCTATTAGAAGGTGGCGGAACCCAACCTACAGGACTTTTTAGGGACCTGCGAATCCAGATCCGAGGCAATGCCCGGTTTAGCTGAGGAACAAGAAAATTCTGCATTACTATTCTCAGCCATCACAAGTACCATCTCCGGATTGGGATCAATAAACTCAAATACTTTACCATTCCGATTTTTCCAAATATACCAGAGTATCCAACAGATTAGAGATAAGTCAATGGGGGTCAAGGATGTCATACCAGAAATTCGGAGCCACCAGCTATTAAAATTAGTTACACTTGCAGAATCAATTCTGGCCCCTAGACGGCATCCAAACCAAATGCACCGGGTCCAACTACAATGAAAGAAAAGGTGCTCAAGAGTTTCCACCATTGTTTCACATATGGGACACATCCTGGACTGAGATTTCCTCCTACGAAAGAGAGCATCATTAGTGGCAATGGCATTATTTAAAAGTCTCCACACAAACTGTTGCACACGTGGGGTTGTCTCGAATTTTCCAAACAGATTTCCAACAAGAAGAGGACACCACAATGGATGGGCCAGCCCTATTCGATCCCAAATGGTGTTTTTCCTTGGCCGCATTGTACCCCGACTTGACCACATATTCCCCATTTCCAGCATTGGTCCACACCAGTTTATCTTCCACCCCATTAGTAGGAATGAGAATTTTATAGATGGCAGCCTTGACTTCATCCGACAATAAATGGGAAATGGGACTGAGCTCCCAAATACCGTCCACTATCAGGTCACATACCTTCCCCTGCTTGATTATTGGATCATCACAATGTGCAGGCAACTCAAGAAGAGGGGCCTTGGGAATCCAGGGTTCCCCCCAAATGCCAATCGCACTACCCGAACCGACATCCCACTGAAGATCTTGCAAGAGAAGATCCTTTCCCTCAACAATGCTGGACCAACACCAAGACGCTTTGTAGCCTTTAACCGCTTGTGTAAAATTAACCTTGGGAAAATAAACACTCTTCAATACCTTAGCCCACAAATCATTAGGTCGCTGCAAGAGTCTCCAAGCCGTTTTGGACAACAAAGAGTCATTCATGATAGTAAGGTCTATAAAGCCCATACCCCCTTGATCTTTACAAGAAGTGAGGAAATCCCAAGCCTTCCAATGCTTGCGGCGATCAAATGCATTCCCACTCCACCAAAAGTTGGCTATAAGGCTATGAATTTATTTGCAAGTCTTTATGGGAAACTTGAAACAATTCATAGGAAAATCGAATTGCCTATATTACAGCTTTAATCATCACCTCTCGTCCCGCATAAGAAAGTGAGGAGAGACCCCAACTCTATAATTTACTCGTGATTTGTTCTCGATATAGGCCAAAGCTTGGTACTTAGTCTTCCCCCATATACTAGGGATGCCCAGATACCTCCCTAGATCCTCTGTGTCGACGATTCCCAGTATTCCTCCAACCATAGATCTCACTTCCGGAGGGGTATTGGAGGAGAAGAAGATACTGGACTTATCCAGGTTAATAACTTGGCCTGAAGCAGCACAATATTGATGGAGGATTTTAGCCAGATAATTGCAATTTGCCCTGGTGGCATTCATAAAGAGGAGAGAATCATCCGCAAAAAAACTATGAGTAAGCATCGGGCAACTATGGCTCAGTTTAATTCCTTTGAGTAATTTCGCCTCTTGACTCTTACCTATCATAAGCGATAAGACTTCCGCCACAAGGATGAACAGATACGAGGAAAGAGGATCCCCTTGACGAAGACCCCGACTAGGCTGGAACGAACTAACAGTTTCCCCTGATATGCATATATTTAGTTTCATAGACCGGACACACCTCATGATTAATGACACCCATTTAAAACCCGATCCGCAATAAGACTCTTTCCAGGAATGTCCATTCAATACGGTCATAAGCCTTACTCATATCCATCTTGAGAGAGAATTCATACTTACCCCAGATTTTTCCTCCGAAGATAATGATAGACTTCATGTGCAATTATAATGTTATCATGGATACACCGGCCAAGGACAAAAGCCCCATGATTTTGTGAGATGCAACTATCCAACAACGGCCTCAATCGATTAGACAGAATCTTAGAGATAATTTTATAAGAGAAATTACATAAGCCAATCGGTCTAAAGTGAGTTACATGCTCCGGCTTCTCCACCTTCGGGATAAGGGTGATATTCGTGTCATTAATCACTTCAAGAGGAGACTTTCCATCAAAAAATTCCTTGACCATCATAAAGATAGATTCCCCAATCTCCTTCCAGGCATGTTGATAGAATATACCAGGTGAAACCATCCGGCCAAGAGCCTTTGAGGAGCCCAAATTAAAGCGGCT
Source organism: Acacia pycnantha (assembly GCA_025563575.1). Taxonomy (NCBI): domain Eukaryota; kingdom Viridiplantae; phylum Streptophyta; class Magnoliopsida; order Fabales; family Fabaceae; genus Acacia; species Acacia pycnantha. Next base: position 72,384 of record JAMWYP010000110.1, on the reverse strand, counting down.
ACTTTGACCTCTTTTCGTGAGACGGGAAGAAGAAGTCATTGATTCATAGAAGCTGTAATCTTAGGATCAATAAAATTTAGCACCAGATCCATATCAGAGGGAGCAGATGTAGTAAAAAGACCCTGGAAAGACAGGGATATATTCTGTGAGATGGCAGATTTCTCTGTCAGCCAATTGCCTGCATCATCCCTAATACACAAAATAATGTTCCTATGTCTCCTCTTGAGTGTGGATTGATGAAAAAATTGGGAGTTTTTATCCCCATAACGAAGCCAATTGACCCTAGAGCGCTGCCACCAGAATTGTTCTTCAAGAGTAAATGTAAGATCCGAGATCTGTCTTAACCCGGCAATGGCGCGTGAGGACTCTAGATTACGGTCCCTCTGATTCAAAATAGCAAGCTGGTCTTTAAGACTCTCAATCCTACGCGTATTATTGGGGAACTCCTTATAACTCCATTTTATCAGAGCCTGTCTACATCTCCCCTGGAAAAGCATGAAATTCTCAGAAGCAGTTAGGGAGTTATCAGTTGTGCAGTTCCAGCTATTACTAACTAACCGGTAAAAATTAGGGTGAGTAGTCCAGCATACCTCAAAACAGAATTCCCGTTTCCTGTGAACACCTTCTGGCACACACTGTATCCACAACATATGATGATCAGACCCTGAAGGTTCAACATGAGATACTTGAAAGGTTGGAAATAATTCTCGAAGCCAAGTATTCCCCAAGGCCCTATCAATTCTTTCCCAAATTGTATCTGGATGCAGCCGGTTATTACACCAAGTATATTTAGAGCCATGAAACCCCAGGTCACCAAGATCACAATCTGCAATAAAATGCTTAAATTTCAGTATCTTCCTCCAAGCTCTTGGATTACCACCTAATTTTTCAGAATGAGATAAGGTCTCATTGAAATCCCCTACACATAACCAGGATTCCCCTATATTTCCACTAATTCTTTGCACTTCCTTCCAACACAGTATCCTATCTTCTTCATTGGTCGGACCATAAATGAAAGTAATGAAAGCAGGGGTAGTCAAAGTACCAGAGCCAACCCGCGTATGAATTATATTACTAGAAGAAAATAGGACATCCACCGTGACTGAGTCCAACCACCACAGTGCAAGCCCTCCACTCAGTCCCACAGGATTAACCAACCATTCCTCTGAAAAACCACACCGTCTCCTAATCTTCCTCGGATATCTGGCCTTCTGCTTTGTTTCCATTAAGAAGACCAGATGGGGCTTTTTCCTTAGGCACTCCACCTTCGAGATACCTAGCGTCGGAGCCGCCCCAAGCCCCAGCAGTTCCGGCTTATGAGATTCATGGCGAGCCGGCGGTGGCTCCCTCCGGCTCCGGCTTGAGAAGAAGAGAAATTAATAGGATCATGGCTATTACCAAAATAAGACAGCCAACTATCCGGAAAGTCTATCTCCCCTGTTATAGCAAATTCATCATTCAAGCCTGAATTACCCCTAGAGGAGTTAGAAAAATTACCACAGGAAGAGCTTCTGATCAAGGGTTTCAGTGTCCGGTAACTCCGACGTCTCCCTCGTGCATGGCTGACAGATGAAGAATTAGAGATCGCTGGAGATCCCTCATCATCAAATGTTAATTTGCGAGGTCTCTTACTCGAAGACAGTTCAGGCTCGGCTTCATGGGGCCTTTTCAAACTTATATTATTAAGTGAAAGAGAGACAGCCGAAATGGGGGAAAGACCATATTGGAGATGAGTATGCATTAAGTTGGGCCCATTTCCATCTGAAAGCATCGGTCTAGCTTCTAGCGCTTACCCTCACAACGTGGGCTGCTTACCTCCATAACCACCGAGGCCAACATTACGGGCCTTACTTACATTCGGGTCCACCACAAAGGAACTTGTCGCTACCTCCCCTCCCTTCAACGTTTTTGACAAAACCTCGGGAATAACACAGGACGAGCTGACATCAGAATCAATAAATGAGAGTTGTTTTCCTACTGACTTCTGATTTGCATCAAGAGAACAGTCCGCCGACTTCCTCAGGCCTTTGACAAAATTTCCCTGTCTGACAATATCTCCATCCCATGATTTGCTAACCAACCAACTGTCATGCCTCGGGTACCGCGAACCAGGACCAGCTTGGGGCATTTCCGGCGACTGATTCCGACCAGCGTCGGGTGCCAGAGCTCTGTTCTTCACTTCCTGAGCTTCAACCCAATCCATCCGACACACCTCCACAAGATGATCAAGAGTCTTAACCGAGGGGGTGCGGGCAGTGCTTAGAACTCTGGAGTATTATCAACTCCTTCCTGGTGGATATTCTTCTCCTTACACCCACGTATATCATGACCCAGCCGACCACAACCAAAGCAAAAGTTCTGAAGCCTCTCATATTTAACAGTAACCCAGGCAGGATTCTTATCTCCGCGGGGAATCCAAAAACCAGAACACAACGGCTTATTTAGATCAACAAGGGACCTAACTCTGATAAAGCCCCTGTCTAACCTGCCAGCAGCCATCGGGCGTTCATACATAAGTGTTTCCCCTACTGCATCGCCCAATTGGACCTAGAACGGAGCTTCATCAAACTTCACATCATCTAACACCATACACTCCTCCCACACTTTGAGGTTGAGTAGGAACCCTTGAATAGACCAAGGTCTCCCTTTCAAAATGCGAACAAAATCCTTACGGTCAGAGAACCTGAAGAGGAAAATAAGTTTGCTCCTATCTAGCTCATTCACTTCGACCTCCTTATCCAGAAGCCACCCCTTCTTAATCATCGAGATCACAGTCGAGATGTTTAAGTTCTTACCAGTGAGGATCTTACCCACTAACGCTCCCCCCGAGTGCTCAACCTTCTGACTCAGCTTCAAGACCACTTGCTTCATCTTCCCACTACTACTACTACTACTACTGTTCTGACCCTCCACTAGATCACCCACCACCATCATAAAACGCCGCACACAACAAACCAGAAACACAGAAGAAGAAAACCACGACAAGAATGACAAGAAAAACAGGAGAGAAGAGAGAAAATGAAAGAAAAGAAAGAAGACCGTTGTTCAAATAACGGCGTAGGAGGATTCACAGGGAACCAGCCAAGACACTCATAGAGAGAGGGAAAGACACTCACGAAGAGAGAGAGAAAGAAGTTCAAATCAATTGAGTTTGCACTCATACGGATCACTCTCGCGCGCACACACACTTGTTTCACTATTAAACACATACATACATATATATAATGCAATAAGTCGGTGGATTAAGGGAACTTTTTTTTTTTTGTAATAATGATACTCCCTCTGCCACGTTGTGGCGAGACCTACTCTGACTTAAATGGTGGCGGCGTACACACCACACAAATATATGTATATACTTTTTTGAGAAAATTCTAAATAAATACCTTTTGAAATTGCAAAACCCCAGTACTGTTGAATTTGTAAAAAGACTGAGAGGTACCAAGGACCTATGAGGGATATGCAAATTCGTGTGAAATTACCTTTTTGCCCTTAGTTTTAAATAAATAAAAAACCCCCCCGCCGGCCGGCCGGCCACCACCACCGCCGACGGCGACCACCACCACCGCCGACCGACCGACCGCCGCGGTGGTGGTGAGGGTTAGGGGTTTTTTATTTTTATTTTTTGATTTATTTAAAACTAAGGGTAAAAGGGTAATTTCACACGAATTTGCATATCCATCATAGGTCCTTGATACCTCTCAGTCTTTTTACAAATTCAACAGACTTCTGGGGGTTTTGCAATTTCAAAAGGTATTCATTTGGAATTTCCCCATTTTTTTTAATCTTATTTTAAGAATATTACATCATAACTCTTCCAAATAGAAATCTTCGCTGTATTATCGTTAATACTTAATACGTAGCTATTGCAATGATTTGTTGGATCTCCCAATGAGTACTATATAAGGCTAAGAACTGGAAAATTAGGCTTCTTGAACTAAAGTTCATAATATGATTTAATGACTTGATGACTTAAAAGTTGGCACTGGCTTCAGCCCTCAAGCTCAGTAAAATAGCCAGACCAATAACAAATAGATGTTGCTATTCATCTCATACATAAATAGCAAAACTATCTTGATAAAGAAACAACATAACTTGCCTGATAAACAGTCATTCCATCAAGATTAATATGCATGTAAGCTCTGTCCTTTGCCAAAGCTGTTATATTACTATCAACAAGGACGGGAGAGGTGAGAAACATGACAAGCCACTATAAAGAATGAACAGCTAAGAAATTCAAGCTCAAATCCTAGACTAATTCAAGTACCTCAAAAATGGATGAAGTATAATAATGATTTTTTAACACAACTAACCTCCGGCAATATATATCCATTAATGAGTCATTATCGTCAACTATTGGTATTGAACTTACTTGGGCTGCAAAAGCAGAGAACAAGATGAAACATGAGGAAGACCATGTCATTTTTCAAATAAACCACACAATGGAATCACCCTTGTTTCCTTTTAGCTGAAACATTCACCCTCTCTTTTTGATGATTAATCACACAAAATATATCACCCTTCTCAATGTATTGGTACAATGTCTAAAATACACCTGCAAATGCCTGAAAAATGAATCTAGTGAAAATCAAGGATGCCAATTAACAGCATAAATAATGCGATTTTAATTACTTACATTTAACAATTCCAGAAAGTGAAGCTAGATGTAATAATTGTGAAAATGAACCATCCTTTTAATTACTTGCATTTAACAATTCCAGAAAGTGAAGCTAGATGTAATAATTGTGAAAATGAACCATCTTCAGAAGATGAATGGATAATAGGAACAGCTGAAACTCCATTTTGCAGGATCTTCAAGGAAACATCCTTTAAATTATCATACGGCCCAGCCTGCAAGATAAACATGACATCACAGATAATTAGGTAGTTCATTACATAACTCAGGCAATTTCCTGAAACACCAGGACATATTAAAAAGAAAAATTTTAATTAGGAGAATTACTGAGTCAGGTATCATATATAACCCAAGGAGCAGCTTCATATATCTTTACATATATAATAGAGTTTGTACAATAGATGTTGTGAAGAGAGCAATTAATGACAAATTTACAACGGTCAAATTACTCTGATATTTATTCTGAGATTGAGAATAAATCTATAAAACCCACATAAAGTTACAACTCATTAACTAGCAATATTATATTCCAAGGCCAAGAAGCAAGATCCTCTACCTTAGCTTTATGGAAAAGGCATCTTTTAGTTTGGAACACGCCTGAATTCCCATAATCACTTTATATGCAAACTGAATTTAATTTAAACAGTATTTTCTTCTTCTCCCCGTTTGCTAAGGCCAACACAATAGCTGAAATGCAAAATGAGTAATTGTGAACTTGTAGATATCATTTGAAGATGCACAGTTCATAGACACAAATTGCAACTGCTAAGTAATAATTTTTTTGCTGAAATAAATTCTTTTACGTTCTTGAAATTAACTATGTTGCTTCTTAAAAGTAGAAAGCAAAACTGCTTTTCATGTAAGATGTGTTCGTACCAAGATAAGTGAATGATTCGTAAACAAAATAATTACTTTTTTTGGCCCACCAAACAAAACAAGTACTTAATAAGAACCTTTTCCACAATTCTAATTTGCTAGATAAACACCCAAGGCAAAACTTGTCTTCTACACACAATTTTTTTCATGCCATCCTGCAAGCCTCAAGACAGTTTCTATAGATGCACCTCATTCAGACACATAAAGCTAGAATAACCCAAGCATTTCCAAAACTACAATGAACTCAAGCCGCCCATTCACCACCACAAAAAGATACTATTAAATCTCATAGCACCTCTACATGTTAATAACTACACATTGAACCCCAAAACTGCAACTAGTCAAAATTGTGAGCAGTATCACGTGTTAAGGGCCGCAAAAAGGCACATAATTTGCTTACACTAACAAAACGTCTTGAAAATGCTGTTCCTGGTCCATTGTTTTGTCTCCTAAGATATGATTTTCCTTCTTTCCAAGCAGATATGGTATGTGTTTCAAGCTCCTCTTCTGTCAGATTGGACCCATGATTTCCAAGCTGAGAATGAAACAATAGCAAGTTTCCATACGCATAACAGATCATACAAACATTGGCATACATGCAATCTCCAGAACTCATGCTAAATAAACTTTACAACCAAGGGTGATTAAAAGCGAACCCAAAATCGGAGCTTGAAATTACTTGTTAGTTCTCTATGTGTTTTGATGATAAGTGACAATTGTAAACTCAGATTGAATTTTGTCTTTGTTAAGTTGAAAAAGTTACTGTCAAAGACAAACTCAAGTTTAGCTTTGTAAACTTGAGTTTGGACTTGATAAAGAGTAGCTCAAATTTTCCAAACATAAAACAAACTTGAGTTTCTAAAGGAAAATTCAAGTTTGCATCATACAGATAGCACCTAAGTTTTCCAAGACAAAGAAAATTCGAGTTTAGTTTTAATGAACTCAAGTTTTTGCTAGACAGAGAGGCTTCAATGTTTTAAACTTAACCAAACTTGAGTTTGGAATATCAAACTCGAGTTTGTGTCTAGTAGAGTTGAGCATCTCAATGTTCCTAAAGTTTTGAAAACACCAGTTTGCACTATACAGAGAATTTTCCATTTTTCCAAACATTTGTGGAAACTCGAGTTTAGCTTTGTTTACTCGAGTTTGTGCCAAGCAGAAAGCATCTCAATGTTCCTAAAGTTTTGAAAACTCCAGTTTGCACTATACAGAGAGTTTTCCATTTTTCCAAACATTTGTGGAAACTCGAGTTTAGCTTTGTTAACTCGAGTTTGTGCTAATGACTTTACTCTATTTTGAACTTTTGGAAACTCCAGTTTAATTTGGAAACTCTAGTTTGAAGTTTTTGGACTTAAACATATTTTTCATTATAAAAGTTCAAAACTCGAGTTGGTCACTTATTAACTCGAGTTTGACTCTTATTCAAAACATGCTTCAAAGATCATATCGCGACATTCTTCTCTGGATGAAGTAAACTCGAGTTATGTTTTGTAAACTCGAGTTTAGGCCTCTGAAGAAAAGTTACAAACTCCAGTTTGAATGAACAAACTCGAGTTTGTGTCGCTGAGCTTGAAAATCAAATTGTACGAATTTATGAAATCTTCATGATTGATCTAGATACTTCTTATCATCACTCATTACTATTCTTAATTATGTTTAATCAGTTTGTTAATGAGTTTCAGATGATTTAAAGAGTATTAAATGAAGATTTAGCTTAAAGCAAAAAGTGACGTCAGCGCATTTATTGCAAAGACCATAAGACTTGCACTCTTTTGGACAATCATTCTCTACACGTTGCTAAGGGATTAATCTTTTATTTCCCCATCAAAAAGCTACTCTTCCAACGGATTTAATTTAGGGGAAGTCAACCATAAACTTTTGTGCACCTAGATTAACTGAAGAGTGGAGAGAGAAGTGACCAAATTGTTCCTAACAATTTGGTCCAATGTCTCCAACGGTTACATTGATCAATTCAACGGTCATTTAATGCTCTCTTCATATATAAGGAATTGCATTCAAGTCTTCACAACAACCAATCTGCGAGAAAACAAAAAGCATTCAAAGTTTCAACTACTCTTAGTGTTTTCTACTTGTAAAGTATCTGTTGATATTCTTGCACTTCAGTGTTCATTATTATCTGCTTTTTGAGAGAGTTTCATTTATTGAAATCATTTATTGTAAGAATCTCAAGTCAATGGGACTTGGAGATTAGGTATATCAGTTTACAACTTGTAAGGGGGAGTATATCCTAGTGAGAGGATAACTTCGAGTACAGAGTATGTGCGATTCGAGTAATAGTGAAAATCCCGAGTGTTTGGGGATTGGACGTAGGTCAAGAGTTAAGGCCGAACCGGTATAAGTTTGTTGTGTCTTACTATTCTTTCATCTCCTACATTACTGCTCTATTTTCGTAGTGCATTTTGAGTGATTTTCAAAAGAATTTTAAAATCCCCAATTCACCCTCCCCTCTTAGTGATTTGCTCCACTTTCATTATTGTTATCAAAAGTGAACCCAAACATTGACCCATGATCCAAAGAATCCTATTGGAGAAATTATTGTCATCAAAAGCAAACCCAAAATTGGCGTAACTAACCCTTGATGCAAGGGTTTTAGAAGACAAGCTCAGGAAATAGAGAAGGAGAGAAAACCCTAAGGAGTAACTAACGATTCATGAGCTCGAGCTGGAGGTCGGAATCGCCGCTGTACTTGCGGGTGGATGTGGAGGATTTCTCTCATTTTGGTGCGACCAAAATAGAGAAAAGAGGGTTTTGGCGCTAGAGTGAGGGAAGGCGAATAAGGGAGGAGGCGGAGCAGAAAATAAGTTTTTTTTGCGATGGATAAATATTTTCGTCGCAATTTTCGACAGATTTGTTTTTCCGTCGCAAATTGCAACAGAATTTGTTTTCCATCGCAAAAATTTGTGACGGATTTTTTTTTTGTCACAAATGGGGAAAACAAAATTTATTTTTGCGACAGATTTGTTTTTCTGTCGCAAATGGTGATTTTTTTAAAAAAAATTTGCTACCGAATGTTTTTCCGTTGCAAAAATTTGTGACGGAATTGTTTTTCCGTCACAAATGGGGAATTTTATTTTTATTTTTGTGACGGATTTGTTTTTCCGTCGCAAAAATTTGTGACGGATTTTTTTTCTGATGGGGAATTTTTTTTTATTTTTGCGACAGATTTGTTTTTTCGTCGCAAAAATTTGTGAAAGATTTTTTTTCGTCACAAATGGGGATTTTTTTTTTTTTTTGCAATGTTTTTTCCGTCGCAAATGGGAAATTTTTTTATTATTTTTGCGACGGATTTTCCTTTCCGTTGCAAATTGTGACGGAAACAATTCTATCGCTATTTTGGTATTTTCTAGTAGTGCCTTCAAATGCTTCTCATTTCTGTTTTGGAGACACTTACACACACACACACACACACACGAGAGGACATTGAGGATAGAAAGGAGAAGGTCGTCTTCTTTAGTGAGACACAACGAGGACACGATCTTGGCCAGAGGAGACACCATTGGAGAGTTGTACAAAAGGCCCAACTTTCCAATAGCTGGCTGGAAGTATCGGGAAGAGGAAGAGAGTGTGAGGAGATAGGAAGAGGAAGAGGGGTGAGGAGAGAGTGTGAGGAGATAGGAAGAGGAAGAGGGGTGAGGAGAGAGATAGAATATGTCAGGGACATTTTAGTAAAAACATTTAAATTTCAAAACTCATATTCCTCCCAATCACCTCTATATCTTTTTTATTTTTTAACAGACCTTTTGGGATTTTCAACATTTATATGGTATTTAAATGAGATATTTTTCAGTAATTTTTTTAAATAAAATATACTATAAGGACTATTTAATTAATTTGAGTATATTAAAAAAGTGAGATAAATTACTTAATTATAACAAATGTGACTTTGATATCCCTAAAATGCCATGTATAACGTTATGTGTTATATATTATTTTATAAGTTAGGTAGACATCCTAATAAGCTCCTATATTATCTCTCTTTTCTCCAATCTCTCTGCTCTCTGCACTTCCAGTTTCGCATTTTATGCTCCCTCGCCGACGGTTTGTGCCTTACACACAAGCCGCCGGCAAGCACCGGTTTTTTGGACCACAGACAAGTCTGAGTGGTAGTTTGGTGTCCAGATCTTGGATCTGCGGTCCTGGTGTTTTGGAGTCCAGATCTTTGAGCTATGGTCCTCTCCTCGAGTTACGTCGGATGTGGCCTTCCCTCGTCCTTGTGGCGAGTCCTCTCCTCTCCTTCTTGAGATCGATCGCAGAGGTGAGATTTATCATTTTTGTGTTTCTTTTTTGTGTTACTGGGTTTTGTGGGGGTGCTTTTGGCTCAGGAAATAAACAGATCTGTCAGATCTGCATTCACATCCTCTTGGTTGGTTAGCGGTTTGAACGTTATGAGATCCGACTATCATTTGGTAGCTCAGATCTGCGTTCTTGGGGGAAGATCTTTAGAGGTGTTGTTTGGTGTGTGGTCGAGGATGCACCGGATATGTTTGATCAGAGGAGTAGAAGTGTTCTTCAGGACGTCAATGGTCTTCTTTTTTTTGAGGTTGGGTTTTCTGTTGTATTTACCCCAGGATGGGGTACCTATTTAGCTGACTTAATTGCAGCTATTGCTTATAAGATTGTGTGCCCTTTGGGGTGGGTTTTCCAACCAACACTTTCTTGCCCGTCACTTCTAACCTTGGATATTGAGGAGGCCGATTTTGTCCATGATTCTACTTCTATTCTTATATATTTATTGTACGGTGTTCGGTTAGTATTGTATCCATTTTATTTTGTTGTATTTGTTTTAGTTGTGTTTGTATTTGTCTTTTTGTATTCGTAGTGTACCAGTTTGCGGTATTAATATATATATCATTTGACCCAAAAAAAAAAACTCCTATATTTATGACCGAAATTGGGGAAAAAAGAAATTAAATAGCAAATTATAATGCAAGAATAATAATCTATTGATTAAATAAAAGGAGGGTTGTTGAGAGTCCATCCGTCACACCGAATGTAGAAATATGGGAGAATCCCTGTCAAGGCCCAATTAAGGTCCAAAATTGTAAAAAAGGCCCCAACAACTTTCACATACCAAAAAAGGCCTAGGACCTTTTCTAGTATAAACGTTAACAACTAAAACAGCCAAATTGACAACAAAATAAATACCCGTTAACAACTAAATCAGTCGCATTAACAACAATATTTTAACAACTAAATCAGTCACTTTAACAACAATATCAGCCCCGATTAACAACTAAATCAGTCCCGTTAACAACTAACATTTTAATGAAAAATATCAGAAAAGGCCCTAGGGCCTTTTTTGGTATGTGAAAGTGGTTGGGGCCCTTTTTGCAATTTTGGACCTTAATTGGGCATTGATAGGGATTCTCCCTAGAAATATCGTAACAAATAAAATAGTAAAGATAAAAAAAATATATATATGCTCAGAAATAAAGAGAGATAACTAGGAGATAGTTACAAAATAAAAATTATTTTGAAATATTGAGATATAAAAGAACATGTTTAAAATAAATATATTAAAAATAAAGAGATAATGAAAATAAAACTTTTTGAAATATTTTCGTCTTGAATTCCTACTCTCATGATAAATCATTTATTTTTATATTTCATAACAACTTGACCTATATATATGATAAATTATTTTTAGAAATTAGAATTTATTTTATTTAATCAATGATTTTTTTTTTTTTACTTTCCAATTTGTGACGGATCACATCATTGAAACAAAAGATTCCATATTCAAATAAACTTATTATTTGCATGTATATTTTAGTTTTTAAGTGTAAAAATGATCTATTATCTATTATATACCACAATGTATCAACTATTAGGTTACATCCCTCTTCCCACTTCTCTATGTGATAAATCATTTCAGAAATCAAAAATTACTTTTATAATATTTTTATATATTTCATAACAACTTGACCCATTAATCATTTTTAGAAATTAGAAGTTATTTTTGTTTAATCAATAAAATACTTTTTGAGTAAATACCAAGGTTCTGAAACCCGGACCGGTCCAGGTATTGGGTTAAGGGTCAGTGAGTCTGCCAGGTCAAACCGTGAAAAAAATAAGATTTTAGAGTTATTAGTTTAAAATTCTAAAGAAAAAAATGGGACCAGTTTGACCCCTGGATCGGACCGGTTTATCCACCGGTTCCCGGTCCGGTCCGGGTCTGAGAACTATGGTAAATACCCTTTCTGATCTTTGACAAAAAACACGGACCCCATTTTGGTCCCTAACAAAAAAATCGACCATTATTCGTCCTTTTTATGGGACTAAAAATGACCTTTTGGAAATTTGTGAGGAATCAAAATGTCCACCAATCGATCTTTATTCGTCCTTTTTATGGACTAAAAAGGATCTTGACCAAAATAGGGTCCGTGTTTTTTGGCAGGGATCAGAAAGGGTATTTACTCATACTTTTTTAATATCCTCATTGTCTTCTCTCATATGGATTATTTTCATCTCCTATGTTTTACGCCTCAACGCCATTGTCCTTTTTTTTTTGGACAAAGGATACTTATATTAAAAAGACTTCAAACGATTACAAACCATAAATAAAGCAAGGAAACACCAAGGAGGAAAGCAACGTCAAACAAACAGAAAGGCAAAAGATTACACGCAAAAACAGAATACACACAAATAAAAACAAACTACAAATAATCACCACTCAATGATTGAGTGGGGGAAGGGGCATCGTGGGAAACAACATTCGCCCTCTGGGAATCCAAGGCTAGAAGAGACATCAAAGAAGGTGTTGGTTGAAAGACCCACCCAATCGGGCACACCCCTTTATAAGCATCAGCTACAATTAAGTCAGCAGCACGGTTACCCCCTAGGGGTAAAGGACAGAACGAACCTAACCTTAGACGACATAAGATGAATAATGTCAAAAACAATGCTCCTACACCTCCATTCAATCATATCCGGGGCTTTGGCATTAACACATTCAAGAAGGGAGAGACAGTCAGTTCAAAGACCACCTTATCATGGCCAGAGATCAATCGCAAGCATCAGGGCCCGCTTCAAAGCTAAAGCTTCAGTCATAAACGCAGAGATCGATTTCACCTTATCCACAAAGCCCCATTTAAAATCGCCGAAATGGTCCCTACAAATAACACCGATAGCAGCTCCAATCTTATTTGCCGAAAGCACCATCACAATTAAATTTAAGATTGCCCACAGCAGGAGGGGACCAGCGAGCTAGATGATTACGTATGATCTGATGGTCCTCTGAGCTACTATTCCTTCTATCATCAGCCACCCAGAAGTCAAAATTGTTTTTCCTCGCACATTCAATCACATCAAAAGGGTTAGGAATCTTATGATTAAAAACCATCTCATTACGTTGTTTCCAAATAAACCATAAAATCCAACCAACTAATGATAGATCTTGCTTAGTCAAGGAATACATACCTGTCATTGCAATCCACCGGCGTTGAAGTTTGACATACCGGCATCTTCAATCCTTACACTAAGAGTACAGCGAACCAGATACATCTAGTCCAGGGACAATGAAAAAACAAGTGCTCAATTGATTCCACAGCCCCTTGACAGACCGGACAAGTCTTATCTTGGGATCTCTTCCTCCGGTAAAGGGCCTCATTGGTAGCAATAGCTCTATTCGAGATCCGCGAGATAAATTGTTGCACCCTAGGGATAGTCTTGATCTTCCAAGCAGATTTCCAGCGAGGTTGAGGAACCACGACCGAGGACCCGGCTTTGTTAACATCCCCGAGGTTACCATCTCTACCCCTATGATACCCTCCTTTTACAGTACACGCCGTTCTTGGCGGTGGTCCAAACTAACTTATCACCCAAGCCATTTGAAGGAATGGTTATCTCATATATAGCATCTTGACATCCCCAGAATATACCGATCAATAAGGAGAGATCCCACTTACCATTAACTATAAGGTCGCACACTCGCCATCTGAGATAGAAGGATTATTCAGATTGCTAGGTTTTTTGGGGAAACTAACATTTGGAACCCATTTATCCTCCCAGATTCTGACTGCAGTACCATCTCCAATGTCCCATCGAATATCATCCTCCAGAAAATTTCGGCCCTCCAGAATACTAGACCAGCACCACGAAGCCTTGTAACCTTTTTCTGCTTGCATGAATTCATCCTCGGGGAAATATACGCTCTTCAATACCCTAGCCCATAGCTCATTAGGGCACTTCAGCAATCTCCAAGCAGTCTTAGTCAATAGAGCATTATTCATTACAACTAGGTCACGAAATCCCATCCCTCCATCACTCTTGGCTGTGGTCAGAGACTCCCAAGCTTTCCAATGTATAGTTCCACCAAGAACTTTACCACTCCACCAAAAGTTGGCAATAAGACTACTAATCTCTTTACAGGTCTTGAGGGTAAATTTGAAGCAATTCATAGGGTAAATCGGAATTGCCTGAAGAACAGTTTGATCATAACATCTCTCGCTAGGCAAAGGAGAGAAGAGATTGACCTCACCTTGGATTTTATTTGCAACACGCTCACGGACATAAGCTAAGGCTTGGTGTTTTGTCTTCCCCCAAATGCTTGGGATATCGAGATGCGGCCAGGATCTTCTGTCACAGGAATGCCCAATTTACTTCCAACCATGCTTTGCACATTTTCCGGGGTATTGGCAGAGAAGAAGATACTAGACTTGTCAAGATTAATAACGACCGAGAGAGGCTATACAAGACATATTCAAGAGGCACCACTTAGTACAATTTCTTTGAGTAGCCCGCATATACAAAGGGCATCATCAAGAAAGAAGCTATGTGTAAAACAGGCGTTTGTTGCTCAATTTGACCCCGTGATAACTTTATTATTCGGCTCTTACTCGATCATAAGGAGAGAACCTCGGCTACAATAATGAACAAATACGGGAGAGGGATCCCCTTGACGAATACCCTACTAGGAGTAAATGAGTTCACACTTTCACCTGATAAACATATATTTAAGCTAACAGAGCAAACACATTTCATTAGGAGGGATACCCACTCAGAGCAAAAGCCAAAACGCAATAAGACATATTCTAGAAAGTCCCATTCCACACGATCATACGCTTTGCTCATATCCATTTTAAGCGCAAATTCATACTTACCCCCTGATTTCTTACGCCGGAGATAGTGATATACCTCGTGGGCAATAATAGTGTTATCATGAATGCACCGCCCAGGAACAAAAGCACTTTGATTTTGAGAAATACACGAGTCAAGCAAAGGGCGCATTCTATTGGCCATGATTTTTGAGATAATCTTATAAGAGAAGTTACACAAACCAATGGGGCGAAAATGGGAGACATGCTCAGGCCTATGTATTTTAGGAATAAGAGTGATATTAGTTGTATTTAAAGCGTTAAGAACAGAATTACCTGCAAAAAACTCTTGAACCATAATACAAATAGACTCACCAATTTCAGACCAAGAGGAATGATAAAATTTACCCGAAAAACCATCCGGCCCTGGTGCTTTTCCACCTCCGAGGCTAAAAGCTGCACGGTTCATCACCGGTGTGATTTTAGGATCTATGAAGCCCAAGACTCGTATCCATAGAGCGAACCAGATGTAGTAAACAATTCCTGGAAGAAACTAGCAATGTTGTTGGAAATCGCTTCCTTCTCCATTAACCAATTGCCCATATCATCTCTAATACAGGAAATTCGATTCTGCTGCCTCCTTTTGATAGTTGAGATATGAAAGAAGCGAGAATTTTTGTCGCCGGCTTCTAACCAGTTGATACGAGAGCTTTGCCACCAATATTGTTCTTCAACCTCAAGCAATCTCTCCAAATCTCCTTTAACCTCCGCAATTCTTCTAGAGACCATAGGAGTCCGGTCACCCTGAGTTAGCTCTGCCAGCTGTACCCTTAAAAGATTGATAAGCTTAACACTATTGGGAAATTCCTTCTTGCTCCAAGTAATTAACTTCTGCTTACAGCATTTAAGACTTCTCAAGAAAGTCTCTACCATCGAACGATCATGATCAGGGCAGGTCTGCCAGACCCTCCTTGACTACCTCAAGAAATTGCCCATGGGATGCCCAGGCAGATTCAAACCGAAAATTTCTTTGCGGCTTATGGAGATCATACGGACTGCGAATAAATAGAAGGTGGTGATCGAGCCGGTTGGCTCTACATTAAAGACTTGGAGATTAGGAAACTGCTCCCTCAACTGCAAGTTACCCAAGGCCCTATCAAGTCGCTCGCGGACGGTGTCTGGAAATTCACGATTATTGCACCAGGTAAAAATAGAACCATTATAACCCAAATCTTCAAGCTCGCAATCAGCAACCATGCATTTAAATTTAAGAATCTTCCTCCAAGCTTTAGGCTGGCCACCACTTCTCTTCCTGAGATAAAATATCATTGAAATCCCCAAGACACAACCAAGAAGCCCCAATATTATTGCCAATTCTACGAACTTCTTGCCAGCATAGCACTCTCTCATTCTCATTTGGAGGACCATAAATAAAGGTGATATAGGAAGGCGTAGAGAAGACCTCAGACATCACGCTAGTGTGAATGATGTTGGAGGACGAGAATAAAATATTAACTGTAATCACCTCAGACCACCATAAACCCAAGCCGCCACTTAATCCCACCGGATTAACTATCCATTCTTCATTAAAGCCACATCTACGTCTCACCTTCCTTACAACACATGCCTTCTGCTTAGTCTCCATTAAGAAGACCAAGTGGGGTTTTTTCCAGAGCCACGTCCACGGATGGTTCAAAACACAACCTCCTACGTCTTTTAATTTCTACAGAGTTCCTCCTCATGTGGGCGTTTAAGGTGAATGCCCTTCAAAGACAACGACATAGCCGATATAGGCGAAAGACCAGTAGAAGGAGGAGGGAATATTATTCGCTCATCTTCACTAGGGTACTCAACAAAATAATGATTGGCGTGGTCACAATTGGAAGGTACATTTGATTTAGTGATACCTGGCTCTGGATCAACAAGATGAGATTCCTCAAAGAACCTGCTCGAAGAGGTCTCCTATCCCGACCGAGAATTAAAGAGGGGTCACTAGACCATTCAGCAGCAAATTCAGGTTGAAGGTCAGCAGCTGCTACCAGCCCATTTCCACCTACGCCTTGCTCAAGCCCAATACTAGAAATAATTGCCTCTGGGTTCTTTCCCACTTCTTTTGGCAGGCCCGAATAAGAAGGCCCAAAGCCATTTAATTCATTCTCCAGCATTAGCTCCATTTGTCCCTTCA
The DNA here is from genome assembly GCA_025563575.1 of Acacia pycnantha. Lineage (NCBI taxonomy): Eukaryota > Viridiplantae > Streptophyta > Magnoliopsida > Fabales > Fabaceae > Acacia > Acacia pycnantha. The sequence continues at coordinate 55,634 of JAMWYP010000110.1, read as the reverse complement.
GAAATTGTATTTGTCCCACAGAGATCCGGCCCATAGACAAAGGCCCAACCTGCTCCCTCTCAAACTCACGTGATCTCCGCCTGCACCCCTGACCTCAGCACCTGTAGCACCAGTCACCATCCAATCTCCAGCTTTCGAACGCCATTGTCCTTCATGACGTGCTAATAATATTATTACTCCTCGATCAGATTATACTTATTTCCCGCTAAATCCTTTCACCTCACTTCCCACCTCCTATGTTTTTGACCCTTTAAAGGTGACGTGCTAAGATTGTATTATAATAAATCTAAAACTAAAAATCTCAACCTTATTCATTGAAATATTTAATGTATTATAAAAATTAAAAATAATTGGGGATACCCCATATTTAAATCTCATGTTTTATCATATATTAATTATTATCAATTATCCTATGTAATTATTGATTATAATATTGAATTAATTAATAAGTAAATTAAATTTTGAGTTGCAGCTACTCATTTATTTTCTATTCAATCTTTTAAAATATTACATGTTTACACCTGCACAGATATAAAATAGGAACCTTCTAATTCATTCCAACAAAACTTCATAACATCATGCATGTTGTGCCAATCTGGGTTGATTACACATATATGTGTATAAATATACAAAGAAAATGACTGAAAAATTTCACTCAAACTTTAAAGGGAAAATTTCAAATAAACACCATTTGAATTTGTAAAACCTTAGAAGTCTGTCGAATTTGTAAAAAAGCGAGAGGTATCAAGGACCATGAGGGATATACAAATTCGTGAAATTACCCTTTGCCCTTAGTTTTAAAATCAAAAAAAAAAAAAAACCTCGCGGCCGCCGGCCATCGAGGTGGGTTCTTGGCCGCCATGGCCACCGGTGGGGTTTTTTGGGGTGGGGGCTTAAACAAAATTAATTTGAAAGTGAGAAGGGGTTCGAACCCCCACCTCTCACATAGGAGTTGGGCTACTTAATTGGCTCCTTTGATATATATATACAATAATAAATATATATATTCTTCTTAACATTTTTTCAATGGTAATTACAAGTAGACCATCACCATTTACCACTAGACCATCGCCATTTACCATTAGACCATTGTCATTTACCACAAATGTTTTGGGGTTTTTCATTGTTGCCCATGAAATAAACACATAAACTTGATGCATTATTACAACTAGACCATCGTCATTTACCACTTGACCATCGTCATTTACCACAAATGTTTTGGGGTTTTTCATTGTTGCCCATGAAATAAACACATAAACTTGATACATTATTACAACTAGACCATCGTCATTTACCACTTGACCATCGTCATTTACCACAAATGTTTTGGGGTTTTTCATTGCAGACCATGAAAAACCCAAAAACATTTGTGGTAAATGACGATGGTCTAATGGTAAATGGCGATGGTCTAGTGGTAAATGATGATGGTCTACTTGCAATTACCATTGAAAAAATGTTAAGAAGAATATATATATTTATTATCAGATATATATATATCAAAGGAGCCAAGTCGCCACCGGCCACACTTGGCTCTATGTGAGAGGTGGGGGTTCGAACCCCACCTCCTCACTTTCAAATTAATTTTTTTAACCCCACTAAAAAAAAAACCCCATCTACATGGGCGGGGTTTTTTATTTTTTTGATTTTTTTAAAACTAATGTCAAAAGGGTAATTTCACGCGAATTTGCATATCCCTCATAGGTCCTTGGTACCTCTCAGTTTTTTTACAAATTCGACAAACTTCTGAGGGTTTTACAAATTCAAATCAGTATTTATTTAGAATTTTCCCAACTTTAAAGTTCGTTGACAACAATAGTAATGGGGCAAAAGAGTAATTTCACGTTATCAAAAAAAAAAAAGAGTAATTTCACGCGAATTTGCATATCCCTCATAGGTCCTTGGTATCTCTCGCCTTTTTACAAATTCGACGAGACTTCTTGGGATTTTACAAATTCAAATGGTATTTATTTAGAATTTTCCCAACTTTAAAGTTGTGTTGACAACAATAGTAATGGGATTAACGGTAGTAAAAACAATTGATAACTTATTTTATTGTGAAATCATATATTTGATATGTTAAGGTTGAAGTAATATTTTTTGGGATTTTCTCATGTGTGTGTGAGATTATGGCGTGTATTGTAAACAGAAAATAATCGTCAATTTTTTTTGGAACAAAAAATCTTTAATCTTAATTTAGCAACAAAATCAAATACAATTATTTTTTTTCACAACCCCTTTTATTCACCCTTTTCATGAAATAAATTCCTCTCGCATACAGGTGAAAAAAAATTCCTCGCGCATACAATACTACTGCATAAAAATTGTCCAGAACAAAATAACCATAAATGCTAAAGCCATATTGATCCCAGAGTTAGCCATAACCCCACTCTGCGCCGGTGGACCATCCGCCGGCAGACCCATCACCGGAGATGGTCCTGGCGCCATTAAAATCATTGAAATGGTGATGCTACCGGCACCGGGGTTATAACCGGAACCGGTGATATCACCGGCACTGGAGACTTCACAGGAACAGGAGATATCACTGGCACCGGTGTCCACACCGGAACAGGTGATATTACGGGCACTGGTGACCTCACCGGAACTGGCACCGGCACCGGCACCGGCACTGGTACTCTCACTGGAACTGGTGATATTACAGGAACGGGGGATACTACCGGTACCGCCGGTTTGGGGGATGAAGAAGGCGGGGGAGAGGTGCTAAGTACAGCCGGCGGCATGACGACAGTGCTGATTTCGACAATGGAGAGATTGTAGGGTTCAGAGGCAACAGATTTAACCAAAGTTGCACCGACGGAGCCAGAATCGTCGGATGGGAAGTGAAGGTGACGACTCCGGTGGTGTGACTGGAGACGTTGAGGAACCCTACTTGGCCAGAAGCGAAGCCAGTGGCCTGATACAAAGTGGTGACGATGGCGAATCCGCCGTGGAGGTCTCGGAATTTCTGGACGTCATAATAATCAAGGAGGATGTGAATGCTGAGGAGCTCCTTGATGACATCCATGGGCTTGCCAGAGAGAGGAGATATGCCGGAGTTGTTGACGACGAGGACAGTGACGGGTAGGTGTTTTTCCATGTCGTCGGCGAGTTGGGTCTGAGCAAAGTAGTTGCTGAAAGAAGAGTAGGCAGGGTATTGAGAGAGGATTTGAGAGATGTTGAAAGAAGAAGTCAGAGAAGGGAAGTAAGAGAAGAAGAGAGAGAGAAGGAGAATAATGGATAAGTTAGAGAGAGACATTGTTGAAACAAAAATGGAGGAGGAATATATTTGAAATTTAGACACAGAGGGAAAGAGTAAGCATTGTATTTATAGAGAAGTACATGGGAGTGATGTGAGGAGAAGAAGAAGGAGCTCAAGTGGCTATTTTTGTAGTAAAGAGACGAAGCACCAAGTCTGGGAAGCTTTTGTGGATGGAAAATGACTTAGGCTTTGTTCCGAGATTCAAGTTTGACCATGTTTGCCTACTTAATCTCTTTTTCTAATATTAGGTTTATAATATATATGTATATATTAATCTTTTTTCTTTTTCTTTTTTTTGCATTGAAGAAGCTAATTTTGTTTAAAGCATGGTATTAAAACAAGGGATAAGGTCTTATTTGCCCCTAAGTTTTTGCTCAGAACATTGGGAATACAGAGGTTTTTTTGGAGTAAAATTGCCTCAAAGTTAACAAAGGGAGCAATTTTGTCCCTAAAGTTTTTATTAGGAGCAATTTTGCCCGAGTTTTTTAAGAGCAATTTTGTCTTGAAAGTTTTTTAAGAGCAATTTTGCCTAGAAGTTTACAAATTGGAGCAATAATTTAATGGTCAAGATTGCCATGTTTTTAAACTTTGAGGCAATTTGCTCCAAAAAAACTTTCGAGTGCTAAGTGCTCCTAAGCGAAAGCTTTTATAGCAAATAAGACCCTTATCCCTTAAAACAACCCTAACTTTGAGAGCCAATCATAAACTAGTGAATTGAACTGGTGAACTCATAGCATGCGTGATCTAGTCAAAAGTTTTGCACAGGTAAGCTGGATTGGAATTTTTATTTTATTTCTCCTTACGAAACGTGACGTCATTTTGAGTTAAAAAAGTAGCAGTATGTCACATTTGCATTCTGATTATGAGAACTTTTTTTATTGAACTATGTGGTTCACAGCTTAAAAACGTATACAATGTCCCGTTTAATGTATTTTTATTTAAGGGTTAAGGTGCAATTTTTGTTTTTTAATAGTACAGGCAAGCCATAGCTTGAAAATGAAAAAAGAACTAGAAAAATGAAATCTAGCCCTTGATACAACGATAATAAACTGAAAAATCAGCGACAGGCCAGTTGGTCTCTCAATGCCATATCGAGGCAGCCTCTGGGAATTGTAGGAAATAGTGTCACGTTCGCATCAGTAGGAGCAGTATGTCCTTCCTTGGCCAAATAGTCGGCACATGCTATGGTGTTTCTCGGAGCGTAAAGCAGCTTCACATTCCAGTCCCTGAATAGACGATCTCTGATCTCGCCAATGATGTCCCTAAGGGGGTGGTCGTCGTAACAACAACCTCTCATGAGAATGCTGATAGCATCAAGGGAGTCAGAATAGAGCATGATTTGTTGAAAACCCATTTGATCTGCCATTTTCAAGCCCAGCAGGATGGCGTGAAGCTCAGTTTCGATAACAGAGTGAAGGCCAAGGGATTGACAGAACCCCATCAACCAGTGCCCTTGAGAATTCCTGATCACTCCTCCACAAGCTGCTTGAGATTGGGATTGAACCGAACCGTCCACATCAATGCGAATCACATTTTCTGGAGGGGGAGTCCGATTTTTCCTCCTTCCTGTCCATATGAAAAATTTGGTGAGATAAAGTATGATTGACCGTATCTTCCGTGAGAAGATAGTTACACAAATGAAGCAACTCCCTGGTATCCTTGCTTTCCCCCTGGAATAAGAATTTGCATCTAGATGTCCAAAGAATCCAACACCCCAGCTAAAGATTCTTGGCCAAATGAAAGTTCTCAAATCTTCCTTTTCTACATGTGATTTGAATTCCAATTGAGCCAAACCCGCAAGTTACCCGCAAAAACCGAGAAAAATAGTTAGGTCTTAAAATTTCTTTCCATAAATTTCTTGCTCTCTCACACCCCCGAGGATGTGGATCACACTCTCCTCGTTGTTACATGGAAAGGGACAAAGATTCTCATTGGTGAGACCTCTTTTTGCTCTAAGAGAGTTCGTGACAAGATGATCATGCCGCACTTGCCACATAAAGTATTTAACTTTTTCCGGCAACTGCCATTTCCACATTTGGGACCAAAAGTTATTTCTAATTTCTCCTCCTCGATCGTAAAGATAACGATAGGCCGATTTAACGTAAAAGCGACCATCCTTAGCGCCTCTCCAATTGAAACAATGGGGAAATTGTTACAAGGTGGGTGCATTCTAGAGATAAGTATGATAATATCAGGAGGAAGGATGCCCTGCCACTGCCGTGTCCCATCAACTCGTTTATCAACATGTGATCTCTACCGCTTCATCTTTGTTAACCAAGGATGGATTGAAGGTGTAATCCACAAGGGGACGATCGAGAGGAAGCCACAAGTCACACCAAAACTTGGTCTCCATCCCATTATTAACCTTTTTCCCCACTCCACCCATGAATTTGTCCCAAACCTCGGAATAGCTCTCCATGCAACAGATGAGTTTTTCTTTTTTGAAACACAAGGCACAGATAAGTTGCCACAGTTATATTTGGACCAGAGGCATTGAACCCATAGAGCATGTCGTTTAGTTAGGAGGTTCCAACAGAGTTTCATAATGAACGCCTTATTTTGACGTCTAAGATTCTTGAATCCAAGACCCCCCTGATTCTTAGCCTGCGAAATCTTATCCCAAGCTATAAGATGCATTTTTCTTGCATCCTCATCCTGAGCCTAAAAGAACCTTCGCGAGATCTTATCAATTTCGTTGATAGTACAAATGGGTAGGAGAGTAGATTGCATATAGTAAGTAGGTAAAGAAGATAGAACAGACTTAATCAGAACCGAGCGACCAGCCATAGTCAGAAATTTGGATTTCCACATGGACAATTTTGATCTAGCTTTCTGCACAATGGGGTGATACGTGGCCTTAGTAACTCTTTTGTGAATAACAGGTACACCCAAATATTTCCCCAGGTCTGAAGTGAGCCCAATCCCAAGCATTTGACTAAGCTCAAGAGCTCTATTTATATTGACATTCCTAGAGCAAAACATTTTAGATTTCGTCAAGTTGATTCTATGGCCAGACCTCGCAAAAGATTTGCATCACTTTACGGACTTCAGCCATCTGATTAGAAGAGGCTTCAGTAAAGAGCATAAGGTCATCCGCGAAGAACAAATGAGAGATATGAGACTTCTCTTTGAAGGTAAAAGGTTTCCAACGACGGGCTTGACACTCACTTTAATCGTGTGACTAAGACGCTCCATACGAGGACAAAGATATACGGCTCAAGGGATCTCCTGTCTAACTCCTCTAGAGGGGTAAAGCGGGGCTTACATCACCATTCCGTAGAATAGACATAGAGTTCGTAGATATGCAAGCCATAATGAGCTCGATAAGATTTCTATCAAGATTCAAGCAAAGCTAGAGTATCTCTTATGAACCCCCAATCAAGTCTGTCAAAAGCTTTTTCCATGTCAACCTTGATTGCAACAAACCCTTTTTCCTACCCTTCATTTTCATAGAGTGGATGATCTCTTGGGCAATAAGGATGTTATCACAATCGGATCTGTTCATAATAAAGCTGCACTGCTCATGACTTATAAGATGGTCCATAATGCCTCTAAGTCTATTCGCCAGAACTTTAGTAAGGATTTTAAAACTCACATTGCACAACGAGATGGGACGAAATTCCTTTAAGGAGGAGGGGTTATCAACCTTAGGGATTAGAACGACTCTAGACTTGTTGATACAAGTCAAGTTGGAAGGATTAATAAAACATTCTTCAATGAAGTCACATAATTTGTCCCCCACCACATTCCATTGAGTTTGGAAAAAATGAGCACTAAGGCCGTCAGGTCCTGGGGCTTTGAAAGCTCCCATAGCAAAGGTAGCATTTTTTATTTCCACTCTAGTGACTTTCCTAGATAGCATATGTAAGTCTTGAATGTCAATAGGAGGGAAGGCAGAGCACATTTCTTCTGGGTCCTTAATGTATATCCCGAGTGAAAATATTAAGAAAAAAGTCATGGGCCATCATTTTCGCAGATTCATGATCTTCAATCCAGACCCCCTCATCGTTAAGAATGGCTCCGATCCGTTGTTTCTTTCTTTTGATCATGACAGAGGCGTGGAAGAATCTTGTATTCCTATCTCCCCTCGCACCATTTACTGGGACTTCGGAACCTGGTGATTTCTTCTTGAGAAGCAACTTTATGATACTCGCCCCCACGCCTTTTCTCCAGGTTTGAAAAGACCGTCTGCAGATTCCTCCTCCCGCTTCTATCAATTCCTCCAAATTTGGCGGATGATCTCTTTTTCTTTTTTGTGAAATTACCGATCCCGTTATCATTCCAATCCGGGCGCTTATTTGGAAGCTTTGCAAGCCCCGAGCCAATTTTTCTCCGCCATGCGTTTTTGCCGATGTCCTTGAAATCATTTTCCGTGGTCCAAGCAATCTGGGTAGGAGAAAGGTTTTTTAACATTATTTCTCATGAAGTTCGAAGAATTAGAATTTACCACCACAACCCTATGGTCGATTTAAATTTGAGCTCGTGCTAACAATAAATTGGGAAAGGAATTAACCCAACAAATTGGTAAAAACCCAGTCCAGTCTTTCCTTCAAACCCTGTCTTTCCCACGTGAATTTTTCACCTTGCACCTGCGCCTCAATGAGATCAGTGTCATCAATACAATCCTTAAACTGCTGCATTGAGGCCCAAAGGGGATCAGCTCCTCCAAGTTTATCATTAGGGGACAGGTAAGTATTGAAGTCTCCCAAAATTAACCAAGGAAGAGTAGAAGTTGAAAGCGAGCGAATAGAATTCCATAAAGTAGCTCTTCCAGTCATAGTAGTCTCACCATAAATAACAATACCATGCTTAGAGTATTATTTTGGAGATCTTTAACTTGACAATGAAGAAATTGGGTGGAGGAGGTAATATAAGTAACATCAAAGGCACCGTTATCCCATAAAAGCCGATACCTCCCGAGAATCCCGTAGATTCAACCCGAATCCAAAGACTAAACCCAAGCTTACGACAAACATTATCGGCTCTACTCCCACTAATGCGAGTCTCTAAAAGACAAAGGATATTAATGCGGTATTTAAAAATAATATCTTTAACAATTAAAGGAAAGGTCCGGCTACCCCCTACAATTCCAAGATGCAATAATCATTAAATAAATCAATAAATAAAACGAAAGACCTGGATTAGGAATACTTACCTGGGCTATCCGGCCTTACCTTCATTTATCTGCTGCAGCTGGGTTTCCGGCACAACTGAATCGTTGTCCTCCAAGAAGTCAGGAGCAATGTCTTCATTTGGGTCCTATTGATCCTGCGAGTGGAGATTTTGTTCCATAGGAGATGCTTCATGAGTGTGTTCTCCCCAGGAACATTGCTAGGATCCCGATGAGTCAAAGAGTTCGGGTTTCCCGGACAATAATGTGAGTACGTTGCCCTTTATTTTTACTTCTCTTCTCGGTAATTTTTTTGACCCACATGTAGGACCAGATCAATGGAAGTATTGGAGTTCCCATCTGTGTTCTTGCCTGGTTCAGTTTGCTTCGGAATAATCTGAAGCATAGTAGGCTCCTCAACACAGGCTAATTTGTTCGGCCCCTCATCTTGTTTCGGCATTTCAGGCATAGAGCTGTTGGCTTCATTAATAATTAAATGCACAGGTTGGTCCCTAGAGTTTGGTACAACAAGCCCATTGTCTTGCTTCCTATTATTCGGCCCATTCGAAGATTTTTTCTCTATGGGCCTATATTGGGTCTTGGCCCTAAAACCATTGTCCATTCTTTGGGAATTATTTTTTCCCCTTGTATAGATTTTCCATGTTGCGTCTTCTTTCCTACCTGCCCATTTGACCTAACAAGAGCTTTAATATCATACACCAAGGGTAGATCCGATCGTACCACCAAATCCTCTTCTGGTCATTTCTTCCTCTCCTTCAAGATTGCTTATCGGCGCAAACTGAATTCTGTCTGACAGAACCGATCTTGCCGTCCTTGATCCCTCGTCCCGAGGTATTTATTTGGAGGTCCCCGAATTCTAACCGTTGGGGTGGTGCAGGTTCGGTTGTGCCGCCGACTCACCAAAGATCCACGGGCCAAACGATTCTTCCGATGTAGCCGACGGCGAGATTACCGCGAGCGATTGAGAGGTCGTTTCATCGTATGTTGTGGTGGAGCTGTTTCTCCATTTAAGGTCGAATCGAGCACTTATGGGACAATCATCTCTTCGATGGCCGAATCTTCCGCAAGCAAAACAGATTAAAGTAAGCCCTTCATACTCCACGTTGAATATAGATCCTGCTGCGATAACCTTAGGCACTAACTTTTTTGAAGATTCAATTCTACACATATCCTCACAAATTTCCTCTCTGTATTGTTGGTGTCGCAAAGATGGTAATCATGGAGAGTGTTCATGTCCACCTTGAGTGTACGGCCAATCCTGTCTCCCAATCTTGAGATACAATGTTTATTGTAACAATGCATTGGCACATCTGGGATGCGAACCCAAGTAGCCACTCTTCCCAGAGGATTTTGATATGGATTGAAATAAGGGGTCCAACGTTGGATAAGAACACAGTGTCCCTTAATCACCCAAGGCCCGCGCTACAGGATACATATCTTTGAGCTTTTCCATCTCTTCTGTCTCCTCGTGTAACTTCCAATATATCTCTTTATCATCGTTGAATAGGTCCTCCTCCTCCATTATATGGTCATGCTATGTGCGATTCCATTAAAGCCCATGAGGAGGCACTGGTAGGAAGGGAATTTAGTTGCTTTATTTTCCTCCTTGTCTGGATTTTCTTTGGTTTCGAAATCCCGCCTGTTCAACATGATGCTCTGTTTCGTTATCCGACATTCTATCATCCATAATGGCATTTGTGCCGACTTCCACTTTCTTTTCTTTTTCCGATCATCTTGACCCTCCGCCATGGGCTGGTCTGGTGGAAGTTTGCGCCTGTCCGGATCTCGCCAGTGGGGAGGTCTTGAGAGAAACCGACGAAGCCATTCAGATCCTAAATCACGATTGCGGTTAGGTGCAATTTTACACATGAAGTTTACCCAGGGCGCCAAGACCACGAAGTTTTTCGAGAGCAAGTAGTACACACGACGTTACGTTTTGGGAGCAAAAATACCACGGGCCGTTAGTTGACCTTTAGTTGACCGTTAGTTTTTAACTACCCGTGGTATTTTTGCTCCCAAAACGTAACGTCGTGTACTTTTGCTCCTAAAACTTCGTGGTGCTGCGCTTTGAGAGTAAACTTCATGTGTAAAATTGCACTTTATTTAATATTACTCCTCCGAATTTAGGGTTGTACATTTTTATATGTTTTACTTAAATTAATACACGACTCTGTTGCAACCCTTGGTTTATAAGATTTTTTTTTTAAAAAAAAAGGTATTGAAGCAAATCTTCACCATAGAATTGTATTTTGTGGGTCAAATCTCCCAACCATATAGAGTATAAAAATCATCCTCCATAGGGAAAATGGGCCAGCCCGTTGGGCCAACTGTTTAAATCAAAGGCCCAACTTATGATTTAGAACCTCTATAAGAAATCGGGCATAAGAGGACTAGCCCGGTAGTGCCCCGCCATTTAAGCTCACCAATTTTTCTTAAAGAAATTATTTAATGACAATGACTATTTTGCTTTGAGGTTAATATTTTTAAAAAAATTGGAAATGTTTTTCAAATCATAATGTTGCTATTAGAACATTTTTAAAGAAAACAATTGATTATATTCTTATTAAAAAGTTAAGAGAAGCTTGTTAATGACATTATAGTTAGTTAAAAGTTCTATACTTTTTTTTTTTTTTAAAACCACTCAAGTTTTAAGAATCTTTCAATGTAAGGTAAACAAAGAGAATGATTTTTTAATTGTATTTGAAGATATTCAAATATGATGCAAAATGCAAACCATATCAAAAGAAAAACTAACAACATACATTGAAAAATGAGAAATTAGAATTTCTATCTCATGAAGAATTTTGTTTTAAAACAAATAGTCACTTATTCTATTTATTAAAAAAAAAAAAGATAAAATATTTAATACTTTACAAATATTTGTCTTAGATTAAAAATTGTATTGTTTTAATTTAATTTTTTTAAGAAAATAAAAAAAAAAATTTGTTTAACGGTCTCAAACCCACATGCCAGTCCAAGCTCGTGAGTAAAAAGTAAAAAGGCCGGCCAGTTAGGTCTATAATTTAATAAAGAGTAAATACATTTTTGTCTTGAACAAAAACACATACCCCATTTTGGTCCCTAAAAAAAATGTCCATCAATTGACTATTATTCGTCCTTTTTATGGATTAAAAAAACATTTTTTTGTTAGGGACCAAAATGGGGTCCGTGTTTTTGTCGAGGAGTCAGAAAGGCCGTATTTACTTTTTAATAAATCACTTCCACAATTGTGTCAAAATCTGGATTGCGTGGGGATGATAACCTAGTAAACCATCTCATTTCCATAACATGTACAGGAATAAGGTGTTTTTACTATTAAAATTGAATTTATCGTTAATCCATAAAATATTTTCACTTATACAAAATATATCATTTAACAAATAATTTCCATAACTATGAACACTACTTTTTATCTGACAAGAGGTGCAAATCAACCACCAGTGATGCCTTAGTTATGCACAAACACAGTAAAACATAACAATTATTTGCTACATGCTTGTGAAAGAATTAGATTTGGATTGGAACTGCTAGATTTGTGGATGATTCACAGCGTCTCAAATCTTCATGGCTGATCCTTATGAAGTACAGGAGACGATGGGCCCACCTGAAAGAAAAACTTTATTAAGTCTTGAATAAAGAAGGGTAAGCCACTTTGTATTAGAGTTATCACTTATTAATCACCTTTTCTAAGTCAACATTTTCAGCTGTAACCTTAAACCGTCCTTTCTGCTGAACAACGGGTACCTTTGCTTTTTCGTCATTATCATCGGAACTAGCTACTGAAAGAAAAGATTGAGCAAATCTTTAAGAGCAGGAGCCATCCTGGCAGGCTTCCAGAGCTAAGCCAGAATTATGTTATTACACAAAACAAATTGTTTGCGATGGTCCATTGAACTTGACAAGCAAGATAAATGAACAAAGGAGAAACATAAGCTTGTACCTGACAATTTTGAAGCTTTAGAAGAAAGTTCAGAAAGCTCATCGTCCCTCGTTAGGGGAACTGTAGTTGCATTGCAATTTAAGTTGCCCTGGGGCTGATGTTGCAGCTTCTCCCTATCATTTATTCATGAATATTAATGCATAGAGTGGATCATATATAACATATAATACTGGTTCAGTAGATAAAATAAGATATCATGGTTAAGAAATTTGAACATGAAATTACATTAGGTAAACAATTGCATCATTCGCATGCTATTTGAAATTTTGAACTGTTCCAAGCTATGCCATCGTAGCAATTAACATTGGTATATACAAGTCAACGCACTATTTGAACAGTAAAAATGTATATATACCTTTCTCCTGGAGTAGATGGTGGGGTAACTTCTGGGAGATACACACTGAAAATCTACCATGATGGGAATGAATAGCTGGGCCCTCTACAGGCCTCCCGCTATTCTCCCTACTAGATTTTTCATCCATGTCAACCTGACTATCGAGCAGCGATGAAGAGTCTTGTGACATGTCCTGCCTATGGCTTGAGCTGGTGATGCTAGAATCATGATCTTCACATTTTAACCTGGAATGGCAAAACAAGACAATAATTGTATGAGCTTCATCGATCCTTTCTTGGTGAATTTGCTGTAAATTATGTCCTTTAAATCCAAAGGAAATTGCTCAACCACTCAGATACAAGCATTATCCTACAATTTTTGCTCTCAAAAGTGGTCACATTATAAGTAACATGGAAAAACAGAAATAATCAGAGGTGACAATGGATGCTAGAAATTATAAAACATACTTGGAGCCAACTATGTGGACAGAAGTTGATTTATTTTGCATCTCATCGTTGTTGTCCTGTGAAGCAGTGGCCAACAAACATTAGAAACTGCTCAAATCAAAAGGAAAAAATTGTTTTTCCTATTTTATAGAAAATGAATCGTTAAATACCATATCTGCAACTTCAGATGGATTTTGGTTTTGACTTGGTGATGGCTTGTCATGTTCATCTATGGTAGAAAAGGAGTTTGAACATCCTATGTTATCGTCTATAGGGTCATCAGAATCCTGAATTTATAGAAACAAGTGAAAGTATGGTTAGGAATTCTATCGCCTCAAGGGCTACACGTGCAATGTGAGGGATAAAAAGGTTCTGAAATCTTGCACACCAAGGAAGCCTGAGCCTTCAAATCATCAAGATTGAAGTTCCAGCTACTAATTCCTCGCTTGTATTCATTCTGCAGAGGATAAAAAAACCATGTTAACAGCTTGTAACGTGATCAGTAGCAAACAATAATAAGAAAACAAAAAAAGAAGAAAACTATTTAATCTAATTCATTCATAGCTTCATCTTTTCTAAATAACATATTTGGGAAGAAATCAAGTAAGATACACGCTAGTACTGCAGGAGTGGTTTTTAGATATGTACATAGGCTATGCCTAGAGTTTGTCAAGTGTCAACTGAATACAGAAGGATGAAGATGCTTGTTCTTTCTTCCTTCCTTTATTTCTTTTTTAGGCAGGGGACTGAAAAGTTGTTAACAGGAATACGCAGTACAAGTTGAATTTAAGGAGTGCATAAAAAATATATATTTACACACACACTTTAAGCAATGATAGGGACGCAGTCTAAGCTTCATCTACCTGAGATATTTCTTCCATTCGCCCATGAGGCATTTTCTCTTGAGCAAGCATGTCTTGTTCATTTATCTGCAATAGAAAAATCAACCTTTAAATATACTTTCCATAATAAAACAGGGTATGACAAAGAAGTTAGTTTGATAATTTTGGAACCTTTAGGGCTTTAATGCGATCACCTAAAGGAGGTAGCCCCTCCAAAAGCTTTCGTGAAATATAATCATTTGAGCGAGCCTGCCTAAAGAATGAATGCTTCAACAACTTTTTGGCAGTTGGTCGTTTTGAAGGATCTTTCTTTAAACAGTCATAGATCATCTGTTTAAATGACTGAGAACAAAAAACAAAGTCGTGAAAATAAGAAAGTATTAAAGGATATAATTCTTTGTTGAAAATATTGAAATAATAAGTGTTGAGATATGTTCTTTGAGAACTGACCAGAGAGAACTTTCTATCCCTTTCGTAATCGAGGCCAGGAGGTGCACTTTGCAATGTCATCAACAGTACCTGTTTATGTAAAAGGATTCTATCAAAATTAATTTCTGGGCACATCAAACATGGTTCATTTAACAACATAACATCCGGACCTTCATTGGTGGATACTTTGAGAAAGGAGCATGACCATGGGCAAGTTCTAAAGCTGTTATGCCAAATGACCAGATATCAGCCCTACAAATAGGGAAAGTCATTTTCAACTGTATATTAAGATCAGGTTTTCAATCAACAAAGTGAGAAAAAAAAGATATTGTCCTATCAAAATATACTCACTTGAAGTCATAGCCATGCAGTTGCTCCATGACCTCAGGTGCCATCCTGGAACAAGAATATTATACCTAAATTATAAGTGACTTAGTTACAATTAAAAAAGAGTACATTACACAGATATACCGTTAGTTTTGTAATTAAAATTTAATGGGGAAAAAACTTCTTTTTATTTTTTTGGGTGCATATTTGGATGTAAATTCATTATTCTATGTTTAGGTTACTGGAGGGTATCTCAGTTAAAAAATAAATAAAACAGGACTAGTGTGTATATTTTTAGAATTGAAAAGAGCTTTATATTTCAGTAGATAGTCCCTACAACTTATTTTGAAAAACAACAACAACTAGACTATTGAAAAGGTTTACTGGCTAACTGACTGCTTTTCCTAGAGTAAATACGTCTAAAAGTGCACCAAGTTCCTAAAAAAGTTAAACAATGTTAAATTGTGTATCAAGATTTCAAAGAGGAACAGAACATGACCTAACCATCAGATATAAATGTTCATTATAATAAAATTAAAACTTATTACCAGCAGGGTGTCCCAACAAATGTATTCCGTGTGCGTTGCCGGTCACCAGAATCAAAAAGACAAGCAGAAACACCAAAATCTCCAAGCTTGATTGCCCCATGGCCATCAATTAGAATGTTTCCAGCCTATATAGGACATTATATCAGTTGAAGGGAAGGAATGTGAGACTATATATCTTCAAATTTTTGTGAAGTATGACATTACTGTTGAAGTATTAAAAACACCATAGTCATCAGTACTCACTTTAACATCTCGATGTATATGCCCTTGCTGATGAAGATATTCTAAACCCTTTAATACCTCTCGCAATATTGTGGCTATTACAACCTCCTCAAAACCATCAGGGTAAGCAGCTTTTAAGATGTGAAGGCAGGAACCACCAGCCATATATGGCATGACAAACCACAGATTATGATCACTAACGAATGAGCAGTGTGATTTAAGGACATTAGGGTGGTCGATTAGGTTCATTGTGTGTGCTTCACGAAAAATGTTATTCTGCAGAAAGGGGAAAAATGAATAAAGGCATGTGTTATTGAACAATTTACAAGTTTGCAGGGTAGTCAAATAAACATGTAAGAAATTCAAAGCCATGCAGGGCAGAAAAAGAAAAGTCTAATGGCCAAGTCCTATAGTACAAATAAACAATAGGCAACCTTTGAGCTTTTGTTCAAGTGCTAACAATTTTTAATCAAAGCTAAAGCTTGAGTAAGGTTGAAAACAACGACCTCGTCAGCTAAATTTTTGTTCAGTCTTTTGAAGTTATAACTTTAGACATGGTACTTATAACTTTCTCCAACCAGCTAGAAGAGGACCCAGAAGGAAATTTTCTGACTACTTAACACAGATGCAGTTTTCCTTCCTTTCGTGAAAGAACTATTATGAATATCATGCACAGGTGTGATTGTCAATATTGGGCATCATAAGCTATATCTTGAACTTAAGATAATAAACGAATTAAGAAGTCATCAAAATGATTGAATGAGTTACCAAATAGGGCCAAAGGAGGTTACCAAATCAGCATTATCGCGTTTGAAATGAAGAATTTTGATGGCAATAGTCTCATTGAACGGTTTACAAAGAGCACGGTGAGCTGTGGCACTCACGCCTTGCCCAATTTCCTCGTAGAGTTCATAACGCTCAGGACCGATCGGATACTTCTTCTTCATCTCGCCTTCGAAATTCAAAAGAAACGCAGAAAAATTAATCGAAACAAAAAGTGGCCACACTTGAGCTAAAAGGCCAAAAAAATCTTCAACATGACGAGTACCCAAGCGCAGAAGCAAAAATCTCAATCTTTGCCGAGAAAAAGGCACAAAGGATTCAAAGTCCTAAGAAAGATTAATGAGAGAGAGAGAAAAAAGGTATCGGTGATTGAATGCCGATTGATGAAGACGTGCGTGTTGAGGTTATCGGCTACGTCAAGAACCCAGATTTCTCGTGAAGATATTATTATACTATACGCATCAAAAATTAAAAGATATACTTTTTTGTTTTGAATTAAATTTAAATTTATTTTATATTATTATTTTATCCATTCATCAGAAATCTTTCCATTGCGATTTGCGGAGATATCAGAGGGGCGCCAGGGAGAGAGAAAGAAGAGGGAGATCGGAGAGCGTGATGAGCTTTGCTACGTTAACGTGATTGCTTGGCCAGCTCAACGAACTGGCACGTGACTTTCACGTATTCTAATTGGCAATAACAATCTTTATTTCGGTTACTTTTGAATTTATCTATTTGATTTCTTAATTAGTTCTTTTTCATGCAATTTTGATATTAAAATTTTAATAGGCACGCATTAATAGCCTAATGTTACAAGAACAACAAGCACAAACTCGCCCTCGCGTTGCGCGAGTGCAACCATTTCACAACATGAAAGTATATCTTCACCTTCCACGCATCCAAATTAATAAGAAATTGAATAAAATACAAAGGAAAATAAATAACATATTTGGATTTCAAATCAACCAACAAAAAATAGTTCCTATCCAAAAACACAACATAAATTACAACCACATCGGTAGTTATATTCTTATATGAATAGCAACTGCCTCAACTCAAAAGCCAAAAAAAAAAATACAATTACATTAAAATGCTACCCATCATAGTACATAAAACATTCCTATATGTTACATGAATTGACTTCTAACATATGTTGCTAAACATTTCTAAAGATCTTATCAATTGAGTACCTCCTTAACACCCCTGATGCATTCAAAAGCATTCAACCATGCACTCCTTTGTGTGTTGCATGTGATGCATTTACTTCATTTTATATTTCATTCCTTGCAATTCTCTTCACTTTCACCGGACATGTGTTTTGAATGACTCTAAATATACTGACATCGGGCTTTCAAATCATGTTTTGTATGGCTTTGTTTTAACAAAGCCATACTCAAACAAAGTTATACTCTTTAGTACTTTGTGACCTACAGTAATTTGATATATTATTGGTTATACCATTGAAGTCATGACATAATTCATCATTGCCAAATAGTTGATACACATGATTAGCCTTTAATTGAAAATAATGTCTATCAATGCAAGAGGTGGTGTAATGTGAACTTACATTAATATATTTTATCACTCAAATAGTCTGTATGTAGTCCTGTTTTTACATACGATCGTCCAACTAAAATTCTTTGAATATATCAAGTACAACCCCCAAAAAAAAATTGGCACATTTTGGGCAAGGCATCTACTTATTTTCATATTCCAAGTTGTTCACCTTGATTGACACTCATACAACAAATTTTTTGAATTAAACTAAATATGCAGCCTAGGATTGTTAGTAGGAAGGTGTGGGTAAAGTTTTGTTGATTTTAATCAAATAAATTAAATATTAATAAAAGATAAAATCATAAACATTCCAAAAGAAAAAGGAAAAGACTAATTAATTAAAGGCTAAAGCAATTAACTTTTGTAGAATTTTTGATAACTTGAATTGGATAATGAAAAGCTGATAACACATTAATTCAGCTCCAACTTTTAAAAAAAAGGTACTTAAATAAGTTTCGTCATTATTTAATTCATTAGTTAAGTAGAACATAACTATGACTTTGAGAAACTTGACGTGTTGTAGGAAAACCAAAAAGAAATAAATGACCATAAATACTTCATTACTTTCTTATTTTTATTGTCCAATGATAATTATTTGTGAATGCTCAAGTTCCTATACTACACCCGTGGCCGTGCTAATGCTTCAACATTTCTATTTCCAATTGGTTGGAGCAGTTCACTTCTTGTGCCAACTCATCATCTTTGTTGTTTTGCAGAGTACAAAAGAATGAAACCAAGAATACTGCAGTTATGTTAAATTCAATTATCAATCCCCAGCTTCCAACAGTAAAGAAAATTTTCTACTTAAATAAATAAAAAGATTTTTTTGACAAATAAACCTCGGGACAGTAAACTTACATAGCAGTCAGTGTGGAAGGATACACGTAACTGACTTTGCATTGGGAAGTGTAAAATATTTAAATAATTAAATCATTTAAAAAGAAGCAGCAGGTGGTAGGGTAAAAAGGAGGAGGAGGCTGCATACTTTTGTTTGAAGAAGTGTGTAAAGTGACTTTTCATACCTACTTAAGTATGGGTGGCTATGGACAGTGTACTTAGGCAGCAATGAGTCTGAAAAGATACACTTAATTGACTATGCATTAGGAAATGCAAAATATTTAAATAAAAGAAGTAGGTAGAAGTTTTTCTTAAAGAAAGAGTCAGTACCTAATCATGCCTGACGAAGTATGGTCATGTCGAAAAATGTACTTACATAACATTAAGGGTGAAATCACACGCATAAGTGTCTTTGCATTGAGAAATACTCTATAAAAATTTGAAAAAGCATTAGTTGGGAGATTAACTTTGTTGAAGAGGGAAATCAGTATTTATTTATACCTACTAAGGCATGGTCACTTCTGACCATTGTACTTTTAAAGAAATTGTGTAAGAAAGGGAAGACAAAAATGATCAAAAATAAGCACTTAGCCATAAAGTAAGCAAGCCCATGTAAATCCATAGGATTGAGGCTGAAGAGTTGTGTGACCGTGGATTGGCCAATGAAAAGAAAAAATGCAATGGGCCACTAAGCCTTCAAAAAAAGACACTACATAAAAGAAATAGAATGAAAGACTATTTCAATGGAACTCTATCTATAACAAAGGATACAAATGTACCAAGAAAATTTTCAAATTATTTTAATATGCATGGTAGCAGAGTGTTACATATGCATGTTCTTATAGCAAGCAAAGGAAAAACATAATATGGCTGAGAAGAAGCAAGATTTCAGGTTTTACAAATCTGCATTGGCACTGGAAATAGTCACGGTGATCAAATTGGAGTAACACAGTAAGGAAAACGTGAATATTCTTTGAAGCACTAACTATCTACATTACAGAAACAGCAATGCACACATACAGATGCACGACAAAGGTTTTGGAGGAGAGAAACATCTTTTAATGAAATAAAGATATACACAGGAAATAATAAAACATAAAAATAAGGAAGCACTTAGGCATGAAACAGGTTTGTGAGGGGAATTCTGTAATGTGCATGGAAGAAGTGTGTACCTATTCATGTTGTTATAGTAGGCAGAGGACAAAACAAAAAAATGGAGGGTAATTAAGGGGAGGAATCGCAGTGAAGATAACAATTATGTAGTTTTAAAATGGTTTAGTTTCTGGGAAGAGACTTCCAATTATGATGAAGTCTCCATTGCCCATTATACCATAATAAAGGATACAAACGTACCAAGAAAAACAGCTATGATGAAGGATACAAACTAATAAAATAAATAATCACCCAGCAACACAGATGATTTAAAAGCTAAGTGGGTATTTAAAAACCATTAAAGGAAGAAATAGGATTTCAATGAAAATCTATCTGTAATAAAGCTAACAAACTTACCATGTTGAAGTGTCAGGAAAAGATCTATTATAATGTGCATGGTAGAATAGTGTTACCTCTTGTAGTTTGAACATGGATATTAGAAATAATGTTTGTGAAACCTGTTAGGAGAAGTGAGAATCAGTTAGACCACAGTTGAAATTGGTCAAATCTATTTTTTTCCATTTTGACTGATTAATTCAAATAAAGCAGTCCACCACTTAGGCATCCAAAGGATTAGGTACGGAAGGAAAATAGAATGAAAGATCATTTTAATGTAAACCAACTTTGAATCATACTTTGAGTCTGCAAGACAACATGAACAAAATTGAATGAATATGGAAGTGATAGTTAGAGTAAGGCAATTATATACCTTCAAATTTTCCTTGGGATTAGGGAATATTAAAAATGGATTCAAATCTTCTTCACATTGTGCCTATTTGACTGATTAAATCTAATAAAGCAGTGCACCACTAAGCCTTTTTTCTTAAAAAAAACGGAAAGAAAATAGAATGAAAGAGCATTTAAATGAAAAACCATCTATGATAAAGGATACTAACTTGCCCAAAAAGCAGACAGAAGCGAAAAACCAGAAAAGGAAAAAGGTGATCAAGTTTCGGGTCCTTAGCATCATTGTGCAATCCCACAAATACACAACACACAACTGAATAGTCTTTAATAAAAAAGAATTCACATCACCTCAGCGTAGAACTTTCGGATTTGTGGGCCTGCATCATCATCCATTCCTTAGAACATTTGCAAAAAAATGATGATGGTACTGGTAGTAAAGTAGTAAAGTGAGAATCAAGTAATGAGACGTTATAAGAGCCGTTATAAGCTTACCATGTTGAGAGTGAAAATAAAAGGAAATATACCTTGGGTTCCAGAGATGGGGCATGAATCTTGATGATGTCGACAACCTCCTTCTTCCAAAGGCATAAAACAGTTAGCATACCCATCACTATTGCCAAAGTTCTGTCATTTAAAAATAAGTAGTCATGGCCACATAATGTTAAATACTCAAACAGAAGTCAGAATGGGGGAGAAAGGAAGGGAGGCATTCATTTGAGAAATCTACATATGCAGCACCATAAGAGGTATCAAATTCCCATGAGTCAATCATCGCAACAGCAAAGTAGGCATGAATATGTAGATCCAACCATTAAATATTGTGGTACTCATCTGCATTTCATTACTTTCTTCTTATTATTGACCAATTCTAATTATTTGTGAATGCTAAACTGAGAAAATAGTATTATATGTAGAATAATACTGAATGTAATGAAAACGAATTGGAGCACCAGGAAAGACCTTATAGCAACCATTCAATCAGAAGTAAAAGATAAGATTTTTTTCTTCCAAGGGCTCCATCAAGCTTCATACCAACATATAATAACACAAACTGAAGCAGGATGGTTTAAAAAACAGAGAAGAGAATAACTTAGCTTCATGTGAAAATCCAGATTGATAGACATAATTTCGGGCTTTCTCACACAAGTCAATAAGTTGCAGAAAAGTAATCGTAAGGGGTGACATCAATAATCCAATCTGAAGATGGTAGGAATACAAATAAGCAAAATCTTCTGGCTTATTCTCTCGGCATAATTCCAGATCAGCAAATAAGTTGCCTTGCTTTTCTATTTTTGCCTTTCTGCAATACAAAAGAACGTTAGGAACTCAGTTCTCACAATCTCAGTTTAAAACTAATTAAAATTACAGAATATTAAACCTGCTATTTATCAGGAAGGAGAACATCAGTTGAGCATGAGGTAACTCCAAGAACTCCAACAACTTTGCAGACAGTTCCTCCTGAAAGCATGTCCCATAAAATAAGAAATAGATACTAAAAAGATTGCAAGTTAAGCTAGGAAAGATATTATCACAACAATATTCACTTTCTTCACACTTCCCCTGGATATTGAAATATTAAGCAGATCACAAAAATCAACCAACTTGCCTTTTACACATATATCAAGCTTCTCCTTTACCTTGGCTCTGTGTTTATCCTGGTATAAACAGTAATGAAAGCTACAAATTAGTAACAGCCTGAGGCTATGAAAATTTTTAGGAAAAAAGATATCAGACATGAAACACATAACAATTCACCAGAAGAATTAAGAAAATGATAGCAGATATTCATATTATAAGCAAAAATGCACAAAAGTTAGTGTACTGAAATTCTGTAGTTGATATTTTATAAAGGATACTAACTTGCCCAAAAAGCATACATAAGCGAAAAACCACAAAAGGAAAAAGGTGATCAAGTTTCTGGTCCTTAGCATCATTGTGCAATCCCACAAATACACAACACACAACTGAATAGTCTTTAATAAAAAAGAATTCACATCACCTCAGCGTAGAACTTTCGGATTTGTGGGCCTGCATCATCATCCATTCCCTAGAACATTTGCAAAAAAAATGATGATGGTACTGGTAGTGAAGTAGTAAAGTGAGAATCAAGTAATGATACCTTATAAGAGCCGTTATAAGCTTACCATGTTGAGAGTGAAAATAAAAGGAAATATACCTTGGGTTCCAGAGATGGGGCATGAATCTTGATGATGTGGACAATCTCCTTCTTCCAAAGGCATAAAACAGTAAGCATTCCCATCACTATTGCCAAAGTTCTGTCATTTAAAAATAAGTAGTCATGGCCACATAATGTTAAAATACTCAAACGGAAGTCAGGATGGGGGAGAAAGGAAGGCGAGGCATTCATTTCAGCAATCTATAGCAGGGAAAAAGGGACTAATAAATCAACCTTGGCAAAAAACTTGGCTTCAAATTTTTGAGCACGATGATCAATAGCAGTAATAGCTGATGCATGCTGACCAATCATTTATTTATAGAAAGGATCTGTGTGGTGGTACTCGTCAAAATCAAAAGGATTTATTGAAACAATGGCATGGTGGCTAGGTTATTTTAAAACCCCATTTGAAGAACCCAAATAAGAGAAACCTTTTGAGAAGGAGATAAGAGAAAATTGTATTTTCTAACATTTAGTAATCTTGAATATGGCACTCAAAATTGAAAGCTGCATTATTACACTTCAAAGGCAAGAATTTCACTAGAATATCCTACAGGCCCCGGTAGAATTATATCGCAACAAACATTGATGTCCAGCTTTAAAGATCAAGTAATAACACTAAAAAAGTAAAGGCTAAGCCAAGAGACTGACAATCAGAAATTTTGGCCTATGAAAAGGATGACACAAAAACAGATCAAGAAGAGTGTTAAGGAAATTCTGAATCACTCATAAGTCATGTAAATATGTGATTATAATGTCCATGGAAGAAGAGTGTTACGTTATTGAAGATAATTATTCTTACCATACATGGAAATCACTAATGTTTTGATTCTGTCTGCTAATAGAGGACAGTTTCAACATGAAGAGACAGAGGAGTAGTGACTTAACAGCTCAGTAGCAATATGCTTCTCGGTGTGCACACCACCTAGATTGAATGTTAAACATATCAGGATAAAAGTATAGAAAGCAAGAAGTTAAGCAGTTAGAACAGGAAAATAGGTGGCTCATGCTTTGTTATACAGATCTCATGTACAGCCCCAATTATGTAACAACAAAGAAATATATTTGTTTATTTATATATTCCCAAAAATGAAAGACTGAAAGAAAAATCGAATTTACAACCGTGCTGATCCCCATCTATCAATAAATTACCACATTACCAATTAATTACACACAATTTTTGTTTCAGCATTTAATTGTAAATTACAAGTCTTCAGTTCAACTAAAAATATAATTTACCTGAAGTGAGACAGGAGTATTTGAAAGAGCTTGACCATAAGTATCATGAAAATGAACGGCAAGTTTGTCAACAGGGACAACATGAAGAACAGCTTCAAGCATTGGAATGACAGTACCTGTAAAGATGAGAAAAAATAAGTGAAATCATACCAATAAATCAAAACATCCAGGATTAAATAAAATGCTTATATTAGATCAGAGTTCATTGAATACAACTTGACAGTATATCAGATCTCAAGTTTTAGACAACAGGTGGTTTTAGGATATGTTTACGCCAGGAATGAGCTGACAGGAAACTGTTACAGAATATTATGGCTCCACTAAAAACAGAATATTATGGCTATATTACACAGAAATATGCCCAATTTTTCACTTGAAATATTCCAAACCTTCAGCATCTCATGATATGCTCCAGATACATGGCACCCAAAGAGCAAACTCCTTCTTAAGGCAAAAGAAAGGGACCCTCATTTGAACGATATACAACATAATTCATCACGCACACATTAAAGACAATTAACTTGATAGTCTTCTTTTTCTGGCCTTGAATCACATACAAACAACCCCTAAATCAATTTGTTTATCTACAACTTTCACTAAAAAGCTGTCAAACAGAATTTGAAGACAACAATTCCAAAAAAAAAGAAGCAAAAGGAATGGCACAATGAGCAAATGAAAAAACCTTTCAGGGAAAACTCATTTGATTCAAGAGCCTTCTAAATACATAGTAAGTGGAGTGGAGTCTTTTATTTTGAAATCTTTTGTTTCCTTGAGTTTCAAAATGCTAGCCCTTGTGTGATTAGTTTTTACTTTTTAGGCCCACTAGAACAAAATATATCCAATGCAAAATTCATTTTGATGTAATCAACACAATTGTAGGTTTGTGTTTGATTGTAGGGTTCACAAAACAGTCGAATATAATAACCAAAGCACATCATGAAATAGAAATATGAAATAGAAGTATGTAATGAAAGTATGTTTAATCATAAGTTTAATAAGAGAACCAACTCAGTAAATAAATGAACTCTTCCAACTCATACATAATTCCTGCTCACCCATTTTCAGAAATATAACCAACCCATAGTTCTGATTTATCCCTGGGCATGTTAGGGTGATTCCACTGAATCCATGCTATACGTTCTGCCTTTGGATCAAAACATGGGAAAGCATAGAAGGAGACCGATGATGACGAAGAATGAAACCCTAAACCTTCTTCTTAATTCTCTCTCTTGCAGGAGAACTGGTTTTGATGATGACGGCAACGATGGCGGTGAACAGGGACAAAGGAGAGACGACGATGAAGCCTGGAAGAGGAGAAAATTGATTTATGTCTGATAAACACGACATTCGAAAAAGAAAATTTTGAATTTTGAAATTGGAAGCAAAATGTTAGGCGACATCCCGCCCGGAGATGAAACCTATACCTATTGTAATACAAACACAAGCAAAATGGAGTAGAGATGAAGAACCTTGTCGGTTTGAAGAACACAATAACTTAAATGAAGAATTGCTAGAGTTCAGGCAAAAAGAAAAATCTGAAGAGGACAGAGTAACGAAAAACCAAAGCATGGAGCACTATGAAAGAAGATATTCAGAAAGCAGGGATCACCAAAATTTCAATCCTACTCATCAAAAAACATTGATGAAAAAGGAATGAAAGAGTAGAATGGAACCTGTTGTTATCGTTGCATTCTTGAATTTGTTAACTATCTTCATCCTCTTCTCTTTATCTTCTCCACCTGCTAAATAAAGACTACCTTGCCTTCCTCAAGTGAGTAAAAGCTGGGAAAGCGTAAAAATAAAGGCTAGAAATGATATCTCTGACTTTTTCAACTACTCCACACCTCCCTCTTTCATCTTTCTGCACTTCCTCTTCCGACATATCACCACATTTTCAGGACATTATGAAAAAAAGACATATCATCACATCACAGTTTCATATGCGGCTGGATTTTGCAAAATTACACGGCTTGCCAAATGAAGCCGTTACTGTTGTTAAGAACAGTAACACACTCACAGAAAAAATGCAATGAATAGTGAACGGCTTAAAATTACAAGTCTTCAGTTCAACTAAAAATATAATTTACCTGAAGTGAGACAGGAGTATTTGAAAGAGCTTGACCATAAGTATCATGAAAATGAACGGCAAGTTTGTCAACAGGGACAACATGAAGAACAGCTTCAAGCATTGGAATGACAGTACCTGTAAAGATGAGAAAAAATAAGTGAAATCATACCAATAAATCAAAACATCCAGGATTAAATAAAATGCTTATATTAGATCAGAGTTCATTGAATACAACTTGACAGTATATCAGATGTCAAGTTTTAGACAACAGGTGGTTTTAGGATATGTTTACGCCAGGAATGAGCTGACAGGAAACTGTTACAGAATATTATGGCTCCCCTAAAAAACAGAATATTATGGCTATATTACACAGAAATATGCCCAATTTTTCACTTGAAATATTCCAAACCTTCAGCATCTCATGATATGCTCCAGATACATGGCACCCAAAGAGCAAACTCCTTCTTAAGGCAAAAGAAAGGGACCCTCATTTGAACGATATACAACATAATTCATCACGCACACATTAAAGACAATTAACTTGATAGTCTTCTTTTTCTGGCCTTGAATCACATACAAACAACCCCTAAATCAATTTGTTTATCTACAACTTTCACTAAAAAGCTGTCAAACAGAATTTGAAGACAACAATTCCAATAAAAAAGAAGCAAAAGGAATGGCACAATGAGCAAATGAAAAACCTTTCAGGAAAACTCATTTGATTCAAGAGCCTTCTAAATACATAGTAAGTGGAGTGGAGTCTTTTATTTTGAAATCTTTTGTTTCCTTGAGTTTCAAAATGCTAGCCCTTGTGTGATTAGTTTTTACTTTTTAGGCCCACTAGAACAAAATATATCCAATGCAAAATTCATTTTGATGTAATCAACACAATTGTAGGTTTGTGTTTGATTGTAGGGTTCACAAAACAGTCGAATATAATAACCAAAGCACGTCATGAAATAGAAATATGAAATAGAAGTATGTAATGAAAGTATGTTTAATCATAAGTTTAATACGAGAACCAACTCAGTAAATAAATGAACTCTTCCAACTCATATATAATTCCTGCTCACCCATTTTCAGAAATATAACCAACCCATAGTTCCGATTTATCCCTGGGCATGTTAGGGTAGTTCCACTGAATCCATGCTATACATTCTGCCTTTGGATCAAAACGTGGGAAAGCATAGAAGGAGACCGATGAAGACGAAGAATGAAACCCTAAACCTTCCTCTCAATTCTCTCTCTCACAGGAGAACTGGTTTTTGATGATGACGGCAACGATGGCGGTGAACAGGGACAAAGGAGAGACGACGATGAAGCCTGGAAGAGGAGAAAATTGATTTATGTCTGATAAACACGACATTCGAAAAAGAAAATTTTGAATTTTGAAATTGGAAGCAAAATGTTAGGCGACATCCCGCCCGGAGATGAAACCTATACCTATTGTAATACAAACACAAGCAAAATGGAGTAGAGATGAAGAACCTTGTCGGTTTGAAGAACACAATAACTTAAATGAAGAATTGCTAGAGTTCAGGCAAAAAGAAAAATCTGAAGAGGACATAGTAACGAAAAACCAAAGCATGGAGCACTATGAAAGAAGATATTCAGAAAGCAGGGATCACCAAAATTTCAATCCTACTCATCAAAAAACATTGATGAAAAAGGAATGAAAGAGTAGAATGGAACCTGTTGTTATCGTTGCATTCTTGAATTTGTTAACTATCTTCATCCTCTTCTCTTTATCTTCTCCACCTGCTAAATAAAGACTACCTTGCCTTCCTCAAGTGAGTAAAAGCTGGGAAAGCGTAAAAATAAAGGCTAGAAATGATATCTCTGACTTTTTCAACTACTCCACACCTCCCTCTTTCATCTTTCTGCACTTCCTCTTCCGACATATCACCACATTTTCAGGACATTATGAAAAAAAGACATATCATCACATCACAGTTTCATATGCGGCTGGATTTTGCAAAATTACACGGCTTGCCAAATGAAGCCGTTACTGTTGTTAAGAACAGTAACACACTCACAGAAAAAATGCAATGAATAGTGAACGGCTTAAAATGCTATTCCTTTTAAGTATATATTGATGATGATTGATGATGATGATGATGATGATAAACCCAATGACCTCTCAAGAACTCACATACCACTAAATTATAAGGTCTTTAGTGATATTTTGATATCGTTACTTCCATATTTATTAACCCTTCTTGTTGCATTTATATTTATTTTGTTTTCTGATTTTATCTTATTTTTATATACCACGTAATATAAATCGTAATTTTCAATATTTTTCGTAAATATAAGTAAAAATACAATTTTTACTTATAATTAAGAGTTTAAACTTACCATATTACGTGAAAGAAAAGATTCAATAACACGTGAAATGGTGGGGCCACATATAGATACAATGCTAATTATATATATATATATATGAGTCCCACCATTTCAAATGTGTGTGTGACATGAGAAAAACACTTCTCCTACAACATGAGAAGCTACAACATGAGAAGTGTTTTCCCTATAATTAATGCATATTATTTGAAAAATATATAATTACCTATCACACCGTTAATATTCAATTAAACGCCCTGTGTTATGTCATTATTTAAGGGTATAGTAGTAATAAAAGCGAAAATCAATTTTTACGGGTTAAATGTTATATATCAACTATCAAGTATATTTTGTTATAAATATTTCAATATTTGGTGTGGTTGTCCATAACTTTTTAAAATAAGTTTTTGAATTTTATATTTAGGGCCTATTTGGTTTGAGAGGAGGGAGGGAGGAAGGAGAAATTTTTCTCTAATCTTTACCAAATAACCCATTAAAAATTTTCAATATTCTAAAACTACACTCTCATATTCTTCTCATTAATAGGAATTTGGTCAATATTCTTCCTGTGGCTCTTCCTCAAAACCAAACAAGCCCTTAAAGTCATATACCTATGACATGAATAGCTTAATAGAGTTTTCGATAATTAATGTAACTAACCTATAAAGATTCTATATTATACCATTATGTAGATTTACTCTTTTATTGTAACTCTTGTAATGGAAGTTAAGGATTTATGACCTATAAATAGTAGACATATATCAAATGTTAAAAGCTTGAAATGAAAAAGAATCATCACTATCTCCTTACTCTTCAGTTTCATGACATATTTAATATTTTCGTTATTTGTGCGTTGTTTTCAAAAGTGTAACTTTACTCCATTAAGGCCAGAGGCATTATTTTAATTTCATACATATTTTATGGATAACCTAATAATTCTGAATTTAATTATATGAAATTCATTCGTCAATTTGGTTTATTATGAAATTCATTATATTCATTTTTATATATAACTTTTTAGATAAAAAAACAAGTAGGAAAAATATTAAAGCGCGTGTTTATATATATAAACTTATTTTAGGTGATTTTATGATGCACTAGGTAAATATGTGATATTGTTTTATCTCATAAATACAAAATAGCTATTTTAATTGATTATATTGTTTCTGCACTTTAGAAAAAATATGAAGAGGTTGATTATCGGTGGGAGAAGCTCTTGAGAAATCCAAGTTTTCTCATGACTATTGGGTTTGTTTGAGTTGTAGTTAGAAAAACATATTCGCACAAGTCGAGATAAAATTTATCTCACAAACTTATCATGTATATCGTAAATTACGTTGGAAAATCGGTTTTTACCGTTAATCCAAACAGAGACACTAAGAAGTCAAAATATAAATAAATAATGCTACTCCCTCTAATCCTTATTATATGACAACATTTATGAGTTTATTTTGGTCCTAATTATATAACAACATTCTAATTTTTATCAATTTCTTCCTAAAATACCCCTACTGATATGAATGAGGGATTATGTGAAATCCACAAGGTAATTGAAGTACAAAATTTATATAAGGGCATTTTAGAAATTTCTATTGATAAAATATCAAATTCATTAAAATAGAAAGATCAGTTACATTTTTGAATAGCTGCTCAACCGACTTCGCACATGCTAGGATTAATTTTTCTATCATGTCCGTTGCATGCGTCGTATTTAAATATAAATTATTACTATTGATAAAATATCAAATTCATTAAAATAGAAAGATAAAATACATTTAAAATTTCTTTTGGAGGGCTGTTATGAGTATATATTAATGCTACTAGGAACATACATGTATAGATTTAGTATGAAACAAAATTATCAAAACAAAATAGCGGGAGCAATAGTCATACAGGACACGTCCCTATCCAAACTTTTACCAAAACGACTATTTCCAAGTGGGACCAGTTTCCCTACCTATCCCAAGATAGGTAGGGAGAATTGTCTTAATCTGGCAGTCCAGATTTAATTTTTTTAAAACTGTTAATTTTTAAATAAAAAAAGCATTTTTTTTTTTAAAATATGTTAGTTGAAAAATTATCTTTATTTTAGATTATCTACCTATTAAAATAATTATTTTTAAAAAATGAAATATTAAAAAACTTAAATGCGGATAGTCAAAATCCCATCCGGGCCGGTCCAGGATGGGACAAGCTCTCCTACCCATCTTTGGGATGGGTAGGAACGAATCCATTTCCAAGTCGGCCTATGAATAAAGGGATGGGTAGGGAAGCTGAATCCATTTCAAGTCGGCCTATGAATAAAAAGCGCTAAGATTGATTGTTACCACCTCCAATTTTAAATATAACACCTATTTAATTTTTTAAAGAGGTTTAAAAAATTAAATAAATTACATAATCATATCATGTATTATGTATGATTAAACTATATATCAATTTATAAGTCAGACAAATTAACTTAAAAAAATTAACATAAATACTTTAAAGTAATTTAATTAGCTTCCTTAATTTCCCAAAAAAAGTAATTGGATTTAAAAATATTTAGGACCAAAGAGAGTATCTTAATTGTCTGACTCAGAAGAAAACAACAAGCGGCATAGTGGTCACAAAAATAAAAAATTAATTATTTAACTCTTATAATTTTATCTCAGTTATACCTTATCAAGGTTGTGCTATCAGCGTTACTCACATACTACATGCAGACCATGTTGCTACCGAAACATATAGTCAAGGAGTTGGAACAGAGCAGCAATGGTTTTCTTTGGGGGGATACTGAAAAAAGTAGTAAGTTACACTTAATCTCACGGGATCAGGTTCAACAAGAAAAAAATTCACAAGGGCTGGGTATTAGAAAGTTACGGAAGCATAATAAAGTCTTTATCATGAAACTGTGTTGGGGACTTATACGCAATAGAAAGGCTTTATGGGTGCAAGTGCTTAGATCTAAATATAACTACAGTGATCGATAATGAGATTCCAGATGTTAAGAAGCAAAGGAGCTCATCCCTAATATGAAGAGGAATCATAACTGTTTGGGAAAAGTTTCAAAATGGTATTGGGAGGAAAATTAGGAATGCTTGGTTGCTCATGGAATAACTGAACATATTCTTTTCTTTACATGGGGCAGATTGGATCAAATGGAATTTGACTCATGAGATTGGCAAAGAATATACGAAGAAGGTTTTGTGGCCAACTTTGTTTGGGTATCTTTGTTAGGATGCATGGGTATCACACTGTAAAAAGTTGTTTGATTGTGAAGCAACTGATGTGGGAATGAATGCACATGGTTTCTTTAGAGCTTGTTTAGATATGGATTTTCTCGGAAAAGCTAAGATGACATGGAGAAGAGGTTTGATATTTCTCATGGAAATCGGAATCAACAAGAAGAGGACGCATCATAGTAATAGTTGATGGCTCGGTCTTGGAGGATGGAAGGAGTGGATGTGGAGGTTACATTCGGGATTAAAATGATATATGGGTTGCAAGTTTCAGCTCCAAACTTGTTAATGTTCCTTTGGTTTTTGCAGAAATTATTGGTTGCATTCAGGGCCTACAATTGTGTTGGTCCAAAAGGTATAAAAAGATTAAGTTAGTTATAGATTGTATGGAGGCCCTAAATTATATGTTGAGAGGATGTGATCATCACCACCCTTTCAAGGACATTGTGAATGATATTAGGATGCTTCTTTGTAGAGATTGACAAGTTGAGGTCACTCATGGATACAAAGAGACCATAACTATAGATGATCATTTAGCAAGATACTCTCACAGCATAGATGAGAATTTTTGTTTGTTTCATCAATCTCCTCTTTTTATTCAAGAGGTGGATGTTGATAAAGTTTATGAGTCTTTTGTTGAAGTTGTTGTAATGTCACTATTGACATTTTGATTCCAATATAATACCAAAAAAAAGAAATTAACTTCTCGCAACTCATTACATATAACTTTGACTTGATACTTAGACATTAAACTTTGACTTGACTCTTGACTCAATCTCTATAGCTTTAGGCATTTAAATTAGCAATCTCAAGTTTAAGATGTTCATTCGATCCTATTTATAAGAGCTTAATAAATTGAAAACATTATTGGAATTCTTTTCTTAATTTTTCTTTTGAAACATTTAGTAGTGGTTCAAAAACTGCTACAAGGTTAAATTAAGATTGAGATAACTATTATTAGTGGTTCCTAACCCAATACAAACTTTTGGCACTGTAATTAAAAATTTCTGAAATTAATTTGTGTTGGTGCCAAATTTTCAATTTTCATTTCCCGTCACACCCATACTTTGGCTAAAAATGTGATGCCAACATTTACGCTACAAAAAGTTTCAACAATTTATAATCCTCGATATTGAAATAACATTTGTAGCGGTTAAGAAACCACTACAAGATGCTCCTATAATGTGTAATCTATGGACGCACCTTGTAGCAGATAACACTAACCACTACAAGTACAATAGTGGTTATTGTGACATGCATAGTGGTTCTCAATAACCACTAAAAAACGCTTGCAGTATTGGATTTTATAGCGGTTTACCAAACCGCTATTACTTGCGTTTGTAGCGGTTAAAACCACTACAAATACCCTATTTTAACCGCTGCAAATGAGCAAACTTTTTGAAGTGAACCAATTATGTAGTTTAAGAAAGCGGTTAAAGTTTGTTAAACATAATAAGTATTTATGAATAAAAATTTTGTTCTCCAACTATGCTCTTATCTATGAGGGGCAAGTAAAAGAGAGAAATAAAGTAAATATAAGTATCACTAACATTTTAATTAATTTAATACATATAATTAATGAGAGGTAAAAATAGAAAAAACTTAGTAAATGTTCAGAAAACTTTTGTCAAGCTCTTATAAAAAGAACTAATAAGGCAATTCAAATTTTAGACTATTATAAAAAGACTAAAAGGAGTAGTAATTTTATTCTTTGTAACGTTATTTTTTTCAACTTTCCATTCTTCTAGGAAAGAAAAACACATATCACCTAGATAGAGAATTATGTTAGGAAAATTACATTGGACAATATTCAAATACGTTGAATTAGCCTTGGAAAAGTACATTCGCAAAAGCCAACATAAAATTCCTTTCATATAAATAGTTAAATACCTTCTATACTGTAATTACATTAGAAAAATAATTTCTATCGCTAATCTAAACAAATACCAATACAACAAAAATTAGCATAGGGAAAAGGAAAATCGATCATTTTCCATACTTAGCGTGTTTAGCTGCAACATTTCTCAGAGGCGGATTTTCCTTTATTCAAGGGAAGCCTTTTTCCTTCCACTTTTGGTGGGAAGCAATTTTAGGGCAGGGGAATTACCAAATAGCCCCCTTCTCTTCTTCCCCACTCCTTCCACTTGTGCTTGTTAAGGTAAAATTAAAAGTGTAATTGATAATATTTTTTAATTTTTTTAAATTATATTGAAATTAATGTTTTTTCAATTGAGATACCCTATTAAATAATGGGTAAGCGTGAAAATAATGTGTACTTTTTTAAACGACATCAATAAACTTATTCCGAGTGTAAATTAATCAAAGTATATTATAATTTTAAGCAAGAATTCCACTTAAGTCAGGTTGAAATATTAAAATTCTATTTTAAAGCCACACTTTTAACATATTCTATTCAAGAGCACAAATTAGGATTTTTTTTTTTTGAATATATTGATAGACCAGAATGCCCCTCTGCAGTTAAAAAGCGGAATTGAAGATGGGTTTAAATGTGATTTCAATTTTGTTTATTTCAAATGAATTTAATTGAGATTTTGTCATATTTTTAATTAGTTTGTTTTATGTTTTTGTTTTGTTTTAATTTTTATGCTATCTTTGGCTCAAAATCAAATTCTTGCTAGGACAATGATTGGATAGATTGCTTAGAATTATTTTTAGACAATATCGTTGATATTTGAAGATGGTATTCGTTTTTGCATCTTTTATGCCGGACTTGGAGAGTGTGAGACGCAAGAAAGTCGAGAGACTTGCTGCAAAATCGCACAAACCTCTCTCCTCATGGCGGCTTTTTCGATGCTCGTGCAATATTAAAAAAACAATGGTTCAAGAAATACTACCTTCCTAGTTATAAGATTTAATTGATTTTTTTGGAAATATTAAGAAAATTAAATAAATTACTTAATCATTCATATGTTGTGTATCTTTAGATTATATATTAGTTTATTAGTCAAAGCAATTAGTTTGAAGAAAACATAAAAATTAAAATACTTTATAGTAATTTAATTAGGCAAATCTCTCCAAAAAAAGTCAATTAAGTTTTATAATTAGGATGGGTTTAAGGGAGTATTAAATTGCTCCTCTCCGATCTTTATTATAAGGTACCACTCTAGTCATATTTATAAATCCGAGTTTGACAAATCTCACATCTGCAATGAAAGTTAGGTATCTCATTGATTATAGAACAAATTTTCAACTTTACCTCATTTATGAATGTGTACATTTTAAAATTTATTGTCAAATCTCTCTCATCTTTTTCTCTTCCAAACATAGCTAGCCAATCTCTCTCATCATCATTAATATGGGCAAAATTGTCACAATCTTATTTATTTGGTCAAAAATGAACTTATAAATAGGACCAAATTTTTAGTTAAACCGAACTTATAAATAAGACCTGAGTGGTGCCAACTAGCAATTGTATTTGGTTTTTTTATAAAGCACTTGAATGTTTCCAAAGCGCATTAATTATTATTTTTCCATATATGCCCATAGTTAATAAGGGTAGTAGGTGAGAGTAATAATTAATATAATATTAGAGTTTATTGCAATTAGTAGGGGTAATATTTGGAAGTTACTTAAATTGTAGGACAACTTTATTGACTTTAACTATTTTTATTGGTTGTAAGAAATGTTAGTTGATGTCTTATAATAAAAACCAGAGCGTATATATAAGGTGGAAATAGATCCGCCATTTAACAATAGCCTACAACCTAATAAGCCATTTAACAATAGCCTACAACCTAATATACATAAAGTCTAGCCTATTGAGTAAATAAGCTAAACTTAAGTTTAGGCTTAGGCCTTCTTAGATAAACAAGCTAGATATCATCTTTCGCACACACCCAACCCTTGCTTTTACAACAACCTCTCTTCGCTTGAGATAGCAATGCTAACTCACTTACTTTCCCTTGATTTGCGTCGTCTTCTAAAGGATAATAATTGTTATGAGTTTATTTTAGTGCTAGATGAAATATTATATTCTTATTTGGATGACTTTATCCCAATTTATGTGAGAAAAGTGAAAGATGTAAAAACCAGTTTTTACATGTTGTTTGTTGCGCTTAATCGATTTTACAATATGGGGTAGGATATTATCACTACCAATTTTATGTCACTACCAAATCACTACCATTCTTTCACCGTTGGATTAGAATCTCATTTGCTTTTATCATTTTTCTCTCCTATTGAGATTCTGATCTAACAGTGAAAAGTGGTAGTGACTTGGTAGTGACATAAATTGGTAGTGACAATATCCTATCCTTTATAATATATAGCTAACTAGTTAGCAAATGATTTTTTATTCCTATTTGCTTAGACAAGCTGTTGTCACATGACATTCTTTTATTTTCCTTATCGAACCTTTATATTACGATGATAATGAATGTTAGACTTTTAAGACATAATGTATGATTGTAA
Source organism: Acacia pycnantha (assembly GCA_025563575.1). Lineage (NCBI taxonomy): Eukaryota > Viridiplantae > Streptophyta > Magnoliopsida > Fabales > Fabaceae > Acacia > Acacia pycnantha. The sequence goes on along the minus strand of JAMWYP010000110.1, from coordinate 19,668 downwards.
ATAAGTGTGAATGGTTATATATGAATTTGAAGACATAAACTTTACGGACTATTTTAAAACCTATATTTTACCAACATAGAGTTGATCTAGTGGTGTAAAGCCTCCTAAAATCCTTTTGTATCTTGAGTTCAACTCTTAGAGGAGACACTTGTGTTGAAAGAGGCATCCACGAAATGCGAACCAGGTACTAGATGATAATATGAGAAAACATACAATTTAAGTAGGCTTTTGAACAGGTTTCAAGTCTAAACATATTTCACTTATTTGTATCTCTTGATTAATAATTTAGGAATGTTTAATAGAGAAATAATGGGTTTTATTACTTAATTGGGCTTTAGGCTTTTAATTAGATTAAATTCGTTTTTGGTAATAAAATTCCAGATTTACAAGTGTTTTACTATTTTCACCATAACTTTTGATCTAGATATCGAATTAGCTTGATTCTTCTTTCATATCTTAGATGATTCGAGAGCTACAATTGTTATGAAGACTCGGAAGGTTGATTCGGACAAGAAGATGGACGAAACTGGAGCTAAAGACATATGCATTTTCTGGATTTTTATTTTGCCCGAATTTTGTAATTAAAGACCAATTTTTAGAGGCTTCCTATTTTTTAGAGATTTCCTATTGATTAGAGGTTTCCTATTTGTTAGAGGTTTCCTATTTTTGTTCCTATTATTAGGGATTCCTATTTTTGTTTAGTCATCTCTCCTATATAATGAGGATTAGATGGTGGCTACAAACATATTCTCGATATTCTCAATTACGCTTTATGAGATTTTTGGATTAAATTAGAAGCTTTTATTTTCTCCGAGTTGTTCATCATGTTCTTCATGTTCTTCATCTTTCTTCGAGGTTTGCCTAGCCATGCTTGGCTAAGCTTTTGTGGTTGACCCATGGATTGAGGATTCTCGTGAATCAAGAGGGCCCGCACTTCAATCGATAACGTAATTTGTTTATGTTTATTTTAATCGGATCCGATTATGATTGCGGAATGGGTATTAGATTTAATACCCGCATCGATATCCCAAGGACATAGGTCGAACCGGTTACAGAGAGCGTTGTGCGATCGCACAAATGAAGCTCGCCATGAGTTCGATCAAATGCTAGGCGATCGTCTAGTCGAGGGAGTTTCGGACAAATGCAGATTTTGGTTTATCCGTAATCAATCACGAGTTCGATTATTATGTTTTTGTCCGATGAAGGTTATGGAATCCCACCTCGGGTTAATCGCTTTTAACTGACAATCTCATTTTCTTATATTCTTTTCTAGCTTTGCTTCATTTTAATTACCTTGAAAACTCCCCATTCTCGTTACTGTGTTATTTGTTTATCGTTGATTTTGGACCCACCGTGAATTCCTTGAGAGAAACGATCCAGGGTTTCCTATACTACAAATCTTTGAATCAAGTTATTTTGTGAGGGCTCGCAACTCTCATCAAACCCTGTGCTATAAGTGCTCTTTTAGAAAGAAAGAAAAAGTGTTTTTAAGTATTTTTCGTAAATCGAGAAAAAATTCTTCTCACATACTTATCTTAAATACCGTTAAATCACTTCTAGAAAGTTAAAGCAAACATAATTTGTTGCAGGCACATGCCTATTTAGGTAAAACATAGCATAGTTTAACCTATTTTCATCCTTAATTATATAAAACTTCCTTTAACTTTATGTAATAGGTAAATAACCTCCATAAATTTCAAAATTTTACAAAAATCCCCTTTAAATTTTGGGTAAAGGTGCAAAAATGCACATGGACTATTACTCAAAGGACATCCAACACTAAATGCTTTTGGAGGTGCAAAAATACCCATGAACTTTCAAAATTGGTGCAAAAATACCCATGTTGTTAAAATAGCTTCACCGACGTTACTTTTAGAGTAGGCCCCACGCCATTTAAAAAATAAAAACACCTAACTTTTTATAATTTCCCTATTTGCCCTTCCTCTTTGTTCATCCGCGTCCCTTCTCCCTTCTCATATTGTGATCTCTCGTAACCTCCACCTTCCTCTTTGTCATTGTCGCCGCGGCCTCCATCCTTAACCATAGTCGCCGGCGACCTCCATCCATCCTCTCGCCACACCTTACTCCACCTCCGCGAACACGTATGTGAGAGAGCACTAGAGACAAAGGTTGTGCCGCGCCACACTCCAAACCACACCCGAGGACTACGAGACTAGGGCGATAGAGATCGATCTTCCTTCCTCTCTTTAGACCTTCCTTTCCCAACGCCGCAAAAGATGAGACCTTCACCACAAGCTTAGCCGCCCGAACTATTCCTCTGTCTTTCCTCCACCGCCTTCCACCATTTCACTACGGCGAACAACGTCAACGTCATTTCTCCACTCTACTTTGCAAATCAATCATCGAAGTCATCCCCAACAAGGACTCCTTCTAGATACCACCATCCATTGTTCTTCAACTTGAAGACTTTCTTTTTAACATTCATTTTTCCTCCTTAGCCATCTCTTATCTAATTATTTTTTGAATGTTATTTTGTCTTGTGAAGAATATGAAATTCACCGAAAAGAAATATTTTTTTAACCAATCTTGAAGACGAGTTGGGTTCAAATCTTCTTATAACACATGAGCTGTGAATCTGTGTCTTGAAAATGGCGAAACCCATGGTAGCTTCAACCATTGTTTTTGTGTGATGTTGTTTGTTTGGGAGGGAGGGTTTTTTTTTTTTTTTTGATTTCATGGGTATTTTAGTATTTTCATATTGTATGTAACATCCGTTAAGGCAATTTAACGGTCATGTTATTTTGTACCAATTTTGAAAGTTCTTATATACTTTTACACTTCCGAAAAGCCTTTGGTGTTGGGTGCCTTTTGAGTAAAAAAACATACTATTAGTTTTGTTCATTTTTTTTTACGAATAATTTATTGTTTAGGAGTTTTTATCCAAAAATAAAAATTATCCAAGTTCATTGTAAAGTTTTTAGAGTCAGTAATTTAGGCAATGAGAAAAATAATCTAAGTCTTATATTTATGTTAGAAGGAAGCAACATCATGGTTAATTTTGTTGGGCGTTGTAACCTAAATGACACAAAACATATTACTTCGGCCCTTAATATAAAAAATTCACATTTTAATTTATTTTCAAGAAAAATAAACATCTTAATTTATAAAAAAACTACAACAAAATGGCAAACTTATATTTTTCTTAAAAACAAATAAAAGTGAAAATTTTCACATGAGTCACATGTCAATTATGATTAAAATGATCTCGAGTTGTTATTTTTTATTAGCCATAGTTTAAAGGGTTAAGTAGCAAATCTACCCAAGAAGTATAAGCCGAAGAGCAATGTTGCCCTAAAAATATTTTTGGTCGCAATGTCGCCTAAGTCTAAAACGTAGTAATGTTGCCCTTTTCGTTAAAAATTAACGATCAACGCCAGTGTTTGAACCGGAAAAAGGCAATATTGTTACTTTTTTATATTTTTGGGGCAACATTGAACCTCCAAAACTTCGAGTGGCAACATTGGTCTTAGGCGATATTTCCAAAGCGAATTTTACTACTTAACCCAAAAATTTAAATAACGTGGTACTCCTCGAATATGTAAGTATTTCTCTAATATAATAGTTATTTGAAAGTTAGATTTGGTTTTAAATATAATATCTTAATTCACTGTCTCGCAAAATTTATAATTTTTCCCTAAAAGCATTCTGTTGAATGCATATATTAAGGGGTTCTATTTAATAATAGTCACATTAAATAATAATATTTTAGAAAAACCAATATATATTTATCATAAGGGTAAAGGTGTAAAACTACACATGTGTTTTATCCCAAGAGCACATAACACCAAATACTTTTTTAGGTGCAAAAGTACACATGAACTTTCAAAATTGGGGCAAAAATACCATCACCGTTGATCTCTCTGTTAGTTTTGTAGTGGGACCCACCATATTTAAAAATAAAAAAATGTGAAGATTTTGTAATTTCCATCACTACCCCCGTGAACATCGCTCACTCTCTTCCTCCTCCTTCTCTTCACCTCTACCATTTCCATAGAGGCAATGATAACAACCTCTTCCAAAGGCGATATGGCGCACCGAACCATGGTTGAGAGGAGATTTATTAAACAAGGTATATACTCACTCATTTATTGTGAATAGAGGAGCAGAGGTTGTATTCAAGTATATTGAAAATGCCCGTAAAATCTGCAGTAAGATATTTATTGTGAATAGGGTATATATTCTCCGCGAACCGATAGGGGTTTCATATTTGGATTGAAATGCACACACTTTGTAGGCTCTTCTTCAAAAAGACAGCCCACGCAAAAATGTGTTTGGTTGACGCATCTTCCTTCGTGTAGCATTCCGTCGATCGTAAATCTTCCATCATCCATTGAACCGCTTTCCATCCGAAAGAGGCGGGAATGTTAAAATGTTGTCTGGAGAGTGAAAATGTCTGACAAAAAGGCCCCTTAAACACTGTACCTCTTTATAGAAAAGCACGAGGAAGGCGCGAAAAGCACGAGGAAGGCGCGAGCCGAGCCGGACGAAGCCGTCAAGGGAGAAGTTTGGAACAACAAAGGCGTTTTCGCGAAGGAGAAGTTGAACCTGTGGGACAGAGTTGCATTTGAGGTCAAGATACATTCGAAATCAAATAAAGTGTGATTTACCGGTAGGTTTAGGAGCTTTGGGAAGGCATGTTGCTTCGAGTGGGGGACACACACTTGAATGCATTGTTTAAGCAATTGTACACCGACACGCTTATTCATACATAGCATAGTCCAAGCGGACCCACTTAAAATCTTTACCGAACTATGACCGGCCATCATATTAGCAAATAAGCGTATTCCCGAGCTTAATGCGCGAAAACAATGAGGGATTAGCTCAAGGAGTACTAAAAAGGTGCTAATGGTAGTGGGACTCTCATGGGTAATGAGAAGCTTAAAAATGAAGCCCATTTCTTTGAAATCCCACTATAGTAATGCCAATAAACATAGAAAATGAGAGACCCAAATAATGAGAAAATGACTTGTAATCGTGAAGCTATAAGGATATGCTTGCACGTTGGGGACAGACACAGACGAGTGTTTAATGGTTGTTTTCTTCTTGTGTATTAATGAGATGCAGACACTGTTAAACGATTTACACTGTTGAATCCTTTTGCAATGAATTAAAATATGTTGTTTGTTTGTGTACAATGGATTCGAACGTTTGATGTGGGACGTTAATTCAGTGAGTATCATGTTGGGTCATAAATAGTGGTTTAAATTGAGGTGATGGGATGATAGATAGACCTGTTTGAATGTTAAATAGTGGTAGCTTTTAAAGAGGAGTAGTGTATTATGATAAAAAGGAAATTGGTCTCGATTGAAAATTTTGTAGGTATGGAGCCACGTAGACGGGAAATGGTTGGAATGTTGGCTGGGTGCTTAGCTTTGCTACTAGCAGTGAGGACCATGCTTGTGACAATGATAGTAGGTCTGAGAGCAGTAGACGAGGCACTTACCTGATAGGACATTTAGATTAGATTTACATGTCAAGAGAGCGAATTTGAGGGCAATGATAGATAGTAGTGACATGACTTGCTTCAACCAAATTAGGATGTACCAGCAACATTTGATACATTGTGTCACATGTTAGACACAATTGGTGGATTGAGAGCAACTAAACATATGCTAGTTGATGAGTAAGTGGCTATGTTCCTTCACACATTGGCCCATCATGTAAAGAACAGAGTAATTCAGTTTGAGTTTGGAAGGTCGAGAAAACCATAAGTAGATACTTCAAACTAGGGCTCAATGCCACCATTAGACTTCAATCATTGCTTTTGAAGAAACCAAAGCCAATTCCGGAGGACAAATGATCATCGTTGGAAGTGGTTCAAGGTATGTACACTATGTTATTGTGTGAATAGTTTAACCGAGTATTACAAGTTTGGTTTGACCTTAAATGGTAACAATTTGTTTTTTCCCATTTCAGGGGTGCCTTGGTGCATTGGATGGTACGCACATACGTGTTCAAGTCCCTGGTACCAATGTGAGGGTGTGTTAGTTGGTTTAAATGAAGTTATACGTTTCTTCGTTAACTTGTATTTGTTTGCGCAGGGAACTACTACTTGGTGGATACCGGGTACAGTAATTGCCAGGGTTTTTTGGCTCCTTTCAGAGGTCAAAGGTACCACCTTAATGATCGGCGACAAGGACATCAACTCCAAACTGCCCATGAGTGTTTTAACATGTAACATCCTCGCACTCAAATGTAATAGAAAGGTTCTTTGGCATACTAAAGTTACGGTGGGCACTAAGCAATATTGAGGAGCCCATCTTTTTATCCAAAGAGGTTGCAAAACAGATACATCGTTGCTTGTTGTTTGCTCCATAATCTCATTTTTCGGGAGAGTGTTCAAGATCCACTTGATGAGCACTTGAGTCCTTTCGTGATCGACCTGCAACGATTGACAACACGCCTATAGTTCCTATGGAAACTAGTGATGTTTGGACTAATTATAGGAACAAGTTGCAAATGAGATGTTTGATGACTTTGTCGCACATAGAGATAACTGATAATGTTGTATGCAAGTATTGATAGGATGAAGAACATTTTTTCCCGTATGTTTACGTTATGAACAACGTACATGTGCTATTAGTGTATGAGAAGTTCAATTAACTTCATGTTTTCCTTTGTGTGTGTTGTCTTGTGGTTTTTTGTTACTTTATTCTTATGTTAACATTAAGGATACTTGCAATATTTTGTCTCAATCAATTTTTTATTTAGATGGAACCATTGCAAGAAGAAAGCAAGACGAGGATCAAAATCGGACAATGTTGAAGACAAAGGTGTTGGTGGAAAGCCTTGTTACTTTGAGATTGGACCAAATTGCATACATGGCGACAATGGGTTCAAGGCCGGATATGCAAATGCCTTGCAATCCATGATGGAGGCCAAGCTACCGGGATGTGGCATAAAAGTAACCCTCACATCACCTCTAGACTAAAGACGTTAAAGCGGTTATGGCAAACGACTTATGACATTTTTTACCTCCTAACACCTGGGATTTGGTTGGGATCCGAGACAAAACTTGTTACTACATCCGACGATGTTTGGGAAGAGTATCTTAAGGTATGTGATCCTACAATTGTGTTATGTTATTACTTTACTCATGTATTACGCATGAGTGTCTTCCATTTCATCAACTCACCTATCCGTTAAAAGTGCAGCTCATCCAAAGCACAAGGAATTTCGAACCAAAGCTTTACCAAACTTTGACTTTCTATGCATGGTTTGGGGAAAGGACAGGGCCATCGGTGATGAAGGAGAATGCCCCGGGCAATGGGGGAACATGTTAATCTTGAAGATGATGACCTTCCGGATACACCACATAATGTTCCTGATGAATCAGAGTTGTCACAAACAAATCATGAACGTGGTAACACTCCAATAAATCCAACTGATGCATCATTGGCTCCAAAGAAGAAGCGGAAACTGAACAATGCTGAAGTCATTGTTGATGTCTTGTGAGAGACAAGTGACACAATTGGACAAGACCATCGTTCTTCACGTTTGACAAGCTAGGCAATATCATGTCAATGCAAGATAGGCAAGATAGGGAAGCTGAACTATCTGCCAAAGGAGATGACTTATTCATGGAGCTACTGCAAGTTGAGGACTTGACTTGGGATGAGAGAAACATTGCACATATCAAGATCCTTTGCGTCGATAAACTGCGACTGCATTTGGAAAGATCTTTCCACCGTTTAAGCTTTCATGGATCCGTACCTTGCTCAATCGGTAAACCCCATATCAACAGACATAGTAGTCTAGTTAATTGTGTTGAGTACATAGTCGCTCTTTTTGTTTTTGTTGTATTTTGATTGGCGAGGTAATTCAGATGTGTCACTCAAATATAGACACTAATTTGTGTTATGTTTTTGGCTTTACAAAGACACACATCAGTTCATAGCTGTCTTTTGTATAGGCCACGATTATGTGCATAAGCGCAAACTTTGGACCATGTTCATTTTAAGGTTCAGCAAAACTGAACATGGCATAAAGTTTGATGTTTGTGTGTAGCATCCTGGTAAAGGCTAATTCCATCACCGTATTGTCATTCGTGCCATTTGTACTGGCCTGGTGCAAGGCATGTACTCACAATATTATCAATGTATAAAAGTTGTTAATATGAACTCGCAATATTGTTGTTCACTTTTTTTGCAAATCACAATTACCGCGATATTCTTAATATAACACCCCAACCACTTATAGTGCCCGTTGACACGGAATACGGTGTTGCCAAGTCAGAGTAATGCGGAACGGAGAGCATGCACTAACGTTTGGACAATGAGTAACAGATATAAAAATGCCTGTGCATAATGCGGTATATTAAAAATCCCAGAAGGAATACACATGTGATACAATAATTCAAGACTTGTATAAAAACTTTGGAATAGTAATTATACAATCTTACATCATGTCTTAGCTTGACTTGTGGCTCTGAACCTAATACAGTTAATCAAACCTATTGGCCAGGACGGATGTTAGTCTAGTGGAAGTCTCCCCGTCTTTCACAGCGACTTATTGACTAAACCACATAGACCAACCCTTCCTTAGTTTAAGCACCAAATGGTTTGAAATAACTCTATCAGATTCATGCCATAACTAGTCTTTGTTAAACTTCTTTGGGCGTTCGCCGTACGGTGCCTCTACATGTATTCCATCCATCAGTGCCTCTTGAGTCTTGACGGCTATGTCTACGACGTCTTTCCAGATCTAGATTTCTTTCCTGAACCTCTAGTCAAGTTTAAGATTCAAAACAAATTGAATCTTAGGTAATGATTAACCTTATATGCAAAGTATAAACAGTATATGATAGATATTCACATTTTGGAAAACAATCAATCATGAATCAAACAATCATATCAAAGTCATACAAGACATATAAGAGTTAAAGTTCTTGTCGCGAACGTACATTCCTTCCGCATGAATAATAATATGTTCGTCCTTTGAATCGACTCCGAACTCCTTAGATATCCTAACATATTACCATACTACTTAGAATAATATCCTAAGGGATATCTTTGCCACTATTGACCTTTTTACCCTTAGTGAATTTATTATTCTAATTTTACTCTTTCATTTCTTGAAAAACGTATTGCTGGATTTTTCGGGCAGATTTTTCAGCAACTTTGAAAAATCATAATTAATTCTAAAAATCATTTTTGAGTGCTTCCAAAGCCAAAATTACCCTTGACATGTCTATTTTATAGGAAAAATAACGGCTTTAACTCAAAATTCATGATTCATTCCCATATTTTCTCTTTCTAAACACTGTTCCAGTTTAAATCCAAGAACGAGGCCTAACTTCAAAAATTTGTAATTCCTTGTAAAAATTCAAAACGTTACATATTATATATCAAAAGAAATACATGCATGTCTACTTTAAATATGAAAAAGATCATGATTTTAGGACTTCATCGATATGAAAATAACACCCTAAATACGAATGACTCCAATGACCCAATATCTAGAAATTTTCACAATTTTGACATATTGATTCCAAAATTATTTCCTACCATGTTTTTACTCTATTTTGCGTTTTAAAAGCAATGGAGCCTTAAAAACATGAAAAGGAATTTATTCTCTAATTTTCTAAATTAAACTACATTTATACTAAGAACTAAAAGCTAAAACTCAAGAACTAGAGAATTTACCCTTGAAGTTCTTACTCCTTCTCCTTGCTCCAAGAACTCTCACTCTACTCTTAAACTCAACCATTTTGATCTGAGTTTGGTGTGAAGAATATGAAGAGAGGAGCCCTCTATTTATAGGAAAATTCAAGGGCCTCAACCCTTGGATCATTTTTCTTCATCAATGGTTCATGCTCTCCCATAGTAAATGGTTTTCTTTGAAGAAACAATCCATGGCTCGAGGTTCTCATTGGTTAATTCATTTACATTAGGATTAAGCCCATTTCTTTGATTTTTCCCATTGGCTAGTTGCTAACTTGGACTTTTCAACTCTAACTATCTATATATATATATATATATATATATATATATATATATATATATATATATATATATATATATATATATAGGGCAAATGATTTCTCCAGCTTGGAGATAGAGTTATCTCAAGAACCCCAAAACTACGTCGTTTTGGATTAATGAAGGATGTTTCTGTAATTTTGTTTATTTTTTAATCATATAAATATTACCGAAACACCCTTCATTAATTCACCTAAAATTACTAACACACCCTTCATTAATTCAATACGACGTAGTTTTGGGGTAACTGGAGATAACTCTATCTCTAGTGACCGGAGAAATACTTTTTCCATATATATATATATATATATATATAAAGATATATATATATATATTATACAAATGATTTTATAAGCATTAATTAACTCTCTAATTAATTAGAAGAATTTATGCAATTACTCTTAATTAATGCAATCTAATTTTCCTATTATTTGCTAATTGACACTTAATTTAATTAAGTGTTTTATAACTCTTCCATGGCTCATTTACTCTTAAAATAACCACTATTCTATATCATATATGTTAACCAATTTATTATAATAACATATTCCTAAAATACAAGATTTTCGGTAAATAATAAAAATCGGATATTATACTTAACACATATTTTGGGATTACGAATGTCCCTGAAGATCCCCCCAAATTGTCTGAACATGGATGTTTTAACATTCTTTTGCCCAATGAGCAGTATGATGGACAACCTCTAAAATTTAAGCTTTCTTAGATGTCCGACACTTATAGGGTCCTTTGGTATCTCTATAGTCGTACCCTCATCAATAAAGGCCAGAGTTTCACCCATTTTGTGCTCAAGGATTATCAGCTTCTGGCTTCTATTATTGCCAAGGAACCCAGGAACTTGGGCAAGTTAGTTATATCTGAGATGTCCACTTTTCTCTCTACCTCTGCTGTGTCCAAGAAGAATACCATTCCCTATCCGAATTTGGTCTCTCAAATTCTTGGCTTTGACAATATTTGGTATCTTCATGAGAGTGATAAGACAGTATTCCCCAAGAAATTTGGGAAGTCTCATCTTCTGTAAATGAAGATCTCTTTCACTGAAGCCTCTACTGCCAAGCCACAGAGAAAGGATAGGCATATTGCTGATGGGCCTCCCAAGCCCTCTTCATCCAAGGCTCCTCATGAGGGGCTAGGACACTCTCTCAGTCTGACCTTCCTGCTTCTGGTCCTGCTTCTATTCCTCCTGGCTCCTCTGATGACCCCTCTGCTAGTCCCTCTGTTCCTCCTCCTCCCTCCTCTTTGAATGATGACAAAGGGGGAGAAGAATGAAGTTAATCATGAGTGTTTTGTTAACTTATCATGTTTTTGAACTTATGGTTGATTACTTATGTCTTATGTATGTTTCGGTTGTGAATTGCTTATCTATGGCTTTAACTAATGTTGCTTATGTATGACAATCTTATGTTATTGCTTAGATCGGTTTCAAGTACTAATATCTATTTCTCATGTTAAACAGCTAATTTATATTACGAATTAATTGGAAGTTTATCTTCATTGTTATCCAGCATTTGAAAAGGCCAAATTGCACAATTTTAATTGCTTTCAACCTAGTGTGCATCAGACTCCTTCACATGTACTGACCTTTTGACACATAAAGCAAACAATTCAGTCCTGTTCGTCAATTTGAGTTGCCGCCTATTTTGTTTCTTACCCACATACTAATTTTATTTCACCGACTATGTACTACCAACGGGTTACCCCTGCTTATTATCACCATTTATTCATTTGTTTATCAATTCAGCGTCTGGGTAATGTTCCACGATTTTCTTCCCCATACATCTTCAATTATTCAATTCCCCAACAGATTTCATATTTTGGTGCTTTCCTATGCCTGTCGTCTTCCAACATCCCATTGTCATTATGCTCGTTGCCCTTTAGTCACGTTTTTCGAAATTCATTCTTCACTTCTATAGCATCGCCTCTGATTCAATGTTCAGTGCTAATCTTCCATGTTTCTCTTCTCATACCGCTTCCGCAACTCGTTTCATATACTTTGGTGCTTTCGCCGGCTAATTCCTTCCATCTCCGCCGTCCTTGTCACCACCGGAGCGATTCATGTCGCAATTTCACACCCCATCATCATGTACTTCAATTTTACATTGCACGTTCTAGGATTCGTTCCAGTCGTGCCAAAACAGTCGAATCGAGCATGATTTTTTTTTTTTTGGTTTTTAATTCGGGGGCAATCTCGATATTTCACCCAATCTTCCTATTTAAACAACCCCAATTCTTAATACCAAGCATTTCATCTTCCCTCAACTAACTTCCTTTCCTTAGTATATCAAACACTTCACATTTTTAAAGTTCCTCCTAATCTTCTTTTCCTTTCATTTCCTTCCTCAAATCTTCCACGTAACAAACAGGTTAGTGGTGAACTTTTTTATTTTGGTAAACAAAGCAAATAAATTGAACTTATCAGTTGGTAATCAAACAAGTCAAACGCTTTAAGTCTGAACCACACTTCGAATCTCAAGTTTTTTAAATGCAAAAATCGAAGGAAAGAGTTCAAGATTTTATGGCGCTTGCAATCATGTTATATCCTGGCCAAATATTTTTTTTGAGGGGGAAAAAAAAAAAACAGAACAAAAGGAAGAAAAGGATGCGCGGCGATAATGTGTCATTCCTCCGTTTTCTGCTCCGAAAAGCGAAGCTGCTAGTCTCTAGGGTTTCCCTCTGAACCAGAGTGTACCTTCTTGAGTTGGATTTCTACGGTTGCCGGCGTTATTCTCATAACTAGCCGACATGAAGCTCAAAGTGAAGACTTTGAAAGGAAAAAATTTTGAAATCGTGATCCAGCCGTCCGACACTGTTCGTAATCTCATTGCCCCTTCACCTCTTTTTCTGTGTTCCCGTTTGGGTCTCAATTTTGCTGCTTGCGTTTTCGTTAAAAACTATGACATTTGCAATGAAGGAGCAATAAACTGAGCTTTCATCTGTAGTTTATTCGATTTTTTTTTTTATTCAGTTGACTTGTTTTTAAGTTTATGAAAGCGAATTTGTTGAGCTTGAGTAATTCAACCAGTAGCCTTATCTCTATTTTTTTTGTTGGGAACAACACTTTACAACAACGTATCATCAATGATGATCATACATCATACGTATAACTTGCCAATTGCTAACTGGTGCGCATTCATAATTAAATGAGTAATTAACTGGGGCATATTGCCATGTCAAATAATCTCATGCAAAGCAACTTATATGTTCTCATCATGCAGCAATCAATACACAATCACATGAAGAGAAAAGAGTTACTACTGCTATTGCTTCTCTTTATCTTGTATACCCTTTGCTGCTTTTACCTCTTCTATCGCACATTGTTATCTACTAAGATGGTCCATAACCAACTATATGGGATCTGCAGGGAATCTCCTCATTCTTGTATATCCCTGCCTGCCTACCTCTTATAATTGAACCATTTTTGTAAATTAAACATTTACTCAAGATACCTCCCTACATCATTTTCAATTCTAGATTCAAGGGGAGGCTTAAATTGATCAAAAGTTAATTCAATCTTACTGTAATAGTGGCTTCCTATTTTGTATGTGTTGAGTGATTCTACAACCTTGTTGGCGCTGAAATATACCTGTTAGCTTTATTGTGAAATACGAGTTTATGTTAATTTCATGTTCCCTTACCTATATCATCTTGAATTCGTATCACATTGTTAATTTATTATTGTTATTTATAATTCATCTAAACAAAGTTTTGAATAATGCCACCCGTCTTCATGTGGTAGCTTGTAATTGTGGAGGGGAAAATTTGAAACATAGTCTATGTTATCTGAAATTGCACTTCTTTCTCTACCGAAGGTCATGGCAGTTAAGAAGAATATTGAAGATATACAAGGAAAAGATAATTATCCATGTGGACAGCAATTACTGATTTACGGTGGCAAGGTGTTAAAAGATGATACTACACTAGCAGAGAACAATGTCTCTGAAGAAGGATTCTTTGTTGTAATGCTTAGTAAGGTATCCTTCCTTCATGACCTTTTTGCTGGACAATATTGTGATATTATGTGCTTTCTGTACTTTGCATTTGGTTCCAATGGAACAGTTTATTTGGTTCCTTGTACCAGTTTCATTCCGGGGTAACTTGTGATGAACCAACAACATTGTGGCATTGTAGTAGCGTAGTCCTTGCAAAGTGAAAATCTAAACTGGCTAAACAGAATCACAGGAAACCTTCTTTTTGGGGCAATGGTCGGATGAATCAGTTTCCCTCACTAGGTTTGGGCTCCCTTGGATTATTCCGCCTCATCATCATGCGATGATTCGGAGGAGAGATGAAAAGTATTTGTCCAAATATTCCCCTCTCACTGATTCAAAAATGTTGCATTGGCTTCTCCAGTAGTCTGTAGATGCCTATTTTAACTTGCACATGCATATATATCAGTGACTTTTAAGTTTGAGCACACCAAATTAAAGTGATATCTGAATATGATGAGTGGAAAAATAAATTGAAATGAGAATCTAGTGAATGTCTCTATACCTCCAATCAAATTGACTAATTAATGATGGTTTTATTTAACACATTCAGTTCACATTTCTCGTTTATGATATAGGTGGGGCTGATTTATTTTTATTTTATAACGAGGGATGCTTGGTTTTTTTACAATGTGTGCACCCTTCTTTCTTATCTAGTAAAATACATACCAATTTGGATTTGAGCTTTTATTTTTGAACAGAAGGAGTCATTATTCTAGGCTGTGTTGTTCAAGCTGAATTCCATGAAGTGAGCTAATTGTTGGTTCTGTATTGCTTGAATATTAATAGAATTATATGAAGTCATCAATGCTGTAGTGTTGCATGGTTGTTAGGTTAGTTCAAGGGTTATTAGCTAGTTAGAGGAAGTATTAGTATAAATAGGGATTAGCAAATGTATTGGTTTGTCTGTGAAAAAGTACTGTTCTCTGTAACATTTGATGATTGACAATGATAACCCATGAACTACTGAACCTTTGGCTTAGGTTCTTTCTGCATGCTACTGTCTCTAAGATTTATGATGAGTTCACAAAGCATCAAATCTGGTCATATATTTAAATTTGATATAAATTCAAATCTGTTATCACATTCATTCCCATATAATATGCTTTGGCCTTTTTGTAATTGTTATTTCCCTTAAACTTAATTTAGCATAATATGGCATTTTACTTGTCTATTTGCAGAATAAGACCTTCAGTTCAGCTGGAGCTTCATCCACTCAGGTCTTCTCTTTGGTCATGCTATTCTTTTTTAAGCTTTTAAGTTTCTCTTTTGTTTCTCTCTATTTGTCTTGTGATTGCCTATATATGAACATGTGGGACAGCCTGCTAGTAATACAACTACAACTGTATCAGCATCAAATTCCACTCCAGTGCCCAATCCACCAGTAGAAACTCAGTGAGTTCATCTGGACATTCTTTGGCCTAATTGTTTAATTTTATTCATTTATTAGCTGGAATTTTTTACTTGTTATTTTTATTTGGTTTTGCAGGACTGCTAGCAACAGAACATCTGCCACAGATGTCACAATGACAAAGTATAACTTTTTTCTATATAAACAATTAGGTTATTGAAATATGAAAATGTATAGGGATGTATATTAAATTTTGATTATGGCTTGAATTTTATTTTGTTTTTTCCTGACACCAGAAAAAAAGAACTTGTGAGTATTCTTTTTTCTTATATTTGGTGTACCAAAAAATATTTGACTTTATATTTCTTTATTATGAAAACAGTTCTTCCTAAATATTCCCAAATAAATGTAAAGTGGCATCAAACAATTTATTTTATTATTATTATTTTCTTACAAAGTTGTTTTCAAACAATGACTTAGCTGGAGTCTGGACATTAGTAGTTACTTATGTGCATGTAATTGAAACTGCTTTGATCTTGAGGTTTCTATTCAACCAATCTTGTTATGCATATAGGCTGCTAAACTTTAAAGAATTTATGTTTCTACAATTGAATTGAAGTTGATGTTGTGGTTATTCTGTTCAGTGTTTATGTGCAGTGGCTGCAGTTTTAAAATTTGCCCCTCTTCAGCTGTTGTGTTGTATAGCCTAGGATAACATTTGTTGTTGTCTGCCTCTGTGTTGACTCCAATTTGGACAAGCATCATGCATACAATTGGATGTTATAATCAATGTTTCCAGATATAACATTAGCATTTTGGAAAATGAAAACTTATTTAGGTCCAATTCTATATATCTAGTCTTTTTGTTAGTGTTGCTCAAGAGCTAGTCTAAAATTGACTGAATTTACATTAATATATCCCAAAAGTATTTTACTACTGAAAAATGCACATCCATTGATTTAAGCAATTTGACAGAGGGGTGCAGCCTAGATTTCTACATGCTCAAAAGATATCTAAAACACACACACAGTTTATGTATGCTGCGCATTATTTCATCCCATAACCATAATCTGTTGGTGCGATGCTGGTTTGGTTCAGATTTTTGTGCATTTGAGTTGTATTGTTGTGCTATTGTTTTGTTCCTGTTATAATGTATGCTGTAAACCGGTTCCATGTCATTTTCGCAGTGTACCTACAGATACTTATGGTGAGGCTGCTTCAAATTTAGTTGCTGGTACTAATCTTGAACAGACTATTCAACAAATTATGGACATGGGTGGTGGCAACTGGGACAGAGAGACAGTTAGTCGTGCTCTTCGGGCAGCTTTTAATAACCCAGAGCGTGCTGTAGATTACTTGTATTCAGTATGTCTGATCTGTTCTGTATGTCTTGTAAGTTCTCATTTTGTGTTGTGTCTTGTGGATTTATACAACTTTGCGCTGCAGGGAATTCCTGAAGCAACTGAAGTTGCTGAACCAGTTGCTCAATTTCCAGTTAGTCATACAACTGAAACAAGTGAGGCTACTGTCCGAGCTGCTCCTGGAGCACCTAACTCATCTCCCTTAAACATATTTCCTCAGGTAAAACTTTAAATTTTGACTAGATAATCAAAAGTTGTTATACCTGGTTGTTTACATATTCTGTTGCTAATTTCATGCTTCATTTTGTCCTGAAACTCATCCAGGAGGCACTTGGTGCTGATGCTGGACTTGGATCTCTTGACTTCCTTAGAAACAATCCCCAGGTGGGCTTGTTGCTTGTCAATAATAGTTTTCCTAGTGCTTGAAGCCATTTAGTTCTGCATGTGTATGTGTGGAACTTGGACGCATAGAACTTGACCCAAGGGTCATTTGTTAGAATAGAAGGAAGATCTAGAAAGTTAAAAATGACCAAAGCTGTGTATTTTATTTAATTCCTTTAAAAAACATGTGGCAGAAGAAATTGTTAAGAGAGGGAAATGGTTAGTTGGCCTTGGCGGAGCATTCTCTCGTCAAATAATGTTTATAATAGGATAATTATCATATTTGATATGCTGATATGCTTAGTAGATGATGAGTGTTGTGAAAAATTTGGCTTATAATTTGATTTTCCTATGGAACTTCTTGCTTTGTTTTGATAGTTATTAAGTATTTGGTTCTTTATCTCCTTTTCAGTTTCAAGCATTGCGGTCAATGGTGCATTCCAATCCTCAAATCTTACAGGTATTTGTTTCCTCCTATTATATATATATATATATATGTATGTATGTCCTTGTTGCTCACCGCTCTCCAAGGCCAAGGGCGGGGTCAAACCATTGCCTTTTTGTCAGTTTGAACTGATCAAGACGCTTCCTAGTGCAGCCTGTGCTTCAGGAGCTGGGAAAGCAGAATCCCAATCTTTTAAGAATGATTCAAGAGCATCATGCTGAGTTTCTCCAGCTAATTAATGAGCCAGTTGAAGGTTCTGAAGGGTGAGTTCGGTTGCCATCAACATATTTTCCATAATATGTTTTTCAATTGTTGGTTGTCAAAGTCTTTGCCATATACTTTAACATATAAGGAATGCTTCAACATGTTAACCGGATATCCAATCCAGGCACTTGCAAGATAGATATTGAACTCAAGACTTCATTCTCTTCTCATGATTTTGTATGTTTCTGAATATTAGGGACTTATTTGACCAGCCTGAGCTAGAGACGCCACATTCTGTCAATGTGACCCCAGCTGAGCAGGAAGCAATTGGAAGGGTATGTCTCTGCATTTTAACAAATCTGACACATTCTCTATACACCCCCTTCAATCTCCACATGTTCTGATTGATTTTGATCCATGATTTGTAGCTTGAGGCTATGGGATTTGATAGAGCCTCAGTTATAGAGGCATTTTTGGCGTGCGACCGGGATGAGCAGTTGGCAGCCAACTATTTGTTGGAGAATGCTGGAGATTTTGACGATTGAATTTTAGGTAGTTTTTTTTGTTTGTCTTTTATTTTTGGGAAGGAGTAGTTTCTGAAGGTAGAGTTTGGGTTGGGATTGACATATTCAAGTCATTGAAACAGAAAAATGACTATTACAATTGATTGTATGATACTATTTATATGGAAGCGCTTCAAACAATCTTCTTTAATGAGGCAGTAAAGTTCCAACTGTAAGATGATTACTGTTACTGTCATTTCATCTGTCATAATACTTACATCGCTATACCCTCCTCTCATTTTGGATCTTTATCTAGATTAGGGAAAGGAGATCCACATGAGGACTTTCACTCTCCTACTTTCCGTGTGCTACATCCAATTCTTACCTCATGATCATTCCCCCTGGTGAATACCTCATTTTCATCTTTTAGTGTACAAATCTCCGGGGAAAACTGGGTTTGAGGCCGTAATGTATCTCCTGTATTGCCCTTCATAATACCTTAATCTTGCATTTCCAGGGCTCAAATACAAGAATGCTGGTAGTGGCAGTTAAGGGACAGTTGATGACAGCGATATCTTATAGTGATCAAATGATATAGTTTTAATTTTTTTAAATGATTTTTAAAGAAAATAAATCATAATTGCACATTATTAGATTTTTTTTTAAAAAAAACTGAAAATCCAAAACACATTTCATCACCTAAGATTTCAAAATGTTAGTTATTTTCGGTATAATCTAAAGATCACCAAAAAAAATAATATTTGAGAGGTTTGGACATTATAAAGGGAGGTATACTATTAAATTCTTTGAGAACTAGACTTGCAAGTGAAAACATTCTTGGAGCTGAACTGAAATCGTTGAAGTCAGAAGATGTCAGATGTTGGCATTAAGAAATAATCAGGTTTTGCCAAATATACAATCATCTAAATTTAGAATTACGTGGAATTTGAAGGATTATAAGAAGTTTTGAAGTTCTTTACTGTTTTATACCCCAAATTCTGTACAACAGAAAAATATGAGTATATGACAAACATGGGGAAAATAGAAACAAAATGACAAACGCTTTTCTTAAAATATGATGGACTTGTGCAGGGCCAAGTTTATCAGCTTGGGCTCATAGGCAACATCGTCTATGTGAGGAAGGCCCAAAAAGGAAGCCCAAAAAGAACGGCCTAAAGTTATGCTCAACTACTCCCCATGAGTACTTAGTCAAATCAAGAACTCAAAAGAACTATCTTGGCGTGTTTGACCCAAAGTCTAAGGAACTCCACCAAATTCGGATAGATCCAAAATAACTAACTGACGCATCAACGGATAGATTCAAAATAAATAGAACTAGCGCACCAACATATAAATCTGACCGACCTACCAGAACGTTCTGTTATAAATAGGGGCAAGCATGTCATTGCTCCGGGCAG